>CM061244.1:90162110-92662110 GCA_030848705.1 Heracleum sosnowskyi | reverse complement strand
CCCTGCTATCATAATTTGTGGAGAAAGCTGGCCCAATCATAACATTTGGAGACAACAACAAAGGTTACACAGTGGGATATGGCTGTTTGGAAATTAGAAATGTTGTTATTAATGATATTGCACTTGTTGATGGATTGAAGCATAATCTGCTCAGTGTCAGCCAATTCAGTGACATGGGATTCAAGGTTGATTTTGACATGATGTTGTGCAATATCTATCACAAGAAAGATGGAAGCCTCTCTCTCAAAGGGGTAAGGAAAGGAAGCCTATTTGTTGCTGACCTAAGCTCAACAAAGAAGGACAAAGTCTACTGTTTTTACAGTAAAGCTACTGTTGGTGACAGCATGCTTTGGCACAGGAAACTCTCTCACCTAAACTTTAAGACAATGAATATGCTGATGAAGAAGGAACTAGTAAGAGGACTACCTCAACAGGAATTCTGTCAAGAAGGACTGTGTGAGGACTGTCAAATGGGAAAATTGAGAAGAGCTATGCATAGGTCAAAGCAAGTTAACACCAACACAGAACCACTCAAACTAATTCACATGGATCTCTTTGGCCCAGTAAATGTTCCATCCTTAGCCAAGAAGAGATATGCATTAGTTATGGTGGATGATTATTCTAGCTACACTTGGGTGAAGTATCTAGAATCAAAAGATAAAGCTGCTCAAGTCATCATTGATCACTTAAGAGTTCTTGACAGAACTCCAAATGCCAAGGTTCAAATTCTGAGAAGTGACAATGGCACTGAGTTCAGAAATGCCACACTTGGTAATTTCTGCAAAGATGAAGGAATTGTGCAACAATTTTCTGCTGCAAGGACACCACAACAGAATGGAGTTGTAGAAAGGAAGAACAGAACTCTCATTGAAGCTGCCAGGACTATGCTTCATGATGCAAAGTTACCTACATACTTCTGGGCAAAAGCTATCAACACAGCCTGTTATACACAGAACAGAACTTTAATTAACAAGACTCATGGGAACACTCCTTACTATCTGCTAAATGAAAAGAAACCTACTGTCAAGTATTTCCATGTGTTTGGAAGCAAATGCTTCATGATGAAAGACAACCATGAAAAGAAAGAGAAATTTGACACCAAAGCTTATGAAGGTATTTTCATGGGGTATGCTCTAGAAAGGACTGCTTACAGAGTCTATCTCTTGGAACACAGAATCATAGATGAAAGTGTAAATGTCACATTTGATGAAACCAAGTTTCCTGGATTGCATGAGGATGGTCAAATGCAGATTCTTAGATTTGAGAATCAAGGATACTTGGAGGAAGAAGAAATTGTTGATGAAGAACCCACATACACTCAAACTGTTGAACCTGAAAAAGATGCTGTCATTGAAAGTGATGCTAATCAAACTCCAGCTCAGTCATAGACTATTTCAGGAAATATACAAAATGATGGTGACTCTGGAGATATTGAAGAAAATGGTGGAGACAATTTCCCTGGTGAAGACTCAGTTCCCCAAACTGAGGCTATTGTTTCAGATCAAACAAAAAGCTTGCCTAGAACCACAAGGTGGAACAAGGATCACACAAATGACCTGATTATTGGAGATCCTTCTTCTGGGGTGAGAACCAGGAACAATGTTTCTGTTGACAACATGTTTTCCTGTTTTCTGTCTCAAATGGAGCCAAAAGCTATTGATGAAGCATTGTTGGATTCTGATTGGGTGATTGCTATGCAAGAGGAACTCAACCAGTTTGAAAGAAACAATGTATGGAAATTGGTTCCAAGACCAAAGGGAAAATCAGTTATTGAGACAAAATGGGTATTCAGAAACAAATTGGATGAAAATGGAAATGTGACAAGGAATAAGGCAAGGCTAGTAGCTAAAGGTTACTGTCAACAGGAAGGTATAGACTATGATGAGACATTTGCACCTGTTGTCAGACTTGAAGCTATCAGGATTTTTCTAACTTTTGTTGCACACTGTAATTTCAAGGTGTTCCAAATGGATGTCAAAAGTGCTTTTCTAAATGGAGAGTTTGAGGAAGAAGTGTATGTAGAACAGCCTCCAGGTTTTGAAGGTGCTGAAATGCATGATTTTGTGTACAAGCTGTTCAAAGCACTTTATGGTTTGAAACAAGCTCCAAGAGCCTGGTAAGATACCCTCTCTACCTTTTTATTGGAAAACCAGTTTACAAGAGGTGTAGTAGATAAGACTCTATTCTACAAGCATCATGGCAAAGACATCATTCTGGTTCAAATTTATGTTGATGATATCATTTTTGGTTCATCAAATGAGAAGCTGTGTGAGAAGTTTTCATCTCTAATGAGAAACAAATATGAGATGAGCATGATGGGAGAACTGTCATTCTTCCTTGGTTTACAAGTTCTTCAGAAAGATGATGGAATCTTCATTTGTCAAGCAAAGTATGTCAATGAACTTCTTAAGAAGTTTAACCTAGAAGATTCATCACCTGCAAAGACTCCCATCTCTACAACAACTAGTTTGGATCTAGACTCCAAAGGGAAGAAAGTGGACTCTAGTGCTTACAGAGGCATGGTTGGATCTCTTCTCTACCTAACTGCTAGCAGACCTGACATAATGTTTGCTACATGTCTCTGTGCAAGGTTTCAAGCTGATCCAAATGAGTCACACTTGGTAGCTATCAAGAGAATTTTTAGGTACCTCAAGGGCACTCCTAATTTAGGCCTTTGGTATCCTAAAAATACTGGATTTGAGCTAGTGGGGTAATCTGATTCAGACTATGTTGGATGTAGGATTGACAGAAAGAGTACAACAGGAAGTTGTCAATTTCTTGGTGGAAGATTGGTGTCATGGTTTAGTAAGAAGCAGGATTCAGTTTGTATGAGACAATTTAACTAGATACTTTTTAATGTTTAATTTTATTAAGTATGAACATACTATCACAACCAGAGCATGTTCTTGTAACCATTTTGTTTGTTGTTAAATAAGAGTTTAAGTACATCTTGGTAGAAGTTCATTTATTTGTTCAAGCCTCAAGAAGTGCTCAAGAAGGACATCAAGAATAAATGTTACTGTCATAGCACTGACAGTAAGGTTACAAGAAGACAACATGTTGCAATTCATGACAGTACATTCACTCTGACATCAACATTGGCGGAAGCCCTCAGACAACAACTTTACCTTAGCCTGACAGCAAGCTTGGAAATCCTGACAGCACCTTCTGCGGGGATTTCCTACTGTCACCAAAAGCGCATTCTTGTGACAGCAAGTTTAGCCATCAGGATACTGTCATGAAGGGATAATATTTGTATTGGGGTTCTACCCAGGCAAACATGTGACAGTTTGGATGTTCAAGAAACAGGCGTGCTGCAGTATCCCAACACTGCACCAAGTCTGCAAGACTACGACCGAAGCTTGAAAGATCACAAGACAAAGCTCACCAATTCAAGAGTATGACAAATCTACATCTACTGAATTGTGTTAGCTAAATATAGAATGGTTCTAGATTGCTTTGTCCAGTACTGATAAGCTGTTTTTATAGGAATTTAGGAAAGACTCATGGGTAGACAATTTGTAAGAAGCTGCCACATGAAAATGACAGCAGCTTCACAAACCCGTGATGATAAAGATAAGATTAGTTTACTTAGACTATCTCCCAATCCATTCTTCGTATCACTCGAGAAATTGAAGCTCAAGAAAAACCAACATTTTTCTTGAGGTTGTAGCAACACATTGCAAAATAAATAAAACATTTATTTTGTGAGAAAAACTCGTGTGTCTACTTGTCTTTTCATTCCATAAACTGATAAACGTTAATCTTAGATTTTGTTGTTGAAACGTAGATTGAGATTTATCAATATTGCATTCAACCCCCCCCCCCCCCCCCTTCTGCAATAGTCAAAGACCAACAATGTTCCATAGGCACAAACGGGCCATGTTTCAAAATCTCTGGATAAAGAGGGTTTGCAGCTTTGATAAATAGGAGCATCTTCATTTTCCACAAGTTATAGTGCTCCTTATCAAATTGAGGGATCTTGATACTGCAAGTCTTTTGTGCACACATCTTGATCTTTTACTGTTAAAAACAATAGCCTGCTCTGATACCACTTGTTAGTTATGAGTGCCAACGAAAGATAATACAGAGGGGTGAATGTATTATCACTGAATTTTTGAACCAACACATAATTATGTGTGAGAAAGTGTTTGCGGAAATGAAAAGAACACAAAAATTACTTTTCAATCTAATGGGTTTTATTAGATTGTGTGTTGCTACAACCCGTGAATACAAAAGTATTCTCAGCTTCGTTTCCTCAGAGAGATAGTTCTTGATTTACACTTTGAAAACTTTAACAGCTAAAGTGTGTGATTTGTGCACTTATAGACCCGTGCACAGCTCACTTACATAAATTAGGAAAGCAACAAACTGTCCTAACCGTCCATGTCTAACCAAAATCTGCATAAGAGATTCTTTGCTGATATAGATCCACTTCTTTAATTGTACCACCTTTGACTTTCTGTCTGAGCTACTCTATAGACTTCCCATGCGCTTCTATAAGCTTTGGACCACTTACAGGAGCACATGGCTTACTGACCCTTTTGTCTTGATATTCAGAATTTGTCTTCTTCGGGTAGCTTAAATCCCGCATTCGATAACTCTGGCTATAGCTGATTCGATAACTGGACTTCTCAAATCAGATATTTCTTCACTTCTCGAATCACACCAAGTTGGACTTCTCTAATGAAGACTTCTCGAATTAGCATGTAGGCATTCCTAATCCGAGACTACTCGAATTAGTTCTCTTGAATTCTCGAAGTTACTTTTCTTGACATATCTAATCAGGCAACTTGACTTCTCGAATCTGGACTTCTCTAAATAGACGATTATGAACTTCTCTAATCTTTCCTTAGAACAATTTAACTTCAACTCTTGTAACCTTTTAATTTAAGGCATTCTTTCTGAATGCAGGAGGGGCATGATCAAGGATGATCTTCTTCCATATACATTCTTATTCTGTTTGACCTATTTACAATCTGTTACAGGAGTTGCAACTACATAGTCTACACTCACACTAAACATAATGATCAAGACTAAAGGGTTTCCCAGCTAGGAGCATGACATTCCAGTATTATAGGCTTGTTATGTAATGAGTACAGACATGCCTCTGAGACTAACAAATATACTTAATACATTAAATGAGTCACAAAAACAAAAACACATATGCATAAGGTACAAATTTTACTAAAAATTAATTTACATATATAACTAGGGGTGTCTAACAAATAAAACAATTATTAAGCTATTGATTTGCACTTATAAAACATTTAAATTTAAATTATTTGATAATTATCGAGTTGATTTTAATCTTGAATCATTGAACTACTTTATCATACCGAACAAGTCTAATTAAATTTTTATAATTTGTTTGTGTATATAAATATATTTTAATTTAAATACTTAATATTTATATATAACTTATATATTTAACTTAGTTAAACTTAAATCGAGCCATTTTTATTCGAGTTTTAATGAATTTGAAGCGATTCAAGTTTTCGGTTCGAATATGTCAAAGTCTTTGTTGAGCATATTTTTAGACTTAAAATCAAACATTTGATCGAATCCAAACTTAAACTCAAATCTAAATCTTTTAAATGAACAAAAATTTGAATCTGATAACGTCGAACTCCATCAACTCAATTAAATCTGTGCAGTATGAGTTTACACTTAGATAATATAGAGGGGGTGAATATATTATTAACTTTTTCTTTGATATTATGTTGTTTGAATCTGTTTGTTTTTGTAGCTTGAATATGTATGTTATCAAGAAAATATTGCGGAACAAAAATAACACACAGACTCACTTTTAATCTAATGTTTTATTAGATTCAAAGATTGCTACAAACTGTGAATATGAAAGTGTATTCTCAGTTTCTATTTCTTAGAGAGATAATCTTGAAAATTACAATTGAAATCTTAACAACTAAAGATATGAGAGCACTTATAGAACATGTGCACAACTTACTTTTACAAAACTGGTAAAGACAAACTGGTAGCCTAAGCCTGTCTATACCATTTTGGCGAAAATTGAAATCATGTGAGTTCTTCTTACTTTGCATACTAACCAGATCCACTTCTTTAGATAATTTACTTTGACTATCTCTCCAAACTTCTTTGTAGTATTTTCATGTGCACTCTGCAACAATTGGACCACTGCAGGTGCCTTGATTTATCTGTAGCTTTTCTGTCGTGAGAATCTTCTTTGAATTTGTCTTTGAAATATTCGAGAATTGGCTAAGTACTTGATTCGAGAACTGTCCTTGAATTATTCGACAACTCTGAGTTCTGGATCAAGTCTTATTGAGATATCGAATGCACTTCTCGAATGAGTCTTTATATTTCTGGAATTCTTGAGATATCGAGTGAGTGTTTTGACTTACGTAACCCTTAACATGTCGAACAAGTGTTTTACTCTTGATATATCGAATAGTACACTTCACTTCCGGAATACTTGAGATGTCGAATAAGCAATTTTGACTTGTGAAATCCTTGGCACATCGAATAAGTAAAATATCCTTGACATATCGAATAACATAATTATTTTTGAGATATCGAATAATCATATTACCCTTGACATATCAAATAGAGTACTTTACTTTTGGAATCCTTGACTTCTTGATCAATTCAAATCCACTTCTTGAATTTGTACTTAGTGAAATTTTCGGTCTTCAAAGTCCATCTTTATTTTGTAGTCTTCATCTTCAACTTTGAGCCATGATCCAGGGATCTTCTGTCAAGAATTATTATAAGACTAATCTAAACATGTATAAATAGAATTTGATTCCTAATGCTAAATACAAATTGCAAAATAAAAAATCTAATAAAGAGAGGGTTTCCGGTTAAGGAATCATGTAAGTAATACACATCATTACTATGACTAGTAGGTTTGTTATAGTTATGACTAGTAGATTTGTTATAGTGATGAACTAGGACATGTCTGGGCGACTAACAAAATTCAATTTCTAATATGAACACTAGAAATTCAGAGTGCTTATTTTTGAATGATTAGGTAAAATAATCAAAACAATTCAAACATAGGCACCGGTGCCTCTAAATGTTAAATTAAAATATCTATTTTTATTATATTATTAAAATTAAAATATTTGAATATTTAGTTGGTTGATATATTATTTAAAATTTGGTATTTTGTTATAAATAAAATAATAACAAAAATATTTTGTATTATATGTTAGGAATATGTTGTTCTTGATGATAATTATAAAACACTTAGTAGATTTTGTGTTAAGTCAATATTGTAACTGTCAACGGAATGGTATGCTTTGCAGCATCCGTTGACAGGTAGCTCATCAACGGAATGAGTCTCATCAACGAAATGAGTAATATAGCAATTGCACTGTACAATACTTCACTGGTTGATATGAATTTGTTGTAGGTATTAGATAGGTTTTCTAAGTCATGTTGACTAAGTACTAGATAGGCAAAATAAGTTGGTTAATTGTAAATATGCTATGCCTTATAATTTTGCCTAAGTGAAGACATGTCAACGGAATGAAGATTACACTATCAACGGAATGAAGAATGTGCCATCAACGGAATGAAGAATAAAGCTATCAACGAAACACATCTCACTGCTATCAACGAATCATTATCACTTTTCTGAATAGTTGACAAAGTGATAGTGACAGTTTACTGACAGATCAAAAGGTGATGTAGAAGTGTACTTTGCATTGGGAGCCAGTAAAATGGACACTGGGAATGAGGAAACATTCCAATTTCCAATTAGGTTCTTGAGTGTGATCATAATAAGCATGAAGACAAAAGACAAGATCTCCAAGGACCATTGGACAAAAGGAATGAAAAACAAGCTACTGGCGGTTACCCTTTGTACATTTTAGAGTAGCCAAAAATAGCATTGTAAACTTGGGATATATAACCAAGTGTAGCAGTTCATTTTATTATAAGTGAGTGAGATAGAATAACTTTGTATTAGCTTCTTTCAAGAGCACTCTCACTCTACATTAGGAAATGAGCAGCTGTGCTACATTTGTAACACAGATTATTCCCGCAATAAAAACATCTCAGTTGGATCCTCAAAACATCCAACTGAAATTTTATATTTTCTTGTGTTTTTATTTTCTGTGTTAATTTATTTTAAAGTTGTTTTAAGTTTAGAAATATCTAGAATTGTATTCAACCCCCCCCCCCTTCTACAATTCTGTTCGGTCATTTGGGATTAATAATTGGTATCAGAGCAAGCTTCTAACATACAAGGAGTTTAAAGATCAAGGCCAAAACAGAAACCATGGTGAAGAAGGATGCAAGTGTAAAGATACCGGTTCTAGATAAGGAGAATTACTTTCACTGGAAAGTAAAAATGCATCTACATCTCATGTCTATGGATGAGAGATATGTAGACTACATGAGAAAGGTCCACACGTTCCCATGAAGTTTGCATCTAGAGTTGGACTGCCAGATGATGCTGAAGATGTGGAAATTCCAAAGCCTGCCTCAGAATGGAATATTGAAGATGTTGCAGAAATCCATAAAGATAAAAGAACCATGAACATTATGTTTAATGGTTTGGAGCAAGAGATGTTTGACAATGTCATCAATTGTACAACTTCTAAAGAAGTATGGGACACTGTTAGAACACTCTGTGAAGGAACTGAGCAGGTAAGGGAGAACAAAATGCAACTCCTCATACAACAATATGAACACTTTCATTTTAAAGCTGGTGAAACTCTAAACAATACATTTAGTAGGTTTCAAAAGATTTTGAATGGATTAAAGTTGTATGGGAGGGTCTACCAAACCAAGGATTCAAACCTCAAATTTCTTAGAGCTCTTCCAAAAGAGTGGAAGCCTATGACTGTTTCTCTGAGAAACACTAAAGAATACAAAGACTATAATCTTGAAAGGCTTTATGGAACCTTAAAGACATATGAGCTGGAAATGGAGCAAGATGAAGAAATTGAGAAGGTACAAAAGAAAGGTGGATCTATTGCATTGATTGCATCTATGAACCAACTGGAAGATGATAATGAAGAAGCTGCAAAAGCCACAACTAGTCGAGCCAGTTGTAGGAGTGATGTTAGCAAGGGTAAAGGCAAGATGACAGAAGAAGAAGAAGAAGAACCAGCCAACTTGGATGACTTAGATGAGATTGATGAACACATTGCTTTTCTTTCAAGAAAATTTTCTAAGTTCAAATTCAAGATAAACTCAGAAGCAAGGCCACCAAGGAGAGACTTCCAACCTAGCAAAAATAATTGGGTTGAAAAGTCTAAATCTAAATGTTTCAACTGTGGAATGATTGGTCACTTTGCTGGAGATTGCAGAAAGCCCAAAGTTGAGAAGGGCAACAGGAAATTTGAGACTGTTGATTATAAAAAGAAATACTTTGAACTTCTCAAGCAAAAGGAAAAGGCTTTAATGGCTAACAATCATGAGCAGGAAGAAAGTTCCTCTAGCAACCAGGTAACAATTACTAATCTTTCTGAGCTTTTTAAAGAGGAATGCGATAGTACAGTTAATGAAATGTCTACTGTATTATATAATTTGCGTATTACTCTTAAATCACTTACCAAAGAGAACTCAAGAATTAAAGAGACTAATTTGCTCTTAAGTGATAGAAATGCCATGTTAGAAGCACAACTCATTGAGTTTGAGAAAATGAGATGTGTCAGTAGGGATGCTAAGCAGGAACTTGAGAAAGTGTTAAAAAGGGAAGAGATTCTTAAAACACAACTAGAAATAGAACAGAGAGTGATTGCAAAATGGAAAGATTCCAGGAATGTTGCTAGCAACATCATTAATGTTCAAGGTATGGAATCTTTCTGTGAACAATCATGGAAAAAGAACAAAGAGAAGCTAGGGTATGATGTTGAAACCTTAGAATCAGAAACAGAGTCAACAAACAACAATGGTCATTCATTGAAGGTTGATACGTCAACGGAATGCATCATTCCGTTGACAGATGAACCATCAACCGATCATGCTGTTTCGTTGACAAAGGAAAAGAAAGGAGAACTAACTAGACTTAATAACAAGTATGGTCCTGTCACCAAGAACTTTGTTCAAGGTGAGTCTAGTAAATCAAAGAAAGTTGAGAAGCCTGTTGAGAGAGCTAATGTAGGTCACTTGTCTAACAAGCAATTGAAAGACAAGTTAGAGAAAATTCAAGTTGAGGTTAAGGACAATAAAAAGAATAACCGAAATGGCAAAGTAGGGATTAACAAACATAACAATTACACACCTGATAAGTATGCTCCTAGAAAAACATGTGTTAATTGTGGAAGTGTTAGTCATTTATCTACTAATTGCAAATCTGTTAAGAAGCATACTAATGTGAAAATGCCTAAGCCTGCAATGAATACCTCTATGCCTGCAATGCCTGTTATGCCTAATATGTTTGCTCCATATGCACAATTTCAAAATCCATATGCTAGCATGCCATTTGTGCCTAATCCATACATGAATATGTTTAATGTGCCACAAATGCCATGGAATGTGAATAACATGTTTGTTCCTCCAATTATGCATGCCATGAATGAAAATGTGAGCAACCCTCAGAAGTCAACACCAAAGGTAAAGGTTGATCTAACTCAATCTGAGCCCAAGGTGAAAAATGATGTGAAGAGTAAATCAAAGGCTAACAAAACAGGACCCAAGGAAACTTGGGTACCAAAATCAACTTGATTTGGTTTTATTGTGTGCAAGGAGACAAAAGGAATCTTTTGTACTTGGATAGTGGTTGTTCAAGACATATGACTGGTGATTCTACTCTGCTCACAGAGTTCCAGGAAAGAGCTGGCCCTTGTATTGCTTTTGGAGATGACAACAAAGGCTTCACTAAGGGATATGGCTTAATTTCAAAAGAAAATGTCATCATTGATGAGGTTGCATTGATGGATGGTCTAAAGCACAATTTGCTAAGTATCAGCCAACTTTGTGACAAAGGATTTTTAGTCACTTTTTCAAGAGAAGCCTGTGTTGTTTCTAAAGGTGGAGACAACAATGTGGTAATGACTGGATTCAGAATAGGGAATGTGTACATTGATGACTTTAGTAGCACAAGTCCAGATACCATCACTTGTCTTTTCAGCAAGGCAAGCAAGGATGAAAGTTGGCTATGGCACAAGAAATTGTCTCATTTGAATTTTAAAGTTATGAATGAATTGGTGAGGAAAGATCTTGCTAGAGGAATTCCACAGGTGGAATTCACCAAGGATGGTTTGTGTGATCCTGTCAAAAAGGGAAACAAAAGAACGCATCATTCAAAAGCAAGACAGAGTCATCAATTGTCCAACAACTTGAGTTGCTTCATATGGATCTATTTGGTCCTGTAAATGTCATGTCCATTTCAAAGAAGAAATATTGTCTTGTGATTGTTGATGATTTTTCTAGATTTACATGGACTTTCTTTTTGTATTCCAAAGATGAGGCAAGTGAAATCATTATCAATCACATCAAGATGGTAAACAATCATCCTGATTTCAAAGTAAGAAGGATTAGGAGTGACAATGGGACAGAGTTCAAGAATTCAACTATGAAGATGTTCTGTGAGGAAAATGGTATTATGCATGAATTTTCAGCTGCAAGAACACCACAGCAAAATGGTGTAGTTGAAAGGAAAAACAGAACACTTATTGAAGCTGCAAGGACAATGCTAGATGAATCAAAGTTACCAACTTATTTTTGGGTTGGGCAGTTAACATAGCTTGCTTCACTCAAAATATTTCTTTGATTAATCAAGCCAAGGGAATGACCCCTTATCAACTACTCAAAAGAAAGAAGCCACTATTGGATTTTATTCATGTCTTTGGATGAAAGTGCTTTGCTCTGAGAAATCAAGCTGAGCATTTGGGGAAATTTGAAGCAAAGGCAGATGAAGAAATATTTGTGGGATATGCAGCAGGGAAAGCTTACAGAGTCTATAATCTCAGAACTAACATTGTTATGGAATCTGTACATGTTGTTTTTGATGATCTCAAAATTCAAGGTCTCTGTGATGAAGGTTTCCATGAAAGTCTTTCTTTTGAGAATGAGGAAGGAGATCAAGTGAATCATGTTAAGGCTATTGAGAAACAGCCTAAAGTTGTTGTGTCTAGCACGGATGAAAGCAGTAGTGAAGATGAAATTGCTGCACTAAGATTGAAAAGAATAGCTTCTAGCAGACCAAATGGTCATTCCGTTGACAGTCATGGTGGAGGATTCGTTGACATACAAAATGAGCATTTCGTTGACAGTCAAAATGGGCTTTCCGTTGACAGTCATAGAAATGCTTCTAGGAATGATCACTCAGGGACAACAAACTCAGGGGGAGTTTCTTAAGGACAAATATCTATTCAAGGCAATCATGATCATGAAGCTACATCTTCTAGTGCTAATCTACCTCCCTCAAGGAAATGGACCCAAGATCATCCCTTCGAACTCAGTATAGGAGATGTTTCTTCAAAAGTCCAAACTAGAAGAGCAACTCAAGAGGAATGTCTATATAGTAGCTTTCTATCTCAAGATGAGCCAAAGAAAGTTGAGGATGCACTTCTAGATTCAGATTGGGTTTTAGCTATGCAAGAGAAGCTAAACCAATTTGAAAGAAACAAAGTTTGGAAGCTGGTGCCCAAGCCTAAAGACAGGAGTGTTATAGGCACAAAATGGGTGTTCAGAAACAAGATGGATGAAAATGGCATAGTCACAAGGAACAAAGCTAGATTAGTTGCTAAAGGCTAGTCACGGGAAGAGGGAATTGATTTTGATGAAACATTTGCTCCTGTTGCAAGACTAGAAGCAATAAGAATTTTCCTAGCCTATGCAGCCCATGCCAATTTTAAAGTCCATCAAATGGATGTGAAGAGTGCTTTTCTGAATGGGGAATTGGAAGAGGAGGTATATGTGAGTCAACCTCCTGGTTTTGAAGATGATGATTTTCCAGAATATGTATACTTTCTCCTAAAAGCACTCTATGGTTTGAAATAAGCACCTAGAGCCTGGTATGACACACTTTCACAGTTCCTTCTTGAGAATCACTTCACTAGAGGTACTGTAGATAAAACTCTTTTTCATAGGATTGTGAATGGCTCTACTATACTTGTTCAAATTTATGTAGATGACATAATTTTTGGGTCTACAGATGAAAAACTTTGTCAAAAGTTTGTCAAGCTTATGCAAAGTAAATATGAAATGAGCATGATGGGAGAATTAACTTATTTCCTTGGTCTCCAAGTGAAGCAAGTTAATGAAGGCATTTTTATTAGTCAAACAAAGTACTTTCATGATTTGTTAAAGAAATTTAACTTAATGGAATGCTCTCCTGCCAAAACTCCCATGCCTACTGCCACCAAACTTGAATTGAATACTAAGGAAAAATCTGTGGACATTTCAAGTTACAGAGGCATGGTTGGCTCACTTTTATATTTAACAGCTAGTAGACCTGATATTATGTTTGCTACATGTCTATGTGCTAGATTTCAAGCTGATCCTAGGGAATCCCATTTAGTTGCTATTAAAAGGATTTTCAGATATCTCAAAGGAACACCAAACCTTGGCATTTGGTATCCTAGAGAATCTGGCTTTGAACTAATTGGTTATTCAGATGCAGATTATGCAGGATGTAAAATTGACAGGAAAAGCACAACTGACACCTGTCAATTCCTAGGAAACAAGCTTGTGTCATGGTTCAGCAAGAAACAAAACTCAGTTTCTACCTCCACAGCTGAGGTTGTGTTAGATCAGAATTCAATGATCGTCAGAAGCTAGACTCAACTGATCAGGATTGCTGACGTCATCAGTATTGCATGGTCATCAGTATTTGATCAAGCGTCAGTATCTTATTGATCATCAGGATTCCTACTCAGACTATGATCAGGATTGATCATCAGAACTTGAAGCTGATCAGGATTCCTACTTCGAGTTATATTTGGAGTCTAGATAAACATGGAAGTTTATTCTATTTGTTCCTGGTTTGTAGAATGTAGCTATCGATTAAGGATAGGTTTCTATCTTTGTTGTTGATTAGGACTTATCTTGTTATTGATAGAGAAGCTGTGTGTACTATATAAACACAGTCTTGGTTTCGATTTATGTATTCATGAGAGAGAGAACATGATCGAAGAGAAGCTCTTAAGAACAGAATTTCTTGAGAGAGTTTTTGTAAACTAGCAGCTCTCAAGAACATCAGAATTTCTTGAGAGAGTTTGTAACAGTTTTATATCAGATTTAATAAAGCTGTTATCTTTCTTTTCATATTTGTGATATATACATTAAGAAGTCGATTATCTTACTCTATTGTATTCAACCCCCCTTCTACAATAGATTATTACTGGGCAACAATTGGTATCAGAGCAAACTGATTTAATTCTGAATCAGATACGATCTAAAGATGTCGACAACCAAGTATGAAAGCATGAAGATTCCCATCTTAAAGATATCAGAATATCCTACATGGAGGGTAAAGATGCTGATGTACCTGGAGGCTATGGATCCTGACTACTTGGACAGGATTCGTGATGGACCATATATACCAACAAAGTTCGTAGAACGAACAGATACAGTACCAGAACATTATGTGGTCAAAGTTAAAGCTGAATGGACTCCAGAAGAAAAAGCTCATGTACTCAGGGAACCAAAGATAAAGAATATCTTGCATAATAGCCTTGATGCTGTCATGTCAAACAGAGTGATTGCATGCAAGTCTTCAAAAGAAATCTGGGATACTTTGGAAACTCAGTGCCAGGGATCTGCATCTGTTAAGAAAAACAGAAGGGCTCTTTTGATTCAAGAATATGAACAATTCGATGCAAGACCTGAAGAGAGCCTGACTGATCTATATGATAGATTTCTGACACTATTGAACAGCTTATCCTTAGTTGACAAAGTATATGAAACTGAAGATTCAAACACCAAATTTCTTAGAGCTTTACCTGAAGAATGGGATACTCAGACCTCAATCATTAGACACCAGTATGATCTGAACATTGTGTCTCTTGATGAGATCTATGGGATGCTAAGAACTCATGATCTTGAAGTTCAACAGAGAAAGAACAAGAAAAGCAGCAAGGCAAAGTCAATTGCTTTGAATGTAGAAGCTAAATCAAAAGGAAAAGCTATGGAGGTCTCTAGAAGGAAAGCAAGAGTAGCTGAGTCAGATCCTGACGACTCTTCATCAGATACTGATGGCAATTTTGATGCCAATACTGGTGATGAATCTTCTGATTCAGACATGGAAGAGATGGTTGCTATGATTGTCAGAAACTTCAGAAGGATGAAGTTCAGGAAGAATAGAAGACAAGGCAACTTTCAGAAAAAGACCTTCAAAGCAGACAAAGACAAGTATATCAAAAAGGACAGCAAGGGTAGCAAATTTGACAAATCAAAGGTTAGATGCTACAAGTGTAATGGAATGGGTCACTTTGCTTCTGAATGCAACAAGACAAAGGCACTCATCACATCAAGCAAGGATTGGATGGACTCTTCCTCAGAATCTGATACTGAGGTAGTCAACTATGCATTAATGGCCAATGCTGATGTAACTGCTGCTCCTGATGATAAGGTACTAAATACTATCTTTGATTTTGATACTGATAATGCTTCTGAGTTAAGACGTTTTCTAAAGTCATTACATATTAGCTTTAGAAGTCAAACTGCTGAGAATACTAGAATCTTATCTGAGATGTCTGACCTTAGAAAGAGGAATGAGATATTAGAAGCTGAATTTTCTCGTATGCAAGAAGTACAAAAAGAATGTGATAATGCTAAACACATGCACTTAGAGATGACATCTAAATGTACTTCCCTTGAAAAAGAACTTGAATATGCTAATGAGAAAATCAGAACCTGGACAGACTCTGGTAGGAAATTTCATGAGATTAATACCTCTAAGAATTGGAAAGAGTGTCTAGGATATAAGTCAGATGAAGATAAGAAATTAGCAGAGAAAATTGTCATTGATGAGATAGTCAGTCCAAAGACCTATAGACATGTTATAGACTCAACCAAATCTAAGATTACTCCTGTTAATTTTGTTTTTGGTAAGGATTCCAATTCTACTTTTGAAAAGGGATCTTCTTCTACTCAAGGAATTAAAATTATAAAGTCTAAACCTGTCATGAACAAAGTCACTAAGAATCTAGGTCTATTGTCTCAGAAACAGCTTAAAGATAAAATCTGTGAGGTTACAGATAAGAAAAAGGAAGCTACTGTTAAGAGAAACAGGAATGGTAAAGTTGGGATCAATAAAGAGAATGGTTATAAATATATCCCAAATGCACCTAGAAAGTGTTGTTTTAACTGTGGTAACTCTAATCATCTTGCTATTGATTGTAAGAAGATTAAAAAGAAGATTGCTGATATTTCTAAATCTGATGTGAGGAATAGATCAGTACTCTATAAACCGCAGAAGTCCTGTTTTCATTGTGGTAGTCTATGGCATTCTATTTATACATGTAAAGAGTATCATGATTTGTACTATAACTTTTATGATCCATTGCCTAAGTTTGAAAGTAGTACAAAGTCTGATAGAACTGAAAATGTCATAGTGAAGCATGCTTTTGTTAATACTGATGCTGACAAAGCAAATCCTGATGGAGTAAATCCTGTCAGGACTGCTAAAGTCAGAAAGTCTTCTGCTGCTAAAATTAATAAATTGCATGAGAAAGGAACCCAACATGTATGGGTTCCTAAGTGTTCTAACTAGTGTGTTTCTATTCTGATGCAGGGTAAAAAGAAAAATATGTTAGTCATGGATAGTGGATGTTCTGTGCACATGACTGGAAACAAAGCCCTGTTATCAGAATATGAGGAAAAAGCTGGCCCAACTGTGTCTTATGGAGATGGCAACATTGGACAAACCTTGGGATATGGCAATATAATCATTGGAAATGTCATCATTGAAAAAGTAGCTCTAGTGAAGGGACTAAAACACAACTTGTTGAGTATTAGTCAAATCACTGACAGAGGTTATCATGTCAATTTCTATTCCACACATTGTGAAGTAGTCAGTAAAGCAACAGGGAAGATAGCACTAACTGGCTACAGGCATGGTAACATATATGAAGCCAACATTCTCTCAGATACTGATGGCTATAACGACTCGGAAAAACGCTTGTACAGTATTAATATTTAAATAATATTTGAGATCTATGATATGAGAATATTGTGTGAAAGGTGGATATTGGACAATGTGATAATTAGATGTTTACTTGGTGAATGATATGGATTAAAATATATGTGTATGCTTTTAAATGCATTTTATATGAATTTCTTATTAAAAATCAATTCTTTTTGACCTTCCGGGAATTTTATAAAATCATCGGAGACTCTTTTTATTGTGAAATCTTTTTCACAACCTTTATTTTATATTCTATTATTTTCTAAAATTAGTGGAGGAATTTATTTTTGGTTTAAGGATTTAAAAACGATTTTATGAGTTAATTGTCATTTATGTGATCAAAACTTTGAAAATTCATATTTAATCCAATTTTGATCATAAAAATATTTTAAAAATATGGGTGAGCTTGTAAATTCGTATTCTTTATTTTAAAAATAAAATTTTGATTTTTAGATATTATTTCTATTTTATTTCGGATTTTAGAAAGGCAACTTATTGGGTTTTGTTTTATTAAAATCAGATTTTGGAATTGTGGAATTACCAAAATACCCCTGGGGCTTTAAAACCCCTCACGGCCAGTTCTTCTTCCCCTTTTCTTTTCAGTTGACACATCTTCTCTCTCTCTTATTTCTCTCTCAAATCTCTCTCCTTCTCTCTTCTTTATCTTTTGATTTTGTTAACCAAATTCGTTGATTAGATAGTCAAATCGAAGCTCTTGCCGAGCTCTACACTTTAATACCAATAGTGTTGAGTTTGGTGAAGATTAGAAAATGGGTTTTGTAAATTGGGGTTTCGGATTTTTGATTTAAAATCAAGTGTTCTTGATGTTTAAGAGTTTAATTGTGGTTAAGGGTCAATTGGGGACGAATTCATACAAAACCCCTTTGTTTTTGGGGCTGCATGCAATTCGTCGACCACCGGTGATAAACTCCGGTGAACCGGTGGCCATGGTCTATGTATTTTGAGGTATGTATAGTGTTGTAGAGTAATTATAAGTAGTTAATTCGTGTTGCATGTCATTGGTTTTATTTTAACTTCAAATTTTCTTAAATTTTAGATTCGGGTTTTGAGTTTTGAATCGGAAAATGACTTGATTTGATTCATGTTTATATGTTTAAATGCTAGTAAGTAATTAATCTAAGTTGCATGCCGAGCTTTGAGTGATTTTCGGATTTATCCAAGAATTTTAGAGTCCGGGTTTGATTGTTGAGATAAACTTGACATGAATATATGTGATTATGTGTATTAAGGTTGTAGGATAATTGGAAGTTAGTATTGAGACTTGCATGTGGTTTTGAGTATAAATAATTGTTGATTAGTTGTATCAAGTGTTATGTAATAAGAATTTGTGGTGTTTAAAAGTTTATGTTGGAGAATGATTTATGTTGAATTGCCAGAAAACTGCCCTGTTCTGCTCTGGTAATTCGTGACTGCTTGTTCCCTGTTTTGGACAGTGGGTATAGGATGTAAATGTTCTACTCGGAGTCTAGTTTGCCCACGCGAAAACCTTGTGTCATTTAATTTAACGAGTAAAGAGTTATGCATGTTTTACTAAAGGTTGCGCAGCAGGATTTTCTGTGCTTCAGTATACACTTTAAACCTGTTCATTTTTAGTCTAAATGAACTGTTCTGAACTTGAACGTTTTATGCTAAGTTGGATTAGTAACCAGGAAGTAGCCTGTCAAATATGGTATTTGTTTGATTATTTTTGGATTTATGATAAATGTTTTGGTAAGGCTTGCGCAGCAGATTTTTCAGCTTTTTAGATGAAAACATTGTTTGTAAAGGTGTTAAGGATATGGTTAGCATTGATCAAGTTGATTTAAAAGAATACCAAGGGTGGTATGATCTGAAAGTTAGATTATATATATATGTATTAAAGGAGTATGTTATGTGAACTTGAATGGCAATGTGCGCTTATGTGAGTTTTGTGCTTAATATATGGTTAAGAGTTATAAGTGATATAAATATTATGTGTTTACGCGTTTAGAGAACGTTGGGTAGTTTAGAATAAGGATTAGAATTTTGAGAGGATCATTCTAAGATAGTATATACTCTTTTGTAGAGTTATGAGATATGGAACATAGAAATAAAGGCAAGGCGAAGGCAGAAATTCAGTGAGTACAGTTTGTTCTAAAGGCTACTTAAGAATCCAAAGAAGTAGAGCCTATAAATAAAGGCAAGACAAAGGTGGAGAACCAGTGAATCTGATTACTCTTTTTAGCTATTAAGGCAAGTAATTCTGACTTGCTTTCGCTTCTAAATTCCATTCTTTCATTTTGACATATATGAATTGCTATCTTGTTTATATACCCTTTTAATCCTGAAAACATATCATGTTCATTTGGTAATCCTTATTTCTGTTCATATACCTTGTTGGTTCATACACCATACTATGTTTAGTTCTTTCTTTGAACCTTTACACCCAAAGGTAAATATACCAGAACTCACATTTTAGTACATATCCAAAACATACCTATGACATTTACTTCTTGATTTTCCATTGATAGAAATCCAGATTGATCAGATTGAACTTATCCAATTCCCAAAAGACTCTTTTATATACAAACATTATAGACACAACACGATGTCTTGTGAACCATATCTTGCTTAAACTTTTCTTTAGACCTTATCATTATCCTTTGATTATACTTACATTTTAACATGAGATGCTATTGCATTAGATTTGAACTTGTACCTATGAATCACATACTTACTTGAAATTGAGAATACATGAACCTTCACTTGGGTACTATACAAACACACATCCAATGATTTACAAAGGATTTCTTTCATAAGAAAGATTTTAAAAGAAAGGAAGTTTCTAAGTTTGGATTCATTTAAATTCTGATTTATGGTTTCCACGGATTCCTAAGATTGGAGGCGTAAGAGGCCGAGTGACGCCGGCCCAGCACTTTTTAATTATAATAAATGGACTAGGGATGGACTAGTCTAAAGGCCAATGTGTGCCTATTGGGACCCAATACAAGGACCAGAGGGACTGTGTGTCCGGTATGGGGACTTTACGTGGCTGATCACCCGTATTGTCTGGTGCGTTGTGAAAAATCTCCAAATTACTTATTGCTTTTCTTGAAATCATATATCTATATAAGGAAATTGGTTTACCCTTTGAAATTGCATATTTATGTCATTGTTATGATAATCCCTTGATATGGATTCTGCTATACCCATGACATACAGATTGATATTGGAAATTGTTTCACAGTGGTTAACTATTTGGTTATATTATTACTTGCTGAGCATTTGGCTCATTCTTTTTCCCTATTCTAACCCACAGTTAAAAGAGAAGATGGTACGCACTTTTCAGTCAGCTAGGAAGTCTTCCTTTAGGGTTATTTTTGGGATGCCAGCTCAGGCATGTGATGAAGACTTGTAGAAGGTGTTTTGTATAAGGGAATGTAGAACTTTTAAGACACGGTTGTAATAACTTTTGAGACTTTTATTATGTAATAAAATGAAGTAGATAGTTGATGCTTGTTTCATACCATTACCTGTTAAAGATCCAGGGTAAAGATGGGGTCGCGTCTACATGTTTATATTATTATTCACAGGTTCATAAGTATAGAGGTTGTAGTGACTCCCCAATCATGACCCCATATTGGGAGGGCGTCACAGGTTGGTATCAGAGCGGTCAGTTTTTGGTCACTGAAATAAGCCAGGATTAGGTGTAACAATAATAAGGGAATATAAGGTGAGAAGTAGGACTTAAGCTTATTACGTAAGATAGGATTTTTAGATGCAGGTTACTTTTTGGATGAGTATTAGTAGAATTAAGATAACCCTTACCGTTTAAGTATTTTCTTGGCTTATTACTGTGTTTTTACAGATAAATGCTATTTTGAGAGATTACCCTTCATCTGAGATTCCTTTTCCTAAGCCATATCCGTCAGTATCAGTGTATACATCCAGCCAAGTGGAGATTTCCATTACCCTTTGGGTAAATTTCTTTTCTGATAGTATAGCTGTAAGTCAAGGCAGATTTATATTTTTTGTATAAAGTGAAAGGGATTGGAGATGGATGGAATATTGAATGGATTATGGATTATGTGTGGATGATTGAGTTAGTATTTGAGATATTTTTAAACAGGGCATAGTCCATTTTACGAATAGGTCATGCCGAATTTTCTACAGAAATATTAGCTTAAGTTACGCACTTTCATGTTAAATAGTATTCCGACATATCGAGCGAGTATACGCTGGAACCATCTGAAGATCGGGATTACGGACGAGGAAACTAATTCGAAGCTGGAGGAATCAATCGGAGAACCAGACTACTAGTTCGGAAGACATCACTTGTAGATCCTTATGTACTTTACAGAATTTCATCTGCACCGCGGAAGCTATAGGAAACACCACGCCAGGTGTTGTATCAAGTGTGGTTAGAGTTGAGCGAGAGTAGAATCCCCAAGATAACGTCTAGAAACACTTAGATAGATTCTTTACGATATAATAACGATTTTCCCCCACGATAGAGACATTTGCCCAGAGCAGTGGCCTAAGTGTAGATTCTTTCTTTATTCAAGATTTCATACAGTTGTTTTACTATCGGGACATACCTATAACCTCAAACTAGAAATTAACTCCCCTAAGGACCATCTACATGATACAAGGCGTGATTATCTCCATACGTTCGATGTAAGGATAAGTCGGTTCATAACTAGCCATTGATTTTATTCAATTTACCTTTTTAAAAGATTCAAATTTTCATTTCTATTATTTTATTCTTTACGAAATACCTCTATTGTTCAGAGGCTAATTGATCCAATATTATATATATATATATATATAATAGAAACTTTTGAAACTCTTAAACCTTTCATATGTTCCTCTTAAATTTTTGATCCTCCTTGTAGTAACTGAGATGAACAACCCTATATATATAGGGGATTCAGGTACTTTCTATCTGTGTGATAGAAGTCCGGTGGGACGCCACCAGTGGTGTGTTTGTCATGGAAGTACTAAAGGTTGGCCACCTTCTGTACCTTGTTGTTTAAATTGACAAATGCAACCTGATAAAGTTCGATGATCATTTTGATCTCTTAGTTTGATTCTTTTTACCAGAAATTCTTACTAAACATACTTGTCATATATCCATATCTATTGACACCTTCCTATGTATTGATTCATTCTATCGGAAACTCTTAGAGGTATCAGCGATTTGAAATTGCAAAGGCGAATGACGGTATTCTGAGTATCAAGCTGTACTTATATTGACGGGAAACTGTTTTGATCAAAAATGGGAAATTGCTTTAAAAAGAGGGATTGGTTGTCGAGTTAAATTGCTCATTAGACTTACAATACGATGTCAAGGTTTATTATTACCGAGAGTTTGGTATGGACAAGGAGAAGGTAACAAGGATATACGAATACTAATCATGTTGAAGTATGAAGTAAAGTGATATTGGATATACTAAAAAGGAGTTGATTATTGTTGATGAAAGACTGTTATTCTACTGGTCAGAAAAGTATATATAAGCACCTGTTTATCCTATATTTCACTTTGGATATAGTAGTTAAAACATTACAAGGTTTTGAACGTCGTGAGACCAAATGTTGGACATAAATTTTAGAACCGAAGCATGATAACTTGAGCGTAACATGGTTTGAACCAAAATTTATAGATCTGGCCAGGTTTGTGTCCGAATACGTGAATATTGATGAGAAGAGAGCTAAGAGACTCCAACAGGGGAAATGAGGTCGTGAATTAGGAGTAAAGTGATTGATCACAAACAGAAGAAGCTAGAAAAAGGGAAGCCAGAGACACCGGAAGGAAACCAACAAATAGGGAACTTTTAGAACCATTTCAATATAAGGCATGAGTTTCAGTCAAATAGGAATGTTGGATTTGGAAGACCAGAAACTGGAAATGATAAGCAAGGGAACCATCCATAAAATATGGATTAACCAAGACCTCCGAAACCTCCGATACTATAATGTAGAACTTGTGGAAAGAAGCAACCGGGAGTTTGTAATAAGATCAATATGGTACGTTACAAGTGTACACAGAGAGGACACTACGCCAATGAGAGCCATAAACCGAAGGCAAGAGTTACGTGTAACAAGTGCGGAGAGGTGTGACGTTTCTTAAGAGGTTGCAATCGTTAAGTCCAGTAAAAATATATGTTAAGGGTGACATGACCACCACATACTAAGTAACCAAGGACAAGAATCCTCAATATAACCATGAGTGATACAGTAAAGAACAAGGATGTGGTTGCAGATACGTTTAATATTAACTACATAAGTGCCAAAGTGTTAATTGATTCGAAGCCACGAAGTATTTTACTTTCAGAGAATTTGCTCATAAGTCGGACTGTAAAACGCAACTGTTAAGTAAAGTTTTGACTACATGAATAGCTACTCAGGAGCATATATCGATTAATCTAGCTTGTCCTCACTGTGCGATTGATATAATAGAAATCTGATGTAAAGTTTAAGAATGGATTGGTTGACAGAATATGAAGAAAATGGAAATTTTGAGCCCTAGATAATGTAAAAATTGTTATCCGAGGCCGGAAGCAGACGAAGAGGTATCTAACTATCAAATAGGTAAAAGATTATTGTGTCAAGGTTGAAAAGCTTATCGTCATACGAGGTAAATGTTAGGAAAGAAACACCTTGGATAGAGAAGATTCTAGTAGCTAACGAATTTCAAATTGTATTACTTGACAATCTTTTTGTTTTACCTCCCGCCAGGGAAGTAGATTTGTTGAAGACTTAGCACCCGGGACAAAACCAGTTTCGACGGCTCCATATAGAATGGCATAAGTAGAAATGAAAGAGTTAGCAATTCAATTGCAAGATCTTAGGAAAAAGGGAGTTATAAGGTCTGGTGTATTCCTATTGGGTGCGCCAAGTTGACCATTAAGAAAAAATACCCATTGTCAAGGATTGATGATCAGACCAGTTAAAGAACACAGTGTGCTTTTCAAAATTTATTTATGATTTGGTTACCGTCATTTAAAAATAAAACCCGAAGATATTCCTTAGACGACGTTCTGAACCTGATATATATATAGACCCTATGAGTTCGTAGTGATGGAGTTCGGTTTGATGGATATAACTGCCACTTTTATGAACATGATGTTATTCCCAAATGACCTAACAGAATTGTAGAAGGGGGGGTTGAATACAATTCTTGATATTTTCTTGAAACTAAACACTTTTTAAAATAAAACTGAACTGAATAAATAAAAACACAAGATATAAATAATTCAGTTGGATTGTTTGATGATCCAACTGAAGTGTTTTTATTACGGAAATAATCTGTGATACAAAAGTACACAGCTGCTCAGTTACAAGGTTGTAGAGAAGAATTGCTCTCAAAAAAATAGCTAATACAATCTATTTGTTTTTCTTCTCTTCTTTCTAAAGTAACTGCTACACTTGGTTATATAATCCCAAGTTTACAATTCTACATTTGGTTAAACTAAAGAATAATAGTAGTAACCATCAGTAGCTTGCTTTTCATTCCTTTTGTCCAATGGTCCTTGGAGATCTTTGCTTTTGTCTTCATGCTCATTATAATCATTTCCAAGAGCCTTATTGGAAATTGGAATGTTTCCTTATTTCCAGTATCCACTTTGATGGCTTCCAATGCAAAGTACACTTCCATATCTCCTTTTAGATCTGTTCAGTAAACTGTCACTATCACTTTGTCAACTGTTCAAAAAGCAACATTGATTCGTTGATAGGAAGGAGATGTGTTTCGTTGATAGCTTCATTCTTCATTCCGTTGATGGTGTTTCCCTCGTTTCGTTGATGGGTAAACTCCATACCGTTGATAGAGTAATCTTCATACCGTTGACATGTCTTCACTTAGTCAAAATTACAAGGCATAACATATTTACAATTAACCAACCTATTTTGCCTATCTAGTACTTAGTCAACATGACTTAGAAAACCTATCTAAAACATATAACAGAATGCCTATCATACTGTGAAGTATTGTACAATGCAATTGCTACAACACTCATTTCGTTGATGAGCTTCCTGTCAACGAAATGCTGCAAAGCATGCCATTTCGTTGACAGTTACAAAAATGACTTTACACAAATTCTACTAAGTGTTTTATGTTTATCATCAAGAACAACATATTCCTAACAATCTCCCCCAATTTATGACTGATAGAATAACAGCCATAAATCAAGAGACTTGATGATAACAAAAACACTCAGATACATCATAAATTACAAAAGTAGAATATGTATTAAGCTTCAAAATTTTATAGACAAGATATAAGACTTACAAGACTAATGCCCACAAATGCTCCTCTAGTCTGAGCAAATGTTTCATCTGTGATTTCTTTGTGGCATAGTCTTCTTCCCTTTCTTGGAGTTGTTTTCCTCAATCTGGACCTGTAGCCTTCTGTAGAAGATTTTCTCCTCTTCATCTTGATCACCAAGCTTGGATTGCATCAGCTTTAGAGTTTGATTAGATGCCTTCTCCAGCTGGTCTTCCATTCTGAAGAATCTTCTGCAATTGTCCTTGTCCTTAAACTCCATCATCCAATAAGGTTGAAGATGGATTTTCTTTCCTGTTGAGGGAACTCTAAGTATCCTGGGAAGAGCCTCAGGCTTGTTCCAGCTAGCCTTTATCTGACAGATTTTGGAGACCACCTCAGACTTGGCTGTTTTGGTGAAACCAAAGTCCTTTTTCAAGCATCTAAACACTGAGAGTAGTGTTTGATAGTCTTCTCCTAAAATTCTGTAGAGAGGCCACACTTGTTCTCTACCTCCCTTGAATATGAACACTAGTCTTTCAGGCAACTTTTGAGAAGCTGCAATTCCCCTTACTTCCACCAGGTTGTCTAAGTCAAGATGTAGACTGGATTCTTCCCTGATGTCAGCAATGTACATGCAGTCCACTGGGTTTGCAGGGGGTTTTTGAGATTGTGGCTTTCTCACAAGAACAGGCTTTGCTTTGACAGACCTCTTCTTTGTCTTCATTGGTTGGTCCTTCTCTAACAGGAACTTTGGAAAGTAGGCTTCATCAAATTCAAAAGGTTCCTCTTTTGGCATGATTGGATGATCATGAAAGTTGACAGGATGTGCAGGATCACAAGCCAACTTTCCCTCAATAGGTAGATCAACAGGAATTTGATGTGCACTTGTTGTGGAAGAGTCTTGAGCAGTTTCTTGAGAATCATCTTCATCAAAGTTCAGATTCCTCTTAGCTCTAGCCTTTGGCTGACTTGTTCTCTTCTTCTTTCCAGCTTCCTTAGCTTTATCCTTGGCCTTTTCTTCCTGTAGGGCTTCTTCATCTTCAAGTGATTGAGCAACTGCAAGAGCTTGCATTGCTGCCCTTTCACTTTCTTCAGCTTTGGCCTTAGCAAAATTTGGGTGACCAACCCAAATGTAGATTTCCTTGCTATCCCTGTAGATGAGTGCCCTCTTGTTCCTTATGCTTGGATGATTGCTTTCTTTGCTCTCCTTGATCAGCTTCCCTAAGACTTTGAACTCATCTGGCTTTGGTGGAGGATAAGCTATCCTTTCTATGTTCTTGCCTTTGGGTTTTATGGGAGATACTGGAGATATCCCTCTTGCATCCACATTCCTCAAACATGAAGCTTGTCCTTTCTCATTCCTTGAATCTTGAAGGACTCCATGCTGAAGGGGTTCCATGACATAGGAACTCCTGAATTGTGGCTCCATTTGCACTGTCACCATTGCATTTGTTGATGGTGGTATTGAAGTAGCTTGTACAGATGATACCTTTTTAGTGTCAGCTAGCTTCTTGACCTTTGCTTCAATATTTGACCAGTGATCCTTGATTTGTTCTGCAAGTTTCATCCTCAAAGAGGCTTCCTGGATCAGGTCAATACTGTCCTTTTTCTTCTTTGCAAACTCCCCCATTGCTAATGGCTCTTCTGGTAAGGAGATGGCTGGGACCATAACCTTTGTGATCTGAATGTCTAGCTCCTTAGATTTCTCCCCCTTTTTGTTAGCATCAAGTGAGATGATAGGGAGCCCTTGAGCTGCCAGAAGCTGGGTGAGTAGCTGAGTTTGCTTCTCCTGCTCCTTTTGCATGTGACTAAGTGTAGCCTCAACTTTGTCCACTCTAGAGGAAAGAGTTTTCAAAGATGAAGACACTTCAGGTTCCTTGGTGAAAAACCTTGACATCCTGGAGACAGTGTGAAGAGGAAGCTTTTCATCTAGCCTCCTGTCAGTAGCAGCCCTAAGGTTGCTAATTGAGTCCTTGATTTCTGTAGCCTCAATCCTTGTCTGCAACATTTGTAGCCTTTGAATTTCCAGAGAATCCATGATGGCTTTGTAGAATTTCTTGTCCCTTGCTCCTGCAGACTCATGAGCTAGATATGCTTCATTGTACTGCCTTGTGATGGCAGCATCCAAATTGCATCTACCATGCATATCTTGAGAAAGCCAGTTTGGTGTAGGAGGCACCACAGAAGTCCCAGTCTGTGCAGTAGTGGCCACCTGTAGAATGTCACCAAAGCTATCCTCATTATCAGAAAAATCAAATTCTCCACTTGCTTCAGCCCCTGGAGGTAGATTGGTCAAGGCATCCTTTGCTCTTTGCATTGATGCAGTTGTGTGAATTAGTTGTAGTGACCTCTCTGCCTCCACATTGCCCTGTTGAGCCAAAACTTGATAGGCTGACACAGGATGAGTAAAGGTCTCAGGATCCAGGGAAATACTATCCAGAGTTTGTTGATAAACCTCTTGGAAAGTAAGTTCCCTTTCTCCCTCACTGACCTCCATTAACTCACTAGCAATGACTGCTTCCATCCTTATTACTCCTGTAGTCCCTTCTCTCTCTCCACTCTGTTCTTGCATCATGGGCTCCCCATGGCTCACACCTCTCACACCCTCACCTTCACCTTCTAAGGTGGAACTCTCAATCTCTCCTTTTGCCTGGCTGGAAGAAATAGCCAGCCTCTCACTCACATTCTCTCCTTTTGCCTGGCTGCAAGCCAGCCTCTCAGTTTCACTCCCTCTCAGTCCTAGAAGTGTCTCAACTACCACTAGATCATCTGCACTAGTTGTGGGAACAACTTGATTTTCAATTAAAGGTGCAGAGTGAACTATCAACGGAATGGTAGTTTGAACTGTCAACGGTATGGATACCGTTGATGGAGAAACACTTGTCAACGAAATAGACTGTTTCGTTGATGAAGTCAAGAAAGCACTTTGAGAATGAGAAATTACAGTAGAGTCTGTGGTGATTGATTTTAAAGATTGGTCCACAGATCCCCTTGCAACTTCAGGAAAAATTGGTTGATGGCCCAACAAATCACTTAACAAGTGATGGCCACCAGCTTCAGAGTGGGGCTTCTCCAAGATTAGAGTTGGAGAATCAGGAATAGATGTATGGATCATGTCCACATCTAAAGATTGAGTTGGTGAATTTGATGGAGATAATTCAAGATTGATGTTTAGAGAATGGGACTGTAACCCCAGAGTAATGATAGGGGTTACATCAAACTGAATTTGAGAAACTGGAAGTGTTGCTTCCAGTGTGTGTGCACCCTGTGTACCCTTGGACTTTTGCTTCACTCTCCTTTGGTATTGGGAAAATGTAGACTGTGGGCTTGAAGTGTCCCTTACCCTTTTGGACTGTGCTCTAGGAGGAGAGCTTGTTTCAATAATCACATCCTTTTGGGAGGATGCAATTAGACTTGTGTTTAAATCCATGTTACTCATTGTGCCTTGTTGGGAAGACACAATGGGGCTTGGCTGGTACACACTAACCTGTCCTTCCTTATCCTTGGGGTTTCTTTGATGTTCACCCCTTCCCTCACCTCTCACAACTCCAGACTCACTCCCCTTAGGTTGTGTGGTAGTTTTTACAACAGGTGCCTTTTGAGAAGCACCTGAGGTTGGCTTGGAGGATTTCTTTGATTTTGGTTTTGTTGCTAGGGCAGGAGCCTGTTGGGTCACAGCTACAGACTCCATAGCAACATTGGAAGGTAAAACAGTAGAGGTGTTAGCTACACTAACAGGGATAGTAGTAGTTACCTCAATGATTGGCAGATACACCACTGGAACATCACCATTGTGGTTCAGCCTCAGTATGTCTGTCAATACTCTCTTTTCTTGCACAAAGCACTCAAACCTGGCATTAGGGTTAGAGATAACTAATGGTGCTGGACTGACATGGTTAGCCAACATCATCAGAAACCTAGCATAATAGATATTTTTCTTCCTATTTGCTTTGTCACCCAACTTAGCACCAATTTCATACATAAGTTGGGTGCTAAAGTTGTGATATCTATCATTTAGAAGCATGGTTAGGAGAATTAACATAGAGTTAGTTAATGCATCAAAATTACTAATCTTTCCAGAAAAGACCTTAATGAATGCATCAGCTAAATAACTGTATTCCCTAACCAAACCTCTCCTAATTATTCTACCCAGATTATCAGTAGGCAAAGAGTAGTTTATAGAATTTAGCATGGTAGTTATTTCAGTGTTAGTAGGCAAAACATCACAGTTATTATCAGGAATATGTAAACATGCTTGCAAAACATCAGAATTAACTATGTACTCATTACCTTGAAGAGTGAATTGTAGTGTGCAGTTTGTTCCACTATACTCACATGAGGTCCAAATTTCCTCGATTATCTCATTGTAGAGTGGTGTAGAGTGAAACATTGCATAGCTCAACTTGCAATTCTTCATGAAATCCATCATTTTGAAGAACAGTCTGTTCGGGTTTTCCTTGACAACAAAAGGGATGGAGTTGTTCTTCTCATAGATGAACCCTCCAGCAGACATAAGCTTGACTATAGGTGCCATTGTTGATTAAAGGAAAGCTTCGAACTGAATTGCTTGTTAGAGAGAAGAAGAGAGAAAAAACCTTTGGAATTTTTGAGAACAGGTAAAAAGAAATAATGAAAATAAAATTTCTTAAATACTCCCCCAAAAATTCTCAGAAAATGAATCCAATAATAAATGTAAATTACTGGATTGGCTTAAAAAAAAAATATAACCGTTACTTTTAAAGTATTACCATGATTTATACTTACAGGGGTGTATGCATAGATCGTGGTAAAAGACGTGTCAAATTTCAACGGTTCAGATTAAAAGCGCTAAATCAACGAATCAGGATTGGGCGGTTAAAGTCCCGTCTTATTTCGTTGATAAAGCTGCGTTTCGTTGATATAAAAGAGCTATCAACGAAATACCCAGAAAACTGCTAAGACTGTCAACGAAATGGTTCGTTTCGTTGACATAGTAATTTTGACTTAGACAAAATTTCACTTTTTCCTAAGAAAATTAATTCACAGAAAAACATAGCAAGTTTCTGGCTGCATTTTAACTTGCAAATATCTCAAAAATAATTAAGAGAAATTTAGCATACCTAGCTCACTTACTAATCTTGAGAATGTTGATTCATCAAGTGGCTTGGTAAAGATGTCTGCAAGTTGTTGTTCACTTGGAACAAAATGTAACTCCACAGTACCATTCATAACATGTTCTCTAATGAAATGGTACTTGATGTCAATGTGCTTGGTCCTTGAATGCTGCACTGGATTTTCAGTAATGGCAATGGCACTAGTGTTGTCACAGAAAATAGGAATTTTCTCAACTCTTAATCCATAATCAAGAAGTTGATTTTGCATCCATAAAATCTGTGCACAACAACTTCCAGCTGCAATATACTCAGCCTCAGCTGTGGAGGTAGAAACTGAGTTTTGTTTCTTGCTGAACCATGACACAAGCTTGTTTCCTAGGAATTGACAGGTTCCAGTTGTACTTTTCCTGTCAATTTTACATCCTGCAAAATCTGCATCTGAATAACCAATTAGTTCAAAACCAGATTCTCTAGGATACCAAATGCCAAGGTTTGGTGTTCCTTTGAGATATCTGAAAATTCTTTTAATAGCAACTAAATGGGATTCTCTAGGATCAGCCTGAAATCTAGCACATAGACATGTAGCAAACATAATATCAGGTCTACTAGCTGTTAAATATAAAAGTGAGCCTACCATGCCTCTGTAACTTGAAATGTCCACAGATTTTTCCTTAGTATTCAATTCAAGTTTGGTGGCAGTAGGCATGGGAGTTTTGGCAGTAGAGCATTCCATTAGGTTAAATTTCTTTAATAAATCATGAATGTATTTTGTTTGACTAATGAAAATGCCTTCATTAACTTGCTTTACTTGAAGACCAAGAAAGTAAGTTAATTCTCCCATCATGCTCATTTCATATTTACTTTGCATAAGCTTGGCAAACTTTTGACAAAGTTTCACATCTGTAGACCCAAAGATTATATCATCTACATAAATTTGAACAAGTAAAGTAGAGCCATTTACAACCCTGTGAAAAAGAGTTTTATCTACAGTACCTCTAGTGAAATGATTCTCAAGGAGGAACTGTGAGAGAGTGTCATACCAGGCTCTAGGTGCTTGTTTCAAACCATAGAGTGCTTTGAGAAGGAAGTACACATAGTCTGGAAAATCATCATCTTCAAAACCAGGAGGTTGACTTACATACACCTCCTCTTCCAATTCCCCATTCAGAAAAGCACTCTTCACATCCATTTGATAGACTTTGAAATTGGCATGGGCTGCATAGGCTAGGAAAATCCTTATTGCTTCTAGTCTTGCAACAGGAGCAAAGGTTTCATCAAAATCAATTCCCTCTTCCTGTGAGTAGCCTTTTGCAACCAGTCTAGCTTTGTTCCTTGTGACTATGCCATTTTCATCCATCTTGTTTCTGAACACCCACTTTGTGCCTATAACACTCCTGTCATTAGGCCTGGGCACCAGCTTCCAAACATTGTTTCTCTCAAATTGGTTTAGCTCTTCTTGCATGGCTAAAACCCAATCTGGATCTAGAAGTGCATCCTCAACTTTCTTTGGCTCATCTTGAGACAGAAAGCTACTATATAGACATTCTTCTTGAGTTGCTCTTCTAGTTTGGACTTTTGAAGAAACATCACCTATAATAAGTTCAAAGGGATGATCTTTAGTCCATTTCCTTGAGGGAGGTAGATTTGCTCTTGAAGACGTAGCTTCATGATCATGATTGCCTTGATTGGATATTTGTCCTTGAGAAACTCCCCCTGAGTTTGTTGTCCCTAATTGATCACTTCTAGAAGCATTCCTATGACTATCAACGGTATGACCGTTTTGGCTGTCAACGAAACGCTCATTCTGACTGTCAACGAATCCACCATCATGACTGTCAACGAAATGACCATTTGGTCTGCTAGCTGCTATCCTTTTTAACCTTAATGCAGCAATTTCATCTTCACTGCTGCTTTCATCTGTGCTAGATACAACACCTTTAGGCTGTTTCTCAGTAGCCTTATCATGATTCACTTGTTCTCCTTCCTCATTCTCAAAAGAGAGACTTTCATGGAAACCTTCATCACAGAGACCTTGTATTTTGAGATCATCAAAAACAACATGTACAGATTCCATAACAATGTTGATTCTGAGATTATAGACTCTGTAAGCTTTCCCTGCTGCATATCCCACAAATATTGCTTCATCTGCCTTTGCTTCAAATTTCCCCAAATGCTCAGCTTGATTTCTCAGAACAAAGCACTTGCATCCAAAGACATGAAGAAAATCTAATAGTGGCTTCTTTCTTTTGAGTAGATGATAAGGGGTCATTCCCTTGGCCTGATTAATCAAAGAAATATTTTGAGTAAAGCAAGCTGTGTTAACTGCCTCAGCCCAAAAATATGTAGGTATCTTTGATTCATCTAGCATTGTCCTTGCAGCTTCAATAAGTGTTCTGTTTTTCCTTTCAACTACACCATTTTGCTGTGGTGTTCTTGCTGCTGAAAACTCATGCAAAATACCATTTTCTTCACAGAACACCTTCATGCTCGAATTCTTGAATTCTGTCCCATTGTCACTCCTAATCCTTCTTACTTTGAAATCAGGATGATTGCTTACCATCTTGATGTGATTGATAATGATTTCACTTGCCTCATCTTTAGAGTGCAAAAAGAAAGTCCATGTAAATCTAGAAAAATCATCAACAATCACAAGACAGTATTTCTTCTTTGAGATGGACATAACATTTACAGGGCCAAATAGGTCCATATGAAGTAATTCAAGCTGCTGGACAATTGATGACTCTGTCTTGCTTTTGAATGATGCCTTCTTCTGTTTCCCTTTTTGACAGGCATCACACAAACCATCCTTGGAAAATTCCACTTGTGGAATTCCTCTAGCAAGATCCTTTCTCACCAAATCATTCATAACTTTGAAATTCAGATGGGATAATTTCTTGTGCCATAACCAACTTTCATCTTTGCTTGCCTTGCTGAAAAGACAGGTGATGGTTTCTGAACTTGTGCTACTAAAGTCAGCAATGTACACATTCCCTCTTCTGAATCCAGTCATTACCACATTGTTGTTTCCTCCTTTAGAAACAACACAGGCTTCTTTCGAAAAAGTAACTAAAAATCCTTTGTCACAAAGTTGGCTGATACTAAGCAAGTTGTGCTTAAGACCATCCACCAATGCAACCTCATCTATGATGACATTCTCTTTTGAAATCAAGCCATATCCCTTTGTGTAGCCTTTGTTGTCATCTCCAAAAGCAATACAAGGGCCAGCTCTTTCCTGAAACTCTGTGAGCAGGGTAGAATCACCAGTCATGTGTCTTGAACAACCACTATCCAAGTACCAAAGATTCCTTTTGTCTCCCTGCACACAATAAACCCAAATCAAGTTGATTTTGGTACCCAAGTTTCCTTGGGTCCTGTCTTGTTAGCCTTTGCATTCCCTTTTGTACCATTTTTCACTTTGGGCTCAGATTGATTCAAATCAATCTTTACCCTTGGTGTTGATTTCTGAGGGTTGCTCATATTTTCATTCATAGCATGCATAGTTGGAGGAACAATCATGTTATTCATGTTCCATGGCATTTGTGGCATGTTAAACATATTCATGTAAGGATTAGGCACAAATGGCATGCTAGCATATGGATTCTGAAATTGTGCATATGGAGCAAACATGTTAGGCATAACAGGCATTTTAGGCATGGAACTGTTCATTGCAGGCTTGGGCATTTTCACATTAGCAGATTTCTTAACAGATTTGTAGTTAGTAGATAAATGATTAACACTTCCACAATTGACACATGTCTTTCTAGGTGCATATTTATCAGGTGTGTAATTGTTGTGTTTGTTAATCCCTACCTTGCCATTTCTGTTATTCTTTTTATTTCCCTTAGCCTCAACCTGAACTTTCTCTAACTTGTCTTTCAATTGCTTGTTAGACAAGTTACCTACATTAGCTCTCTCAACAGGCTTCTCAACTTTCTTTGATTTACTAGACTCACCTTGAACAAAGTTCTTGGTGACAGGACCATACTTGTTATTAAGTCTAGTGAGTTCATCCTTTCTTTTCTCTGTCAATGAAATAGCCTGATCGGTTGATGGTTCATCTGTCAACGAAACATTGCATTCCGTTGACATATCAACCTTCAACAAATGATCCTTGTTGTTTGTTGACTCAGTTTCTGATTCTAAGGTTTCACCAACATACCCTAGCTTCTCTTTGTTCCTTTTCCATGATTGCTCACAGAAGGATTCCACGCCTTGAACATTAATTATGTTGGCAGCAACATTCCTGGCATCCTTCCATTTTGCAATCACACCTTGTTCTATCTCAAGTTGTGTTTTAAGAATTTCTTCCCTTTGTAACACGTTCTCAAGTTCCTTCTTAGCATCCCTACTAACACATCTCATTTTCTCAAATTCAATGAGCTGTTCTTCTAACATTGCATTCCTATCACTTAAGAGCAGATTGGTCTCTTTTATTCTAGAATTCTCTTTAGTAAGTGATTTAAGAGTAACACGCAAATTATATAATACAGTAGACATTTCATTTACTGCACTGTCGCATTCCTCTTTAGAAAGCTCAGAAAGATTAGTAATTGTTACCTGGTTGCTTGAGGAACTTGCTTCCTGCTCATGATTGTCAGCCATAAGAGCCAAGTTGACATACTCAACATCATCATCAGAATCTTCACCATTACCAGCCCAATCATACTCCTGAGACATGAAAGCCTTTTCTTTTTGTTTGAGAAGTTCAAAGTATTTCTTTTTATAATCAACAGGCTCAAATTTCCTGTTGCCCTTCTCAACCTTGGGCTTTCTGCAGTCTCCAGCAAAGTGACCAAGCATTCCACAATTGAAACATTTTGACTTAGACTTTTCAATCCAGTTTGTTTTGCTAGGTTGAAAGTCTCTTCTTGGTGGCCTTGCTTCTGAGTTTCTTTTGAACTTGAACTTAGAGAATTTTCTAGACAGAAAAGCAATGTGTTCATCAATCTCATCTAAGTCATCCAAGTTGGCTGGTTCTGATTCTTCTTCTTCTGTCATCTTGTCTTTACCCTTGCTAACATCACTCCTACAACTAGATCGACTAGTTGTGGTCTTTGCAGCTTCTTTATTGTCATCTTCAAGTTGGTTCACAGATGCAATCAATGCAATAGATCCACCCTTCTTTTGTACCTTTTCAATTTCCTCATCTTGCTCCATTTCCAGCTCATAAGTCTTCAAGGTTCCATAAAGCCTTTCAAGAGTGTAGTCTTTGTACTCTTGAGTGTTTCTGAGAGAAACAGTCATAGGCTTCCATTCTTTTGGAAGAGCTCTAAGAAATTTAAGGTTTGAATCCTTGGTTTGATAGATCCTCCCATACAACTTTAATCCATTCAAAAGCTTTTGAAACCTACTAAACGTGTCATTTAGGGTTTCACCAGCTTTAAAATGAAAATGCTCATATTGTTGTATAAGGAGTTGCATTTTATTTTCCCTGACTTGCTCAGTTCCTTCACAGAGAGTTCTAACGGTATCCCATACTTCCTTAGAGGTTGTACAGTTGATAACATTGTCAAACATCTCTTGCTCCAAACCATTAAACAGAATGTTCATGGTCCTTTTGTCTTTATGGACTTCTGCAATATCTTCAACAGTCCATTCTGAGACAGTTTTTGGAATCTCTACATCAGGTGCATCATCTGGCAGTCCAACTCTAGAATCAAGCTTCATGGGAACGTGTGGACCTTTCTCAATGCAGTCTACATACCTCTCATCCATAGACATGAGATGTAAATGCATCTTTACTTTCCAGTGAAAGTAATTGTCTTTATCAAGAACTGGTATCTTCACACCTGCATCCTTCTTCACCATGGTTTCTGTTTTTGGTCTTGATCTTTAAACTTCTTGTATGTTAGAAGCTCGCTCTGATACCAATTGTTATTCCCAAATGACCTAACAGAATTGTAGAAGGGGGGGTTGAATACAATTCTTGATATTTTCTTGAAACTAAACACTTTTTAAAATAAAACTGAACTGAATAAATAAAAACACAAGATATAAATAATTCAGTTGGATTGTTTGATGATCCAACTGAAGTGTTTTTATTGCGGAAATAATCTGTGATACAAAAGTACACAGCTGCTCAGTTACAAGGTTGTAGAGAAGAATTGCTCTCAAAAAAATAGCTAATACAATCTATTTGTTTTTCTTCTCTTCTTTCTAAAGTAACTGCTACACTTGGTTATATAATCCCAAGTTTACAATTCTACGTTTGGTTAAACTAAAGAATAATAGTAGTAACCATCAGTAGCTTGCTTTTCATTCCTTTTGTCCAATGGTCCTTGGAGATCTTTGCTTTTGTCTTCATGCTCATTATAATCATTTCCAAGAGCCTTATTGGAAATTGGAATGTTTCCTTATTTCCAGTATCCACTTTGATGGCTTCCAATGCAAAGTACACTTCCATATCTCCTTTTAGATCTGTTCAGTAAACTGTCACTATCACTTTGTCAACTGTTCAAAAAGCAACATTGATTCGTTGATAGGAAGGAGATGTGTTTCGTTGATAACTTCATTCTTCATTCCGTTGATGGTGTTTCCCTCGTTTCGTTGATGGGTAAACTCCATACCGTTGACAGAGTAATCTTCATACCGTTGACATGTCTTCACTTAGTCAAAATTACAAGGCATAACATATTTACAATTAACCAACCTATTTTGCCTATCTAGTACTTAGTCAACATGACTTAGAAAACCTATCTAAAACATATAACAGAATGCCTATCATACTGTGAAGTATTGTACAATGCAATTGCTACAACACTCATTTCGTTGATGAGCTTCCTGTCAACGGAATGCTGCAAAGCATGCCATTTCGTTGACAGTTACAAAAATGACTTTACACAATTTCTACTAAGTGTTTTATGTTTATCATCAAGAACAACATATTCCTAACACATGATGAATAGAAATTTTACGAAATACTTGGATAAGTTTGAGAATGTTTTCATAAATGACATCTTAAGGTATTCAAAGATGGAAGAAGAGCATACAGATCATTTGAGAATAACCCTAGAAATTTTAAGAAAAGAGATGTTGTGCGCAAAGTTTTCTAAGTGCGAGTTTTGGTTGAAAGAATTACAATTACTAGGACAGGTAATTAGTAGAGAAGGAATCCAAGTGGATCCAGCTAAGGTTGAAACGTTAATGAATTGAGTAAGGCCTAAGACACCTACAGAAGTTAGAAGTTTTATGAGATTGGATGGAGATTATCGAAGGTTTTTCAAGGATTATACCAAGATAGCCACACCATTAACCAAGCTTACTAGAAAGCATCCAAGAGTTAAGATAAATGGAAAAGGAAGTATTTAAATTGCTAGAGGAACGGAACTCTTTAGTCGAGCCATAATGGTAAAATAGATTCATTGTTACTGGAAAATGATGACTCATGTACCTTAGGACAATATAAATAACTAAATTGAGATGACAGCTTTGTGTTAAGAATCAAGACTGATTTAACATGTTAAGATGACTGTATATGTTTCTAGACAGCTGAAGAACCACGAGCGGAAACACCCGACACATGACTGAGAACTAGGCACAATAGTCTTCGCATTGATTTGGAGGCCTACTTGTATGAAGGAAAGTATGAAATCTATTCGGAGCATAAGCATTTGAAATATATTTTCACCGAAAAGGAGCTGTATACATAAGGTAGAGGAAATGGTTAGGGCTGATCAAGGAATTTGAGAAAGTAGGAATAGAGGTTCGTATTTCAGATCAAGCTACGGAGATGATAAACATATATACAATGACTTTTCAACTTGAGCTGCTAGAGAAAAGTAGAAAAAAATGTTAAGCGGAAGTGATGAGCGATAACATGAGTAACTTTACAGGAGAAAGTAGAAGGAGTCAAAATGATGATAAAGGAATTTTTAGGTTTTTCTCTAGGAATTGGATACATAGTGTGACATGGTTAAAGAATGAAATACTAAATGATGCACGTGAATTCGAAGTATTCAATCCATCCCAGAAGTACGAAGATGTAACAAGGCTTAAAAGAAAATCTTGGTGGACATATATGAAAGAGATATTACTAGATGAGTGATTAAGTGTTTTACCTGTCAGAGATTTAAAACTGAACATCAAAGACCTAGCGGATAATTACAACCAGTAGAAATTCCCGAGTTGAAATAGGAACATCTCATGATGCCAATTGAGTCATGTTCGACAGATTAAACAAATCGGTACATTTCCTTTTTCCATCAACGAGAAACATTTATTGGATAAATTGGTTTTATCTCTAAGAGACAGTAGTAAAGCAGGAGGTTCAAGTAGCAATCGAATCTTACCAAGACCCTCATTTTAATTCAAGATTTGGAAGAAAGTTTTGACATGGTCAGAAACCAAGTTAAATATGTGTGTCGTTTATCGTCCCTAAGCATATAGTCATAGTGAATAGACTATCTAAACAATCGAAGATATACTTAGAATTTGTGCGATGGATTTTGAAAGCAATTGAGGTGATCATTTACCATTAGTGGAATTCTTTTGCCGCAACAGCTATCACGCAAGTACTGGAACGCCCCCGTATGAAGCATTGTATGGAAGGAAATATAGGTCACGTGTGTATTGGAAAAAGTGGGAGAACGAAAAGTTTTGGGACCCGAGCTAGTACAACAAGCGAAGGAATAGATTTAAAATCATTCGAAAAAGACTAGTTACGGCACAAGACAAACAACGGAAGTACGCTGACCAAGACAGGAAGGATCTGAGTTTTGAAGAAGGAGATCAAGTGTTGCTAAAAGTGTCGCCATGGAAAGGAGTTACGAGATTTGGCAAGAAAGGGAAACTTAGCCCGAGATATGTAGGACCGTTTGAGATACTGAGGCGTATCGGAAAAGTTGCATATGAGTTAGCGTTACCACCCCACATGGAGCATGTTCATAACATTTTTCATGTGTCGATGCTTAAGAGATTTAATCCTGATGCGAATCACGTGATCGAATATGAACCTATCGAGATTCAACCTGATTTGTCATATATAGAACAACCTGTAGAAATTCAGGATTATATGGATAGGAAATTAAGGAATAAGATTGTTAAGCTAGTTAAGGTTTTGTGGAGGAATCCCAGAGTTGAAGAATCGACTTGGGAACTTGAGAGCGAGATGCTTGAAAAGTATCCGCATCTATTTTCATAAGGTTAGATTCTGGGGACAGAATCTTTTTAAGGGGGGAAGGTTATAACGACTCGGAAAAACGCTTGTACAGTATTAATATTTAAATAATATTTGAGATCTATGATATGAGAATATTGTGTGAAAGGTGGATATTGGACAATGTGATAATTAGATGTTTACTTGGTGAATGATATGGATTAAAATATATGTGTATGCTTTTAAATGCATTTTATATGAATTTCTTATTAAAAATCAATTCTTTTTGACCTTCCGGGAATTTTATAAAATCATCGGAGACTCTTTTTATTGTGAAATCTTTTTCACAACCTTTATTTTATATTCTATTATTTTCTAAAATTAGTGGAGGAATTTATTTTTGGTTTAAGGATTTAAAAACGATTTTATGAGTTAATTGTCATTTATGTGATCAAAACTTTGAAAATTCATATTTAATCCAATTTTGATCATAAAAATATTTTAAAAATATGGGTGAGCTTGTAAATTCGTATTCTTTATTTTAAAAATAAAATTTTGATTTTTAGATATTATTTCTATTTTATTTCGGATTTTAGAAAGGCAACTTATTGGGTTTTGTTTTATTAAAATCAGATTTTGGAATTGTGGAATTACCAAAATACCCCTGGGGCTTTAAAACCCCTCACGGCCAGTTCTTCTTCCCCTTTTCTTTTCAGTTGACACATCTTCTCTCTCTCTTATTTCTCTCTCAAATCTCTCTCCTTCTCTCTTCTTTATCTTTTGATTTTGTTAACCAAATTCGTTGATTAGATAGTCAAATCGAAGCTCTTGCCGAGCTCTACACTTTAATACCAATAGTGTTGAGTTTGGTGAAGATTAGAAAATGGGTTTTGTAAATTGGGGTTTCGGATTTTTGATTTAAAATCAAGTGTTCTTGATGTTTAAGAGTTTAATTGTGGTTAAGGGTCAATTGGGGACGAATTCATACAAAACCCCTTTGTTTTTGGGGCTGCATGCAATTCGTCGACCACCGGTGATGAACTCCGGTGAACCGGTGGCCATGGTCTATGTATTTTGAGGTATGTATAGTGTTGTAGAGTAATTATAAGTAGTTAATTCGTGTTGCATGTCATTGGTTTTATTTTAACTTCAAATTTTCTTAAATTTTAGATTCGGGTTTTGAGTTTTGAATCGGAAAATGACTTGATTTGATTCATGTTTATATGTTTAAATGCTAGTAAGTAATTAATCTAAGTTGCATGCCGAGCTTTGAGTGATTTTCGGATTTATCCAAGAATTTTAGAGTCCGGGTTTGATTGTTGAGATAAACTTGACATGAATATATGTGATTATGTGTATTAAGGTTGTAGGATAATTGGAAGTTAGTATTGAGACTTGCATGTGGTTTTGAGTATAAATAATTGTTGATTAGTTGTATCAAGTGTTATGTAATAAGAATTTGTGGTGTTTAAAAGTTTATGTTGGAGAATGATTTATGTTGAATTGCCAGAAAACTGCCCTGTTCTGCTCTGGTAATTCGTGACTGCTTGTTCCCTGTTTTGGACAGTGGGTATAGGATGTAAATGTTCTACTCGGAGTCTAGTTTGCCCACGCGAAAACCTTGTGTCATTTAATTTAACGAGTAAAGAGTTATGCATGTTTTACTAAAGGTTGCGCAGCAGGATTTTCTGTGCTTCAGTATACACTTTAAACCTGTTCGTTTTTAGTCTAAATGAACTGTTCTGAACTTGAACGTTTTATGCTAAGTTGAATTAGTAACCAGGAAGTAGCCTGTCAAATATGGTATTTGTTTGATTATTTTTGGATTTATGATAAATGTTTTGGTAAGGCTTGCGCAGCAGATTTTTCAGCTTTTTAGATGAAAACATTGTTTGTAAAGGTGTCAAGGATATGGTTAGCATTGATCAAGTTGATTTAAAAGAATACCAATGGTGGTATGATCTGAAAGTTAGATTATATATATATGTATTAAAGGAGTATGTTATGTGAACTTGAATGGCAATGTGCGCTTATGTGAGTTTTGTGCTTAATATATGGTTAAGAGTTATAAGTGATATAAATATTATGTGTTTACGCGTTTAGAGAACGTTGGGTAGTTTAGAATAAGGATTAGAATTTTGAGAGGATCATTCTAAGATAGTATATACTCTTTTGTAGAGTTATGAGATATGGAACATAGAAATAAAGGCAAGGCGAAGGCAGAAATTCAGTGAGTACAGTTTGTTCTAAAGGCTACTTAAGAATCCAAAGAAGTAGAGCCTATAAATAAAGGCAAGACAAAGGTGGAGAACCAGTGAATCTGATTACTCTTTTTAGCTATTAAGGCAAGTAATTCTGACTTGCTTTCGCTTCTAAATTCCATTCTTTCATTTTGACATATATGAATTGCTATCTTGTTTATATACCCTTTTAATCCTGAAAACATATCATGTTCATTTGGTAATCCTTATTTCTGTTCATATACCTTGTTGGTTCATACACCATACTATGTTTAGTTCTTTCTTTGAACCTTTACACCCAAAGGTAAATATACCAGAACTCACATTTTAGTACATATCCAAAACATACCTATGACATTTACTTCTTGATTTTCCATTGATAGAAATCCAGATTGATCAGATTGAACTTATCCAATTCCCAAAAGACTCTTTTATATACAAACATTATAGACACAACACGATGTCTTGTGAACCATATCTTGCTTAAACTTTTCTTTAGACCTTATCATTATCCTTTGATTATACTTACATTTTAACATGAGATGCTATTGCATTAGATTTGAACTTGTACCTATGAATCACATACTTACTTGAAATTGAGAATACATGAACCTTCACTTGGGTACTATACAAACACACATCCAATGATTTACAAAGGATTTCTTTCATAAGAAAGATTTTAAAAGAAAGGAAGTTTCTAAGTTTGGATTCATTTAAATTCTGATTTATGGTTTCCACGGATTCCTAAGATTGGAGGCGTAAGAGGCCGAGTGACGCCGGCCCAGCACTTTTTAATTATAATAAATGGACTAGGGATGGACTAGTCTAAAGGCCAATGTGTGCCTATTGGGACCCAATACAAGGACCAGAGGAACTGTGTGTCCGGTATGGGGACTTTACGTGGCTGATCACCCGTATTGTCCGGTGCGTTGTGAAAAATCTCCAAATTACTTATTGCTTTTCTTGAAATCATATATCTATATAAGGAAATTGGTTTACCCTTTGAAATTGCATATTTATGTCATTGTTCTGATAATCCCTTGATATGGATTCTGCTATACCCATGACATACAGATTGATATTGGAAATTGTTTCACAGTGGTTAACTATTTGGTTATATTATTACTTGCTGAGCATTTGGCTCATTCTTTTTCCCTATTCTAACCCACAGTTAAAAGAGAAGATGGTACGCACTTTTCAGTCAGCTAGGAAGTCTTCCTTTAGGGTTATTTTTGGGATGCCAGCTCAGGCAGGTGATGAAGACTTGTAGAAGGTGTTTTGTATAAGGGAATGTAGAACTTTTAAGACACGGTTGTAATAACTTTTGAGACTTTTATTATGTAATAAAATGAAGTAGATAGTTGATGCTTGTTTCATACCATTACCTGTTAAAGATCCAGGGTAAAGATGGGGTCGCGTCTACATGTTTATATTATTATTCACAGGTTCATAAGTATAGAGGTTGTAGTGACTCCCCAATCATGACCCCATATTGGGAGGGCGTCACAATGGCTCCCCTACATGTTTCATCAGTAAAGCTTCAGTAGATGAAAGTTGGAATTGGCACAAGAAGCTTTCTCATCTCAACTTCAGCAACATCAATGAGTTGGTTAAGAAAGAGTTAGTAAGAGGATTACCTAATGTCTTATATACACCTGATGGACTCTGTGATGCATGCCAAAAAAAAAAAAAAAAAAAAAAAGCAAAACAAAGAAGGACATCATTCCAGAGTAAATCAGAATCCTCGATTGAAGAACCATATCACATGCTACATCTTGATCTGTTTGGTCCAGTCAACATCATGTCCATCAGTAAGAAAAGGTACACTCTTGTAATTGTTGATGAATATTCTAGATTCACCTGGGTGTATTTTCTGCATAGAAAAGATGAAACTCCTGAAGTTCTGTTGGATCATGTGAGGATGATTGAGACAACCACAAAGTACAAAGTCAAGATTCTGAGAAGTGATAATGGTACTGAATTTAAGAATTCAAAGATGGAAGAGTTCTGCAAATACAAAGGAATCATTCAACAATTCTCTGCTCCTGGCACACCTCAGCAAAATGGAGTAGTAGAAAGGAAGAATAGAACTCTTATTGAAGCTGGCAGAACTATGTTGGAAGAAGCTAAATTACCTACATATTTCTGGGCAGAAGCAGTCAACACAGTATGCTATACACAAAATCTCACATTGATAAACAGGCATGGTGTCACTCCTTATCAGTCACTCAAGGAGAAGAAACCAAGTCTGAAGCATTTTCATGTGTTTGGCTGTAAATGTTTTGTTCTCAGAACTCATCCTGAACAGCTAGGGAAATTTGAAACAAAGGCTGATGAAGGAATATTCATAGGTTATCCTACATCAAGAGCCTTCAGAGTTTTTAATTTGAGAACAAGAACTGTCATGGAGTCAATTCATGTATCTTTTGATGATAAGAAGATAACTGGAATCATTGAAGACTCGCATGATAGATTGTTATTTGAAAATGAAGCTTCCAAGGAACCTGAAGAAATTGAATCAGATCCTGTCAATTCACCAGATACTGATGGGTCACCAAATCCTGATGACTCACCAGGTACTGATGGTGCTAATACTGATGATGCAAACAACAGTGATACAACTAGTAGTTCTAATGTTGAGGGGGAGCAACGACATTCAACTACAAGTTCAGAGTCAACTCAATCATCAGAACAGAATTCTTCAGATACTGATTCAAGTGAAGATCCTGATAATACATCAGGAGGGCATAGCAATAATTCAGGGAGAGCTTCAAATCAATCAAATTCTTTCAATCAAGATAACACCAATCCAGGGGGAGCATCTACTTCAAGAAACAATTTGACACCAGCAAGGAAATGGACAAAAGATCATACTCCTGATTTGATAATTGGAGATCCTGATGCAGGTGTTCAAACAAGAAGTGCAACTCAGAATGAATGTTTATATAATAACTTTCTATCCAAGGAGGAGCCTAAGAAAGTTGAAGATGCACTTAAAGATGCTGATTGGGTTACTGCAATGCAAGAAGAACTGAATGAATTTGAAAGGAATGAAGTCTGGAAACTGGTACCAAGACCAAAGAATAGATCAATTGTTGGTACAAAGTGGATTTTCAAGAACAAGACTGATTCTGATGGAGTCATTATCAGAAATAAAGCTAGACTAGTTGCAAAGGGGTTTTCCCAACAAGAGGGAATTGACTATGATGAAACTTTTGCTCCTGTTGCAAGACTAGAAGCCATCAGGATATTTCTTGCTTATGCAGCACATAAGAAATTCAAGGTTTTCCAGATGGATGTTAAAAGTGCTTTCTTAAATGGTGAACTGGAGGAAGAAGTTTATGTTGAACAACCTCCTGGTTTCATTGATCCTACATATCCAGATCATGTCTACAGACTGGATAAGGCACTTTATGGACTAAAGCAAGCTCCAAGAGCATGGTATGAAACCTTAGCTCAATTCTTACTGGAAAGTGGATTCAAAAGAAGTGCAATTGATAAAACTCTATTTTATTTGAATCATGGTAAGGAGTTGCTGTTAGTTCAGATTTATGTTGATGATATCATTTTTGGGTCAACAAACAATAAGTTGTGTGAAAAGTTTTCCAAGCTTATGCAGTCAAGATATCAAATGAGCATGATGGGAGAAATGAGTTACTTTCTGGGTCTTCAAGTTAAACAGACTGATGAAGGGATTTTTATTAATCAGTCTAAATACACAAGGAACTTACTAACAAGGTAACATGCAAGACAGTACTCCTGCTTCAACTCCCATAGCTACAGCTACCAAACTTGATCCTGATCAAGGTGAAGAGGTAGATGTAACTCACTACAGAGGAATGATTGGCTCTTTATTGTATCTCACTGCCAGTAGACCAGATATCATGTTTGCAACCTGTCTATGTGCAAGATTTCAAGCAAAACCTAGAGAACCACATCTGATTGCAGTCAAAAGAATTTTCAGATATCTCAAAGGCACTCCTTCACTTGGCCTTTGGTATGCAAGGGAATCAGATTTTGGGTTGTGTGGTTATTCAGATGCTGATTTTGCAGGATGGAAAATAGACAGGAAAAGTACTTCAGGAAGTTGTCAGTTTTTGGGTGGAAGACTAGTTTCATGGTTCAGTAAAAAGCAGAAATCTATTTCCACTTCAACTGCAGAAGCTGAGTACATTGCTGCAGGAAGTTGTTGTGCTCAGATAATGTGGATGAAAAATCAGTTGTTAGATTATGGCCTGTCTTACTCAAAGATCCCTATTTATTGTGATAACCAAAGTGCTATTGCAATGACAGGAAATCCAGTTCAGCATTCTCTTACTAAACACATTAGTATCAGATATCACTTTATAAGAGAACAGGTTCTGGAAGGAACAATTGAACTTCACTTTGTTCCTACTGATCAACAACTAGCTGATATATTCACCAAGCCACTACCTGAAGCTACTTTCAATAAATTGGTGAATGAACTTGGAATGATGAATTTTGAGAATTTCTGAGGAAAAGCTACAGAGAGGAAATCCTGATAACTGTCAAATCCTGATGGTTATTCAGAAAGGTATGTATCTTTGATCAAATCCTGATAGGACTCAATCCTGACAGGAAATCAATTGGTCAGATCCTGATGCTCAGATATTGAAGCTGGTATGAAAACCAGAGGTTCTATGCTAATTTGTCATCAACACTCCTGGTAAACTCTGGACAATTAGATTATTACTTAGTCTTTGATTAACTTTTCAGTCTTAATTATCAAATTCAATTTCATTATTATCAGAGTTTATTATTTATCATTTCTATATCAATATGAGTGTTACTAACAAATTTTGCAGGCAAGTACAGGAAGAAAACAATTGAGAAAATGGACAAATTTCATTAATACTTGAAGATTCATTACACATGAAAAATGGAAATTACATATTTGTTTTCCTAGTCTATTTTCTACTCAGGAACTCGTGCTTTACAGATAAGCATGAACACGTGCCCTGCAAATTAGCATGAATGCTCCTGAGCAGCTTCACAGTCCATCAGAACTGGAAGGTCTCTTGTTTCATCCTTAAGAGACAAGGAAGGGAGCAGATGCACTTGAAGGCGGATCGTCACCGTGATCACCGGGATTCTTCCATGCCTGAACACTACAAGAAGTGCATGCATCAAGCTTTCTCTTTTTTCGTCTCTCACTCTCTTCAGTCTCTTCATCATCCCAATCGTCTTCATCCTCTTCATTGACAACGATGAGATTTTCAAGAGGATTCCAATCAGGATTCGCCTGATGGAAGTTATGGAGAAGCACATCAGCCATTGCATTCACAAAAGCATGATGCTCCTGTGGATCAGGAATAGGCTGAGGTCCCTCTTGCTCTGCAATCTCTGCTAGAGCCTCATCCATTTGTTGCCAAATTATATCAAGCTCTTCATCAGGTATGTTATTTTGATTGTTGGCAGCCATTGAAAAACAAAGAAGGTGAAAGGTTTTCGTAAGTTTTTCTCTGTAGATGGTTTGTGTTTTAATAGATATATGATGATTATGCTTAACAGTTCTCTTTTATAGAGAATGTGTATTAAGGGTGCAGGTCATTTCTACAATCTCGATGAGACGGTTCGGTTTTCCATAAATATTTTTGCCTCGTTTGCTGGTAAGCGTGTTTTAATTCTATGACCATTAATTTGGTTATTTTTCTTAAACCAAAACGCTATTCAGGATTGTTAAAATAAATTTTGTTTTCTTAAATAAAATTTTATTTTAATCTTATTGAATATTTTTTTTCAATCCTGATATGGCAAAATATTTTGTGCGGAAATGCTTTTATTCCTGATGAGGTTAGGTTTTTCTTACATCAGAAAATGCCTACTCATTATAGACTACTTTCTAATGCTATGGGGCAAGGCCCAACCCACCTTGTTCCTGACACAAGCATGCAACCTAAACAGTCTAAACAGTTACCAACCACCTCTACTGTCTCTCAAAAGACTTTAGTTGTAAAATCAAAGAAATCAGCTAGAACTGATGTGTCTGGAAGGCAATCAGGTTCAAAGGATTTTTCCTCTACACCACTCACTAAAAAGAAGATACAAGGGGGTGTACAAGGGGTCCTGGTGAAGAAAGCTGATAAGGTTGTTAAGAATGTTCCTGTGAAAAGGAAGTTAAGGTTGATTGATGAAAGTGATTCAGAGGATGACTTACCTATATCCTCTGTGATGAATGTGAACAAGGAAGTTGTTGATACTGCTACTAAAGCTGTGGTACCTTTATCAAAACCACAAAAGACAAGGAAATTATCAAAGAGCAGGTATCATATTCCTTTGACAGTGCAAATGAAGGATACTGATATTCAGACATCAAATCCTGATGAGTCATCTACTCCTGATGCTCTAGCAAATCCTGATGTTAGTATTCCTGATGCAACAACAAAAGTTGTCTCTATATCAGACTCTCCAGCCTCTCCATCTCAGATTAGAGAAATTTCTTGGGAGAAGGTTTCTACAACTGCTTCCTTGGTTGGTCTTACACCTACATCAAAGAAAAAGAGGAATGCAGAAGAGTTAGTCTATCAGAGACAGAAGAAGCTGAAAGGATCAAGCCCACAAGAACCTGAATTTCAGAGTAATTCAGCAGCTACTGTTGATCCTGCCACACAAGAACCACTCAATCAAAGTTTGGGTGAAGGCTTAGCTAGTGGAATGGTCACACAAGAACCATTTTCTCAAAGGGAGAATGAAGACATCAACATTCCAGCTACACAAGAACCATCTTCTCAAAGTGAAGATGCAGGCAAAGCTACAGCTTCTGTTGAAAGATTGGTCGCGAACATTGTCAATGAGGGAAGCACACAAGAACCTTTAACTCAAAGTGTTGAAGAAGCTTCTGAACCTCAAGCTCCACAAGAACCATTGGTAGCAAATACTGATGCACGCATATCAAATCCTGACGATGTTCCTCCTGACGCTAGTGGTGCTCCTGATAATGAACCTATTTTGATACAGCCACTTCGTTCAAGACCAATGGATCATCCTATCTCAGAACCACAGGATAAACTGAAAGGTATTGCTATTCCTGATCCTGATATTAATCATGGTACTGTTGATGATACTTCTGATGATAGTGATGATGATGATGAGAATCGAAAAGAGAAGGAACAGCTTGCTACAGCACTCAAAATTAGTCTTGGAACTAATTTTGGTTCATCCAGTACATATATGGCTAGCAATGCTTCCACTGGGAAAGATCAGAGACAAGATTTTTCTATTTCTTCCTTTGATCCTGCAGAGGCATTTAGACAGCATGAATGGAACAATTCATGGCATCAATCTGATGAATCTATCAGTTTTTTCTTCTGCTATTGAACATGCCTATAATGCAGTGAAGTCTATAGAGAATCAAGACTTGAAGAATCATCTGAAGGCTACAACTCTGTTATCCAAAAGTCTGAAAAGTGAGATTGATTCTATCAAGGGCTCAACTGAAAAAGTGAGGATTGATATCTTTAATAATTTTACAAAGGTGCCTACTACTTTACAACTGAGGGTAGTGGAATCCCAAGTGAAATCTGTTGTTTCAGAACAAACCTCAATCAATCAAAGGATTGATTCTCTGGATACTAAGGTAACTGAAATTCAAGCCTCTCTTTCCTTAATTTTGCAATTATTGTCAAATCCTGATGTCAAAAAGGGGGAGAAGGTTATTCAGACAAAATGTACACCTGATCTAGTATTAAGAAATAATGATGATGATGATACTGGAGATGATGGTGGTGACAAAGCGATACAAGGAGAAACCTCTGATGCTGTTGTTATGAAGACAATCCAAACTTCTCAAAGTCAAACAACGCAGTCAACTCATGTTTCTGATTCTGGAGTTAAGACAGTAAGAACATTGGTGCAATCTCAGATCCTGACGGAAGATCAAATCCTGACATCTGGTCATGGACACATTCTTGCTACAATTCCTGAAGGTGATGAAGATGTGATTATTGATAATCCTGAAGATGCATCAAATTTATTCCAGAAGTTTTCTACAAAAGACGGTAGAATTGTTACTCTATATCACACTGATAAAAGAGTTCAACAATTATTTGCCAGAAAAGCACTCTCTACAGCAAGTGAAGAATATCCAGATCTCTCACATGAAGAATTCTTGAGACTACAAAGAGAGACAATGGAAAGCTATACTGCTCTTGCTAGAGGTAGAGGAAGCAGAGGTAGGAAAGGTGCTAGAAGAAATAGAAGAGGTTCTTCAACTCAAACAGTACCTAGACAGACAAGGTCTAGAGGGTTAAAAATTGAAGAAATTCCTGAAGCTTCACAAAATCTAATAGATCCTGTTATCAAGGATATCATGGAGAAAGAAGACAAGGAATTTGTTGAAGAAGAACCTGAATTGAGAAGAAAATCAAGTAAATCAACTCTCAGCAATACAAATCAAATTGAAGATTCTAATCCTGACAATATTCAAGATCCTGACGAATCTGAAATTCTGCAAGAGGTTGATTTGATAATCTTATCTACTGTTGTTGATTGTCACAACAAAGAAGTAGATGAAGAAGAAGAAGCCATAAGAAGAGAAATTACAAAGAGAACAAATGAAGATTTTAATCTCTATCTACAAAGGCTTAAAGTTTCAAATGAAAGAAAATGGAGAAATTCAAGCAGACAAGAATCTTTACTGGAAAGAAGCTATGTTTTTGAAAAGGAAAAGGATAAGAAGTGGAAACATATTAGCACATTAAGTTGTGATACACCTATCAATTTTCAGTCTGGTGGAATTATTACAAGCGCTTCAAGTGTTGTTGATTTATCTGAGATGGTTAGATCAAAAGCACTCTGGTTAAAGATGTTTTCAAAGCTGAAGCAATTGTCAAGTAATTCAAGAGGAGGTATTGGACACAGAGATGGTGAATATCTGAATATGTCATATGTTGATCCTTACTCCTTGACAGAAATTGGAGGTACTTTAACTTCTGAAAACCTGAACAATTTATTAGCTGTTGATATAGTTATAGATTGTCATGAGGGTTTTGAAAAGAAAGAAAAGCTTCTGTACTTCATGAAAGATGGTAGTGTGAAGATTCTATCTATTCAAGATCTGCTGATGAAAACTACACAGGAACTGAAATATGTTCACTATCTGTTAAGATGGAAGAACCAAGTGTACAAAGTATGGGCTGACATGATTTTGTCAACTATAAGAAGAAGACTGGATGGAAACAGTAATTTCGATGGTAATTATATTCCCATGTACTTAAATCAAAGAGGTCAGGATGTGGAAATGCAAAGAGGTACTGATGTTAAAGAAGTAACTTTTGGTATGACCCAACTTACTCTCAATCCTGATGGGAAGGAAATTGCTTATCTTTTGCTTGAAGAGCACAGTCTACAGAAAAGCTCCATACAGAATCTCAGAGCAGCTATCTACCAGATTAATGAGGAAGATGAAGAACTCAGAAATCTTAAGGAAAGACTGATTCAAATTCTTGAAGAAAAAGAAGAAAGTTTATTATCCAACTTCTTGAAGATGAATCTGTTCTATCACAAAGCTTAAACAGATAAGTTGTTTCTGAAGATACTCGTACATTTTGATACATGTTTTTGACATCATTGAATATTTGGAATCTATACTTTATTTCACAAAGTATGAGATTGGGGGAGATTGTTAGATCAGAATTCAATGATCGTCAGAAGCTAGACTCAACTGATCAGGATTGCTGACGTCATCAGTATTGCATGGTCATCAGTATTTGATCAAGCGTCAGTATCTTATTGATCATCAGGATTCCTACTCAGACTATGATCAGGATTGATCATCAGAACTTGAAGCTGATCAGGATTCCTACTTCGAGTTATATTTGGAGTCTAGATAAACATGGAAGTTTATTCTATTTGTTCCTGGTTTGTAGAATGTAGCTATCGATTAAGGATAGGTTTCTATCTTTGTTGTTGATTAGGACTTATCTTGTTATTGATAGAGAAGCTGTGTGTACTATATAAACACAGTCTTGGTTTCGATTTATGTATTCATGAGAGAGAGAACATAATCGAAGAGAAGCTCTTAAGAACAGAATTTCTTGAGAGAGTTTTTGTAAACTAGCAGCTCTCAAGAACATCAGAATTTCTTGAGAGAGTTTGTAACAGTTTTATATCAGATTTAATAAAGCTGTTATCTTTCTTTTCATATTTGTGATATATACATTAAGAAGTCGATTATCTTACTCTATTGTATTCAACCCCCCTTCTACAATAGATTATTACTGGGCAACAGGTTGAGTACATTGCAGCTGGAAGTTGTTGTGCACAGATTTTATGGATGAAAAATCAACTACTGATTATGGATTAAGAGTTGAGAAAATTCCTATTTTCTGTGACAACACTAGTGCCATTGCCATTACTGAGAATCCAGTGCAGCATTCAAGGACCAAGCACATTGACATCAAGTATCATTTCATTAGAGAACATGTTATGAATGGTATTGTGGAGTTACATTTTGTTCCTAGTGAACAACAACTTGCAGACATCTTTACCAAGCCACTTAATGAATCAACATTCTCAAGATTACTAAGTGAGCTAGGTATGCTGAATTTCTCTTAAATCTCTTATGAGATTTTTGCAAGTTTAAAATGCAGCCAGAAATTTGCTATGATTTTCTGCGAATTAATTTTCTCAGGAAAAAGTGAAATTTTGTCGAAGTCAAAATTACTATGTCAACGAATGTCTCATTCCGTTGACAGTCTTAGCATTTTTCTGGGTATTTCGTTGACAGCATTCTTATGCCAACGAAATGAAGCTTTATCAACAAAATAGACGGGACCTTAAACGCCCAATTCTAATCCATTGATATAGCGCTGTTAATCTGAACCGTTGAAATTTGCACGTCTTTTTACCATGATCTATGCATACATCCCTGTAAGTATAAATCATGGTAGTATTTTAATTGTAACGGTTAGATTTTTTAAGCCAATCCAGTAATTTATAATTATTATTGGACTTAATTTTTGAGATCTTTTGGGGGAGTATTTAAGAAATTTTATTTTCTTTAATTCTTTTATACCTTATTCTCAAAGATTTCCAAAGGCTTTCTTACTTCTTCTCTCTCAAAGCAAAACACAGTTCGAGCTTTTCTTTACTCAACAATGGCACCCATAGTTAAACTCATGTCAGCTGGAGGGTTCATCTATGAGAAGAACAACTCCATCCCGTTTGTTGTCAAGGAAAGCCCTAACAAAATCTTTCACAAGATGATGGATTTCTTGGTGAACTACAAGCTCAGTTATGCGATGTTTCACTCAACTCCGCTTTACAATGAAATCATAGAGGAGATTTGGACCTCCTGCGAGTACAGTGGGACTAACTGCACTTTGCAATTCACCATTCAAGGTAAAGAGTATATTGTCAATTCAGATGTATTGCAAGCATGCCTTCACATTCCTGAGAATAATTGCTTAGCTTTACCAACAAATGCTGAAATTGTTAACATGCTTAATTCAATAAATTACTCTTTTCCAACTGAGAATTTAGGTAAAATTATTAGGAGAGGCTTGGTAAGGGAGTGGAGTTATTTAGCAGATGCTTTCATTAAAGTATTTTCTGGTAAAATTAGTAATTTTGATGCTTTAACTAACTCCATTCCGATTTTGCTTACCATGCTTCTCACTGATAAGTATTATAATTTTAGCAGTCAATTGATGTATGAACTAGGTGCTAAGTTAGGAGATAAGAAATCTAGGAAAAAGAACATTTATTATGCTAGATTTATAATGATGTTGGCCAGCCATGTTAGTCAAACACCATTAGTTATCTCTAACCCAAATTCCAGGTTTGATTGTTTTGTCCAAGAGAAGAGGGTGCTAACAGACATCCTGAGGCTCAATCACAATGGTGATGTCCCAATGGTGTATCTGCCAGTTATTGAGGTAACACTTTCTCAACTTTCTAATTTAAATGTTACTTCAGTTTCTGCTTCTGTTACTACTTTTGTTGAAATGGAGTCTGTAGTTGTGACCCAACAGGCTCCTGCCCCTGCAACTAGACCTAAATTCACAAAGTCTAAATCTACCAAGCCAACCTCAGGTGCTTCTCAAAAGGCATCTGCTGTAAGATCCACTACACAACCTAAGGGGAGTGATTCTAGTGTGGTGAGTGGTGAGGGAAGGGGTGAAAATCAAAGAAACCCTAAGGATAAGGTGGGAGAGGTGAGTGTTGCCCAGACTAGCCCCATTGTGTCTTCCCAACAAGGCACAATGAGTAATATGGATATTAGCTCAAGTCTAATTGCATCCTCTCAAAAAGATGTAGTTATTGAAACAAGCTCTCCTCCAAGAGCACACATCAAAAGGGTAAGGGACACATCTAGCCCCCAAACAGCTATTTCCCAATACCAAAGAAGGGTAAGACAAAAATCCCAGGTCACACAGGGTGCACACACACTGGAAGCAACAATTTCAGTTTCTCAAATTCAGTTTGATGTAGCCCCAATTTTTACTCTGGGGTTACAGTCCCACTCTCTCAATATTAATATTGAGACACCTCCACAAAATTCTCCAACACAGTCATTAGATGTGGATATGATCCATTCATCTATTCCTGATTCTCCAACTCTATTCTTGGAGAAGCCCCACTCTGAAATTGATGGTCATCACTTGTTAAGTGATTTGTTGGGCCAACAATCATCTTTTTCTGAAGCTACAAGAGGATCTGTGGAACCATCTCTAAAATCAATCACCATAGATTCTACTGTAATTTCACTTTCTCAAACTCCTTTCTTGACTTCATCAATGAAACAGTCTCTTTCGTTGATAAGTGTTTCTCCATCAACGGAACCCATTCCGTTGACAGTTCAAACTACCATTCCGTTGATAGCTCATTCTGCACCTATTATTGAAAATCCAGTTGTTCACACAACTAGTGCAGATGACCTAGTGGTAGTTGAAACACTTTTAGGAATGAAAGGGAGTGAATCTGAGAGGCTGGCTTGCAGCTAGGCAAAATGAGAGGATGAGAGTGAAAGGCTGGCTATTTCTTCCAGCCAGGCAAAAGGAGAGATTGAGAGTTCCACCTTAGTAGGTGAAGGTGAGAGTGTGAGAGGTGTGAGCCATGGGGAGCCCATGATGCAAGAAAAGAGTGGAGAGAGAGAAGGGACTACAGATACTCAAAGGAAGGAACCGGCCATTGCAAGTGAGTTAATGGAGGTTAATGAGGGAGAAAGAGAATTGACTTTCCAAGAGCATTATCAACAGACTCTGGATAACATTTCTTTGGATCCTGAAACCTTTACTCATCTTGTGCCAGCCTATCAAATCATGGCTCAACAGGGCAATGTGGAGGCAGAAAGGTCACTCAATCTTATTCATACAACTGCATCCATGATGAGGGCTAAGGATGCACTTGCCAATGTGTCTCCAGGAGCTGGTGGAAGTTTTGAATATGATGATTCTTCAAGTGATGAGGATAGTCTTGATGCTGTTCTACAGGTGGCTACTACTACACAGACTGGGACTTCTGTGGTGCCTCCTAAGCCAAGATGGCTTTCTCAAGACTTGCTTGGACATCAGGGTTTAGATGCTGCCATCACAAAGCAGTATAATGAAGCATATTTGGCTCATGAGTCTGCACCTGACACTGAAAAGAAATTCTACAAGGCAATCATGGATTCTCTAGAAATTCAGAGACTCCAGATGCTTCAGACAAGGATTGAAGCCAGGGAAATCAAGGACTCCATTGACAATCTAAAGGATTCCACTGCAATGAGGCTTGATGAAAAACTCTCACTTCTCACTGTTGCCAGGATGACCACTTTCTTCAACAAGGATAATGAGGTGGCAACTACTTTGAAAACTCTTACTTCTAGGGTGGACAAAGTCGAATCCACATTAGTTCATATGCAGCAGACACAGCTACTAACTCAGCTAGTGGCAGCTCAGGGTCTCCTTCTCATCTCTCTTGATGATAACAAAAAGGGGGATAAATCACATGAGCTAGATATTCAAGTCACCAAAGTCATGGTCCCAGCCATCTCTTTACCAAAGGAGCCACTAGCTATAGGGGAGTATACAAAGGAGAAATTAGATGAAATTGACCTAATTCAACAAACATCTATGAGACTCCAACTTGCAGCACAGATTAAAGAACAATGGTCTAGCATAGATGCAAGGGTTAAGAAGATAGCTGAAACTGCAAGAAACAAACATCCATCAACGGATCAAGCTACTTCTACATCAACGGATGCGTCCATCCCATCATCAACGAATGCCATGGTATTAGTGTCAACGGAATTAGAGCCATAGACTAAATCCTCATATGATCTAAAGCCTCTTCTACATGGAGTGATTACTGGTCCAAGAAAAGAAAAGGGACAAACTTCATGTATTAGAGATGTGGACCCAGCTACTCTTCAAAGATGCTTATCTCCAAAATCCCCAGCTAAACCAAAGGGCAAGAATATTGCTAGGACATTCTATTCTCCTCCACTTCCAGACGAGCTCAAGTTTCTGAGTGAACTTATTATAAAATGCAAGGAAATCAGTGTTTGAGATCAGGAATCAAAGAGCAATAGTCTACAGGAATGGACAAGAAATCTGTGTTTGGGCTAGTCACCCAAATTATGCTGAAGCTAGAGCTGAGGAATCGGCTAGGGCAGACATGCAAGCTCTTGCAGTTGCCCAGGCTCTAGATGAAGAGGAAAGACAGCAAGAAGAAAGAGCTAGAGCTGAAGCTGTGCAAGGAAAAAGAAAAGGTATAAGGCAACCCAAAACAAGAGCTAATAGAAACTTAGCTTTTGATAAGGATGATTCTCAAGACACTGTCACAGATGCACCTGTAACAGCAATGCCTTCAACCTTTTCTGATCAAGATTGTGGAACAAAATTAGCTTGTGATCTTGAACATCCAATTAATTTTCATGATCAACCAATTGAGCCAAAGGAGGAGCCAATTGAGTTAGATGAAGCTAATTTTCCTAAATTTCTGGTTGAGATGGAATTAAGGAAGATATCAAAGCAGAGGGCTTCTAAGGCTAAACCAATTCTAGTGAGAAGGCCACAGACTGAAAAACCACCTCCAAACCCAGAAGACTTTATCTACATTGCAGATATAAGGGAGGAGTCTGACTTAAACCTACATCTTGATGACTTGGTGGAAGTGAGAGGAATATGAGCCACTCATAAACTATCAGAGAGATTAGTGTTTGTCTACAATGGTGGAAGGGAACAGATTTGGCCTCTTCACAGAATTCTAGGAGAAGATTATCAGACCTTGCTAGTGGTCTTCAAGTGCTTAAAGAAAGATTTTGGGTTCACCAAAACTGCTAAGTCTGAGGTTGTCTCCAAGATATGTCAAGTAAAAGCTAGCTGGAACAAGCCTAATGCACTTCCCAGAACTTTAAAAGTCCCTCAAACAGGAAAGAAAATTCATCTCCAACCCTATTGGATGATGGAATTCAGAGACAAGGACAACTGTAGGAGATTCTTCAGAATAGAGGACCCATTGGAAAAGGCATCTAATGAAACTCTTAAATTTATGCAATCCAAGTTGGGTGATCAAGATGAAGAAGAGAAGATTTTCTACAGAAGGCTCCAAGCTCAAATTGAGGAGAACAATGCCAAGAAGGGGAAGAAAACAAGGCCGAAGAGACAAAGATGGTAAATCTGCTCAGGCTAGAGGAGCAACTCTGTGCACTTGTGTTGTAAGATTTTCTACTTTGCTTTCAATAAATTTTAAAGTATCATGAAGCTCAATGCAATTTCTACTTTTATAATTTGTAATTTGTTTAAGTGTTTTTGTTATCATCAAGGCTTTTGATTTATGGATGTTATTCTATCAGTCATAAATTGGGGGAGATTGTTAGGAATATGTTGTTCTTGATGATAATTATAAAACACTTAGTAGATTTTGTGTTAAGTCAATATTGTAACTATCAACGGAATGGTATGCTTTGCAGCATCCGTTGACAGGTAGCTCATCAACGAAATGAGTCTCATCAACGAAATGAGTAATGTAGCAATTGCACTGTACAATACTTCACTGGTTGATATGCATTTGTTGTAGGTATTAGATAGGTTTTCTAAGTCATGTTGACTAAGTACTAGATAGGCAAAATAGGTTGGTTAATTGTAAATATGTTATGCCTTATAATTTTGCCTAAGTGAAGACATGTCAACGGAATGAAGATTACACCATCAACGGAATGAAGAATGTACCATCAACGGAATGAAGAATACAGCTATCAACGAAACACATCTCACTGCTATCAACGAATCATTATCACTTTTCTGAATAGTTGACAAAGTGATAGTGACAGTTTACTGACATATCAAAAGGTGATGTAGAAGTGTACTTTGCATTGTGAGACATTAAAATGGACACTGGGAATGAGGAAACATTCCAATTTCCAATTAGGTTCTTGAGTGTGATCATAATAAGCATGAAGACAAAATACAAGATCTCCAAGGACCATTGGACAAAAGGAATGAAAAGCAAGCTACTAGCGGTTACCCTTTGTACATTTTAGAGTAGCCAAATGATAACCATGTGTAGGAGTTCATTTTATTGTAAGTGAGTGAGATAGAATAATTTTGTATTAGCTTCTTTCAAGAGCACTCTCACTCTACATTAGGAACTGAGTAGTTGTGCTACATTTGTAACACAGATTATTCCCGCAATAAAAATATCTCAGTTGGATCCTCAAAACATCCAACTGAAATTTTATATTTGCTTGTATTTTTATTTTCTGTGTTAATTTATTTTAAAGTTGTTTTAAGTTTAGAAATATCTAGAATTGTATTCAACCCCCTTCTACAATTTTGTTAGGTCATTTGGGATTAACATTATATCATTTATTAATTAAAAATATATTACTTCTTTAATTTTAATAATTTTTCGGACCTACTTATTATTAAAATTATTCTAACGTAAACATATTTTCAGGATCTATAAATTTTAAGACCTAATTATTAAAAGTTTTAACGTGTTTAATTATTTAATATTTAAAATTATTTTAACATAACACTTCTCTAATAACCTATTTGCTTATAAAATTATGATGAAATCATGAATATTGAGCAGCTTTAAACGTATTAAGAAAATATCTAAGTTAACCTTAACCAAGCCCATCACCCGCACGCTGTGCTAGCTAGAACCACCAGTTATATCCTCTGCTATCTTTCAAGTTTCAACACACACGTAACACTCACGCACAGCCATGGAGCTCTAATCAACATTACGCCTTCCTGCCATCTATTTCAAACACTTTTCATATCTGGGTATGTCTTCAAAACCTCCTTCTTCCCATTCCTTTTTGTTTCCTTTCAATAGTATTGTCATTTTGATCATAAACTTGTTTAAGGGTCAGCTTAATATAGCTTCTTTTTCCCAAAGTGTGTGTGTGTGTGTGTTTTTTGAGTGAGTGTCTGAACTCTTATGATCGTTGTTTATAGGAAATACAATATTTTTACAAGAAGGGAATTTTAGAAATGGCATCTCTACCAAGTTTAGAATTTAATGTAAATTTGACAAGGGAATTTTCTATCTTGGCTCCTACATGTTTACAACAAAGGCCAAGGACTAGTTACAGTTTTACAAAAGGTTAGTTTAGTTCTTTATTTAATCAATCATATTTTTGCTTTTATTTCTTTTGTTGTATATCTATCTTATATGTCTTCTTGGACTGCAATTGCATCGAAATAACAAAAGAGGGGTGTGAATGTTGTATGTTTTGGTATTGAGTATCTTGATATTGTAATCAACCATGTATAAATGACTAGAGTCAGCTCCACCTATTTACCATTGTCAAAAGGTGTAAAGTTTTGATAGTTCGAAAAAAGGTTGAACTTTCTAGAAATCTCCCTTAGTTATAAACTTCCTCAAGCATATTATTGCTTATTATGCCCTTCCTAGGTTCCTATGTATCCACGCAAGCCTTTCCCATTTGAACATCTTCCTTAACTTCAATTTTGTAGAAATCCATTTTTTAACCGTTTCTTATAAACCTTCAAATTTGTCAGTCACAAATAGACCCTTCTTTGTCCCAATTTATAGATGTCAATATTTGTTATTTCTTTGCAGACATACGTTATCTGTTTCTGTACAGGCCTTGGTAGCCGCTTTGCAATTATAGCCCTTTGTTCAGCGGGTGTTATTGTAGTCAGTAGTCCACTCCAATCCTTGCCATGTTTGAGTGTAAAACATTGTCACACATTTATAAGGACTTGTTTCCTGTATATGCTGGGTATCATAGATGGGTCTTACGCATTTGTAACAGCATACCATCACTTGTCGTGGATACCAATATAAGATCCTTTTAAACTGCAACTTTTTCTAATTTGTATTTTATATACAAAATAGTTATATAAAATTACAAGTTGTAACATAATTTCATTAGCTTGAGTTTTAAAATATAATTGTTCCCATGAAAGGTTCTGAACAAGTTCTTGGCAAACTTAAAAACTCAAAGTTCTTGTTTTTTTTTGTTTCAAACCATTTCCTGGTCGCTAATCTTACAAACAAAGTTATCTTTCTACGTGTTTTTTTAGGGAGCTCTCCCAACCTACATTTCGTCACTTGGTTTTATGATTCTGGCTTGGAATTTACTGCATAAGAACCTTGGTATATAACAGAGAAAGAGAGGTATATAATGGAGGAAGAGATACCCAGAAATGTCAAGAAATGGATTATTATAGGAGGGAAATTAAATTGAACATTAGAATACTTACAATTTCGGACCGGGGTAACTTGTTATCTCCAAAGTGTATGCCTGATGTTTTATAACTTTTTGGCTAAAGAAAAAACATAATAACAAGAAATGGATTGACTAAAAAGTTGAAACATTCACGACAGGGAAGCCTGAGTTTCTTAAAATACCTCTGCTTAAGTATCTCTTTTCTGATTCTGAAGGCAATATGTGAAGCTTTGATTTTCTTCCATAGTAGTGCTTTGCTAATATTGTATTATCCGATTTTAATTTGCTACAGAGAGAATTACCACACAAAACTTATCTTCGAACATAAATTCAACATTCTCAAGCCGTACATTTCAAAGCGTTATATCAAAGGAAATCAGCTCTACAGTCTGCAGAAGCAGTGAGCCATCAAATTCCAGTGTCAGTGATGATGAATCATCTAAGCAGGGCAAGGCATGTGCAAACAACTACCAATTGTGCATATGATTCATGATTGTTTACTAATGGATAACTGATAATTAGTTACAATCTGGTGTCGTACGATAACTTTAAACCAATTGAACAAATTGCACCAAGCTTTGTCCAAACCATGCGTAAAAAGATTTGTAACTATTGCTAGTAATGAAACATTTCCTAATTTTTTGTTCTTTAATGTATATTGTAAATTTTGCAAGGGTCAGAAGGGAGTAAAAAAACAATGCATTGTTGCTGACCTAATGAACAACCCATTTTCACGTCATAGCTGACCCACCATATGATCCAATGTATAACAATTCTCTCTTTTCAAGGATCAAAAAGACTTACCATATTAATGTTGTTTCGCGTTAAGGTCTCAAGGTTTCTGAAATCATTCAAGATCTGTCAGTGTATTTTCTCTAACTATTGATGTTGTAATCCTCCTCTATGTATCTAGATTTAAGTTCTGTTACTGACAGAATAGAGTTACCATGTAGCATTTCACTAAATGATTTGTATTCATCACCATAATACAATGTATTCCAGGTACCATTTGGATACACAAGAAAGGATGTTATATTGATTGGAGTTGGAGTTACAGTCGGCGGAATTGCCCTCGAAAGTGGGTTAGAGGTATTCTACCTTCAGTACTTGTTCAGTATTTTATTTCCCATCTTAGCCATATTTACACCGCGTGATAAAAAAATTACATGAAGTGTGACTGTGGGACTAGTCTGATTGGTATCAATACTCTTCGATATGTCATTAAGTTATTACAAGCTTATATCAGACCAAACCAAATATAACCCATATGTCCCACTCGGAAGTAGGGTTCGGGAAGGGTATGATGTATGCAGTCCTTACCCTTACTCCTAGAAGTAGGGAGGTTGTTTCCGTGAAGATTCCGGTTATGGAAAATTATTATAGGTTTTGGTTGCCCCAAATAATTTAGGTATCTTCTACTGTAGGTGAATATTCTTGTTTCTTCATTCTTTCTTTTAAGATAAATGGGAAACAAACGATTGATGTTGACTACCTTCACATACATACTGTTTGTGCCTATATAGTTTAAAAATATAGAAATATTCATTGCCAAATAAGAGTTGAGCTGCACTGAGGATGTTCAGTCAATACAAAGTTAAGAATCCTAATTTTGTGGTTTGCCATTTTCTCAGTACCTTGGAGTTGATCCGCTACAAGCAGGAAATGTAGTCCAGTTAGTTCTGGTTCTTGGTCTAACTATCGGATGGATATCCACGTACATCTTTAGAGTCTCTAACAAGGAAATGACTTATGCTCAACAATTACGTGACTATGAAAACAAAGTCATGGAGGTATAGCTATTTTTATCTTTGTATTAAAGTCATGGAGTATATTTTAGCATTAGCTTAATACAATTGCATCTTGTTTTTTCATGTTTGTGGACAATAGTGCACAATGTTTGCCTAATATCATTCTATTATATTTTCTCGGTCCAACTGTCATACCTTTCTTCAAACTACAATGTTGTGTAAGAACAGCAAAAGCTTGGTTCCAACGGCAATCTTTATTTGACCAATATTCCACGAGTATAAGTTATTACATATTCTTGCCAAGTTTGACTCATAAGTCTTACTTGACATCACTGCCTCACTGGAATATACCCCCAATAACGGGAGTAACCTTTTATGTTCCCTATTAAGGACTGCCGTGACACGAGACTTGAATGACATTTTGTTAACAATTTTAGCATGCCTATGAAACAAGTCGCGTATCTAAAACAGTGACAATTTTGTAGAAACGTTTGGAGGGTTTAACAGAAGCAGAGCTAGAGGCATTGCTTGAACAGGTCGAAGAAGAGAAGAGAACCCTTGCTAGTGGGGAGCAGGTTAATTAAAGCTAGTCTTACGATATGTTCGCCACATAGAAATAGAGTTTGATACTAAAATCTCTGTATAAAGTAAACATTGTAAAATTGTACTGCAAGGATAGTTATAGTTATTTGCTATAATATGATAATTCATCTTGTTCTGTTGTGTTCTATCTGTATTTTTTGTAATGCGCATTTGTCGCTAGTGTACATATATACCTGACTGTAATGCCAGGTGATGATGGTGAGCAAGGAATAGCAATATCATTCCAATTTTATCTCATAATAACATTATTGCATTCGTACTTTAACAATAAAACTAGTCGAAAAAGCCGCGCTTCGCGGCGGCGTAATAATTTTTTAAAAAAAATTTATCAGTTAAATTACGAAAATTATTCGATCCTCGCTAATAAGCCGTCCTCCCGTGAAACACGCTTTCCTTTTTAATATCAAAATCTCAAATTTAATATATTAAATATATACTTGTCTTATATATTAATTTTTATGTTATCATACTCCTTTCTAATGAGCGACTATGTCGTTGAAAAAACACATATTTAACTTCACATATTTTACTTCAAATAAAACTTTTAGTTATGTATTACAAACACTTATTCTACTTCCAATAGAATTTTTTATTGCAAGTACTTCTTTTATATCCGAACTCTTCTCCTTTATAAATCGAAACACCTATTCTACTTCAAATAGAACTTTGCAAGAACTTCTCTTATATTTGAACTCTTCCCCTCTACAAATTCAAACACATATTCTACTTCAAATAGAACTTTTAGTTATATGTCTTCGCTATAAATTTGAATTCTTCTCCCCTATAACTTCGAACACCTATTCTACTTCTAATATGCTAAAGAATATTTTTTGATTTATTAGTAATTAAAATTCTAAAATTCTAAAAAATTAGAAAAATAGATTAAGACAATCTTAGAGCGCCACATAATCTCCCGCGTATCCTCTTATATATATATATATATATATTGATGATTGATGATAGATTATTGAATAAAAAAGCTACAATGTATTAATCTAGAAACAAAAATAAAGCAATATTTTACAATGTATTATTGTAAAGCCGCGCTTCGTTGCGGCGTTACAATATTTAAAAAAAAAACTATATCTATAAAATTAAAACAATCACTCATTTCTCCCTAATAAGTCGTCTTCTCGTTAAACACGCTTTCTTTGTTAAGATTGAAATCACAAATTTTATATATTGAATAGTTGTCTTATATATTAATTTACATTTTAACATATTTTTTTCTAATGATTCGCTATCTCGTTGAAAAAACTCTTATATAAATTCACACTTCAATTTTACTTGCAATAGAAATTTTAATTATATTTGTCTTACAAACACGTATTCTACTTTCAATAGAACATTTTTTTTTAAATATGTATTTCTTATAAATTCGAATTCTTTTACTCTATAAATTCGAAAATCTATTCTACTTCTCGTAGAACTTTTAATTGCAAGTATTTCTTATGTATTCGAATTCTTCTTCTCTATAAATTCAAACACATATTCTACTTTAAATAGAACTTTTAATTCTTTGTCTTACCTATAAATTCGAATTTATTTTTCTTTATAAATTCGAACACCTATTCTACTTCAAATCAATCTTTTATAACCTATTCTACCGATAAAACTTTTAATTATATATCTAACATACAAATTGACAAAGCCGCGCTTCTCGACGGCGTTCCAATTTTTTTTTAAAAAAATCTCTATAGATAAAATTACAACTATCACTCATTTCTCCCTAATAAGTCGTCTTCTCTTTAAACACGCTTTCCTTGTTAAGATCGAAATCGCAAATTTTACACATTGAATACTTGTCTTATATATATTTTTTTTTGTTAGCATACTCCTTTCTAGTGAGTCGCTCTCTCGTTGAAAAACACATATATAAATTCGTACTCCTATTTTACTTCCGATGGAACTTTTAATTATATATGTCTTGCAAACAACTATTCTATTTCCAAAATAACTTTTTTTTAATATATATTTCTTATAAATTCAAACTCTTTTACTCTATAAATTCGAAAACATATTTTACTTCCCATAAAACTTTTAATTATATATCTAACATATATATAAAGTCTTTATAAATTCGAACTCTTCTCTATACAAAAAGTTTCAATAATTCTAAAAAATTAGAAATATATAATGCTACAATTTGAGAACGTCACCTAACTAAACTGCGCATCCTCTTTTACGTATTGATCGAGTAAATATAATTAAAGATATTAATTTAAACATTTATTTTATTTTCAAAAGAACTTTTAATTATATGTATTATCTATAATTCCAGTTATTTTTCTTCATGAATTTGGATACCTATTCTACTCTAAATAGAAATTTAATTATATATTTTACTAATAAATTTGAACTATCATACTTTATAAATTCGAAAACTTATTATACTTTCGAAAGAATTTTAATTATACGTGTTTTTGCAAATTCGAGTTGTTCTCCTCCATAAATTCAAACATTTATTCTAATTATATATGTTGAAGATATTTTTTTAATTATTAATGTTTAAAATTCTAAATTTTAGAAAATAGGATAATCTTAGAGGCGCCTAATATTAGGTAAGTGGACTAAATTCTGGAGTAAATAAAATTTTGACATGTTTTTCTTCTATTAATATAGTTGCTTCGACTTGTGTATGAATGTACGAAGATGGAAAATTGGACCAAATTGATCTAACTGAATTGAAAGAAACTTTTCTTTTCAGTAATTAATATTTTAAATAAAATTGCGCTTCGTGTCCGCATTTTATTTTTTTATTTTTATTTTTTATAAGTTTATTAAATTAATTTCATAATTAAAAGAATTTAAACAACATTCAACTGTCTCGTTGAATTTTGAATAGGTAAAACAGTTCATGAGCAATCCCTTCGTTGAATTTCGAAACAGTTAAGATAGTCCGAGAGTCGTTTGTCCGTCGAACAATATTTATTGTTATTTCAAGAGAATTATAAATATAAATTTGAGAAATGACCAAAAATACTAATTTTTTTAATTTTTTTTTATGATTTTATGATTTTATAAAAATATTTGTAAAAATATGATCTGTGTTTTTAATTTTTTCTAAAAAAATAATTGAAACTTTTTTTGGGATTAAATTTGATTGCAAAAATATGATATGTGTTTTTACGTTTTTCAAAAAAAAAATAATTAAAATTTCTTTTGGAATTAAATTAGTTGTATTTAAAATTTATGCTCAAACCTTGTCCGCAAAAAGAGTTAGAACTTGGAATGTCAAAGAAATTTAAGATTTTCTCATAAATGATACGTATACGGTTTGGGAATTGCTAATGTAGGCTGAAGAATCACTCTCGTAGCTATAGTGATCTAAATCAATATATGCATTAAGATTTAAAGAACAACTCAAGTTAAAACTTGGAGCATATAATTGGCCAACTAATTCATTCGAATGAAGTGACCAAGAGGATATGTCATTGATAGATGCACAATATCTACATAAACCTACAACATATATGAGGAAAATATATCTCTTTCAAAATTAAGCAAAACGAAATATAATCACACACACAAAGGCGAGTTTAAAGAAAATAGCAAAAAGGTTTGGGAGTTTAAAACCTTCTTGCAAATGTTTGGAAAGCATCGAGGAAGAGTTACGAATTCATATCTATCCATCAAAACAATGCCACATATCATCTGACACATATCATCGACGTGCAGAAAGTATAAAATCTTTCATGTTGAAAGCTTAAGAAAATAAAAAGAATTGATGAATGAAAGAAGATGTACGATTCTTTGAAAAAAATAAGTTTATATAAATTAATTTGAACTCTTATCCTCTATAAACTCGAATGCTTTTTCTACATTGAATATGTTTAAAAAAAACCTTAATTTGGATGTCTTAATCTGTTCGAACTCTTCTACTATATAAATTCCAATACATTTTCTATTTAAATAATAAATTTAAATTCTTCTTCTTTATAAATTCGAACATCTATTCTACTTTTAATACGTTAAAGTATATTTTTCATTTATCAGTATTTAAAATTCTAAAAAATTAGAAAAATAGATTGGGACGATATTAGTGGCGCCACCTAACCTCCCACGTATCCTCCTTTATATATACTAGCATTTAACCCGTGCGATGCACGGATGAATTTTAGAATTTTTATATTATTATCTGTATTTTGATTATATAATTTTATTAGTAGAAAAATAAAATTTTAAAAATTAATAATGTATGTATGATGTTGGTGTAAGCATGTCTTTGTATTTTGAGGATAAATGTTTTTAATATATTGTCGACATGAATACTATCTTGAACTTCTGAATATAGCTTAGGTAATATAAATATTTAATAATAATGTGTTATTGACGGGATATAGCTTAGAAAAATAGGTAATATAAATATTTAATAATAATATGTTATTGATGGGATTCGAACCTTGAACCCTTGGGAACATTTTAAATATCTAAAAAGAAATATTTTTTAAACTATGTTGTTGACGGGATTCGAACCTTGAACCCGTGAGAGTATTTTGAATATCAAGAAAGAAATATTCTTTTAGGTTCTCTTTTTATCTCTCTTTCAATCTAACGGTTGTTATTAAAAATATCAACTAACCAACAACCAACTAACCAAATAGAGGCTAGTTTGCTTATAATAATACTAGCTTATAGCCCGTGCGATGCACGGTTACTTAAATTTTATTTATAATTATTCTGTTTATAATTATATTTTTATTACCCATGCAACACACGATTGTTTTTTTAATATTTATAATTATATTTATTTATGAATATTTTAATATTTAAAAGTTATTAGTTTACATGATTAAATTATTGTTAAAAAAGATTTAGCCAAAACAATTATAGTTAAAAATTTGATATTTATTATATTTTACACGCTCAATTTAATATTTGTTTATATTGAGTTATAAAAGTTAGATTTGGCCAATTTTACGATTCACATGAAATTCACAAAATAATCTTTAATTTAGTTGTGGTTTAATATTTCTTTTTCAATTAAAAACTATTCTAAAACTAAAAAGAGAATAAAGTGACGAAATTTAATGTTGAGAATTCTATTCGATTTAGGAAATTTACTTATATGTAAAATATAATTTATCAATTAAAATATAATTTTTTTTGTAATAGTTCTTCTTTTAAAGTAGTACACCGTGATTAAAATTTTGTATAAATTTCATTTTTTTATAGTATAACGTGTAAATATCTATGTTATTATATTAAAGACTAAATAATGAAAGCTTCCTTGTAAGTTTGGTCGCTTTGTTTGATCACTCAATCCATAATCATTGAATCTTTCAAATTAAATTGTTGAAAAACGTTAGATATAGCAGTAAAATTATCATGTAGAATGATCTAATTTTTGAATCTACCAACAACATATTAAAATTTATAGGTTTTTTTGAAAAATAAGAATTTTTTCATTTTTTCTTGCAGACATATGTTATTTGATAATATTTTTTTTAAAGTACAATTTTTCAGAAAAAGTACTATACTAATTGATTAACAAACTTTTAAAGTTTCGAATTTAATAATTTACAATGTATATAGATTTAAAAAATTTGGTCTCTTCTGTAGCTGAGTCTAAAATTTCAAAATAAGTTTTTTTTTTAATATGAATATAGTTCTGCTAACAATGAAATTATGTCTCTATGAGTTCTTATAAAACAAAATCACTATTTACGTATAATTTATCATTTAATAATAAATAATATTTGATTAGTTATGATATAAAACTTAATAAAATAGGATTAAAAATATGCATAATTTTATAAAATTTTATCATCGTATTATTATATTCTTTGTTGATTTGAATTTTTCTTAGATTGATTTTAATTTTTGAACATAGATTTCTAAATTTAAAATAGTTAGAAAAAAGTAATTAAATTGGTGTTAAAATAATGATGACATAATAATTATTATTAGAATTTAAATATTCACTTTATTAATTTGGGTTTTATCTTGTGTTTTAAAAATCAGATTTTGACGATTTTACAACCCACATGAAGATAACTAAATTATCTTTAATTAAAAGATGGTTTAACAATTTTTATCTAGGTGGAATTATCCATGGAAGAGAAAAGAAAGTCACGAATTTTTTACATGGAGAATTCTATTCAATATAGAAAACTTATTTATATTTGGTATATTTGGTTTAAATTATCAAAATACACCTTTTAGAATTTAAATATAATCATATTATTAATAAAATAAACTTTTTTAATATTTGATCTAACGATTTTCATTTATCTAGCTAAGATCTAATGATCCTTATTAATTTGGTTGTCTACGACCAAAATTTGGGATAAGATCCATATTATGATTATTATATATAAGGATTTAATATAATAAGGATATCAAGTATATACTGATATAAGTATCTTACTAACTACTTTTACTTTTAATGTTTCGGTTTTATTTACGGTGTAAATAAAATTTTAAAATACATTATTACTTAAAAATTATTAAATAAAATAAAATAAAATTTTAAAATACATTATTACTTAAAAATTATTAAATAGAATAAAAATTATGTCATGATTATATAAAATTTTATTCTCATATTATTATATTCTTTATCGATTTGAATATGTTCTTAATTAATTTTGATTTTTTTATTGAAATAAACATAAAATTTCTCTATTTAAAAGAATTAGTGGAAAAATAAATAAATTGATGCTACAATAATAAAAAAAAAATTTATTAAAATTTAGATACTCACTTTAATAATTGGGTTCTATCCTGAGTTTTAGAAATTGAATTTTGACGATTTTACCACTCATGCGAAACTAACGAAATTATCTTTAATTTAATGATGGTTTAATAATTATTATCTAACTTGACCTGTTGACCTACCCATAAAATAAAATGAAAAGAAAAGATGGTTAAGAAGTTTTACACAAAGAATTCAATTCAATATAGAAAGCCAATTTATAATTGGTTTAAATTATCAAAGCACACTTCTTAGTATTTAAATATAATCCTACCTTTAATCAAATACACATTTTAATATAAGTATTATATTCAAAATTGTCGTTTATGAATATGAAACCCTCAACATTTTAATAATATTTTGATATTATCTTTTTATGTTTGTTATATGTAAAATAAAATTATTATAATTTGTATTAATCAAATTGTTATGTTCAGGAAAAAAGTGTTTAAATTTATTCATGTACATGGGTTCTCCTAAGTCTCTTATAACGTAGGGTATCATTGTAATCGATATGAATTGTTATCTTGATATTTGGTTTAACAATTATTATCTAACTGGAACTATACATAAATTCAAGAGAAAAGATATTTAAGAATTTTTACATAGAAAAATTTTAAATTATCAAAATACACTTTTTAGTATTTAAATATAATTCTATTATTAATCAGATACACTTTTTAATATTAGATCTAACAATTCTCATCGATCCATTTAAGATCTAACTATAATTATTAATTTGGTCGTATACTGATCGTACACGGACCAGATCGATTTTAATTTTTTCTTAAATTTATTTTAACATTTTATTGAAATAAACATAGAATTTATAAATTTAAAAGAATTGGAAAAAAAAACTAAATTTGGTGCTATAATAATAAAAAAATATTTATCAAAATTTAGATAATAAATTTATTGTTTGGGCTATATCTTGAGTTTTAGACAACAGATTTTAACGATTTTACAGCCCACGCGAAGCTTACAAAATTATCTTTAATTTAATGATGGTTTAATAATTATTATCTAACTGGAACTATCCATAAAATAAAGAGAAAAGATAATTACGAATTTTTACATAAAGATTTCTATTAAATATAGAAAACCCATTTATAATAGGTTTAAATTATCAAAATACAATTTTTAGTATTTAAATACTATCCTATTATTAATCAAATACAATTTTTAATATTATATCTGACGGTCCTCATCGATTTGAATATTTATAGTTTTATAATCCAACGGATCGTATACTTTTGGTAGTACAGTGACCGACCAAAGTTTTGGATAAGATCTCCCTTACGCTTATTATATATAAGGAGTTAATATATTGATAATCTATGTAGCACAAGAAAAATGTATTTAAATATAAAATTTAGTGCAAGTGAGTAGAAGTTTTTTTTTTTTTTTTTGAACAAAGGAGAAATTTCATACCGAATAGAAGAGTAGTACAAAATTGTCTACAACAAACTCTGAGGAGGAGACCTAAAAACATTTTGGCTATTCTGTTAGCTTGCCTTTTAACATGAACTATCTCGACATTAGCCCTACAACTAAGAGCTGATCGACATTCTTCCAAAACGCTTCCAATATAGTGTTAATTCAAGTAATGTAATGGATTGAGCAGCGAATATGAAATATTTATTTAGTGGAGCGAGAGTTGCTTTGTGCTGTATACGTAACTTTTACCAATATAAAATTTCGATGAATTGGAACTCTACCAATACAGAAATTCCGGTGAACCAGAAACTACTTCCCTACCGATATTCATTTATAAATTATTGTACATTCACCATTTGAAGGAAATTGTTGATGCAACCAATGCTAACGGGAGACTTGTTATACAATGGCGTTCTTTTTACACTCTTCCTTTATCAATTTTTGATTTTTGCCATATTTTTTGCTGTAATTTAATGATCATACATACTCAGTTGTGAAACTTTACAAAGGGGCTTTGGTATCAATAGAGAAAAAAAGGTCGGACAAGAGCAATGCTAACAAAAATTGTATATTCATATTCAATGGCGGAAAATTGTATATGTGTATTCATATTCAGTGGCGGAGCCACTAAGAAGTAAGAACCCAAGGTGTCCCTCCGAGTACCCTCAACTTCTGAGGAACATACATGTGAGAGTGTTATACAGTTAAACCTCTTTAAAGTAATACACTTGGGACCGGAGAAAAATATTACTTTATCGAATTTATTATTTTATCGATATAATAATAAAATATTACTTTATCGATATAGTAATATTTTATTATTTTAAAGAAAATTATGTGCATATTTTTTGTAAATTTTAAAGGTAGTAGAGATTTTTAGTGTGAATTCAAGTATATTTGTATTGCAATAATAAATTTATACTATATAAACAAATTATAATCAAAAAAGGGTAAAATATAAACATATTTTAAATCCATCACATTCGTAATAATTCTTATAAAATCACTAATAAAGTAAAAATTAATCAAAATTAATGATTGATTAGAAATTGATAAGAGTTAATATCACGATTCGTCATCTAATGTTAGGTAAGGAAGTATCAAGATATATCGTACAAACGATTATTTTCTATATTACGAATAATGTGTATAATGAGATATAATTTGTATATACTCCACAAAAATTATGAACACAATTTATTTTGAATTTGGTGGAAACTGGAATATATGAATATAAATTCATATATATATATATATATATATATATATATAGAGTAAGGTTCCAGGGAGAACCCCCTTAAAAAGAGAACCAGAGAACCCTTAAGATTCATAAGTAGATGCTCGTTATTTCTCATGTTTATTTGTGATTCTGAAAAATATTCGCTTTTTGTGGTTGATTGTTAACTATCTCGAGCCTATTTGATTTAATTTTTCATGTTTATCTAAAGATTCCATTGTAGATTCATTTTGTGTAACTATTCAATTGAGATTCTAAACTAGATTCAGTTTTCGTGCTTGATTTATAAACTAGGAATTATTGGTTTGCGTGCTCACAATTTAATAATTGAGAGTGTCAAAGTTGATGGTCAGGTCGCTGAGTTTCAACTCTTCCCCGTTCATAATAATTTAACATAAGTTCTCTTGGTTCTCTTTTTAAGTGGGTTCTCTCTAGAGCCCTGGCCTATATATATATATATGTATATGTATATATATATATCAGTAAATATTACTTTATATTTTCATTGGGCCCTTAAGGATTTTTCCAAAAATTATTATCTTATGATTTTAGCGAATATATTACTTTATCCTACTGGCCCAAGTCGGTACGGGAGAAATATATTATTTTAGCGAGGTTATTACTTTATCGGATATTATTTTATCGAGGTTTAACTGTAGATGATAACTAACATTGAAAAAAGTAATACTTCTAATCTATCCTAATGATCATTTTGATATTTTAAAAGAGTGTGCAATTAAAGATATCAATTAGTTTGCTCTAACATCTTGAAAATTTGAATATACAATTAGTAAAAAAATAGATTTTGGATATAGGTATACGAAAATACAGAATGCACATAAACAGACATAACAAGAGTTTTGGTAGCATGATTTATCGTTTTAATCATTCAATTAAGTGTGTTTACTGTGACACAAAAGTATAATGAGTATTATAGCATGAAATACGGATGAAATCAATTTTCATAATTTCGTGTTTGTTAACAATTTTTTTTTTTTTTTTTAATTTTGTGTATACAGAATATAGCAGTCCTACCTAAGGGCGCTGATGAAATTTATGGAAATTAAGATTGCGAATAATAAAATAGAGTTTAACAATTTAAATATAAAAAAAATTAGGAAAATAAACGAACAAAGGTTGAATCTTTGGCTCAGATGATGGTGGTGGTGAACACCAAGTTATCTATATAGTAAGAAAATCGAGTAACAACCCAACTAACTTAAACATGTCCATAATTATAAAGAGCTTGCACATCTAGACAACAAAGAATTTAGAAGGTAAATAGTTTACTCCAATATATTACATTTACAAATGACTCCATGAATACAAAACATGCATGAACAAACAAATTTAACAAGAGTGTTAGTACAAACAATGATGTTATGTCATTGTAACTCATTCAATTTATTTGTTTATTGTGACTTAAAAATGGAATGATTCAATTCATTGCTAAATGTATGTATTATAGCATGAAAAACACATGCAATTTATATAATTCTCATTAATAAAAACACATCACATATTATTGAGAACATTTTTTAGAACAATTTGTAAAATATATAGCATTGCTTTTTACATTTACCTAAAACTACAGAAGAAGAAGAGAATCAGAGACATGATACTCAGAGATAATATTGTAATTCTATACAAAAAGAATCTAATAAGGGATAACATTGTGATTAGGTAAAAATAATAATTATTAAACGATGTAATAATTTTCCGCAGAAATTTAAGGCTACAAAATAATTGTTTTTATAGACATTTGAGCTATTTGAAATCGTAGCATAGTTGACATATTCTTATGTATAAGAAGTGAGATAATTTTGGAACTAAGGTTGGGAGGAAGATGGACTAGCTAAACTTGTTCTCCATTTACCATCACCGATTGAAAAGGCACCCTTCTAATTTCCACAAAGCTAGAATAATCCATATTCATTGGTTGTTTCCACGGCTCTCCATCAATTTGCATGAAACATTCTTTCCATTGTCCGCCTCTAAATTCAAATCGAATTTCAGATGCCTGAAATTTATATTCAGAATTCAGGTTAATGACTACTGCAAGGAAAGTACTGTTGAACAAGTTTAGATTTACCTAAATTGGTTAACGTTAACCTAAGAGTAAAACAAAATTCAAGTGTGACAGACAAAATCCTCCCTCAATACCGTAACAAGATTCATTTTGATACTGAAAAATTAACCTATGACATATATGCATTTAAATTTAATAGGAGATTCGTGAAAATGTAGAACAAAATAAATCTACTATACTTGAGCTTTTAAGAGAAAATTGCACTTTACATCACTTAAATTTGGCAGTTGGCTCATGTAAGTGTTGCACTTGCACCTTGTAAGGGATGCAAAATGCAGCAGCTTTCAAAGTTAAGGGATGTGATATGTCACACTTCAGAGTTATGCTACTAAATTTGACTGAGATTTTTAAATGAAAAATGCAAATTTACTCTACTTCTAGAAACTACACAATATTATCTTGTTCCAAGTAATTAGTTCTATAACTCATGTCCAGTTTGAGGTTTAGATGCCGCCTTTTGTCATCAAGACAGATTGTTGTTAATTTTACGGAGTTGTTATTTGAATATATAGAACACAATTATGCTTTTAATTCCATTTACTTCGCAATCATTTAGCTTTTGTAAATGTCTCAAGTTTTACTTTCATAAGGCACATCCGCATACCATTCCCTGGAGAACACTCTCCCTACCTCCTCATACCAACAGAATAATTTTAACTAAATTTCTGTGATGCTTACTTAATTGTTATCATTGTTCCCTTATTGTATGCAAATACTAATAGACTGTGTAGTTGAAAGGGATAGATTGGGATAAGAATATAACAATGAAACTGTAAAGAAAATTAGAGGTGGAAAAGATGCATGAATGATGAAGGACATGGTTAAGAAATTGAGATAATACAATATTCACAATGAGAATTGTGGATGATATGATTAGTAAAAAAAGAAAATTATATCTAAATAGGTGAGAGTTAATTTAGGTTAAATTTGTAAGAATATAATTGAGGAAGAAAGCGAACTTATAAATGAATGACCAAAACTTGGTACAAATTTCATATTATTTTAATCGCATTTTTTCTAACCAAATGAAGTGAGAATTATTAGTATACATAAATAAGTGCTAAATAAGTGTAATGCAGGATTGCGGTTTGTTAAATTTTTAATCACATTTTTTCTAACCAAATGAAGTGAGAATTATTAGTATACATAAATAAAGTATAAGTGTAATGCAGGATTGCGGTTTGTTAAATTTTCTTATAAAAATGTAGGCATACACTCTGAAGCATGTTCTTAAGACTTTTTGGAGGGAAAGGAAAACAAAGAAATCTATTTGAAAATTTTAATTCGTCTTTGGATTCCCCAGTGAACCTGGTAGCATTACCACATGAGCTTTAAGATTTTATGTATAAGATGCTATCTTAAAAATTTTAATAACAAAAATTCAACATTCGAATTAAGTACCTGAGCAATGTGTTTGGCTTGGATAAGTTCCCCCATGACAAATGAAGCATGCCAACCCTGTTTTAGGCCAAAGACTTCTAGGAGACCGTCATCAACATGGGCCTCAACAAAGCCTTTCTGAAGTAACATATCAGTTAGAAATTAAAAATATAAGTAAAATAGGAAGGCTTCCTGCCATGATTTAGCATTTCTTTTCCCTTTCACCGCATATTGCACACAACAAAGCATAGGTAGGAGTTTCGATTGAGAATTAATACAGTAAACAACAATGAAATCAAGAACATAGCTATAAGAAAGATGAGAAGTCCACATTAGGCACTTAATCATACAAGTGAAAAGATGTATCTCAGGCTGAGCTTTTATCTAAATCTAACGAAGACCAACTACAGTTCATGACTAAATTACCTATTTATTAAGTTTCTGCACTGATGAAATCACAATTTTAGTACTTTGAACTAGCATTTTCACTTGGTGCTAGATGAAATTGCATTACTGCTTTTTGTAAGCTCTTGTTACAATAAAATTTGGATCATGTTTTTGTCAAACCCGTTAGTTGCTAAACCCAGTGAGCTAGATCCCCTAACTAATACAACAAAGACGGTAGCTGCGTCAGGCCTAGATCCAGTAAGAAGACAATCAGTGGTTCTTGCAGGCCCATTGAGTGAGGTCAAATGGAATGTAAGTACTAACGAGCTAGTAGCTTTTAAGGGAAGCCTGACAGTAAGGAAGAAATTCCATCAACTTGTCCGGACCTAAAGAAAAATTGTTAGATGCTATTTAAGCAGTTCTTCGTTTGTTTCAGCCTAATGCTAGTAATCGAGGGGTTGCCTTGTGTTCAGGACTTCATGGTTGGCTTACTTCGTGGTTCCCAACTCTTCCTGTACTTTACAAACCTCCAACTAATTTAGCTACTTGACAAAGTAGCTAGGCTTTCCTAGTAGGTATTTAAATACCCATTTTAAGAAGGCATAAGTTCAGAGTCTAAAATATGCAATAAGCCAAGGTCTTTAGCACTGAGGTAGTTCTTTCATGAAGTCAGCTACTTTTGTTCCTCTTACTGGCGGGTACTCTTTCTTTTCTTTCTTAGGTGTTGCCTGAGTGTAGTGAGAGGAGTGTGATGCGATGGTCTTTGTGAACAGGGCTAGATGCCTTTAAAGAGAATGTCCCCCGCCTCTCTCTGTTCTTATTACTAGCATCTCTAGCTGTTTTGACCTGAACATAGTGAGAGGAATGTGATGTGAGGGACTTTGTCAACGGGGCTAGGCGATTTCTGTTTAAAGAAAATACCCCCGCCGCTCTTTGTTCTTCGTACTAGCATCTCTAGCTATTTTGCATTCCTTTGTGATGAGATTTGACGAACAAATTTTCTGTTTTTTCCCAGAGAGAAATGTCCTTCTACTAGAACAAGTCTTCTTCGCTCCGAACGAACCAAATGACTCAACTGAGCCGAGGCACTATTCACCAAGTGGAACTACGTAGACTTCTTTTTCAAGTTCACGAATCACCTATTTTATTAGTATTGTTCATGAATAAACTACCTATTTCATTACTGTTTTCTGGAAGCTAGATTAAACTATCTTAGTACTTTAAACTAGCATTTTCACTGGATGCCAGATTAAACTGCATTACTGTTTTCTGGAAGCTTTTCTATGGAACCTTTTTTAACACTGAAAGTTTGAGCATGTCTTCGTCAAACCTAAATTTTTTGTTCACGTTTGTTAACTATAGGGATTCACTACCTTCAAGTTAGTATTTTCTTTTCAGCTACATCAAATAAATATTGTGTCCCTCCGAAAGAAATTAAGAAATTCTAATGTCTGCACAACAATTATGCTCACTTTTGCTGTTCATGCATATTTTTCACTAATATCAAAGGTACTTAATTTGCCAGCCTTTAATTTGTTATTGGCATATTTTAAACTATCACAGATTAGAAATTTTAATGACGGGAAGATAAGGAAGTCTCGTTACAAGTTGAAATCTCTCATTTATACACTGGATGAAATAGTGACAACAAGACTCCACCATGTTAAATTCATTGGATCTTCATAGTTTATCTCTTTATAGAGGATACGATAATACTTAAACAAATACATAATTATTTGAATTTTTTTTGTGAGAAGAATGTACCTTTTCCATGTAGTCTGGCTTCAGATTTCCCCATGGATTTCTTCCACTTGCATAATTCTGAAGATTTAATGCAACTAAAGCCCTAATACTGGAGAGCGAAAAATATTTAGACTGTGAAAGAAAGAATGTCCAACCGATTAACAGCACATAATCTATCACAAATATGCAATTAACTTTGGTAAAATAATGATGGCATACAAGAATGTAGATGACTCAAATCAAATGAATCAGCTCACTTTTACTTAACAGAAATAACAGGCCTGGATAATAACATAGTTAAGTTCAGTACTCCTGCTGCCCGTCCCAACATCCATATTTTATTTTGATATAACCCAAAATAAAACTTTCTATGATGGTTGTATCAGCGTCTACCAAAATCAACAATACTCTTAAAATTCATCCGAAATCTAAAACTTCAATAATTATCATAGTTAACCACATTAATAGATATTAATTTTTCACATAGTAGCAGTCGGGACAAATAAATAACATTTTCATCAACCTGTATAGTACGATTAAAATTTGTATCTCATGGTTAACAACAACACGTTCCTGTGTAGTTTCACCTTGATGAGAGAGAAACTTGCTTCCAGTCTGAACAGTTATGAGTTTTAATGTGCATCCTCAATATATTATTTAGTCCCCTGCATCCATAAACTCACTTATTGCACGTAACCAGAAGCATACAAATAGCCAAACAGAAGCCAGGTACAAAACTTAGCAAAAAATAAGGAAGGCAGATACAAAAAAAAATGCAATTAAATATAGATAAAAAAGACTGAATTTCTAGATAGCAACTTATATACTTATTAAACCTGTTTTGAGATGCAATACAATTGAACAATTCAGAAATTATTATGTATTCCAGGCCACAACCAAGAAATTACCAGCCAATTTCCATTTATTAACAACTATTACTGGTTACTATATCAATAACTGAGAAGCTACTAAAGTTAATGATAATACTCCAAGTGTGTAACTTGTTAGATCGAGTAAGTGTTGATGATAAAAATTATTTCTTTTTACATTTACACCTACTGTTTTCTTATGCCGGTCGTGCTTGGTGTTACGGTCTACTTGCTATACGCCAGGTCATGAGTTCAAAACCTGGTAAGGCTGCATACATCGAACATTCCCCAGTTCCTATGTGGGAGATTTGTGCACTAGGTATGACCTATTGTCCTCTTAGTTCTGCTATAAACCCAGACAAGTAAAGTTACTGAAGTTGCAAACTGCAAGATAGATCCACTAGGCACTAGGTACTATGAAAACAAATACCCAGGTAAGATGTGTAAAGATCAAGCACATCGGTCGGGATTAAGACATCCCAGTAACTAATACCCAATAGTAAAACGTATTCCAAGAAAACAGCCTCACTACTCTCGTAACATCTCATCCTACCAGATCCTACTTTCCAATTGGTCATATTCATACTCAGTGCTGGCATCAAGCACTTTTTATTTTGAACCCCTAGTGATCACATCTTTGGTATTTTTCACACTCTCATCCTATTGAATAGATCAGCCTAAGACATTATTAACTTAAACAAAATGATATCCTTGATCCAGTGAGGGCCAAATATACCTTTTGCAAGTCTTCTGTACACCCAGAACTTAAATGATTCTTTTCATGGGCATATTTTATTAATAGCCAAACCCCATATCCTTGTTTATTGACTAGTGAGCAGTGCACATTTATGCCAATCTAGCTCGCCAAAATGTTATATTCATTAAAATTGACCATCTGTAAGAGAAGCCTTTTGCTAAATTTCACTTAGAGGCATTACATGTTCTCCTCAGGAAAATTGAACACTTTATGGCTAATGTATCCATCACCTGATGGACTGGGGCGCCAAATTCCCACCAACCAGCCCACAATAACATGGGGTAGAACCTGCCAATTAAAAACCCATCAACATTGGCATTTGCATGACTCTCATCATCAAAAGAGTTTTACTCATAATCTGCATTGCTCATCAATTCTAAGAAGACAATGTTAAGGGGTAACCCCTTCATGTGAGCCAGTTTAGGGTACCAAATAGTAAATTGCCTTTGTTTGTGTGAAAATAATCATTCGTCTACTGGATAACCAAACCTACTGCATACATTGACTGATGGAGTAAGTTCGCCATCAATGATATCTGACTCTGTAAATTGATTCACAATTTCCTCATGAAGGTTACTGTTAGCCTCCATAGAAAAACCTTGTGGTCTGCAGTCTAACACAATAATCCTGTCAAATGATTGAGGGTATACTTGTTTTCTGCCTAAAAAAATTCCACATGGTGATCTAGAATTCTATCTCTAGGAAATACTTCAGTACTCCCACTGTTAAATCTTGAATTCAATTAGATCAGTTACTTCTCAACCTTTTACTGCTGTTGTCTCACCCTTGTCAACCTTCTTACAGTGAAAAGGGAGAAACTAACAATATCTTACTGAGATATTTGACTGAATAAGGAAGACGCTTGTTAGGGTCTCCCTTTATCATAATCTGAAATGCTTAACAACTCTGCTCAGTGGAAGTTGGTCTATAGATATGCATCAACTCATTAACTTGACTCTACTATCATGCTTTTGCACAACATGGATCATTTAATACCCTTTCCAGTCTTTTCTTCATATTGATTATTAATATACTTCATTATCATATATCTTACACATGAGCCCATAAAGTGTACTAGAACTTTAAAATTAAAAAAAGACAAAATAAAGCATTATTATCAAGCACTATCAAGAAAACACAAACAAAAATGAAAATCACAAATAGATAACTGATCACAACACTTTTTCTACAGCAAAGTTTTCCAACCTTAAACTTGGATCAGCGATGCAGGGTGTGAGAAACCACCCTTGTTTGCAAGAATATCCAGAATATATGAGCTGGATCAAAAGTAAGTTTAAAACAATTTAGTAGATTCTCAATTTAAAGAAAAATTCAATTATAACATCAAATTCATTAAAAAAGAAAGACATTATTATTACATATCAGTTGAAGACGGATAGTAATGCATATAGATGTTGAAGGCGGATATTAGTGCTTAAAAGTTAAAAAAGCAAAGCTTAGGGCTAAAATGGAATATTCCAGGAACAATGTGTGGTTATGTAAAGATATTCTTCCTCCAGTTTTCTTTCCTTTTTCCCTTATGCTAGATCCGCTATGTTATGACTGATCCAAATTTATATATTTGCAGTAAACATTGATTTCATAGTAAACAGTGTCTATAAGGTGAATACTACGTATCAGTCCTTTGCTGCACATTAATTTTAAATAATCTGTTTTATCGAAAATATAAAATCTGCCACCATGTAAGAAATTAACGGGGAAGTTTGGAGGCACATGCTAATCTGATGCAGGATGAATTATAAAAAACACATAAATTCAAAAACAAAATGAATATAGTACGGTGATTCGACCATAGAAGAATCTTACCCATGGGATTCTCAGAAGCAGAAGAGGAACAGAAATATATTGATCACAAGCAATGTAATATAGAATTCAATTTTTAATAATCATGTCTATGGTTATGCACTACTTGGAGACTATTGACATAGCTTGAAGATTCTACTTGAGAATCAAGAGATATACATCAAAGAATTGCGAAGAAGTTCCCACCTTATTTGCTATAGGACCTTGAGCAAGGAAAGGTTTCTCATTCCGCAAATTGTGGAAACCATAAGCAACTTGGGCATCCATTCCTAAACATATAAGCAAAATGAGAACAGGCGTTGAATAAAATATATAGGATCACAAGAAACAAATTACTAGGTTTTGTGAATCAAGGCAAAGCTAGTCCTAACCATTTTATTTCATATCACCTTTCACAGTTGGCCTTCCTTTTTCAGTATGCAAATTATGGCAAACATGAATCAATAAAGAAACACTACTGTAATTTATAATCTTACATCTTGGTGGGAACATGATAGTTGCTGATTTTGGATTTCGACAAAAAATCTCATCTACAACTTTTAATTGTCAATTTCGAATTGATTATGACTATACTGTAGATCCGCAAAGGTTTAGGCCTAATTATGATGGCCATTGGGCATATGGAAACACAAACAAATAATTTGTTATGAAACGTCATATGCACAGTCAAAAGGGTATACCTATGCTACAGTAGTTATAAAACACTCCCTCGTAGCAGGATACTTTTTCTGCCAACTCCCCCCCGATTTCCAGTTCCTGCATTATTATTTTATCTATCAGTCTTAAGGAAATGTAGGTGAATCCTGAAACAATAAAAAAGTTTGATTGCGATTCTATATGACATAATATATATAAACAAATACAAGAAGCTGTCAGGAAAAAGTATTCCTGAAAAAATCACTCTTCATATAATTCTCGTCATGTTTTTTCGTTTTGAATTATTGCTAAACTGTTATACTCTAGCAGATATGATGTATTGCAAAATTACATAACAAGGAAACAATAAAAGTAATGCAAGCTTCTTTTTAAATTATATCAACGGGCAAGAAAAATTAATAACCTAGGATACTAAATTGTTGAAAACAGGTATGTTGAAGTAGCAGCAAATAGATAAAGAAGTCCGCTAGTTAAGTGCCTGTGGGTGGAGGAAGTATACTTACTTTAATATTGTCTTGGGCTATTAAGATTAATTATGATCCTTGCTATTTCTCCGTCTACTACTGTCATTCTTAATTTCCTCTCTCTACTATACCCAACTTCGTCCATTTATTTTCACTCCGGTTATCAGTCATAGGCCTTTCTAATCTAAGTTCCTCTCAGAACTTCATTTTATAAGTACCTATTGAGGTGCTTTTTTTCACATGTAAGTACTTATTCTGGTAAAATTAGGTTTGCCAAACGGGTTATTCTCTCCGTAGAATGCTGTTTTTTTTTTATCAAAATTTAGTAGACCTTAATATTGATCCCAACAAAAAACTTCATTCTAAATCAATTTTACTCCTTGTTCTCCTCACAAACACCAAATAGTACAATATTTGTCGGTCAATCAATACATGAAAGAGTGCTGAGTTCATTATCCATTACGCTGTCTCTCTTTCTTTCTTCCTGCACATAGGGATAATTTATTTTAATTTAATCCTGTTAATACCCACTAAAAAGTAACTAATGGATCTTTCATCCTACATATTTGCTTTCTGTCAAACTTACGGCTGTCACTGTCACCTTATGTTAGTATTCTAAACTTCATAGCTCAGACGACATCGGGTTTTAGAGTTCAAGCAGTCCAGATTTCTTGTAATTCTTGAACTGCAAATAATTGAATCGTAATACATTACTAAGTTTGAGAAGGGCATCGCCAACCACACTGCCACTCCTCTATAGAATTTACCAATAATTTTGATTGCGTCCTGAATATATAATCTGCATACTAATTTTCATTTCTTACATATCTGTGGTACATCTGTAAAGATGACTTCAAGCCAACATGGTGAATAAACTTGTTAATCGACTCAATTACAATGTTGGTAGATATATAGGAAGCAGATTATCACAGAAAAATTTAAAATATAAGACAAATACGTCTACGAAGTTAGCAACTGACTACAGCAACCTGATCCAGCAAAAACTCTTCAGTGGGCTTCAAAGCATGTGGTGTTTCCAACTCTTCTCCAGCTGGCATCAATATGCGAAGTTTCCAGCTGCATATGACATACATAGTTAAGTAATACTACATAATAGAATATGCTACTCCACAGTTGTCGTGAGCATGGTTAAGGGGAAAAGGAAAAACGATGTCACAAAAATTACACAATTCTATGGATGAGTACAAGCATCTACATTAGCATAAACTATAATTTGGACGCTAAAAGGAATTCTATGGATGCTGCACAAGTATAACCAGAAGTTTAAAAAATCACCAAAAATAAAGAATGAAAACTGACGATCTTATGAACATGCAAAGATATTTTACTTTCACAATTTAAAGACAAGTGGTAGAGAAATACCAACATTTCACAAAATACTGCAACTTATCCAGCTCCCTACTCAACCTCCTACATATTTTTTATACACCTTTAACCATCTAAAGTCACCACCTTTTACTAGTCATTCCCTGGAACCTTAATTTATAAATGGGTCAAGAATTATTCATTTACTTTTTCTTACCTCTATCTATAAGAATCTGCAGTAAAACCTGGAATCCTCCTTTCGAACTTATGTTTACAAAGCTAATAATATTCAGAGTGTGACCAACAACCTTGTTATAAGTAATAGAAGTACAGATGATTAGAGAAATGGGAAGAGAGAGCCCGAGGAATTGGAACTTGTAGCAAACATTACTATTAGTACCTTGATTAGTTAATTAGTTAGGTCTTGAGTTGAAATTTTTAATGAAGTAACAGCGGGCAATACAAATCATATATTAAAAACTAATGAGGCAGCAAGAGTATATCTAGTAGACTATAACTCTGAAGCTGAATATTGAGGTCGAGCAGAAGAAGCATTATATGGTCCTTTCTAACAGAAGGCAACAGCATTTACTGGTTTCACAAGATTTCTATTTATATTTGCAAAAACCATGGATTTTTTTTAATCCTTTATAATTTTACCAAAGCAGCTGGATCTTTTATAATTTTATACACATAGTGACGTAGATATTTTTAGTAATTTATAATTCACAGATAATAGTAACAGGCACATCTAAATGTAGATAAGTGTATATATAAGTAAGTCAATGGCATGTTTCATCTGCATAATTGTGCTGAATATCAAGAATTCACTAGAATAACATGGACAAAGATCCAAAGAATACAGAATTGAATCAAACAAATGCAGCTGTATTAAAGCCAAGGTTGTAGCTTTATGTTCAGGTTGTACCTATAACAGATGATGTAAGGTATTGAAGTTAAACGACACATCAAATGCAAAATATTGGTTTAAGGATTACGTACCTATCCAGCCGACAAATTGGTCCATTAGTGGACCGGTCAAGACTTCTTTTAACAGCTGATTTCCACTGGAAAGGAAGTGACCCGCCCTGAGAAGATAAATTAAAGCAGATCTCAACAAAAAGTGGGCAGAATAAGATTCAGAAAGAGTTTCTGGGACAGCTTACCCAACCAAAACTCCTGGATAAGTCATTTCCTGTACCTAGAGGGATTATTGATGTAGGTGGAACAGGCTCTCTACCCTGTTTGCTAAGTTCTCCAAGGCACCCTAGAACCCAACCTACTGTACCATCACCTCCTGCGGCCTGTCAAACAATCATCCTATTTAACCATACTCACTAGCATCCACAATATCAATAACTTCCACAAACATACTTAAAATTGAATTATTTGAGACAATTTTTAAATATATAATTAAATATTCTTGTCTCAAAAGTTAATAAACTACATTTGCACAATACGTACCACAACCCTCAGCTTTTCACGGATCTCTTTGGCGCACTGGTCCCCAAGGCCAGCAAACTTCTCCAGGCAACCTAATCCATACTGAACAAATTCATGAGGCTTCAGTGTTGAAAGGTCAAACACCTGGAACCATAAGATAAAAATCTACATTTAGCCTTAAAATCAATTATGCTCTCCATACAATGTAAATTCCAAAAACTCTAAAATTCTTAAACTTACATAGAATAACAATAAAAAGAATTAAGGATGTGATGTCATGCATCAATAACATCTGCAGTAAGCCTGTCCTTGTTGATGTCCATAGGGTTTCAATTTCATTATTTAGCTCAAGTGTAATTGGTACTTCAACTTCCAAGTCCTTTATATACGAAGGTACTACCATGTCACATTCATTAGGTGTCAAGCAACGGTGCACTGGTGCTAATGGTATACTTCACGGGTAGGAAACCTTATTATAACTTTAAAACCTAGCAACTCATTTTCCATTGGCATTTGTAAAATAGTCATTAATTACTTCTTGCAGTAACTTAAACTTCTTGGAGCCATACTCAGTGGCGGATGGAGCATTAGACTCTAGGGTACTCCAAACAATATTTGTCGAGGATGGGAAAAAACAACCAACTCGACAGCAAAAACTTGTTAAATTAATTGTGTATAAATAAATTATAGCAGATACTTAGTGGTATAAACAACCAAATTTTTAGTTCAGTCCATGAAACTTCCTTCTGTATAACTCTCTTTCTGCATTTACAATTTGTAATAATATATTATATGCAGTTAATATAGACCAAAACTCAGTGGAACCCCTCCGTTCCATGTAGCTCCACCCCTGGCTATAATAGGACATTCCATCGTGCTATGAGCAGACACTTCCCCGGAAAATGGTTAAAAAACAAAATGAGGTCATTTACTTATTCTTAAAGAAAAAAAAAGATGACGCTAGAAATTACATCCTTAAGGGACTTGGGGAGCTGCCATTGTTTTATGCTACTATTTTAAAACTTAACAAAAAGATTGGTTAAAATTTCTTGTAGTTTGTATTTGTGGTGCATTTGTTGGGTGTTAGTTAGTACTGGGCTACTGGCTTGCATTCACCAGACACATGCTTCGTGTAAGTGGCAGCTCTTATCATTTGGCAAGGATTTCTACGAGAAAGTACTTAGCATCCTATACATTTCAGGGAGTTCACCAACTTCAGAAATTGTGGTTCTTATTAATCCCCTCTACAAGACACAGGTAAAATGTAAAATCCCTCAAAACAAATCATTCTTTGAACCAGTACTAACTAAAGCATACTTAATAACCTTAAACAGTGCTGACCAAGGTGTCACATAAAGGTGTCATTCATTCTATGATGAAATAAGATCACCTAGTAAACTATATTTGAAATTGAGCTACTACTTCTTCATCAATTTCGCAATTCAAACATTTTAAAGGTATATGCACATATATCGAGATGTAACTAAGCTTGAATAGCTTTTCCTATTAATATCGTCCTAGTAAACCTAATTCTTATATTGATCTACTACTCTTTTACTGACTCTGTAATTCAACAAATTTGGAAAGTTTAAGCTCATAAAATCAAAATATAAAGTAAGATGAATTATTCAGAGATAAAAAAGCTATCCCTAATAGGATCGTCCAAGTCCTAAGTGATTGCGCAGTTCCAACACATTTCCAAAGCTACAATTATTTGGTAATTCCGCAGTTCTAACACATTTGAAAAGTGTATCCTCACTTAAAGTAAGCCGAATCATTTAAGAAGAAAATAAGGCAAACAATATAAATGATTATAAAAAATGCAGTAGTACATCACCTGCTCCTCGGTCATCAGATTCTGAAGCGTCTCTTTAAGTTCAGGACCGTGGCGACCACCGCTCCGTGAATTAATAAACACAACCAACGGAGATTCGGGAGATTCCTCCGAACTTGTATTGCTTTCGAAATGAGACTTCCCTGCATCAATATCTTTGGATTCCATAGCTTGGTAAATTGCGAGACGAATATACGTAGGCATTGTGATCTTTTTCTTTAATTCATCTTTCGGGATTCCCATCCAACTGCCCATGATCGAATCCATACTTATACTTAATAATTGATCTCTTAGTCTTGTTGAATTATCCATGTAACTTGATCATCAAACTCAACTTATTAAATAACAACATCTATCGAAATATATCTTGTTATTGGAAGAAATATGTGTGATTTACAAGGGAGATTCATGTGCATGTCTTGATTTCAAGAGATGGAGTGAAGATTGTTTAGATGAAATTATACATTACAGCCACTTTTTTTTCATTCAATTGTTGCATGCTTGTCTAAGACGTGTTTGGCTTATTATCCCCACAGTCACGGTGACAAAACATGAATCCAGCTGCTTTGTCTAACACTTCGTGTAGGGGCCGGGTGATTAGTGTTCGGTTAAACCACATAATTTGCATAATCTGAACCGAAATTGAAAATTAAAATGTTAGAAATAACCCTTTGTTATTAAAATTAACAAAAATAGCAATTTTCAAGTGTGTAAGTTATTTTTAACGATTGAGATACGTATTTGTGATAGAAATGAACTTATATGACATGCTTGTAAGATAAAAGACAAAAAATGACATCTATATTCTATACTAAAAACAGAAACTCCTTCTTAATGGTATGTCATGTATACCTCTATACTCTATACTAAAAACAGAAACCACTTCTTAATGGTATGTCATGTATATCGCGTTATACATCTAATTATTAATTTAATTAAAAATTAATCTTTTTACTAAAACTAGAAACTCTATTAACGGTGTGGTATGTCATGTAGATATACATATAATTATTAGCTTAATTATTAAATTAAAAATTAATCTTTTTACTAAAACTAGAAATCCTCTATTAATGGTGTGGTATGTCAATATACATATAAATATTAGCTTGATTAGTTTTAAAAATATTGTTAATATAAAAATTAATCTATACTTTTTAAAAACATAACTCCCTCTTAAATGTATGATATGTCATGTAAAATACGATATCCAAATATAATTATTAGTTTAATTCAAAATTAATATAATTATTACTATTAAATTAAATTAATTGCCAACAATAGTCAAGTTACATATTAGAAATCTACGAGCAACGTGTTTGAATTGATATCGGATGGTAAATCCTGAAGTATCACACTTATGTACTAAAAGTAAACTCCATCAAAAATACTACATTGTTTCCGTACAATGCATTTTTGCTCCTAAAATTTTTTAATACGCATAATGGTAAGTTGGTAACTGATAAACTTAAGAAAATCTATATTTTCTATATAAAAAACAGAAACCCCTTTTAATGGTATGGCATGTCATGTATACCGCAATGTACATATAATTATTAGTTTAATTAGATTAATATAGTTGTTTTAATTTCATATTAATTATTATTTGATTAAAAATTAATCTCTGAATTTAAAACAAAAACCCCTTCTTAATGGTATGTTATGTCATATATATCGCGATATACACATATTTATTCACTTAATTAGTTTTAAAAATATTGTTAGCTTAATTCCAAATTTATTTAATTATTGTTATTAATATATAAACTAATCTATACTTTTTAAAAACATAACCCCCTCTTAACCCCTCTTAAAGTTAAAGGTATGATATGTTATGTATACCACGGTATACATATATAATTATTAGTTTAATTAATTTAATGCGTAATTAGTTCAATTCAAAATAAATATAATTATCACTATAAGATTAAATTAATTACCAACAATAACCAAGTTGTATACTAGAAATCTACCAACAATTTGGTGTTTGAACTGATATCGGGAGGATCGTTTGAACTGATATCGAGGAGAGGTAAATGTTAGGTCCTGATAAGTTTGTAGAAGGGGGGTTGAATACAAACTATACCGTTTTCTCGAAATTTGTTCTTTAAATGATTTAACTGTTTAGGAACAAATTGATGCGGAATAAAAATGAAACAAGATTCAAGTTAAATATAACATATATTAAACTTGAAGGGTGTTACAAATGATACTGAGTACAAGATTGAATCTTAAATAAATTAAAACAAATCTAGAATAAATTCGACATGAATTTATCTATATTTGTAATAAAATGATTTAACAAGATTTGATAATTTAAGATTCGTTCTAGGGATAAAAATCCGCTAGATAGTCAAAGCAATACAAGTAATCAAATTCTAGTGGTTTGGATTTAACAATACAAACTAGAATTAATTTCTTGAAGAGATGTAAGATTAAATGCTTGAGCTTTTGTTCTTCAGTAAATGCTTCTGTGTCTTTTCAATTCAACAACTGCTTTGCCTTTTGTCTTCTGCTTACAATTAATACTAAACCAAATAAGCCTAGTATGACCTGAAACAGACTTCGGTAGAACCTGGTATGGTCAGTATGACCTAGCTCAAAACGTCCGGTATGACCTAAGCCAAACCACCAACTCTCGGTAGAACCTAAAAAGCACTTTGTATGACCTGAAGCAAAATACTTAGTATGACCTGTGAATTGACTCAATATGACCTAATGAATAATTCGGTAGAACCTAAAGAGATAGGTCATACCGAGCTTTCTCATCAAGGTCATACCGAGTTTATTAGAAATAATAAAGCAGGTCATACTAGTACATATTTCAGAAAATCCTTTTAATTTAAATTAGTTAGATTAAATTATAGATTAAATTAATTCTCTTAAATAGAATTAAGTTAATAAATAATTTAAACTACTAACCTAATTAATTTAATAAATAAATTAATTCTGATAGAATTAATTTATTAATTAAATTAAATTAATAAATCAAATAAGATATCTTTAAACACTAGCATTCTTCCCTCTTCTGAAAACCACTGAATATAGATGATTGAATTCCACTGATTGATGTCGTCATTCGATGCACTGTCTGGTTTCATGAATAACTGACTTCAATGATAATTCTTCATCTTTAAAACATTTAAAGCTGTGGCTTCTTTACTTGAGCTTTGACAAAACTCTGATCCTGTACTTCTTCCGTCACCATCTGGAAATCTCTGTCACTGTAGTAAATCCACTAACTTGAATACTTCACTGAGGCTTGAACAATAAATTGAACTTCTTTCAATGTAGAATAACTTCAAGTCTGTAGATGACTTTAATTTCTCATTCTCTTGACAGATAAGACTATCTGAGATTCCTGTGACATATTAACTTATTATTTACTTATTACATACTTGTTTAAATTAAGTTGTTTCCTCGGAATATTAATAGGCCTAAACATATGCCTTTCAATCTCCCCCTATTTGTTTGTTAGAGAATAACAATCAAATACCTAGAGGATAACTCAACTAACTTAAACAAGAAATAGAAATGACTTTTAAGAGCCAAGTAAATAACAAGAAAAGTTCTGGATTTCATATAACATTTTCCAGATTCAAACATTATAGATAAATACAAGATAGATGTTCCTCTAGACTGAACATGTGTTTACATTTATCCTATCTTGAAATACCTAAGCTCTATACATATAACATTTACAGACTAGAGCTTCTTCAGATCTCAGACTCCATCATCTCTCCTTCTTCAAGTGCTTCAAGCAAATCCTTGTCCAGAATACGATCAGATTCAGAAGTAATACCACTAGGTCTGACAGGTTGAGCTGTGACTTTCTTCAGCCTATTCTTCATTTGTTGATATCTCTTTATATTGGCAATGCAATAGTCTTGAATCAAATCAGCAACTTCTGTCTTCTCTTGTGTAGCAAACCCTGTTGTCCTCAACATATTCTCCATGTAGACAAGATGCCTGGCAGGATAGTCTTTCAAAGAGATGGGGTCCATACCACAAGTTTGAAGTGCCCTTCCTTTGTAGAATTTAACTTCATAAGGCACATCCACAACTTGAGGACTAGCCTTCATTGCAAAGTCTCTTAACTGATCATGCAGAAGCTCAGCTAATGGAGAAGTTCTTTTTACCTTGCACATGAAGACCCATAGTTCAGAGAGAGTTCTGCTTTCCAGAAGATTGAGAGACACCAAGAACGTTCCCTCATTATGAGTGTAAACATATATCTTCAACTCCTCTCTAACTCTGTCATATCCAGTTGAGATCCTTGAAATCTCTGCATGAAGAGCTTTCATATAAACTGTGTTGTCTGGATTGACCTGTTTGTACCTTTCCAACATGCTAAAGAACTTTCCATCATTGTCTGACCCTGTAGGATTTGAGAACATCTCTCTAGCTCTATCCCATTCTTCTCCAAGCTTCAGCCTCACATATAACTTTCTATCACTGACCTTCAGATTGTGAAGTCTTTGTTTTTCTTGTTGCTCAGCTTTTTGAATGACAATATGCTTGGAGATGATGTCAGATACTTTTGCATTTTCCTCCTCTCTCCTCTTCAAATCAGCCTTTTGCCTTACCAACTCAGCTTCAAAGGCAGGATCCACTATAGGTTCATCTTCCCAGTCAGCATAGTCAGCCTCTCCTTCAACTTCTACCTCACCAAAGATATCTTCAGGGGCTTCAGATTCAACATCATCAAATACTCCCTCATCACCTTGATAGTAGTCAGCATCAGAAAAAGTTAACTTCTGCTTCCCTTTGTCCTTTGCAGAACCAGAACCTCCAGCTTCTCCTCCTTGTAACTCCTTCTCCTTATTCTCCCCCTTAGTTGAGGAATCCTCTAAAGATTTAACTTTATCAGTTTTAGGATCCTCCTTTGTACCTTCTCTTTCTCCTTCACCATCCCTGTCACCATTGTCCCCTTCATCATCATCACCCTCAAAGAATTTCTTTTATTCAGCAGTGGGTTGATGTGTGACCTTGATCATATTATACAAATGTTTCATGCCCTCGTTCAGATGTTGCATCCCTCCTTCAATCTTGGTAAACCTCTCATCATTGTAGTACTGATTTTCATCAATAGTATCTTGAATAGCATTCATCTTTGGGACCAATGTGACCTTCACTCCTTCCAATTCATCTCTAATGGAACCCAGCTGATTAGTTACAGAGGTGGAAGAAGTAGATCGTTCAACCACTTGTGCTTTGAGAATTTCCTTTTCAGCCTGGGTCTCTTGAAGTTGTTTCTGTAAACCAGCTATTTGAGCCAATAATGAAGCAGTGTATGTGTCATTGTGTGCACTCATCTCAATTTCTCTCGATGGTGTTTCACTCACCTCACGTGCTTGTGTATCGCTCTGTGTTTGTCTCTCAGAACTAACCACTAGCTGTTTATCCATTGTTGGAGTTGAAGTACCTGCAGAAAAAATCACCATAGCCCCTTCTTGAGAGGTCACTGGTGGTGCAATGGGAGTTCGCGAATCCCAGTCCATGGTAGAATCCAAATATTCATTAGAAATTGAAAACTGAATTGCTTCAGATATAGACTTACCATGTTGCCCTTCACTTTCTCCAGTTGAAACTGCGAGTGAAGAATCCCTTAGGGGAGCCAGAGATGTTCCCTCTGGGAGGGGAGAAAATGATTCTATTATTGGGGGCGAAGAACCAGATTTTCCCTCTGAAGCCTGTGAAGGCTCTTCTACCGTGACAATGGTAGGCACTGTTTCATCAAGCATTCCTATGTGCTCTCCTCTCAGAGTGTCCTGTGCAAGAGTCTCTACTAATGTTTCAGAAGTGTTTTCTCCCATTGTGAGTAATGGAAGAGTGCTTGACTCTTTACAGATTGCCATGGCCTGATGGCGAATTTCAATAGATTCATCCTGTTGAGAGGATGTCTCTAGTAACTGTTCATTGGCCTTTTGAGAATCTATATCCTTTTGGGAGGATACAGACTGGCTAACAGATGCCTCAAGTAGTGTTCTTCTCTTCTTTAGTGGTGGAGGCAGAGCTGTGGGATCACTCATATTAGACTCTACTTCAATTTGCTCACTTGATCTTGTTATAGCTGAGTGTTCCAGGGGAGCGGTCAAAGGATGTGACTCTGTGTATGGCTGTATGACCGTGGACAGAGATTGTGGTGCTACAATCCCTTGGTCAATCCTAAGAACCTCTTGGGTTAGTGGAGCAGTTGAGAGAGGATATATTACCTGAAGTGCCATGGTGTTAGGAGGTGCCATTGAAGTTCCTGCTGACGAGGATCCAACCACTGGATGTTCAATAAAGAGTAAGGGTAACTGTGGTTGCAAAATCTCTCGTAGATAGGATTGTGGAACTAGAGGTCTTCTTCCAGACTTTGAGCTTGTGGACAAGGTTGAGTAAATGAGAGGATTAGTGTTTGCGGGAACTTGAAAAGGAGTGTTTAAAAACAGTGTTTTATGTTCATCAGAAAGAACATGATTCAACACTAGAGAAAGGAAACGAGAATAAAAGCATCTAACTTTCTTTCCAGTTTCAATATCTCTAGGGTAATTGAAAATCCTCCTTATCAAGAGATCCCACACAAGAGTTCCTATGTCCAACCTCAGGTTAAAAACAGCAGCATAGGCAATGTTTTGCAGTAGAGAAGTGATGGTTGGAAAGTTGTTTTTGGTAGAATTACTAAAAACTTTAGCTAAACAGTCAAAGAACAAATCCCACTCACAAGCTAGATTACCCTTATTCAAACGAGGAAGAACAATATTTCCTTGGTAATCAATACTAGAGAAAAATTGAACTAACTCGGCATCAGTAGGGAATCTAACAAAGTTATCAAGTGGAAAATGAAGCACTTGACAAAAGATCTCCTTAGTTACTGTGTACTGATGATCAGAAATAGTGAATGTGAAAGATTGTTTATCTTCAGCAACAACAGCAGTTAAGCATAATAGACGAAGGGGTTCAATCTTTAAATCAACAGAAGCAGTGATAGCATAGCTAACAATTGATTGTTCATTTAAAAAACGAATCCACGGTCTAAAACGTTCAACAGAACACTTAAGGGGATCAAAATAGCCATTGTAATTATTAAAACGTTCAACAACAAACTCAGCAGCCATTAGAAATTTAATAATAATAAAAAATAATAATAATAATAATAATAATAATAATAATAATAATAAAGAACCAGCAATTAATAATATTAATCAGCAAAGAAATAAAATCCCAAGAAATTCACAAGAAAAATTTGCAATAGTTCGTTGTTCTAAGAATAAAACACAAACTAGAGCAAAGTTAACTAAGTAAAAACTTGAGTTAGAAAGGAATGAGAAGAGTATGACCTTGGGTGCTCAGTATTTATAGGCAATAGAATCTGAAGAGCTCGGTATGACCTAAGGGAGGTCATACCGAGTTTTTGGTTGAGGTCATACCGAGCACAGCCTAGGTCATACCGAGAAAATAAGAAAAACTATTGAATAATTAACAAAATAAAACCAATATGACCACAGCAGAGGTCATACCGAGTTTTTGGAATTAAATAATTAACAAAAAAAACCAATATGACCAATCCTGGGGGTCATACCGAGTTTTTGAAGTTAATAAAACAAAAATAATTAACATAAACACCAATATGACCTGTCTAAAGGGTCATACCGAGTTTTATTACAAATAAAACTAATAACATTATTTAAAAACAAGTCAATATGACCTCTAGAGGGTCATACCGAGACAAAATGCAATCAGAAGTTATCAAAAAACACAATATTCACAGACAAACTGCTATCAGTATAAAAACCTACTGCATAAAATAAATTAAAAACACAAAATTACACAGACTTGCATAAAAATTCGAACAAAAAATTTTATAATCTGAAAATAACTTAAATGAGTCTAAATAAGTAAATTTTCAATAAAAATACATTTCTCCATGGAAAATGAGAAAAATATTTTTAAAGAAATTAAATTATTTAGAACATTTAAATTAACAAGCTTTATACAATGAACATGGATAGGCAATATTTAACATCTTAAAACACCAAGAGAAAATGATTTAGTTAAGAACAAACCTACCGGAGATATTGTCAATCACTAAGACTGTTCAACATACCCAATTTACCAACTAACTTGATAAATGTGGATTCATCAACAGATTTAGTGAAAATATCTGCAGTCTGTTCTTCAGTGGGTACAAAGTGCAACTCCACTGTTCCATTCATAACATGCTCTCTGATAAAATGATACCTGATATCAATGTGCTTTGTTCTCGAGTGCTGCACAGGGTTGTTGGAGATTGCTATGGCACTTGTATTATCACAAAATATGGGAATTTTGTCTAATGCAAAGCCGTAGTCCTTTAATTGATTCCTTATCCATAAGATCTGAGCACAACAGCTTCCAGCAGCAATATATTCAGCTTCTGCTGTTGAATTGGAAACTGTTTGCTGTTTCTTGCTATACCAGGAAATCAACCTACCTCCTAGGAATTGACAACTCCCAGAGGTACTCTTTCTATCCACAACACTACCTGCATAATCAGAATCTGTATATCCAACAAGATCAAAACCAGAATCTTTAGGGTACCAGATACCTAGATTAGGTGTACCCTTAAGATATCTCAAGATTCTTTTCACAGCAACGAGATGAACATCTCTAGGGTCCGCTTGGAACCTTGCACACAAGCATGTAGCATACATAATATCTGGTCTACTAGCAGTAAGATAGAGTAAGGAGCCAATCATACCTCTGTAGCTTGTAACATCTACCTTGATAGATTTGTCAGAAGCTCCAAGTTTGATTCCTGTTGGAGATGGAGTCCTTGCTGATGCTGAATCCTCCATGTGATACTTCTTGAGGAGTTCTTTGAGATACTTGGATTGACAAATAAATATTCCATTTGACCTTTGACTTACTTGTAATCCAAGAAAGAACTTCAGCTCACCCATCATACTCATTTCAAACTTACTCTGCATTAGCTCAGCAAATCTCTTACAGAGATTATCATTAGTAGACCCAAATATGATGTCATCCACATAGACTTGGACTAATATCATATCACTTTTGTGTTTCTTTGAAAAAAGAGTTTTGTCTATGATACCTCTAACAAAACCATTTTCTAAAAGAAAACCAGAGAGAGTGTCATACCATTTTCTTGGGGCTTGTTTGAGACCATAGATAGCCTTGAAGAGAAAGTACACAAAGTCCAGCAACTCCTGATTTTCAAAGCCAGGGGGCTGTTCCACATACACTTCTTCATCAAGTTCACCATTCAGGAATGCACTCTTAACATCCATTTGATAGACTTTAAAATTGGAGTAAGCAGCAAATGCTAAGAACATCCTGATGGCCTCAAGTCTAGCCACTGGTGCATAGGTTTCATCATAATCAATGCCTTCAGCTTGAGAGTACCCTTGTGCAACCAGTCTTGCCTTGTTCCTAGTAACAATGCCATCCTCATCTAGCTTGTTCCTGTATACCCATCTAGTACCAACTACTTTCTTGTTCTTTGGCCTGGGTACCAGCTTCCAGACTTGTTGTTGTTCAAACTGATTGAGTTCATCTTGCATAGCAATCACCCAATCTGGATCAGTAAGTGCTTCCTCAGTTTTCTTTGGCTCCATTTTAGATAAAAATGCTGAGAAAAGACATTCATTCTGAGAAGCTCTTCTAGTTTTAACTCCAACATCTGGATCACCAATGATCAGCTCAAAAGGATGAGCTCTATTCCAAACAGTCTGTCTTGGAAGATTTGATCTTGATGATTCACCTTGAAATTCACTTTGATGTTGTGAGTGACTAGCTGATCCTTCATTTGCTCCCCCTGAGTTGTTGCCTGTTTGCCTTGATGATCCTTCTCCATTGTTGGTGGTATCTCCATTGTTACCAGTGTTTCCACCACCATCACCAGGATCATTATCATCATTGTTATTATCATTACCAGCAATAACTTCAGGTGGGGCTTCATCATCTGATTCTGAGTCTGGCAAGTTATCAAACTTCAGCTCTTCAGATGAATCTTCTTTTTGGATATTGGGGAACTTAGTGTCATCAAAAGTAACATTGACACTTTCCTTTACTGTGTGACTACCAACCACATAAACCCTGTAAGATCTTCTGGAATAACCAACAAAAATAGCTTCTTGTGCCTTGGCCTCAAACTTGCCACGTTTAACATTTTCATCTAAAAGTACAAAGCATTTTGCTCCAAATACATGAAAGTACTTGACAGTTGGTTTCTTGTTGTTCATGATCTCATATGGAGTCTTCATTAGGTCTTTGTTGATTAAAGTTCGATTCTGAGTATAACAAGCTGTATTCGCTGCTTCAGCCCAAAAGTACATTGGAAGTTTGGACTCACTTAACATAGTCCTAGCAGCTTCAATCAATGTACGATTCTTTCTTTCCACTACTCCATTTTGTTGAGGAGTTCTAGGGGCAGAATACTGTCTTGTTATTCCTTTATCAGCACAAAAGTCATTCAGAATGGCATTCTTGAATTCTGTACCATTATCTGACCTTATGGCTCTAACAGGGAATCTATAATCCAGCTCAATCAACTTCACATGGCCAATCACCAGAAATGGGGTCTCATCCTTGGAATGTAGGAATAAAACCCATGTATATTTTGAATAGTCATCAACAATCACAAGTGCATATTGTTTCTTTGACATGGACATCACATTAACTGGACCAAACAAATCCATATGCAGTAGCTGAAGAGGTTCAGTTATTGAAGATGTGTCAGTGCCCTTGTGAGACGCTTTCTTTGACTTTCCTTTCTGACATGCCTCACACAGTCCTTCCTGTGTAAATTCCATTTGAGGCAAACCTCTAACTAATTCCCTCTTGACTAAAGAGTTCATAGTTTTGAAGTTAAGGTGAGACATCTTCTTGTGCCATAGCCAACTATCATCTGATGAAGCTTTAGCATAAAAACAATTCACTTCATCTTTGAATCCCGAGTTCAGATCAGCTATGAACAAGTCACCTTTCCTTACTCCTTGAAGAGCAGGCTTTCCATTCTTCTTGTGAGTGATCTGACACTTCTCTCTTTCAAAGGAAACAGCATATCCTCTGTCACAGAACTGACTGATGCTGAGAAGATTGAACGTCAGACCTTCCACAAATGAAACATCTTCAATGATAACATTTCCGTACTTCAAACAGCCATATCCTTTCGTAATACCCTTGCTGTTATCTCCAAAGGTAACTACTGGGCCAGCTTTCACAACCACATCTGATAGCAGGGCTCTATCTCCGGTCATATGCCTTGAACAGCCACTGTCAAGAATCCACATAACACGGTTTACCCGTTTAACTCCCTGCAATATCAGATTGATTAGTCCTTCCTCGGAACCCAAAATTGATTGGGTCCGGCATACTTAAAAAACTGGCCTTTGTCAGGCAAAACAACATTTCTAACTAAACCTACTTCAACCTCTTTCACATAAGAGCGTTTCCATTTATAGCCAGCCTTAACACATTTCTGAGTAGGCTTAGAGATAAATGAATCCACTTTAATATTAGGAGGATTAGCAGTCTTAGCTTTAACATGCTTCTTACTATTAACATGTTGACGTGGAGCAGTCTTATCACTAGATACATGCTTTTTATTAAAGAAAGCATACATAACATTAAAAGCACAAGACATGCAATTACTCACACCACATGCTTTATGAGAAGAATTAATAGCAGGCATGTTAGTTCTACAGTTGTTTTGATCCAACTTATGGATATCTGATTTAGTCTTTTTAGTTGTAGCAACTTTGACTGGAATATCAGATACACACTTTTTGGATTGCTCAGCTTCTAAGGCAACATCTTCTTCATGAATCTCCTCAGCAATAATGATAGAAGATTCATTCAGAGGCTCTGCCTCAGACTCCTTACAGAAGGGTGTTTTAATACCCTTAAGAATATAAGGAACAACCTTTCCTTCTTCTCTGACTCTACAAGGTGTATTAATACCAAGCAATCCTATAGCCTCATTATAATCATAACCTATACTGACATGATTACCAACAGCTTGCTTATTGAGAATTTCTTTAGCAGTCTTACAAGAACTGAAATAAGCATTAGCTTTAGTCTTCAGCTCACTAATCTCTTTCTTAAGAATGGTTTCCAGTTGAATATAACATTTAACCCTATTCTCCAGAAAAGCAATTTTCTCATTAAGTTCATCCTGATTAACATGCACAAGTTTCAAATCTTTTAATTCCTTTTCAAGATTTGTGTTTAAAAGATTTATTCTATCATTTTCAGTGCGTGCACAACTTATGGTGCCACCAAGATGATAAATCATTTCAGCATCAGTAAAGGTTACCTCTGACATGTATCTGGATGAAGTGCTTTCCTCTTTAGCCATTAAAGCAAGGTTCCCAATCTCACCTGCTTCTTCATCACTGTCAGTGTCATCCCAACTCTTTCCCTCAGCAACATAAGCTTTCCCAATCTTGTTCTTCTTGCTAGAATCAAATGTGTTTCTAGTCACTTGCTTTGGCTTTCTGCATTCAGTAGCAAAGTGACCCAACTCATTGCAATTGTAGCATCTGATTATACTTCTTTCCACAGTTCCAGTTTTGTAGCCACCCCTTGTGCCACTTGAAGATGAAGATCCACCTCTCTGAAATCTGGGTCTGAACTTAAGATTGGGATTCCTCTTGAATCTAAACTTCCCAAACTTTCTGACTATCAAAGCCAAATCACCATCCTCCAGCTGATCAAGTTCTTCCAAAGAATAGAAGTCACCACCAGATTGATCAATGGATGTTAATCCATATTCAGCATCAATAACATTCATGTGAGAACTGGAAGGTTGAACAGCCTTCACTTCCAGTTTCTGTGGGACTTCAGCAGCCAATGCAGTGGAGGTACCAACAATCCTTCCAGTTCCATACAGCTCCTTCTGTTGAATCTGCTCCAGCTCATAGGTCTTTAGCACACCATACAATCTCTCCAAAGCAATCTCATTCATATCTCTTGCTTCTCTAATGGCAGAAATTTTGTGCTCCAAATGAGGTGGAAGGGTAAGAAGGAACTTCTTGTTAATCTCTTTGTTGGTGTAGTGCTTCCCATTGAGATTCAGATCATTGATTAATTTGTTGTATCTCTCAAAAACCTGAGAGATACCTTCACCAGGGTTTGATCTGAAATGCTCATATTGTGAAGTGAGAATTTCCAGCATATTCTCCCTAACTTCTTCTGTCCCCTCATTGATTATCTCTATGGTTCCCCAAATATGTTTGGCAGTTTCACAATTTAGGACATGATTATGCATGATAGGATCAAGACTCTCAATAAGGATCAACTGAAGACAGGAATCCAAGGTAACATCCTCTTTCTCATCAGGAGTGTATTCCTTGGGATCTTTAGGGTACATTCTAGCAGCCCTAGTCACAACATTATCCTCAACAACTTCAGGATCAATAATCATAGGAAGTTTGGGACCACTCTTCAGCACATCCAAGTATTTAGGATTTGCAACCTTAAGAAATAGGAGCATTTTCTTCTTCCACATTGGATAATGCTCCTTGCTGAATATTGGGATTTTAACTGTCCCCACTTTCTGTGTAGTAGACATCTTTTGAGATTTTTAGAATTTAAATAAAAAATCAGAGTTTAAAAGAAAAATCTCAAAACAATTGGATCTTTGATTTGTATATCAATCAAAAGGCTCTGATGCCAATTGTTAGGTCCTGATAAGTTTGTAGAAGGGGGGTTGAATACAAACTATACCGTTTTCTCGAAATTTGTTCTTTAAATGATTTAACTGTTTAGGAACAAATTGATGCGGAATAAAAATGAAACAAGATTCAAGTTAAATATAACATATATTAAACTTGAAGGGTGTTACAAATGATACTGAGTACAAGATTGAATCTTAAATAAATTAAAACAAATCTAGAATAAATTCGACATGAATTTATCTATATTTGTAATAAAATGATTTAACAAGATTTGATAATTTAAGATTCGTTCTAGGGATAAAAATCCGCTAGATAGTCAAAGCAATACAAGTAATCAAATTCTAGTGGTTTGGATTTAACAATACAAACTAGAATTAATTTCTTGAAGAGATGTAAGATTAAATGCTTGAGCTTTTGTTCTTCAGTAAATGCTTCTGTGTCTTTTCAATTCAACAACTGCTTTGCCTTTTGTCTTCTGCTTACAATTAATACTAAACCAAATAAGCCTAGTATGACCTGAAACAGACTTCGGTAGAACCTGGTATGGTCAGTATGACCTAGCTCAAAACGTCCGGTATGACCTAAGCCAAACCACCAACTCTCGGTAGAACCTAAAAAGCACTTTGTATGACCTGAAGCAAAATACTTAGTATGACCTGTGAATTGACTCAATATGACCTAATGAATAATTCGGTAGAACCTAAAGAGATAGGTCATACCGAGCTTTCTCATCAAGGTCATACCGAGTTTATTAGAAATAATAAAGCAGGTCATACTAGTACATATTTCAGAAAATCCTTTTAATTTAAATTAGTTAGATTAAATTATAGATTAAATTAATTCTCTTAAATAGAATTAAGTTAATAAATAATTTAAACTACTAACCTAATTAATTTAATAAATAAATTAATTCTGATAGAATTAATTTATTAATTAAATTAAATTAATAAATCAAATAAGATATCTTTAAACACTAGCATTCTTCCCTCTTCTGAAAACCACTGAATATAGATGATTGAATTCCACTGATTGATGTCGTCATTCGATGCACTGTCTGGTTTCATGAATAACTGACTTCAATGATAATTCTTCATCTTTAAAACATTTAAAGCTGTGGCTTCTTTACTTGAGCTTTGACAAAACTCTGATCCTGTACTTCTTCCGTCACCATCTGGAAATCTCTGTCACTGTAGTAAATCCACTAACTTGAATACTTCACTGAGGCTTGAACAATAAATTGAACTTCTTTCAATGTAGAATAACTTCAAGTCTGTAGATGACTTTAATTTCTCATTCTCTTGACAGATAAGACTATCTGAGATTCCTGTGACATATTAACTTATTATTTACTTATTACATACTTGTTTAAATTAAGTTGTTTCCTCGGAATATTAATAGGCCTAAACATATGCCTTTCAGTAAATATCATAGTTAAACACTTAAAACATTATGTACTAAAAGTAAACTCATCACAAATATTACATTGTTCTCATAAAATGTTTTTTTGCTACTAAAAAGTTTTAATACGTGTTAGGCTCAAGACATGTCTGAATACCACTATTAACAAGCCTACACTATGTGACTATGTCACACTACATGACCTAGTGATTTCTATCACTGGGATAGAGTATAGGTCTCTAAATGTACTTGTCTTGTTCTCATGAACAATAGCTTTATCATGTATGCTCAGATTTATAATGAGCTTAGTAAAGTTTCTTGCATCTAGAATGTATATAGGCCATTGAATAATTATCCTGGTAGAAGTTCAGAAGTGTTCATGCAGCAGGATAGAGTTGAATAAGGCTATGAAGAAATAAGTTGCAGGAATTTGTCTAAGGCATTATATAGCAAAGTCAAAAGAAAGCTATGTCGTGAAGTCACCAATATCCATGTCGTGAAGTGCTATATCGCATAGTCCATTTTGTACTATGTCGAGAAGTCTTCAAGACACATGTCGTGAAGTGTTGAAGTCAGCAAAGTCAAAAGAGCCTAGATCGTGAAGTCCTCAGAAGCCTTATGTCGCATAGTCATCAAATGACCTATGTCGCATAGTCATCAAATGACCTATGTCGCATAGTCATCAAATGACCTATGTCGCATAGTCGTCAAATGACCTATGTCGCATAGTCGTTAAATGACCTATGTCGCAAAGTCTTCAAAGGCTATATCGCGTAGTCCTCACAAGGGAGATCGCGAAGTCAGTGATAAAGTGGAGTTCACGATATCAACACTTAGCCGTTTATAACAAGACAAATCAAGGTACAGAACCAAGAATCAAAGGAGACAAATACTGAAGCATTTGTTCTGGCAAGGTGGTCCAAAGAACAGATGGCAAATCTACAGCTAAACTTGGAGAGAAAGATAAGAGACAAGCAGCTACAGAAACGGGAAAGACTCCGAAAAGCAGGTGGTCCTTCCTGACACAGTGAACTTCTTATGGCAGGACAAGTTGGACTTTCAGAAGGGGTAGCTGTGTAATATTGTGTGTGCCTAGTTTGTATAGGTGAATATATATATATCGTGCACACACAATTGTAAGCTGTAAGAGAGATACACATAGTAATTTGCTAAGCTCTTTTCTCTGTAAGCAAGCAAGTTCAAACTGTTCTTGTTTAGAAGCCAGAAATTCGATTGTGAATTTCCTGGAAAGCTGTAGTATTTAATTTGCTTATACAAAGTAGATTAAAGTGATTGTGTGTGTTATTTACTTTCTGCATATTACATATCATAATCACATACAGTTGTTTACTTAGTTTTCAAGAATCAAAAAATATATCAAACTATCCATTCACCCCCCCTCTGTCTAGTTTCTAGTAGTATTCATTTCTAACAAGTGGTATCAGAGCGTAGGCTGTTAACGTACAAACAGGAAAAGATCAAGAATGAGTTCACAGAAACTAAGCAGTATCAAGATTCCTCCCTTTAACAAGGAGCACTACAGTTTATGGAAGAAGAAGATGTTGCTTTTCATCAAAGCTTCTAACCCCATGTATTTAGATATTCTAAAGCATGGTCCCTTCGTTCCAATGATCGAGATTGGTGAAACAACCATTGGCACTGAGATTGTTCCAGCAAAACATGTGCCCAAAGATCCCTTAAAATACACTGATCCTGAAAAGGAAAAAGTAGCATTGGATGGACATCTTCAACTTATCATTTGTGAATCTATGGACTTCAACATGTATGGCACTGTTGCTCATTGTACTAGTGCCAAGAAGATGTGGGATCTTATAGAAGTGCTCTGTGAAGGAACTACTGAAGTAAGAAAGAACAAGAAGCAGATTCTTGTTTCACAATATGAAGCCTTCATGGCTCAGCCAAAAGAGGGAATCACAGAAGTGTTTGAGAGATTCAACAAGCTGATAAACGAGCTCAAACTCTATGACAAACACTATGAAACAGAAGAGCTCAATATGAAGTTTCTACTAACTCTGCCAGATCACTTGGAACCAAGAATCTCTTCCCTTAAAGAAAGAGATCTGACAAAGATTGGTTTTGATGTGTTGTATGGTGTTTTAAAGACATATGAGTTAGAGCTGTTTCAAAAGAGATCTATTCAAGCAAAGCAAGGATTAGTGGCTAATACCTCCTGTGCACTTATTGCTGACAACCTAAGTCAAAGAATGGACTCTCTTAAAATCAGTCAGGTCAAGATTGAGGAACTGGAAGTTGAAGACACTGGTGATGAAACTCAGGTTGTGTATGATTTACCTGAAGAGGATGAGTTCTACAGTATAGATGAGCTGGACAAAATGGAAAACAAATCTTTTGCTTATATGGCTAGGAGGTATCCTAACATAAGGTTTAAAAGAAAGCAGCCATTTAGGTCCAAGTTCAATAATGGAAACACTGGTGGATCTAGTGGCTCAAACACCTTCAATAAAGGAAAAGGGATTGCTGGTGCTGCTAAAGGTGGATACAAGACAGGAAGTGTGGATAGGACCAAAATAAGGTGCTATAACTGCAATGAACTTGGGCATTTTGCCACTGAGTGCAAAAAGCCTAAACAAGTCAAGAAGGACAAAGCATACTTAGAGCTTGAAGCTAAGTATGAGGCTCTACTCAAGAAACAACAGGGCAAAGCTTTTATTGCTGAGGGAAAATGCTGGGATGACTCTGATGAAGAAGAAGAACAAGAGTACTCAAACTATGCCTTGATGGCATTTTCTGATGAAGGTGATTCAAGTCAGGTACCTATTCTTACTTCTCTTGATATGACTCCCCTTCAATATAAGCAAACTGTTGAAGATATGAGCACTGAGATGTTTAATATTCATACTAGCATGTTAGTAGCTAATGAAGAAATTGACAGACTAACTGCTAAGAATGTTGAGCTTACAGAAAAGAATGAGCAACTTGAGTTAATGGTTGTGAACCTGGATGGTTTGAAAAAGGAGGTTGAGTATCTTAAAAACAAAGTGATTTGTGCTGAGCAGATAGAGAATGCCCTTAGAGAACAAATTGCTGAAACTGAACTGAAACTAAGAAGCTTCAAAAACTCCTCTGAACTTATTCAAACCTACCACAAGGAACACACTGAAGACTGCAAGGTTGGAGTTGGTTTTGACTATGATAATGACAAGGGAAGGAAGAAAGTCAAGGGCAAAGGAAAGGAAACTTTTACAAACAAAAATGCCCCAACCATACTGTCAAGTGTTGAACAGCCCATCTTCAGAAAGAGTGTTGTTGAGTTTGATGAGGAACTACTGATCATCAAGCAACAACTACTTGAAGAAGATGAGGCTGCTAAGAACACTTCTTCCTTTCCTGAACTTGTCAATCAGAAAGAGACCAAAAACAATCTTGTCAAGAGTCCTAAAGCAAAGAAAGAAGTTGTTAAGAAAAGGAAACAAAACAGAAATGGTAAAGTTGGTGTTAACAAAGGAAACAACTATGCTTATGTGCCAAATGCTCCCAGGAAACAATGTAAAAAATGCCTATCTGTTAATCATTTGACTCATAAGTGTAGTAAGCCTGAAATTGTTGAAGTTGACAACCTAAGTAACCTTTCTGCAAGCATAAATTCTAGTCATGATTCTTTCTGTGGTAAGCCAAACTGCATGACATGCTATGTGACTGTGATTGCTAACTGTTTATCTCTTAAACATAAACTTGACTCTGCACAATCTGGTGAATCACACACACACATACATTCTCATAGGACAGGGTCCCCAATCAGGGTTGAGAGGGTGAAAACTTCATGTGAGCCTAAGAGTGTAAACTCCAAAGCCACAGAAAAAGTGAAGTCTCCTACTATGAGAAATGCAATTTATAACAGAAGAATTATTAATCAAAATGTTTCTAAATCATCTGGACCCTACCAAGTGTGGGTACCAAAAACAACTTAGTCACTTTGTGAATGCAGGGCAACAGGAATAAAAGAGTCATATGGATCTTGGACAGTGGATGCTCAAGTCACATGACTGGTGATATGGCCCTGCTATCACATTTTGAGGAAAAGGCTGGCCCATCAGTAACCTTTGGAAATGACAACATTGGTTATACAATGGGATATGGCAGTGTTAAATCTGGAAATGTCATTATTGAAGATGTAGCATTTGTTGAAGGACTGAAGCATAATCTCTTGAGTATTGGACAGTTTACCAACAGAGGCTTCAAAGTGGAATTTGATGAAGACCTTTGTTCAATCTCAAAAGGGGAAAGTGGTGAAGTTGTTCTAACTGGTGTGAAGAAAGGAAGCTTGTTTGTAGCTAATCTCAAGGCTGCAGATAAGGGAGAAATTTGTTGTTTCTACACAAAAGCCACAAATGAGGAATTCTGGCTGTGGCACAAGAAACTGTCTCACTTGAATGTTCAGGCAATGAACTCTCTAACCAAGAGAGAACTCATCAGGGATTTGCCTGCCTTGGAGTTTGTGCAAGATGGAGCATGTGAAGCTTGTCAGAAAGGGAAGATTAAAAGATCAAGTCACAAGAACAAGTTGCTCAATACAAACTCAAAACCTCTGCAACTAATTCACATGGACTTATTTGGCCCTGTGAATGTAATGTCCCTCTCCAAAAAGAAATATGCTCTAGTGATGGTAGATGACTATTCAAGATATACTTGGGTGGAATTCCTATTCTCCAAGGATGAAGCACCCCAAGTCATAATAGAGCATATCAAGAGAGTTGATAAAGAAGCACAAAGCACTGGTTCCTCTGTAGTTGCTTTGAGAAGTGATAATGGGACTGAGTTCAGAAATTCAACATTGTATGAGTTTTGCAAAGATAAAGGAATTTCACAACAATTCTCAGCTCCTAGAACACCTCAACAAAATGGAGTAGTTGAGAGAAAGAATAGAACTCTCATTGAAGCTGCAAGGACAATGCTGCTGGATGCAAAGCTACCCACTAGCTTTTGGGCTGATGCTGTTAACACAACATGCTATGTGCAAAATAGAACATTAATCAATAAGAAGTCTGGCAAAACTCCTTACTCATTAATGACTGGAAAAAGAGCATCCTTCAAGCACCTGCATGTGTTTGGAAGCAAGTGCTTTGTGATGAAAGATACCTCTGAGCATGTTGGAAAATTTGATGCTAAGGCATTTGAAGGTATCTTCATTGGATACTCTCTGGAAAGGACAGCATACAGAGTGTTTGTACCTGAGCAACACAAAGTCATGGAAAGCATGGATGTTACCTTTGATGACAAGAAAACTCCAGGACTGAAAACAAGTGATCAAGACAGTGTGCTATTGAGATTTGAGAATCAAGGTTATCTTGAGGATTCTGAAAGTGAAGATGAACCCCCTGTTCAAACTGTTCTAGAAAATGAAATTCTTGAAGTTGACAATCTTCTTCAAACACCTGTGCAAGGATTCACAAACACAGGGGGAGAAGAAGAGAATGCAACTGTCAACCAAAATGAGATTGGAACAGATCAAGGAAATGAACAGGGGCACACAAGGAAATGGGACAGAGCCCACACTAGGGATCAAATCATTGGAGATCCTAGTGAGGGAGTTAGAACAAGAAGGGCAACATTAAATACATGTCTGTATAGCTGCTTTCTGTCACAAGAAGAACCTAAATTAATTGAAGAAGCTTTGAAGAATTCTGATTGGATTGTTGCCATGCAAGAAGAGTTGAATCAATTTGAGAAAAACAAAGTATGGGAACTAGTGCCACCTCCAAAAGGAAAGAATGTTATTGACACCAAATGGGTGTTCAGAAACAAGATGGATGAAGAAGGAGTGGTAATAAGAAACAAAGCAAGGCTGGTTGCCAAAGGATATTGTCAGCAAGAAGGCATTGACTATGATGAGACATTTGCACCTGTAGCTAGACTGGAAGCCATAAGAATCTTCCTGGCTTTTGCAGCTCACTCAGATTTTAAGGTGTATCAAATGGATGTGAAAAGTGCATTTCTCAATGGTGATCTTGCTGAAGAAGTCTATGTGTCTCAACCACCTGGCTTTGAAAGTGAAGACTTCCCAAACTTTGTGTATAGACTGCTCAAGGCGCTCTATGGACTCAAACAGGCACCAAGAGCCTGGTATGAAACTCTATCTCAATTCCTTCTTGAGCATCAATTTACCAGGGGTACAATTGACAAAACCCTATTCTTCAAGAAGCATGGAAATGATATCATTCTTGTTCAAATCTATGTGGATGATATCATCTTTGGCTCTTCAAATGAAAAACTCTGTGAAAGGTTCTCTAAGTTGATGCAAAGTAAATATGAGATGAGTATGATGGGAGAGTTAACCTACTTCCTAGGCCTGCAAGTACATCAAAGGGAGGATGGCATCTTTATAAACCAATCTAAGTATGTCAAGGATCTTTTAAAGAAATATGGTTTAGAAGAGTCATCCCCAGCTAAAACTCCTATGTCTACTGCAATCAAGCTGGATGAAGACAAGAAAGGCAAGAGAGTTGATATCAAGGTCTATAGAGGAATGGTTGGATCCCTACTCTATCTCACAGCTAGCAGGCCAGACATCATGTTTGCCACATGCCTTTGTGCAAGGTTCCAGTCTGATCCCAAGGAATCTCACATGATGGCCATCAAAAGAATTTTCAAATATCTGAAGGGGACTCCTAATCTTGGGCTTTGGTATCCAAAGGGCACAGGGTTCAACCTGGTTGGTTACACAGATTCTGATTATGCTGGATGCAGAATTGACAGGAAGAGCACCTCTGGAAGCTGTCAATTCCTAGGTCAAAGGTTAGTGTCCTGGTTTAGTAAGAAACAACAGTCCACAGCAACATCCACAGCTGAGGCTGAATATATTGCTGCTGGAAGTTGCTGTGCTCAATTGCTTTGGATTAGAAATCAACTCATGGATTATGGGCTAGTGTTAGAACACATTCCTCTAATGTGTGATAATACTAGTGCAATATCCATAATTGCCAATCCTGTTAATCATTCTACTACAAAGCACATTGAGATCAGGTACCATTTCATTAGGGAACATGCTGCAAATGGTACCATAGAAGTCTCTTATGTTCCAACTGAGAAACAATTAGCTGACATATTTACTAAACCTCTGAATGAAGCAGTCTTCAACAGACTTGTGAGTGAAATTGGAATGCTCAATCCTTCATTCAGTTGTTCTAAGTAAATATGCTGGTTAATAGTTGCAGCAGTAAATTTTCACTGTATTTAAATGATCTATTTGTTTGGAGTGAAAATTAGCTGAGATATGATTTATAAATATTTCAGTATTTTACTGCATATTTTTCAAAATCATATTTGTTAGTGGAGTTGTGAGCTTTTGAGACATCTCGATATAGATGATTTTCAGAGTTCACGACATAGTTCAAATTAAACAGACTTATATCGCAAACTGTTGAGATTGAGAGACTTCGCGACATAGTTCATTTCATGAGTTTGCGACATAGTTAATTTTATGACTTCGCGACTTAGAATAACTATATCGACAAGTCTCCATAGTTGACAGAATTTTGATTTAAATTAATTTTATTTCAAAATTTGATAAAAGTCTGACAAATTGCTCAAAATTCCTAAAAGAGAGCTTTAGACAGGGTATTTCTACTATATCGCAAAGTCTCCTCGATCCTTTCATTTTGAAGACTTTGCGACATAGTTCATTGTTGAGACTATGCGATATATTTTGCAAGACTTTGCGGTACAGGCTATTATTGACTTCGCGACATACATATAGACTGTACATATTCATAACTCCATATCGCAGTGTCTCTATCATATAAATACCTTTTTCTAACCGTTTGCAACTTTTCATCTTGTCTATTGCTCTCAAACTTTCTAACCTAAGCACAAATTCTCTACTCACTTTCTTACTCTCTCTCTTGAAATGGCACCCAAATCTCAAACAGTATCACCCTCTATTCCTTTAACCATCCCCAAAGAAACAAATCTTCTCACCATTCCCTCTGAGGCTGAGGCTAAACCCAGGTACAAGTGTTTTGTACGGTTCCTGAACGATTCCTACCTCAGCCAAGCCCTAACCTTGAACCCCACGTTGTATGTTGATGTATTGGAAGGATTTTGGCGAACGGCGTTGGTTTCTACAATGGCCAGGGAAGATGGAACTTCGTTCCAGGAGATAGCTTGTTCAATTGGAGGCAAACACTTCCAGTTTGGGGAGAAGGAGATAAATGAAGCATTAGGGTTCAAGGTGGAAGGTCATGACCAAGAAGCTACAGATGCTCAAATCATAGAATTCATGACCTTCATTCAGTATGCTGATGAGATAGATACTGGAAAGCTGAATAAGAAGTTTGTAAGAAGAGAGTGGTCATTTCTATTTGATGCACTCCAGAAGGTGTTCCTTTGCAGAAAGACAGGATGGGACCATATCAGTCACATTGCTGTGAAGCTGGCCTATTCCCTAGCCTACAATCAGGAAATCAATGTTGGAGCAATCATCCTCAAGGAATTGGCTCAAAGGCTAGGGAGGACAGTCCGTGGAAGAGGTAATGACATATTTTACCCTCGCTTTCTTCAAGTTATTTTAAATTATCTTGATGCTAATGTCCATGACTTGGAGGGTATTGATAAATCAAAGATGGCTTATTCCAAGTCCATGTCCAAAATTCTGTTTGGTTCATTGGACACAAGGAATCAAGTGGATGTGATCTTGAGTGTGACCACGCATATGCAGGACACATTCGAGTCTTATCCACTTGATAAGCCCATATACCATGCTCTTTCCTGGACAGGGGAGGCTGAGACTGAAGGAGCATCACAGTCTAATCCAAGCCTCCCTATCCCATCCAGCAACCCCACTGTAAACACCACTGTAGAGGCTAGTCAGCCAAGTGCATCAATCTCTCAAAAGGTTGATGTTACTAAAAAGAAGAAGAAGAGAACCCTAGCTATTATCCATGAATCTGTAGAGCTAGCAAGTGAGATTCCTGAGTCACCTCTCACCAGACCAAAGAAGAAATCAAAATCTATACCTACCACTGGATCCTCCCAACAGGATTCAGATGTGGAAAAAGGGGTACACCTGTTACTGTCCATGGCCTCCCAACAGGTCATTGGCATTGAAAAGAGCAGCCTCCCCACTGCATCTTGTACAGAGTCTGCACAGGGTCAAGACCTCACTCTTGACTCTAGGAGTGATAAGGCTGATAATACACAGAGTGGAGAGCACATCACTGTTGAAACTCCTCCTCTTTCTCAGGGGGAGTTGCCAAAATCTGATCTAAACCCCACTTCTCTCTCAGATTCTACCATCAAAATTTCTTCTGAACAAGAGAGTCATTCCAATGACAATCTTGCCTTTGATCAATCACAATTCTCTCCTGTGATTGAGCCAATTTCAAGTGACATGGTGCATGACACTGTGCTCACCACCCAGGAACCACATCTAGTTGGTCAGGGAATGCATGCTGGGGCATATCCTAATGACACCAACACAAACATGGAGGTTTCACCAGTTTTCACTGGAGACTCTGTGCCAAATTCTCCCATCCTTAGGGATGTGGAAATGTCTTCACAGACAAATAGGGCTGATGTTGTAACACATCCCATTTCAATGGAGACAACATCAGACCCTACAGCCATTCCAAGGCTGGAGGAGACTCAAACTCACACATCTCATGAAGTGCCTAGCACTAGCTCTCACTTGGCTCAGGCCACAATGTCAGAATGGCTGAAGCCTGTGCACCATGACAGGCCTTCAGGATCATCATCTGTGCCTTCCCAAATGACAGAAGAAGCTATTCAAGATCTCCATGTGGCACAGATTGATGAGTTCTCAAAGATGGCTCAACATCTCCTCACCTCCAACCTTCCAAATGCTGATTATGAAGCTATCCTGCTATGCCATAAGGAGGATGTTGAAGCTCAACAGGAGAAGATTGTGGATGCAGCTGAACCAGAGGGGAATGTGGATGCCTGGTTGGATGCTAAGAGGACTCTCAAGCTCAAGGATGCCCTGGCTTTTGTGAGAGAAGAATACCTCACCTCTCTGGGCTCCAATGCTAAGGATCTTTCTCCTGTTGCCATCTATGAGGCTGTAAATGATGTGTACAAGAACCAGTTGAAGGCTCTGCATTATCTTGGGAAAGGGCTTCAATCAGAGATTTCTTCAATTCAGGAGGAGACAGACAGATCCCTCACTAAGCTCAGAAACTCTTATCTCTCTGATTTTCCCAAGGTGGATGGTATCCTCAAAGAAGTCCAGAAAACCTCCACAAATGTGTCCATGATGGATGTGACTCTTGCCATGGTCACAGACAACATCAAGAAACTGGCTTCTACACTGGACAATCAAGCAAAAACTACCATCACCACCAATGCTATGTTGAATGTCATGTGGAAAAATCAGTATGGTGATAAGCTGGTGGATGAAGTCCCTCTGTCAGACATCTCCAAATATGACTTTGCCAGGGTCAAAGATCAATCTCTAAACTCCTTCAAGTCTCAACAATTATTCTCTAAGGTGGATGGCTTAGAAAGAGAAGTGGCCTCTCTCAAGGATGAAAACAGAATGCTATCTACATCTCTAAGCCAACTCAATGCCAAACTAGATGATCAAGGCACCAACACAACAAACATTTTGCTGGTGCAGCAACAAATGATGACTTCAATGATGAGATCCATGAACCTGCCTATTCCTGGGGAAGCTCAAGACATTTTGTCTGATCCCAAGCCTAAGGGGGAGAAAGGAAAGGAGGCCATTGTGAAAAAGAAAGGGGGAGTACCTGCCAAGCAGTCAAAGCTTAAGGGCAAGCTCATTGAAGAGACAATAAAGCCAATCAATCTTCCCCCTGTAGAGGTCATCAATGCACAAGGCCAGAAAAGCACAGTCACCACTACCTACTATCCCTCCACAATGCCAAAAGATATCTCCACTTCTCAACCTGCTCAACATACTTCCAATGCTCAACCTGCCAAAGCAACAACAATCACAGAGGCCAAGCTACAGGAAGTTGCCAATTCTCACATCTATCATGATGAGGCCTTCCTGGAGTTTCTGAAAGCCACCTACAGAGATGCACAAGAAGATGCAAGGACTTACAGAATGAAGCTCAAGGAAAACATTAAGTACTTCACAGTTGCAGTAAGGAAAATCAAGGATGTCCATCTAAGAGAGATAATCATGGTGTGCAAGGACAACTGCTTGTGGCACCTAGCTTTTCAAACTCTAGAGAAACTGAGATTCACTGAGCTGTCAACAATAATGGACTTAATAGAAAAAGGTGGGGCTAACAACAAGAGACTGTTTGATGACTTGAAGATGGATCAAGATCAAAGACTGCCTGAGGTTATCTCAAAGCCAAAGACAATAATCTTCCAAAGTCTATCTCAAGACAGCAGCATTGACCAGTTGGTGATCCCTTCAGATTTGACAAGAAAGAATAATGCAAAGATCAACCAGGTGCTGCAAATGCTAAGAGCCAAGAGGGGAGTCAGGACAGCTGAGGAACTAGAGATGATTCACACTCTACAATCTTTTCTGATTCATGGAGTCATTCCTGAATCTGTCAAAGAAAAGAACAAAAAGAAGGATGGAGATGATGATGATGATAAGGAGAAAACCTATGAAAGGAGATCTCAGTCAAGGAGAGATAAGGAAAGGAGCAAATATTCAAAGAAATCAAAGGATGCTGATGATAGCAAGAGGGATGACAAGGGGGCAAAGGAATCAGTTAAGAAAACAAGAAGTGGAATTCAGCAAGTCAAGGACATTGCTAGTAGTACTTTAACCACAACACAAGACTCTAAGTCTAGGGTGGGTACTGTTAGCAATGATCCTCCAAAATCATTATCCATGACTTCTGAACCTGAATTGCCACAGAAGAAAGATGAAGCCACTAAAGTAATTTCAAGAAAACACTTCCACAAAGTCACAGCTAGTGGAGTGTTACAGTGGATGAAGGGGAAAGGAATGAAGCTACTTCCAAGTGATGTGGCACTGAAGACTAATTCTCCTTGTTCCAGAAAGGTATCTCTTGTGAAGCATTTGAAGATCAAGAGTGTACCCAAAATAAATATAATTATCACTATAAGATTAAATTAATTACCAACAATAACCAAGTTGTATACTAGAAATCTACCAACAATTTGGTGTTTGAACTGATATCGGGAGGATCGTTTGAACTGATATCGAGGAGAGGTAAATATCATAGTTAAACACTTAAAACATTATGTACTAAAAGTAAACTCATCACAAATATTACATTGTTCTCATAAAATGTTTTTTTGCTACTAAAAAGTTTTAATACGTGTTAGGCTCAAGACATGTCTGAATACCACTATTAACAAGCCTACACTATGTGACTATGTCACACTACATGACCTAGTGATTTCTATCACTGGGATAGAGTATAGGTCTCTAAATGTACTTGTCTTGTTCTCATGAACAATAGCTTTATCATGTATGCTCAGATTTATAATGAGCTTAGTAAAGTTTCTTGCATCTAGAATGTATATAGGCCATTGAATAATTATCCTGGTAGAAGTTCAGAAGTGTTCATGCAGCAGGATAGAGTTGAATAAGGCTATGAAGAAATAAGTTGCAGGAATTTGTCTAAGGCATTATATAGCAAAGTCAAAAGAAAGCTATGTCGTGAAGTCACCAATATCCATGTCGTGAAGTGCTATATCGCATAGTCCATTTTGTACTATGTCGAGAAGTCTTCAAGACACATGTCGTGAAGTGTTGAAGTCAGCAAAGTCAAAAGAGCCTAGATCGTGAAGTCCTCAGAAGCCTTATGTCGCATAGTCATCAAATGACCTATGTCGCATAGTCATCAAATGACCTATGTCGCATAGTCGTCAAATGACCTATGTCGCATAGTCGTTAAATGACCTATGTCGCAAAGTCTTCAAAGGCTATATCGCGTAGTCCTCACAAGGGAGATCGCAAAGTCAGTGATAAAGTGGAGTTCACGATATCAACACTTAGCCGTTTATAACAAGACAAATCAAGGTACAGAACCAAGAATCAAAGGAGACAAATACTGAAGCATTTGTTCTGGCAAGGTGGTCCAAAGAACAGATGGCAAATCTACAGCTAAACTTGGAGAGAAAGATAAGAGACAAGCAGCTACAGAAACGGGAAAGACTCCGAAAAGCAGGTGGTCCTTCCTGACACAGTGAACTTCTTATGGCAGGACAAGTTGGACTTTCAGAAGGGGTAGCTGTGTAATATTGTGTGTGCCTAGTTTGTATAGGTGAATATATATATATCGTGCACACACAACTGTAAGCTGTAAGAGAGATACACATAGTAATTTGCTAAGCTCTTTTCTCTGTAAGCAAGCAAGTTCAAACTGTTCTTGTTTAGAAGCCAGAAATTCGATTGTGAATTTCCTGGAAAGCTGTAGTATTTAATTTGCTTATACAAAGTAGATTAAAGTGATTGTGTGTGTTATTTACTTTCTGCATATTACATATCATAATCACATACAGTTGTTTACTTAGTTTTCAAGAATCGAAAAATATATCAAACTATCCATTCACCCCCCCTCTGTCTAGTTTCTAGTAGTATTCATTTCTAACAATACGCATAATGGTAAGTTGGTAACCGATAAACTTAAGAAATTTTTTACGTGAGTAAATAAAAATATCATCCATTAACATCACATATACACTCGACACAAGAGCTGCTTGAACACCCACCAGCACACAAGAAGCATTTATTTATCAATAAAATAATAATTATTTTAATAAGAATAATTTATTTCTATTTTCAAATTTGTAAAAAATTGCATAACTAAAATTTATAATACAATTAATAAAAAAATTGATTAATACAATTAATATAAAATTGCATAATAATACAATTAATATATACGCTATATTTATAACTATTAACTTTTATACTATAAGTTATACAAAAACTCTCTGTTAATATACTCACCTCGTCCCATAATAAACGTCCTAATTTTTTTCAAGTTTGTTTCACGCATTTCCACGCACGTAAAAAACATGTTTGTAGAAATTATTTTCTCATTTTTTTCGTTTTGTATAAAAATAGGATGTTCAAACTTTTATACAAAACAAAAAATTCGAAAAAATAATATGTGCAGCTACATTTTTTATATGCGTGGAAATGCTTGAAACGAACTCTGAAAAAATTAGGACGTTTATTATGGGACGGAGGGAGTAATTACTATCTCTCTTACTATTACGAATGTGTATTTCATCTGCTCGATCTCGACATGTTCACCACCCCAATCAGGTCGGAAATTTGGGAAATTGTTCGGGTTCGAGCGGGATTGGCCAGATATATAGAAATAATTTGGAAACTTATTTTTATTGAAACACAATATTACTAAAACTCAGGTTCGATTTGTTGTTGCTACTACATAATTATACAAGTTATTTATTTATTAAATTTAACTTCTTTAATTTCACCGGGATTCGATTATCATAACTATTTAATTAAATAGTCTTTATTTATTATAGACTTTCATTTAAATTTCACATTGAATTCTACAAATCAACATATTTAAATTAATATTTATTAATTATTTTTATACTCAATATTCAAATTTTATTTTAATAATTTAATTTTTATTCTCGATCCGTGCTTCGCACGGGTTATAGGCTAGTTAAAAAAAGGCTCAAAATAGCACATTAAAACGTTACATCGATTATCGTTATGCAAATAGTTGGAAAACACTGCTTGAAATAGCATTTTCACTAAAAATTACCACTTGAAGTAACATTTTCAGTATATAACCCAACTTAAATGAAAGTTTTTTACGCTCATAACAACACTTGACCTAACGTTTTATTGAAAATACAAATTAAAAATTGTGTTTTGTGTGTACAATATTTTATTTGTATTTTACTGTACTATTTTAAGTCAACACCCCAATTATGAATGGGGTAGCCCCATTTATATAATATACTCGTTTAACAAATTTTTATCTCAAAAACATTTACTCATATTTCTTATTTTGGGCACAGCCCCATTTGTATTTAACAAATGTGTATCTCACAAATATCTTTTCTTTATGATACTCATTTGCTAGTTGGGTATTCATAGCTAATACCCAAGTAATTAAAAAAAATATCATTTATTAAATATCCATTTGACAAATGCATATTATAAATAAATATTAAAAATTTGAAAAAGTCTTAATACCCAAATGAGAAATCAGAGTTTATTCAACTATTTAGAAAATTTTCGGGTTATGGGTTGGTTTCTATTTGATTTTAACCAATCCGCTTTTATTTCTAACAACATATATGGGAACAAGATCAAATACAAACTAAATTATATTTAGCAAAAATAAGTACAAACTAAATTGCAAACTTTTTTATTGAACGTAATTTGGGATAAATATCATTTATTAAATAATAATTAAAATTTTATTAATTACGCATAATTTAATTTTTAAAAAATTTATGAGTTTATCAATACCAAATTATGGTATAGAGTTATGAAATAGTTTTTGTTTAATAACTACAAAACTTTTGTTGAATAAATATTATATAAGTATCAAATATCTTTCTGAAATTCATAAATATCAAATATGTACTATATAATTAAAGACGAAACATTAAAAGTTTGGTCGGTACGGTACCTGTTTTTTGGTACTTCGTGATTTTACTTAATTACCTTTACTTATCATTAAAAAATTATTATTAAATAATAAGATCTATTTATTACCAATTACCTTTTTTAGTTAAAACACATTACTTTTTCTACAAAATCTTCTCTTTTTCCAAAAATATCACAGGCAATAATCTTTTTCAACTAAAACATATTACTTTTTCTATTTTTTCTTACTAGAATCCCCCTTTTTCCAAAAATATCACGGGCAACCCTTAATTATTTATTTTAAAACCTATTTTAATATCACGGACAATTACCTTTTTCAACTAAAACATATTACCTTTTCTATTTTTCCTTACTAAAATCCCTCATTTTCTAAAAATATCACAGGCAACCCTTAATTATTTTTTTAAAACCCTATTTTACTGCTTTTAAAATTATTTTAAAAGGCATAATTTTTTTGTACTTCATGATTTTACTTAATTACTCTTACTTATCTATAAAAAAATTATAAAATTAATAAAATAATTTATTTATAACCAATTAACTTCTCCGGCTAAAATACATTACTTTTTCTATTTTTTCTATCAAAATCCCTCATTCCAAAAATATCATGAGAAATTACCTTTTTAACTAAAACATGTTATTTTTTTCTATTTTACCTTACAAAAATCTCTCATTTTCCAAAAATATCATGGGTAAAACCTTACTTATTTATTTTAAAACTTATTTTAATATTTTTAATTCTATAAAAAATTTACCTATTTTAACATATGACTTATTTTTTAAAACAAATTCAGGGTAATTGTCTTTTTCAACTAAACATGTTACTTTTCCTTAATATCACAGGTAAACCGTTACTTATTTATTTTAAAATTTATTTTAATACTTTTAATTATTTAAAAAAGTTTAACACATTTAATAAAATATTAAAACATAAATAATAAAATAACAACTATTTTAAAATAATCCGTGCATCGCACGGGTTTTAAGCTAGTTCTTGTATATATTTGGATTAAACACACGTATAACTTTTGTTTATCAAATGATGTACTCAAGTGATATGTTGAACACTCTATCTAAAGAAAATCTCAATTTCGTAAAAAATGTTGCACATATTTATGATTGTATAACATAAAGTAATTTTAGCTTACTAATCAAAAACTAAGTTGCTACTAGATCCTATCAAATATTCAGATATCAACTTATCATTTATATCAATTGATTTTTGTATTATTGTCTTTTAAAAGTAAAATTGATGACTTTATATTATTTTTTACATCCAACATTTTTTGTAAGTTGTTTTGTTTCAATGGGGTTGGCTAAATTGATTGACTATATTTTAAAAATAACATGTTATTATTATTTCAAGTTGTTATAAATAGAATAGATTATTTCAATATGATAATCGATGACGTGAAATTTTACTACAAGTCTCTAGAGGTTGGCCAAATATAACCAATATGAAGAGGTTGCCTAAATTTTTTTGCTAAGGGTTAGAGTATCTCCATGGCATCTGGGTGTCACTCTTTAGATACTGTGTGTTAGGTCCCGATAAGTTTGTAGAAGGGGGTTGAATACAAACTATACCATTTTGTCGAATTTGTTCGTTTTATGATTAAACAATTGATGAACAAATTATGGCGGAATTAAATGAAACAAAATTCAAGTTAAATATAACTTATATTAAACTTGAAAGGTGTTACAAATATTGTACAGATTACAAAGATTGAATCTCAAACTAATTAAAACAAATCTAGAATAAATTCGACATGAATTTATCAATTTTTGTAATAAAAAGATAGAACGATAAATTATAGTTCGAGATACGTTCTAGGGATAAAGATCCGCTAGATAGTCAAAGCAGTACAAGTAAATGATTTCTAGTGGCTTGAATATAACACTGAATTCTAGAAATGATTTACTGATCAAGAAAATGTCTCCTGCAGTTCTTGAGCTATTGGACATAAAATTTTCTTTGTTTAGATGATATGTTCAGTTGTTAAGTTTCTCTCTTGATCTGCTTTTCTTAATACAACTTCTAATCTCATGCACGTGCATAAAGTGCAGAAATACTATCCATGATATAATTAGAAAGACTATAGATAATTCTTAAAAGACTATTGATAGACTTAGAAAGACTATCAATAACCCTTAAAAGACTATCGGACAAACTATCATTTCCTAGAAAGACTTTCGGAAAGACTATCTTTGAACTACAAAGACTATCGATAAGACTATCCAGGATAGTCTTACTAGTTCAAATTTAGTCTTTCCAGAATTAGAATTAATTCTAATTTAATTAACCTAAATTAATTAAATGATATAGTTAATTGAAGGAGAATAAATTCCAATAACTTGAAAGTAGAAATTGTTCTATGAACCACTTAAAATAATGACGAACTTCCACTGACTGACGTTGACACTCGATGTACTGTATGGTTCATGAGTGACTAACTTCAATGATTGTTCTTCATCTTTGACTTTAAGTTGTGATTCTCTTTTCTTTAAAACCCTTTCTTCAAACACTTTAACATGTACCCTTGTTGTCACACTCCTGAAATCTCTGTCTTTATAATAAATTCACTTCCTTGAATACTTCACTGAGGCTTGATCAAATAAATGAACTTCTTTCAATGTAGAATTACTTCAAGTCTGTAGATTACTTTTAATCTCATTCTTTTGACTGATATGATCTTCTGAGATTCCTGTGACAATTGAATTATTATTTACTCATTACAAACTTGTTTAAGTTGAGTTGTATCCTCGATGTTTACAAATAGGTCTATACATATGCCTTTCAATCCCCCCTATTTGTTTGTTAGAGAATAACAACCAAATACCTAGAGGACAACTCAACTAAATAAATAAGTAAAATAAGACTTTAAAAGCTAAGCAAATAATAATAAAAAGTTCTGGATTTCATTTAACATTTTCCAGATTCAAACATTTAAAGATAAATACAAGATAGATGTTCCTCTAGACTGAACATATGAATACATTGATCATATCTTGATTTACCTAAGCTCTATACATATTACAATAAAAACATTGAGCTTATGTTCATTTGTCTTCATCAACCATTTATCCTTCCTCCAGAGCTTCTAGCAAATCCTTGTCAAGTACACGATGGTAGTAGTCATCTTCAGAAAAAGTAGATTTTTGCTTTCCTTTATCCTTGCCTGATCCTCCAGCTTGTCCTCCCTGATCTCCTCCTTGTTTCTCCTTATTCTCCCCCTTAGTTGAGGAATCCTCTACAGATTTAGATTTTGTAAGATTAACCTCACTTATTCCCCTTATATCTCCTCCATCTCCTCCTTGATCATCATCTTTATCTTCCACATCACCCTCAAAGAATTTCTTTTGTTCAGCAGTGGGTTGATGTGAATTTCTGATCATATAGTACAGATGCTTCATGCCTTCATTCAGGTGCTCCATTCCACCTTCAATCTTAGCAAACCTTTCATCATTAATCATTTAATATTCATCAACTGTTTGCTGAACGAAGTCCACCTGAGCTGAAAGAGTAACAATCTCCTTGACACTCTCTGCTATATGAGCATTAGAATCTATAAGTCTAGAGATGTCAGAAGCCACTAGCATTTGTGATTGTTGATTGGCATTCATCTTTGGCAGGAGAGAAGTCTTCAGTCCTTCAATATAATCTTTAATCATACCCAGCTGATTTGTTACAGATGTGGAAGAAGAAGACCGTTCAACCACTTGTGCTTTCAGAATATCCTCTTCAGCCTAGGTTTCTTGAAGTTGTTTATATATACCAGCTATTTGAGCCAACAAGGAAGCAGTGTATGTGTTAGTGTGTGCACTCACTTCAATTTCTCTCAGTGGTGTTTCACTCATCTCACGTGCTTGTGTATCGCTCTGTGTTTGACTCTCGGTCCTAACCACTAGCCGTCTATCTTGATTCTCCGAAGATGTACCTGCATGAAAAATCACCCTAGCCCCTTCTAGAGAGGTCAGTGGTGGTGCAATGGGAGTTCGTAAATCCCAGTCCCTAGTGAAGTCTAAAAAATCATTTTGATTTTGAAACTGAATTGCTCCAGTGTTAGACTCACCAGGTTGCCTTCCACTTTCTCCAGTAAAAACTGTGAGTGGAAAATCCCTTTGGGGAGCCAGAGATTGTAATAACCCCAAATTTTGGACTTAATTAAAATTTTTGATGAATAGTAAATGTTGATGAATAGTAAATTTTGTTGATGAAAAATATTTTCAGACCACACTATATGGAAGACATGGAATGAATGTTTCGAAGTCATATTAGTGATGTATAAGGAGAATAAGTGAATGTAAACGCGATCAGAATCAGAAGATTCGAACTTTAAATTTTGTTCACTATTCATCGGGCAGTCGAGGATTTATTAATTGATCGTTATGAGAATTAAGAAAGCGAGAAGATCCATGATCAAATATTAAGCCAAGGCAATAAAGAATCAAGAGGATATCCCCTAGCATTAGTGCAACGAAACGTTTTCGGAATCGTTCGAACTTATAACAAGACTTAGCAACAAAGCAGAAGCGTAACGAATTATGGATTAAACCCTAACAAAAAGGGAAGTATCATATAAGATCATCAAGTGCAACATATAAGAGGATTGATGACACAAATCATGACATGAGCATGACACAAGGGATGACAAGGTGATGAATCACCACCTTGTCACCATTTCTCCAAGAATCACCCATTGCTTGACAAGTGGCAAGGGGGTGAAAAAACACTACAAAAACCACACAAAATGGAAGCATCTAATTAGCATTATTTTGACAAAAAGAAAAGAAAAGAAAATCAAAACAACCAACACATTTCTTCAAAGAAACATTCGGCCCCTTTTCTTCTTCAAGCCCTTAAAAATATTTGCTCCAAGTTCCACTCCACCAAAAATCAAGTTTATGAGCTCTAAAGCTTCCATATTTCCAAACTAAGGTAATCTCTAAATCCTAGCTTCATCCATGGATTGCATCATGTTCAAATCTTAGATTAAAGATGAGCATGAATAGTGTTTTGAATAGTAACTTCTAGTGTTCTTGATTTGTTCTTGAAGATCAAAGCTAGTTAAGGTTGTTTAAAGCTCAAGCAAGGATATAAAAGCTATTGTTAGTCTTTTCCAAGCACCAATGAAGGTATAAACCTCTCACACCTTTTGTTATACTTTGATTATATTGATAAGATTGATGATGTTTAGTTATGGTATGAATTAGAGGATGAATACTTGTTAATGGTGATTGTTTAGTGGTTAGTTGATGGTTGAACTTGTGAAAAAGGATATGAACTTGTTTAGGCATAAAATAAGTTGGTTGATATGAGGAATTAAGTTATGATTGATTGATTGTTGATTGGTGGATAGTTGGAGTGTTTTAAACACGGGAATCTTGATTAAGCGTCGTTACCATGTCGGATTTTCATTGGAAAGATTAGACAGAAACCTCGGGTACCTTCTAGACATAACAAAAATGCTTACTGACCATGATCATGTAGATCTTGTTTTTTAGTTTATTTTGGTGAAAGAATCGTATCGTTTCGATTTACGGTTTAGGAGAAACACCCGTTTTAGTGAAAGTGGTTTCGAGTAACTAAGTAGTTCACTATATGAACTTTGAGCATATGATCAAGCCTCTTAAAAATGGACATAGGTCATGTAATTAAGGTGGATACTAGTATGGATAGTTAGGAAGGGAACCGAGAAGGTTTTGTGTTAAAAAGATAATTTTTCGATTTTATAAAAATGCGAGAACCAAAGTTGCGCAAGTGAATACCCTTAAGGGGATAGTAAAACCGTGAGTTTAGTAATGGTAAAGTACTTGGGTTTTGTGAATGGATTATTACCCAAACTTTTGACTTAAGAGTTAAGGAGTATCATGAGGTTATGATTAACCAAGAACGAGACTTTTGATTTTCATTAAGAGGACGTTAGTGCTTAAGTTAATGGCACTTTAAATGATTACGCTAGGGGACTGATCGAGTATTTCTTTGTTTATAGATTTCCCGACAAATTCTCAAACCCCTAACAACCAAGGACTCAAGGCAAGTTTTCTCATCTCATGCTGTATTTCAAATTACTTATACTGCTGATATTGCAGATGATAGATGCATGCAAGTTTTCAAACCTTACATCTTATATAGATATTGTTGTGTTTAAAAATTGTTGAGGTTATATGCATATGGTATATGTATGCAAGTTTTCAAACCCTACATCTTATATAGATGCTGTTGTGATAAATTGTGGTGATTGTGATATAAACTGTTTTATTATTGTAAAGGATGTACGAACTTATATGGTTTATATGCTATGAGTATATTAGATATAAACCGAGATTTTATAAAGGTTCTAAGCGTAGAGCACTGGTATGATGGTTTCAAAACTTAGACCGGGAGTCAAATAATTATTTTGTTTTGACTGTACTGTCATAAGCTGGAGGACTCCAGAGATAGCTATACTTTAAATATTGATTAAATATTCCAATATTAATATCATTGGATATTTAATGTGAGATATTTAAATAATATTATTATAAATATTATTTGAATATTTATTGAATTAAGTGAATATTATTTTAGGATATTCACTTAAGTAGAGTTTTATTGAATAATAATTCAATATTTATTATTTGAATATTTATTAAATATTCCAAAGGTGATTTAAAAATTATAGAACCTTATTATATATTACTTAAGGTTCCAATATTTAATTAAAATATTTTCTGACTTTCAGAAAAATTAATTGACTCTAGTAGGGGTTCCCAAATATTATTTCCGGGTTTATTAAAATATTTAAATGCGAATAAATATTTCCTAACTCATCAAAAATTGGGAATCCAGTTCAAGGAGTCGAGAAAATGGTTTTACTCTCTCTATTCCTCAAAAATACTCATATCTTGGGATTTCTACCTTGTCCAGATTAAAGAATTTCAAACTCGCTAAATTCAGAAAATTCCGATTAACTCCCAGGTCATGATTTTCAAAATACTTGGTAATCGTTCGTTGTTTCATTGACTGATGTCAACCCACATTGTGATTTACTCCCTTCAAACATTCTGGAGTAAGAAAATCTGAACTGTTGTAAAGTTTTGACAAGTATCTTGTAATTGGGGAACCATGATTAAACTCTGATTCCCGTTTCATTGAGTGTTCATCCGGGACTAAGAGGAAACGTGTAAGAGGCTGTGGGATAGTCCATCAAATTATATGGCGTAAGAGGTTGCGGGGCAGTCCATCAACTATCTTGCGTAGGAGGCTGTGGGACAGTCCAGCAGATACAAAGCCCAAAGATGGCTAGGGTGATAATCGTGTTAGGATGCCGTCCATCTACTAGTAGAAAAGTGTGAGTTCGATACAACGACTGATCATCGTGTATCGTGGTGTGCTCCAGAATGTCCCCTCCCTCCACTTGGAGTTGTGCTGCACATTGTAACGAAAGCCTATGTGCTGAGTTACCGATGATGTGACAGTGATTGAACAATGATGTTCCTCGTAGAGTAGTTGAACTGTATGGCATGTTTTGACGAAAAGATTTCTCTAAACATCATTCTATATACGAATGAGATTTCAAATGTTGCAAATGGTATATGAGCTTGCAGAGTTTTATATAAGCTGCTATATATTATTGTTGAGCTTTTGTGCTCATTCTTGTTTTTTTATATATATCACAACACAACAGCTTCAAAAAGGTGTTCATAACTGATATTTTACAGTGTTTTGAACAGTATGAGATATCTATATAGATATGCGTATATATATATTGAGAAAGTATTTCAGATATATAGTATATGGAGCTGTATAGTATTTTGCATCAATGAATAGGCTTTAGGCCTTGAGTCCAATGTTAATATCTATTTTAAAAAGATATGTTTTGAGTTTTTGTTCATTATATTGATACCAAGGGTTTCTAAATGATTTACGAGAGTATTTGAGTATGATTATAAGCTATATAGTATGTTGAACTGTATACTATGTTGGGTCAAACCCTAGTAGTTTTAAAACTTTGATCTTATATGGATTATCTTCCTTAAAGGTTTAAAGATTTAAACTGGGATAGATTTCTTGCTGAGCGTTATTAGCTCATTCTTGCTTTATTAAAACTTTCAGCATGAAGAAAACATTGCTGATTCACCTCGTGTTACGAGAGCAAGGGAATGGAGAGACCACCCCTGAGTTAGTTCAGCAGGATGGATACTACCGGAGTTAGCAGAACAGTTGCAGAATGAATTAGGAAGAATTGTTTTCGAGTAGGTTTGCATTACTGAACCTTGTATACAATTGTGAGGTCTATTATTTTAACTTCAGGTAGAGGTTGTAAATAATAGATGAGATACTGGATAGTACATTTGATTTGTAATAACAAGTGTTACTTATTGTTGCTCATTTCCAAGGCTATAACTTGTGTGTGTATGCGCGTAAGTGATTGGGGTCTTTGGAGTTGTATTATTAGAATATGGTAAGTGATGCAGATATTGTATGATTGATGGAGCGTGACAACCCAGATTCATGACCCCGGATCTGGGGGTGTTACAGAGATGTTCCATCTGGGAGGGGAGCAAATGATTCTATTATAGATGGCAAAGAATCAGATTTTTCCTCTGATGCCTGTGAAGGCACTTCTACCGTAACAATGGTAGGCACTGTATCATATCCTATGCGCTCTCCTTGCAAGGTGTCCTGAGTATCATCTAATTGAATGTTTTCTCCCATTGTGAGTAATGAGAGTGTGATAGACTCGGTACAGATTGCCATGGCCCTATGGCTTTGTTCAATAGATTCACCCTGTTGAGAGGGTGTCTCTAGATATTGTTCAGTGGCCATTTCAAAATCCATATCCTGTTGGGAGGATACAGATGGGCTAACAGTTGTCTCCCTGTAGGTTCTTCTCTTCTTGGGTGGTGAAGACAGAGCTGTGGGATCTCTCAGTGTATCTTCTCCACTAGCACTCCTATTTCTGACATAAACATTTTGTTCAGGTTGATTGGATAAAGGAGTTGACTCTGTGTTTGGCTCTATGACCGTGGATAGAGTTTGTGGATCTACAAACCCTTGCTCAGCCCTATCAACCTCTTGGGTTTCATCAATATTGCCAGAAGAAGAACTAAGGTTAGGAATTACTACCTGTAATGGAGTGGCATCTGAAGTTACAACAGGGGTGGAATGATCCACTATAGGTTGTTGCTCAGGAACTGGCAATCCAAAAGTAGGATGAGGAATGAATTGAGTCATAAAAGGAGTAATGACCACAAGAATAGCGAGATATTTAAAAGATGTGTTTAGTCTTTGAAAGAATTTAACATGTGTGGTTTGAGAATTTTCAAAACCACCAAGACTAAACAACTGTTTGTGAGCATCAGACAGAACATGATTAATCACTAAAGTGAGGAAACGAGGATAAAAACATCTTACTTTCCTACCACTAGAATGATCACTTTGAGCAACTAAGACTCGTTTGACCAATTGATTCCAGACAAGATGGTCAAAATTGAGACGAAGATTATGAGCAACTGCAAAACCAATGTGCTGAAGAAGTGAAGAGATATTATGAAAATTGGTTTTAGTGCAGTTGCTGAAAACTTTAGCCAGTGTGTCATAGAATACATCCCACTCACTTACTAGATTGCTTTTGGATAATTTTGTTAAATCTACCGGACCTTGATAATTGATGTTGGTGAAAAATTGAACTAGATCCTCATCAGATGGTAAATTAACAAAATTATCTCTAGGAAGTTGTAAAGCATCACAAAGAATATCTCTGTTAAGTGTGTATTGTGTGTCACTGATAGTGAATGTAAAAGAAGATAAATCAGTAGACACAATAGCAGAAGAACACAAAAGCCTTAGGGGTTCATGTTTTAAATCATCATTAAGACAAATTGCATGTCTGATAATAGAATGCTCATTCAGAAACTGAATCCAAGGCCTAAAACGTTCAACGAAACATTTTAGAGGATTAAAATAACCAAGAAAATTGTTTTTGACAATCTCAAAGGCCATTTTAAAAAAAAACAGTTAATAAAAATTAATTCGAATTTTAAGGATTTTAAGAACCAAAATCAAAGAATCCACAAAATTCAAATCAAGACTCTTAACAGAAAACAAAAAATTGGGTTCAAATAACAATCACAAAAGAATCGCTCAAAATTTTAAAAAAATCTGCAGCAATTCTTTTAGAAAAGAAGTTAAAGAACCAAGAGAAAAATTTATGCTAAGTAAAAACTTGAGCAGAAAGACTAAGTGAATTATGAGAAAGAAAACTGTTAGTATTTATAGAAAATCTGGAAAGACTATCAGATAGTCTTACCGATAGTCTTTCTAGCACAAAAAGATAAAGAAAAATAAAAATAAATAGTTTATTAAAAGAATTAAAACCAAAAAGAATGTCAGTAAGACTATCTGGGATAGTCTTACCGATAGTCTTTCTAGTATAAATAAACTAGAAAGACTAATATAATTACTGTTAAAAACGAAAAAAGAAAATAACATTAACAACCAATAAAATAAAATAAAACATATATTCTAAAAATACTATCAGAAAGACTATTGGATAGTCTTTCCGATAGTCTTTTTAGAACTAAAAACTATTAATCCTAATCAAATAAATGGAATAAAAAATACAATAACTTAAATAATTAACAGAAAAATCATATAAAACCAGAAAAATGCAAGAAAATATTTAAAAGATGCAATAAAAAAATCTATAAACAGATGAACAACAATTTAAATATTCTTAAATTCATAAATTTCCAGTAAAAATAGATTTCTCCAAAGAAAAATATGAGAAAAATATTTTTAGAGCAGATAAATTATTTAAAACTACTTAATCTAGAAAGCTTAACAATTAGAAAAAAAAACATGGCATTTAAGAATAGTAAATTTATACAAGAAATAGGAAAATGTTTTGATAAACTAAAATACAAGTGTATTTGAAAATATAAACAATACATAACACTTGTATTTCAACCAAGAACAAACATCAATAATTATCAATATTAATCACTAAAACTATTTAACATACCCAATTTACCAAATAACCTGGTAAAAGTGGATTCATCAAGAGATTTAGTAAAAATATCTGTTGTTTGTTCTTCTGTGGGTACAAAATGCAACTCCACAGTACCATCCATGACATGCTCTCTGATAAAATGATACCTGATGTCAATGTGCCTGGTTCTCGAGTGTTGAACATGGTTGTTGGAGATTGCTATGGCACTTGTATTGTCACATAAAATTAGAATTTTGTTCAATACAAAGCCATGGTCCTTTAATTGATTCCTTATCCATAAGATCTGACCACAGCAGCTTCCAACAACAATATATTTAGCTTCTGCTGTTGAGTTGGAGACTGTTTGTTGTTTCTTGTTATACTAAGAAATCAATCTACCATCTAGGAATTGACAACTCCCAGAGGTACTCTTTCTATCAACAATACTACCTGCATAATCAGAATCTGTATATCCAACAAGATTAAGAATCTTTAGGGTACCAGATACCTAAATTAGGTGTACCCTTAAGATATCTCAAAATTCTTTTAACAACAACGAGATGTAAATCTCTAGGATCCGCTTAGAACCTTGCACAAAAGCATGTAGCATGCATAATATCAGGTATACTTGCAGTAAGATAGAGTAAGGAGCCAATCATACCTCTATAGCTTGTAACATCTACCTTGATAGAATTATCATAGGCTCCAAGTTTGACAGTTGTAGATGATGAAGTTCTTGCTGATGCTGAATCCTCCATGTGATATTTCTTGAGGAGTTCTTTAAGATATTTGGATTAATAAATAAATATTCCATCTAACCTTTGACTTACTTCTAATCCAAGAAATAACTTCAGCTCACCCATCATACTCATCTCAAACTTACTCTGCATTAGCTTAGCAAATCTCTTACAGAGATCATCATTAGTAGACCCAAATATGATGTCATCCACATAGACTTGGACTAATATCATATCATTTTTGTGTTTCTTATAAAAAAGAGTTTTGTCTATGATACCTCTAACAAAACCATTTTCTAAAAGAAAACCAGAGAGAGCGTCATACCATTTTCTTGGGGCTTGTTTAAGACCATAGATAGCCTTGAAGAGGAAGTACACAAAGTCCAGCAACTCCTGATTTTCAAAGCCAGGGGGCTGTTTCACATACACTTCTTCATCCAGCTCACCATTCAGAAATGCACTCTTAACATCCATTTGATAAACTTTAAAATTGGAGAAAGCTGCAAATGCTAAGAACATCCTGATAGCCTCAAGACTAGCCACTGGTGCATAGGTTTCATCATAATCATTGCCTTCAGCTTGTGAATACCCTTGAGCAACCAGTCTTGCTTTATTTCTTGTTACTATGCCATCCTCATCTAATTTGTTCCTGAATACCCATCTTGTACCAACTACTTTCCTGTTCTTTGGTCTGGGTACCAGCTTCCAGACTTGCTGTTGTTCAAATTGATTGAGTTCATCTTGCATAACAATCACCCAATCAGGATCACTCAGTGCTTCCTCAGTCTTCTTTGGTTCCGTCTCAGAAAGAAACCCTGAATAATGACATTCATTCTGAGTAGCACTTCTAGTTCTAACTCCAACACCTGGATCACCAGTGATCAGCTCAAAAGGATGAGCTCTATTCCAAACAATTTGTCTTGGAAGATTTGATCTTGATGATTCGCCTTGAAAATCATTTTGATGTTGTGAATGACTAGTTGACCCTCCATTTCCTCCCCTGAGTTGTTGCTTGATTGCCTTGATGATTCTTCTCTAGTGTTGGTGGTATCTCCATTGTTACCAATGTTTCCACCACCACCACCCTGATCATTATCATCATTATTATTATCATTACCAACAGCAATCTCAGGTGGAGTTTCATCATCTGATTCTGAGTCTGGCAAGTTATCAAACTTCAGTTCTTCATATGAATCTTCTGTTTGGATACTTGGGAGTTTAGTGTCATCAAATGTAACATTGACACTTTCTTTCACTTGGTGACTGTCAATCAAGTACACCATATAAGATCTTCTGGAGTAACCAACAAAAATAGCTTCATATGCCTTGGCCTCAAACTTACCACGTCTAACATCTCTATCCTTAAGCACAAAGCATTTTGCACAAAATACATGAAAGTATTTGAGAGTTGGTTTCGTATTATTCATGATCTCATAAGGAGTCTTCATTAAGTCCTTGTTGATTAAAGTTCGATTCTGAGTATAACAAGCAGTATTTACAGCTTCAGCCCAGAAGTACATTGGAAGTCTTGAATCACTTAACATAGTTCTTGCAGCTTCAATCAATGTACGATTCTTCTTTTCTACCACTCCATTCTGTTGAGGAGTTATAGGGGCTGAATATTGTCTTGTTATTCCTTTATCTGCACAAATGTCATTTAGGACTGCATTTTTGAATTCAGTTCCATTATCTGACCTTATAGCTTTAATAGGGAATCTAGAATCCAGCTCAATCAACTTCATATGATCAATCACCATCTGTGGAGTTTCATCCTTGGAATGTAGGAATAAAACTCATGTATATTTGGAATAGTCATCAACAATCACAAGTGCATATTGTTTCTTTGACATAGACATCACATTAACTGGACCAAACAAATCCATGTGCAGTAGCTGATGTGGTTCAATTATTGATGATGTGTTAGTGCCCTTGTGAGATGCTTTCTTTGACTTTCCTTTCTGACAAGCCTCACACAGTCCTTCTCGTGTAAATTCCATTTGAGGCAGACCTCTCACCAATTCCCTCTTGACTAGGGAATTCATTGTTTTGAAATTCAGGTGAGACATCTTCTTGTGCCATAGCCAACTTTCATCTAATGAAGCTTTAGCATAAAAAAAATTAACTTCATCTTTGTTACCAGAATATAAGTCAGCTATGAACAAGTTCCATTTCCTAACTCCATGAAGAACAGGCTTTCCATTCTTCTTGTGAAGAATCTGACACTTCTTTATCAAATGAAACAACATATCCTCTGTCACAGAATTGACTGATACTGAGAAGATTGTGCTTCAGACCTTCCACAATGGATACATCTTCAACGATAACATTTTCTGATTCCAAACAACCATATCCTTCAGTTATACCCTTGCTGTTATCTCCAAAGGTAACCATTGGGCCAACTTTCTCAACCACATTTGATAGCAGGGCTCTATCTCCGGTCATATGCCTTGAACATCCACTGTCCAGAATCCACACAACACGGTTTACCTGTACCACACCCTGCAATATCGAATTGATTAGTCCTTCCTCGGAACCCAAACTTGATTGGGTCTGGCATATTTAAAGAACTAGCCTTTGTCAGGCAAAACAATATTTTTAATCTTAACTACTTCAACCTCTTTAACAAAAGAGTGTTTCCATTTATAACCAGCCTTAACACATTTCTGAGTAAGCTTAGGTATAAATGAATCCACTCTAGTTTTGGGAGGACTAGCAGTCTTAGATCTAATATGTTTCTTATAATTAACATATTGACGGGGAGCAATCTTATTATCAGATACATGCTTACTATTAAAATAAGCATACATAACATTAAATGCACAAGACATGCAATTCACCATACCACATGCTTTATGACACAGATTAATAGCAGGCATGTTAGTTCTACTGTTGTTTTGATCCACTTTATGAATGTCTGATTTAGTCTCTATTGCTGAAACAACTTTGACATAATTCTCAGACATACATTTGTTGGAATTAGCAAGTTCATTAGCACGGTCCTCAATACGCAATTCCTCTTGAATAATGATGGAAGTTTCATTCAGAGGTTCTGCCAAGGATTCTTTAAAGAAAGGTTTTCCAATACCCTTAATCACATGTGGTACACCCCTTTCTTCAGCACTGACTCTATTAGGGGTGTTTTTGCTTAATTCTCCGATAGACTCGTTATAGTCATAACATATACCAACAGTTTGACTAATAGCTTGTTTATTGAAGATTTCTTAGCAGTCTTACAAGAATTATAGTAAGCTCTAACCTTGGTTTCAAGTTCAGTGATCTGATCCTTAAGAATGGTTTCTAATTGAATATAACAATTAACTCTATTCTCAAGAAAAGCTATCTTCTTAGTGAGTTCATCTTGATTAACATGCACTAGTTTTAATTCTTTAACCTCTTTTTCAAGAGTAGTGTTCTGAAGAATTATTCTATCATTTTCACTACGTGCACAAGATACAGTACTACTAAGATGATAAATCATTTCAGAGTCAGTTAACTTTACCTCAGACATGAAAGATGAAGTGTTGCCTTCATTAGCCATGAGTGCTAAATTTCCAACTTCACCATCTTCTTCATCACTATCTGTATCATCCCAACTTTTTCCCTCGGTAAGATAAGCTTTCCCAATCTTGTTCTTCTTACTATAATCATATGAGTTCCTCCTCACTTGCTTTGGCTTTTTGCATTCTGTAGCAAAGTGTCCCAACTCATTACAATTATAGCATCTAATTGTACTTCTGTCCAATGTTCTAGTTTTATAGCCACCCCTTGTGCTATTTGAGGAAGAAGAGCTACCTCTCTGGAACCTGAGCTTAAACTTAAAATTAGGATTCCTTCTGAATTTGAAGTTCCCAAACTTATTCACTATCATTGCCATTGACTCATCCTCCAGTTGTTCAAGTTCTTTCATGGAATAGAAGTCACCACCAAATTGACTTGTGGATGTTAAGCCATATTCAGCTACAGTAACATCCATGTAAGAACTGGAAGGTTGAACAACCTTCACTTCCAGTTGCTGTGGGACTTCTGCCACCAGTGCAGTAGAAGTACTGACTATTTTCCTTGTTCCATATATTTCCTTCTGCTGAATCTGTTCTGGCTCATAAGTCTTCAGAACACCATAGAGTCTTTCCAAAGAAATCTCACCTAGATCTCTTGCTTCTCTAATAGCTGATATTCTATGCTCCAGATGTGATGGAAGTGTCAGAATGAACTTCTTGTTAATCTCCTTAATAGTGTAGTGCTTTCCATGGAGATTTAGATCATTAATCAATTTGTTATATCTCTCAAAAACATCAGAGATACCTTCACTAGGGTTTGATCTGAAGTGTTCATATGAAGAGGTGAGAATTTCCATCTTATTCTCTCTGACTTCCTCTGTCCCTTCATTGATTATCTCAATCGTATCCCAAATGTGTTTGGTAGTAACACAATTTAAAACATGATTATGCATGATTGGATCAAGACAATCAACCAGAATTAACTGTAGGCAGGCATCCAGAGAAACATCCTCTTTTTCATCAGCTGTGTAGTCCTTGGGATCCTTGGGGTACATCCTAGCAGTTTGAGTAACAATGTTATTCACAATCTGTTCTTCCTCAACAATCATAGGAAGTTTAGGTCCATTTTTCAGTACACCAAGATATTTAACATTTGCCACTTGAAGAAACATGAGCATCTTTTTCTTCCACATTGGATAGTGCTCCTTGCTGAACATGGGGATTTTAACTGTCCCAACTTTCTGTGTAGACATTTTGAGATTTTTGTAGAAGAATAAAAATATGAAAGTTCTAGAAAAAAATCACAAAAAATGGATCTTTGATTAGTGTATCAATCAAAAGGCTTTGATGCCAATTGTTAAGTCCCGATAAGTTTGTAGAAAGGGGGTTGAATACAAACTATACCGTTTTGTCGAATTTGTTCGTTTTATGATTAAACAATTGATGAACAAATTATGGCGGAATTAAATGAAACAAAATTCAAGTTAAATATAACTTATATTAAACTTGAAAGGTGTTACAAATATTGTACAAATTACAAAGATTGAATTTCAAACTAATTAAAACAAATCTAGAATAGATTCGACATAAATTTTTCTATTTTTATAATAAAAAGATAGAACGATAAATTATTGTTCGAGATACGTTCTAGAGATAAAGATCCGCTAGATAGTCAAAACAGTACAAGTAAATGATTTCTAGTGGCTTGAATATAACACTGAATTCTAGAAATGATTTACTGATCAAGAAAATGTCTCATGCAGTTCTTGAGCTATTGGACATAAACTTTTATTTGTTTAGATGATATGTTCAGTTGTTAAGTTTATTTCTTGATCTGCTTTTCTTAATACAACTTCTAATCTCATGCACGTGCATAAAGTGCAGAAAGACTATCCAGGATATAATTAGAAAGACTATAGGTATTCTTAAAAGACTATTGATAGACTTAGAAAGACTATCAATAACCCTTAAAAGACTATCGGACAAACTATCATTTCCTAGAAAGACTTTCGGAAAGACTATCTTTGAACTACAAAGACTATCGGTAAGACTATCCAGGATAGTCTTACTAGTTCAAATTTAGTCTTTCCAGAATTAGAATTAATTCTAAATTAATTAAATGATATAGTTAATTAAAGGAGAATAAATTCCAATAAATTGAAAGTAGAAATTGTTCTGTGAACCACTTAAAATAATGACGAACTTCCATTGACTGACATTGACACTCGATGCACTGTTTGGTTCATGAGTGACTAACTTCAATGACTGTTCTTCATCTTTGACTTTAAACTGTGATTCTCTTTTCTTTAAAACCCTTTCTTCAAACACTGTAACCTGTACCCTTGTTGTCACACTCCTGAAATCTCTGTCTTTATAATAAATCCACTTCCTTGAATACTTCACTGAGTCTTGATCAAATAAATGAACTTCTTTCAATGTAGAATTACTTCAAGTCTGTAGATGACTTTTAATCTCATTCTTTTGACTGATATGATCTTCTGAGATTCACGTGACAATTGAATTATTATTTACTTATTATAAACTTGTTTAAGTTGAGTTCATGAGTTGTATCCTCGATGTTTACAAATAGGCCTGCACATATGCCTTTCAATGTGTAAAAATTTGAGCACTTCAACCATATAATCCTTAACAAAAAAATATAAATAATCATAGTTGATTGGATATATTTGTTTAACCATTGAACTTCTTGTGTATAATTTTACCTAAAAAGAAATTTAGATAACATCATTGGAGTACATATCCTTACCTTTAGCAAAAATGTTACAAAATTATTATAGCCAACCATTTTACCTATTACCCTTCGAGATGCTGTTATGACTAAATGCCAATATTTTTACAAAATCTATATACTCCATAAAAAGTGGATTTTTGATGATGGACAATAAAAATGGGACTGATAGAGTATTTTTTTATTTAAGACACGTCACCTAGAGTTTTAGCTAAAGGTTTGTTATGGTTGGAGATGCTCTTATATTTGTTGAATAAGTAGAGACATGTAGTAAAACTACACATTGTTGTGAGAGGAATTTGGTACAACACTTAGTTGGAGGTTTGCTGGAATAACGGAACAAGAGCGTAAAAATCGGGACGAAATCGGGTTTGCACACCATTATCAAGGTTCAACTGCCTAGAACCGAGAGATGTTTATGGCTGTATTTGGACTGAATTCACAAGATTTTCCGAGCAATGTTGAGAGAATAATTGACGAAAACGTATGTCACAAATGCTCCTACTTGAGATTAGTAGAGAGTGTGTGAATGTGTAATCTTGCAAATGACCTACATATCCTATATTTATAGAAATCAAGTCCAGATGTTGTTTTCTTGATGTTGGGCTTCTTTTAGCTGATCATCCCACATTTTTGATAAATATTTGACTCATTGCAATGCTGGATTGGTAATTATTTTGCATGCTTCCAAGAGTCCTACTTCTAGTAGGTCACTATAAGCCTTCATCTTCATGCATAAAGTGATATATTCGACCCATGTATGTATATCTCTTGTATATTTAATAAATATACATATAACTAATGTATTTATCACGTCTAAGATGATAGAGATGGACTGAGAATCCATTCCTTGATAATAGAGACGTGCTCCTTAAGTTTAGGAGTTGTGGTTGAGTATGACACTGCCTCTGGATGTTCTGGCAATACCCTTGTTAGACTCGGGCAGGCACACCCTGGGCACTGAGATCCTCAAACGGGGGTTCATCCATGAAGACCCTCGAGAGTTGAACCCCTTAATAACGCCTGAACTTGACAATACTTGCTATGTTGACGTACATATTAGATCCCTTTGACCAACTTTGGGCAAGCTAAATGGGCTCATAACTCTTATGAGCCATAAATCAAGCACATGTAGATTTCTGGCACAACACACATCACTTGTTATTATATTGAAATAAGTTATATTTACATCATTTGTTACCATATTTAAATAAGATATATTTACATCATTTGTTACCAAATTGAAATAAGATATACTGAAATAAAATATATTTTATTTATTACAATTTGAAATATTAATAATATATCTATACTATTATATAATAGCCGAAACATTGAAAATTTTGGTTTTCGATTTTCGGCCATTTATCCTAATTTATAAATTAAAAAAATATAATAAATAGTAACTAATCAATTGTTTTTAATTAAAACACGTTTTTTTTCTTTAAAAGACATTACCTTTGATAAATATCTAAAAATAACAATTTTACTATATTTTTCAATCATTAATATATTTTCTATAATTAAAACATATTACTTCAATATATCTAAAAATACTAATTATACTTTTATCAACCAAACATTATTAAAATATTAAAGTACAAATTATAAAAGAACAAATATTAAAACAACTCGTGCATCACAGGGCAAGTTATTTTTAAAATAACCAACCATTATAACTAACTAAAAACTTTTAAAAAATAATTATTTTATAATATTTTAGGCAATAATTTTAACTAAAACCGTTGGAAATGCTCCGTTAATGATACAATATTTTTATATACTGTAGTTAGCATAAATAATACTAAAAATAAAGAGTAATTAGCAGTTTGCACCCCTTTACTTTGGACGTTTTTTCGATTTGGTCATGAATAATGTTCTGTAGTAGAATGCACCTCTATGTTTAATTGTCGCTTCGATTTGCACCCTCTTGACCAACTCCCGTTAATTTTGACTGTTAACCTTAACTGCCAGGGTTATTTGGGTAATTAGCTAAGGCTAAAGGATTTTAAGAGAAATTATTTTGACTGTTTACACCCTGTTCGTTAATCATTCTCTATTACTCCCCCCTCCTTTCGTTTCCCGCCCCCAAATTAGCACTCTGAAACCCTAATTCTGTAAACTAAAATTACTCAAAATGAGAGGTTGATTGCGAATAGTTAGCGATGATAACTTGAAGACAACAACTTGGGCTGAAGTTCCCGAAGAGTATTGGCGTGAGGTGTTTGAGAAAGATGTTGAAATCCCAATTATTCATGTGCCTCCACTAGCAAATTGATCTGTATACAACTGCTAAAGATGTGGAAGGAATGTATGATTTTTCATACACACAATATGAAGCGGATGAAAGAGTTGCTAGAGTAAGTGAGATGTATGATGAGTGTGAAAAGAAGACAGAGGATGTGGATGAAGAGGGTAAGGAAGAGTGTGAAATGGCTGGAACTGCAAGACCTATTTGGAATGGGGATAACAAGTATCTTGTGACAATGATAGAGAGTGGCCATCAAATTGTTTGTGACTTGAAGAACCATACACGTGCTTGTAGAAAATGGCAACTTACAGGTATCCCTTGCTTTCATGCCTATTCTTGCATATTTTTCCAGAAACAAAGTCCATTGGAATACATGCATGAATGCCATAATAGAGATTGGTACTTGAGAGTTTATAATCATGTCTTGGAGCCACTGAATGGGGAGCAATATTGGGAGGAAACATATGAAACTCCAGTACTTGCAAAACTTTGGTATAGAAAGATGAGGTACAAAACAAGAAACAAAAGGTGAATGCCACTGATGCAAATCTTAAAGACAACAATGAAAGGACAAAGGCTTCACCAGCTATAAATAGTCATAGTCCCAAAAGAACAAATCAACTTGCCAGAAAGACAGTAAGATCATCACCTCTGAAGCATGGTGTAATAGTTGCCCCAAAAGCTAAGAATGGTGGTACAGTTGTTGTTGCTTCCCATGGAGGTATAGTCAAGCCCTTCAAAGCACCAACTAGAGTTCCTTTTAAAACTTCGTTAGATGTCAAGCCAGTCAGGGGTCAAAAATTTACATCATTGAAGAACTTGGAAGCAGCAAAATATGAGAGGGAAAAAAATAAGGGAAAGACCAAGATGTGAAGTGTGGAATCTCATTTATTTTGTCCAAATCAACCACCCAACCACTTTTCTCTACAAACATTTATGTTAAGTTATCTTTTAGTGAAATGCTTTTAATATGTAAGGAGTGGTAGATTTGAAGTTAATGTTGAAAATGACATTTGCCTATGTACAAGACTTATTAAGCTTTTGATTTTATTCAACACCAAACAAATTGTGAAATTGCATTCATATACTTGAATTCTGATCACATTACAAAGCATGGTAACATTTGATACTCAAGGCATACTATAAAACACTGATATTACACTGCAAATTAAAATGAAACAACGTAAAAGAAAATGCAAATCCAGGTGAAGATCAGTAGTTACATTGTTTTGCTGCAACACTTCCTCTTGTCCACTACATCGACTTCTTCTTCTTTTGCACCAATCTTTATGTCTCCCCCTGTTCTTTGTTGAGCTTCGAGAGCATTTATTCTCCTTATAAGACCAGATATTATCACTTGAGCTCATGGACACGAAGGGGAGTCTATCCACCAAAAATAATTGCAACAACGATCAAGACATGCCAAAAAACGTCTACCAACATTTGCAGTGGTCCAAGCCGTTTGCTGAGCCGCCCATTTTCTATAGTAGCACATATTAGCCATGGATTTACAAAAATAAATCACACAGATATATATGATAAAGAAAAATTAGGTTTTGAGATATAAATTAAGTGATATATGTGATATGGTATATATACTGATGATATATCGATTATAGCCGTTGAGGGTATCAAATTCCAGATTTATCCTCGTCCCTGTTAAAGTTAACGGTCAAAATTAACGGAAGTGGTCAAGATGGTGCAAATCGAAGCGACTATTAAACATAGGGGTGCATTCTGTTACAGAACATTATTCAGGACCAAATCAAAAAAATGACAAAAGTAAAGGGTGCAATCCGCTAATTACTCAAACATAAATAACTTAAAACAAAAACAAAATGGGACAGTGGATTGTGGAAGGTGAAAACGGGCCAAATCCAAATACCTCAACCTCAAGCTCCAAAAAACCCTCACCTAAATATTCACCCCCCTCGTTTTCTCCCGTATCTCATCTAAAATCACACACAATTATTCACTCAAACACTTTGCAATGGAAAATCTTGCACTGGGCTACTCATCCAAAATGGTTGTACTAAGTGGGTCCTCTCTCAATTCCCCAAGAAATGGTCCCAATCATCCTCTCTTTGGCTTTACAAGAAAACCCATCTCTATTACTACAAGATTTTCTAGACCCTTGAGTTATTCTTCAGTTGTTTGTGAGTATCAGAGCTCAGCTTCTGCAAAAATCAACAAATTACAAGGTGGGTTCTTTAAAGTTTACACCTTTAAGCTTTTTCTACAATTGTATGTGTTAATTTGTGAATTTTATGATCTAGTTGATGCATGATGAAACAATTGTAAGTAGCTTGTGTATGTATTACTTGAAAGTTTACAGCTTTAATAAGTAATTTAGTGATTTTTTTTTTTGCTAAGTAATTTAGTGATTCTTTAAAGCTTTTACCTTTAAGATTTCTTGTTTGAGGTCAATATGAGTGCGCTTTGAAAGTTCTTTTTATATTCTCGAGACAACCCGTTATTGAATATTGAGGGACTGATTTTAGCATTCTTGTTAGGCCGTTTCTAAGGCTAGTAAAATGATTAGTTTTCTTGTTGAAAATTGAGTAGGGCTTGTTAATTATGTGTGAAGTAAATAAACGAGGGCGACTTTCTAATTTGGTAGATAACGTAGTCTGGAACAATGGTGTAAGCAGTTGCAGTCGTTATTATTCTAGACCTGACTTTAAACTTTCGCAGAAGCATTTTTCTTTTGTTCGTTTATGGTGTATTTCAAAGTATTTTAATGTTGATAAATATTTTTCCTAATTTATAGACAGTTTATTTTCTGCCAGATTTATGTGATGTATTGTCTGGTGGCTTTAGTTGTCCAATTTATCGTTTCTAGTATGGTTTCACTTTAAGGTTCTGACTGAAATCTCTGTACAGCTCAGGAGAAGCGAAGGAATGAATGCTTTGCAAGTATATTTTCTTCAGGTGGCAAGGAAACATCATCAATTGCCGTCAATCCTCAGCCTCCAATGCCACCTCCTCCTTCTCAAGTGTATAAATTTGCTTTCTTTCTTTACGCCTAATGAAAACTAAGGAAGTAGTTCCAAGTTATAATTTAGTATATAACTATATTTGTTTAAAGTTGTTTCCCAAAATGTTGGTCTAATTGTATATTTTTGCTGTGCTTTTCTGGTTATGTTTGTAGGGGATCACCTCTCTTTTGGATAGGAGTCGGTGTTGGGTTCTCAGCACTATTTTCTTGGGTGAGAATGGATACTACTTGCATCATTTCTTAAAATATAATTTGGACACTTTTTGACACACAATAATATGTTTTTTTTTATTTTCACGTGTTTATGATTGACTGACAAGCTAAATTATTTTACAGGCGGCCGGAAGAATGAAGGTCAGTCTGCTTTTTTCAAGTAAAGCACTACTAAAATGTAACTTTATTAACTATACATATCATGCCTGATTAATCTCTCAGAAATATGCGATGCAACAAGCTTTCAAGACTATGATGGGACAGATGGACACACAAAATAACCAATTTAGCAACCAATTCAACAGCCCTTTTCCAACTGGATCAAACTTTCCTTTTCCAGCACCTCCACCCTCAAGTCCAGCTACCTCACCTTCTCCTGTTGCATCGCGTAATGCGACTGTAGATGTACCCATGACCAACGTTGAGGCTCCACCAACCACAGTGGTCAATGAGGACAAAGAATCAAGGCCGAAGTCAAATAAATCAGGTACTGGATTTTTTTTTTTTTTTTTGTATTAGTGCACCAACACTTGCCCAGACGATACTTGTAGTAGCAACAGGTGGTACACTTACATTTGGTAAATGTATAGTGTTTTAGGTTGTACTCTTCAATCATAGGTTTGATTGGAATTTCCCCATTCTTAATATCTTATTTAATTTAGTAATATAACTATAGCGTGTATCATTTACGGAGTTCAATGCGAATATGCCTACCTTGCTGAAGGTTTATGCTTCTTAGCTTCATAATTGACAATGAAGCGGACATCGTTATATTCAATGGACAACTCACTAGCAATAGAATGCATGTGTGCACCTACATAAGTTACCTTAATTCACTGTAGTATGTTAATACAAATGCACTGGAATTTCCCCATTCTTAATATCTTATTTAATTTAGTAATATAGCTATAGCGTGTATCATTTACGGAGTTCAATGCGAATATGCCTACCTTGCTGAAGGTTTATGCTTCTTAGCTTCATAATTGACAATGAAGCGGACATCGTTATATTCAATGGACAACTCACTAGCAATAGAATGCATGTGTGCACCTACATAAGTTACCTTAATTCACTGTAGTATGTTAATACAAATGCACTGTAATCACTTCTAAATCTGTATCTAGTGTTTAGATTGGCTATCTGATTTTTATTATATCTCCTATGTTTTCTAACCTAACATTTCATTTAGCTTTTGTTGATGTATCCCCTGAAGAAACTCTGCAATCCAACCCTTTTGAGAGTTTCAAGGAGTCAAGTGAGAAAGAAGCACCTAAAGATTCTCAGTATCAATCCCAAGTAAGAATTTCAATTTTAGTTATCAAATGATTGCTGTCAAGATTATTACTATTGTTTTTCCAGTTGAGTGGGATTTTGTCTTAACATTTCATTATCTAACTTTATCATGAAGGGGTTTCAAAATGGAGCTGCTTTCAAGCCAGAGTTTGATGCTCCCAGGGATTTTTCATCCAGCAGTAAGTTGAAGGAGTCTGGGCCTCTGTAGTATGTCTTTTGAAGAACTTAATTAATATATCTACCCTGTGCAAGAAGCAAGTGAAAAAACTGTAAATCATAATGGAAATGAAAATGCATGGTAAACTTAGTTCAGTTTAACATGTAATGTGCGCATTTCGTTCCTGAGATATTTAAAGTTGCAATCAGTGCCTCTTTGCCTTAAAGTATAATGATTTGTTCTCTGTTGCAATGTCTTTTTGATTGATATGTTATTGTGGACAGAAAAAGCAGATCCAGTCTTGTCAGTGGAAGCGTTAGAGAAAATGATGGAGGATCCCATGATGCAAAAAATGATATATCCGTAAGAAAGCTTGCTCCTTTTTATCTTCTAATAGTCATAAAATGTTGATTGTTTAATTGTTCAATATCAAGCTTGCTGCTGGATATACGTCTAAGTGTAAATTTCTAAAAATTGGGCCCTCACAAATTTGGGGCCCTAGGCGATCACCCTCCCTGGACCTTCCAGGACCGGCCCTGCGTCCACTTCCTTTGCATTACCATGTAGCATATGCATAAACATTAGCTGAAGGTGTGCAATACTACGTTGTTGATATTGGCCCTTCTTATTTATTGAATCCTGATAATTAAATACAAGATATCTCTGATATGTTCTTTGTTAATTTGATTTTGTCTTGGTGGTACTCTATAAATTGCTAATCCTACCATTCACAATACTAGTTGTGCTCCAACACACTTCTTAAATGTAGTAGTATCTTGGAAATTCACTGAATATATCAACAGTTGTTTGGTGTGCTTCTCCCGGCTAATCTTTTTCGTGAGAACTTCTAATATGAAATATAATTATCTGATGTGATACTCCCTCAGTCTCTCTAATAAACTATAAATATTAATTCAAAATTAGTTGTACAATTCCTTGAAGAAGTTTGACATTGTAATTTCTTTATCAAGTCATTTATTTAATGTGAAAATCTTGTTCTTAGTGCAAGTGGGACAAAATATATCCTTAATATGCATAAAATTAACTAATAGAACTTATTTTGGGAACAAAGGGAGTTACAAGTATGCTTGCATTGGGTTCTTTCCAATGATGAGTGATTTCGATGGACCTGCGTTAGATGATTAATTTTAGTGTCCATAAGTTGATTATAGTTTCACTATCTGTTAATTCTTTTATGATGATTTCTATTGTCCATAAGTTGATTACAGTTTCACTTGTTAATTCTCTTTTCTTTTTTTCTCTCAGCTATCTGCCGGAGGAGATGAGAAATCCTACTACCTTTAAATGTCGGTTATACCTTCTTGATACTTTACTTCCTTCAGTTGATCTTAAATATGCTTTTACTTTCCTTTAAAGCGTCTGAATTTGTTTAAGCATACATTTTTTTGTTTTCTTACTGTTTATTCTAGTCATACAATTGAAATCGAATATATGTATATGAGTGTACAGAAAATCCACTACTTCTGTTCAGAGGCAATGCTTACATTCTTCTGTTCCTCCTTCTGTCACTGACAGCCAGGCATCACCCCGTGACAGCGGCTTAGTTAATTAATGTTAAGGTTTGAGTATTTGGCTGAGTAACAGGAGCTTTGTTTGGTTGTGTTAGATTTATATATTATTAACCAAGTGAATTCAAATATTTAGAACGTGAATGCTGAGAATGGATTGTAAAACTAACCAATAGGAGAGTTGTTCCCTCAAAGTCTTTCTTTACCAAGTGATTGTTCCTCCGCAGTCAGTCTCTGTTCTCAGCTTTAATTCTTGTGTTTGTCTTGTGTAAGTCATGGCACCTCCTGTCCCTGAGTGAAGGCAAGACTGTGTCAGATAATTTCTCTGGTCGCTTAAAGCGTCTCCAATAGGGGTGCCAAAATTTATGTGGCATGGCACTCTTGGGTGCCTTCCTGTTGGAGTTACAAGGGTGCCCAAATAGTGCCAAGAGAAGTTGCCAACTTTTGGCACCCTCTTGTCACCCCCTCTAAATGGATAAAACACAAATACTTGTACCAAAAGTGTATATTATCATACCTATTTTATTGTGTCTAGTTATTATATAATATAGTTGGGGACCATTTAGGGACCCTATGCAGGGTGCCAACCATTGGAGTAAGTAGGTTTCAAATATGACATGGATGGAGAAGAAAATAAAGTATTATTATTTACTATGAGTTGGACATGTTTGTAACCCTTTAGGGGTGCCTTTATTGGAGATGCCGAGATGCTCTTATGACGTTCATTCTTCAAATTTATATTTGCAATTCCCTGTCTATCTTAAAACATATCAGTATGTAAATTTATATGCATGAGATGTCTGATGGTTTTTGATTTGTAAAAAGTGGGATGGAAACGCTTGTCTTATCATTCTTACTCGCCCATCTCTGGTTTAGTGCATATCTCAGGGATTTGACATGCCTAACATCTTAACGTATCTCATGGTCAGTATTTTCCTTCATGTAATTGCAACAGGGATGCTGCAGAATCCTCAACATCGTCAACAACTGCAAGACATGTTGTAAGTATTTTTTTTTTTTTACATATGTTGTTTTATTTGCATTAGTCTTAAGAATATCACTGATGTGGGTTTTTTGAAGAAGGTAATTATTGTGTTTATGTAAGTTTGCGCTTTTTACCACCAAATTTTGAAATTTGATGTTAAACTGCTAATGCCTGGGGCTGCCAAAACTTGAATTGTAGTTTGAGATTGAATGTTGACCAACTATTATTATTTTTTTCTGATATTTATAGATATCACAATACAAAAAATAGAAGAATGCCTGTTTGTTTCATAGATAGTAATGCAAAGTAATATTTTTTTCCTTGTATTTAGTTCTTTAACATAATGCTTGGTTTTTATCGTTTCATAGTGTGATTTGACATGTCTTTTGCAATGATTGCATTGGTACTAGGTCTACTGTGACATTAATGTCGATGCAAATCTTGATCTTAAACCAGTGACTTTTGTAAACAAGTCTATGCAGCTTAAACTCGGCATTGTTATAGTCATCATTTCTTCTACGCTGCACATCTATTGGTACCTAAGTACCGATATTCCTTTCATTTCCATAAATTTTGTTTATCTATCATTCAGGAACAGCATGGGTGGTAATACTGAATGGGACAACCGATTGAAAGATTCCCTGCAAAATTTTGATCTTAGCAGTCCAGAGGTGAAGGAGCAGTTTGGTGAGTATATATACCTTGATGTAATCTGTTTCGATTCAAATTATCATTTATCAACTAGGTGGTTGTCTTGTGTACTTTGTTTTCTTGTAGGCTATTCCATATGCATATTTAAGAGTTTCCTATAAATTTATATATCAGTAGATTTACCTCATATTTAGTAGCAAGTACAAATATTTTATTGAAAGTTAATCTGGAGATCGACCCTGTCTATAGTTACTTTTGTTTCCGTAACGTGAAGTTAAGAACAAAAATGACTCCTTTTATGCCATATTACTATTTGTTGCATACCCGTGCTTGTATAAACTAATGACAGATTTTCTATTGATTTCGAAATCAAAATTTAAAACAAACAGTAGTGAAGAATTAGTATATAAAAAGATTGAACTAATAGGGTCAAGTTCATTACACATAGCAACACAGAAAACATGCAAAATATTATTTTCTTTGTTTCTCATTATGAGCCAGACCCTGTATATCTATCTGTGTGTGCATGTGCATTTAAGGGCGAGGTTGAGGTAACTACGAGAAACATCACTTCAAAGTGTTAATCTAAGAAGATTGGCGATCAAAAAATAAGAAATAAAAATTTGAAATCAGCAGAAGAATCGAAGCTGCAAATTTTAGAACTATTGAAGAAATAATTGAAGTCGTGCCCTTTTTAAGGAGGAACCAAAGTCGCGTAGGTATGAGAAATTCCTAATTTGATCAAAGTAAGCTGTCGTAAATATTGAGAGGAAGATCCAAATTAAGTCTTCTAACTTTACGGAAGCCTTGACAGGCCAAGAGCTTCTGAGTTTTGTTGATCAAGCCTATTTTTATTAAAGCCTAAAGATATATTATCCTTCCAGCGCCTCTGTGATTATCTGCCCTTAGGCACCCTTCAATGTGCTGGTTTTCTTTTTGAAATGGAGTGAAATATCATCACTTCGATGGGCTTGGGGCTTAAGAGATAACTTGAGCGTGATTTCACAAGTCACAACAATGATTGAGTTCTATCCCAGAAATGGGCTGTGTAAGATAATTGATGCACTTGTATCAACAAGGTTAAGAAATGGTTGAAAACAAGGTTGGAACCTATATCTCCACTGAGGGTCTACACAAACGCTTATAAATCCTCAGATTTACTTATATTATTCAATTCAAAAAATTATAAAATTAAATTATATAGGATGAAACTGATCCTTAATTCCTTATATAAGAGTCAGACCCTATCTTAGATAATATAAAGCTAGTCCTGATGTTTGTTTTACTAACTAGTCCTAATAATTATCTAGACTCATAGTAATCAACTATGATCATTTATAAATTTCTAATAGATAACTATTGCATGTATATAAATTTTGAAATACTACTAATAGAAATATAGATGCATTTATTAGTACACTGTACTCTTATATTCTAGATATTTAATTAATTTAAGTATGTATCGTTCCACATCACTCTTCTTTCTTTCAGAAAAAAAAACTTGACCTTGAGATTTGGAGTGAGAAGATTCGAACAAGATACTATTTAAAAGAATAAGCGTGAGTGTGCCATCTCGAACAAGTGACTATAAATTCTGGAAGCCAATGGTAGATAAACATCCAGAAATTCGATTTTATTGAAACATTTTGGAATAACAAAGTCAACTGTGGACTGTTACAGAAGTCCCTTTGACATCTAAGGAGAGACTTAGAATCATTGACATTCCACTTGCATGATCTCCACGTCATCTTGTACAAATCGGAATATCAAGTTGGAAGGAACAAGCATTTCATAGTCAACTTGCACATCCAAATTGGCTTTAAAAGTATTCTAACATTTAATCATTTCCTGTTTCGCATCACTAGTGGCTTTCCTTTCAACTTTGAGAAGAGTTGGTGAACTAGAACCCTTCAAGAACAAAGATCTGCAGTGCATCTAGTGTACTTGCGCTCTTGAAATTGTGGTTCACTCGGAAAGAGATCTTTTACTAACCTTCGGATCTTGATCTTTCTCTGTTGCATTTTTAGTGAATTTGTTTAAACTTAAATTAAGACAAAAAACACAATGTTTTGGTTGGTCTTAATTTAAGTTAATTCCTTTTGAATTATACAGAATATCTTGCATATAATATTCAAGAGAAGTATGTTGCAAAACTAAAGAAGCAGAAAAGAAGACGGCTGCTTACCAACCATGCATACTCCCTGTTTGAACAAAATTTTATGATAATCTTTGTTTTTATTGTTTTTAACATTAAATTTCTTGTAGATCAAATTGGACTTACACCTGAAGAGGTTATTTCAAAAATAATGTCAAATCCTGATGTTGCCATGGCCTTCCAGAATCCTAGAGTTCAAGCTGCCATCATGGATGTATGTCCATTTGTCTATATATATAATTTCTGTTTTAGTGGGCTTGTCAATTGATGTTTCATTATGTCAGTACATGCTTATAAATTTTATATCTTATATCTAATTGATTTTTCACTTTTGCAGTGTTCTCAAAATCCATTGAGTATTGCAAAGTATCAAAATGACAAGGAGGTAACTTGCCAAATATAATCATGTTTGGATATTGTGTGGGCTTATGCTAGGAATAGACGGTGTGTAATTTTTAATTTTGAAAAAGAAGAGAAAAACGGGGAAGAGCAAAAGCAAACTTTTCAGCCAGTGTCAAATCTGGGTTTACTTTAGAGCTTTTATTTTGTCCATCAAAATAAACCAAAAATACAACAATCAGAAGTAGGGTTTGGGGAGAGTGAGATGTCAATAGGAGTAGATAGACTGTTTTCGCAAAAACTCCGGCTTTTCAGCTTTTTGATTTAAAAAACCTGTGAAAGTTATAGAAAATGCAAAAAAAATGTCTAATGTTGAAAATTTGGATTTTTTTTTTTTTCTAAATAAAATCTTTGAGAGACTGGAATAGGCATCAAAAGGCGAAGACAGTGAGGGTGGTATCGTGCTAGGTTAAAAGTCTGTTTTGGCATAAAAAAGCATGCAGAAACTTTTTAGTGAGGTCCCATTTTGAGATCAATTATTGTTCTATAACCGTCGTTCCACATACTACTAATTATGCTTCTCATGAGATGTGCGAAAGCACTTGTTCATATGCATTTCCAGTTTTACTTGTCTATATTGATGTTGCAGTTTTTCTTGCTACTGTTTGATAGAAAAAAGTAATATTGTTCTCATTTCACATTTCAGGTCATGGATGTTTTCAATAAAATATCAGAACTCTTTCCTGGGGTTACAGGTTCACCTTGAGTCTTTTAGGTAAATACATTGGCAGTATGGCCTTTTGTCATTTTTGAGAGGGTGAGTGGGATTAAAGTTGCAGTTTCAAATCTCGTTTGCATCTGATCATCAGGTATGCTACGCAGCTTGGGGTTTATTATCGTAGGTAAAACGTTGCACTTATTTGTAAGTGTTAGCTTTATAGAGTTTGTAGAACCTCTTTGACCTTCTTTAGTGGATGGATTGCTTTTGAGTTTGCTACATCGATTTTTCGGCACATGTTTTCAGTTATCTGGAAGTAGTGAATTCTACTCATTAATACTCTATCTTATGTACTTTCTACTAGATTACACAGATTTGAACTGAACCTATAATATGAAAATTTGAGAAAAATGTACTCTGGATTCTGCAGTGGTCTTTTTTTATTCCCCAATATTCGACTAGGTCTGTAGATGAGCTGAATAGAAGGAACTTTTGCTATAACATATTTCAGGCACAGTAAAAGCTAAAACTGCGTACTTGTACAATTTTGTAACCATACTGAACTTTGATATCTACAATGTGCAATAACAATTTAATTTTTTCTGTTAGATTTCGACCTGGATTCTTATTCAGTGTTCCCCAAAAATTCAGGTTATACATTTTGCATAGTAATTATTGTGATAAGATCTAGGTATTCAATATTAAATCCTTTGCTGCTAAAATCCTTAAAATGTATGTGTTTGGCAGTGATACTTCAGTTCTGCAGTCAAAACCCACAAGTTATTAATAATATCAAAGAAGCATTTTTCAAGTTTACTCACTCCTAAGATTATAAATTCTGGCGTTTTCGTTACAAACAAAAAGTGTAATGTCCATTTTGCTTTGTAATTTGAAAATATGAAATTTATTTCGAGTACATTTGGCATAAGCATAAACATAAACATTCATTAAAAGATTGAGTCTGCACTTTCGTGAGAGTTCTTCCTATGCCAATCATACTAAAATCTGCTATCTCCATCCTTTTGAAAGTAGGTTGATTTCTACATCAAAATGTTGATGTTTAAACAAATAGAGATAGAAATGTTTTTTTTTTGACACCAAGGAAGAATATTTTATTGAATCATAACGTCACTGTTACAAAGAGATAAAACCTCAGGTGAGGCATTAGAACTTGTAAAAATACAACCAGACATAAAACAGGATTGCCTAGCCAAGCAATGGGCTACCCTATTTGCTGATCGCTTAACAAAATGGTACTCAGCATTTGCAATATCATGCACTAGCTTCTTACAATCTTCAATCACCAAGCCAAACGTAGATGCAAGCACTATTGGACTACGCATTGCTTGGACAACTCGAATGCAATCTGTCTCCAGAATCACCTCACTCCATTGCTTTGACTTAACCCAGCTCAACGCTTCCTTAAAGCCTAGAGCTTCCGCCATCTCCGCTGTGATGCTTCCAACAAAGCCAGCTACTTTGGCTTCCAGAAATGTACCATTATGATCACGAGCCACAGCACCATAACCATACCTCTGTTCATTGTGAAAAAGGGCAGCGTCAACGTTTATCTTAATTTTATTAACACTCGGTTTAATCCACTGCTCATCCCCGTCCACTATGTGAGAATCACCAACAGACGAATTGGAAATTTTTGACTGAGCATCTTTCCATTGATCAAGAATAACCCGTGACTCACGAACCACTTCATCCACATGAGGGTACGTATTGTGCCAAACAGCCTTGTTTCGAGCTAACCACACAGCCCATAATAGCATGACAACCTCTGCAACTCTAGAGCTATTAACCTGCAACATCAAACCTTCCAGCCAAATAGCAAAATCATCTCCTGTACTTACATAACAATCCAAGCCTGCAGCACGACCACAAGCCTGAGCAAAACTGCATTGAACAAGACAGTGAAGTGTTGTTTCTTCCATATCATTACATGTTGGACACTGCACAGACAACGGAACACCTCTCATTCTCAACGCTACACGAGTAGGCAAAAAACCCTTACACGCCCTCCAGGCAAAATCCTTTATCTTTGGTGGAATCTTTAAATTCCACAACTTCCTCCAGAAACCAGAATTTGCAGTAGAAACCCAATTTCCTTTCATCACTTTAATTAATTGATACGCACTTTTCACCGAGTAAAAACCACTTCTTTCTCTACACCAGAACCGAACATCCTCCTCATGGCTACTACTAAGTGGAATACCACAGATTTGAATTTGATCTCGAACCTCGAATAAATCCCGAATGACCTCCAAATCCCATTCTTTAGCACCAGTCTTTAACAGGCTTTGAACATTCTGACCCACCAGACCTGGGTGCCTGCTAATAACATAAGGTTGAGTATTATCAGAAAGCCATGCATCATTCAAAATATTAATCCTTTCCCCTGATCCAACCCTCCATCTAACCCCTGCTTTAATCAAACTCTGGGAGGCCAAAATACTCCTCCAAATAAATGAGGGATTACAGCCCAACTCTGCCTCAAGAAAAGAACACCGGGGAAAATATCTAGCCTTGAAAACTTTAGTAACCAATAAATCTTCTTGATTAAGAAGGCGCCATCCTTGTTTTCCTAGGAGAGCGATATTAAATTCATGAAGGTTACGAAAGCCCATACCACCATTACATTTCGGTTCACACAATCTCACCCAACTAGCCCAATGAATCCCCTTTCCTGAATTTGAAAATGAACCCCACCAATACTTACACATGAGCTGTTCAATTTCTTTGCACATCGTCATAGGAAGCAAAAACACTCCCATTGCATAAGTCGGAAGCGACTGAATTACTGTCTTTAATAGAATCTCCTTGCCCGCTTTTGAAACAATCTTCCCATCCCAACTCATTATTTGACCACGAACCCTATCTTTTAAAAATCCCAGGATGGCGTTCTTGTTACGACCCATAGTATTGGGCAGACCCAAATACTTACTATTATCAGTAGCCTCCACCATGCCCATCTGATTACAAACCGCAGCTCTCATATCTTCTTTAGTATTCAAACTAAAAAAGATAGCAGATTTATTACGATTGACCTGCTGCCCCGAGGCTCCTTCAAAAATTTGAAGCAACTGACAAACTTTAGAAGCCTCTTCAACAGTAGCTTTACAGTAGAGATAACTGTCATCCGCGAACAGCATATGCGAAATAACCGGTGCCCCATTAGCCACTCGACAACCATGTAACCAACCTTGTTGAACAAACCTGTTTATCAACGCAGTAAATCCCTCATGGCAAATAATAAACAAGTACGGGGAGATTGGATCCCCCTGTCTAATACCCCTAGAAGGGATGATAGGGCCCATTTTTCTGCCTCCATGAGTAACATTATAACGAACTGTTGATAAACATTGAGCAATAAGTTGAACCCATCTGTCAACAAAACCCATCTGCCTCATAATAGCTTCAACAAAGTTCCACTCTACGCGATCGTAGGCCTTGCTCATATCAAGCTTGACTGCCATAAACCCATCCTTACCTGAACGCCTTCTCTTTAGGTAATGCACAACCTCAAAGGAAACCATGACATTATCCGAGATAAGTCGACCCGGAATAAAAGCACTTTGGTTGGGAGATATCACTTTATCTAGCATAGGCTTCATACGATTAGCTAGAACTTTAGAAATTACCTTATAAGAAACATTGCAAAGCGCTATAGGCCTTAGATCCCCCATATTAGTTAGATTCTTCTTCTTCGGAATTAGAACTATATTCGTCTCATTCAAACCTTGACTTAAATGACCCGTATCAAAAAAATCACGAACAATCTTGATCAAATCTCCTCCAACAATACTCCAATATTTCTGGTAAAAACCCGGAGTCATACCGTCTGGCCCGGGAGCTTTATCCGGGTGCATTTGGAACAGAGCACACTTGACTTCCTCCTCCTGAATTGGACTTAATAGCTCCATATTTATTTGCTCAGTAATAGAAGCTCGAATGTTATCAAGAATGCCTTCCCAATGAGAATCTGAGGCAGTGAAAATATTATGAAAATAATCAGTTACAACCGTGTCCAAGCCATTCGCCCAATCCACCCAATTACCTCCCTCATCCTGAAGCCTCTGAATCTGATTGTTTCTCCTCCTCTTACTAGCCATGGCATGGAAGTATTTGCTATTTTGATCCCCATATTGTAACCATAATTGTTTGGATCTCTGTCTCCAAAATATCTCCTTCTGAATAAGAATTTCATTGAACTTTTTCTGCTCCTCAGAATATAACTGAATAGAGTGAGGATCCCTTCGTTGCTTCAAATGTTTTAATCGGTGCTTACTTTGTCTAATACGTTGAGCAAAATTGCCAGTAATCTCCTTGCCCCATACACCCAATTTATCCTGACATATACTGAGTTTATCATCATACCCTAACTCTGAATTCAAAGCCCAGCAATCAGCCACAATTTCCTTACACTTTGGCTCCCTCAACCAAGCATTCTCAAATCGAAACTGTCTAGAGACACCAGACCTAGTATCCTGCCTTAGCTCCAGAAAAATAGGCATGTGATCCGAAGTTGAAATCTCTATATTCTGTAACGTAGCCTCCTTATACATATGCAACCACCGTTGAGACACCAAAGCACGATCCAGTCTAATTTCAACCCAATCTTCCGTTCCTCGAGACTTCTCCCAGGTGAAAGGATAACCAACCATACCCAAATCCACCAAATTACAATCAGACATCGTCTCACAGAACCCCTGAATCAACCACTCCGGATAGCGACGACCTCCCTTTTTCTCTTCATGGGACGTAATGTTGTTTAGATCACCAATTACACACCAAGGGAGACTCGATTGCTGACTTAACATACGGAGAAGCTCCCAAGTTCTCCTTCTAAGACTCCTATTAGGCTCTCCGTAAAAACCTGTCAGCCTCCAATCTTCACTACCACTAATACTGACTGCCACATCGATATGATTCTTCGAGGAACTTCGAAGCTTCACCTCCCCTTCATTTCTCCATAACAATGCCAACCTCTACCATGAAGTTATTTATTTTGAGTTGTTTGAATATGGTCATGTAGAATAGCTTTAAAAAGATAGGAAAATAATCTCTTATATTAGCCAAATAAGGGAACTTAAAAATGAGTTCTAGTAGACTGTGATTTCATAAAAAAAATAAAATTAATCTTTAACAAACTCACTCCCCCTAAAAATATACTTAAACATGAGTTCTAGCAGACCGTGATTTTATATTTACTTGCACTGTATGCCCAATGTCCCATACTTCACTTTGCTAGTTTATACCTCTAACTTTTAATTGAAATAGTTGAAAAAACTGCGCTTTATAGGATGTTTTTAATTTTTTTTAAAAAAACTATCTTAATTTTTTTAAAAAAAATTATCAATAAAATTACAATGATTATTCGATCCTCCTTAATAAACCATCATCCTATAAAACATGATTTCTTGTTAAAATCGAAATTTCAAATTTAATATATTGAATATTTGTCTTATATATTAATTTTAATGTTAACATACGCCTTTCTAATTAGTCGCTCTCTCGTTGAAAATACACATATATAAATTTACATTTCTATTTTACTTCTAATTTAACTTTTAATTATGTGTTACAAATATCTATTATACTTCTAATATAATTTTTAATTATATATATTTCTTATAAATTTGAATCCTTCTGCTCCATAAATTCGAAAACCTATTTTACATCCGATAAAACTTTTAATTATATGTCTAACCTATAAATTTGAACTATTCTTTTTATACATTCGAACACCTATTATGCTTAAAATATAACTTTTATTTATGTATCTTCCTTATAAATTCGAATGGTTCTACTTTATAAAATAAAATACAACATTTTTTCTACTTCTAATATGTTAAAGGATATTTTTTTAATTACAACAATTATTCATTCCTCCCTATAAGTCGTTCTCCCGTTAAACCCGCTTCTCTCTTTAAGATCAAAATCCTAATTTTAACATATTTACTACTTGTTTTATATATTAATTTTCATGTTAACATACTCGTTTCTAATGAATCGATCTCTTGTTGAAAAAACACCTACATAAATTAGCAATCCTATTTTATGGTTAATAAAACTTTTAACCATGTCTTACAAACACATATTCAACTTTCGATATAACTTTTCATTGTGTGTATTTCTTATAAATTCGAACTCTTCTACTCCATAAATTCGAAACCTATTATATTTCTGATATAACTTTACTTATATATTTAACCTATAAATTTGAAAAAATTCTCATTTATAAATCGAACATCTATTATATTTCAAATTTAACTTTTATTTATATGTCTTCCCTATATATTTGAACTATTCTCCTCTATAATTTTGAACATCTATTCTATATCTAATATGTTAAAAGTTATTTTTTATTAAGTAGTATTTAAAATTATAGAAAATTAGAAAATTAGATTTATAGAGATGCTTAATGATCAGATGTATAGAATTGAAGTAGAGCATAAGAAAAGCACAAAAAGAAAAAAAATTTACCATCACAACTGTTGCTATAAAAAGTCTAAAACAATTAAAAAATTAGGTTGGATATTATTTTATTTTTTTGAAACAAAAATTAATTCATTAATGAAAAATTATAAATTATATTCGTAGCCCATAAATGCGGTCCAATTGACCATCAACATACATTCAACTTGGTTCCAATTATGCTTCCTATATCTAGAGCCAAATATAAACAAAGAATTATCACAATCAAAACAAAGAATAATTGTTAAATTTAAAAATAATCATACCATTAAAAAGAGATGAAATTTATAAAACAGAATCATACCATCTATTATCGTATCTTGTAATTCGAAATTGTTTATATAAAAATAGAAAAGAACTCCATAAAATTTAGAGCATACAGCTACTAGCATGAAAATAATTGTAAATCTAGCTATGTAAATCTATTCATGCAAAAAGGAAAAAAAATGAAGCTTGAGAATTAAAATAATAACAAAGAAACTCGGGTCTCTACTTTTTGTAAATATATTGACGTAAATAATGTGGTCCCTGCAAAGCAAACTTCTCTATAAATTAGACATCTTAAACATGTATATATTTAATTCTATTTTGTACAAAAAGTTTTTATATTAATTCAAACTCTTCTTCTTTATAAATTCGAACCCATATTCTACTTTTAATATATTAGTGTTAAAAGTATACATCTTTTATATTAATTCGAGTTCTTCTCTTTTATAAATTCGAATACCTATTTTACTTCTAATATGTTAAAAGAATTTTTTTTATATATTAGTATTTTAAATTCTAAAATTCTAAAAAATTATAAAAATAGATTGAAACGATCTTAGAGGCGCCACCTAACCTCCTCTGTATCCTCCTATATATATACTAGCCTATAACCCGTGCAAGGCACAGACGATTAAAGAAAATTTAAAAATGACAAACTAAAAAAATTAATAGGAACAGAAAATATTAAATAAATAATAATAATAAATATGATAAATTATAAAATAAGAAACTTAAATATTAATTGTAACATAGAAAAAAAGAATACAAATGAGGCTGAGAAAGATAAATGGGGCATTTTTAATATTATTTTATTATTTATTAAAATAATATTACTAATAAGGACAAATAAAAAAGCTAACATGTTTTAATTAAAAAAAAACAACTACCCGTGATATTTTTAGAAGTGTTTTAATTATATTAATTGTATTTGTTAAAAAAATATGTAAGTTTTTTAAATAATTAAAAGCGTTAAAATAGATTTTAAAATAAATAAGTAAGGGTTGCATCAAGAGAGATTTTAGTGAAAACAAATATAAAAGATAATATGTTTTAATTTAAAGTTAATTTTTCGTGATATTTTTGGAAAATAAATAGATTTTTTTAGGGAAAAAAATATTTTAATTATAAAAGACAATCAGCTAGTTACTATCTTTATATTATTTTATTATTTATTAAATAGAATAAATGACCGAAAACCATAACTTTAAATGTTTCGCCTTTAATAATACTAACTTAAAACCCGTGCGATGCACAGATTGTTAATTGTTGTTTTATTATTTACTTTTTAATATTTTATTAATTGTATTTGTTAAAAAATAAGTAGGTTTTATTAAAATAGCTAAATGCTTTTAAATAATTAAAAACATCAGAATGGATTTTAAAATAAATAAGTAAGGGTTTGCCCGTTATATTTTTTTGAAAATGAGGAGTTTTAGTAAGGAAAAATAGAAAATGTAACATGTTTAGTTTAAAAAAGGTAATTGTTCGTGATATTTTTGAAAAATGAGGTTCTAAAATCTAATAATTAAAAGTATTTTAAAATAATTAAGTAAAGGATTTGTCCGTGATACTTTAAAAAAAAAGATTTTAGTAAGAAAAATAAAAATTATTTTTTAATATTTTAAAAATTGGTGATATGAGTGTGATATTCTAAATGTTAGTAATATGTAAATATTTTTAAATAATTAAAATAAGTTTTAAAATAAATAAGTAAGAGTTTCCCTGTGATATTTTTGGAAAAAATGGATTTTGTAAGAAAAATAGAAAAAATAACATGTTTCGGATAAAAAAAAGGTAATTACCCATGTTATTATTTCAACCGGAGGAAGTTTTATTGAAAAAATAGAAAAAGTAATGGGTTTTAGCTGAAAAAGGTAATTGGTTATAAATATTTAACAATATTTTTTTAAGTAAGAGTAATTAGGTAAAATCACTTAAGACCCACCGACCAACCAAACTTTTAATGTTTCGTCTAGTATATTATACTAGCTTATATCCCGTGCGATGCACGGTCTTCTTTAATATTTTCTTTTTATTTATTTAGATTTTAGTTATTATATATAATTTGATAAAATTTTAATATATATATATATATTGGATTTATAAATCTAACAATATAATATTTAAATTTAATATATTAGTGACGTAATCAATAGTAGTATTTTAGATATTAAAATATAAAATATTTTAAAATAACAGATCTAATGATTCGTATTTTTTTACTCTTAAAAATCTAAAGAGGGACTCAAGTGCAAATATCAAAATATGTGTTTGTTCAATATACCGAGTTTATTTGAATATACTATTACTTTTATTTTCATTAATTATCTCGTTTAAATTGAATGTTAAAAAAATTATAATAAACATGAATTTCATAAGTTTAATATAATAATATTACCAATATATCTATCATTTACCCGTGCTATTTTTAATTTGAACATGAGTTGTTTCAGTTAAAAAATATATACGTCGTCTGCATTACTTTTAGAAAATTAGTTGTTTAAGTTAGAAAATATAAAAGAGGTAATTTGTTTTAGCTGAAAAGAATAACTTGTTATTTATTAATATTTATATAAAAAAATATTACCATTGTATATTTATTTTGCATGTATTATATTTAGAATATAAGTTGTTTTAGTTAGAAAATATAAAACACATAATGTGTTTTTGTTGTCGGTTATAAATATATAATAATATTACCATTTTATATATATATATTGCCCGTCTTATTTTTAGAAAATGATTTGTTTTAGTTAAATAGATATATGAAATAGGTAATATGTTTTAGCTGAAAAAGGTAATTGGTTATCAATAACTTGGTTTCCATATATGTGTCCTATTTATAAGATGAGTTGTTTTAGGTAAAAAATATAAAAATAATGTGTTTTAGCTAAAAAAGGTAATCGGTTATAAATATATAATAATATTATCATATTATATATATGTTGCCCGCTTTATTTTTAGAAGATTAGTTGGTTTAGTTTAAAAAAAATATAAAATAGGTAATGTAGTGAAAAAAGGTAATTGGTTATTAATAAATTGATTATAGATAGGTCCGTGAATCGGCCCAAATACCGACCGGCCGGCCGACCGACCGACCGACCAAAACTTTTAATGTTTCGTCTTTAATAATATAGTATAGACTAGCTTAAAACTCGTGCGATGCACGGATTGTTAATTGTTATTTTATTATTATTTTTTAATTGTATTTGTTAAAAAATTAATTAGGCATGTTAAAATAGCTAAACACTTTTAATTAATTAAAAACATTAAAACAGATTTTAAAATAAATAAGTAAGGGTTTGCTCGTTATATTTTTGGAAAATGAGGGTTTTAGTATGGAAAAATAAAAAATGTAACATATATTTAGTTTTAAAAGGTAAATGCCCGTGATATTTTTGGAAAATGAGGTTTTAAAATTTAATAATTTAAATTACTTAAATACGTTTTAAAATAAATAAGTAAAGGGTTTGTCCGTGATATTTTTAGAAAAAGAATGGATTTTAGTGAGAAAAATTGAAAAAGTAAATTGAAAAAGACAATTTCCCGTGATATATTTAGAAAATGAAGGACTTTGTTAGAAAAAAATCTATAATGTGTTTTAGCTGAAAAGTTAATTGGTTATAAATAGGTATTTGATTATTTATATTTTAATATTTTTTAGTAATTGCATTTGTTAAGAAAAATAAGTAGACATGTTAAAATAGGTAAACTTTTAAAAAAATAATTATAATATTATGTTTAAAAATAAATAACTAAAGATTTGTCCGTGATATTTTTGGAAAATGAGGGGTTTTAGTAAATAAAAATAGAAAAACTAACATGTTTTAGTTAAAAAAGGTAATTGCCCGTGATATATTTGAAAAAGTAAGGGAATTTGTTACAAAAAATAAAAAAAAATAATGTGTTTTAGGTGAAAAAGGTAATTGGTTATAAATAGGTAATATTATTATTTAATAATATATTTCTATAAATAAGTAAGGTTAATTAAGTAAAAACACGAATTTAAGAAAGGACAATTAAGTAAAATAACAACGTACCATACCGACCGACCAAACTTTTAATGTTTCGTCTATTATATAATAGTATTGATTTATTATCCATGCAACACACGATTGTTTTTTAAATATTTATAATTATATTTATTTATGAATATTTTAATATTTAAAAGTTATTAGTTTACATGATTAAATTATTGTTAAAAAAATTTAGCCAAAAAAATTATAGTTAAAAATTTGATATTTATTATATTTTACACGCTAAACTATTCTAAAACTAAAAAGAGAATAAAGTGACGAAATTTAATGTTGAGAATTCTATTCGATTTAGGAAATCTACTTATATATAGTTTAGATTATTAGAATACCCTTTATTAACCAAATATAGTTTTTAATGTTAAATCTAACGGTTTTCACCTATCTATTTAACATTAAACGATTTTGATTATTTTGGTATTCAATGAGTTTCCTTATTTAATTACAATTATTTTTATGTTTTGACTTTTTAGAAAATCCAATCCCATTATAATATCTTTTAACTTATATCATTTTTAGACAATAACTTCTTTTTATATGATATAATCTTGATCATCTATTTTTAAAAGTATTGCATCTAACGGTTGAGAATGTTTTGGCGGTATTTAGAAACAAACTACCATGATAACATCATTAATTTTTCTTAATATTTATAATTTTTTTAAATATTTATTGCTAAAATATAATGTACTCTTTTTTGTAATATGTTAAAGATGCGGGAACTTTGAACTTTTGAGAAAATAAATTATCAATAAAAATATAATTTTTTTTGTAATAGTCTTCTTTTAAAGTAGTACACTGTAACGATCAAAATTCTGTATAAAATTCATTTTTTATAGTATATCCTATAAATATCTATGTTATTATATTAAAGACTAAATAATGAAAGCTTTCTTATAAGTTTGGTCGCTTTGTTTGATCACTCAATCCATAATCGTTGGATGTTTCAAATTAAATTGTTGAAAAACGTTAGATATAACAGTAAAATTATCATGTAGAATGATCTAAGGTTTGAATCTACCAACAACATATTAAAATTTATAGGTTTTTTTTTTAAAATAAAGAATTTTTTCATTTTTTTTTCTTGCAAACATAGGTTATTTGATAATATTTTTTGTAAAGTACGATTTTTCAGAAAAGTACTATACTAATTGATTAAGAAACTTTTAAAGTTTCGAATTTAATAATTTACAATGTATATATGTTAAAAAAGTTTGGCCTCTATAGCTGAGTCTAAAATTTCAAAATACGATTTTTTTTAATATGAATATAGTCCTGCTAACAATGAAATTAGGTATCTATGAGTTCTTATAAAACAAAATCACCATTTACGTATAATTTATTATTTAATAATAAATAATATTTGATTAGTTATGATCTAAAACTTAATAAAATAGGATTAAAAATATGCACAATTTAATAAAATTTTATCCTTGTATTATTATATTCTTTGTTGATTTAAATTTTTCTTAGATTGATTTGAATTTTTAAACATAGATTTCTAAATTTAAAATAGTTAGAAAAAAATAATTAAATTGGTATTAAAATAATGATGACATAATAATTATTATTAGAATTTAAATATTCACTTTACTAATTTGGGCTATATCCTGAGTTTTAGAAATTGAATTTTGATGATTTTACAACCCATGCGAAACTAACGAAATTATCTTTAATTTAATGATGGTTTAATAATTATTATCTAACTTGACCAGTTGATCTACTCATAAAATAAACTGAAAAGAAAAGATGGTTAAGAAGTTTTACATAAAAAATTCAATTCAATATAGAAAATCAATTCATAATTGGTTTAAATTATCAAAACACACTTCTTAGTATTTAAATATAATCTTAACTTTAATCAAATACACATTTTAATATAAGTATTATATTCAAAATTATCGTTTATGAATATGAAAACCTTAATATTTTGATATTATCCTTTTATGTTTGTTATATGTAAAATAATATAATTATCATTTGTATTAATCAAATTGTTATGTTACTTCAGAAAAAAAAATGTTTAAATTTATTTAGGAGTTCTACACGTAGGGTCCACGTGTATCATTGTAATCGATATGAATTGTTATCTTCATATTTGGTTTAATAATTATTATCTAACCGGAACTATACATAAATTCAAGAGAAAATATATTTAAGAATTTCTACATAGAAAAATTTTAAATTATCAAAATACACTTTTTAGTATTTAAATATAATTCTATTATTAATCAGATACACTTTTTAATATTAGATCTAACAATTCTCATCGATCTATTTAAGATCTAACTATAATTATTAATTTGGTCGTAATCGTACACGGACGATCGATTTTAATTTTTTCTTAAATTGGTTTTAATATTTTATTGAAATAAACATAGAATTTATAAATTTAAAAGAATTAGGAAAACAAATTAAATTGGTGCTACAATAATAAAAATATATTTATTAAAATTTAGATAATAACTTTACTGTTTAGGCTCTATTTTGAGTTTTAGAAAACAGATTTTAACGATTTTACAGCCCACGCGAAGCTTACAAAATTATCTTTAATTTAATGATGGTTTAATAATTATTATCTAACTGGAACTATCCATAAACTGAAGAGAAAAGATAATTACGAATTTTTACATAAAGATTTCTATTCAATATAGAAAACCTATTTATAATTGGTTTAAATTATAAAAATACATCTTTTAGTATTTAAATACTATCCTATTAATAATCAAATACAATTTTTAATATTATATCTGACGGTCCTCATTGATTTGAAGATTTATAGTTTAATAATCCAACGGATCGTATACTTTTGGTAGTACAGTGACCAACCAAAGTTTTGGATAAGATCTCCCTTGCGCTTATTATATATAAGGAGTTAATTATAGTATAAAAATAATTAAGTAAGAGTAATTAAGTAAAACAATTAAATAATGCAAGTACCGTACCAAAAAACAGATAACAAAACTTTTAATGTTTCGTCTTTAATAATATAAAATACGTAAATATTTTTAAATAATCAAAAACATTAAAGTATATTTTAAAATAAATAAGTAAGGGTTTGTCTGTGATATTTTTGGAAAAAGAGAGGTTCTAGTAAGTAAAATAGAAAAAATAACATGTTTCAGTTAAAAAAAAGTAATTGTTAGGTCCAAAGTATCCTGGGGGGTTGAATACGATACTCACAAATTATTCGATTTCTTTCACTTATATATATATATATATATATATATATATATATATATATATATATATATATATATATATATATATATATATATATATATATATATATATATATATATATAAGGGCTACTCTAGTGAGACCCCTCTTATAATGAGAACTGAGTCCAAATCACCAAATCACTAAAAACAATATCACCATTCATATACATACATCAATAATTATACATATATCCTCTTCCTATTACTCTACCACCACTGTCCCTTCTTTATCATTTTCATTATAGCCTGTTTTACTACTACCTCCATCATTTCTCCTACTCCACAACCACCATCTCCACTACACCGTTATATTAGCAAAATCAACATCATCATCCCATCTGATGCACCTAGCACCACCACCTTAACTGTCATTTTCACTATTTATGTCTCATGTAAAATCACCACCATATCAAAATCACCAAATTTAAGCTAGAATCAACAGAAAATTCAACACAAATCACCGAAATTCTATCAAAATCACTAGTTTTTTTTGAAACAAATCATTAACAATTTTAAAACAAATCACCAAAAATCGCTGCTTAAACCATGTATACCACCACCAGTATACTAAATTATAAACCACCACCAGTATACTGCCATCATAACTACAGAATCACCAAAAATTTAATACAAATCATCAAAATTTCAACACAAATCACTAATTTTCAACGCAAATCACAAAAATTTCAGAATGTAAATCCCCCCAAAATGCACCCATATACACATTGAAATTAAAAAAAAAAACTACAATTTTCTGGGTAACAAACCATTAACCGCAATTGAACCATAATCCCTCATAGCTTCTCGTGCCTTCTTCTTTTACATATCCTACCTCATTTGTACCTAATCTGTTTTTCGCTCGTGGACCAAACTTATGGAGTCGTCGACGTTCTTCAAACCATAATCATTCTCCAACACCATTATTTCACTTTAAATTCCTGATGATGATACCGAGAGGTGTTTAGGTGAAATAGAAAAAAAAAGGTCAAGAAGTTGAAATAAAAAGAGATAAGAACAAGAGGATCTTGAAATGATATTAAAAGAGAAAAAATAGATATGGATTTACAGGAGGGAGGGGGGAGAGAGAGAATTTTAAAGTGGGTGAAAAAAATGGATAGATTGGGAAGTGGGTGGATGAGTGATGTGAGGAGAGAGAAATAATTATTCTAATTTAAAGAAATGTGTGTTTATTTGTGGCCCAGATTAAAAGTAGTTTTAACATTGAGTGGCTGAGATTTAGTCTCAGTTCTCATTTTAACCTAGGGTCTCATTTGAGTACTTGTCTATATATATATATATATATAGAGTCGCGCTCCATTAAGAACCCCCTTATTGTGAGATATGAGATTTAATCCTAGTCATTCATTTATAAATCTTATATTCATAAATTTATTAATATTTTAATATTCCCACCACCCTCACCCCTCCACCACCTCCGGTCACCGGCGGCCACCAACTCCAGCGATTAACAGTAATCACCAACGTCATCACTAAAATCACCATAGTCAAAAAAATATTACCGACATCAAAAAAAAATCACCACCATCTCCTTCCTACTTCTGGTCAGTAACTCCGGCCACCATCCACCTCCGGCCATCTAAAAATCACCACAATTAATAAAAATCAGCATAATAAAAGAATGACTACAATTGAACCACCACAACTACCCCATCATAATCACGTCATGTCACCATCTCCAATCATCACCAGTTATAATACACCATTAATCACCGGAATTATCGCCACGCCGCCGCCACCACCGCATCACTAGAACCGCCCTTTATAAAATCACCAAAAACTAATGGAAATCACTAAATTTAAATCACTGTTCTGCCACCAATAAAAATCACCAGATTTAAACTCTGAACTATAACCAAAATCACCAGATTTAAACCACTGCATCACCTTTAATCACCACCGTCATTACTGATCACCGGGGCCACAACATCCACCACGTCTACCACTGATCACCACCTTTTTCACCATAAGCATCATATCACTAATTATCATCAATACAAATCACTATAATCACCACTTCCATCACCAAAATTTGATTTAAAATCACTAAATCTAAGTTGTTATCATATCTCTATAACCCATACAACCATCATTGACATCGCCAGATCTTTCCTTTGACCTCCATCTTCATTTCAAAGTCTAAATGTCTACTTATTTCTTCATAATTGTAAAGCATAATATAACATAATATGTAACAGAGATAACTACAACTCAACAAAGGAACACGACAGACTATAATATTAACAGAAGCACAGAAATCCGGAAGAATAGAAGAAATGGTAAACTCAAAAAATCAAAATATGGTATGTATTCTTGAAGTCCGTAAACATGTCACGGAAAGAAGTTCATTAATATGATCAAGCCTCAGTGACAAAATAAAGAAACAAGACTTTCAAGACTACATAAATATTTGAATGATATATAGTTAATACCAGAGGATTTCAGTGATTTTAATGAAGCAACCAAAACGACAAAGGACTTATCAACTGTATTGTATTGAAGACGTAGAGGTATTGATCAAGTGTTAGTCATCTGTGAACCAAACCAGTTGCACTAGTTGTCAACACTAAGAAGATCAAGATGTTTATCGTCTCGGAAGAAATTGATTTAAGTCAGACCTGAAACATCATGGAAGTGAAAATAAATTAATAAGGTATGTTTAGGTTAAATTGAAGTACAATATGCTTGTTGCAAGAAGATAAAATCTTCAAGGATCAAAATGATATTAAAGACATTTCGATAGTTTTCATGAAAAACCATCGAAAGAGATAAATGAGGTTTGATAAAAAGCTATCGAACAAGTGGAAAAGAAATTTGACAGTTTCTTTTTAGAAACCATCAAATTGGATAAAATGACATGGTTTGATAGTTTTTATTAATAAAACTATCGAACTAGTTTCAGAGAAACAAGAGATTCTTTTCGATAGATTTTATTTAAATCTATCGAAAGAAAAGGAAAATCTTGTTTTCGATAGTTTTGTTTTCTAGAGCAGGTGAATTGTATTTATGTTTGTCAGAGGTTGGTGAAAAAATGGACGGCCAAGATTACTTCAAAGCCTTCGATAGTTTTTCTCAAAGACTACATTTTGAGAAATGAAGACACTGTCTTCATTAGTTCATTTCAGTTAATGAATTGAAGGATTTGCAGAAGATTAAATACGGAGAGAGTTTTAAGAGCTTGAGAATTTTAGAGAAGTTATTATCAGTGCCTTAAAGTCTATCATTTGTATTGATTACTGTAACTTGAACTCATTGAAGCTAATCCTACGAATTAGAATTTGTAGCACCCTTCGTGGTTTATATTTATAAAACGGTATATTCTCCTAATCGTATTTTGATTTGGTAAATTTAAAATCTAATAATTTGTGAGTATCGTATTCAACCCCCTTCTACGATACTTTGGACCTAACAATAAGCTTTCAGTTTCTCTCCACTCTCTCCTCCCTTTCCACCTCTAATCATTCTAGATAGAGATGGAGATTTAAATCATGAATCTCTGGAAGTAATAATATCGAAATTGATGTTGATCGGAGTTTCGGTAATATCAGAAGTGATATGTATGTATATGTTGGATATTATTTGAGATATGAGAGTGAATTGGGATGGTCAATGATGATGTACACAAACGTGTTAGTTCATTGTGTGGGTTGGTTCGAGAAAAGAGAGAGAATATATAGTGTACAGATTGATGGTTGTGATTAAAAATAATTATCAAAATCGAGGGCTGAGATTAGATCTCAGTTCTCATTTTTGTGGGGGTTTTCATATGAGCACATGCCTATATACATATCCATCTCAAACTTAGCCACCAAGACCTACCATACTCGTTGTACAAGTCTTCCCATATTTGTTATACAAGTCTTATTTTTAATTATATTGAGTTGAAACCCAACATTTATAATTCAAGTAAGTTGATATGCACATTAGTCTTTAGATATATCCACATTTTTCCATGCTTTTTATTTATTTTCTTTCCTAACTTCTATACGTATAATTTGTATTACACATGCAATATATTTAAAGTGTCATAAATTCATTTTTCTAGTTTTGGATAAAGATGATATTATGGGACAAAATAACAAACAACAGTGACCATGCTTTTCGTGAAATCAACAATAATCGATATATATCCCAAACTAATTCATCATCATTTTGGACTGCTCTATATCATCAAAAACAATAAATCAGCTTACGTCTTAATCTTCTTTTTTCATAGAGCGCAGCATTTGCGGGTGTGCCAATTCGAACATCGACAAGATTTAAAGTATATATAATAAATTTCATCTAAATTTGCTTAAATATGCATGATTCTACAAAAATATTCAACGTCAACCTGCACGTATAGAGCACATTACTTACAGATGTGTCAATATATCTATCTACAAGATTTTGAAAGATATATGATAAACTTCACATAAATTCGTTTAAATTCGCATGTTTTATAACAATATTTAACGTCAATCTATGCGTATATAACACATTTTCTCTATTTTTTATAAAGCGTATCATATACCGATGTGCAAATTTGATTATCTACAAGATGTTAAAGGATATATATAATAAACTCCAGTTAAATCTGCTTAAATCTACATGATTCAACAATAATATTTAACGTCAACCTATATACATAGAACACATTATTTACGGGTGTGCCAATCTGACTAAGTACAAAATTTTGAAGAATATCTGATAATTTCACCTAAATCTGAAATCTGCATAATTTTACAATAATATTTAACGTCAACTACTACATATAGAGCATATCATTCACGGGCATTCCATTTCGGCTATCTTTAAAATTGTGAAAGATATATTATAAACTTCACTTAAAATTGCGTAAATTTACATGATTTTATAATAATATTTTCATATCAATCACTCGACCCGCACATATAGAGAACATTGATTATATGAATGTCAATAAGATAATTCATAAAATTTGAAGATATATGATAAACTCCACCGAAAATTGCGTAAATTTAGGTGACTATTTAACATCAATATATACATATAAAGCACATCATTTATCGATATACCGGTCCGACTATTAAAAGACATATAAAAAATTTTGCCTTAATTTGCGCAATTTTGTAAAATATTGACATTGACTTATACACAAAATTAAATTAAATACGCCTCGCCTTGACAAATATTATAAAATAATAATCCTTTATTAAACTACCCCGAGTCTACTAAGATATGTAGTTAAATTGCAGTTAACCAATCATAAAACTATGAATTATTTTACGATCAATCAGAACTCAACCCTAAATTTTAGACCAATCATATTATATTAAGAGTTTTCCTTATTTAACATTCTCATCATATTTTACTAACCATGGTTAGTTTGACAATTTTAATTTAAATACAATAATTAATTTATTTTACATATCCATATATACATATTTTTATATTAGAAAATATTTACTAAAACTCACTATTTTAATTTGAAATCAAACACGATGTACTATTATATATTTTAAGTTATTTTAAACATTTAAAAATCAACTACTATTTTAATATAAAGTTAATCACAATTATATTACTATACATTATAAATTAATTTTCATAATTTCATCATATTATATAATAAGAGTAACAGGGGAAAATACTACCATAAATCATGGAATCGATTCTCATCTACGATATATTAACCAAAAAATTTATATTTAGAGATATACAACTATACTAAAAAGTAATATAATAATAATATGTAAGAAAGATAAATCAACGGTTCGAAACTCAATAAAAACAAATTTATATTTAATATTTAAAAATCAAAATATACTAATATAAGTTAAAGATTCAAATCACAATATAAATTCAATCACAATTATATTACTATACATTATAAAATAATTTTATAATTATATCCTATTATATAATAAGAGTAACAGGGGAAAATACTACCATAAATCATGGAATCGATTCCCATCTACGATATATTAAACAAAAAAAATTTATATTTAGAGATCTACAACTATACTAAAAAGTAATATAATAATAATATGTAAGAAAGATAATTCAAAAGTACTATCAAAGATCAACGGTTAGAAACTCATTAAAAAACTTTTATATTTAATATTTAAAAATCAAATATACTAATATAAGTTAAAGATTCAAATCACATTAACATCATATAAAATCTAATGTTTATATTCCAAAATTATTAATATTATTGTAAAATTTGAATATCGTCAATGACATGTTAATATCTAATACTTATATTATTAAATTTAAGAACACCAACAAAATACAAATATTAATATTACTTAATTTTTATATTATTTGTTCAAAAATACAGTCACAAAGTATACAATTTAATCTAAAAATTACTAAAAAGACATAAAAGAACTGATGAATAAATATATAATAACGTCCAATTAATAAAAACGTATAAAAAACCCGTGCTTTGCATGGGCAATTACTTCAACCCAAAATTTATTTTTTATCTCAACCTCAAATCTGAAATATTTGGATTTAAACCCAGATTTTAAACAACTTGGATAGAATCCATAACTTCAAAGTCCTTAAATTTTGCTAAAGGCTCAAAATTTATAAAATAATAAATTACTATCAATTTGTATTTATAAATAATAACTTGTTATTATTTAAAAATACACAAATCATCCTCCTGGTTAATAATAATAACTTGGATACTAAGTGTTGCATTAATTATCCTCCTAGCTAAATCATTTCAATTTTAGTTAATATACCACTTTGTATCACTTTATTATATAGCATAGTATACTTGGATGAATTATCTTTGTATTTCAGTTATATATGTATCGTATTTTTATGTTTTAATTGTCAACAACTGAAAAATGATTTGACAAAAAAATAGAAAAATGACTTAGGTTTTCATCAACCTCACCCCTAATTCTCCTAGAATTACTTCCCATACATATATTTGAAAGTACGATATAGTTTTCCTCACATGACCTTTCTAGAGGGGTCAATGCCCATATAATATTAGTTCTCAAATTCTCTGAAGCAGAATTTTCGTAGATCCGTAAAAGTCGCTTCTTGAGTAAAACACACAAGTATTTTTCTTCGATACATTAGTTAAAAATATGTATGCATTCATCAACTTAGTTGATAATGGAGCTAACGTTGCATATATTGCTAATTTACCAACTTAATTCTCAAAGGTGTATATCATGAATGTTTAGAACCATTCAAGAGACATCCTGACTCCACAAAGTTAATGAATAACCTAGGGTGGAGAAACAATCTTAAAACCATTAATTATCACTCATTTTATACCAATTTTTATATAATTACCATTAGAATCACATCCATCCATTTTCCTATAATTATCATTTTGATTATTTCCTTGAAATTAGTGGTTTCCTATTAATTAAAATATCAAGGAATGTTTTGTCAAAATAAAAATAAAAATCAAGGAATGTAAACACAATTAATTAGAAAGTTCATATTAAAATTAATAATAAATTAGACGTACAAATAGTTAAATATACGATTCATAAATGTCTTTTAAAATCAGAACAATCCACTATCACCTTCATCTTTTACAAACTAATCAGATTGATGTATATAAAACATATGCAGTAAGTTGACAAATTATAGTAAGAATGAAGATGTTTCAAAGTAAATTTTGTTTATGACCCTTTGCAAGACCAACAAACATATCTGTTACAAACAAAAAATAAGTTTCTATGCTTTTTTTTTTTGAGATTATAGATCTCGTTTGGGTTAGCTTAAAATAATTGTTTATGATATAAAGTTGGTTAATGTGAAAATTGAAAATTTGAAGTAAATATTTGTTTGCGTAATTTTGTATTATGTATAAATTATGAGTTATTAAAATTATAAAAATAAAAGTACAATTTTTAAGTTGAACTTGTGAACGATGATATTAATTTTTACCAAATAAAATTATAGAAGTAAAATAAATTAGTTCAAAAACTACATTCTACCAACTTTTGACTTTAAGCTATTTTTTTTAATTCTAAGTTACTTTTGAACTTATTACACAAACAAACATATATTTTAAATTTAAAGTTTAAAACGACTTTAATCACCTAGCTTTATGGAAAGCCAACGGGATCAGTACCACACACCCCAATGAACATCTTTATACATCCCCAAACTAACCATGACTATTGTATTTGTGTAATTATGAAGTATTTATGTTTGAAAAATGAAATTATTAGATGGGGAAAAAGAACCAAGATTGTAGAGAGGGGGGGGGGGGGGTTGAATACAATCTTTGAAAATTCTTTAGTTCTTGACAGAAAAGATATGAAAGTAAATTCAAGAACAGAAAAACAAACAAGATAAGATAACACAAGAATTAAAAATTCAGGTGGATTGATTTATCCACCTGAGAGATTTTTATTAGAAGAAATCTCTGTGATGTTTATGAATAAACACACAACTGCATACACACTATTCTAGCTTTAGCAATTTACAAAGGATATTGCTTTGAGCTCTCTAAATTACCTAACTGATTTCTCAAGTTCTAGAATAATGCTACACTTGGTTATATATCCCAAGTTTACAAGATATTTCGAACAATTAATAATACAAAAAGTAAATCTGTTCAAGATCTTTGTTTCTCCATTCTGAGTAGTGGTCCATGTGTTGGTAGCTTGCCCTTCTTGGCTGATTGTATTTTATAGAAATGCTACTTTTGACTAGACAAAACAGAATGCTTCTTCTTCTCGTGAGTTTACCAGAAATGCTGGTTTCCATGCTCTGTGAAATCTGCCAACCCATGTGCACTATTTGAACTGTCCATTTCACAAAGTACAGTGTGTATCCGTAGAAGCTATTTGAGTTGTATCCATTGAGAGTATCTTGATCACATCCGTAGACAGCTAGTACTGCTATCCGTAGACAGTACATTGTCCATATCCGTAGAAGGCTAATGTTGCTATCCGTAGACAGCCAATTTCACTTATGTAAAATTACAAGGCATAGACTATTTACAATCAGCCTCCCTATTCTACATATCCATTAATAGTCAACATGACTTATTCAGCCTAAAAACTAATACTTCAACTTCAACATCAGGATTACAAATCAAGAATACACATCAGGACTGCACATCAGGATTGTACACCAAGATTGCATATCAGGATTGCATATCAGGAATGTTCATTAGGATTGTTCCTCATGATTGCTTCTCAGGATTAAATCTCAGGATTGCACAAGCATGTTACATTGAGTCTTATCCGTAAATAAACTACCCTTCTACGGATACTGCAAAAGCATGCTATCCGTTGAAGACTACATTTTTACTTATACAATTTTCACTAAGTTAATCTAGTTATCATCAAGAAATAACATAGTTCCTAACATTTTTATACTGACAAAAATACATAAACACTTATTCACGCACTCATGCATTCTCCAAAAATAAGTATGTATTTTTTTTCAACTTAATGGGACAATATTTTGTTGCCAAATTAGTTGTAAGAAACACCTTTTTATATTCTCCAAAATCATTTCTTTATTTTGATAGTTAACTTTAAATAGGTACTTTATAAGCTCAAGTCAAGAAATTTTGTAATCTAATTAATGGAGTAAAACTCTACCAGTGTTTGTTTACTTCTTCTAAAGATGTTCAGTTTTACCTTTTCTTATATTTGAAGGATCTATTTAATATTTGGTGGATCTCATTGTGAGTGAATTTCATGCCAGAGTTAATAATTTTCACTTCCAACCTGAGAATAAAAGGTGAATTTTGTTTTTTATTTTTTGGAAAATAAATTTTCCACTTTGCTTTATTGGCAGGTCACTAGAACATATAACAAAAAAGATATCTCATTAATGGCACATATACACTCTATAAAGTACTTTATAGTTTGGTTATAAACTTTTGTTGTCGCAGTTGTATTTGAAAGACAAAAAATATATGACAAGCTCGCTATTTGACATGTGTCATTATCAGTATTTGTAATACTTTTCTACCCTCTAAGATCAAGTGCAATTTTTCTTTGTAAATAGTTTGAAAATTACTAAATAATATATTTATTTATAAATTTTTTTATTTGATTGAAATCTATATTTTAGTCTGTTCATATTGATTAGTGACATAAAAAACATCTCTATGAGCTTGAAGGTCATATTTGTGTTGATATCTGACATATTATGAGAGAAACCTAACTAATTATATCAATGTTTAATAAGATCTTGAAGGTCTTGCAAATACATTGAACAAGATAGTTGTAATTCATATGTAACAAAATGGGTTAAATCTCAAAGTGGCCACTTAAGTCAGGGCCATATATCAATTTACTCACTCAACTTATCGGGGACTCGTTTGCACCACTCTAGTAAAGAGTAATGACAGAGCCGTTAGTCGGGCATGTTGACCTAACGAAAAATGTCTTGACTTTAACGGGACTTACAGCTGGAAAGACCCGGCAGTGGAACACTACGTGGAGTCCAACTAAGCCCATCCAATGTATAATACAATTTTCAGACATATATTTCACATATTATAGACAGTCGGGCATTTGGGAGAGAATTAGGGCGCATGTGGAGAATTGGGGGTGAAAACCCTAATTGAAGCAATTGACAACGATCGTTCAATTCAGTGGGTTAATTCGCATACATCGTGAGGAGGAGTTCAATTAACACTACGCATTATCAAGCCGAGTTTCATTTTTCTTCAATCGAAGGTAAACATCATTCATACTTGTATGAACCCTAGTTTTTTTTTTGCTCTATTTTTCTACATATGTTTAAAGTATATCTTTATATATGTTTGTTGTCTTCATTTACAGCATGTCTACTACTCTCTACCTTCACCATCATGGTGATTTTACCCCCGCGCCTAATATATCATATGTAGGTGGAATAACTGAGGTTATAAAAGACTTTGATTGTGATACATTTTCTTTTCGTGACATTGAAGACTTTGCTGTGAAATATGAATATGATGCTAATTCCCTTGTCTATTTTAAATGTGATGGACATAGTTTTAAAAAGGGGACTAGGTTAATTTATAATGACAAATCAGTGAGAGAGTTGATTGCTTTAAGTAAGACTTATGGTAGGATAGATGTAATATCCGTGAATTTTATTATTCGATTAAATGATATATTTAATCTAAAATATTTATTATGGAATATTGGAATATTATTAAATGATAATTGTGGTGTGATTATGTGCTAAATGGTGAGTCGAAAGCCCCTTTCAAATATTTCGTCATTTGGAATTTTCTTCAAATTTGAGCCGTTTTGATAATTCAAGGGCCCCGTTGAAATTTCGTACATTCATTTTTAATTCTTCATCTTTTGTATTCGAATCGTTATCGAAAGGGTTATGGGATTCTATTTAACCCTACCTATTTGATTCTGCGAATAAATTTCAATTTTTGATCCGAAAAAGGAAAAATCGTTCCGAACCCTAATTGCTTAAGGGGACGGATTTGTCGTTCTATATCAATATTGAAGTTGTTATAGCCCTAGTATTCTTGAGCATTAGTTATATAATGATATATATCAATTTGGATGATCATCAACCTTTTTAACCCCTTATTTTTCGTAAAACGTGTTTTTGACCTAATTAGGGTTTTTAAACGATCTAACGAATCAATATCGATCCAAAAATGTTATTTGGGGTATTATTTTTCCAGAAATATAAAAAGACAAATCAGACTTCATAACTCATAGCAAATCTGCAGCAATTATTCATAAAATCCGAAATTCCCAAAAATTATTTTTTCTGTTCTTGATCTTCAATCAATTCGTTCTAAGGGTTATTGAAATCCAAATTTGAAGTTCTTATACTCAAATCAAAGCTCCAAAAATCTAGTTTCAGAATCTTCCAACCTCATCATCATCAGGTAAGTATTCGATTTTATATTGATTTTACAAGTTTCGAATTGTAATTAGGGTTCTTGATTCGATTTGGGGATTTTCATTCTGTTGATTCTCCGTTCAATTGGTTGCTTCTAACATGTTCCTAGGGTTCTAATTAGCAAGAATCCATGCTTTAATTTCATGTTTATGTTCGATTTTGATGGGTTTGATTTTCGGGTTTTTGACCCGAATTCTTCTTTTGAATAGTCCGTTCATATGAATGATCTGACATTGTTTTTGGTAGAGGACTTTCATTGTATGTGTCATTGTCATTGGCAGGGTAGTTGTTGTTTTGCTTTTCTAGATTAGATGTCTAGATTTGAACTTTGGTTGTGATGTAATAACTCTGATAAAACTGGTATTGTATTAATATAAGATTGTAGTAGCTTGTGTTCATTGCCATAATCTGGATGCGGTCTTGGTCAAGGGGTATTTGTGTCTTTAAATATATTATGCATGTGTTAAATAGTATTCCGTTGGTCGGATGACTCCTCAAATCTGTACCCCGGGTTTGGAGGGCGTCACAGTTGGTATCAGAGCAACAGGTTATGGCATTTGAAACAAGTTAGGACTTAGGGTCCAGGATAACATAGAGAGTTAGGAATTCACGTAAGGATATTAGGAAGTCAACTAGGGATATTATGCGTAGTGATTAAATATGGTTATAATTGCAGCCCCCTAGTTCTAGTTCGGACTCAGACCCTTCCGAGGATACGATGTCAGAGATACCTACGCCCGTTGAGAGAGCAGGACCGTCTCGGCCAGTGCGATATCAGCCTAGGCATCAGGACCCAGTAGTCAGGAGAGATCAGATACCTTGTCCTATTCCACTCCGACAAGAAGCCCCAGCACCAGTGTCTCAGGCATCAGTTTGTGGGCCTTTGTATCAGCTAGGTGAGCCACCAGTTCCACACCATGTGTATCAGAGGGTGAGTAGAGAGAAGGAGTACCTTTATGGACAGGTTATGGAGATGGGTAGAGTTCGTTCGATCGAAGCAGCCGCTGTCCGAGAGAGAGACAGACTTAGAGATCAGATGAGAGACATTCAGATGAGGTTTAGGGTTACGAGGACCTTGGTTGAGACTCGATTGCACGGATTAGCTTCTAGTCGAGAGGGAGAGACAGTAGCAGGGATGAGACAGATTTTGGATTATGCGATGAGTGAGATTGCAGAGATTTCAGGACCCCCGTTATGGCCGGCAGGAGCAGGTGATCCGTGAGCAGGTATTAGTAGCAGACAGATGTGACGTGGATGTATGGTTTCTAGATAGTTAGTATATAGATGCATATTGTAGAATCAGCAGTGCACCGGGCTTATAGGAACGCCTCGGGTTGTTGTTGCATTTTTGTTGTATTGCTGGTCGGCAGTTGTGGTTCAGCCATGATATATTTTCTTTTGAAGCGTTCTACGCTTGTACTAACTCTATCTATATATATATGATAAACCTCTTTTATAGAACTGTATTTATTCCCCTGTCATTCATTTCCAGCATCATAACTGTTATTCTACTTGTTGCAACGAGTGTATCCATACACCGTTGAGAAGATCTGTAAACCTTCGAGATATCAATTGTGATCCTTCCTTCTTTTATATGGACTGTTTGATTAAGCCAATTATTGTTTATTCATCAGCAATATGGCTCCTAGACGACAAACCCGTTCAACTGATACCTCTGACCAAGAGGGTCAACAAAATACACCTCCCACGGGCCGCATGGACCCGATGGTAATCCAGTTGTTAAATACTCTTACTCAACAGACTGCCGCATTAGCACAGCAGCAACGAACATTTCAGTAACAGCTCTTAGAACAGCAGCAACAGCATCAGCAACATCAGCATCAGCAGCATCAACAACAGCACCAGCAAGCGGCACCGACGATTACGTTCAAATCTTTCCAGGTAGCAAAGCCTCCAGAATTTAAAGGATCAGCAGACCCTGTAGAGGCTAAGGCATGGTTGAAAGAGATGGAAAAGGCTTTTGCCTTGATAGAGGTGACAGAAGATAAGAAGACAGAGTATGCAAGCTATTTTCTGAAGAATGAGGCCAGTTATTGGTGGGAAACGAGTAAGGCTATGGAGCCCGAGGGATTAATTACGTGGGCAAGATTTACAGAGTTGTTTTTGGAAAGGTATTTTCCGGACTATATGAGAGATCAGATGGAATTAAAGTTTTTAGAATTAAAGCAGGGAAGCATGACAGTGCCCCAGTATGAAACAAGGTTTACGGAGTTGTCAAGGTTTGTTCCAACCTATGTGGATACAGAAAAGAAGAAGTCCAAGAGGTTCCAGCAGGGACTGAGGTCTTGGATTCGTAGTAAGTTAGCTGTGTTGGAGTTGGACACCTATGCAGCGGTGGTCCAAAAGGCAATGATTGCGGAGACAGAGAGTGATTCTTACATGAAAGAGAGGGAGAACAAGAAAAGGAAAGCAGGGATACCCGATAAGGGACAGCAGCAGGGAAGTTTTCAAGGGCAAGCAAATAAGAAACTGGGATTTCAGCACGGAAGGAATACGAGTTTTAGGAAACCAGATACCGGAAGCGTAGGACAAGATAACCGTCTACTAACCGGCAGTCAGCAGGGACTTTCTAGACCCCCACTACCAGAATGCAAGACATGCGGGAAGCGACATTTAGGGATATGCCATCGATTGAATGTCACATGCTTTAAATGTAATCAGAAGGGACATTATTCCCGGGATTGCAAGATGGGCATTGTGTGTCATCGGTGTAAGAAACCAGGTCACATGATCAAGGACTGCAGAGCACCAGCAACCGTGAACAATATGATTCGGGCAATTGAAGCACCCCCAGTTGTTAACGTCCAGCCGTTAGCCAGGACCTACAATATGTCAGTGGGAGAAGCAGTGAGAGATTCCGACGTGGTGGCAGGTACACTTCTAGTAAATTCTATTCCTGCACAAGTGTTAATAGATTCAGGAGCGACGAAGTCTTTTATTTCTGAAACGTTTGCTCGTAGATTGGATTGCGTAATGAAACCTTTAAGTGGAGTGTTGACTATAGAGATAGCTAATCAGGATCGTATCGCGGTCAGTTCATATTATCCTCGTTGTGAGATAGAGATTTTGGGAAATCGTTTTTATGTTGACTTGTTACCTTTTAAGTTAGGTGAATTTGATGTGATATTAGGGATGGATTGGTTGACTGAGTATGATGCAAGTATTGATTGTAAGAATAAGAGGGTTACTTTGGTTACCCTGGAAAAGAAAGAAATAATATTTAGAGGAGAGAAACAAAGAAAGAGGTTCCTGACAATGATTCAGGCTAAGAGGTCATTAAGGCAAGGTTGTGAGGCGTATTTAGCTTATGTGATAGATATAGATAAGGAAGTTTCTAAGTTAGAAGATATTCCAGTCGTAAATGAGTTTCCAGATGTTTTTCCGGAAGAATTACCAGGTTTACCTTCAGATAGAGAGATTGAATTTGCGATAGACTTAGTACCAAGCGCGGAGCCAGTATCTAAGGCCCCTTACAGAATGGCACCAGTGGAGATGAAGGAATTGGCTGATCAACTGCAAGATTTGCTAGAAAAAGGAATTATTAGACCCAGCGTTTCACCGTGGGGAGCACCAGTACTGTTTGTCAAGAAAAAGGATGGAAGCATGAGATTGTGTATAGACTATCGGGAGTTGAACAAGCTGACCATTAAGAACAAGTATCCATTACCTCGAATAGATGATCTGTTTGACCAGCTGAAAGGAGCGGTACATTTTTCAAAGATTGACCTACGGTCAGGATATCACCAATTTAAGATTAGACCGGACGACATACCGAAGACAGCCTTTCGAACAAGGTATGGGCACTATGAATTCTTAGTAATGGCGTTTGGACTAACGAATGCACCCGCAGCTTTTATGGACCTAATGAACAGGATTTTCAAGAGATATTTGGACAAGTTCGTAGTGGTATTCATCGACGACATCTTGATATACTCAAGGACAGAAGAAGAGCATGCAGACCAGTTGCGAATTGTGTTGGAAACGTTGAGACAAGAAAGACTATACGCGAAGTTTTCCAAGTGTAAATTCTGGTTGGAAGAAGTTCATTTCTTAGGACACGTGGTGAGCAGCGAAGGCATCAAAGTGGACCCAGCAAAGATAGAGGCAGTGAAAGATTGGGAGAGACCAATGACACCGACTGAAGTCAGAAGTTTCTTGGGATTAGCCGGATACTACCGGAGATTTGTGCAAGATTTTGTGAAGATAGCTACTCCAATGACCAAGATGACAAGGAAAAGCGAGCGATTCATATGGAACGATAAATGCGAAGAAGGCTTCCAAGAGTTAAAGAAAAGGCTAACTACGGCACCGGTATTGATACTACCAGACGATCAAGGTCATTTCGTAATCTATAGTGATGCGTCGTACAAAGGATTGGGATGCGTACTTATGCAACATGACAAGGTGATTGCTTATGCGTCAAGACAGTTGAGACCCCACGAACAGAAGTACCCTACACACGATTTGGAGTTAGCAGCTATTGTGTTTGCTTTGAAGATATGGAGACACTACTTGTATGGAGAGAGATGTGAAATTTACACCGATCACAAAAGTTTAAAGTATATCTTTACTCAGAAAGAGTTGAACATGAGGCAACGAAGATGGTTAGAACTAATCAAGGACTACGACGTTTCTATCAACTATCATCCCGGCAAGGCAAATGTGGTAGCAGATGCATTGAGCAGGAAAGAGAGATTGAATACACTGACGATGACCAATGAGTTGTACAAGGAATTTGAGAAGTTAGAAATCGAAGTAATTAATCCGAAGGACGCGACAGAAATGATTTATACCATGACGTTTCAACCTGAATTGTTGGAGAAGATACGAAAGTGCCAAGAGCAAGTTATGAATGATGATGTGAGTAAAATGACAGGTGAGGAAATATGTAGCCAACCAGACGACAAAGGGATCTTGAGATTTGCTTCTCGGATATGGATACCTAACGTAACGGAACTGAAAGGTGAGATTTTGCACGAAGCACATAACTCGAAGTATTCAATTCATCCAGGGAGTACGAAGATGTATCGAGATCTTAAGACGAACTTTTGGTGGCCAAATATGAAGAAAGAGATTGCGGAATGGGTAAGTAAATGCTTTACGTGTCAAAGAGTTAAGGCGGAACACCAGAGACCAAGTGGATTACTTCAACCATTGGAAATTCCCGAATGGAAGTGGGAACACATTGCGATGGACTTTGTAGTAGGATTGCCTAGAACAAAAGCTAACCATGATGCCATCTGGGTTATCGTGGATCGATTGACGAAATCTGCGCATTTTCTTCCGATTAACGAGAGATTCTCGCTAGACAAGTTAGTTCATATTTATATAAAAGAAATCGTAGTACGACATGGAGTTCCAGTATCGATAGTGTCTGATAGAGACCCTCGATTCAATTCAAGATTTTGGAGGAGTTTTCAAGAGTGTTTGGGCACCGAGTTGAGAATGAGTACGGCTTATCATCCGCAGACGGACGGTCAAAACGAAAGGACAATTCAGACTATTGAAGATATGCTTAGGACATGTGCACTTGACTTTGAAGGCAGTTGGGACGATCATATACCCTTGGTGGAATTTTCATATAATAATAGTTTTCACGCGAGCATCAGAATGCCACCTTATGAAGCTTTGTATGGACGAAAGTGTCGATCTCCAGTATATTAGGAAGAAGTTGGTGAACGGAAAATGATAGGACCAGAACTAGTGCAACGAACAAAGGAAGTGGTTCAATTGATTCATAAAAGATTGATAACAGCTCAAGACCGACAGAAAAAGTATGCGGATCTAGCCAGAAAGGATGTGGGATTCGAAGAAGGAGAGCAGGTGTTACTAAAGGTTTCACCATGGAAAGGATTAGTTAGGTTTGGAAAGAAAGGGAAGTTGAGTCCGAGATATGTTGGGCCGTTTGAGATTTTGAAGAATGTGGGCGAGGTAGCTTACGAGTTGGCATTGCCACCGCATATGCAGCACGTTCATAATGTATTTCATGTATCTATGCTTAAGAGATATCGACCAGATTCGAATCATGTAATAGAGTATGAACCCATAGAGGTCCAGGCAGATTTATCATATGTAGAACGACCGATTCAGATATTGGATCGTAAGGAGAAAGTACTAAGGAATAAGACAGTAGCGTTAGTGAGAGTTTTGTGGAGGAATCCTAAAGTAGAAGAGTCTACCTGGGAGTTAGAGAGTGAAATGTTAGGGAAGTATCCCCAGTTGTTTCCTTGATTTGATTAAATGATATATTTAATCTAAAATATTTATTATGGAATATTGGAATATTATTAAATGATAATTGTGGTGTGATTATGTGCTAAATGGTGAGTCGAAAGCCCCTTTCAAATATTTCGTCATTTGGAATTTTCTTCAAATTTGAGCCGTTTTGATAATTCAAGGGCCCCGTTGAAATTTCGTACATTCATTTTTAATTCTTCGTCTTTCGTATTCGAATCGTTATCGAAAGGGTTATGGGATTCTATTTAACCCTACCTATTTGATTCTGCGAATAAATTTCAATTTTTGATCCGAAAAAGGAAAAATCGTTCCGAACCCTAATTGCTTAAGGGGACGGATTTGTCGTTCTATATCAATATTGAAGTTGTTATAGCCCTAGTATTCTTGAGCATTAGTTATATAATGATATATATCAATTTGGATGATCATCAACCTTTTTAACCCCTTATTTTTCGTAAAACGTGTTTTTGACCTAATTAGGGTTTTTAAACGATCTAACGAATCAATATCGATCCAAAAATGTTATTTGGGGTATTATTTTTCCAGAAATATAAAAAGACAAATCAGACTTCATAACTCATAGCAACTCTGCAGCAATTATTCATAAAATCCGAAATTCCCAAAAATTATTTTTTGTGTTCTTGATCTTCAATCAATTCGTTCTAAGGGTTATTGAAATCCAAATTTGAAGTTCTTATACTCAAATCAAAGCTCCAAAAATCTAGTTTCAGAATCTTCCAACCTCATCATCATCTGGTAAGTATTCGATTTTATATTGATTTTACAAGTTTCGAATTATAATTAGGGTTCTTGATTCGATTTGGGGATTTTCATTCTGTTGATTCTCCGTTCAATTGGTTGCTTCTAACATGTTCCTAGGGTTCTAATTAGCAAGAATCCATGCTTTAATTTCATGTTTATGTTCGATTTTGATGGGTTTGATTTTCGGGTTTTTGACCCGAATTCTTCTTTTGAATAGTCCGTTCATATGAATGATCTGACATTGTTTTTGGTAGAGGGCTTTCATTGTATGTGTTCTTAGCTTCATTTTAACATAAAGAACGTAGAGTTTCATGTAGGATTTTTACAGATCGGAAAATTTGTTTAAGCTCGCCGGAAAATAGTCGGGTTTTTGATTCCGGCGATGCTTTTGGTACATTTTTGATCGGAATGAGTTACTGTGTTTATTTGGAACGTTTTGATATAAAAATCCCCAATTTTTAACGTGTATTTTGGTCGCCGGATTCTGGGCAGGTCGCCGGATTCTGGAAAATTTCCGGCGAGTTCTTGGTGACCCGTTCCAGTTCATCCCGACCCGTTTACCCGATTTTTCGACCCGGTTTCAATCTTCAAAACCCTAATTCATTTTCAGAAAACTGTTTTTGGATTTTTATTTTTTAAAATTAATTCGAAAATAGTTTAAAACTTTAAAAATTTATATTTTTATTTTAAAAATATATTTTAATATCAGAAAAATTCTGATAAATTATATTTATTATTTTAAATCCGAAAATTGATTATACTTAATTATTTTAATTATTTTTAATTAATAATTAATTTATTAATTAATTGGTTAATTCTTTTAATCAATTAATTCTTAAAAATTAATTATTAATTGGATTTAATTAATTAAAAAATTCAGTTTAATTATTTTCAAGCCTATTTATTTATTTAAAAATAGTTTGAGTATTTAAAGAGTGGCAATTAATTTTATTAATTGATTTATTTGCATTTAAATGTTTATATCGGATTCAAAAATCCGATTTTTGATCTAAAAATTTATCGTGATTTATCATTGTCATTGGCAGGGTAGTTGTTGTTTTGCTTTTCTAGATTAGATGTCTAGATTTGAACTTTGGTTGTGATGTAATAACTCTGATAAAACTGGTATTGTATTAATATAAGATTGTAGTAGCTTGTGTTCATTGCCATAATCTGGATGCGGTCTTGGTCAAGGGGTATTTGTGTCTTTAAATATATTATGCATGTGTTAAATAGTATTCCGTTGGTCGGATGACTCCTCAAATCTGTACCCCGGGTTTGGAGGGCGTCACAGTTGGTATCAGAGCAACAGGTTATGGCATTTGAAACAAGTTAGGACTTAGGGTCCAGGATAACATAGAGAGTTAGGAATTCACGTAAGGATATTAGGAAGTCAACTAGGGATATTATGCGTAGTGATTAAATGTGGTTATAATTGCAGCCCCCTAGTTCTAGTTCGGAGTCAGACCCTTCCGAGGATACGATGTCAGAGATACCTACGCCCGTTGAGAGAGCAGGACCGTCTCGGCCAGTGCGATATCAGCCTAGGCATCAGGACCCAGTAGTCAGGAGAGATCAGATACCTTGTCCTATTCCACTCCGATGGACTTTGTAGTAGGATTGCCTAGAACAAAAGCTAACCATGATGCCATCTGGGTTATCGTGGATCGATTGACGAAATCTGCGCATTTTCTTCCGATTAACGAGAGATTCTCGCTAGACAAGTTAGTTCATATTTATATAAAAGAAATCGTAGTACGACATGGAGTTCCAGTATCGATAGTGTCTGATAGAGACCCTCGATTCAATTCAAGATTTTGGAGGAGTTTTCAAGAGTGTTTGGGCACCGAGTTGAGAATGAGTACGGCTTATCATCCGCAGACGGACGGTCAAAACGAAAGGACAATTCAGACTATTGAAGATATGCTTAGGACATGTGCACTTGACTTTGAAGGCAGTTGGGACGATCATATACCCTTGGTGGAATTTTCATATAATAATAGTTTTCACGCGAGCATCAGAATGCCACCTTATGAAGCTTTGTATGGACGAAAGTGTCGATCTCCAGTATATTAGGAAGAAGTTGGTGAACGGAAAATGATAGGACCAGAACTAGTGCAACGAACAAAGGAAGTGGTTCAATTGATTCATAAAAGATTGATAACAGCTCAAGACCGACAGAAAAAGTATGCGGATCTAGCCAGAAAGGATGTGGGATTCGAAGAAGGAGAGCAGGTGTTACTAAAGGTTTCACCATGGAAAGGATTAGTTAGGTTTGGAAAGAAAGGGAAGTTGAGTCCGAGATATGTTGGGCCGTTTGAGATTTTGAAGAATGTGGGCGAGGTAGCTTACGAGTTGGCATTGCCACCGCATATGCAGCACGTTCATAATGTATTTCATGTATCTATGCTTAAGAGATATCGACCAGATTCGAATCATGTAATAGAGTATGAACCCATAGAGGTCCAGGCAGATTTATCATATGTAGAACGACCGATTCAGATATTGGATCGTAAGGAGAAAGTACTAAGGAATAAGACAGTAGCGTTAGTGAGAGTTTTGTGGAGGAATCCTAAAGTAGAAGAGTCTACCTGGGAGTTAGAGAGTGAAATGTTAGGGAAGTATCCCCAGTTGTTTCCTTGATTTGATTAAATGATATATTTAATCTAAAATATTTATTATGGAATATTGGAATATTATTAAATGATAATTGTGGTGTGATTATGTGCTAAATGGTGAGTCGAAAGCCCCTTTCAAATATTTCGTCATTTGGAATTTTCTTCAAATTTGAGCCGTTTTGATAATTCAAGGGCCCCGTTGAAATTTCGTACATTCATTTTTAATTCTTCGTCTTTCGTATTCGAATCGTTATCGAAAGGGTTATGGGATTCTATTTAACCCTACCTATTTGATTCTGCGAATAAATTTCAATTTTTGATCCGAAAAAGGAAAAATCGTTCCGAACCCTAATTGCTTAAGGGGACGGATTTGTCGTTCTATATCAATATTGAAGTTGTTATAGCCCTAGTATTCTTGAGCATTAGTTATATAATGATATATATCAATTTGGATGATCATCAAACTTTTTAACCCCTTATTTTTCGTAAAACGTGTTTTTGACCTAATTAGGGTTTTTAAACGATCTAACGAATCAATATCGATCCAAAAATGTTATTTGTGGTATTATTTTTCCAGAAATATAAAAAGACAAATCAGACTTCATAACTCATACCAACTCTGCAGCAATTATTCATAAAATCCGAAATTCCCAAAAATTATTTTTTGTGTTCTTGATCTTCAATCAATTCGTTCTAAGGGTTATTGAAATCCAAATTTGAAGTTCTTATACTCAAATCAAAGCTCCAAAAATCTAGTTTCAGAATCTTCCAACCTCATCATCATCTGGTAAGTATTCGATTTTATATTGATTTTACAAGTTTCGAATTATAATTAGGGTTCTTGATTCGATTTGGGGATTTTCATTCTGTTGATTCTCCGTTCAATTGGTTGCTTCTAACATGTTCCTAGGGTTCTAATTAGCAAGAATCCATGCTTTAATTTCATGTTTATGTTCGATTTTGATGGGTTTGATTTTCGGGTTTTTGACCCGAATTCTTCTTTTGAATAGTCCGTTCATATGAATGATCTGACATTGTTTTTGGTAGAGGGCTTTCATTGTATGTGTTCTTAGCTTCATTTTAACATAAAGAACGTAGAGTTTCATGTAGGATTTTTACAGATCGGAAAATTTGTTTAAGCTCGCCGGAAAATAGTCGGGTTTTTGATTCCGGCGATGCTTTTGGTACGTTTTTGATCGGAATGAGTTACTGTGTTTATTTGGAACGTTTTGATATAAAAATCCCCAATTTTTAACGTGTATTTTGGTCGCCGGATTCTGGGCAGGTCGCCGGATTCTGGAAAATTTCCGGCGAGTTCTTGGTGACCCGTTCCAGTTCATCCCGACCCGTTTACCCGATTTTTCGACCCGGTTTCAATCTTCAAAACCCTAATTCATTTTCAGAAAACTGTTTTTGGATTTTTATTTTTTAAAATTAATTCGAAAATAGTTTAAAACTTTAAAAATTTATATTTTTATTTTAAAAATATATTTTAATATCAGAAAAATTCTGATAAATTATATTTATTATTTTAAATCCGAAAATTGATTATACTTAATTATTTTAATTATTTTTAATTAATAATTAATTTATTAATTAATTGGTTAATTCTTTTAATCAATTAATTCTTAAAAATTAATTATTAATTGGATTTAATTAATTAAAAAATTCAGTTTAATTATTTTCAAGCCTATTTATTTATTTAAAAATAGTTTGAGTATTTAAAGAGTGGCAATTAATTTTATTAATTGATTTATTTGCATTTAAATGTTTATATCGGATTCAAAAATCCGATTTTTGATCTAAAAATTTATCGTGATTTATCATTGTCATTGGCAGGGTAGTTGTTGTTTTGCTTTTCTAGATTAGATGTCTAGATTTGAACTTTGGTTGTGATGTAATAACTCTGATAAAACTGGTATTGTATTAATATAAGATTGTAGTAGCTTGTGTTCATTGCCATAATCTGGATGCGGTCTTGGTCAAGGGGTATTTGTGTCTTTAAATATATTATGCATGTGTTAAATAGTATTCCGTTGGTCGGATGACTCCTCAAATCTGTACCCCGGGTTTGGAGGGCGTCACAGTTGGTATCAGAGCAACAGGTTATGGCATTTGAAACAAGTTAGGACTTAGGGTCCAGGATAACATAGAGAGTTAGGAATTCACGTAAGGATATTAGGAAGTCAACTAGGGATATTATGCGTAGTGATTAAATGTGGTTATAATTGCAGCCCCCTAGTTCTAGTTCGGAGTCAGACCCTTCCGAGGATACGATGTCAGAGATACCTACGCCCGTTGAGAGAGCAGGACCGTCTCGGCCAGTGCGATATCAGCCTAGGCATCAGGACCCAGTAGTCAGGAGAGATCAGATACCTTGTCCTATTCCACTCCGACAAGAAGCCCCAGCACCAGTGTCTCAGGCATCAGTTTGTGGGCCTTTGTATCAGCTAGGTGAGCCACCAGTTCCACACCATGTGTATCAGAGGGTGAGTAGAGAGAAGGAGTACCTTTATGGACAGGTTATGGAGATGGGTAGAGTTCGTTCGATCGAAGCAGCCGCTGTCCGAGAGAGAGACAAACTTAGAGATCAGATGAGAGACATTCAGATGAGGTTTAGGGTTACGAGGACCTTGGTTGAGACTCGATTGCACGGATTAGCTTCTAGTCGAGAGGGAGAGACAGTAGCAGGGATGAGACAGATTTTGGATTATGCGATGAGTGAGATTGCAGAGATTTCAGGACCCCCGTTATGGCCGGCAGGAGCAGGTGATCCGTGAGCAGGTATTAGTAGCAGACAGATGTGACGTGGATGTATGGTTTCTAGATAGTTAGTATATAGATGCATATTGTAGAATCAGTAGTGCACCGGGCTTATAGGAACGCCTCGGGTTGTTGTTGCATTTTTGTTGTATTGCTGGTCGGCAGTTGTGGTTCAGCCATGATATATTTTCTTTTGAAGCGTTCTACGCTTGTACTAACTCTATCTATATATATATGATAAACCTATTTTATAGAACTGTATTTATTCCCCTGTCATTCATTTCCAGCATCATAACTGTTATTCTACTTGTTGCAACGAGTGTATCCATACACCGTTGAGAAGATCTGTAAACCTTCGAGATATCAATTGTGATCCTTCCTTCTTTTATATGGACTGTTTGATTAAGCCAATTATTGTTTATTCATCAGCAATATGGCTCCTAGACGACAAACCCGTTCAACTGATACCTCTGACCAAGAGGGTCAACAAAATACACCTCCCACGGGCCGCATGGACCCGATGGTAATCCAGTTGGTAATCCAGCTATATTTATGCCTACACCAGGCCTAATCCTTTTTGGGCCTCCAAAAGGGACACTACCAGCTAGTACCCCCCCTGCAATGGCTGAACAAAACACTAGCACTAATAACCCAAGGAGGCCAAGTCAAAAATCTGGCAGCTCAAGGAGGCCCTCTCAACAGAGTTCAAGTACTGGAGTAACAAGAAGGGTAACAAGATAGAGTACGGAGAAAACCAAGCTCATGTTCTCCAACACTCAAGAAGATGCAATTAACCTTGCTGATTGATTTGACTTTGTAATGGTTTTTGGATTAGACTTTTGCAATTTTCTCTAAGTACTTTTGTTTATTAGACTTGTAATGTTTATTAGACCTGGCTTTAAGGATCTTTCATGACTATGTATGGACTTGTTTTCCAAGCCTTTTCAATTCAAGTTTTATGTTGCAGGTGTGATTTTCTGTGTGATCTCTTTTGTTTAGCCTTAATCTATTTTGCCTTCAACTAAGTACATTATTATTGTCAGCTCTGGAAGTAGCAAAATGCAAGCCTATGACCTTTTCATTCATTACAAAAGATACCATACATAGTTTCATTTCATTGCATTACATTCACTGCTTCTAACTACCATTCTACAACCACATTTACTACATTACAACTACTTCAAATTTATCATCAATGTAAACATCAAAACAGCTAAACACACCACACATATCTTCATTTGTCTTCCCATTTTATTCTTCTCAGTTTCCATCTTCAATTTTTCTTGAATCAGATGCTTTTTTTTTTCTTTCAGAGCCTTTTTTTTCTCAACATTTTTCGATAAATTTTCTTCAGCAAGTTTCAACTTCTCCTCCAGATAAATTCTCCTATGATTTAGGTGAGTAATCATTTCCAAAGCTCTAGGGCTGAAATCTTCTTCAAACCACTGAAAAAATTGGCATCCTTCACCTTCCTACATTTACCATTTCCAAACCATCATCTCTTTAACATCAACATACATAATCAACAAATTAAAAATTAAATATACAATACTACCTTAGGTGTTGCACATGTGTAGAATCGTCTTCCAGGATTTTTTGGAGTCCAAGAAGTGTAAACTCTAGCTCGTCTCCCACACAAGCACAATTTGTGCTCTTCCTTCTTCACCGATTGAAGCGAAGAAGAACTATCAGCAGAATTCAGTAGAGGGCTTTGATAATTTGCCATACTAACATCAAAAGGGAGAAAGGAATTGAACAACTATATAGTAGATTTGATTTCAATTAATTTAGCAAGAAGAACCCTAATGATATATATATACATACATATGAGATATTCCCGTTGGTATTGGACACGTCAAAAAAACAGCCGCTGGCTTCCACCCTGTCCAAGTCCACGTTGCCACGTAGTTTCTCCCGTTAGGTCAACATGCCCGACTTACGGCTCTGTCATTACTCTTTACTAGAGTGGTGCAAACGAGTCCCCGATAAGTTGAGTGAGTAAATTGATATATGGCCCTGACTTAAGTGGCCACTTTGAGATTTAACCCGTAACAAAATTGATCGGTTTACATGTGTTAAGGTCACTGGCAACGAACTGCTTCAATACGATGAAACTTCTATTTTACTTGACTTGAGAATATTCATCTGCCATGAGTTAAAATACTTCAAGATTATGCCTTGAAATTTACTATATCAATCGCTCAATAATCTATATACAGCAGAACATGGTCATTTAACAGCCTCCAAACACATTAAACGCATTCAACAACATAAAAAGTCCAATTAGCAGTATAACTTGACCATTCAGCAGCCACCAAAAAATTGAACACTTTATGTTTTCTTGCATTTATAGAAGACGAAATGTGTAATCGATTTATCTTTTTATTAATAATTATGTTTTTCTGCGCGGTCTTCAAGATAGCACTATATTGAACCGGACTTTCCGTAAAAGTAAGTACATCGTAAAATTACTCAGGAAAAAACAGAAAAACAAGAAAATAATTTATTTTTTAACATTTATGTAAGTTTTTGTAACTATTTTATATTGTTTGAAATTGTGTTTTCAGTGCGTAGCACAAGTAAAATACTAGTAATAATAACAATAATTGCAAAAATCGAAACATCCAAATTTTAAAATGAGCTAAAGAGGTAAACACAAGTTCTATTGCTCAAGGGAGTTTCATGTACACAGATCAGTGATCAGACTAATATAGACGCCTCTTAGAAATATCCGACGCTGTTTATTTTCAGAACTAATTTTCGACGCATACTTTATATTGCACATGCAATGAATTTATATAAATAGAGAGAAAAAACAGAATGAAGAAGAATTGATATTGTTTTATTATATGATCTGGAATGATTTTTTACAAGGGAGAACAAGGATTATATATAGTACAGTATACATGAATCAATGTCCTTAACACTAGCAATCTAGATCCTTAATAACAACAATCTTAATCATTGAAAGATACAGGCTCATCATCAAATAAATCACATGATTGAAGTTTCCATTATCAACTAAGCTACCATTCATGTAGGAAGTTGTTACTTTTAGGAGTCCTTGACACCAGCATATTCCATATAATAACGAGCATATTCGTCCTTATGTCTCCAGTTAACTCCTTATAATTCCTAATGCTCACAGGTTGCTAATACCCTCCCGCGAACTGAGCCGAGGTTGAAGGCACAGTTTGTCGCGGAAGTGAGCTAATTTAGCTTTTGGGACTGATTTGGTAAAGAGGTCAGCAACCTGTTTAGTTGTAGGAATATATCTAGTGACAAGTAGCCCAAAAGCAACGCGTTCTCGTACAAAATGGTAGTCTAGTTCGATATGTTTACTTCTAGCATGGAAGACTGGGTTAATTGTCATGTACAGAGCACTGATGTTATCACAATATAGACTTGGTGGTGATGGAAGCGAAATTTTAAGGTCTTTAAGAATATAAGTCAGCCAAGTGACTTCAGCCGCAGTATTAGCCATTGCACGGTATTCCGCTTCTGTGCTGGACCGTGAGATGGTGTGTTGCTTTTTTTCACACCACGAAATGATATTGGAGCCTAAAAAAACACAATAGCCAGTAGTTGAACGTCTTGTAGTTGGGCAGCCCGCCCAATCAGAATCGGAGAATGCAGATAATGTAAGTGTAGTATCGGAAGTGAGATGGAGACTCATAGATAGTGTGCCTTTAAGATATCGTAGAATGCGATGAACCAATTTCAAGTGAGCAACAGTAGGGTCATGCATTAACTGTGAAACATAATTGACACTATACGAGAGATCAGGTTGTGTAAGTGTGAGGTACTGAAGAGCTCCAACAATTCCACGGTACATACTAGGATCCACAAGAGCAGCTGCATTTTCTGTAGATTTGAGCTTGACATCCAGGGGAGTAGACATAGGTTTACAATCAAGCATTTTAGATCGCTCAAGAATGGTAAGCGCGTAATGCGCTTGTGACAGCTGAAGTCCATTGGATGTAGCGGAGATTTCAATTCCGAGGAAATGATGAACTGGTCCGAGATCCTTAATGGAGAACTCACGACTCAATGTTTGAATAAATAACTGAACAAACACCATTGAAGAACCTGTAATTAACATATCGTCAACGTACACAAGCAAAATAAGTGTACCTTGTGCAGAATGACGAACACAAAGAGACGGATCAGCTAGACTACAGAAAAAACCACAAGATAGAAGAAAGGTACTCAGTCTATCAAACCAACAACGAGGTGATTGTTTAAGCCCATATATAGAACGTAGAAGCTTACACACATGATTTAGAAACTGTAAATCAGCCATACCTGGGGGTTGTTCCATGTATATGTCTTCCGTAATGTAGCCATGCAAAAATGCATTTTTGACGTCTAGCTGTCGAATAGGCCAATGATTTACAAGGGCAATAGTTAAAATAGTACATATAGTACCTGGGCGTATGACAAGAGAAAATGTCTCTGTGTAATCAAGTCCACCAATCTGATGGTACCCTTTCGCGACCAAACGAGCTTTAAGACGATCTAATGAACCATCAGGCTTAAGTTTAGTCTTAAATACCCACTTCGAGCCAATAACATGCATGTTAGGAGTGCGAGGAACAAGTTTCCATGTCTTAGCTTGATGGAGGGCAGCAAGTTCATCAAGCATTGCAAGTTTCCATCCTGGATGAGACAAAGCTGATTTGGCCGTCTTGGGTTCATGTGGTATAGTTTGGTAGGAATCAACTGTTAAAGCATATTTAGAATTGGGCTTAAAAATTCCTCTTTGAGACCGAGTCGTCATAAGATGATGAACATGTGTGGGTTCTTGCTCTAATGGGTCAGGAGAAGACTCAAGATCGGAAGTAGTATCTATATTCTGAGATGTTGGTGTGCTGTCTTGTGGTGAGAAAACACGATGAAACTCTGGCACATTACCAGGTGTTGTGGAGGTGTTGTGGACAAGTCTGAAGGAGGAGTGGGGGGCTCCACATGATCATGATGGGAATTTGTTATAACAGTTGGTATTGTAATATTTGAGTGGGTTGTTGAAGTGGGATCCTCTAGACAAGTACCTGAATCAGGAGAAACACTTGTAGTCAACCAAGAATCAAAAACTGAATGAACATGACTAGATGGACTAGATAAATTTGATAATTTAAATGGGAAACTAGTTTCATCAAACATCACATGACGAGAAATGATAAACTTGCGACTATGAGGGTGAAAGCACTTATAACCTTTATACTTGTCACTATAACCTGCAAATACACATAGAACATATTTAGGATCAAATTTATTATGTTTGGTATCCCATGTGTACGGGAAACATTTGGAGCCGAAAACTCGGAGATATGTATAATCAGGATGAGCATTGTGTAACATGAAATATGGGGTCTCAAATTCTAATGATGATGAAGGCAACCGATTAAGAAGAAAAACAGCAGTGGTGAATGCTTCAACCCACAGATATAAAGGAGCGCGACTATGAAATAACATTGTCATGCCTAGTTCGCGAATAATACGATGCCTTCGCTCTACCATACATGTTTGCTCTGGAGTGTATGGACATGAAACTTGATGAACAATTCTTATAGCAAGAAAGTGAGATGATAATTGAGAATTAATAAATTCTCCTCCATCATCAGAATGGAACACTTTTATTTTTTTCTTGAATTGTCGCTCAACATATTGTTCAAAAGCTAAATAGGCTACATAAAAATCAGATTTATTTTTCAGGGGAATGATCCAAGTATACTTGGTAAAATCATCCACTAAACATGCATAATATCGAAACTTGTCAAAACATTGAACAGGTGCAGGTCCCCATAAATCACAATGTATCAAAACTACTACAACTAGAATTTTCAGATGGACTAAATGGAAGTTTGCTTAATTTTCCTAATTGACAACTATCACAGAAATTGTCTCCTTTGGAAGATCCGACAACTTCACTTAGTCCTTTATTCTTTAATCGCTGAACTGCAGAAAATTGAGAATGGCCTAAACGTTGATGCCAGATGTCAGGAGTGCCAGACTTAAAACGAGAAGAGAAAATGAAATATTCATTTTTCTAGTTTTGGATAAAAGCTGATATTCTAGAGCAAAACAACAGTAACCTTGCTTCCCATGAAAGCAGCAATAATCAATTGCTAGACCCCAAACTAATTTATCAGCATTTTGGACTGCTCTATACCACTAAAAACAATGCATCAACTTACGTCTTAATCTTCTTTTCATTTTACTTTTTTTCTTGTCTCTCTCTTTCTCTCTCTTCCCATGTTTTTCTCTCTTCATCATTTTCATAACCAGCCAAACACTTCCCTTTTGCTCTTCTCTTTTATTTCTCAGGATTTTCTTTATAAAAAGTTGATTTGGCACATACCCTTGTGAGAATTTAGTGTACTTCATTCAAACTGTTGGTTTCTTGGTTTTGTTGAGCTCTGTTTTGCTGGACTGGTGTGCTCTACAGTTGCACAGAATCACATATTTCTTGGTAATTTTCTGCCCTTTTTATGATGTTTTGTAGTTCCATCTTGTTTTTTAATTGTGTACAATGATTAGTGAAATCAAGATTTTAGATTCAAGGAAACTAAGAACTGCAAAATCAATAAAAGTAGTGTTGTTAATATGATTAAGTTGTATTAGTACTGTTAATTATGTTTATGATCCCTTGTTCTATCTTTCTGTTGTGTTTGTAGCTATAGGTACACACATTATTTTAGCTGTTAGATCTTTTCTTTAAGTGTGTTCACTGTTCACTGTTAGATAATAATTCTGTTGTTATCACTTAATGGTTAAATTGAAAGCCACTTCAATTTAATTGAGTACAAGTAATAGAGACGCAACTAAATACAAATTGATGTCCTACCATTACTAAGTGTATCTTTTCTAGTAATTGATTATTAATTTAATGGAGACCCTATTATTTTGCAGCTGACTTATTGAGTGTTGTGTTTTGCTGTCCTGTAATGTCATGGGGTACCTTGTGGCAATAATGGAGGTTATGAAGATACATTTCCTTTACTTTATCTTGTGAAATGACACTGCCATTCATTATGTTTTCAAGAATGACTCCTTTTTCCCTCCAAATTTTAGTTACTTTGTTTGTTTTTTTCAACCTTTTCACACCTTATGAAACACAGTCACTTGAAAGCCAAGCTCTACTAGAATTCAAGAAACAGCTCATTGACCCTTTACATTACCTGGATTCATGGAAAGAGTCGAACCCTCCTTGTCAATTCTTTGGAGTTTCTTGTGACAAAAAATCGGGGAGAGTTGTTGAAATCTCGCTTGATAATAAGTCTTTGTCGGGCCAGATTTCAAAGTCGATTTCTGTGCTCGAAAGTTTAAGTTCTCTTGTGCTACCGTCGAATTTAATATCGGGAGTTCTTCCTCTGGAGTTGGCAAATTGCAGCAATCTCAGGGTTTTGAACATCACTGGAAATAATATGAATGGCGACTTGCCTGATCTATCCAAGCTCGTAAAGTTGGAGGTTTTAGATTTATCGTCTAATTACTTTACTGGGAGGTTCCCAACTTGGGTGGGGAAGTTGACGGGTTTGGTTTCACTAGGACTCGGTATGAATGATTATGATGAGGGTGAAATACCTGAGAGCATTGGAAATCTTGGAAACTTGACTTGGCTATATCTTGCTGGATCTAATCTGACAGGTGGAATCCCGGAACAAATGTTCGATCTACATGCTTTGGAAACCTTGGACATTTGCAGAAACAAGCTTACCGGGAATTTTCCCAAACAAATATCGAAACTACGAAACATCAAAAAGATTGAATTGTATGAGAACAATTTGACTGGCCAAATACCTCGAGAGTTTGCTACCCTCAACCTCTTGAAGGAATTTGATATTTCGACGAATCAAATGTATGGAACGTTGCCTCCAGAAGTCGGGAACATGAAAAATTTAACAATTTTTCACCTCTCTAAGAACAACTTCTCAGGGGAATTTCCTCGTGGATTTGGGGATATGCGCTATCTGGTTAGTTTATCCATTTATAAGAATGGTTTTTCAGGGGAATTTCCGGAAAACCTTGGGAAGTTTTCACCTCTGAATAGTATAGACATTTCCGAGAACAAATTCACGGGTTACTTCCCAAAGTTCTTGTGTGCAAATGGGAATTTACAGTTCTTACTTGCTCTAGACAACAATTTCTCTGGGGAAATATCAGATGATTATGCAAATTGCAAGTCCCTAGTAAGGTTGAGGGTTAATCAGAACCAACTTTCGGGGAAGATTCCAGATGGTTTATGGGCATTGCCTTATGCAACGATAATAGATTTCAGTGATAATAATTTTAGTGGAGGAATCTCTCCAAACATCGAGGGTTCAATCCGTTTGAGTGCATTGGAATTGACGAATAATAAATTTTCAGGTTATCTTCCTAGTGAACTCGGCAAACTCGTGCAGCTCCAGAAACTACATTTGAGTAATAATGACTTCTCTGGAGGATTACCTTCATCCATTGGTGCTCTGAACCAATTATCTTATCTGCATCTGGAACAAAATTCATTGACTGGATCGATACCGGCAGATTTGAGTAAATGTTCTAGGTTGGTTGAGTTAGATCTTGCTTCAAATTCTTTGAGTAACAGTATTCCAGATGCTTTCACAAGGATGAGCTCATTAAACTCACTGAACCTTTCAAGAAATCAACTCATCGGCTCCATTCCAGAAGGTCTCCAGAAATTGAAGCTAAGCTCTATTGATTTGTCAAGCAACCAGCTATCTGGGAAACTCCCCTCTGATCTTTTGATAATGGGAGGAGACCAAGCTTTTATCGGAAACAAGGAACTTTGCATCAATAAAAACTTACAGAGCCACTTAAGCCATGGGTTAAATATCTGTGAAAAGAAATATGGGAGCATTTCCAAAAATAAAGGCGTTATGTTAGTCATCATACTACTTGCTTTGATTTGTTTGCTGAGTGGCTTGTTGGTATTGAGTTACCGTAACTTCAAACTCAGAGTAGCTTACATTGAAAACAACCTTGAAAAGAAGGTGTTAGATTCTAAGTGGATGATCGAGACTTTCCATCACGTTGAATTTGATGCTGAGGATATATGTGATTTGGATGAAGATAATTTGATAGGCACCGGGAGCACAGGAAAAGTTTATCGACTTGATACAAAAAAAGGTGGAAGATCGGTGGCTGTGAAGCAACTCTGGGAGGGGAAAGCAATGAAGGTGCTGACAGCAGAAACGGGGATTCTTGGAAAGATAAGGCATAGAAATATATTGAAACTGTACGCATTCCTAGTGAAAGGTGGCTCAAATTATCTTGTGTTTGAGTACATGGCAAACGGTAACTTGTTTCAAGCTTTACACCGCACTATAAAAGGTGGAATTCCAGAGCTGGATTGGAATCAGAGGTACAAAATTGCATTAGGAGTTGCAGGAGGGATGGCTTATCTGCACCATGATTGTTCCCCACCAATCATCCATAGAGACATTAAATCCACCAACATTTTACTTGATGAGGATTATGAACCAAAGATTGCTGATTTCGGTGTTGCAAAGGTTGTAGAAGACTCTCTTACAGATCCTGAATCCAACTGTTTTGCTGGCACTCATGGTTACATTGCTCCTGGTGAGTCAAATTTTTTTATTTTTTATGGAAAAAAAATACCATTTTCTTTATCGTTTTCCTTACAAGCATATATAGTCTTCTTTGAAGGTGTTTAATGGTCAGAATTTGATTGTAACTAGGCCTTGTTAATTACACAAATTTAACCTTAAGGTATTGGCATGTAGCAGATGCAATTAAAAGCTGCACTGCAAAGACATGAGTTTCCACTCTCCAGTGTGATAATCTATTTTTAGTACTAATTCTTCTTCCATTCTAAAATTTATTTGTAGAGTTGGCATATACTCTGAAAATCACCGAAAAATGCGATGTTTATAGCTTCGGAGTAGTGTTACTAGAACTTGTGAGTGGTCGAAGAGCAATAGAGGAGTCATTCGGAGAAGGAAGAGATATCGTATTTTGGGTTTCAACTCACCTTGACAGTTCCGAGCATGTTTCTGCAGTTCTTGACCATAAGTTGGCATCAGACTTTGTCCAAAATGAGATGATAAAGGTCCTGAAGATTGCAACACTTTGCACCACAAAGCTCCCGAGATTGCGGCCCGAAATGAGAGAGGTGGTAAACATGCTTATCGATGCCAAGCCTGCAAGTTTGAAGATGAAGGGAAAAGCAACATAAATCAGAAGAGTATGGCGTGTAATATGTATCATAATGATGGCAAGTAGAATAAACTGAGTTTGTTTGAATCATGTTTGTGTAGTTCTAAATTCAAATTGCCCTTCTTAAACTTGTATTATATGTATCATTTTAGCATGTGTTGAAGTTTCAAGTTATTATTGATGAGCTTTCACCGGATCAGAGATTTCTAAAGCTTCATTAGTAAAGCTTTCAAATGGCGATTTCTTGGGGTGCAGCTTTTCTTGGAAGAGCATTTCGGATTAAAGGTGGTGCCGGTTAAGAGGGATAAATGTGGAGATCGAGCGGAAACAGAACAAATGTTGACATTTGGAGACCTTGCTCCAACATCAAATTCATAAAGGAGAGTGAAATGACCAACTAATAGCTTTGGTCTTAAACGAGAGCACCGTCCATTCTGAGTAAATATTGTCTCTTTCAAGATATTTCAAAACATGTTCTTCATGTGTTTAAGTGAATTTTAAATTAAGCGTGTTTATTTTTAGTTTCTGTTTATTATAACACAAGTGATCTTTTTTATACTAACTTACTGTTACTTAAATTTTATTTATAATTATATCTTTATTACAATGCAACACACCGATTGTTTTTTTAATATTTATAATTATATTTATTTATGAATATTTTAATATTTAAAAGTTATTAGTTTACATGATTAAATTATTGTTAAAAAATATTTAGTCAAAAAAAATTATAGTTAAAATTTTGATATTTATTATATTTTACACGCTCAATTTAATATTTGTTTATATTGAGTTATAAAAGTTAGATTTGGCCAATTTTACGGTTCACATGAAATTCACAAAATAATCTTTAATTTAGTTGTGGTTTAATAGTTCTTTTTCAATTAAAAACTATTTTAAAACTAAAAAGGGAATAAAGTGACGAAATTTAATGTTGAGAATTCTATTCGATTTAGGAAATCTACTTAACTTATATGTAATTTAGATTATTAGAATAACCTTTATTAACCAAATACAGGTTTTAATGTTAAATCTAACGGTTTTCACCTATCTATTTAAGATTAAAAGATTTTTATTATTTTGGTTATAAATGGGTTTCCTTATTTAATTACAACTATTTTTATGTTTTAACTTTTTGGAAAATCCAATCCTAATATAATATCTTTTAACTTATATCATTTTTAGATAATAATTTCTTTTTATATGATATAATCTTGATCATCTATTTTTAAAAGTATTGGATCTAACGGTTGAGAATGTTTTGGCGGTATTAAAATATATTTTTTTGTAATAGTTCTTCTTTTAAAGTAGTACACCGTGACGATCAAAATTTTGTATAAAATTCATTTTTTTTATAGTATATCCCGTAAATATCTATGTTATTATATTAAAGACTAAATAATGAAAGCTTTCTTCTAAGTGTGGTCGTTTGATCACTCAATACATAATCGTTGGATCTTTCAAATTAAATTGTTAAGGAACGTTACATATAACAGTAAAATTATCATGTAGAATGATCTAAGATTTGAATCTACCAACAATATATTAAAATTTACAGATTTTTGTTTTTGAAAAAAAAAGAATTTTTTTCATTTTTTTTCTTTGAGACATAAGTTATTTGATAATATTTTTTGTAAAGTACGATTTTTCAGAGAAGTACTATACTAATTGATTAACAAACTTTTAAAGTTTCGAATTTAATAATTTACAATGTATATGAGTCTAAAATTTCAAAATAAGGTTTTTTTTAATATGAATAACAATGAAATTAGGTCTATGAGTGCTTATAAAACAAAATCACCATTTGCGTATAATTTATTATTTGATTAGTTATGATCTACAACTTAATAAAATAGGATAAAAAATATGCACAATTTTATAAAATTTTATACTTGTATTATTATATTCTTTGTTGATTTGAATTTTTCTTAGATTGATTTTAATTTTTGAACATTGATTTCTAAATTTAAAATAGTTAGAAAAAAGTAATTAAATTGGCGTTAAAATAATGATGACATAATAATCATTATTAGAATTTAAATACTCACTTTACTGATTTGGGCTTTATCTTGTGTTTTAAAAATCAGATTTTGACGATTTTACACCCCACATGAAGATAATTAAATTATTTTTAATTAAAAGATGGTTTAACAATTTTTATCTAACTGGAATTGTCCATGGAAGAGAAAAGAAAGTCACGAATTTTTTACATGGAGAATTATGTTCAATATAGAAAACTTAATTATATTTGGTATTTGGTTTAAATTATGAAAATACACTTTTTAAAATTTAAATAAAATACACTTTTTTTAATATTTGATCAAACAATTTTCATTTATGATCTTATAGTCCTTATTAATTTGGTTGTCACGATCAAAATTTTGGATAAATCCCTATTATGCTTATTATATAAAAGAGTTTAATATAATAAGGATATCAAGTACATACTGATATAAGTATCTTACTAACTGCTTTTAAACATTATAAAAATTATGTTATGATTATATAAAATTTTATTCTCATATTATTATAGTCTTTATCGATTTGAATTTGTTCTTAATTTATTTTAATATTTTATTGAAAGAAGGATAAAATTTCTATATTTAAAAGAATTAGTGGAAAAATAAATAAATTGGTGCTACAATTATAAAAAAATATTTATTAAAATTTAGATACTCATTTACTATTTGGGTTCTATCCAGAGTTTTAGAAATTGAATTTTGACGATTTTACAACCCATGTCAAACTAACGAAATTATCTTTAATTTAATGATGATTTAATAATTATTATCTAACTTGACCAGTGATCTACCCATAAACCGAAAGAAAAGATGGTTAAGTATTATATTCAAAATTATTGTTTATGAATATGAAACCCTCAATATTTTAATAATATTTTGATATTATCCTTTTATATTTGTTATATGTAAAATAATATAATTATAATTTGAATTAATCAAATTGTTATGTTCCTTCAGAAAAAAAATGTTTAAATTTATTCATGTACAGGAGTTCTCCTAAGTCTCTTAGGTACATGAGCATTATATTGATAATTTTTAATATTGTAATCGATATGAATTGTTATCTGATATTTGGTTTAACAATTATTATCTAACTCGAACTATACATAAATTAAAGAGAAAAGATATTTAAGAATTTTTATATAGAAAAATTTTAAATTATCAAAATACACTTTTTAGTATTTAAATATAATTCTATTATTAATCAGATACACTTTTTAATATTAGATCTAACAATTCTCATTGATCTATTTAAGATCTAATTGTAATAATTAATTTGGTCGTATAATGGTCGTACACGGACCCGATTTTAATTTTTTCTTAAATTGATTTTAATATTTTATTGAAATAAACATAGAATTTATAAATTTAAAAATATTAGGAAACAAATTAAATTGGTGCTACAATAATAAAAAAAAATTATTAAAATTTAGATAATCACTTTACTGTTTGGGCTCTATCTTGAGTTTTAGACAACAGATTTTAACAATTTTACAGCCCACGCGAAGTTAACAAAATTATCTTTAATTTAATTTAATGATGGTTTAATAATTATTATCTAACTGGAACTATCCATAAACTAAAGAGAAAAGATAATTACGATTTTTTACATAAAGATTTCTATTCAATATAGAAAACCTATTTATAATTGGTTTAAATTATCAAAATACACCTTTTAGTATTTAAATACTATCCTATTATTAATCAAATACAATTTTTAATATTATATCTAACGGTCCTCATCTATTTGAATATTTATAGTTTTATAATCCAACGGATCATATACTTTTGGTAGTATAGTGACCGAACAAAGTTTTGGATAAGATCTCTCTTGCGCTTATTATATATAACTAGCTTATATCCCGATGCACAGTTTTCTTTAATATTTTATTATTTTTATTTAGATTTTTATAATTATATCTTTTTTATGAAATTTTAATTTATTTTTATATGTGTATATAATAAATTGGATTTATATATCTAACAATATAAGTATTTTAATTTAATAAATTGTTTACGTAATCTTTAGTAGTATTTTAGATATTAAAATAGAAAAATATTTTTAAATAATACATCTAACGGTTCGTATTTATTTGCTCTTAAAAAATGTAAGGGTGACTAAAGTGCAAATAACAAAATATGTGCCCTGTAATGTGCCGAGTTTCTTTTAACATATGCTATTACTTTTATTTTTTTATTAAAAAATCTTATTTAAATTGAATATTTTAAAAACTTATATTAAACATGAATTTTATAAGTTTAATATAATAATATTGTCATTATTTCTATATTTTGCCCGTGTTATTTTTAATTCGAATATGAGTTGTTTCAATTAAAAAATATAAAACGGACAATGTCCTTAAAAGACAATTAGCTAATTATTAATAATTATATAAAATTATATTACATTTATATAATTAGTTGTTTAAAATTATATGTTGCCCATGTTACTTTTAGAAAATTAGTTGTTTAAATTAGAAAATAGAAAATTATATTACCTTTCTATATATATGTTGCTCGTGTTACTTTTAGAAAAATTAGTTGTTTAAGTTAAAAATAAAATAAAAAAAGTTATGTGTTTAGCTGAAAAGGGTAAGTGGTTATTTATTAATAATTATATATAACAATATTACCATTACATATTTATTTTGCATGTGTTATGTTTAGAACATGAGTTGGTTTAGTTAGAAAATGTAAAATATGTAATGTGTTTTAGCTGAAAAGGGTAATTAGTTATAAATATGTAATAATATTACCATTTTATATATATGTTACCTATTTTCTTTTTAGAAGATGAGTTGTTTTAGTTAGAAAAATAGATAAAATAAGTAATGTATTTTAGCTGAAAAAAGCAATTGGTTATAAATAGGGCAGACCCAAATTATAGATAGGCTCGGCTCAAATACCGATCGACCGACCGACCAAAACTTTTAATGTTTCGTCTTTAATAATATAGTATAGATATAGTTTAAAACCCATGCGATGCACGGATTATTATTAATAATTATTATTTTTATTATTTATGTTTTAATATTCTATTAATCTGCATTTGCTAAAAAAAATAAGTTGGCGTGTTAAACTTTTTTAAATAATTAAAAGTATTAAACTAGATTTTAAAATAAATTAATAACTGTTTTCTCGTGATATTTTTGGAAAAGGAGGGGTCTTAGTAAGGAAAAATAGAAAAAGTAACATGTTTTAGCTCAAAAGGTAAGTGCCCGTAATTAAAAGTATTTAAATAGGCTTCACAATAAATAAGTAAGGATTTGTCCGAAATATTTTTGGAAAATGAGGGGTTTAGTAAAGAAAAATCAGAAAGAGTAACATGTTTTAGTTGAAAAAGGTAATTGCCCGTGAATTGTTTTAGAAAAAGAGAAGATTTTGTTAAAAAGATAATGTATTTTAGCTAAAAAGGTAGTTGGTTATAAAAATGTTATTATTTAATAATAATTTTTTATGAAAATGAAAAAAATAGAAAAAGTAACATAATTAAAAGTATTAAAATATATTTTAAAATAAATAAGTAAGGGTTTGCCCGTGATATTTTTGGAAAATGAGGGGTTTTAGTAAGGAAAAATAGAAAGAGTAACATGTTTTTGTTAAAAAAGATAATCGCTCGTGTTTTTTTTAGAAAAAGAGAGGATTTTGTAAGAAAAAAAATAAAAAAAGGTAATGTATTTTAGCTGAAAAAGGTAATTGGTTATAAATAATGTTTTTATTTAGTGATAGTTTTTAAAAATGGTAATGAGTTATTTATTAGCAATTATAACCTTATTATGTTATTTTATTAAATGAAACTGTCTGTGATATTTTTAGAAAATGAGATGTTTTAGTTAGGAAAAATAGAAAAGATATTCTATATACTAATTTTAATATTTTATCTAACGGTTTTCAATGATTTGATCAAAAATATCTAACGGCTATGAATGGAGTGACCAGACTACAAAAACTTTCATGACCAGACTACAAAACTTTCAATATTTCGTCTTAGTATAAATAAGGAGTTAATTATGAGTAACACTCCATAAAACTTACTTTTGCACAGAAAATCATTATATAAATATATAAAATACATTTGTTTATCTCACTTTTTTTTATCAAATATAATCACATATTTCAATTAGTAAATTTAAAAACAAACTTACACAACTTTTTTTTTAAAGATTATGAAATAGTTCAAATTGATTCTACCTAAGAATCACGGTGAAATCAAATTTAGAATATATTTTTTCTTCAAGTTTTAATATTAAACTTTTTTATAAAATTTATATGTGGTTAATAACAGTAAAATCAAATTTTATCGTGAAATAAAATTATAATTAATTTTGATATTCCATAGTAGAATCAAATAATGGATAGTAAGATGGTGTGCCTTTTTGTTAGTATTAACAATCTTAAAATGAATTAAACAAATCAAAAAAAGTATTTTTAAATTGTAATTTTAATTTAGTTGAAGAATAAATGTTAGCACTTAACACTTTGTAATAATTGTATTTTTTTGAAGTTCTTTGTAATAATTGTTTAATCACTCTCAATCACAATCAAAGCGAAGTGTTTACTAATCTAAGTTTCATTTAAATATCCCTTTTCCAAAACACCTAACAATAATGAGGGTGTTTGGCTCCATCTTTAAGCCTTAATTTTTGATTTTAAGCCAAAAAATGTGTGTAATAAGTTAGAAAATGATTTAAAGTTAAAAAAAATAGTCAAAAGTTGGTAGTAAGTATTTTTTTAAATGAATTATTTTATTTTGATAGTTTTTATTTGATAAAAGTTAATATCATCATTCAAATATATTATTTATCAAATTTATTTTAATTATTAAAAAATTTTAATGACTTATAAGTTACTCCTAGTACAAAATTATCCAAATAAATTTTAAGTTAAAATTTTCATTTTTTAGTTATCATTTTAAGCAACTTTAAGTTAGGAATAATTTTAAACGAGCCGACAAAAAAAACAAACCAGAGAAGAAACTGCAAAACTCAAATATGAAAAAAAAAATTGAAAATTTGAGCCCACACGCTCCCGCGACCAGGTCCTCTGCTCTTACTCTTTCTCCATGTACAAACCAATAACATCAACTCATTGCTCTCCTCCTTTTCACTCCACACGCGTTTACACGTTCCCCCCTCCGTCTGTATGACTGCTGTATTTCCACGTATATATACAAAATAAACATTTACTCCCTCTCAACACACCATGAACTCTTCTTCTTAATGACTACTCTCTATCTCCTTCTCTTCTCTCTCCTTACACTCTCTCTCCCCATCTCTCTTCTCTCTCTCCCCACTTTCTCTATCTCTCTCTCTCCCAACCATACGTCCATTATTATTTGCTCTCTCATGCAACAAAACCACCACCTCAACTGCAAGACTTTTAAAGGACTAAATTATAACTACACAACTACAACTACTAATATTAGTGCTATTTCTTTTTCTGGGGTTGTTGGTGGTGATGGTTTCTTTTGTGGGTTGGATAATCATCAGTCTAATATAATTTGTTGGAGGTTTGATCATAATGGTGTGATTGTTGAATATAAGAGGATTTATGATGGCCCTGTTCTTGATGATTTGGATTCTGGGAATTCGAGAATTTGTGGGGTTGTGAGAGGTACTGGAAGGTTAGAGTGTTGGCAGTGGAGGAAATTTAAGTCTAGTGTTAAATTTTCTAGTTTAGCTGTTGGGGGAGATTTTGTTTGTGGGTTGAAGGGTTTCGGAAAAATTCGATGTGTTGGGAATTTGAGTAGTGCTGGTGATGGGAGGTATAGAGGAAATTTTAGTGTTGTTGCTGCTGGTTTACGACATTTTTGTGCGATTTCTGTTAGGGGGAGATTGAAGTGTTGGGGGGACTTGGTGGGTGATCAGCCTAAGGGTTTGTTTAAGGGGTTGGCTTTGGGGGATAGGAGAAGTTGTGGGATTAGGGTTCGTGGGGATGTGGTTTGTTGGGGGGAGGATGGGTTTCGTTTGCCGGAGGTTCTTGAGGGGACTAGTTTTGAGGCGATAGAGGCGAGTGGAGGTGTGTTTTGTGGGGTTAGGACGGAGGATTATGGTTTGTATTGTTGGGGGAATGAGGTTTTTGATGCTGATGGTTTGGTTTTTCAGGATGTTGTGCCAGGTGCCTGTAGAAGGGAATGCCCTTGTGGTACTTCCCCGGGAAATGGGAGGTTTTGTAGGCAAGGATTAATGGGTTGCAAACCGTGTGATCCTGTGCCTACGGTACAAAATCCGGAATCACCACCACGGAGTAAAGGCAGTGGTATTAATTGGACTTGGAAAAATGTTACATTGCTGGTTGTTGGATGTGTTGGGACTTCTTCATCGGTTATACTTTTGTTTGTATTGTGTTTCCGTTATAAGAAGGCGAGTAGGGGATCTCATAGAGTTCATGATTCTGGACCATTGGATGATATTGAAATGCCTTCTCAGCCAACTAGTACTAAAGAAGTTGCCCATGCTCAACAAACACCGCCAGTTCTTGTAAAGAGACTGAGTCAAATGTTTAGCATGGAAAATGGGGGTAACTTGGAGGATTTTAGCTTCTCTGTCTTAGTCAGAGCAACCAATGATTTCTCAAATGAGCACAAGATTGGGAGTGGGAGCTTTGGGTCTGTTTACCGAGCTACATTACAAGATGGGCGGGAAGTAGCTATCAAACGAGCTCAATTAACCATGTGTCCATCTTTCAATGGTGCTCCTGGTGGTGGAAATGCCACTATAACCAAACGTCAAGATGAGAATGAGTATGCATTTGTCAATGAACTCGAATGCTTGTCGCGCCTAAACCACAAAAACCTTGTTCGTCTACTAGGCTTTTGTGAAGATTGCAATGAGTATGCACTGATCTATGAGTATATGGACAATGGCAGTCTCCATGATCATCTACATAATCCTCAAAGCACTGATACCATGTCATGGCCAACCCGTATTCAAGTAGCCCTAGATGCAGCCAGGGGAATCGAATACCTCCACGTTTACGCAGACCCCCCAATCATTCACCGTGACATCAAGTCATCTAACATACTACTCAATGCCACATGGACTGCCAAGGTATCAGACTTTGGACTCTCGTTAATGGGGCCTCAAGAAAATATGTCGCACCTTTCATTACACGCTGCTGGCACAGTCGGTTACATAGACCCCGAGTACTTCAGATTACAACAATTAACAACTAAGAGCGATGTTTATAGCTTCGGTGTTTTGTTATTGGAATTACTATCAGGTTACAAGGCAATCCATTTAAATGAGGAGAGAATGCCACGAAATGTAGTCGACTATGTTGTTCCATATATAGTTCAGGACAACATTCATCGCATTTTAGATCCCAGACTACCCCCTCCGACACCACTGGAAATAGAAGCCATAGCATACATTGGGTACCTTGCTACTGATTGCGTAATGCTCCCAGGACAAGATCGACCAACAATGTCCGAAATTGTAAATAGCTTAGAAAGAGCATTGCTGGCTTGTTTTGCAACACCACCATTATCTCATTCTTCCACAAATTCTTCATTGTAAATTTGTATCCAATTCTTTCTCAATATAATTGTTTGATTTAGGTTTAGAAACTGTTGTCTAATCACTTTAAAACAATCCTTAATACCACAATAGTATAATAAGTTACGAGAAATACATATTTCGTAATTATTTAAATAAATGATTATGATTTGCATGAAAATACACATATTTAACATCTGCTGATGTTCTTGGACTTGTGAAATATGAAAAATATATAATTAGCAGAAAAGTACAGCCTACATTGGCTTCCTTTGAACCTCCAAGTTTCAAGACTCTGGAGTATAGCTTGGGCAAGAAATTTGTTATTGTATACATTTTTACAGTTTCCTTCCGTCCCTCTCATTTATTTACAATTTTTTTATATTGCTTGACACGTATTTTAAGGCTCCTATAAAGTATAATTCTACAACTTATTTTCAAAATTTTCTTTTTCTAAATAAAAATTTAAACATTATAATTTTATTCAGAAGAAAAAAATATTTAAAATAATTTACGAAAATATATTTTATAGAAGTTTTAAAATACGTGTCGAGCCCCCGTCTCCCAATGTAAAAAACCCAAAGGAACAGAAGGAGTATTTGATTTCCTTCTGTCCCCCTTTCAAAGTCAAGTGAAAAATGAGATGAAATATATGGTTTAAAATGTATTTATCCAATAATTAGAGTGGTTAGGTTCTTGAACAAATGGCATTGACTATGTAAAGTTGTAGCTTGACTTGTGGTGTGTGTGGGGTTAATTTTCAGGTCATTGGAATACTGGGTCAAACACCTTCAGTCAGAAGTGGATGCAACCATTTTAGGTAGACTTTGAATGATTCCAAGAAGTTATAATAATATTCTTATGACTTTGATAGGAAATAAAAGAGGTGTATGTATATATGGAAATACAAGGTTGAACTTGGTCATGACATGAGACATGAGGTCATGTTTTGATGAAACATGTTTTCCTCAGCAAAATGTATTCCACTGTTTCCGGAAAAACCAAGCAGGGAATTGTGAGACTTGAGCCCAATCTTGCAGTAAAGTTTAGGTGGTGGACTTTGATTTTTGACTCGTTAAATAAAAAAGATGATTCATTTTTTTTTTAAACCACTTAGTTCATAGGTTAATAGGAGATGCTTTTTGAACTAATTTATTTTTCTCTTGTAATTTTAGTTTATAAAAATGGAAAATGCTAGGTACTCAAAATTTGTACCAAAAATTTTCACAAATGTTGATGTGGGATATTGATAATTGGTAACTTTCCTAATTATAATATGATATCCGTATGCATACACACCCACAAATTAAAATCCGTCACGGTGTAATAACACGTCATTTGAGAAAAGTTTTGGGGTATCTAGCATTATTCTATAAAAATTATTATAATTGCATGTTTAATGTTTAATTATCTTTTCTTAAATAATTTTTATTTTTAAATATTTAATAACTCATAACTTACTAAAAAACTTAAATTATGGGAACGTTCAAACAAGTTCAACAAAGTATTATAATATTATAGTAGAATTTCTTTATATTATACATTACAAGATAATAATTTTGATAAAAAGTCTCGGTTTTAACTTCCAAGTGATAATTAATACCAATATATAAATTCTTAAAAAAAAATTATTCCAACAATAACATTTTACAGAGCTTACTAAGGCTCTGTTTGTGATTGCTGTTAAAAATTGTTGTGCTGTTGAAAAAAGTGTTGTTAAAATAAGTGCTGTTGTGAAAATAAGATAACTGTTTGGTAATATTTTTGATATGTGCATGTTTTGGTGTATAATATAAAAAATTAATGTTTTTGTGAGTTCTGATTCCCGCAAAAGCTTCAGTTTTTTTTCAAAAGCATGGGGACTGCCAAAAACACTTTTCAGAAAAACAGTTTTTAAATTTTACCAAACACTTTTTTAGCTGTTTTTCAGAAAAAAAAACTGATGTTGTTGTCTGCAACAGCAATGCCAAACGGAGAGCCTAAATCAGGAACAATGATATAAATACTGGGTTTTTTATCCTAACTAACCAAAATACCAATATTCAAGAGAGATGGTGAATTTTATCGATTCTATTACCCATTTATAAAATGCGTATACTACATAGCAACCCACTTTTCTTCTCCTTGGACGGCTTTTCTGCAACAACCACCACCGGCAAACCTCACCTTTCCCGTGTATATACACACAAGAACATAAATATACAACCCCAGTTGATTATAATATGATTTTGATAGAAATCTAATTGCTAAAATAAGGAAAAATCTGGACAAAAAATTCATGTATGTATGTACATGGATATATGGTTGTATCTGTATATATATTCTTGATGATAATGATAACACGCATGACGCATGTTCGATGGGGTAAGAACATAATACGCATTTTATATTTGGGTATTTTGCAATATATCACAACTGGTTACCCAACTAATTACTAAGGCTATGTTTGACATTGCTGTTCCAGACAGCAACAACAGTTTTTTTCTAAAAAGCAGCAAAAAAGTGTTTGGTAAAATTTAAAAACTGCTTTTCTGAAAAATGTTTTTTGGCTGAAAAGCTGCTTTTAGAAAAAGCAGGTCCCCCATACTTTTGAAAAAAGTTGCTTTTCAGTTTTTGCGGGAAACAGCTACTGGTTTCAATATCAAAACTCACCAAAAACATTAATTTTTTATATTATATACCAAAACATGCACATATCAAAAATATTACCAAACAGTTATCTGATTTTCACAACAGCACTTATTTTAACAGCACTTTTTTCAACAGCACAGCAATTTTTAACAGCAATCCCAAACAGAGCCTAACTAACTATTGTGTATCTCATTTTTTAAATAATATAATCAGATAATACCCCGTTGATGTATGTGTATTAGCTCATTGCTAACATGTTACCTCATCTGTGAATGTGTATTATCTAATACACAAGTGTGAAATGCGTATTTAATCGAGCATTTTTAATCATCTATACCGAAAAGCATTATTCTTGTCATTGACGTGTAAAAAGTTGTTATTTTTCTTTGAGTTAAGTTCTATGGAGACCACTTTTTTTGTGGAGACCTGGAGAACACATATGTTCTGCAATCTAAATTTGGCAAAATAGATCATATTTTGTAATCAAAAATTTGCAAAACCTACTATTTTGCAAATTATATTCTATGAAAAATTGAAAATCATGTAAATTCTGCAAATTAAACATGAATGCTCTCCAAACCGACCATGTTTTGCGGAACAATATGTTTTGCTATGTTTTAGTTGCAAAACATATATACGTTTAAAGATTTTAAATGAAAATAGTTATTTTCATAGAACATAATTTATAAAATATTATATTTTGCTAAATTTAGATTGCAGAACGTATGTGGTCTCCAGGTCTTCACAAAAAAAGGTGGTCTCCATAGAACTTAACCCATTTTTCTTTTTCACCCACTAAATTATGGGTATAATAAACCTTTTAACTTAAATTCAAAATGGTTATCTGTGTTCAACATACACCGATGCATAGCCGCTTGTTTTTCTTGAAAATTTATTAAAACCAACCGCAACAAATTACATTTTAATTGGCATTTCTGCCTTGACAAGTTGACAACGTAGTTAGCCGCAGGAGGATAATGTTCATTCAGATTTTAGCAGTGTAAATGAGTCAAACAGGCGTAAACGAGTCAAACAGTTCGTGAGCTATTTGAACTCGGTTCGTAAAATATTCAAATTTAATTTGATAATAATTGAGTCAAGCTCGAACTCGAGCTATTCGAATATTCTATCAAGCCGAGCTAAAGTTTCAAATTACTCGGCTCGTAAATTCCGCGAGCCTAATCGAGTCTTTATTATTTATTTTTTTTATATATTATAAATATATATTTATATAAACACTTGATATTTATATATAATTTATATATATAATCGAGTCGAACTCGAGACGAACTTGAGACGAACTCGAGACGAACTCGAGACGAACTGATCATATTCGAGCTTTTGTCATGTTTGGTGAAATCGATTTGAGCTTTCGGACCGAACTTGAACATATCAATTTTTTTACGAGTCGAGATTCGAGTTTAAAATTAAAGACTCGGTCAAGTTCGAGCCCGATCTCAAGCACAAACCGGAACTTGATAGTGTTCGGCTTGACTCGATTACATCCTAATTCATTCCACGTGGCACTAAATCCCTTTAAATGAAATTATTTTGGTTAAGCATTGAGTCAGATCATTCACCAATTTTTTAACAAATCTAAAACTCAAGAAAATCAACTCAAGGCGGTGCATAACTTATAAATTTGCAAAATACCAAAATGTTCAATAAATTTCATATTTATCTAGTATATATATTATAGGCCAACATAGCACTCAAGCTTATTTAGTAAATTACCAATATATTCTTTACTAAATTAATATTAAAAAGTTAAAATTGGTCTTTCAAGGAGTTGAACTCTTGACCTTTGTGATATAACAACTTTAGTGCACATGTACAACCATTGCACAATATCAATTTTTGATACCTTTCGAAAATTCATCGACTCTATACATAAATAATATGTTTCCTATATTCTTTTTAATATTTATTATAAGATTAATACAAGATAAAATTATCATGATATTCATTTCTTTCTAATAATTAGATAGGAAATAATTTGAGTAATCTAGAAATGTAACAATATATATTATTGGGGAACATGGATTTTCATATTATTTTGTAATTGTCTAAACTTCTTGTTTTTATATATATGTTTTTTGTGATTATTAAAAAAATAATTATGTCGTTAGCACGAGATAACCACTACACCTTCTACGTAATATCAATATTTAAAAAATTATTCTCATGTCTAAATCATGCAATTATGCACATGAAAAGAATATTTATTATTTAGATTTTTGGTGCATCAAATTATATGAACATGTAAAATTTAGTTATGACTACCGTCTCTTTGTAATTTGTAAGAAAAGTATTTTTAACACCTATAATGCTATATATTAATAACATAAATTATTATAGTATATGTCTAAAATACTGTCATAAATAGATGACTCACATTTATCTTAGTTATAAATCGGTTTGTAATAAAATGCATGCACAAATCGAAATATTTAATCGTCTAATTAATTTTGTCAATTCAAATGCAAATTGAACAGTAATCTTCTCTCACCAATTGAGTACACAAAATTGTCGTGTCATGTACTAAATTATAAACTTCATATTTCAATGCACTTATTGCAAGCGCTTGTGTCTCATCACTAAGAAAAAGATCATGTATATTACCTTTTAATCAACTAAAAATATATGTTAAAAGAATAGTTTGACAATAGTTTATTGATCCAATTCGTTGACAAATGTTAGATGATAACTAAAATTCAAAAATTATAATTTTAACAAAATAACATTTGAAAGACATGTATAAATTATGTATGACAATTGTAATAATTAAGAATTTTTAAAAGATGATACATAATTAGCTCGTAACCATAACATCGATAATTTTATTTGAGTATGGAAATATAAGTCGATGAGATGTTATCAGAGATGAAGGCGTGATGGTATAAGTGAGGAAATGTGAGCAAATTTAAGATCGTTGAAGACGAAATAAAGGTGGTCGCGGGGAAAATGAATGTACAAATATGACGTGGTCGAACGTAGGAGCAGATCTGAGAGGTAGTGAGGTGATCGAAAAGAGACCGAAATGAGAAGGTAGACGACAAGTAATTTAGGAATTTTTGGAGCAAAATCCATTGTTTTGGTTTGATTCTATGATCACAAATATTTTGAAAAATCGACATTAATTTAGGAATTGTTATCTTGTGTATAGCATACTTGCAATGAGAGTATTAACAATAGCTAACAAATTGACCCAATGTATTGGTGACTCCTATCGCTAATGTTGGTATTTTATTTAAGCCATAAATTATCGTTAGGCTTTCTGGTTTTTTCATGAGCTTGACCTACCTTTTTTCTTCGTTTAGGTTTGAGTAGGGATGACAACGGGTCGAATCAGGTTGGATTTATGAGATATCCAAATCCAAATTCAAATGTTTTTATCAAATCCAATCTAAATCCAAATCTGATCCATCAGATTTCGAATCGGGTTTGGATTTATCCAAATCCAAAATTTGAAACTTTAAGGAAACAAAACAAATTGCTTGCTATCATTTTTTACTTTGAACCTTAATTCATGAATTTTAATTTTAAATTAAAAATTTAGCTTACAAATCAAAAACATTATTGTTTGTTACAAAATATTAATAAGATTCAAATTTTGAGTATTAGTTCCCAGACTAAAAAAACTATGAAATATTATAACTGGAATCGAAGAACCAAACATGCGGTAATCTAACAAAAGATTAGGTGGATACCAGGTATCACTAGTAAGTAATATAATTAAAATTTTATTATTATTAAAAATACAAAGGTCAAAAGAAAATTAAAAAATATATAATGTATATAATATATATATATATATTGGATTTTTTTTGGGTTTGGATCGGATTTGGATCGGGTTTTGGATTTCGGGTCGGGTTTGGATCGGAATACCTAATATCCAAATCCAAATTCAAACTCTTTCGGGTCTAAAAATTGAATCCAAATCCAAAATATCGGGTTCGGTAAAATTCATTCGGGTCGGAATGGATCGGTATCCATCAGATCGGATTTTTCCGTCATCCCTAGGTTTGAGTATATGTATCGAACATGTCAGCTTAATTTCTGTTACATGTAAGTTACACCAAGTATTGCTGTCAGTTTATGTTCTTCTTATTCATAATGAATTTCTACTACATGTAATGATCCATTTATCTCCTCATATATATTTTGGTATTACTACTAGAAACAAATTACATAACATATTGTTTTAGCGATAATTAATTTAAGATTTCTTCTAGAAAATAGACTAAAGGGTACACTGTTTTTATGATACTACTTTGACAACTAACAATTAACTCTTATCGATGTAAAAATTTTGTTGATCATCCATCTCTCATTAAACATGTACCACTATAAATATGATCCTCAATATTTAGAATATGCAATTTTTTTGAAATTAAACCAACTATCAACTTCTAACATCAGATAAGCCAGCATACGCGAAAGATGGAATAAATGACATAAGAATAACACAGACTCTATCGTAATATTTAAACAAAACAAAATTATAACGATTAGAATATGGCTCGTACTTTGTACGGGCTATCATGCTAGTTGTTTTTCAAAGTTGAGCCTTAAATAACATAATTCGAATTTCAGGTTTTTCATTCAATTTTTTAATTAAAAAATGAATAATACCAGATAAAAAATTCACCAAAATTACAAATGTTGAAATATGTCCCAATACAGAAATAATAGATTGCAATTTTGTTTTTTACAAAAATACCTTTGTGTTCGGTGACCCAACACCGCATTCAATTGTTAATAAATTTCTATGTACTAGCTTTATACCCGTGCATTGCACGGGATGATTTATAAATTATTTATATAAATATATTTTTAAAATTTTATTTATTTTTCCAAATTTTTGTTTATATTTAATCATATATTAAAGTAAATATAAGTTGTATACTAATTTTTAATTTTTAAAAATGTTTGTACTCGTCAGGAATCGAACCTTGAACTTATTATTTAATAACACAGTTACTTAATTTATATTGTATATTAGTGATGAAATTTTATGTCTTTGTAAATTTTAAATTATTAAAATTAAGAAGTTATATAGTTTTTAGTCTATAATATTCAATTTTATATTTTTTAACACTACTATAATATTCAGATACTAACAAATATCTTAATATTCTTTTTTATAAATTTACAACACGTTATTCCTCTTTTATCTCCTGACTTCTGTATATTGTATGGGGCTTTTTTCTTTTTTCTTAATAATAATTAGTAATTACAAGGAAAGACCACAGCATTGGCCTATATCACATCTAACAATAGATTCTAGTACTTAGAAAAGTCAAAACACGATACATACGCTGATATCTCGAAATTACTACGTTATTTCTTAGTATAATTTTCAATAAATAAATCTGTGAAAACACTTTTAAACCCTTAAAACAATAATCCCATCTCTATCTATCATCTTTGTGCTTATACAGGTAAACCCATATTATTTATTTGACCATTTCTTCCTTTAATTTTCTCGCTTTGATTCTGTATGTATCTTTGATCCTGTATTGTTTTCCTGTATTTGTAGTGTATGATCATACTTTGTGCAATTAAATTCTTGATTTTGTTATTTTTGATGATGTGATCTTGATGGGCTATGGTTTGATTTCATTGATTGTTGTTTGTGATTGTTGGTTTGCATTTTATTAGGCTGAAAAAGTTTGCTTCTTGAAGGTCTTGTACTTGTGTTGACTTGATTTTACAAATTACAGTAGTGGTTTTTCGGGTTATGTAGATGATTGTTTTTATGTTTTGTATCTTATGCTTGAATTTTATCGGATCTTCTTGCTATCGGAGATTCCGAAGATGTCATGTTTTGGTTTTTGTATTGATTTTTGGGTTTTTGGTTTTAGGAAATATGATTTCGGGAATACATAGTATTGGAATGCCTACTAGTAGTGTGGCAGCATGTGCTGAAAGAGCAACTAGTGAATCGCTGATTGGTCCAGACTGGGCTATAAATATCGAGCTATGCGATCTTATCAACTCACATCCAGGGTATGGCACATTTTATTATTGATGATAGCTGAGATTGTTTGTCTTTGTTTATGATGTCTTCCGTTGCAAATTGGGAAGTTGAGTCTTTTTTGAATTATATGTCTTTGAGGTGCTGACTTGTTCTATCTAAAAGAATTTGTAACTGGTAATTCTTTGTATAAGTCTCCTCCGTTGAAATATTTATATAATTATCTTTTTTGTCAAGTCTCTAGTAATGGCTAAATTAGATTTTATCTACTTTTTTAGTGTATAAAATCTTTACCATATACTTGTTGCTTCATGAGTCCATGGTTTTCTGAAGTAGCTCACGTATCGTTTGTTGATACGTGTAGAGGGTGTTTGGAAAATCTCATTTTCCTCAAATTAGAGGAAGATGCCCAATTTTCCAGCATATGCGATTTTTCAAACACCCCGAGATTAACTATTAGGAAATAATTTTGGAAAGGTGCATTGATGTGTTCCAACTTCCAAATGTAGAGATATTGTGGACAGTAAATTGGAAAACAAAGATGTTGTTAGTAGTTATTGGACTTCCACAAATGTTTATTTTCCAGTATACCTTGTAAAAAAAATTAAACTCGTAATAGCTTATTAGTTCAGGCCAAAATTTTAGCTGATAGAATTCGAGTTTGTAAGCTTAGTTCCAAAATGAGTTCTAAATATATTCTGCTGTATTTAAATCAGCAACATCAAGAAAAAGGGCAGGGGAGAATGTAGGCTTTCTCTTTTGAATTAATACTATCTCTGTACCAACAATTTTCTCGAAGTAGTTGGGAGGTGAAATATACAAGCAATTAGTGGATATAAGTAAAAATTGAAAATAGTGTCTCTTAACTCTCTTACTTTTCTATAAATGAAAAAGAAACCCTTTTCTGTTTTTAAAGGAGAGAAGTAATCTAATATGTGCATTTTTAAGAGGAGAGAATGAGATAGAAATAGAGAGAATAAACCTGTCATGATTAAACGGAATTTCAGAAAGCCATGTTTGGTTTGTATCATATGGAACTCTTTGAAAAGAGGCCAAAAAATTTATATTTACTTTTTATCAAGCAGTGTGTAGAATAAAGAACGCATTTTTTTGGAAGGGAGTAATACCCGTCATACTTTGTACGGTCACCTTGATTGTGTTTCGTTTGTTAGCGATTATTATAACTTTTTCTGCTTGATTTTTGTTCTTAAAATACCGCAGCCAATTATCCAATTTCTTGTTTCTACCTGTATGTTATTCAAGGAAATTAATTACTCGTTCTTGGCTTTCATTGAACTTTCAGTCAAACAAAGGATGCTTTGAAGATACTCAAGAAGCGTCTCGGAAGTAAAAATCCAAAAATTCAGCTGCTTACTCTCTTTGTCAGTAATTGCACATTTTCTTACTCTTCCCTTTTTAAGTTTTACATGCTAAAGCTAATAAATTAGTATATTCCTGTCAGAATTTTGCAAGAAATTTCATTGATCAATATATGACCAGGAGATGTCATTTGTATGTGCCGAACTATAAATATTAATATATATTATGGATTGTTATTATAAGTAATTTGTTTATTTTCTCGGTAATCTTAGTAATTCTAATTAGGCTTGGAAGTCCTATGAATCACCAATACCTCATCGAAAAATGGATGTATGCAGTACCTTTCTGCTTCCTGTTACCGAGCTTTTGACAAAAAATATTAAAAGAGTAATTATTGTTGGTGCAGTAAGTTAACTGTTACCTTTAGGTGAGTAGTTCATTATTTTTCTTTCATCCTCCTACTAAAAATGACATTTGGAAACAACCAAAGTTCATGCCACCACACATTCTTAGCTATCAATTCATATATACTCTATGCCATCAAATCCCAATATCCCATCTATACATTGAAATAGCTCACCTGGGTTCTAGTATTAATTTTCTTTTGCTTTCGATCTCATATGGTTATCACTCTTGTAAATGAGTTGTTAAGAGATTAGGATTCTCATTTTCTCGATGTCATATGTGATATTACTTGCATTAGCTGGTGTAAGTTTGGTTTTATATTGAGGGGATGAAAAAAGTAGCAAAGATAGAGTAAACAGTAGATAATATTAAACAATGAATATATTAGGCTGGACATCTGTAAATAATAATAAACAATTAAGCGTTAAGAAAGTGGTTAGCTTCCTTGTTTTGTTTGCATTAATGTTTATATTTTTGAAAATGACCTACTACTGATTGAGATTACGCCTTGTACTGGGTTATCTGAAATAGGTTCTGGAGACTCTTAGCAAAAATTGTGGAGAAAATATCTTTCAATTAATTGTTGAGCGGGATATATTACATGAGATGGTTAAAATTGTAAAGAAGAAGGTAAATTGTATTCCTTCCTGTGATATATACTCTTATTTCCTAGAAGGTACTCAGGTCTTGGCATTCTTATACTGTGTAATAATTTTGCAGCCAGATTTAAATGTGCGGGAGAAAATATTGATTTTAATAGATACCTGGCAAGAAGCTCTGGGAGGATCAGGGGCACGGTATCCCCAATATTTTACTGCTTACAATGAACTGAAGGTAGTCTTCAGTGTGTTATTTTGCAAGTTATAAATTATTCATCCAGTCTCATTTGTCATATATTAGTGTAAACTGAGTTGCTCAAACAAATCTTGGTTGGCCTAGCTTGTGCATGATTTAGTCAGCAGACCGTTTCTGAGAGTGCCTAATATAATCCAAATTCCAAATAATCTTTGTACCTATTAAATTGCTCTTGTGCGACATTATCTTCAACTGAGCTCTTCAGCTAGCACAATTTTTTTTCTCGCATTGTAATCAATAATAAGGTTATAGCTCCATTGTTCGACGTAACATGGTTAAAAATTCTTAGTCGCAAGTTCCTACAGTAGCTTCTTGTTTAATTAGATATCGTTTTACGACATCCCTCATCATTTAACTTGAACGCATTCATCTATTCAGTCGGCTGGTGTAGAATTTCCACCCCGTGAGGAGAACAGTGTACCGTTGTTTACACCGCCACAAACGCAGCCCCTAATGCACCCGCCACCAATTGCTCACCCTGCTTCAACATATGAGGAAGCTGCTATTCAGGCATCTCTCCAGTCCGATGTTTCTGGACTGAGGTATTATATTAATCATCTATCCTTTAATGTGTTCCTTTATTATTTCTCCAGTTACAGAATTTGAAATCCACTTTTGAATATTACAGATCAGTGTTGTTCTTTGATGCCCCACTGATAATCTAGTTTTAGGAGCAGTAAATTGAGATGAAATTATGTACTCTTATTTTAAGTTGACTTTGTATTCCTAGATCATTTTATTTAATGTACTCAAAATATTCCATTGTCTCTCATATTTTATGTTTTTTACGTAGCATATAAATTTCTTTTTAGCCTTTCAATAAAACTAGGTATAACGAAGAAAGACTTGATTACAAAAAGTGATAAATAAAAGAAATGGAAATGAACTATTACATTGTCGAACAACTGACCGACATAAATCATTACACTAAAGTTAAATGTTTCATAATTTTAATAATATCTCTACTACCTTTGCTGATGTGGATATTTATATTAGCTGCAGAGGTGGATAGTCATTTGCCACATCAGGGAAGTTAATAAACAAACTTCACACTATATATTCTTACTCTTCTACAGAACCATTATATTTGTCTTTCTTGTGTGTTGCTTTTAAGCTTCATCACTGATTTCATATTAGGTGCCTCTTTGACCTTTTTACACGTGTTAAGAGTGGCATTACGCACCAATGAGTATCCTTCTCAACACATTTGTCATTGATAAACCAAGTTGTACTCCAATTGGTAATTCCAGTGGAATTAATATTTTTCGTACATCCACTCTAAACCTCACCAGGTATAAGAAAAATTATACAGATTTTTCGTTGTTAGAATAGCGGACTACATACATATCTTGCTCCTAGATCTTTTATATATAGATCACATGATCACATATGCCTTAATTTCTGTATGTAGAAGTTCTATCTGATTGAGCTGCAGAACGTAGTCTTCCTTCCCTTCTCTGAATCAAATTTCCCCATGTTTGGTTCTTTAGCAGCTTAGACCAACATAAATGTATTTATTAAAAAATTAATGCAGCTTGACCGAGATTCACACTGCTGATGGACTAGCAGATGTGTTGATGGAAATGCTCAATGCGTTGGATCCTCAAAATCGTGAGGTATAATTATTGATGAAGTTTGATTACCATCTGATGAGTTGTTAGTTGCCATAGTAGATTGCAATCTGTGTGTGTGATTTGTGGCAGGGTATTAAGGAAGAAGTGATTGTTGACTTGGTTGAGCAGTGTCGTTCCTACCAAAAGCGTGTCATGATTCTTGTGAACAATACATCGTAAGAAAATACTTGGTATAATTGCAGATTTCTTACAACTTTTTGTTATTTCTAATAATTACTGACAGATCGGTTATCGGTTTTCAGAGATGAAGAGCTCCTAATGAAGGGATTGACATTAAATGATACACTGCAGCGTGTTCTTAGCCGGCATGATGACATTGCAAAAGGAACACCTTCTCCAAAGGTTGAACAAACACAAACTTCAGTTGTCCCTTTAGTAAATGTGACTCACGAGGATGAGGAGCCTGAAGATGATTTTTCCCAGCTAGCTCTCAGGTGATATTGAATGTTGGAGACTTTCTTACCAGTTTTTTGTCCTATCTAGTAACAGATTATATCGTTTGGGTTACTAATTAATTATCTAATATGTGAATCAAACCATGTGCAGGTCATCAAGGGATACTTTGCAAGGACAAGGACGAAAACCAGCCAATGGTCAGATTGAAACAGCGCATGTAAACCCACTTCTACCTAGCCAACCCGCATCGAAGAAGCCGGTTAACTCAGATTACGGTCAAATTGATTATCTAAGTGGTGATGTTTACAACTCTGAAAGGACTTCAGGAGCTTCTGGATCCACCCATGTGCCTGTACCAACTCGTGTAAACAACACAAACTCTACTGCCCCATCAAAAGCAAAAGTGTCGTGGTCTCTACCTTCTGACGATTTCATTAACCCAACTGCCTCTGATGATTTTATAAATCCTACTGCCTCAATATTTTCTGAGAAGCAGCCCACAAATGGTGAACGAGCTGCAACAACCAAACCTATTGACCGTTCACCCTCAACTCCTTTGGAATCTCCTGTTTTCCTTCCACCCCCGCCTTCTAAGCATAGTCAGAGAACACAGTTCTTCAAGCAGCATAGTGTAGGCGCTCCTTCAAGTGGTGGGTCAGGTTCCTCCTTTGATAACTTAGTTGGGCAGACAAATAATCTCTCTCTTAATTCATCAACACCAAAGAAGGCAGATAAATCTGAAGATGCACTTTTCAAAGATCTGGTCGATTTTGCAAAAGCCAAGTCTTCATCGTCATCCAAACCTAATAGGGCTTTTTAAAAGTAGTTTAAAGTGCATTCTTAGTTTGATTGGATATTTTTTTTACAAGATGATTCCTTCAATAAAGTGGGACTTGGATGATTATGTACTTGTGGATCTGACTGCTTGGTTTGTTAGTGAATGAGTGGATATGTAAAAGATTTATGAGACTGTGAATGTATATTTTTCTTCTTTATTTGAAGCAGAGTACACTGGAGTGGTGGTTCTAATCTTTCTTTTTGTTGGGGATGCTAATGCCTGATACACCATTACTCGATCTAAGAGAGATAGAATCTGCAAAATTAAAATACCAGCAACCAGTTCGATTAATCTGAACATGTTGAAATGACTCGATATTTGTGTTTCACTGTCATCAAATTTCATCGAGTTCTGTCCTTGCTTGAATGGTTATAGTGTCTTTAATGGATCATTCCAGTTACAATCTTCCTGGCTATAAAGTACAAGTTTACTACTTGCATTTGCTGGCAAGTTTTTCTGTAAAGAAACAAGCATACCAGCGATATAGATCTCCGTCTTTTTCAGTTTTTGTGTCTGCAACTATTGTGTAATTGCTCTATCAAATCATAGCACAACAATTCAATAAGAATAAGAATCAAAGTTTAGCACGTCCAAAGTAACATGGTTCAGACTGAAAGAAGAAGCGGGCCTTGCTGATAAACTTATTTCTTGATAATAACCAACTAATGCATCAATTTTTCTACAACCTATATAATTTATATTTTAAATCATCAACAAGAACCGAAGAACCTTAGATCGAAATAACTCCAGTGTGTTGAGTTTTACAAGAAATGATAAGTGAAGTATTTCATTTGATGAACGAGTCCAGATACAAAAGAATAAATGACCCTGGAAACTAAATTTGTGGCTGGAAGTCGATACCTGGATCCTCCGAAAAAATTGAATGCAACTCTATAGAAGCTGATTAAAGCTTTAACTTTAGACTTGCCAGTATCATATACTGATGTTAATTGCATGTCAACTTATAAGTTATAGTAGGAAAGCTATGAGAGCTTGAAACAGAGATTTTGGGCTTCTGCAGTTCTTATCATAATGAGGAACTTCTTCCGTGGCTAATAAACTTTGGTTTTGATTACCTTGTTGTCTATCCTGAAACGTTGGGCACAATTAGACCTTTTAGAAAGTAATATTACTGGATGATGTAATAGGTGAATATTTCAACAGACAAAAAATGGTGCTGTTCTTGATGCATGCTCTGATAGTATGTGAAAACCATAGATGTTATTTACCTGTGCAGCATCTTTAAGTTGTCCCCAGTTCTCCACGCGATTATATTTCTTAGAACTAGAATGGAAGTAAACTCGAACAGATGCGTTCATTAACTCTTGATGCTCGCTGAAGAATGCTGAATCTCCGTGCAGCACAGCCTTGAGAACCTGGTATATATGAGTAGTAACAAAGAGTTGCATATATATAGTTTCTAATATACAAAATCTGCCCAAATAGATCATAAACATATTATAACTCAAAGCTTTTATTGTATGATTAAAATTTGATATAACCACTGGTCCTTTCATGATGCAGGCTTTGTTCCATTGCACAATGTCGGGTCATCAGGTGGGAAGGAACATAGGCAATCAATATGAGATGAAGAGTGTGAAATCCTACTCACTGTTCAAATTAGATTGATTTTGAAAACATAAAGGTCACCCGCCAGTGTATTATGCAGAAGCTTTCTGCTGGAAGTTGCGAGTGAAATCACATTTGGATACTCTCATACGTTTTCTTGTTTATAAGACTACTTAGGTAGATAATCCAAAATCTCTAGTTTCTCAAACACAAATGCATAAAATGTGAGTGTTTCTCGTCAACATCATACATTGGACTTACCAAAGGTAACTCCTTGGAGAATATGTGGTATCTTAGCTCTGCAGCCAGGTCTAGTATGGGATTTGGTCCACTCACATAGCAGTGGACATCCAGACACACATCTCCATTCACTTCTATCCACTGAGCAACAACGTCATCCTTATTATACCATCCTTTCAACTGCATTTCAAAACATTCATGCTTTCATTATAATTAAATATATAAAACAAAGCATCTTCTTTTTATTATACTGGACTCGAATGAACATCATGATCAGTTGTTAGCTACTCCTACACAGATGAAGCAGAACATAATAGAATTTGTAGCATTAACTACAAGCACAAGTTTAGCAAGAAGAGACAGTACGTGTAAAGGTATATGTTACCTGATCAAGGTGGATGAGTCTAGAAATGGTTAATGTCAGGTTAGCAGTGAAGTCGCAATGTGAGAGCGTGTAGGTTCTTGGCACAATTCTGGTGTAGTGATTTTTCTCTTCGCCTTTAAATTCAACTTTCAGTTTTGATGCTTCAAATCGTGCTGGAGGACCCAAAAGTCTAACAGCCTAGCAATATCCACACATCATAAGAAATTTGTAGTGAAAACTTTGAGCATGGATGTTTTATAATTTAATGCCATAGTAGATAACTGAAAGTGTGGAACTTGAGTTTGTTCATATAACTAAGCAATTTGCTTACCAAACAAAAAAGTACATTTGGCATCGAAAAACGGATTTAGTGCAATACTGCAATGTGCAATCTTGTGTTCATATAAATGCAGACTTGGCAGATACAAATGATTTAGTTGCACAATGAGATTCTATGTTCTAAAAAATGTGCAGCAAGTGTTCTGTCTTCGTATACATAATATACAATTTTTACATTTTTAGGGCATAAGTACAAGGTGAAGGCATTTAAGCAATCTTGCAAACTCATTATAAATTCTACTACCTTTCCTGACATATACCTTATGCTACTTACAGGAAGTCTACCCCTGCCGATAGAGAAAGGTAGGTTCTATTGTCCTATAAGAACTTCTGATGCACATTTCAAAGAGTGATGATATGAATAAAAAGTAATCCACATTACATTAAAAAGAAGAAAAATGGATTGAGGATCAAGAACCTGGTAAACAAGGGGATTGTAAGAGGATCCTCTGTCAGAAAACATAACAATGGCAGCTGAGGGAACTGAAGAACAAGAAGACTTGAAGTTACTTCTATAACTATTTGGAGACAAAGCAAAACGAAGACAATGACTAGCCATACAAGACTGCATAGTAGCAGCATACTCATCCTCCCCTTGACCCCCTCTACTTTCTTTTCTTTAAACACCACCCCACCGCCATTTTCATCTTCTTATTTCCTCTGTTACACTCCAAGATTCAATTTTTGAAGAGAAAATGTGGGTTTGTATGGATGCAGTGAGAAGAACCTTCAAGGGGTTCCAAAAAAAATTGCTAAGTATAAATTTTTTAATTTTTTTTAAAGATGTGCATGTGGAGATATAGCAAGGAGCCGAGGGAAATCTTGAAATGCTTGAGCTACCACTCATTCTTCTGGAGCTTACCCCACTAGATTATACAAAGTCCACAAGTTGGATTTTCTTTTTTCTATGTAACATGTTCAATTCTCTTGCCACTAATAATTTTTTTTTTTTTTAACTCTTAGGCTACATTTTGATTGTCAATACGGTTGAATTATTAAACGCAAAATGATTCTTAAGAATTTACAGTAATAACGATATCCTAAAATAACATAATTCGAAAAAATATCCCGAGTTTTAAAATTTTGCATAAGGTGAAATGAGTTGATATGTAATGTCAATCTGCTTGTTTGAAAATAAGTTTTCAATAGACACGCATCAAGAAGATGCACATTTTAGATATGAACTTGGCACAAATTGTAAATAGTCTTATATTTTTTGTTAAGAAGTTTTTAGGGTTTCACTTTTCGGATTCGTGATCTATTAGTATGTTTTAATGGTGCAGAGCTCTGAGAGGTTCCCAGTTTGCTAAGCCATTACCAACTATTGACCAAACTCCTTTCAACATCATGATCATGTCCTCATATCTCTCTCTTGATGAATGCAATTGCCTATAACTATGAGCTTTTTTCTAATTTACGTAGATTTGCTTCTCTTAGAGTCGTCGGAACCATGGATTGCATAGAGCTTGGAATCTGCATGTTCTAGCTTAATAGTGTTAGTTTCAGAGTGAAAAGGTTAAAGGCAATGACTGCATTCGGTTAGATGGAGTTTCTCAAACTATTTTGTGGTTATCATGAATACCTTTTAAACGAGACTACATCCATCAACCTCGTATACCGCCAACATCTTAGTTTGACTGGGCTACAAGTTACAATGAGATAATTTAAGGGAATCCCCGTGAAATTACCATTTTACCCTTTTATGTTATAAAATTACATGTCATGTCACTACTCTCTTATACTAAAGAAGCCATCCTTATAACCATTGAGCTACATGATTCTTTTTGATTTTGAATTAAAAATCATTTGGCATAAACCTCACATCTTTCTTATTCTATATTTATTATTATTTAAATTTTTGAGTAAAAATTAAGGTGATTTATAATATTGATTAAACTTTATTTTTTTAATACTTAAAATATCATACAGAATCATATATACTACCAGTCTTTTAAAATATTAATATTAAGTTTTCAAAACAATATTATGTGTGGTTCTTTGTATCTTTCTTTTAACTAAACAAATATTTTGTATATGTATCGATAACTATAATATATTCTATTTTCTTGCATCAGAGTCGAACTTTTTTTGTATTACACAATATATTTGAATTATTCAAATATTTAATATATAAAATGTATTATTAAACGTTGATATAACATAAACAACATATTACAAGTAGTTTATTTACATATTTATGACTTATTTATTTTTAAATTAATGAAATTAGTGTTAAAACATGTGTAAAAAATAGACAATAATTTAGGTATGGACGATCGGTCACTTCGGGGTCGGGGAGACTCCGAACATGAACTCATTCGTCGAACCCGCCTCAATCCTCGAACGAGGATTACTTTATTTATCGCACAATAATCATTGTTAAATAGCACATATTGATAACATATATACATGATATTTATAATTATTTGTTCTTATATATACTACAAGTATAGAGTCAGTGTGATGCATACGACATTCATATTCTTCTTATTTTACATTTATATTTACTTTGTTTGAAGTTCATCTTAAATTTGAATAGGTTTATGTGATTGTTGAACTTAATGTTGAATTGACGTGTGTGTTTCTGTTTGAGCGTGATTAAATTGTGTTTTAAGAGTTTTGTGTTTAATAATATTTTAAAAATATATTTAATTAAAATTGTTGTTTTTAATAAATTAAGGTCAAATTGCAAAAGAAAAGGGACTAAAGTGCAAATATCAGAATATGAATGTCGTATTGACCGACCGACTACCAAACTATATTTTGAATAAAATTGTTGTTTTTAATAAATTAAATAAAATAGTAAAAATAAAAGAACTAAAGTACAAATATCAAAATATGAGAACCGTACCGACCGACTATCAAACTTTCAATGTTTCGGTTTTAATAATACAGTATATATATATATATATATATATATATATATATATAATAGAAGTGACTGGATTTATAATTAGATTGGATGCATTATATATATGACACATTTTTTGTTATTATCAAATGAATTTTAAATTAATTTTATGAAAGAAAATAATTAGTTATTTGGAATTGAATTAATACACACACAGATTGGATGCATTATATATATATATGTAAAATAACTAAAAAACATAAATAAAACATATGAAAAACTATTTGTTTTGAGTCAAAATATTGTAAAAGATAAGATAATAAAAATAAATAGATAGTACAACAAAATAATTAAATGAATTATATATTCTAAAATTTTGATAATAATTTGTGTAAACAATAAACAGATTAAAATATATAGTCCATAAAAATTTAAAAAAACATGATATTGCATGTCATACATTATGATCAGATCAAATCATATTATACAGCCCGGGTTATTTAAAATTATAGTCCTCGATCAATCAAATTATCTATATAAATTAAAGTAAGTACATTGTAACAGACAAAAAAAAATGTACAACCATACCTAGAAAAAAAAATTAACAGCAAAGAATAGAAATTTATGTTAATTTCTAGAAAAATGACCTGTGTTTTAATTAGTAAAGATATTTCCCTGGATGAAGTTGTATTTTGAAAAAAATAAAGGATGAATTCATTGTCAAAACACAGACAAAACTCAAAAGGCATATGAGCAATTTTAACCTACGATGATATAAACAAAAAATATTTATCCAGCAATGATTGATCAATTCTCAAGTTCAGAGTTAAAAAAAAATCTGTTTGTTTGGAAGAATTGAAACACATCGAAATGGTACCAAACGTACTTAATAATAGAATGATTTGGCACAGGGTAGTTCCACTTAAGTCAATTAGCTACATTGTTCTATGTTCTGAAAGTTAGATAGACATGGGAAGAGAAATAATGGTAAAAAATGCTTAAAATCAAGAGGTCAGAAGAAAAGACATAAAAGAGTTACAAAGAAAGTTTTAAGAACCGAAAACGCAAGGCCTAAGTAGAGTATTAGAAGATTTAGGAAGACTTTTGAGTAAAATCAGTACTAAAACCTACAATCTCATACTGCAGCATCTTGAAGGCTATTTAGTTTCTATCTTGAATATTGTCGAAGATGAACAAAATGAATGCATCATTTTTTAAGATCTGGAAAATTTTTAGGATTATAATTTTAAAAATGTCGTCTTAATTAGAAAACATCCATAGAACACTCTAATTCTATTCTATGATCCACAATAAAATTAAAAACATACACGATTTATCAAAACTACTCGTATTAGTTTTCAAATTATAAACTTCAACATATTTAAGCAAGTACAACATAGTCATAACATTAACAATAAAAACTCTATGAAAATAAAAAATATACAATCATATATGTCAAATTACATTGATAATGCGTAGTTTAATTTAAAATCACAATCTAAGCTAGCGACCCGTGCGGTTTTTAGGCTAGTTATATATGAAAGTTTAGCAAAAGAATTTTTTTTCAATGTATTCAATGTAGAAAAGAGATGTATATATAAGGTGCATTCTGATTTTCGGGGTAAAAAAATGGGTATACATTCTGCACAAATACACATACACAAAGATACAGTTGATTTGTCAAAAGCCTTGCACCTTTCTGGTTCTATGAAACATGCATGAAAATCATTTGTGCAGGTGTTACGCGTTTACGTGTTTCATTTGCTTCTATACACAATCTCTTCATCATCCACATCAAAAGCTGGATTGCACAGACATCTGAAGAGTCTCCCAATGCCCTGGAGGGACGAAAACTCCAAGTTCAATTTTAAGTCTTTACATGTGCATGTTTGAGTTTAGATTAAAGGATACACAGTTTTCTGCATCAAGATCCAAAAATCATACCTGTGTAACTAGAGGAGCTCGATAATTGAGTGGTCTTGGTGAATCCTCGTCATCACTACTGTCTGAACTGCTGTCGGCTACTTTCTTCTTTGACGTCCCACCACTTTGAGCATACTTTTCCCTCTAGAAATCGAACCTGAATTCCGTTAGGCAATACAAAAAAAATGTCTACATGATGGCTGGATACTTCCTATTACTTCTTAAAAAGTGAATTTATCTAGAACCTGGAAAATTTTCCCCAATAATTTAAGGGCAGAAGCGCGCAATTTCAGTTCTTCCTTCCTAACACCAATTTCTAGTATAACCTGAAAATCACCGTAAGGACTATGAACATGTTGCTGCTGTTATTTAATATTGCAAATTTTATATATTAACTCAAATATCTAGTAAATATCTTAATTTTACATATTTTAATATTAGCAAGATGTTTTATGTCAGTCCCGGAGAAAGTTCTAACCATTTGGCATACGTGCAAAAGAGTTACTTCGATATCAACAACATTCAATTTCCAGAGGGAGTTCATGAGTGTGTCCTTGTTTAATCGTAAATGTGACTCCAAATCATTTTCAGGGCCACTTCCGTCCATCTTAAACTGGCGACCAATATCTTCCTGAAGTTGCAGCAACTGAAATGCACCTGGAATGATTTTCTCATCAAATTCACATTTCACAAGAGTGTAAAAATTTTCCAACAAGTTTAAAGCAGATGAAGTGACTGTTTTATATGATACCCAAATACCTCTTGCTGCAGTGATTTGAGATTTCCAGAAGTGCCCTTTATTTCGTACCCACTCAGCCATGAATGGGACACCTAGATAAATAGCTTTCTTTCCAAGCTCTTGTGCAGCCTGCCTCTCATATACGTAACCAATGGTGTGTAAAATATTCACTCCAAAAGCTGGAATTTAAACATCAGATAGCTTATCGGAAAAATAAAATTTATGAATATGGCTAATCTAATGCAGCTTATTGGCAGGAAGCGGCATATATTAGTTTACAAGTGATGTGAATGAAACTAGTTGCTTTACTTTACCTGTATGCGACAATCTTTCTGCTTCAGTTTCAGCAAAGTGCAGAAATCCTTCCCTGTCACCTCGCACATATTGTTGAAGAATGTTTTTCAGCTTTCCAGCAAGTTTTTCTTCTCTGTCTTTCTGGACAGCCTTCAGTAGATAGTTGGTATGTATAACAATGTGTGACATTAATAAGCTTGTCAAAATATTATTAGATAATACTGGCATACTTCATTGTATTAAATCTCCTAAATGAAGCTAAAAAAAACTAATTATAATGTTTAAAAACATATATCAATTATCAAATATCTTAAAAAGATTTATGCAGTTGACATTTCCAAAACGAGAAAAGAAAAGGAGAGTAAGCTATTTTAACTAGTAATAAACATTGCAGTACCCTTGCTATCTTACTTCCTACCTCTCCCATCATAAAACCTCCAAATATATAAACTTGGTTATGTGACAGGGAACGCTTTAGGAGATGGGAGTTTCCTGATGCTCTTTATCAAAGTTTCAATCGTGATGCACAACCAGAACAGGACGAGACCTGATGGACTCGTACACAGTCTGAAGGCAGCTGTGTCCTAATTAAAACATTCGGAGCTAATTTGTACTTAAATGTAGAGACTATAAACCACACATTTTTGTATACTACCTATTAACTTCTTTTGTATACTAGAGTATCTTAGCCTTCCAATTTTTACCAATGAGTTTGCTGTAAATGTAGCCATCCGATTAGGGGTTTATACAACAGTAATTGGAAAGCGTATGCTGACTTGAGTTTAATCCCTTACTCTGAAGTCTGAAGAAGTACTTATCAGTCTATGCCTAATCAAGAAAACTATCTGATCAGAACATTGCTAGATTGTTATCAGTCACAAAATACTTGCCTTTAACTTTTCATTCAATCTTTCTGGGTTGTCACTTTCACTAGCTAACTCGGAGGATGCCATTGATGCTACAGCTAGATGTCCAATATAGTCTTCAAAAAGCTCACTTCCAAATAGAAGAGCAAAGACAGCAGTGGGATCAAGCATGGTTTCCCTGAGATGTAACTAACCAAATGAGACAATGAAATGCACTAAAGAAAATTTAGATCTACAGTCATTTTGTATAAGAGTATGAGTAAGTACACAAATTTCACCAGTACAAATGTTTCCATGTCAAGGCTATATATATGTGATGCTTATTTGGAGATCACAATCTCTGGTTGTTAGCCAGCTGATATCAAGTACCTTATTATACCTCACACTGTCAAACATAAATATAAAAATGATAATGCTTACTTAGATATGCAATATTTTCCATTGCGATCGTATGCATCTCTTTGCACTGGATCACTCAAAACCTGGTAAGCTTCACCTAGTACCTGTAGACATCTAATTTACCTCTTAAAAAAGCGAATTACATCACACAAGTAATGAGAGACTTAAAGTTGTTTATCTGCATTAGCAATACGCTATTTGCCCGAGGAAGGAACAGACTTGCCTGAAATCTTTCAGCTGCCTTGGGGTCATTTGGGTTTTTATCAGGATGAACCTGTCTTGCCTGTACCAGTAGAAGTACAAATAGAAAAAAAAAATGTTAGAAAAATGTAATTGCAGCAAAACTTCTGACTCTCTGGCAGTTCACATACACTTGAACTTAACAATATCTATAATTCAGTGCCTACAAAAAGATTTTGTTGGGTGGTGTCAATCCAAGTACCACATCGAGGAGAAAAGAGAAAATACTTTTGTATATAAATAGTCAAATAAACTCCATTAGTATGAGGTCTTTTGAGAGTGACCCAAAAACAAATCCGTGCAGTGTCAGTGCGTCCATTAATGCCTTAAGATTTCGGGACAGTAGCAACTTACCAACTCTCAGTTACGGATACACTACTCAACAGCAATCAGGACAACATGATTCTCTCAATAATTTATTTTATTATACAAAATACGCGAATCCCATAATCAAAGCCACAACAAAGATCAACCGACATGCAAGATTAAAACACGAAACAAAGAAAACTGAATTCAAGACCTTGATATAATAAGCTTTCCTAATCTCCTCCTCCGAAGCAGCAGGAATAACACCAAGAATATCATAGTATTCTGTTTCTTTTACCATTGTACCTCGAAAATTTCGAAACCTCTTCTTCAGAATGGCTGATGAACACAAAGTGCAATATACAGCAAAAGACAGAGAGGGAGAAGTAGAAAAAGAAACTTAAAAAAAATGAATAAAAATAATAAAGTTAAAGAGAGGGGAGTGATTAAAACCCACGAGATGAACCTAGCTTTCCAGGTTCTGAAGATATTAAATATTGTTAACATACTTTTTATTAAACTTTTCCGCGGGAGGAAACAGTTTTTTAACTGTCACTTTATATACCACTGCCTTTTTGTGCTGTCTGGGGGCCTATTCCTGGAAAATGGCAGGCCCTGCTTCCTGGTTGTAGGGTTACATTCAGAATAGCCCATTAAGCTAATGGACGGACCATCACCATAGCATACATGTTCTTGAGATATTATCAATTTTACAACTCTCATGATACTAATATTCAAATTTATTTATGAACTTTTAACTCTTAAAGTTTGACGATTTATACCCATCAGCCCTAAAACTTTGAAATCGTACCTTTTAGCCCTTTAAGTACCCATTAAAGTTCAATTAACCTTTTTTTTTATTTTTCTTCCGATAATACCCCTGCATTATATATACCATTTAGCACTTGAAGTATGCAAAAAGAGTATCTCTTAGCTCTTAGCAATGTGCAGATATTTATTAAACTTAAATTTGAGCAAGAATAACATAGGGGGACATATTCCTTCTGAAATTGGGAGTCTACAGTCTCTCCAATATCTTGATCTCAGTTGGAATTTGCTTACTGGTGAGGTGCCAAAAGTGCTTGGAGGATTAAGAAGCTTAGAGACATTGAATATTTCGCATAACAAGCTCAATGGTTCTATTAAATCAACTTTTGAGCTAATGCAAAGTTTAATATCTCTAGATATATCCTACAACCAACTTGAAGGTCCTATTCCTGACACAAAAGCCTTTCGAGAAGCTCCAGTAGCTGCACTGAAGAACAACAAATGGTTATGTGGCAATATAATTGCCTTGGACAAATGCCCTGGCATACAAAGTGATGGAAGAAAGCAGCAACAACACAGAAAACTTTTCATTCTGATATTGTTTTCTTTGTTGGGTGTTCTAGTTCTTTTATATGTCTCTGCATTGATCATGTATTACCTTCGCAGAGCCTGGAACATGAAAGCTAAGCCAACCATTGAGGACACAAATTTGTTCACTAATATGGAGCTATGACTAAAAGATCGTATATGAAGAAATAGTGAGAGCCACTGACAACTTTAATGTAGAGCATTGCATCGGGACGGGAGGCTCCGGTACTGTTTATAAAGCACATCTGCCAAGTGGCCAGGACTGGGCTATCAAAAGACTTCATGCACCAGAAGATGGGGTGTTACCTGATCTAAAGGGTTTCACAAATGAAATCTGCACCTTGACTTCGATTAAGCATCGTAATATTGTGAAGCTTTATGGATTTTGTTCCAAACCACAATAGTCTTTTCTAATTTACGAGTTCTTGGAAAGGGGGAGCCTTGCAAATATATTGAGCAATGAGAAAAATGCAGCAAATTTTGGTTGGATTCAGCGGCTAAATGCCATTAAAGATGTAGCTAGCGCTTTGTCCAATATGCATCATGATTGCAAGCCTTCCATAATACACCGCGATTTATCAAGCAAAAATATTCTGTTGGACTCGGATTGTGTTGCTCATATCTCTGATTTTGGTACGACTAAATTTTTGAAGCCCAATTCATCTAACTGGACATCATTTACAGGCACTTATGGGTATTCTGCTCCTGGTACGTATATCATCGTATTTTATTCAACTCTGAACGTCTATTAATTAAATTGCTCAACTATCTAAAATTAATCATATGGATTCTTGCAGAACTTGCTTACACAATGAATGTTGATGAGAAATATGATGTTTATAGCTTTGGAGTTCTGGCAATGGAAGTTATTATGGGGCAGCATCCACGTGATCTTGTTTCGTCATTATCAACCTCAACATCGTCGACTTTGCAATCAAGTGTTCATGAAATACTGATCAAGGATATTCTGGATCAGCGTCTCGCAGCCCTGCAAAATCACGTGGCTGAAGAAATGGTCTGTATTATGAAGATTGCATTAACATGTTTGCATCTTATTCCACAATGTCGACCAACATCTAGACAAATCTCTCTTCAGCTATTAAAACGAAGGCAACTCCTGATAACTTCATTCCATATCATTACTTTAGGCCAACTGCTTGACCCCAGATGTTTTCATTCATTGCATTGATCTCTTTCGTAGTCCTTTTCCAATTTGAACTGTAAAGGAAATTTTGTCTATGCGGGCTTAATAGCAATTACATACTTCTCTTTTGAAATGCAAATGATCTTGTCTGTAAAGGTTGTAGATTAGAATGAGTAAATTTAAGAGTTTGCATGGTAATTAATTTATACTCGTGCAAGACAAGTCCCATGACGAGAGATCTTTTTTGTCATCTCCAAGTCTCCAGTACTAGCCTTATGTCTTGTGAAGATACAGGTGATAGCTATGTAGGCAGTGATTCACTGCTATGGTTTAATCATAATGCTCCCAGTCGCTCCAAATTGAACTAATCTTTGTATAAGATCAAGAGGGCTAAGAGGTACTTTTTTTCATACTTCAAGGGCTAAAAGGTATATATCATGCAGGGGTATTATCGGAAGAAAAATAGAAAAAGGGTTAATTGAACTTTAATGGGTACTTCAAGGGCTAAAAGGTACGATTTCAAAGTTTTAGGGCTGATAGGTATAAATCGTCAAACTTTAAGGACTAAAAGGTCATAAAGCCTTTATTTTTTCAATAAACTTTTATATTATTACATTAACATAAACCTCTTCTACTCTTATTTTGTACCAAGCTCAATACACATAAGTACTGATGTATCACAAAGTTTTTAACAAGTCTTGCATGGTTATGACATTTTAGTTGTCCCCTCTGTTGAATAATATTATAGTATAAGAGTATAAGATCATGTTGGGGTCTTCCTCTGACACCTTAAGGTTTTAGAGTGACTGGTTACTCAACACCCTCATCTAACAAATTCGACCTTTTGCAGCTCCCCGTGGTATAGCCATTCATTAACCGAAGCCAACACTGTCAGCTTCTCGTGGTACATTTGGATATTCACTTCAGTTACAATGCTAGAAATTATCACAATGCCCATCTCAATACATTTCCACATGTGTTCTCATTTTATTCAAAACATAAAAACACACACAACTTATTCCAAACTCCTCCGGCTAGAGTCTGAAATGAACAGATCAGAACTTGAACATAAAGAAGCTTTTGTGATAGCCTCATGAACTCAGAAATCGAGCACACTCGGGCATAACTCATACAAAAACAATTTAACGTTGCCAATTGCACTCCTTTTTAGCTAAACCAAAAATTCCATAAAACCACAAATCATGGATATAAGAGCCACGAGTACAATTCATGCAATTAGAAACAACAGCCTTTGCTACAACGCTCAATATTTCAAAATTGTTGTCATCATATGATTAGCTCTTTTGTTTTATATTCGGTATAAAAAGTTTGTAGACAATTGAAAAATAAGAGTGGTCCAAAATTTCATTACCAAACTGCCTAATGGCTACAAACTTCATTGCAAAATGCCTACTGAACTTTGCAACACTCCCAAGCCAGCAAATTTAAGCATTTCTCGGTAAAACTAACTCTATGTCCTCCTTGCATTGTGAAGAACTCGCCAAAAATAATCCCAGTGAGCTTGCAATTTGCACTAAATCGTCACTACTACTTGCATCAGATTTTCAAGCACCGCAACAGGCTTTACTGCCAGAAGCCAGAGTTAATGAAGAAAATGCTTTTCAACTATGAAAACGAATCCTGGCCAACTACAATCCAGTCTATATACAGTATAATAAAAGCTTGTATCTTAATATTCGAATATTACATCGGGAGGGGAGGCAAACTAGCAACAAGTTGTACCGCTAGCCCTTATTAGATGAGAAAACAAAATCAATCCTTCTACAATTGAATCAAAAGCTAATACTTGAAACACTCTTATATTTAGTTCCAGTAATTCCAAAATCAATCTTATTACATCTTTGTTGTTCGAAAAAAAAAAGGAAAACTAAATTTGTTATAACAACTCGCAAAGTAGCTCATACATTTAATGCAAGAAAACAAGCTTCACTTCTTTTAGTTCTTCTCCAAAATGGAACTATTACAAAATGTTAGGCTCAAGGCATGTCTGATTACCACTATTAGCAAGCCTAATCATTGTGACTATGTCACTCTACACTCTACATGATCTAGTGAATTCTATCACTGGGATATAGTATAGGTCTCTCTGTACTTGTCTTGTTCTCATGAACATTAGCTTGATCATGTATGCTCAGAATTATAATGAGCTTAGTAAGTTTCTTGCATCTAGAATGTACATAGGCCATTGAATAATTGTCCTAGTAGAAGTTCAGAATTGTTCATGCAGCAGGATGGAGATGAATAAGGCCCTGAAGAAATAAGTTGCAGAAATTTGCCTAAGGCATTGTATAGCAAAGTCAGAATAAAGCTATGTCGTGAAGTCACCAATATCCATATCGAGAAGTGCTTTAACGCATAGTCCAATTTGTACTATGCCGTGAAGTCCTCAAGACTAATATCGTGAAGTGTTGAAATCAGCAAAGTCAAAATGTACTAGATCGTGAAGTCCTCAAAGAATCTCTTAAAGTTAGTCAAGTCAAGATTGAGGAACTGGAAGTTGAAGACACTGGTGATGAGACTCAAGTTGTCTATGATTTGCCTGAGGATGATGAGTTCTACAGCATAGATGAGCTGGACAAGATGGAAAACAAATCTTTTGCATATATAGCTAGGAGATATCCTAACATAAGGTTTAAAAGGAAGCAGCCATTTAAGTCCAAGTTCAATGCTGGAAATGCTGGTGGTTCAAGTGGCTCAAACACCTTCAATAAAGGAAAAGGGATTGCTGGTGCTGCTAAAGGAGGATACAAATCTGGGAGTGTGGATAGGTCCAAGATAAGGTGCTATAACTGCAATGAACTTGGGCATTTTTCCACTGAGTGCAAAAAGCCTAAACAGGTCAAAAAGGACAAAGCATACTTAGAGCTTGAAGCTAAGTATGAAGCTCTACTCAAGAAACAACAGGGTAAAGCTTTTATTGCTGAGGGAAAGTGCTGGGATGATTCTGATGAAGAAGAACAACAAGAGTACTCAAACTATGCATTGATGGCATTTTCTGATGATGGTGATTCCTCAAGTCAGGTACCTATTCTTACTTCTCTTGATATGACTCCCTTTCAATATAAGCAGACTGTTGAAGACATGAGTACTGAGATGTTCAATATTCACACTAGCATGTTAGTTGCCAATGAAGAAATTGACAGACTAACTGCTAAAAATCTTGAGCTTACAGAAAAGAATGAGGAACTTGAGTTAATGGTTGTGAGCCTTGATGGTTTGAAAAAGGAGATTGAGTATCTTAAAAACAAAGTGGTCTGTGCTGAACAAATAGAAACAGCCCTTAGAGAACAAATTGCTGAAAATGAATTAAAGATAAGAAGCTATAGAAACTCCTCTGAACTTATTCAAACCTATCACAAGGAACACACTGAAGACTGTAAGGTTGGAATTGGTTTTGATTATGAGAATGATAAGGGAAGGAAGAAGGCTAAGGGCAAAGAAAAAGAATCTTTTGTAAACAAAAATGCTCCAACTATTTTGTCTAGTGTCAAAGAGCCCATCTTCAAAAAGAGTGTTGTTGAGTTTGATGAGGATCTTCTAGTCATCAAACAACAATTGCTTGAAGAAGATGAGGCTGCTAAAGACACTACTTCCTCTCCCAAATCTGTTGATCAGAAAGAAACCAAAAACAACCTTGTCAAGAATCCTGAAATCAAGAAAGACGTTGTTAAGAAGAAGAAACAAAACAGAAATGGTAATATAGGTGTCAACAAGAACAACAATTATGCTTATGTGCCAAATGCTCCTAGGAAACAGTGTCAGAAATGCTCATCTGTGAATCATTTAACTCATAAGTGTAATAAACCCGCAACTGCTGAAATTGATAACCTGAGTAACCATTCTGTTGGCATAAACTCTATCCATGATTCCTTCTGTGGTAATTCTAACTGCATGACATGCTATGTGACTGTGATTGCTAATTGTTTATCTCTTAAGCATAAACTTGATTCTGCACAATCCTGTGAATCACACACACATATGCACACTCACATGACAGGATTCCCAATCAAGGTTGAGAGGGTGAAAACTTCATGTGAGCCTAAGAGTGTAAACTCCAAAGCCACAAACAAAGTGAAGTCTCCTATTGTGAAGAATGTTGTTTCTGCTAGAAGAATTATTAACACAACTGTTTCTAAATCAACTGGACCCTACCAAGTGTGGGTACCAAAAACAACTTAGTCATTTTGTGAATGCAGGGCAACATGAATAAAAGAGTCATTTGGATCTTGGACAGTGGATGCTCAAGTCACATGACTGGTGATATAGCCCTGCTATCACAATTTGAGGAGAAGGCTAGCCCATCAGTAACCTTTGGAAATGACAACATTGGTTATACAATGGGATATGGCAGTGTTAAATCTGGGAATGTCATTATTGAAGATGTAACATTTGTTGAAGGACTGAAGCATAACCTCTTGAGTATTGGACAATTCACCAACAGAGGTTTCAAAGTGGAATTTGATGAAGATCATTGTCTAATCTCAAAAAGAGGAAGTGGTGAAGTTGTTTTAACTGGTGTGAAGAAAGGAAGCTTGTTTGTAACAAATCTCAAGGCTGCAGACAAGGGAGAAATTTGTTGTTTCTACACTAAAGCCACCAATGAAGAATTCTGGCTATGGCACAAGAAACTGTCTCACTTGAATGTTCAGGTAATGAACTCTCTGACAAAGAGAGAACTCATCAGAGACATGCCTGCTTTGGAGTTTGTGCAAGATGCAGCATGTGAAGCATGTCAAAGAGGAAAGATTAAAAGATCAAGTCACAAGAACAAGTTGCTCAATTCAAACTCCAAGCCTCTGCAGCTAATTCACATGGATCTATTTGGCCCTGTGAATGTAATGTCCCTTTCCAAGAAGAAATATGCTCTAGTTATAGTTGATGATTACTCTAGATACACTTGGGTGGAATTCCTGTTCTCCAAGGATGAAGCACCTCAAGTAATTATAGAGCATATTAAGAGAGTTTATAGAGAAGCACAAAGCACTGGCTCCACTGTAGTTGCTTTGAGAAGTGATAATGGGACTGAGTTTAGAAATTCAACATTGTATAAGTTTTGCAAAGATAAAGGAATTTCTCAACAATTTTCAGCTCTTAGAACACCTCAACAAAATGGAGTAGTTGAGAGAAAGAATTGAACCCTCATTGAAACTGCAAGGACAATGTTGTTGGATGCAAAGCTACCTACTAGCTTTTGGGCTGATGCTGTCAACACAGCATGCTATGTGCAAAACAGAACATTGATCAATAAGAAGTCTGGAAAAACTCCTTACTCATTAATGACTGGCAAAAGAGCATCCTTCAAGCATCTTCATGTGTTTGGAAGCAAGTGTTTTGTGATGAAAGATACTTCAGAACATGTTGGAAAATTTGATGCTAAGGCATTTGAAGGCATCTTCATTGGATACTCTCTGGAAAGGACAGCATATAGAGTGTTTGTACCTGAGCAACACAAAGTTATGGAAAGCATGGATGTTACCTTTGATGACAAGAAAACTCCTGGACTTGCAACAAGTGAACAAGACAGTGTGCCATTAAGATTTGAAAATCAAGGATATCTTGAGGACTCTGAAAGTGAGGATGAACCACATGTTCCAACTGTTCCACATAATGAAACTCTTGAAGTTGATGATCTTCTTCAATCACCAGTGCAAGGGAACACAAACACAGGGGGAGAAGAAGAGAATGCAACTGTCAATCAAAATGATCCTGGAACAAGTCAAGGAAATGAACAGGGTCACACAAGAAAATGGGACAGAGCCCACACTAGGGATCAAATCATTGGAGATCCTGGTGAGGGAGTTAGAACAAGAAGGGCAACAATGAATACATGTCTGTATAGCTCCTTTCTGTCACAAGAAGAACCAAAAGTAATTGAAGAAGCTTTGAAGAATTCTGACTTGATTGTTGTCATGCAAGAAAAATTGAATCAATTTGAGAAAAACAAAGTATGGGAACTAGTGCCACCTCCAGAAGGAAAGAATGTTATTGACACCAAATGGGTGTTCAGGAACAAGATGGATGAAGAAGGAGTGGTGATTAGAAACAAAGCAAGGTTGGTTGCCAAAGGATACTGTCAACAAGAGGGCATTGACTATGATGAGACATTTGCACCTGTAGCTAGACTGGAAGCCATCAGGATTTTCTTGGCTTTTGCCGCTCACTCAGATTTCAAGGTGTATCAAATGGATGTGAAAAGTGCATTTCTCAATGGTGATCTTGCTGAAGAAGTTTATGTGTCCCAACCACCTGGCTTTGAGGATGAAAACTTCCCAACCTTTGGCACCAAGAGCCTGGTATGAGACTCTATCTCAATTCCTTCTTGAACATCGATTCACCAGAGGTACAATTGATAAAACTCTATTCTTCAAGAAGCATGGAAATAATATCATTCTAGTTCAAATTTATGTGGATGATATCATCTTTGGCTCTTCAAATGAAAAACTCTGTGAAAGGTTCTCTAAGTTGATGCAAAGCAAATATGAGATGAGTATGATGGGAGAGTTAATCCTAGGCCTGCAAGTACATCAAAGGGAGGATGGCATCTTCATAAATCAGTCTAAGTATGTTAAAGATCTCTTAAAGAAATATGGTTTAGAAGAGTCATCCCCATCAAAAACTCCTATGTCTACTACAATCAAGCTTGATGAAGATAAGAAGGGCAAGAGAGTTGACATCAAGGTCTATAGGGGAATGGTTGGATCATTACTCTATCTCACAGCTAGCAGGCCAGACATCATGTTTGCCACTTGTCTTTGTGCAAGGTTCCAATCTGATCCTAAGGAATCTCACATGATGGCTATCAAAAGAATCTTCAGGTATTTGAAGGGGACTCCTAATCTAGGACTATGGTATCCAAAGGGCACTGGGTTCAACCTGGTTGGTTACACAGATTCTGACTATGCTGGATGCAAAATTGACAGGAAGAGCACTTCTGGAAGCTGCCAATTCTTAGGTCAAAGGTTAGTGTCCTGTGTTAGGCCGAATACACAATATATAATCAAATATATGTATGAGAATAACAATAAGAACACTGTTTATGAATAATAAACTGTATGGAATTAATAACTCCTCTCTCGGTGATGTAAAATATCACAGAGAGCTGATAGGTTACAAGAATAATCTTTCAAGTATTCGCATCCCTTTTAGGGTTAACCTATCTGTGTTTATATAGTACACAGCTACATACAATCTTTAATTGATATTCCTATAAATCAGCTATACAATTAATATCAATTAAGAATTGCTTATGTCTTCTGTTCCGTTTCCTTAACCATCACGATATCTCTTTGCTTCTTTCCTTCTTCAAAGTATATCGCTTCTAGAATCTTCATTGAGTATAACACCGACAGCTAAGTAAACTCTGACTGTCAGAGTTTAACAAACTCTGACCAGTCTTCCAGCTAAACTCTGATAGTTTCCTGATACTTTAAACACTAATAAACAAACATCATCAATTATATCTAACAATCTCCCCCAACTTTTGCATACAAAAATGTACAAGTTAACAGATTATTGATGATGTCAAAACTTATAACAAATGCAGTGTTTATAAAATCACAGAGTTTATATTTAACTTAGAACAGAAAACTTAAAAACTTACAGACTCCATTGACTTGATCTCTTCAACTTCAGGTACAGTTCTGAGATAGTCTATAAGCAGTCTTCTTTCAGCCCTTTCAAGCTCAGCTACCATGATCTCTTTCAGTTCCTTCAACTCTGGATCACTCTCTCCAGTTTGATAGATAGCAGCTCTTAAGGCATAAATACTATTCTTCTTCATTTCATTTCCAAGCTTTATCATGAAGGATTTATCTGACTCCAGATTAAATTCCAACACTCTTATACCAAGAGCTGTTGTAAATCTTGCACTGTTCCTCTTCATTTCAACAAGCTTACCATTATAATCTCTGTACTTGGGTATATAAGAACCTACAGACTTTAGGCCACTGAGAGCTCTAGCTTTCATCATTCTTATTCTTAATACATCAGCTGCTTGTTGAGTTTTTTTGATTTTTGACTTTAAGTAGGTACAACACATATTCCAACTCTTCCTTCATCTTCAGTTCAATATCAGCTTCTTCAACTCTGTATACTCTTCCATCAGTCTTGAAGTATAACAGAAAATCCCTTTTCAAACCTCTATGGTGTATTAACTGAACAGACTCCAAAGTATCAAGATTTTCTTGAGTCACACCAACACCAGGTTCAGCCAATGAAGTATGATCCATAGGACTATTATTCACCCTCTTCTCTCTATGAGATCCTAATCCAGATCTATCTCGAGATTCCTTGCCCGTGATGGTTCTACTTTGAAGAATATTCACATTTCCAGGAATCAGAGTATGTTGAACTGTGATTGGTTTTCCAAATGTCCTTTGAAGTTGAGAAGATAACTGAGTCTGTACAACTTGAGTAGTATCAGTGGTTGTCACAGCTTCCAATGATTTATCAACTTGAGCATTGTCAGAGGTTGATTGAGCTCTCTTTAGTACTTGTTTTTCTTCTACAAGCTTCCCTTTGCCTTTATCAAGACTAGCTTCAACTGGTCTTCTTGTATAATGTAAACTCTGTTGAGAGTCTACATTATCTTTGATAATAATTCCTTTCTCTTTCGGCCTTGAAACTTTCACAGCCTTCTTGATCTTTCCAGATTTCAATTTCTTCTCATGCTCTTCAGCCAGCATTTTTTCTTCAGCTTGAATATCTTCAACTGTTGCATTTGCACCATGCTCTTCCAAAAACAACTGAGCTGCAATCTCTTCATCAGTAATTGGTTGAGAAGTAGGCACTAAGCTTCTAACTCTTGAAGATGATTGAGCTCCGGTGTTTATTCTTTCAGAGTTTGTCCTAGCAGAGTTTGACCTCAGTCTCCCTTGCTCTTGAATTGATTTTGACCTTAACTCTTTGTCTTTTGCACCACCATTAGTAGTATCACCCTGTCTACTCAGAGTTTGAGATTTCATGCATTTGTCTTTAAAACTCTCTCCCCCTTTTTGACATCATCTGGAATCAACACTGATGTGAGCAACTCAAGTGAAGCAGCAATTGAATCAAGCTTGTCAGACATGACATTTTGATTTTCTTTAACTTTGCTTAGCCTGGTTCTTAGTGCCTCCTGATCTCTAGATAAAGAAAATTTTTCTTGCTTCAAAGTCATTTCCCTTGCAGCCACATCATTTCTCAACCCAGTAACATCTTTCTGAGTTTCATCAAAACGGTTGTTAAGAGACTTTACTTGTACAATTGTAGCTTTAAGATGTGCAAGAAGCTCAAGATTTGTGATAGTAGCAGCAGACTTGGACACAAATTCAGCTGCCCTTTGATCAGGAAAGATACATTCATGACTTGACCAATTTGCAAAGTACATGTTTTTAAAATGAGCCTCAGCATCATGATGAGATGTACCTCCAACATCAGTCACCTTAGGATTGTGTTGACCAGAAACCCTTGTAGAAGAAGAAGAATCAGCTGCATCATCAGACTTTGTACTAGAAGTAAAAACATTCTCAGCAACATTTTCTTGAACAAATTCTTCATTTGCTGTATGTTCAGAGTTTAAGTTCTCATTTATTTTCTCAGTTGCTTGAGCAGCCTCAACAATAGGCTTTACAGCAGCTTCAACAGTAGGCTCTATAGCAGCTTCAACAGTAGGCTCTACAGCAGCTTCAACAGAGTTTGTTGTCTGATCAACCTCCTCACCCTTTTCAATAACCTGGTGAGTAACAGAGAAGACCTCTGTGTGAGTAGCCATAGACTCATCAATAATCACTGTAGGTTGATCAGCTGCAGCCACATCCTCTGATTCATCAACAATATCAAACTCTTCAAGAGTTGCAGAGGGATGTGCTTCAACATTTTCCTTTATCTCCATTTCCAAGATTGGCTCAGGCTGTTCATCATTCAAGTCATCCATCTCATCAGCATTTGCTCTGGCTTCATCAGGCACAGTACCATCTTCAGTAGCATCTTGAGAAATAATTTCTGGAGCTGCAGCAGTGGTAGAATCTTGAACCACTTCATCAAATAAGTAATCAGCTACCAGCTTCCTCCTTTTATTTTGTAAAAGCTCATTTGCATCAGAGTGAGGTCTATTTGCCCTCTTCTTTGTCCTTGAAGTACCAACAGACTGTGGTAAATCAGCATGAGTAGATGGTTTAGTAGCCTTGACAGCTTTAAAAGCCCTATGCTTAGTTCCACCTCCAGATTTTGGTCTTTGAGAAGTAGATTGATGATCAGTGTTTAATGGTTGTGATTGTTGTGGTTGAGGTTGTGGTTGAAGTGAATTGTCTAGAAACTGTTGGACAATAGCAGGAAGCAATAATGCACCAACATTCCCTTTCTTAACATCCTTGTTTATCAAATCAGAGAATATCCTCTTATGCAATTTAAACGAAGGAATCACATCATTTTCAGCAATGTCAACCCCAGGAACACAAGCAGAAAATATCAATTGACAAAAGCGAGCAAAGTAAACTACACTTCTATTTTCTGTCATCTTCTCTCCTATGTTACTCAGAACTAATCTAGCAAAATCAAAATTATTGTTATAGAGAAGAGAATACCCGATTTGCAGACTATCAATTGGAATAGCATCCCAATGTGTGCATTTCTTCCCGAACGCTCTAGTGATACAATCAAAGAAGAAACTCCATTCCTTCCTCAAAAGCGGTCGCTTCACATTACCAATCCTTGCCAATGACCCACTGTAGCCAATTTCTCTCATCATTCGCTGTAGCTCAGCATCACCAACAGAAATTGTATAAGCATTCAAATCTTCAAAACCCAAGGCTGCACGAACAGTAGCTGGAGTGATTACAAACTCTTGTTCTTGAAACTCGAAAATAATTGAAGGAGTCCCAGACTCCCCTCCATCATCATAAACGCCTGTCTCCCAGAAAACCTTGATTTGCGAGCCAGAAAGCTTCGCAGGTTCAATGAGAGTGTGCCCAATAGCAGACTGGGCAAGAAAATTTTGAAACAAATGAAACGCCTCCGGTGCGTTCTCATTACTCAGTGGTGCTGCATAGTTGTTAGGAACAAACTCTAATCCAACAGAGTGAAAAACAGTGGTTGCCATTAGAAACAGATTCGAAAATATCAGAGAATAAGCTTGAAAAGGTGAAAAGTGTTTGAGAGTGAAAAGTGCTTGTGAAAATGTGTGTGTGACAATATCTGTGATTGGAGTAAGTGTGTAAAGAATATGAACGTTGTGTGTATAATGATTAAATACAAAGATTAAAATTGAAGAGTTTTAATCATTAAGATACACAACTGGCTTATTCGTGAAGTGTGTGAGTGGGACAGGTGTCACACATGCAGTAATTGCCAGCAGTAATATGGTAGTTTCCAACACGCATGCGCAGTAAAAATAGGCAATAATTACTGCTATTTACACGTTTCATCATTTTCAAAACGCATACAAACCGTTGTCAATCATACTCTCTATTTTCAAAAAGAATAATGTTTCTCAAAAATGTGAAATGTCTGAAACACATTTATTTATTTTAATCAACGGAGATTAAAAATAAATTACCTCGGCGTAGAGTACACAGTTCATCAGTGTTTATCAATTCTCCAACATCATTAATAAACTCTTTTCTCAGAATGCACAGTTGTTAATATTTGTGTGTGGATAGCAGAGTTTACTGAATGGAAATATTTAGAGCATCTCAAAGTGCATAAAATCCACAAATTGAATCAGTAAAAACTGGTTGCCCAAACTCTCATATGTAAAACAAAACCTGATGTCATCTAAACTCTGTACATATGTATTTATTATTTTCACCCCTGTCAATTTTTTTTTTCTTTTTCCAGTAATCAGAGATTAGCACTAGTCACCAAAAATTTCAAATTTTAGCCCTTATTTCATACAATAAGTTCCTAGGTCTTCCTAGGCACAACATGATCTCAAAGGAATTTGTGCATGTTTTTGCATCTTTTGCTTGGGGGTGAAGTAGCAGCAACTATTTATTAGAGTTTAGACTGACATCATTTAACACATATAATTTATGAGAGAAAGTGCAAACAGCTAATACAGACTCAGTGTATAGGACCAATAAACTAAGAGATGCTATAAATATAGAGACAGTATCATGCTGTGTAAAGTTTCTGTACACATTTGAGATCAGATTATATATAACTCAGAAGGATTCATGATTACTTACTGAGAATCATGCTTCATATTATTTTCTTCATCGGTGTTTATGTTTCAGACAATACCACAATCAGAGAATAACATCAGAGTTTAACCATCAGAGTATGCTAACAGAGTTTAACAACATGGTTTGCATGACATTTAACATATGCATAGAAACATGAGCAACATATCCCAGAAGATTAAATTTTGAGTCTAACCAGTATCTCTAGTCGAAACCAGAGATCATTCCTAGTTCATTTACCAGTCTTGTAAATGTAGCTTCACTCAATGGCTTGGTGAAGATATCTGCAAGCTGTTGATCTGTAGACACAAAATGAAGCTCAATATTTCCTTCCTCCACATGTTCCCTGATAAAGTGATACCTTATGCTGATGTGCTTGGTCATGGAGTGCTGTACTGGATTTCCTGTCATAGCAATAGCACTTTGATTATCACAGAAAATAGGTATTTTAGAGTACCTTAACCCATAATCCAGCAGTTGATTCTTCATCCACAAAATCTGTGCACAACGGCTACCAGCAACAATATACTCTGCTTCTGCAGTGGATGTGGAAATTGATTTATGTTTCTTGATGTACCAAGAAACTAGTCTGTCACCTAGAAATTGACAGCTTCCACTGGTGCTTTTTCTGTCAATCTTACAACCTGCAAAGTCTGCATCAGAGTAACCAATAAGCTTAAACTCTGATTCTCTAGGATACCACAAACCCAAGGTTATGGTTCCTTTGAGATATTTGAAAATCCTCTTCACAGCTGTTAGATGAGGCTCTCTGGGATCTGCTTGAAATCTTGCACAAAGACAGGTTGCATACATGATGTCTGGTCTACTTGCAGTCAGATAAAGAAGAGACCCTATCATGCCTCTGTAGTTTGTCATATCTACTGAAGCTCCCGTGTCTTTGTCTAGCTTGGTTGCAGTTGCCATAAGAGTTGTTGCAGATGAACTATCAAGCATACCAAATTTCTTGAGTAGATTTCTGGTATATTTTGCTTGATTGATAAAAATCCCATCATCTGTTTGCTTTACCTGCAAGCCTAGAAAATAACTAAGCTCTCCCATCATGCTCATTTGGTACCCGGACTACATAAGCTTGGCAAATTTCTTACAGAGTTTATCATTAGTTGACCCAAAGATTATATCATCCACATAGATTTGAACTAAAAGCAAATCATTACCAGAATTGAAATAGAACAAGGTTTTATCAATTGTACCTCTAGTGAACCCACTTTCTAAAAGAAATTGAGTCAGAGTTTCATACCATGCTCTAGGTGCCTGCTTTAGTCCATAAAGTGCTTTGTCAAGCCTGTAGACATAATTTGGGTGCTTGGGGGTCCACAAACCCTGGTGGTTGTTCAACAAACACTTCTTCTTCAAGTTTCCCATTGAGAAAAGCACTCTTGACATCCATCTGAAAGACTTTAAACTTCTTGTGAGCAACATATGCTAGAAAAATCCTTATGGCTTCCAACCTTGCAACTGGAGCAAAGGTTTCATCATAGTCAATTCCTTCCTGCTATGAATATCCTTTTGCCACAAGTCTAGCCTTGTTCCTTGTAATTACTCTCTCACTGTCAGTCTTGTTTCTGAAAACCCACTTTGTACCGACAACAGATCTGTTCTTGGGTCTTGGTACAAGTGTCCAGACTTCATTTCTTTCAAACTCATTCAATTCCTCCTGCATTGCTGTTATCCAGTTAGCATCTTGAAGAGCTTCATCCACTTTCTTAGGCTCTGTTTGAGACAAGAATGCATGAAACAGACATTCATTTGTTGTAGCACTTCTTGTTTTCACACTGGCATCTGGATCTCCAATAATCAGATCAGGTGTATGAGCCTGTGTCCACTTTCTTGCTGTAGGTAAGTGGCTTCTTTCATCATTATTGGATCCTCCCCCTTGATCCATGTTCTCCTGATTTTCTTGTTGACCATCTGTATTATCTGAGGCTCCCCCTGAATTGAACTGCTCAGTGTTTGAACTTTCAGAGTTTGAGCCAGAGTTTGTGTTAGATTCTTCAGCTGACTCACTTTCAGAATGTGAGTCATCATGTTGAGATGTTCCAGAAGTATCTTCTTGCTCCCCCTCAACTGGTTCTCTATTATGTTCTGTCAGAGAAACTTCCTGTAATAACCTGAATTTTTGGTAGAATTAAAACTTTTCTTATTATGATTAAGTGCATCAGTGAATAGTGAATTTGGTGGATGAATAGTGATTTTGAGAATTAACAAAGTTTTTCATGCCACCTATGTACGAGACGTAGTGTGGATATTCCGAAGTCATATTAGTAATCTACGGAGTAAATAAGTGAATGCAAAGACGATCGGAATTCAGAAATTCTAAATTTAATTTTGGTGAAGTATTTGACCGGGCAGTGAATTATATATTATTATATTCAAGAAATGAGATATTAAATTAAGGATTTGAGGATTTAATATTTTGGAATTTTATTATATTTGATTTGAGAATTTAGAACGAAAACCACTGAGACAGTGAAACGAAGATACTAGAAACCGCTGATACTTTATAACGAGATTAAGCGATTAAGAGAACGAATCATGGATTAAGGATTGAAATTATGACAGGATTAAATAAAGACATGGAAGTAACATGTAACAAGATTAATTCGAGAAATGCAACATTTGGATCATCCATGTGAAAAGAAACGAACTAGTAAAGCTACTTTAACCAAACGCGTGCATGCGCGACACGTGTCCCGGTGACTCACCAAAAGGTGATGACTCACCACTTTTTAAACACAAAAATCAGCATCCTTATCATTATTATCAAGACAAAAAGAAAAGAAAAGAAAGAAGAAAATTCGGGAGGAGAAAAGAGGAGAAAAATGGGAGAGAAAGAAACGATCGTAACTCGAGATTCCATGGTCCGTTTTTGGCGTTCTACCACTCAAATCGAAGCTGTCGAGAAGCCCGACGTAACCATGGTAAGCAATCACCTCAACCCTGTGATTTACCCCTTCGATTTCAGTGATTAACAGTCGGAGAAGATGATGAATAGTAACTTGTGTTTTGTTTTGTTTTTGGATATTGAGTTTGTAGCTTCCAAAGGTTGTATTAAGCAAGGATCTAAGGTTACATAAGGTATATAGCAGCAAGCAAGCTTGGAGAAGGTATAAAACCTCTGCCCCTTTTGTTTGTATGAGTTTCGAAATGGTTTTGATGTTTATGTAGAGTTAAAAGCATGATTAAGTAATTAGATAAATTGTTGGTTGAGTTTGGAGGATGGGTTATGAATTTTGTTGTGATTATTCCTGGAGGATTTGACTGAGTGGAGGGTGTATAAGGTGGATGGTGAGTTTGGAATTGATTGGTATTGATTTGGGTGTGTTTTGAAAATGGAAAACGTTACGATTATAGCCGTCGTAATACCCATTTGATTTAGGGCTGTTTTGAGCAAGAATTACGAACTGGTCTGGTAATATTTTTGAACAGAACTGACCATGAACATGTAGGTCTTGTTTTAAGGTTTGTTTTGGTATAAAGATCATGTCTATACGATTTACGGTTTAGGAGAAAAGTGAGTTTTAGTAAACGCCGTTCGGAAGAATGACTCATCTCTGTCCAGCAACTTTGAGGCTATATTTGGACCACTTCGGAGCCGTATTAAAATGTGAAATTTTGCGGAATAATACTAGAGGCAGTTAGGAAGGCTCACGAAAAATATTCGTATTAAAAAGATTATGTTTCGATTTTATAAAAATGTTTTAGTCGAGGTCGCGCAAGTGAAAACCACTAAGAACATGACTTAGAAACCAATGTTGTAAATGATTAGGTATAACTTGTATTCGAGGATCGATTTCGGACTAAACCTACGACTTAAGAAATTGTCGATTAACATGGACTTAGTATGAGCCTATAACGAGCTAGTAATGCCTTGGTTGTGTTTCGCTTACGTGTTTAAGCATTGAGCAAGTGGATTATCCAGGGGATTAATCGTACGTTTTCTTTGACTTTGTCTAGATTATCCGGCATCGTCGCGAACCCCTATCACTTCTCGAGCATCAGGCAAGTTTACTAAACCTTACTCTATTGTTCAGAGTAGGTATATTTTCAAATATTCAATACTTGTGTATTCCCAAGTTATATATATCAAATCTTAGTTGTGAGTATTGTGGCAAGTTTCCTAATTCTATACTTTGAAGTATTGATTATATATTACTGTTGTTGCCATGTGAGGAGTTATACAGTTTTGCGATACATGTTATATATCGTGTTCAATAAGATTTGACTTTTGGATATGATACGAGCTGTGAGATAATGTACTTATGAACCGGTATACCTCGTAGCTCTATAGATAAGAGCATGTTTATTGTTTCGACTCTAGACCGGGAGTCGATATTTGTGTTATATAGATAGTCGTGGAGACCCGGAGGGATTCCAGCGGCAGAGTACTATTCATCTTGAGGAATATTATTATTAAACATTAATTATATTTCTAGAAAGTATTAGTTACCTGGAAATGATTTGAGTAATGTTATTTGAATATTACCTCATTCGAAGGTTATTATTTGAAAATGATTTGGTAATTGGCTTATATGTTAAATATGGGATATCAGTTATAAGCCAGTATTCTTATATATGCCCTAGGATAAGGGCGTGTGATTTTCATTAAGGATCAGAAGTGATTGTATTTCTGTATATGCTAAAGATTATTTTTCCGATAAAGACATCGGGTGACTGTTATTTGAGATTTATTAATTAATGAATATTATTTATGTATATTCATTTGAGGCTTACTTGTTCGAGGGTTAATTATGTATTTAATGAACATTATTTATGTATATTCATTTGAGGACTATTGACTTTAAGAATATTATTGTGAATATTCATTCGAGGATTATTTATTTATTTAATGAATATTAGTTTTGAATATTCATTCGAGGATTAATTATTTATTTAATGAATATTGCTTTTGAATATTCATTTGAGGCTTATTTATTTAATGAATATTATTTCCTAATATTCATTTGAGGTTTATTTATTTAATGAATATTATTTTAGAATATTCATTTAAGAGTTATTTATTTAATGAATATTACCTTTGAATATTCATTTAATCTATATTTACTTAATGAATATTATTTTCGAATATTCATTTAATCAGTATTTACTTAAGGAATATTATTCCGAATATTCATCTAAGCTTTACTTACTTAATCAATGTCATTGATTATTTTTAAAATCAAAAGAGGTTCCCAAAACAATGTTTTCCATTTAAATCCGTCTTTTAAGAAGATTCAAATGCTCGCTCAACTATCAAAAATACGGGAAACCTGATTTAAGTGACTACTACTCTTTTTAAACTCTCAATTCAAAAACTGTCAAGGGACAGATATTTTCTTGGAGCAATTTAATTGCTGCCAGTCTAATGTTGTGTTACCACCTCAATGATCGAGGGGTAAATTCATGGAACAAGTCGATATCCATTAACAAGCATAGCTTGGGAAATATTGGAGAATCTTCCTTTCCAACCTAGATATAACTACTTAGTGGAGTCGTATCAACAAGTGTTACACTTGGGGAAAGGAGGACGATCTTTACGTTTCAGAGTCATGGATTTCATCTGAACTAGGAGTGGTGTAAGTGGTCAAGTTGCGTGGGCCCATCCAACTTTTATATTGCCCCAAATGGGCCGGGAGGTCATAGTAAGGCGGTAGACAATGTCAGGCCGTCGTGATACTTCCATCTACATGTAGAAAACTATTTGAGCGGTGCGACCTGCTACTGATCATAGTAAGGTTAGGCACAGCGGACGCGGTAGCAACTCCAGTATTAGTTCATCATCCAATTTGGATATTTCCTGCAACATGTATTGGGGTGAAGAACCAACCATGTTGGCAGGGGGTTGAAAAGTGTTTGGAAATGAAGTGACAATAAATTTGTGCAACTCCATCTTTTACTTTTGAGTTATGACTCTGATAAAACCTGATTAAAGATATATATGCATAAGTGGAGTTTGGGTTACGGAAATATTATATTAATTTTCCTCGTAACTTCATCGTTTATATTATACTAGTTTCTTATCCGCTTAAAGCATATCATATGACTCTGTGGATACCCTACATAACATGAGTTATGGTAAGGGAGTTGCTTATATTGAATTTTCCTTATAACTTCATCTTTTAAGTTATATGTTGATATTCTGCTAATATAGTAGATAATTTTTGGAAAGGTTATATTTGGTTTATTTTGAAACCTCATCTTGTATACAAGAACTTTGTTCATAATATAGCAAAAGAGTTGCAGAAATATTATGAAATGATATTTGAATTACAATAAAGGTACTATTTTTGGAATATCTTCCGATAAGGAAATAATTTCAGTATCGAGATATTTTGACAAATTATTGTCTTATACCCGCTTTATTCTGGGTTGAGTTAAAGGCAGAATTAGGCCATACTTTCATTACCTTGCTGAGCTATCGCTCACTCTTGCTATTGTTTTATATATATTATATAGCAGCGAAGCAGGATGCCAATGGGACGGCACATACCCCGCAAGGCGTTTCCACAAACAGTTTCTAGCAGTGATCCCAAGAATAGTACGAACCAATCGAATCAGGCTACAACTTTTGGTATTCAACTTATGTATAGATATGAATGGTATGAGAGGATTGTGAGCATCAGAAGGCTAAGTTGGTAATGTAACCTTACTTAGAAATTGTATCAGTGACAGATTCAAAGACATTTGGGTATTGTAATAAAGATTATTTATTTCGCAGTTGTTGTATTGTGTCGTTTCTGAGACTCTAACCTGTGTGTGTGTGTGAGACATATATTGTGGGGTCATGAGCAGGTGAATTATGCACGGTGTGAGTAATACAGATAAGGCAAGGAGTAAATGGATCGTGACTACTCTAAATCCCTAACCCCGGATTTGGGGCTGTTACAGAAATGGTATCAGAGCGTTAGGTTACAGTCCTCAGAAACGATAGGAGATCGAGTCTTACAATACCCTTAAGAATGATAAGAACATCTAGAGCCCAAATTGAGTTCGTAGTCGGGTTAGAGGACATGACCCTGACTGTTTAAGATGAAGCCCGAGATGGGACTTCTTCTGGGAAACCGTACTTAGGACTTCATGGTTAGTCACCTCGATTCGTATGAGTTATAGAGTGATGGGATTCTGAGATACCAAACCCCGAGGCCTTCGAGTAGGCAATTGATGATGCGTTCCTTGAAATGGACGGAGACCCGATAAAGGAAGATCCATAGGAGGATCTAGAGGAAGACCCCATAGTGGGTCAAGGAAAGAATCTTGTAGAGAACGTGTTGATTGATAAAGATGTAGTATGTTACTTGAGGTCGTATAATAAAGACCGGACGAACCTTCAGAGGATAAATAAGTGACGAGACGAGAGTCTAAGGATCGTTCATGATTTATCAAGAGATATGACAAAGAAGATGGAGTGGAATCTCCAAAGCAGAAGAGGTAGAGGCAGTATAGCCAGTATTAGTGGATTGATTCGACTCGAACGAAACCTGTTACTCGTAGTCAGTTATAGTTGCCCATAAGGAGGCAGCATACGTAAGAACCAAGATGTTCAGATTTTCACGAACGATTAAGGGTACTTAGTTGCCTAGAATAGTGAAAGGTATTTCTTTGGCTATGAGGTTTCAATCCCCCACGACCAGCGATTCCATTGGAAATAGTGTCTATTACATCATTGAGGGATTTTATTATCTCAAGGAGAATTTTGGGTATATGTACCATGCAAATGTTATTATAAGACAAGCACGCTAAGGCAGAATCGAGAACAAGATTTACCACCCTCAGGAAACCAGGAAGGAATTATGAGGATAGAACCTAAAGGTCGGAAATCATATTCGAGCATTACTAGTAGGTAAATAGATTGATCGAGTTTCCCTGATTTTGGAAAGAAATTCAGCAAATTTTGGCAAACCTTGTCTTTCTGATTACCAGAGGATGTCACCAAAGAGAGTGGAAACTAGAGCGAACCCTGTGGATTGGGTAAGATAGCCGTTATATGGGTTGGTGGACAGACCCTGATTGCTATAATTGATTGTGGAGATAAAATGATGAAGTTGAGATTGGACGGTAAAGGCGAAATATATTTAAGGACCAAGACAGACTGAGAAGTTCCGGGATTGACTTAAATGAAAAGGCTATTGTGCCAAAAGTGTTAAGCTTATGTAGCACACGGGATTGATATGGGAAAAAGGAATATCGGATATAATGATGATTGAAATAGAGACCGGGTTTAAGCTTGTAGTTTCTAACGAGCTTCCGTAGTACTGCCCAGTCGACATGTGGAATTGTCATTGCTATGGGCAACAACGGTATCGAAGTCTTCTTATAGAACAGAACGCTTACTTGAGATGTTGCGTCTAGTCGAATAGAACTCCCTACGATTGCAAATGTTGATGGTTGAATTCTTAGCGACTATTATAAGTCGGCAATGACGTAAGTATCGAACACCTTAGGGTGCGTGGAAAAGAAAAGCTTTGGAATTGAACGATTATCCATCAGAGGAGCCGACATAAAAAGGCATCCGTAGAGACCTTGGTAGTACCCTCCCCATTTGCAAATTATGTGGGATATTTCCCCAATCTATGATCTATCTTGACCTCTTTCCAAGAAAGAATTCTGATAAAGGGTATATTCCCTCTTCGAAGTTATTTTATAACACTTGTGCTAAACCATATTCAGTTTCACTTGTGCCAGAGGCTGTCACAATGCCTGCTTTCAGGTTTTCGAAGCCCTGTCAAATGATGTTATTTAAGCTTTCACTTTTCTTCGAATAATGAATGACCCTATGGTAATACCTCACCACTTGTTTGTTAAAGTACCAATATCTTTTTGGTTATTCTTTTCCTTGTATTTTCTTTAGAAACCGCACCTTTGGAATCTGTTCAATTTTAATCTGAGGTGTTCCTTTGAGAAATATTGTCGAAAGACGATAATCATTAAATTGATCTCGAATTGCTTTCGTACTTTTCAACTTCCACTGAGACGAACAACCCTATACTTATAGGGGCTACAAGGACTATCTGTCTATGTGATAGAAGTCGGATGGGACGCCATCACTTGTAAGTTGTGAAATACAAGAAGGCTAATTACCTTTAGTAATGTCTCAATCGAGGCACACAACGTTGAGTTCTTATGATCATGTTGATCTCTTGGTAAATTCTCTTACCTCCAATAAGGTTACCTTAAAACTCATAACCTTATGATCACCAGTGTGTGACGTTTTCCTTGATATGGGAGCTGTCTTTTCAAGGCCCCATGATTTTTGTTATCCTCATTGAATTCTAAGGGGAGGCGAACCAGGTCAAATAAGTCAAAATTCGCTGATAGGAATTAGATTCGCAACGAAATCGCCTATGACAGGAGCGAATCCCTAAGACGAATAGAATGTTAGTGACGTATCAACGAAATTGGGTTATTCTCCCAAGGATGTTATGATAATGGAAAGCGTGTCAATCGACATGTGTGAAAGGAATAGCGATGTGTCGTGTACTCCAGTGACAACGGTGTTAGATAGATGCCCTATAATGGAATTAAGATTTTGGAGGAGTTGTTTATGAATGGACACTACCTCTGGGTTAGCAAGATAAGTACTGGCGATGGAGTCAGAGGGAGCTGGTATTGTGACTTGGGAGAAGTTGATATTATTATAAGGATGGGTTGGTTGACACCCAATGGAGTCCAGACTGATTGTAAGAGAGAGAGAGTAATAAATAAAGGATGGAGACAGATTCAGAGATTCTTGAATATAGTTTAAACTAAGAAACTATTACGCCAGAAATGCGAGGCTTAATTAGCTCTTATGGTTGCCGCCAAGAAAAGAGATACCAAGTATTAAGGGAACTACAATGGTTTTGGGAGATTGTACAAGGTTTTAAGGAGCTACCAGATATCGATTTGGATGACATGAGAATGAATACCGAGTATTCCGAGTATAGTGGGAATGAAAGAGTTAGTGACTCAGTTACAAGAATGGTTGGGCAAGAATATGATAAGACCCATTGTACCACCGTGGAGAGCCCGGTGTTGTTGTGAGAGAGAAGGATATTAGCACAAGATTATGCATCGAACCTCGAGAGTTGTATGAGTTCGACGTGGAGCATAGGTACCCTTGTAAATGATTGTTAGATCAGCGAAAGAACGCTGTGTATTTCCAAATTTATTTAAGAACTGGATATCACCGGTTGGAAGTTAAATCCGAGAATATACCCAAGATTGCGATTCGTATTAGGAATAGGCACTTCGAGTTTTCAGCGAGGTTGTTTTGGGGTGATTAATGCACCCGCAAATTTTATGGAATGTAATGAATTGGCTTTGGGTTACCCGTGATAGTAGATAACATGAGATGGAGAAATGGCTAAAATTGACCTAGGATTATGACTGTGAGATACACTACCATCCGGGAAAGGCCAATGTGGTGGTCGATACCCTTAATTAAAATGAGACTGAGATGGATTCCGAATGATCGGGAATTAAAGGATGAGATTTTACACAAAACCCAAGTTAGTCCGACAAACTAGAAAGACAGAAGATTTCACCAACAGGCGGCTAGTAACAGCCAAGACAGACAGAGAAAGTATGCGGACTAAGCCCGCGAGTATAGAGATAGTACTGCTATTGATGAGCTAAATGGCATGTGGATGGATGACAAGTAAGTTTATGATTGGTGTATTTTCTGTATAAACAAGATAGAGAATATGAGGTTAGAAATTCGTGATGCTAAAAGATATCCTCGTGGGAAGAATTAATGAGATTTGGAAAGAAAGGGAAGTTGAGCCCGAGATTCACTGGGCCATCTGAGATTTTAAAACACGTCAGGAAGGTGGCCTACGAGCCAGCCTTACCCCCCCCAAACTTGTAGAATGGTCACAACGGGGTTCATGTGTCGATGCTACGTCAGTATACTATAGATGCCCGTCATATGTTAGAATACGAGCAGGTAGATATACAACCTGGTCTGACTTACAAAGAACAACCTGTGGAAATCACGGATAGAAATGAACAAGTGCTAAAAGACGAGGTTGCCAAGATAGTGAGAGGTTTGTGGAAAATCAAGAAGTGGGAGAATCCACTTGGGAGTTAGGAAGTGCAATGGGAGAGAAGTACCCCCAGTTATTCCTAAGCTGATTCCGGGACGGAATCCTTTTAAGGAGGGGAGACTGTAATAACCTGAATTTTTGGTAGAATTAAAACTTTTCTTATTATGATTAAGTGCATCAGTGAATAGTGAATTTGGTGGATGAATAGTGATTTTGAGAATTAACAAAGTTTTTCATGCCACCTATGTACGAGACGTAGTGTGGATATTCCGAAGTCATATTAGTAATCTACGGAGTAAATAAGTGAATGCAAAGACGATCGGAATTCAGAAATTCTAAATTTAATTTTGGTGAAGTATTTGACCGGGCAGTGAATTATATATTATTATATTCAAGAAATGAGATATTAAATTAAGGATTTGAGGATTTAATATTTTGGAATTTTATTATATTTGATTTGAGAATTTAGAACGAAAACCACTGAGACAGTGAAACGAAGATACTAGAAACCGCTGATACTTTATAACGAGATTAAGCGATTAAGAGAACGAATCATGGATTAAGGATTGAAATTATGACAGGATTAAATAAAGACATGGAAGTAACATGTAACAAGATTAATTCGAGAAATGCAACATTTGGATCATCCATGTGAAAAGAAACGAACTAGTAAAGCTACTTTAACCAAACGCGTGCATGCGCGACACGTGTCCCGGTGACTCACCAAAAGGTGATGACTCACCACTTTTTAAACACAAAAATCAGCATCCTTATCATTATTATCAAGACAAAAAGAAAAGAAAAGAAAGAAGAAAATTCGGGAGGAGAAAAGAGGAGAAAAATGGGAGAGAAAGAAACGATCGTAACTCGAGATTCCATGGTCCGTTTTTGGCGTTCTACCACTCAAATCGAAGCTGTCGAGAAGCCCGACGTAACCATGGTAAGCAATCACCTCAACCCTGTGATTTACCCCTTCGATTTCAGTGATTAACAGTCGGAGAAGATGATGAATAGTAACTTGTGTTTTGTTTTGTTTTTGGATATTGAGTTTGTAGCTTCCAAAGGTTGTATTAAGCAAGGATCTAAGGTTACATAAGGTATATAGCAGCAAGCAAGCTTGGAGAAGGTATAAAACCTCTGCCCCTTTTGTTTGTATGAGTTTCGAAATGGTTTTGATGTTTATGTAGAGTTAAAAGCATGATTAAGTAATTAGATAAATTGTTGGTTGAGTTTGGAGGATGGGTTATGAATTTTGTTGTGATTATTCCTGGAGGATTTGACTGAGTGGAGGGTGTATAAGGTGGATGGTGAGTTTGGAATTGATTGGTATTGATTTGGGTGTGTTTTGAAAATGGAAAACGTTACGATTATAGCCGTCGTAATACCCATTTGATTTAGGGCTGTTTTGAGCAAGAATTACGAACTGGTCTGGTAATATTTTTGAACAGAACTGACCATGAACATGTAGGTCTTGTTTTAAGGTTTGTTTTGGTATAAAGATCATGTCTATACGATTTACGGTTTAGGAGAAAAGTGAGTTTTAGTAAACGCCGTTCGGAAGAATGACTCATCTCTGTCCAGCAACTTTGAGGCTATATTTGGACCACTTCGGAGCCGTATTAAAATGTGAAATTTTGCGGAATAATACTAGAGGCAGTTAGGAAGGCTCACGAAAAATATTCGTATTAAAAAGATTATGTTTCGATTTTATAAAAATGTTTTAGTCGAGGTCGCGCAAGTGAAAACCACTAAGAACATGACTTAGAAACCAATGTTGTAAATGATTAGGTATAACTTGTATTCGAGGATCGATTTCGGACTAAACCTACGACTTAAGAAATTGTCGATTAACATGGACTTAGTATGAGCCTATAACGAGCTAGTAATGCCTTGGTTGTGTTTCGCTTACGTGTTTAAGCATTGAGCAAGTGGATTATCCAGGGGATTAATCGTACGTTTTCTTTGACTTTGTCTAGATTATCCGGCATCGTCGCGAACCCCTATCACTTCTCGAGCATCAGGCAAGTTTACTAAACCTTACTCTATTGTTCAGAGTAGGTATATTTTCAAATATTCAATACTTGTGTATTCCCAAGTTATATATATCAAATCTTAGTTGTGAGTATTGTGGCAAGTTTCCTAATTCTATACTTTGAAGTATTGATTATATATTACTGTTGTTGCCATGTGAGGAGTTATACAGTTTTGCGATACATGTTATATATCGTGTTCAATAAGATTTGACTTTTGGATATGATACGAGCTGTGAGATAATGTACTTATGAACCGGTATACCTCGTAGCTCTATAGATAAGAGCATGTTTATTGTTTCGACTCTAGACCGGGAGTCGATATTTGTGTTATATAGATAGTCGTGGAGACCCGGAGGGATTCCAGCGGCAGAGTACTATTCATCTTGAGGAATATTATTATTAAACATTAATTATATTTCTAGAAAGTATTAGTTACCTGGAAATGATTTGAGGAATGTTATTTGAATATTACCTCATTCGAAGGTTATTATTTGAAAATGATTTGGTAATTGGCTTATATGTTAAATATGGGATATCAGTTATAAGCCAGTATTCTTATATATGCCCTAGGATAAGGGCGTGTGATTTTCATTAAGGATCAGAAGTGATTGTATTTCTGTATATGCTAAAGATTATTTTTCCGATAAAGACATCGGGTGACTGTTATTTGAGATTTATTAATTAATGAATATTATTTATGTATATTCATTTGAGGCTTACTTGTTCGAGGGTTAATTATGTATTTAATGAACATTATTTATGTATATTCATTTGAGGACTATTGACTTTAAGAATATTATTGTGAATATTCATTCGAGGATTATTTATTTATTTAATGAATATTAGTTTTGAATATTCATTCGAGGATTAATTATTTATTTAATGAATATTGCTTTTGAATATTCATTTGAGGCTTATTTATTTAATGAATATTATTTCCTAATATTCATTTGAGGTTTATTTATTTAATGAATATTATTTTAGAATATTCATTTAAGAGTTATTTATTTAATGAATATTACCTTTGAATATTCATTTAATCTATATTTACTTAATGAATATTATTTTCGAATATTCATTTAATCAGTATTTACTTAAGGAATATTATTCCGAATATTCATCTAAGCTTTACTTACTTAATCAATGTCATTGATTATTTTTAAAATCAAAAGAGGTTCCCAAAACAATGTTTTCCATTTAAATCCGTCTTTTAAGAAGATTCAAATGCTCGCTCAACTATCAAAAATACGGGAAACCTGATTTAAGTGACTACTACTCTTTTTAAACTCTCAATTCAAAAACTGTCAAGGGACAGATATTTTCTTGGAGCAATTTAATTGCTGCCAGTCTAATGTTGTGTTACCACCTCAATGATCGAGGGGTAAATTCATGGAACAAGTCGATATCCATTAACAAGCATAGCTTGGGAAATATTGGAGAATCTTCCTTTCCAACCTAGATATAACTACTTAGTGGAGTCGTATCAACAAGTGTTACACTTGGGGAAAGGAGGACGATCTTTACGTTTCAGAGTCATGGATTTCATCTGAACTAGGAGTGGTGTAAGTGGTCAAGTTGCGTGGGCCCATCCAACTTTTATATTGCCCCAAATGGGCCGGGAGGTCATAGTAAGGCGGTAGACAATGTCAGGCCGTCGTGATACTTCCATCTACATGTAGAAAACTATTTGAGCGGTGCGACCTGCTACTGATCATAGTAAGGTTAGGCACAGCGGACGCGGTAGCAACTCCAGTATTAGTTCATCATCCAATTTGGATATTTCCTGCAACATGTATTGGGGTGAAGAACCAACCATGTTGGCAGGGGGTTGAAAAGTGTTTGGAAATGAAGTGACAATAAATTTGTGCAACTCCATCTTTTACTTTTGAGTTATGACTCTGATAAAACCTGATTAAAGATATATATGCATAAGTGGAGTTTGGGTTACGGAAATATTATATTAATTTTCCTCGTAACTTCATCGTTTATATTATACTAGTTTCTTATCCGCTTAAAGCATATCATATGACTCTGTGGATACCCTACATAACATGAGTTATGGTAAGGGAGTTGCTTATATTGAATTTTCCTTATAACTTCATCTTTTAAGTTATATGTTGATATTCTGCTAATATAGTAGATAATTTTTGGAAAGGTTATATTTGGTTTATTTTGAAACCTCATCTTGTATACAAGAACTTTGTTCATAATATAGCAAAAGAGTTGCAGAAATATTATGAAATGATATTTGAATTACAATAAAGGTACTATTTTTGGAATATCTTCCGATAAGGAAATAATTTCAGTATCGAGATATTTTGACAAATTATTGTCTTATACCCGCTTTATTCTGGGTTGAGTTAAAGGCAGAATTAGGCCATACTTTCATTACCTTGCTGAGCTATCGCTCACTCTTGCTATTGTTTTATATATATTATATAGCAGCGAAGCAGGATGCCAATGGGACGGCACATACCCCGCAAGGCGTTTCCACAAACAGTTTCTAGCAGTGATCCCAAGAATAGTACGAACCAATCGAATCAGGCTACAACTTTTGGTATTCAACTTATGTATAGATATGAATGGTATGAGAGGATTGTGAGCATCAGAAGGCTAAGTTGGTAATGTAACCTTACTTAGAAATTGTATCAGTGACAGATTCAAAGACATTTGGGTATTGTAATAAAGATTATTTATTTCGCAGTTGTTGTATTGTGTCGTTTCTGAGACTCTAACCTGTGTGTGTGTGTGAGACATATATTGTGGGGTCATGAGCAGGTGAATTATGCACGGTGTGAGTAATACAGATAAGGCAAGGAGTAAATGGATCGTGACTACTCTAAATCCCTGACCCCGGATTTGGGGCTGTTACACTTCCTCAGTGTTTACCAGTAAAGGTTCAGAGTATGCGTCAATAGAGTTTGTTGGATAGGCTTCATCAGAGTTTACGTCTTCAGAGTTTAGATCTTCATTTTCAAAGCGTAGTTGATCATGATTTTCTTCATCTTCAAGTCCAGTTATTTTCTTGTCATCAAAAGACACATGTATAGATTCCATGATCACTTTAGTTCTCAGATTATAGACTCTGAATGCTTTAGTCGACAGTGGATATCCAACAAAAATTCCTTCATCAGCTTTTAATTCAAACTTGGTCAACTGTTCAGGATGAGTTTTCAACACAAAGCATTTGCACCCGAAAATATGAAAATATTTCAGGTTTGGTTTCTTTTTCTTCACCATCTCATATGGTGTTTTCCCATGCCTGTTGATCAGTGTAGCATTTTGAGTAAAACAAGCAGTTTGAACAGCTTCTGCCCAGAAATAAGTTGGCAATTTTGCTTCATCAAGCATTGTTCTAGCAGCTTCGACTAAAGTTCTGTTCTTTCTTTCAACTACACCATTCTGCTGTGGAGTCCCTGGTGCAGAAAATTCTTGCTTCACTCCACTTTCCTTGCAAAATTCTTCCATTGTTGCATTTCTGAATTCAGTACCATTATCACTCCTTATAATTTTCACTTTATATTGTGATCCTTTGTCCAGTAGATTTACATGTTCCATCAGAGTTAAGGCAGTTTCATCCTTCTTTGCTAGAAAGTACACCCAGGTGTATCTAGTGTACTCATCAACAATGACTAAAGCATATTTCTTTCTGCCAAGAGACATTACATTTACTGGACCAAATAGATCAACATGAAGAAGATGATAAGGATCCACAACTGAAGATTCAGACTTACTCTTGAAAGATGACTTCCTTTGCTTGGCCTTTTGACAGGAATCACACAGACCATCTAAGCTGAGTATAGATTTTGGAAGTCCCCTTACAAGATCTTTTCGAATCAACTCATTGATGTTGTTCAGATTTAGATGAGAGAGCTTCTTATGCCATTTCCAGCTCTCTTCACTAGACATCTTTGCAGATAGACACACAGCTTTTCCTTCAGAGTTTGTTACCAAACTTGCTTCATAGATATTATTACGTCTGTGTCCAACTAACACAACTTTCCCTGTAGATTTGCTAACAACCTCACAGTATTCAGGTTGAAAATCTACATGATAACCTCTGTCACAGATTTGACTCATAGATAGCAAGTCATGTTTGAGTCCTGGGACAAGAGCTACATTTGTGATGATGACACTTCCAAGATTGATATTGCCATATCCCAGAGTACGTCCTATGTTGCCATCTCCATAGGAAACTTTTGGGCCAGCCTTCTCCTCATAATCTGATAGCAAGGCTTTATTTCCAGTCATGTGCCCTGAACATCCACTGTCCAAGACTAAGGTGCTCTCCCTTATGCCCTTGTTTTCAGATGATTCAGATTCATCTTTAACAGTTGCCATGAGAGCATAGTTGACTCCCTCATCTGAGTCTGAAGTGTCTGCCCAATCTCTCCCTTTAGTGATGAGTGCTTTTTCAGATTTTCCTTTCTTGCACTCTGGAGCATAGTGACCCATCTCTTTACACTTGTAGCACTGGATCTCAGACTTGTCTTTCTTCCCAGATTTGGTATCCCTTCCTTCAGACTTTCTGAAACTCTTCCTTTCAGAGTTTGAATCTCTCCTAGAGAATCTCTTTCCTTTCTTGAAGTTCTTGAAACCCATCTTCTTGAAGGTCTTCACCATCAAAGCAGCCATTTGCATCATCTGTTCTTCATCATCCTCGGATTCAGATGATTCAACAGTGTTTGAGTCATTATCAGTGTTTGATGACTCACTTTCTGAGTTTATGACCAAAGCCTTTCCCTTAGCTTTCTTCTTTGATGTCTCTTTCTTAAGAAGCTTTTCTTCAACTTTAAGAGCAACAGATTTTGTCTTCTTACCAGATCTTCTGTTTCTTTATTCTATCTCAAGTTCATGAGTTTTAAGCCACCCATAGATTTCATCAAGTTCTGTATCTGCAAGATCATAATTATCTCTTATTGTTGTTGCCTTTAAATCCCATCTTTCAGGTAAAGATAGAAGAAACTTGAGATTAGACTCTTCAAGATCATATTCTTTATCAACCAGAGATAAATCATTCAACAGTTTACAGAATCTGTCATATGTCTCAGTCAAAGTTTCATTAGGTCTCGAGTCAAAGTGTTCATACTCTTGTGTAAGTATAGTCTTCCTGTTCTTCTTTATAGCACTTGTTCCTTGACATCTGACTTCTAAAGCATCCCAAATTTCTTTGGCAGTTTTGCAACCAATAACTCTGTTAGACATGACATTATCTAGAGCACTATGGAGAAGATGTCTAACTTTTGCATCCTTTGCAATTGATGAGATGTCTTCAGGAGTCAAATCTTTCTTTTCCTTTGGAATAGTCTTTTGTTCTTGACCAGCAACAACAGGAGACAGTTTAGTTGGCTTATGAGGACCATCATTGATTCTATCAAGGTACTCTGGATCTGTGGCTTCCAGGAACATGGTCATCTTTACCTTCCATATTGGATATTCCGCTGGTCTGAGAATTGGAACCCTAATCATCTCATATCGACTCACGGAAGTTGGTTGAACCTTTTCGGAATTAGAACCTGCTTGGATATTTTCAGCCATGATTATACTTGTGTTTGGATCAAAATAAACTGTATATATTCAACAGCCTAGGCTCTGATACCAATTGTTAGGCTGAATACACAATATATAATCAAATATATGTATGAGAATAACAATAAGAACACTTTTTATGAATAATAAACTGTATGGAATTAATAACTCCTCTCTCGGTGATGTAAAATATCACAGAGCGCTGCTAGGTTACAAGAATAATCTTTCAAGTATTCGCATCCCTTTTAGGGTTAACCTATCTGTGTTTATATAGTACATAGCTACATACAATCTTTAATTGATATTCCTATAAATCAGCTATACAATTAATATCAATTAAGAATTGCTTCTGTCTTCTGTTCCGTTTCCTTAGCCATCACGATATCTCTTTGCTTCTTTCCTTCTTCAAAGTATATCGCTTCTAGAATCTTCATTGAGTATAACACCGACAGCTAAGTAAACTCTGACTGTCAGAGTTTAACAAACTCTGACCAGTCTTCCAGCTAAACTCTGATACTTTTCTGATACTTTAAACACTGATAAACAAACATCAGCAATTATATCTAACATCCTGGTTCAGTAAGAAACAACAATCCACAACAACATCTACAGCTGAGGCTGAATATATTGCTGCTGGAAGCTGCTGTGCTCAATTGCTTTGGATTAGAAATCAACTCATGGATTATGGACTAGTGTTGGAACACATTCCTCTGATGTGTGACAATACTAGTGCAATATCCATTGTTGCCAATCCTGTTAATCATTCTACTACAAAGCATATTGAGATAAGGTACCATTTCATTAGGGAACATGCTGCAAATGGTACTATAGCAGTCTCTTATGTTCCAACAGAGAAACAATTAGCTGACATATTTACTAAACCTCTGAATGAAGCTGTCTTCAACAGACTTGTGAGTGAAATTGGAATGCTCAATCCTTCATTTAGTTGTTCTAAGTAAGTATGCTAGTTAATATTTACAGCAGTAAAATTTTCACTGTATTTCGATGCTCTATTAATTTGGAGTGAAAATTAGCTGAGATATGATTTATAAATATTTCAGTATTTTACTGCATATTTTTCAAATCATACTTTTCTAAGATGTTATGAGTTTTTGAGACATCTCTACATAGGTGATCTTGAGAGTTCACAACTTAGTTCAAATCAAACAGACTTATATCGCAAACTGTTGAAATTGTGAGACTTCGCGATATAGTTCATTTCATGAGTTTGCGACATAGTTCATTTTATGACTTCGCGACTTAGAATAACTATATCGACAAGTCTCCATATTTGACAGAATTTTGATTTAAATTAATTTTATTTCAATTTTTGATTCAAGTCTGACAAAATGCTTGAAATTCCAAAAAGAGAGTTTTAGACAAGGTATTTATACTATATCGCAAAGTCACCTCATTTCTCCTACCTTTGAGACTTTGCGACATAGTTCATTTCTGGACTCTGCGATATACTTTACAAGACTTTGCGATACAGGCTATTTTAAGACTTCGCGATATACAAATAGCCTGTACATATTCATAACTCCATATCGTAGTGTCTCTATCATATAAATACTTTTTGGCCAACGGTTCATAACTTTTCATCCTGTCTATTTCTCTCAATCTCCCTAATCTAAACTCAAACTCTCTTCTATCTTCTTCAATCTCAAATTCAAATGGCACCCAAATCTCAAACAGCTTCTTCTTCTAACCCTCTAACCATTCCCAAAGAAACCAATCTTCTCACCATTCCATCTGAAACCGAGGCTAACCCAAGGTACAAGTGCTTTGTACGCTTTCTGAACACCTCATATCTTTGTCAGGCGTTGACGATGAATCCTCCCATGTATGTTGATATTCTTGAGGCGTTTTGGAGAACTGCCAATTGCACTTTAATGGGAAGGGAGGATGGCACTTCATTCTATGAGGTAACCTGCAGTATTGGAGGAAATGAGTTGGTTTTCGGGGAGAAAGAAGTCAATGAAACATTTGAATTTAATACGGAAGGGCATGATGCTGAAGCCAGTGACCAGGAAATGGTGGATTTCTTGACACTGATAAAGTATGCCGATGAGATAGATATGGGAAAGCTGACCAAGAAGCATGTAAGGAGGGAGTGGTCGTTCTTGTTTGATGCTCTGCAGAAGGTGTTTCTATGCAGAAATATTGGGTGGGATCAAATCAGCCACATTACAGTGAGGCTTGCTCATTCCCTGGCCTACAACCGGGAAATCAATGTAGGAGCAATCATTGTAAGGGAGTTGGCTCAAAGGTTTGGTAAGTCTCCGCGCAACAGAGGTACTGAAATTTTCTACCCTCGTTTTATTCAATGAATTTTAAATCATTTAGATTCTCATTTGCATGAATTAGAAGGAGTAGACACATCAAAATTGGCTTATCCTAAGTCCATGTTCAAAGTTCTAATTGGTACATTGGACACTAGGAATCAGGTTGATGTAATTTTGAGTGTGACTGAGCATATGCAAAACACATTCAAAACTTACACACTTGATCAGCCTATATATCATGAACTTTCTTGGAAAGGAAAGGCTAAGACTGATGAAGCTACAGAGTCTAACCCAAGCCTTCCTAACCCATCCAATGACCCCCCTACAAACAGTACAATAGTGATTAGGGAGCCAAGTGCACCAATCTCTCAAAAGATTGGTGTTACTAAAAAGAAGACAAAGAAGAGATCCCTAGCAATTATCAATGAATCAATAGAGTTAGGTAGTGAGGTTTCTGAGTCACCTCTCACCAGACAAAGTAAGAAATCCAAATCTTTGCCTAACACTGAATCCTCCCAACATGATTCAGAAGTGGAAAAAGGGGTACACCTGCTACTATCAATGGCCTCTCAACAGGGCATTGGTATTGAAAAGAGTAGTCTCCCCACTACATCCTGTATAGAGTCAGCACAGGGTCAAGAACTCACTCTTGACCCCAGTGGAAATAAGGGGGATGAAACACTGAGTGGAGAGCACATCAATATTGAAACTCCTCCTATTTCTCAGGGGGAGTTGCCAAAATCTAATCTAAACCCCACTTCTCTCTTAGATTCTACATTACAAATTTCTTCTGAACAAGAAAGTCACTCTCATGACAATATTGCTATTGATCAATCACAATTTACATCTGTGATTGAGCCAATCTTAAGTGACATGGTGCATGACACTGTGGTCACCACCCAGGAACCACATTCAGTTGGTCAGGGAATGCATGTTGGGCATATCCTAATGACACCAACAAAAACATAGAGGATTCACCAGTTTTTACTGGAGACTCTGTGCCAAATTCTCCATTCCTTATGGATTTGGATTTGCCTTCACAGGCACATAGAGATGATGCTGTAACACATCCCATTTCAATGGAGACAGCATCAGACTCTACAGTCATTCCAAGACTAGAGGAAACTCACTCACATATTCCCCATGAAGTGCTTAGCACTAGCTCTCACTTGGCACAGGCCACCATGTCAGAATGGCTGAAACCTGTGCAACATGACAGGGCTTCAGGATCATCCTCTGTGCCACCACAATTGACGGAAGAAGAACTTCAAAATCTTCATGTGGCACAGATTGATGAGATCTCTAGAATTGCTCAACATCTCCTCACTGTAAATCTCCCAAACTCTGATTATGAGGCTATTCTTCTCACTCATAAGGAGGATGTTGAAGCACAGCAAGATAAGATTGTGGATGAAGCCCAGCAAGATGGTAATGTGGATGCTTGGCTGGATGGGAAGAGAACTGTGAAGCTGAAGGAGGCTCTAGCTTTTCTCAGGGAGGACTATCTTACCACTTTGGAGTCAAATGCTAAAGGTCTCTCTCCTGCAAAAATCTATGATGCTGTAAATGAAGTCTACAAGATCCAGCTAAAAGCTATGCATTTCCTTGGGAAAGGTCTTCAGTCAGAAATCTCCACAATTCAGGAAGAGACTGGTCGTTCAATAGCTCAGCTAAAGAACTGTTATCTCTCTGACTTTCCCAAGGTAGATGGTATTCTCAAGGAGGTTCAGAAAACAGCTTCCAATGTCTCAATGATGGACTGCACCCTAGCTTTGGTATCAGATAATATGAAGAAGCTTTCTACCAAGCTAGACAATCAGGTGCAGGCCAATATCACCTCCAACTCAATGCTCACAGTGTTGTGGAAGAATCAGTATGGGAACAAGCTTGTAGATGAAGTTCCTATTTCTGACATCTCCAAATTTGACTTCTCCAAAATCAAAGACCAATCTCTCAACTCTTTCAAATCTCAACAACTATTCTCAAAGGTGGATAGCTTGGAAAGGGAGGTTGTTGATCTTAAGGCTGACAATAGAGTGCTATCTCAATCCTTGGAGCAGCTCAATGAAAAGTTGGATGACCAAAGCAATGCCACATCTAATATTCTGCTAGTCCAACAGTAAATGATGACAACCCTGCTTAGAAGCATGAACCTTCCTGTTCCTGGAGAAGCTCAAGACATCTTGTATGATCCCAAGCCTAAGGGGGAGAAACGAAAGGAGGAGGTCATTGTGAAAAAGAGAGGGGGAGTACCTGCCAAGCAACAAAAGCTTAAGGGCAAAATCACTGAAGAAATTTTAAAGCCAATCACTCTTCCCTCTGTGGATGTCATCAATGCACAAGGCCAAAGAAGCACAGTCACTACCACCTACTATCCCTCTACAATGACAAAGGCTACCTCAGCTCCCACAACAACTTCAAGTGCCAAACCTGTCAAAACTAACATTATCACTGAGGCCAAGCTACAGGAAGTTGCCAACTCTCACATCTATCATGATGAGGCCTTCCTGGAGTTTCTGAAAGCCATCTACTTCAATGCTCAAGAGGATGCCAAGATCTACAGGGAAAGGCTCAAGGAAAGTATCAAGTACTTCACTGTGGCAGTCAGGAAAATCAAGGATGTTCATCTAAGAGAAATTATCATGGTATCCAAGGATAATTGCTTGTAGCATCTATCCTTTCAAACTCTAGAGAAACTGAGGTTTACTGAGCTGACCACAATACTGGAGTTGATTGAGAAGCATGGGGAGAATAACAAGAGGCTACATGAAGATTTGAGGATAAACCAATTTCAAAGATTACCTGAAGTTATCTCTAGCCCAAGGACAATAATCTTTCAAAGTCTAAGCCAAGCTGAATGTATTGATCAACTGGTGATTCCTGCAGATTTGAAAATGAAGAATAATGTCAAAATAAATCAAGTGCTGCAAATGCTAAGAGCCAAGAGAGGGGTTAGAACATCAGAGGAGCTAGAGATAATTCAAATTCTCCAGTCTTTCTTGATTCATGGAACTATTCCTGAGTCACTCAAAGAAAGAAGCAAGAAGAAAGGTGATGAGGGGGATGATGAGGAGAAAACCTATAGAAGGAGAAGTCAACCAAGGATCAATAAGGATGGAGCAAGTGACAGCAGCAAGTGCAAATCTTCCAAGAAATCTAAAGATGCTGGTGAAGATAAGGACTCAAAGGGAAACAAAGAAAACTCAAGAAGACACTTCCACAAAGTCACAGCTAGTGGAGTGTTACAGTGGATGAAAGGGAAAGGGTTGAAGCTACTTCCAAATGATGTGGCACTGAAGACTAAATCTCCTTGTTCCAGAAAACTACCTCAAGTGAAGCATATGAAGATCAAGAGTGTAGCCAAAAGAAAAAGGATAACAAAGAAGAATGGGGTAATCACTAAGGTTGTAGGGATCAAAGTACTTCCTCTGGATGAAGACTATGATGAAGATGCCCTAGCATTTTTGAGAGCTCAAAGAATCTTTGAAGTCAAGGTGAAGCTAGATCATCTAGAGATCAAATACACTGATGGAAGAGAAAGAGAAATGAAGCAAGGAGGCTGGCAATACTTCTCACAATATGAACTTGAAAGAATAAATGCTCTACTGAATTTTGAAGAAAAGGAGGAGAGATTGTGGAAGATAGAGATTGCTAGATTCTTGAAGATGCATTCTGATTACAAGGAGAACCTAAGGAAGCTGAATGAAGAGAAGAACAAACAGAAAGAGAAAGAGTTGGCTGAGATGGAGGAGAGGGCTAAAGAGCTAAGGCAGAAAGGGCTATGCAAGGTAAAACAAAATCCTTATGTTGTGGAATACAAGAATAAAACTGGAGGGAAAAGCAAGATAAGGATGGAGTTTTTAGATTCATATGTGGAAAGTGCCCTCAAAGCTGCAATTGATGATCTAGAAGGCTCTCCTCTCATTGAAGAACTAATTGCAAGAGAAGAACTTCAAGAAGCCATTATAGACATGAAGAGAAAGGAATAAGTGAGAAAGAAGAAAGTTTATGATGATTATCTTGAGAAACAAATAGAAACTGAAGCTGCTGAGCAACAAAGATAATCTGTAAGCTTTCAACTTTACTATGTAATCAAATTTTTGCTCTTAATGATCATATATTGTTCTCTCTGTTATTTAAATTCCTTTTATGTAAGTTAGGCTTGTTATCAGACATGAAATTGTGCCTAAGGTTCTTACTCACAATTTGGGGGAGATTGTTAGGCTCAAGGCATGTCTGATTACCACTATTAGCAAGCCTAATCATTGTGACTATGTCACTCTACATGACCTAGTGAATTTTATCACTGGGATATAGTATAGGTCTCTCTGTACTTGTCTTGTTCTCATGAACATTAGCTTGATCATGTATGCTCAGAATTATAATGAGCTTAGTAAGTTTCTTGCATCTAGAATGTACATAAGCCATTGAATAATTGTCCTGGTAGAAGTTCAGAATTGTTCATGCAGCAGGATGGAGATGAATAAGGCCCTGAAGAAATAAGTTGCAGAAATTTGCCTAAGGCATTATATAGCAAAGTCAGAATAAAGCTGTGTCGTGAAGTCACCAATATCCATGTCGAGAAGTGCTTTATCGCATAGTCCAATTTGTACTATGTCGTGAAGTCCTCAAGACTCATATCGTGAAGTGTTGAAATCAGCAAAGTCAAAATGTACTAGATCGTGAAGTCCTCAAATAGCCTATTCCGCGAAGTCCTCAAATTGGCTATGTCGCATAGTCCTCAAATAGCCTATATCGCGAAGTCCTCAAAAAGGCTAGATCGCGAAGTCTTCAAATGGCTTATGTCACAAAGTCCTCAAAGGCCATGTCGCGTAGTCTTCACAAGGGACATCGCGAAGTCAGGAATGAAGTGGAGTTCACGATATCAACACTTAGCCGTTTACAACAAGACAAATGAAGGTACAAGATCAAAGTCAATGGAGACAAATATTGGAGCATCTGTATTGGTCAGGTGGTCCAAAATACAGATGGCAAATCTACAGCTAAACTTGGAGAGGAAGAAGGAAGACAAGCAGTTACAGATAAGGGAGAGGACCACAGAAAGCAAGTGGTTCTCCCTAACATAGCCAACCTTTTATATAACGACAAAATGGAGTTGTAGGAAGGGTAGCTGTGTGCACTAGTTTTGTATAGGACAATATATATATATTGTGCACACCCTACTGTTAGAAGAAAGTGAGCATATCATAGAATTATATTGAAGCACTTCTTTCTCTGTAAGAAAATCAAGAAAACACTGTTCTTGTTTAGAAGCCAGAATTTCTCTTGTGAGATTTTGGAAGCTGTAGTATTTAATTTGCTTAATACAAAGTAGATTAAAGTGATTGTGTGTGTACTGTTTATTTCATTCCGCATTTTCTTACTACACAATCTGTTACAACAATTTAGTTTCAAGAAAGCGAAAATCTATCAAACTATCCATTCACCCCCCTCTGTCTGGTTTCTAAGTGGTATTCATTACTAACACAAAAGATCATTCTATTTTGATACAGTCATTTGTGGTTTAATTTTTTAATGACTTACCTAACAGCTGTCGAAATCAAAACATCTAAATATATCATGTATGGGAGGTATGCATTTTACTCGCTGAGGGATCATCTTCAACTTCTTACAATCAACTATGTGAAAACCTTTAAGAAACGGAAAAGCTCCCTCCTCAACTTGCCATTCTTTTAGATTGGGGAGATTTCTTAATTTGAGGAATTGAAGACTTGGAAATGCATCTCGACAACAGAGCATCTTCTCACCCATGTACACCCACCCATTCATATCAAGGGTAATAAGATTTGGAAAACTTCCCAAAGCGGGCATTGGGTCTTCTGTGAACTCACTTCCCATTAGTGATAGATGAGTGACTGACTCTGGCAAAAAACTCAAGTTTGATAGTTCTTTTATCACACCATACAGGTAGACCATCTTGAGACATTTGCAAGAAAAAAGAGGTTCAAGTGTTGGAATTACAATTGTACCAAAATCTACGATGAATGTCTGAAGACTTGGTATATGAACTACGGAGTTCAAAGTGCATCCATTTTCATCTATTGAAATAGAAGTTATGCCCAGTGTATGGAGGTTGGTCAAATTGACAGTATCAATCTTGATCCAATCCATATACGGTATAGAACGAATAGTCTGGAGCTTTGCTCGGTGGCAACCAATCTTGAACCCTCTAGTTTGGGCACATTTTAGATGCCTCAACTCTTGAAGTTCACATATCTCTTTTGGAAATTCATACTCAGTACCACACAAAGTTTGTAGCTTTTTTAGCTTGCCTATAGTTGGAGGAATTACCAAACTTTTAAAATCATTGTGACCCGTTAAACCCAAGAACTTTAGGAGAACCAAATCTCCAATTTCTTCTAGTATCTTATCTGACACTACCCACGTCAAATCTAAAACTTTGAGATATTTAAATCTAGTGTACAATAACTTCATTTCTTTTATTTCGAGTCGACTAGTTTTATTAATTAGTGCTAATGAACGCAACTTTAAATCATCAGAACTAGGCCTAAGTAATTCCAAATACTTACCAATTCCATTATAAATGGAATGCCGTGGTAGTCCTTGCAACAAACGAATTGGACACGGATGTTGTGTACTTGAGTCAAAAATTCTCAACAACTTGTCCTCCGTGGCCTTTTGTATGCAAGATCTCATACAATATCATGGACCCGGCACGTCAAAACTTGTCCATCCCATAACATTGTTGCTACATGAATCATACTGCGATTAATGAGTTCATTAAGAAAATCCTTAGCCACATCCTCCATGGCTACTCCATCTCCTTCATCTGCTTCTGATATAAATTCCTCTACGATCCAAAAACATCAACTCACGAACTTGGAAAGTATGGTCTTCCAGAAACCGTGCAAGGTATAGGAAACATTTTCTCATCTGGAAAGACAATTCATCGTAACTCAAGTTCAGTATATCTTGAATTTCCACAGAGTCACTGTTCAAATGTCTCCAAATATGGTTTGTTACCTTTGACCACTCCTCGTAGCTGTTCTTGTGCAATAGTAGCCCACTCAGTACTACGATTGCAAGTGGTAGACCTCTACACTAATCTACCATATCCTCACCTAACTTCTCCAGATTCCGAGTTGGACTTGCCCTCATACAGAACAACTGCCAGCTTTCGTCTTTTCTCAGAAAACGGAGTTCATGGACAAAACATCGGTCATCTATTCTATCAGCAACTTTTTTATTACGCGTGGTTATGATGACTCTACTACCACTCTTCTTGTCTGGAAAAGTTTTTTTAATCTTTTCCCGAGCCTTTATATCCCAAATATCATCAATCACCATCAAATAGCGACCATGATCTTGCAGTAACTTCCAAATGTGCCGTAGCAAGTCATCCTCACCCATGTTCAACAAATCCTCTTCATGTCCTGTGAAAGACTTTATTATCCTTTTCAGAACATCTTTTAGGTTGTATTCCTTGGAGACACAAAACCAAGCACGATAATAAAAATGGCTCAATTCGTTAGAGTGGTACAACTTACTGGCAAGTGTAGTCTTGCCCAACCCTCTCATTTCGTGAATGGAAATCACGCCAAGAGAGGGATCATCACTACCGAGTTCAGCCAACAACATTTTAACATCATCCTCAAATCCAACCACCTCTGTTGAAATATAGCATAAGATCCATTTGGGGCCTTCCTCTAATACCTTAAGGTTTTAGATGAGCTGGTTACTCAACATGGTATCAAAGCTATGTTGAAACCTTGATGAAATTTGAAAACTATGTTGAGAACCGGTTCAAAGAAAGGTTGCATATAGTTAGGTCCGACAACGCTTTGGAGTTTGCGGATAGAGCATGTATTGAACACTTCACAAAAAGAGGTATGATTCATCAGAGATCATGTGCCTATACACCCCAGCAAAACGCTAGGGTGGAAAGGAAGCACATACAAGTATTAGAGGTGGCACGTGCTCTGCATTTCCAGTCAGGTTTATCCTTGAGTTTATGGGGTGATTGTGTATTGACGGCAACGCACATTATCAATAGATTGCCTCACTCAGCATTGCAGTTTGAGGTACCCTATGAAAAGTTAACAGGAAAGAAGGTGGACTATGATGAGCTAAAAGTCTTTGGATGCTTAGCAATGGCGTATAATTCAACACATGGCACAGATAAGTTTGCTCCACGAGGGATCCCATGTGCATTCATTGGATACCCAGCAAACAAAAAAGGGTACAGACTACTAAATCTAACAACAATGCAGCCTTTCATTTCAAGGCATGTGACTTTCCACGAAACCATATTTCCAATGAACAAGAATGTTGGAAAGCCATATATGAGTTCGTTACCTGTGGAAATGCCAATTGATGACAAGTTAAAGTATGAAGAAGAGATGGAAATTACAAATGAAGAAGAAGTAAAGAATGTTGCCAATGAAATGGGGGAAGAAAACATGGAGGGTGAACCTGATGTCATAACTGAAACAAATGCAGAAGAACCTATCCTGAGAAGATCAACACGTATCTCCAAAAACCCAAACTGGATGGCTGACTTTGTCACACCCCAATCAAATCAAGCTATAAGTGTCAATGCAGTGACCTCTCAACTGGTGAGCACAAACTTCAATTGTTTTCTGGCAGCCATCACACCACAAGTGGATCCATTGCACTTCAATCAAGCTCTCAAATCACAACACTGGATAGAGGCCATGAATGCTGAACTCGAAGCATTAGAGAAGAATGGAACATGGGAAGTAACAACATTGCCACCCAATAGAAGATCAATTGGTTGCAAATGGATCTACAAAACAAAGTTTAAAGCAGATGGATCCATAGACAAATACAAGGCTCGTTTGGTTATCCTTGGATACAAGCAGATGTACGGAATCGACTATGTGGAGACTTTTGCACCCGTGGCCAAAATGACCACTGTGAGAACATTGTTGGCAGTGGCAGCGATGAAGGAATGAGACGTGCACCAGTTGGATGTATCCAACGCATTTCTTAATGGTGATCTAGATGAAGTGGTGTACATGAACTTACCACATGGATACACAGGATATGGAAGTAGAATCAATGCAAAGGGGACAGCTGAAGGAAGATTTAACAGACAACTGGTGTGCAAACTCATCAAATCCTTGTATGACTTACGACAAGCATCAAGACAATGGCATCACAAACTGTCTGTGACTCTCACTCCATGGGGTTTGAACATTCGAAAGCAGACTACAGCTTATATTCAAGAGTCACAGATGATACCATTACTCTTGTCTTGATCTACGTGGATGACATCTTAATAACTGGAAGTAGCAAGGATGCAATACTCAAACTGAAAGAAATGTTGGCTGCACATTTTCACATCAAGGACATGGGGCCTGTGAGCTACTTTTTGGGATTAGAAACAGACAGAAGCAATGCAGGAATATTCATCTCTCAAAGAAAATACACATTTGACTTAATCAAAGAATTTGGAATGATGACAGCGACTCTGCTCAAGCTTCCCATGGACACACATGTGACTCTCACACCTGACAAAGAAGAACCACTGCAAAACCCTCAAGTCTATCAGCGTCTAATGGGTAAGCTAATCTACCTAACAATCACACGTCCTGATTTATCGTTCCCAGTTCACAATCTTGCCCAGTTTATGCAAAAGCCCACCTCAGTACACATGCAAGCAGCCAAGCGGGTTCTAAGATATTTGTTGTCAAATCCTGCTCTAGGAATTCTATTAGCATCTTCCTCAGCTGCCCAACTCACTGCATACTGCGACAGTGATTGGGCAAGCTGCCCCACCACCAGAAAATCAACATCTGGGTATTGTGTCCTACTAGGTTCTTCGCTTATCTCATGGAAAACGAAGAAACAGTCCCTAGTTGCAAGGTCTACAGCAGAGGCAGAGTACAGGGCAATGGCGTTAACGTGTTGTGAAGTAACTTGGCTCTCTTCGCTGCTCAAAGACATGGGACTTATAGATTTACCACCTACTATCATCAAGAGTGACAACTTGGCAGCTCTGGCTATTGCTGCGAACCCCATGCTCCACGAAAGAACGAAGCACATAGAGATCAATTGTCATTTCATTCGTGACAAAATCACTGCTGGGGAAATAACTACCACCCATGTGCCCTCGTTTTCTCAGGTCGCAGACATTCTGACCAAGCTCCTCCTAGTCAAACAACACAATCATCTCCTTCGCAAGTTTGGAGTCTCCGTTGACACCTCCACTCCACTTGAGGTGGAGTAAAGAAGAATGCAGAAGGTTGGGGTACTGTCTCAAGGAGCTGGGGCTTGTTTTACTTGCTTTATCTTTATGCATTGTAATAATTTATCCCTTGCTATGCAAGGTGATAACCTCTTTCCGTATTGTTTTGTCTAGTTATGCAATAGGCCCTTTAGCAGTAGTTTGTTAGGAGTATATGTGATGGGCATATAACCCATCAGCTATGTTTGTGGTCCTCAGAATGAGATCTCAATTATTTGAGTGAATGTTATTTTCTCTTCTGCTCACTAGTCTTTCTCCTACTTAGTTATTTTATGCTTGCTATCATTTTGTTTTTAACCTCCACTTGGTTCTCAAAGGAGGTTCTTCTTAATAATGTTCTCTTACTCTGTTGCACCATTGGAGTGGATAAGGTGTTGGTAATACCGTATTCTTCTCGCCTATTCTTCATCTCAATGACTCTTCTCTTAAGTAACTCAATCTTCTTGCCAATGCCATAAAGATGGGCTTCTTTATTGCCCATGCAGATAGAGCTCCGCAGACAATCAAGAAAACCTTGTTTTGGAGCTGTACGTTCTTCTTGGAGAGCGCTAAACCTCTCAAGAATTATTACAGCATCATACGCAGCCTCTCTCACGTTATTAATCCATTGACGACGGATCAGATCTAGTTCCTGATTTGATTCTGCACATCTTACAGAAGATTGCAAGTAGGCCAGTTCATCTTGGAGCCACCTCACACCATCTTTCACTCCTTTCCTAATTTTAACTTTCTTGGTAAGAAACTTATCAAACTTTTGAAGTGCAAAGGCTACAATAGCATCCATCTTTTCTCTATTAACTACTATATAACAAAGCTAGCCTGCGAAAACGAAGGCAGGAGTATTTGGATTGAATAGAGAAGTAAGTGTATCAGTATTATGTATATAGAAATACAAACATAAGTAATTAACACAAAAGGTCTAAAAGCAAAAGAAAACGGGATAAGTATTGCATATTGCATATGCGGTTGAGTTGCAATTTGTAAAATCTTCCAATGATCTGAGCAGGATCTTATTCAAGTTGTCAACTAATGCATACTTGTTGAAGGGTGAAACACAACTTTAACCTTTTTTTCATACAAAATTAACAAAAATATTTGTTTTTAAAATTTTGACCAATTTTACCCGATGGAGTACCCAATTGTCAGATAAAATTGATCATTTTTTCGAGAATGATTATTTTTGTTAATTTTATAAAAAAATAGATATTTTTATAATTATTTCTTTGGTGTTGAACTTGTCTACTAGTCTTAAATTTATAGGCGTAGTTGTTAGCTTTTCTATGCAGATGGTATGAGTTTTTTATTTCTTAAGCGAATGTTTCATACACATCAAGCATAAACTACACTAAGACTGAATGTTTAATCCGGGTGCATCTTATAAGGAATGTAGATAATTCGTACTAGCATTTTATCAATTTTTATTCAGTTGATCTCCACGAAATTGGCTCTCGATTGAAAAAAGGACGAATTAAAGTATTGAGCCTTCTGTTTGCACGTACAAATACATAAGAACCAATTCGTAAACTTTTGAAATAATGGGAGCTGGATTCATTGCAAGTCGAACCTAAAATCAAATAATTATTGATAAAATTATGATATATAATTATGGATGTAATTAGACTTTTCCTATTTTCGCTAGGAAATTATTTCACTCTTCAGGTTGCCTATAGGTCGAGGAATTGCTCAAGTTCTAATTAAGCCTGAGAACTTCAGGAGAACAAAATTTCCGATTTCTTCTGGCACTTTAAGATGTTTAAATCTGATGTAAGTCAACTTCATTTCTTTGAATTCGAATTAAATTCCATCAAGGCAACTTTAAATCATGACAACTTGCATCTTCACAAAGTTGAATAAACATAAGCACTGTATCACAAAGTTTTTAACAAGTCTTGCACGCAGTTATGACATTTTTAGCTGCCTGTCCCCTCATCTAACCATTTTTTGTTAGAAAATGAAAAGTTTGAGGCATATTTTAAATATGTTCTTGATAAAATTTTCGGAAACTAACAATTGGAGCTTGCTCCTTGTTGTGATGATGATTTAAACTTTCATGTTTGGATTTAAGACATTTTCTTAGTGGAATCCATAAATAAATTGAGTTAAAATAGGTTGCTTGAAATGGATTATGTGGGTTGTTTAAATTGAAATAACATGTATCCCACATAGAAATGGTAATGAGAGGTTGGTGGGTTTATATAGAACCATGTGCAAGAGTATTGTACAATTACTAAGGCATGTGGGTGTGCATGGTGTTATTGTGTGCCTCACGCGCGCCGCCCGCCACGACTCGGGTCGAAGGGCGATTTGGGCGAATGTCTCGGCGTCTCGCGTACGCGAGGCGACCTGGGCGAGGAATTTTATTACCTGTTTATTTAATATTATTTATTGATTTAATTTAACAGTATCGGTATTTATTTGTAACAGCTCAACGAACTGGGTCAGGATTGATCCTGATGGTAGGTCCAGTCCTGACGAAATCCTGATGGTCGGTCAAGTACTGATGCCTGATGACAACTGTTATGATAATTAAATCAAAATATTTAGTATTAAATGTCATATCTTCAGTGACAATATTTGGTCTGTTACGTTTTATTTTGTATTATATATATACAAAACAGAACGTTTGACAACAAAAGAAATATGTACTTCAGAAAACCCTAGCAACTATCTTCTTCTCTGTTCTCTCTCAACACATACAGATTAAAATACATAGTTTTTGAGCGAACTGAGGTGCTGGTCGCTGTTGATCATTCCCATTACTGTGAGTTGATTGATCTGTGTTATTTTATCCTGTAAGTGATATTGCTGCAACCCAACACAGCGTAAGTGGAGCAATAATCTCTTCAAGAACAGTCAAGACTTCTCTAAGACTTGGCGACTCAGTTGTTCATTATTTATTAGTACTTGTTAAAAACTACAGAGAGATAAGTGTTTTTTCTTATCTTGTTATTTACAGTCTCTAATTATTGTCTTGTTTCGACCTTCGTGTTTGTTTTGTTACTTGGTGTATTTGCATGTTCTTGTTAATACAAAATATATATAACTGTCCAATTGTTACTGTGTAGTTTAGTGAATTATACCCAATAATTTCGGTCTCAGCTGCAATTGCCTCTTCGACCTTTTGCAGCTCCCGTTGTATAACCATTCATTAACCGAAGTCCACTGATACATATTCAAACATCACCTTTGTTCAAGCCTCGGTAACAAAAAAAACTTGGCATTTACTTGGCATCAACTTTATGTCGAAGCCAACAATTATAGATTCTCTTGTAAAGTCAAATAAGATAGTCGATTTGGATCACCTTGTTCAAGCCTCGGTAACAAAAATGTCGAAGCCAACAATTATAGATTCTCTTGTAAAGTCAAATAAAATAGTCGATTTGGAATGGAGGGATAAATGTGCAAACTTAGACACGACCCCCAAATCTTTATTGCCGACACAATCCATGGAAATATCTAGGTTCTGAATTTCCCGAAGAATAAGTTTTAAAGTCATAATAACTTGGAATTTCTTGCAAAACAAGGGTTTGTGCAAATCCAGTATCTAAAGATAGTGTCTCCTTGGGTTCCAAGTTAAGGGTCGATGTAAGCATACAACTATACAAGGGGGTGGTGATTTGGATGCCAGAAGAGTAGGAAGGTTTGGTGACGGTGTGGAGACAGTAGGGAGGTTGAGAGGACGCCGCCGGGAGAGTAGGGACAGTAGCCATGAGGTTTGCCGCTGCCAGGAGAGTATAGGGAGAGAGAGGCTGGGGGTCTCAGACAGAAGGTTGTCTTGTTGTCTCCCAAGACTACACAAGATTCATCAGTAGCAGCAGCGGCTTGCTTTCTCCTTCATCTGCTTATCCAAGAGGAAGAGGGGAGTAATATAACTCTGAACCTAATTTGTCAGTAAAAATACATCCATGCAAAGCATCTCGAGTTTTCATGCCAAAAAATACAGAATATGACCAGAGTAACATTTTCACATTCATAATTTCCTCCATCCCTGGAAACTACGACAAACCCTGGATAGATTAATAGCCATGAACTGTAAAATTTATTAATTAATTGAAATATTAATTAATTTATTTGATTATTATTATTTATTACTTTAATAATTTTTTTATGTTATGAATTTATTTATTCATTCTAACTAGAATATATGCGACACTTCTTTTATGATATGCTAGTTGGATTCTTTTAAACAAATAATCAATTCTCAAAAAACAATAATTCTTAGTAATGAATTTAAAAAATTTAAAATTTCTATAGCCATATGATTTCATCCTTGTTTGAGTATGCTACATCTGCATAAATAATCTGTTGCCTTCAGAACACAGAGGGTGCGACACAACCTACTCCCTCCTCCAATTACCTTGACTTTCCTCCTCTTTTGCCATTTTTTCCACCTTTACCAAACTTTTTCCCTCTCTTGGGATTACTCTTTAATTGTTGAAGCTTGGTTGCTTTCTTTTGTCTTTCCTTCCGAACCTGGTCATTATTTTTCAATTCTGAACGCACATGAGCATTAGGTATAGATTGCCGCTGTTTTCCACCTTTGAACCTTCTGCTATCCATTCGCCCTCGAGCACCTATAAAAAAAATAAATGTTCAGGGACCGAGTACAATTTTGTTGCGATCATAATGAAGACAAGTCCTAAATCTACACTAGGAACAATATACAAGTAAAACACCAAGGTGAGGTGAAAGCATTTACCTGTAATATTTGCGGGTTCTTCAGCACTGCCGTCACGACTTGTTCCTCGGGAAGATATTGTATTGTGTGACCGTTCTTTCCATCTCTTGTATATCCCGGTCTTATTAGCTTTGACTTTAGCACCGCTCTCTGTCTTCACCTGCACACCATTAAGAATTTACATGAAAGTTTTGAATTATACTGGTACATAGTGTAATGCCAGTAACATCCGTAGGTGGAATTCTCTCGTTCTAAACAAGACACGGCAATAAGTATAAAAACTACCTATATTACATATCAAATATTTGCATCAAGTATTAAATTATTATACATATACATATACATATACATACATACATACATACATACATATATATATATATATATATATAGTTGCAGTCTAGAAAGAAGACTTTATATAAAGAACACCATGATAACATTTTATTTTTCATAAAAATTGATTTGCTAAGACTAGAATCACTAAATTTAACAATAATTAAACCTAATATCTCAAATTTAGCATAGAATCTCATCTAAAGTTAAAAATCAAACATTGTAGAGAATCCAATATAGAATCTTATATATGTATTTGTAACAATGGAATCATGTTATATTATTTATTTTTTTTCTGCTAAATAAAAAATTTTCTAAATTAATCATGTTATATTTGATCCTAATTTTTTTTTAGATTCAATTTTTATTCATAAAATAAATCTTTTAGCATGAAAATCAGAATCTAAATGCAATATTATGTACGATTCTATGGTATTCTTTATTGTTCTTTATATAAGGGTGTTCTTCATGGAGCAATGGCCTATATATATATTGGTAGACATAATTGTAAATTACATGACATGTTGGTAGTTTATAACATGTAAAATTACAAATCTATAATATATTGATGCAGATAATATATAAGGGACATTTTACATGTAAATGCCACGGGCCACTGTGGGCACCAATATCGAGATATCGTTATTAAGGTCCTTCAGCACCACGGAGTGATGTTCTGTAACAAGCTTGCCACAAAAGCATGGACGGCTCACCTTAAACAAGTCTACAAGAAGCTTTAATTTATGCATTCATTACTGATTCATAGAACAGCATTAGTTACTTATAGATGCAGTATTTAAGTAGGCCTAATCTTTTACTTCAAATTTAGAAAGTTCATTAAGTCTTTGTTTTTGCTAATTGATTTCATCAATTCTTTGTTCTAATTATACAAAACCAAAAGGACATACACTCGAGTAGACCTAACAGAGCAGGGCCCTATAGTCCGGATCCTACTATGGCAAACCACCTCTGCACATGTTATTCTGCAAGTAACAAGAATTTATCTCTAGCGTCAAGTATGAGTACACCTAAAAGCCACCAATAATGAAAATGTTACGAGTATAACACTAAAAACCCGACTTGGGTCTTTCTTCTAAAATGAAACTTGACAGATACCACTATCTACTCCATTTGGCTCTTTCTTCCTAATGAAAATCAACACCTACACCTTCTGGCCAAGGATGTGTCTATAGCTGACAGATCATATAAGTTTCTACCAAATAGATGCTAATCGAGGATGTTTTCTCTTAATAACTCAAAATCGGATTAATGCAAGTGAGGAAGCAGTTACCTTCCCACTAGCTGTTACACGGTCCCCGCTGTTTAGCTTGATGTATTTCTTACTTCTCTGTCATCCATAAGATATAAAGCATTTAAGAGGGACAGATTACGTAACCAAATTCACTAATCATACAGAAATGTATATATTTATAAACCTTGTCCCAGTGATATGAAGTCTTTTGTTTCTGCAGTCCACTACTATCATCTGCAGCTAGATCCAGAACAGCAGCGTCTAACCTATATCGTTGATCAATATCCAAAGATGCAGGAAGGGTAAAAAAATTTACTCAAACGAAAAAAAAGACAAGGAAAAGTGGAGAATAATATCTCCTTGCGCAAAGATATATACATAAACAATTAGTAAAAAAACGGCACAAGACCATTTTAGATTTGTAATCAAAGCACTGGGATCAACCACAGGGTTTGTTTTTTCTTGGCGGGGGGGGGGGGGGGGGTTCTGATCAATTAATAACTTTTTTGACTGTTTTTTTAAGGCCCTCTCATCCCCTTTTGAGTGATTAAAACCTTGTATATTATCATTTCTTATTTGAACACCTATTTAGGACAGAAGTGATATATTCTCCCTTGTATATAGGTAGTTGGTGCTGGAAGTTTGGATATGTCAGCCACAAACAACGAACTTGATCTACATTTAAGTAGTTGTGATAAAAGGAAGTACAAAGCTAATCAAAAGCACCTATTCTAGTGTTACAAGATTATTTTCCCACAAGTGTCAATTCGGGTTTCCACCAAACATTGTTATTCTGTATATCATGATGCCAAAGTCACTTAAGTACCTTCACTAGTCGACAAGTTGCCCGACTAGTCACAGCAAGTCGACAAGTCTCTCATATACATTAAATATATTACATGTAATGCATAATAAACACACACCAATTTTTATTTTAAATAAAATAATAGAAAGAATTATATGCCTGTATTATATCAAAATAAAATCTGTTTGTATCATAATTAAAGCTTATAAAACAAATAACAAATTTTAACCCTTAATTTTTTAAATTTCAGCGTCTAAAGTTACAATTCAAAAATCAACTTTTTGTTAAATCTAGACTTGAGAAAAAGTCCTCTTCGTGCACCAAATCTACGGTATAGAGAATTTATATGATCCTTTTTCGTTCTAAGCTTCTAAAAATCTTTGAAGATTTTAAAATTAATTTTAAATAGCTATTGAGTAACTTCACGTCAGCAGATGGACTAGTGATACCGAGTACATAACAATATAAATAAAAACAAAAAATGGAATACATTAATACACCATAAGAAATTATTCATATACAATAAGTCTATTGTATATTTGTGAATTAGGTATTCATTTCAAATGTTTCGATGATACCGAGTACAAAACAATATAAATAAAAACAAAAAATGGAATACATTAATACACCATAAGAAATTATTCATATACAATAAGTCTATTGTATATTTGTGAATTAGGTATTCATTTCAAATGTTTCGATTACATTTTTGGAATTTCCAAAAACAAATTGATTCTCAATTTGCTTCAATTCCATAACACATGCAATTCATGTCATTTCAAAAGAAATCTATGTTTCCTCACACTATCCTAAGTAAATCATTTCAAACCATTTCAAACACCTCATGCCAATGACAAAAATCAGGATTCCATTAATTTAAATCTTATTTAATTAAAAATGAAATATAATTAGTGACTAGAGCTAAATTCAAAGCTAAATTCAAAAGAAATATGCCAAATTTTTGAAACAATTTGGAAGTGTACAAATACTGCACACTTTATTCACACATATAAAATGAACTTTTAAAAGCAGAATAAACAGACAATAAAGCTTTACCTATTAGATTCAAACCCTCCGTGTCCCTTTTCTGAAAGTCCTGCCTCAAAATGCTGAAATGATTACCAACAAAGAGGTTAATAACTTACTCAACATTTTATTCTAGCAGGAGGAATTGTTACAACCATCATTCTAAAGAAACAAGGAAGAACACATGAGAAACCAAATCACATTGTGAAACTGAACGCAAGAAATAGCAAGTTCTTGTCAATAGAATAATATGGTTTTAAGTTCAACTGAAGACTTTCTTACTTGATTTGTTGGCACGGAACTTATAAAGTACTCCTCATCCTTGAAGCTCTTTGCCTTCCTTTTAGAACCAGAAACTAGTGAAACATTGAACAAAATTTCCCATTTAATTTGCATTAACATTTTCTAGCAAGATTTAAAAAATGAAGAAGGTATACAAAACATATACAAACATATGTGCCACAAGTTTTGCAACCAATTGTACAAACATGACAATGCTAACTAGAGATTATAGTTCTCAAAACAGCAAACACAATAACTCGATCACTTGTATTACCGAAAAGCATAACCACATGATGATCACGCTCTGCATAAATTCATAACTAAAACAGGCCTTGAGCATCTAGTATTCCATATATTTTCATATTTTTTTTAAAATCTTACTGAGTAGAATATTACCTAGACATGTTTATGGACTACTATCCTTGTCAAATTTTAGTAAATGAATATTATTTGATGCATAACTATGTTAGAAATTAATGGCTACCCCCCCCCCCCCTACAAGAACATGTTCGCAGTTGCTAATGCCACATACATAAACAAAGAAAGTACTAAGAAACTACAGTTTAAGGGGAACACTACACTGAAACTCCTTTCTGAAACATTCGATTGGAAGTTTAAACTTGATCATACAATTAAGCATATGGAGCTACAGCTTATCACCAAACGAAAGAACCACAAAAGATGTGTACTTCTCATGGGAATTTGTTTAGACGTGATGACAGTTTCAAACCAGGTTTTCTCCTCCATTGATCCAATGATTTCTGACATGGTGGCTCGTAAAGTTTTAGCAATGTAAAAGTTAACTTAAATCTCCTAAATGTAAAAACTTCAATGGAAAATATAAACGAGAATGACACATAAGACTTTTTTTTCTTTTTCTTTTTTGTCAGGATAACACATAAGACTTAAATATGCAATAAACAGGTAACTAAGGACAAACCTTTCTTTTCACTGCCAGCAGTACGAGGGTTTTCTATTTCATCATCCATCTCATCGTTCATTTTATCCTATACACATACAAAAAAGTAGGTCACTAACGTAAGAGAGATCTAGAAATCTTTATATTACATTGGACATGTTCTTATTCAGCTTGACAATTTCACGACTCAAAATATCAACTTCAGTGAAGGTATTTTAACAAAGGCTGACACTTCGGGTTTATCTTTAGCTGATCATAACCATTCTCTACTAGGTAGAAATTACAAAACAAGATGAATTAGGTATCAGACTCGGCTCTGGGGCACTTGCACAGTTGCACACGACTAACGCTCGATATGAAAGACACAAGTTTCTGGACATGAACATGATCATCTTAACTTCTGGTTTTAAAATTGAACTCTATGAAGATCCAGAGACAAAATAAAAATGCAAATATTTTCAGCAATTGCAAGCCTATTACAACAGCTCCCTCAAGTGCTTACCAGTCCGATACAGACATTTTGTCAGTTGCTCTAAGTATACGAAACAAGATGATTATACGAGTACCATAGTATCCGTATATATGTAACAAAATTCCTTGTATGCTAATAAAGTCAAAAAATCTACTTATTTTATAACATCGCAGTTCACCTTTTCTGCACGCTCTCTGGAGCGTTTCTGACGTTCTTTATTAATGATGTCGTCATGAACTTCTCTTTTTCTTTTCATCGCTCTTAAATCCTCCTGCAATCACATAACATCACAATGCATTAGATATCTAATGTATACAAGTCATTTCCAACGGGAACAAGTATTGGATTCCTGCTCATAGACAATTCAAAGAGAAATCTGTGCCTGTGTTGTACAATACTTCCCTTTCTCTCTTGAACACATCAACCTCAATGTATAACTTATAAAATTACAAAACTGTCATTTAATTAGTGTAGGCCTCGGGTTCCTGGTCACAGACAATTCTCAAAGAGCTGTGTGTCGCTACCGTAAAACACTCTTACTCTTTTGGACACATCCAGAGACATCTTCCAGTTTTTTATTAGGTATTTGGAGTCTTTAGGATGCAAATGTGTGTTGCACAAATATTCCAGTTTGAATATACTAGCCTCTATTATTTCAAAAAAAATATCATAAAGAAATACAGAATGAATAGTGATATATATAAATATAGATCTTGTAGAAAATTTAACAAAGACCAAATCGCAACTTTCAAAACTACTGAAAGTATGTCCATAACTGGTACTATAGAGACTGATTTCAACTGGAGTGGATGCCTCTTCTCTTGGTAACGGGAGGTTCAGGTCCCCCCCCCCCTCCCCAAATCCCAAGAAAAAAAAGGGGAACCAAGATCCTTCCCAACAAACACGACAGATGGTGGATGTAAGAATATATTTTTTTAATAGATTAGTAAACCACTACACTAATGTATAGATGGGAAAAACATAGCTTCACATAATAATACAAAGAAATTTCCTACTAGAAATTGAATTACAATATTTTCTTTTCTTGAGACCAAACTAAACTACAACATAGCACAACAAGGACCCACTAAAATGAACATATGTATCCATAAACTATAATAAGTCCATGTTGCACATTCAAAAAGTAAAAATCACCAAAGGAATTCATGACGACGAATGTAAACCTTACTTTTCCATGCTTTGATTTAGCAGCTTCACCTTCAGCTTCCAAGATAGTCTGCTTGGGTCTAGTACACAACAGATTGATTTATTATTAATTAGAAGCCTGGGTAATTTATTGAACCAAGTAATATTACATTCGAACGACATAACGATAACATATATATGTTAAGCAATATTACGTTCGAACGACCTATTGATAACATATATACTTACCTGTATGCTTGTATGTGCTCATGAATGGCAAGTGCAGCTATCTCAGAACGACCCAACAAACTAATGAATATTGGATGAAGTCCATCACGAGGCAACTTCTTTGCTCTCCTAACAGACTCCTTCGAAGGCTTCGCTTTTGTCTTGTAATATAATCGAAATGCTTTAGCACAGGGCCTCTCCAATGAATGTAATTCAGTAGAAGACTCCAACAACAACCGAACCACATCTGCGTAAGAATCAATTATTGTCTGAGGGAAACGCCCATAAACAGTTTCTCCATTGGCAATTGCTTGATCAATTTTAGACATGAGATTATTCACATCATGTGAAACCTCCTCCTCAGTTGGAGCAGCCCTGATTGGCTTTGAGAGAAAGAGGTGAAGATCTAAAACATGAGGCATGTCTTCAGACGTGACAAAAGAAAATGCAGTACCAGTTCGACCAGCCCTTGCAGCTCGTCCTACTCGATGGACAAAAAGCTTAGGTCTAGGTGGGAAATCCCAGTTAATTACATTATCAAGCAAAGGAATGTCAATTCCTCTCGCTGCTACATCAGTCACGATCAGCAGCATAGTCTTTCTTGCCCTAAATTTTGATACATGCATCTTGCGAGCATCTTGGTCCATATCACCATAGCAAACAGATGGATATATACCCCTTTCTTGACAAAGAACACTAAGAAACTCAACATGATATTTTGTGGAAACAAAAACTAACGTCTGCTCATCAGACTTTATCATCTCCTCAATTAAGTACAACAATGCAGCATTTTTTTCTTCCTGCCTTAAAGTGAAAAAGACAAGCTTTAAATCATTGCTAATCTTAGTCTCCAAATCAAGTCGCACAAGCTGAGGATCTCGTAAACCAGCTTTAGCAAATTCGGCAAGGGCACTTGGTAAAGTTGCACTGAAGAGCAAGGTTTGGCGATTGTCATTAAGATGGGACAAAATTTGATGCAGCTGCTCAGCAAATCCCATGCTAAAAATACAGTCAGCTTCGTCAAAAACCACGTACTCCACACTACGCAATGACATATCTTCAACCTCCGACAAATGGTGCATGAGCCTACCAGGGGTTGCAATAATGATATCAGGATTCTGTGCCAACTCTTCAAACTGACTTTCCATACTATCCCCTCCTACTAATAAACTAATTCGAAGATCTGCATTAAATAAAGGTATATTTACTAAGTTAATACCAATGACTACGCTTCCAAAATGAATATTAATATATACTTGCATCATGCTAAATAAACTAATATTTTATGCAGGCATAATAAATATATATAAATACACATAGATGTCTTTGTTCATAAGGATGGATGTCAGATGCACTAGTAGAACAAGGTATTTGTTTTAACAGATAACCTAGGATGAACGTTTAACATAAATCGAGCTAAATACCAATACTGGAGTAATTTGCATAGGTTCAAGTACTTTACCGCCTTTTTGCTCAGTTTTTTACTTTCTGTTTCTATATACCATTCTCATTGAATTTGTTCATATCTCTGTCATATTCCCTTCTTAAGCTCATTTTCATAAAAACTCTCAAATTATCATTCTAGTGTCATTTTTACACACAATAATACAAAATTCCAATTTTTAAACCCTAAACACGACAGTTCAGACATTAATACCAATTCACCTTCCCTGCCTACATTTACAAATTGCAGGTCCGTAATCTACTAAACTAATCTCACTAACTAAACACGATAATCTTAAATACACATACAGAACAAAACACTTCTACAAAACACTTCTACAAAACACATAATTAAAAAACTTAAAACACGAAATCGCAATACAACAAAAACATATCAGTACCAGTATATCTCCCCAATTCCTGAGCAAACTTAAGAGTCTGAAGCGCCAAATCTCTCGTCGGTGACAAAATCAAAGCCCTAACACCACCAGACTCATCCAAATGATTCCGCAACTTCTCGAACATCGGGACCAAAAACGCCGCCGTTTTGCCAGAACCAGTACGAGCCATAGCCACAACGTCCGATCCAGAGAGAATAAGCGGCATCGTTTTGCGTTGAATTGGCGTGGGAACCTTGTATCCCTTCCGTTTAACACCTCTAAATACATTTAGGCTGAGTCCTAATGACTCGAATCCTCCTGATTTAGCTTTCTTTTGTTGTTTTTCCTTTCTTTTCAGCTCCGTTACGGAGCTTACGATGAGTGCAGCTTCGTTAGACATTGGTGAATTGGAGGTATAGATACAGGGATTTGTGTGTATAGTTTAGAGGTGGGAGAGAGAGAGAGAGAGAGAGAGAGAGAGAGAGAGAGAGAGAGAGAGAGAGAGAGAGAGAGACGGTTAGGTCTGGTAAAGAAAGAGAAGCGGGTTGAGGGTTTTGTTTGATTTGTTAAACCCTTTCGAGATGATTATATATGGGCCGTGTTTTCATTTTGGTGGGCTTTTAATCAATGTCGTACTAACTTATTATCATATCCAGTGCCATGCCCGGTTTTTGAAACTTTTTTGCAAATATGTTATGATTTTTTAAAATACGAGCGTAATTGCGTGTGTAAAGCATCTACCTCCATAAATATATTACTAATTTTGTTGTGAGGAGGACGATTTATTAACGTGAGTATTGTGTAATCGTAAATTTAAGAGTGTAAGATGAAAAGTGGAAGTTATGCATAGTGAGTAGTAAGAAATTTTGTTGATTAATAGTATTGTAGCTACTATGAATCACAAATGTAGTTGTGTCGGGTTTTGAGGCTTATTCATATATTAATTATATAATTTCTCGCTAAATTTGTTCATATATCGAAATAATTTTATAATAAAAAATACACTAGATATTAGTATTTGCAAATTATCGTAGAGTGATTTTGTAATATTGCGTACCATTTTCATGAATCAATACTTGTAAATTTGATTAGATTTCGTAATACTCAACTAATATCTATACGATAAAAGTCACATGATTATTTTAATCGATGTAAGAATGATTAGACAACATTAATGATTTGTGCATCTATATAATATCTCCAAACACCTATTTTTTGGTTTCATTTTTTTTATAAGGGATATTCTTAATGGTACCATTATGATTTTGACTTTTTCAAATGGTATCATTTTCCCGTAGTATTGGTTTTTCCAAATGGTGCCAATGGTACCATTGAGAATCCTCTAATTACAATAACAATATAAGAAAAATTGTAAACAAATAGATGGTTAAAGAGAAGATAGTGATTAGAAAATTGAAGAACAATGTACTAAATTGCTAGTTGCTCGATGAGCAAAGAATATTGAACTAAATTTATCTTGATCTTTATTTTTAAAATATTAAATGATAGTTAAGGAGTTTTTTACCTTGACAAAATAATAAGAGTATAAGATTAACAAGTCAAAAGTTTAGGTGTACCATCTGTAAGTCAAAAATACGATATGATACCATCAGAAAAAGTCAATACTACGATGGTACCATTGAGAATTTCCCTTTTTATAATGGGTTCATGTTATAATGACTTAAGCAAATGTTTCAACTCAATCATCGCAAATAATTGAAAGCCTATATTTTAAATGTTTATTGATAACTCAAATTCAATTATCTTTTATATATTTACGAAAATTCATGTATTTTGCTTAATTATATAATTTAATAAATTTATGGTACAAATTAATGAACTTTGGAGCAATTATAATCTATACTAAACTATAATAAGCAAAATGGGTATAATTTATCATTTGGTTCAAAATTTATTTTGGTTATGCTTTTCAATCCCAACAGATAGTGATAGGTTTTTGAAGTGAAATTGATTGGACCAACTAGATGTAATACTAAAAGTTATGCAACACAGAAGTCTAAGATTCTAATATCATCCACAACATATTAAAAAATATATAAAATTAACAGTTACTCTATTTGTTCCAAAAATATAAACAAAGGTAAAATAGCATGAACCACTCGTTACTATATTTAATTTGATTATAATAATTTAAATTTAAAAAATAAAATAATCAAAAACAACTCGGGCTTTGCACGTGTTATATGCAAATATATACTAATAAATATATCATTTTGTTGTGGATTTAAAAAACGTACTTGTGTGAATTTAATGAGCTTCGAGCTTTAATGGCTGCACTCGTGTTTCCGGACTAAATTGGTCCTCACAAGATGCCTACGTATCTCAAATCGTTCTTGAGAATCAAGCCAAGACGTAGTTCTGATTGTAGGATCAGGGACCTTATATAGGCGTCTAGAGCCTAGTATTTATGGTATGTTTGGGAGACTTAACGGATAAGTCTTCTTTTTGATATTGGATAAGTATTGTATTTCTTGCTGAAGAATTCGTTTCCTTGTGGATAAAGGTTATGACTCATTGATCGCCTTTAATTGGGATTCCATATCCTTCTTTGACTAATTTTCCATAATCAAAGCTCTTTTCATGAGCTGTATATTTTCCCTACTCATTAATTACGAAATTAATGAATAATTAGGGTGTCGGGCCTTAAATATCGACCTTTTGTTTGACCAGTCAATTATATTTCTATAATTACTTTTCTGACCATATCATTTGCCCCCCAACTTCTGGGAAAATATCCTTGGGGTTTTCGTAGAAGTTACAGCGTGTTTTTCCCAAAATTTTCCATTTTTTAGGTCATTTTCGACCAGGAATTTCGACCAGGAATTCAGTGTAAAATCGACCAGGAATTCGACCAGGAATTCGAGCTCAAACAGGTGTGAGGTCGAAGCTCTCGACCTGGATTTCTAGGTCTTTTTCGACCTCACCTGCTCGACCTCGACTCAGTATTTTTTCGAACAGGAACAGCTGTGAGGTCGAAGTTCTCGACCTGGATTTCCAAGTCATTTTCGACCTCAAGTTTTCGACCAGGAAGCCAGTGTAACTTCGACCTGGAATTGTTGATTTCAATTCCTAGGCTATTATCGACCTCATTTGACGACCTCGTCTCTAATATACCTTCGACCTCGATTGGTTGCGAGGTCGAGGCTCTCGACCCGGATTCAAAGGCTATTTTCGACCTCGATTGGTCGACCAAGAATTACGTGTATTTTCGACCAGGAATTCCAGAATTAATTTCTGGGCCATTCTCGACCTCGTTTCAGTATGAGATCGAGTGATACGAACTCGATTAATAGTATATTTTCGATCTCATTCGTTCGACCTCGACCCAGGGTCTTTTCGACCTCATTTTGCCAATTTTTTGACTTGTTTTTGGTGCGAAGTCGATGGACACGACCTCAGTTTCGTGTGTATTTTCGACTAGGGTCATACGACCTCGATTTAGGGTCTTTTCGACCTCAAAACCTTTAATTGTTTCGTTTGATACGACCTCGTTTTCTCGTATACTTTCGACCAGGGCCGTGCGATCTCGAATTAGAGTCTTTTCGACCTTGGTTTTTTCATTTTTTGCCTTGGTTTTATTCCAGGCTTTATTATTTTTGGGCTTTTAAATAGTCCAATTTTAATTTTGGGACTTAATTCTTTCCAGCCTTGGGCCTTAATGGGCCTTTTTGACTTGGGCTTCGATTTTGCCTGAGACTCAATTTACTTGGGCCTTTGCCTTTGTAATCCAAAAATGGATTTATGGGCCATACTGGCTATAGACGGTTGCCATCCCTCAACCGGTTGATCTTCCAGTCATTCTCACTATAAGAGAGTGAGATTTCTCATTTCACTCTCACTTCTCACTTTTCACTTTCCAAAATTTCTCTCTAGTTTTCTCTCAGTTTTTATTCCGTGGTAAGGCGATTCCCGGCGAGCTTTTTACGGTGGTGTTCTTGTTTTTCTGGGATTGATCTTCATCCCTTGAAGATTTCTGGGCTTTAACCTTCCTCATTCGAAGATTTCTGGGTTCCCTTGAAGTTTTTCTGGAAATTTCCTTTGAAGAATTGAAGATTTGAAGATGTCTGACAAGGCTGCCCAACGACTTCAAAGAATGAACAAAGCTTCAAAGAGAGGTATCAACATTCGCTCCCCTCATATGTCTCTTCAGGATATGATCTTAGAGCGTAGTGATGAATATCCTCATGTATCACACTTAGATTCATTTGATTGTAGTAATAAGTTCCATGAAATTGACTTAATTAGGGACTATAACAAAATGTATAGGGTTAAGTCCCCCTATAGATTAGTTCCAGCAGGCCCAGGGGACCGTTCTTGCCATTGGCGTCCTGATGCACTTTGCATATATAAGGATGCCATTGTTGCAGGACTTAGGTTTCCCATGCATGAGTTCATTCCCAGGCTTTTGGCTGATGTGGGGATTAACCCTTGCCAACTTCCTCCAAACGCCTGGAGAATAATTATGTGTTTCATTGTTCTTTGTTTGAAGAACAAATTTCCTTTATCTGTAGCCTTGTTTAGGAAAATCTTTCAATTTAAGAATAGTTCAGCCATTACCTTGGGTTGGGTTTATATCAACCACCGTCCTTCCACTCCCCCCATATTTCACCCCAAATCCATTCCGGATAATAACCCAAAATGGAAAGAGGAATTTATGTATTTAGTTTGGGAAGGAGGGGATTGGGGCACCCTTTTTCGTAGTTCTTTTAGTAGAGTTTCGGATGGTAGCCCTAGTGATATTATCCTGAGTGATGAGGAAGCCCATGCATATGTTGAACTTACAAAGGATAACTATGCCACCATGGCTTGGGTGCTCCTGGACGAGTTCCAGCTTAAGTCCTTGGGACTTTCCAACGTTTCTGATAAGGGTAATTCTCACCTCATATCTTTCTTTATTTATTTAAGATTGACTTATACCAACTGTTTCTTTCCTTGTATCTTTTGCAGTTGCGACCTTTATCAATAAGTCCAACGAGCCTGAAGACGGGGAAACAGCCCGGATGAAGAGGGCACGTTTAGGGGGGAAGGACCCTCGTGCTTCTAATGTTCCAGCTTTCATAAGGCCACATGTGGACCTTACTGAGGATGCTGAAGGCCCTCCTTCGGGCAAGAGTGCAGTTTGGCGCCCCAACTGGGGTCTTAGGAAGAAGGACACTGTGGTAGGAGTGTCCAAACATGCTGTGGAGTGGTCTTATCACTCTCTGACTCCTTGTGACTACAAGGATTTTGTTTCTAACTCCACCATCGAGGGGGTGGAGCATGCTGGATCCCAGGCTATGGCTGCTGTAAGTATTTCTCTCCTTCTTTTCTTTGTAGTCTTTGATTTATTTCAAGTTTAAGTATTTAACCTATAACTTGCTTGCAGATGAATGCCAACTACCAAGGGGCTCTCTTTCAAGCTAAGTCTTGGCGCTCCTCTTCTGAGGCCAACCAAGGCAAGTTTGAGAAGTCCCAGGAGGAAATGGCTTCAGTGAAGGCCACCCTGGCTAGGAAGGAGAAGGAGTTGACTGACTCCCAGGCTGAACTGGTATCTTTGAGGAAGGCCAAGGATGATTTTATTGATGAGTACCTTGACTCTGAGGAGTACGGGGACTTGATTGATAAGCATGATGGGCTCCTCTTCCCTGTTCAGTATACTAAGGGATGGGATGACGCTCTTGCTGCTGTCTTGGAGAGGATGCCTGGATCCCTCACTATTTCCGATTTTCCAAGCCCTCACCTTCCTACTTCTTTGGAGATGGCTTTGGCTGGAGAGGACGAGATGGAGGAGGATGCTAGGATCTTAGACCTGGATCACACTTCCCCACCTGGTCAGACTACCGGAGCTGATGATGCTGTCTTTTCCTCTAGAGAGGAAGAGGAGGAGGACGTAGACAAGGAAGATTAGGTGTAGTTTCACTTTTGGCCATCATGGCTTGTACTTTTGTTTATGTACTTTTGGCCTACGGGCTTAACTTAACTCTTGTTTAAGTTTTTATTTATGTATGGTGGCCATTCATGGCTTGTGTTGCTTTTCTTGCTTTTTTGAATGTTTATGAACACTCATAATAGATAAGATTTAAAACATGAAAATGCTGAATTCATTTATAATTTGAAGATGGGATCAACCCTTACATAGTATCCCAGTTTAAAACTTGGGTTGGTTTCATCGAACCTTATTTATAGTAGTGAGTCCACTTGGGAGACACCTTAAACATAATAAACTTTCAAATTGGAGGCATGCCATGTCCTTGGCACCTCATGCCCTTCAAGGGTTTCTAGCTTGTATGAGCCTCGACCAAATACGTTCTTGACGCGATATGGTCCTTCCCAATTTGGGGCTAACTTCCCTTTTTGTCCAACTCCAGATGCTTCAATTTTTCTGAGAACCAAGTCTCCTTGACGAAAGAACCTTTCTTTAACCCTTAGGTTGTAGTAGAAAGAGGCTTTCTTTTGATGTTCAACTATCTTGGCGTTTGCTTCATCTCTAACTTCATCAATTAGATCCAAAGCTAGCCTCAAGCCTTCTTCATTCTCTTCTGGTTCATAAGCCTCAACTCTTGGGGAGGTGTGAGTAATTTCCACTGGGACCACTGCCTCTGCTCCATAAGCCAATAGGAATGGAGTTGCCCCGGTGGTGACTTTGCAAGTAGTACGATATGCCCAAAGTATAGGGAGTAATTCGTCTACCCAAGTGTTTCTGGAGCGTTCAACTCTTTTCTTTAGTCCATCAAGGATGATTCGATTTGCAACCTCAGCTTGCCCATTGGCTTGAGGATGGGCGACAGAAGTGAAGCGCAACTTGATATCGTTTTCATCACAATATTTCTTGAACTCATCGTTGTTAAACTGAGTTCCATTGTCCGTGACCAGGACTCGTGGAATTCCATATCTGCATATCACATTTTCCCAGAAGAATTGCATCACTTGCTTGGTGGTTATCTTGGCTAATGGCTTAGCCTCAATCCACTTGGTGAAATAATCAATTGCTACTATCAAGAACTTTCTTTGAGCACTTGCCATAGGAAATGGCCCAAGTATATCCATTCCCCACATAGCAAAGGGGATAGGTGAGTTAATGGATGTCATCATCTCTGGTGGTTGCCTAACCACTGGTGCATGTTTCTGGCACCGTTCACATTTCTTGACGTAGCTTTTAGCATCAGCAAGTATGCTTGGCCAATAGAAACCTAGTCGAGTGACTTTATGAGCCAGGGCTCTGCCCCCCAGGTGTTGCCCACAAATCCCTTCATGCACTTCCTTTAGGGCCAATTCTGCCTCTTGAGGTCTCAAGCACTTTAAGTATGGAATAACAAAAGATTTCTTGTATAGGATTCCCTCAATTAGGGCATACCTTAGTGCTCTGACGTATAACTTTCGTGCTTCTGAAGTGTCGTTGGGCAGCCACCCAGTTTCCAAATGAGCTTTGATTGGATCGATCCAACAACTGGTGATACCAATGGGGGCTACCAACTTTCCATTGATGCTTGGGGTCTTCAAGACTTGGAAGTATACACTCCCGGCATAGTTTTCAATTTCAGAAGAGGCAAATTTAGACAAGGCATCAGCCTTCGTATTTTCCTCCCTCGGAATGTGCTCCACATAGCATTCATCGAACTGAGTCATAATGGCCTTGACAAGTTTTAAGTACTTGGCCATGACTTCATCTCTGGCCTCAAACTCCCCATTTACTTGGGAAACCACTAGCCTCGAGTCTCCACAGACTTTCAGAGTTTTGACTCTCAAGGCTCCAGCCAGCCCTAAGCCAGCTATCAGAGCTTCATACTCAGCCTCATTGTTTGTCGTCGGGAAGTCAAGTTTTAGTGCATACTCTATTAGGAATCCATCAGGACTTTGTAGCACTAAACCAGCTCCACTTGATTTTGTTTTTGATGCCCCATCAAAATAGAGCACCCAACATTCTTTGAAGGTCATTTCCTCATCTTTCTTATCTTCCATAGTCACTTCCTGCCCCCCGACTTCTTGGTTGTCAATGGTGCATTCAACCATGAAGTCAGCAAGTGCTTGAGCTTTTATGGCCGTTCGAGGCTTATACTTGATGTCGAATTCGCCCAATTCAATGGCCCATTTGATCAATCTTCCACTAACTTGAGGGCTATGCAAGATGTTTCTTAGAGGTTGATCAGTCAAGACCTCTATCTTGTGAGCCTGGAAGTAGGGGCGTAGCTTTCTTGAGGCCATTATCAAGGCTAAGGCAAACTTCTCAACCATTGAGTAGTTTATTTCTGCCCCATGTAGAATCTTGCTCACATAGTAGATGGGTTTCTGAACCTTTACTTCTTCCTTTACCAAAACAGCTCCAAGGGCTATGTTGGAAACCGCCAAGTATAAATAGAGAATTTCTCCTGGCTTGGGTTTTGCCAACAGTGGTGCTTCAGCCATATATTTCTTCAGGGCCTCAAAGGCCTCTTGACTTTCAGTTGTCCATTCGAAATTCTTCACTTTTTTGAGTGCTTTGAAGAAGGGTGCACACTTCTCTCCAGACTTGGAGATGAATCTTCCCAAAGCAGCCACTCTTCCCGTCAGTTTCTGGACATCCTTGACAGTTTTTGGTGGTTCCATGTCTAGAATCGCTTTGATTTTGTCGGGATTTGCCTCGATTCCTCTCTTGGAAACCATCAGGCCTAAAAACTTTCCCGAGCATACACCAAAGGCACACTTAGCTGGATTCAACATCATCTTGTGGTGCCTCAACACTTCGAATGCCTCTCGGAGGTGCTTAATGTGATCGGCCTTATCGAGGCTTTTGACTAACATGTCATCTACGTAGACCTCCATGGTTTTTCCAATCAGGTGCTCAAAGATTTTGTTCACCAACCTTTGATAGGTTGCTCCAGCATTTTTAAGCCCAAAAGCCATGACTAAGAAACAGAAGACACCAAAGTCAGTGATGAATGACACTTTGGCGATGTCATCTTTGTGCATCTTGATTTGATTATATCCGCTGAAGCCATCCATGAAACTTAGCATCTCATGCCCATCAGTGGCATCTATCAAGGCATCAATCCTAGGTAAGGGAAAACAATCCTTAGGACATGCATCATTCAAATCGGTGAAGTCGACGCACATTCTCCACTTCCCGTTAGCTTTTTTGACCATCACGGGGTTAGCTAACCATTCTGGGAATTGAATTTCCTCAATGAACCCGGCTTCCAAAAGCTTATTCACTTCTTGCTTAATGGCTTCAAGCCTCTCTGGAGCAAAACTTCTTTTCTTTTGTTTCACTACCTTCCTTTCTGGATCCACATTCAATTTGTGAGATATTAGTTGGGGATCAATCCCTGGCATGTCAGCCGCTGTCCAAGCAAAAACGTCATTGTTCTCTTGAAGAAAAGATGCGAGTTTGCCTTTCAATGGTTCGGGCAGTAGTGCCCCAACATAAGTCACCTTCTCTGGTTCATCCGGGACTAAGGGAATTGGGATTAAATCCTCAGCTGGTTTCCCTCTTCGGTCCTCATTGTCACTAGTGTCCATATCTTCAATGGGGAGAACCTGCCCCCCAACTCCATCAGGCCTCAACGCGGCTACATAACAGCTTCTAGCCATCTTTTGGTCTCCCCGTTCTTCACCAATCCCATTCCGAGTGGGGAATTTGAGTTTCAGGTGGTAAGATGAGGCAACAGCTTTAAACGCATGAAGTCCAGTCCTTCCAAGGATCGCATTGTAGGTTGAAGTTGCCTTTATAACTATGAAGTTCAGCATCTGAGTGGATGTATTCATTCCTTGTCCCATGGTCATTGGGAGTTGGATAGTGCCTTCCACCTTTGATTCCACTCCATTGAACCCATATATGGGCATATTAGAGGGTGTCAACTGAGAATCAGTGTAACCCATCTTGATAAAGGCATCGTGGAACAAGATATCCACAGAGGCTCCATTGTCGACTAAGACCCTCTTTGTTTCAGAGTTGCCTATCACAGGTACTATGACAAGAGGATCATCGTGGGGGAACTTCACCCCTTCCAAATCAGAATCATCAAAACTTATTGATACTTCTGTTCGTGCACGCTTCGGTGCTTCTCCAACAATAGTCAGTACCTCTCGGGCATAAGCTTTTCTTGAGTTTCGGGAGGACCCAGCAGCAGTTGGTCCTCCAAATATCATGTTGATCACAGGCCCTCGGGGCTTGGGATTTCGATCTTGATCGTTGTCCCTTCTATCGTAATCCTTTCTTTCATAGTTCCCCCTTTGGCTCCCTTGGCCTCCATCCTTAGTGAACTTGCTGAGTTTTCCTCTTCGTATCAGAAACTCAATCTCATCTTTCAATTGCCTACAATCGTCGGTGTCATGACCGACTTCTTTGTGGAACCGACAAAACTGATTTTGGTTCCGTTTGGACAAATCAGCCCTCATTGGCTTTGGCCATTTGATATCTTCTTCCTTGGCTATCTCCATCAGAATTTGACTCCTGGGAGTATTCAATCTTGCATACTCCGTGAACTTTGGCCCAAAGTTATTTCTCTTGGGTGGAGAGTCAGAATTCTTTGATGTTCGGGGAAACTTTTCCTTGACGTCGTACTCCTGAGTTTCTTTCCTTTTCTTCGAGTTTCCACTACCACCAGCAGGGGCTCATACTTTCTCATGCTTTCTTCAGCCTTGATATATTTCCCAGCCCTATCTTGGAGCTTCAGCATGCTCTCGGGTGGATGTTTAGCTAACGACCGTTTGAAGTGGTCATCAGTGGTTCCTTGTTGCAGGGCTATCATAGCCACTCTGTCTTCCAAATCTGGGACTTTTAAAGCCTCTCGAGTGAATCGATTGATGTAGTCCCTCAGGGCTTCATTCTGTCCTTGCCGGATTGCCATGAGTGAGGCAGAGCTTTTCTCATGCACCCTTCCGCTTATGAATTGATTGATGAAAGCTTTACTCAATTCTTTGAAGGATCCAATGGAGTTGGGAGGTAGACGGCTATACCAACGTTGAGCCATACCTGCAAGAGTTTGGGGAAACGCCCTACACTTGACTGCATCATTGGTGGGCTGCAACAGCAGTGCATTGGAGAAGGTTCTCACATGATTAGCGGGATCTCCCGTTCCATCATACGCTTTAATCGAAGGCATCTTGAACTTTCTGGATATAGCCGTTTTCATGATGTCTTGAGTAAACGGTGGTGTAGGATCATCGGGATCTCCTAAGGGCAACAGAATGCTAGGATCACCCCTTGGGGCTTCAGCCCTCCTGGTTCTCCTTGGTGGTGGATCCAAATTGATAATTGGGATCCCTTCAGCTTGACTTTTTGCCCTTGCGGCCTCTTGTTCTGACAATACTTTTTTAAGCCTTGCGACTTCTGCCTCATGGGCCGCAAGCTTGTCCTTAGTAGTTTGGGGTGGCTCCCGATTTGTCTGTGAAGAACGTCTCCTCCTTGGGGCGACATCCTCCCCAGTTGTATAACCTTCATCCTCAGTGTATGGGCCAGAGTAATCTTGAATGACAGGGGTCTGACGAGTTTGTTGATTTTGGGGTCCCAGACCTTGAATATAAGGAGGCACATATGCCTCATGGTAGATTGGATTAGTTCCACTACCGCCCGCCATGGGTCGAGGGGGCATGCCATAGCTTGGCATCCCCAAAGTCTGATTCGCGTATTGAGGGAGATCAGTAGTGTGGAGTTGAAGACTGCGAGGTGCGTTCACAAGCAACGCAGAGGTTGTGATCGGTTGCTGGTGAACGGTCTCTTGTGGATTAGATCCATGAATGACCATCTGCAGGGGATTCGTCCCTTCAACCGAAATCGGGATTTCCGGTCCTTGAGTGTTGGTGGGGATATTCGCCCCTTCAGTGCCAGTAGTTGGCGGTGGCTGATCAGCCTCAGAGGTGATGGGGCGATCATCGGGAGTTTGAGTATCCCGAGCTGTTCTTCGTGTGTTTGCCATGGTTGATGTTGTTTTCCCACAGACGGCGCCAAATGTTGTGGATTTAAAAAACGTACTTGTGTGAATTTAATGAGCTTCGAGCTTTAATGGCTGCACTCGTGTTTCCGGACTAAATTGGTCCTCACAAGATGCCTACGTATCTCAAATCGTTCTTGAGAATCAAGCCAAGACGTAGTTCTGATTGTAGGATCAGGGACCTTATATAGGCGTCTAGAGCCTAGTATTTATGGTATGTTTGGGAGACTTAACGGATAAGTCTTCTTTTTGATATTGGATAAGTATTGTATTTCTTGCTGAAGAATTCGTTTCCTTGTGGATAAAGGTTATGACTCATTGATCGCCTTTAATTGGGATTCCATATCCTTCTTTGACTAATTTTCCATAATCAAAGCTCTTTTCATGAGCTGTATATTTTCCCTACTCATTAATTACGAAATTAATGAATAATTAGGGTGTCGGGCCTTAAATATCGACCTTTTGTTTGACCAGTCAATTATATTTCTATAATTACTTTTCTGACCATATCACATTTTTAAGACTAACTTTTTTTTTTTGAAAAGTAATGTAAATGTGATAAATTATAAATGTCCAATGATTGTTCATCTATTTAAAAGTGAAAAATGGTCATGATTTTGACATCAGGACTTATACGAGGTCATACTATTTTTCCAATACAAATATTGAATGATATTTTTGTAATAACAAACTCACTCTTTGCACATACAAAAAATAACCCTACTGGTATTTTATTGTGTCTTAACTTAATCCGATGACACAAACCCTATTTAGAATTTAATTTATCAAAATGATTTTATGATATTACGCATCAGTTTAATATATTATATAAAATTCTATTATTATGAAAGACTTATATTTTTTTAGCATTATTCAATAATTTTTATATACAATTTGAATTTCTATTGTTAAAATTTATAATTATCGATTTTAACAAATTATATCGTCTACTAATAATCTAACTGGTCATCATTAATAGTTAGACAATATTATAATGCTTATAATCGAGAAAAATCATATCTTATTTTCATCCACTGCATATTAATTATGTTGATTTTTTATTTAAAACATAGATCTTATTTTTGAGTTATCGTCTTTTTGGCATCAATTCAATTGTATCTTGTACATTTTCAAATATTTATCTATTTTAGTCGAATATTATATGAATATTATATTTATCTATTTTGACCAAATATTATATATATATATATATAAATAATACCTATATTATATGATTAAAACATGTAATAATAATTATACCATTAGAAAGTATATTTAATTTAATTTAATTTATATTGTATATATAATATATTATAAAATGAGAATAGTTAAAATCACTTAGAGTGCTGAAAATTAAAAAAAAAACAGAGTACAATATTAATGTAAGAGGCACAGGGGCAATCGGAGTAATTACTCCCCCCTTTCCTTGTCCTTGGCGACCACGTTAGCAAATGTACCCTGCACCCCCTATATATATCCCATCCCTAATTCCCTACACACAACACAACCCATCTTCAGAAATCACAATTGTATAATCCCCCACCCTCTCAATCTCTCAGAAGCAGCTCCTAATTGTTAATTAAATTTTCAATACTTAATTTTGAATACTTAATTTCTCAATACTTAATTTTGAAAAGAATCATGAACCACTGCCTCCACCGTTCAGCTCCTCCGTTAAAGCCGCTCCAGATCCATAATAACCCCCCTTGCGTATGATGTAGATGATTTGATTGTCCTCCACAATCAAAAGATAATCCCCTTCTTCTAGCGCCAATTGTTGTTGGAGGAATTTCGTAACAACCCGAATCGGAGATTGCTGGAATAACGAATTATGAAAATAGGGGGATTTGGGATTTTTGGATGTTTGGGGGCTGGACTTGGGAGGTGTCTCGATTTGTCTCAGATATCGGATCCCTTTGCCAAGATGCCTGCGTACCAATTTATATTAGATCAAGCCCACGCAGTTCTATGCAATTGTGTTTATCCCTGAGAGACTTTAGGGATAAACTTTGTTAATGTGGTAAATTAACGATTTTATCTTGCATTATCTTGGCGTTGTGATATCTTCCTGATTTGAAGGATATCGTTTGGGGATATTTTCCGTTATTCGTTGACTGAGATTGATTCTTTCCTCGTTTCAGGGAGAGGATATTACTTATTGGTTAAACAAATAATTACTAATCTGAATTAATAATTATTAAACGGAGAAATTTGGACTATGCCAAAATATGGCATAACAACAAGCCCCCAGTTCTTCAATGTAGCTTGCTGCAGTGGAGAACTAAAAATCTTCGAGCTTCCAAATTTCTTCGGTCACTTAGAGTTTTGTATATAGTCCGAATTGGCGTACACACTTTTCAAGTGTCATTGTCCACATAAGGATGTGTTTTCGTGTGTCCACGAGCCCCCGAGCTGAGGCTTTAATAAGATACCCAATTTCAAATGTCAGGCTTTCAGCTCATATCACATCCGGTCCCACACGTTTTCCTACAATCTCGCGGCATCTCCGCATTTCTTCCCGTGATTGTAGGAATGTCCCGTGCCAACCATATCACGTCCGGTCCCACACGTTTTCCTGCAATCTCGCGACATCTCCGCATTTCTTCCCGTGATTGTAGGAATGTCCCGTGCCAACCAAGAAATATCCATCTACAATGGACCTTCAATAATATAATTTTATTCATGGACAGGGTCTTCAATATTAATCCTCCTTGGAAAAGAGAGCTTTCGAAAACATTACCCTTATCAGATAAGGACCTTCCACACTTATTTTTGTCCATGCACGAGCTAGTGAAGTAATCAAATCACGCGCTACGAATATTGCATCATAATTCTTTAACATCTCCATGATTCAGATTCTGTCCATATCTGTTTTTTTACCTTTTTGGCCCTGTAAACAATATTTTCTTGGAAAACACAAAACATGAAAGTTGTAGAAAACGAAAAGATCTTTCCGATGATATATGGCTCGTCAGAAACGGACATATAACGAATCAGGAATCAAATAAAACGTTTGCTGATTAACTTCTCAATACTTAATTTTGAAAAGAATCATGAACCACTGCCTCCACCGTTCAGCTCCTCCGTTAAAGCCGCTCCAGATCCATAATAACCCCCCTTGCGTATGATGTAGATGATTTGATTGTCCTCCACAATCAAAAGATAATCCCCTCCTTCTAACGCCAATTGTTGTTGGAGGAATTTCGTAACAACCCGAATCGGAGATTGCTGGAATAACAAATTATGAAAATAGGGGGATTTGGGATTTTTGGATGTTTGGGGGCTGGACTTGGGAGGTGTCTCGATTTGTCTCAGATATCGGATCCCTTTGCCAAGATGCCTGCGTACCAATTTATATTGGATCAAGCCCACGCAGTTCTATGCAATTGTGTTTATCCCTGAGAGACTTTAGGGATAAACTTTGTTAATGTGGTAAATTAACGATTTTATCTTGCATTATCTTGGCGTTGTGATATCTTCCTGATTTGAAGGATATCGTTTGGGGATATTTTCCGTTATTCGTTGATTGAGATTGATTCTTTACTCGTTTCAGGGAGAGGATATTACTTATTGGTTAAACAAATAATTATTAATCTGAATTAATAATTATTAAACGGAGAAATTTGGACTATGCCAAAATATGGCATAACACCCTGTAAGTTGAACAAGATTCATAATGATAAGATACAAGAAGGATGTAACTATGACACACACATTAATAAAAGCAAAAATCTTTCACCATGAAAGATCAAATGAAGTACCAAAACTCTCAGACCTTCAACAATTTCAACTTTGAGCTCTATTTTGCAGGTTGCAACTATTGCAAACGGGGTCGCAAACAACGTATTTTTGTAAATAATTTATGCAATTTGAGTATTTTTGAAAAAGCTCATTTTTTAGAATAATAATATATAATTTAAATTTAAATTCAAACATAAATTTAACTAAAAGTAATACTTCCTCCGTCCTTAATTAGTTGTATTATTTGACTTTTGAATGATCAAATATTACATATATTATGTGATTAAAAAATGTAATAATAATTATACCATTGGAAAGTATATTTAATCTAATTTTAATATGTATTGTAAACAGTGTTGTAAAAAGCGGGAATCAGAGTTAATCGGTGAAGGCACCGTCCAGGGATTAATCGGGGTAATCGGGGATTAATCGGAATCATTAATCGGATCATTAATCGGAATGAATTTAATAATATTTTTTATATACATTTATATTCATATATATAATTGTTTCGTTATTTCAACTAAACATATGTTATTATCATATATTTATGCAAATATGTTAAAAATGTTATATAATTGTAATAAATAAAATTTTGAAGATTTAACTTTTCAATTAGAGATCAATTTAAGAGGAAAAATTAAGAGAATTTACGATTTTGGCATCTAAAATTATAATTATATGTACAAAAATAATGTTTTTCCTATTGTTTAATCAAGTTTCTACCTTTAAAATTTTTAATTTTTTTTTATTTTTAACTATTTTTTAATAATTAGCCCGATTTTTGACCGATTAATCCGATTTTTGACCGATTCAACCGATTTTTGACCGTTTTTCTGAAAAAACGATTAATTGACCGATTTTCGCTTAATCAGTTCGGTGGCCCGCCGTCTAGCGATTAATCGCCGACTTTTAGAAAACTGATTGTAAATTATAAGATGAGAATAGTTTAAATTGATCAACTTATATTTAAATATTTTGGCATATATTTTTAGTACTTTAATTATATAGTTCAAATTATTACTTTATAAATCAATTTTGTTGAATAACAATATACAATTAAAATTTTAATTCACAAATAAAATAATTAATTATAATAATTTATTTGTAATTGTGCCAAAATCAAACCGTCAAAAAAGAAAGAAACAGATAGAGAAATATGTACTTTTGTGAGAGCCACGGGGGCAACCAGGGGCAACTAGAGTAATTACTCCCCCGTTTCCTTGTTCTTGGCGACCACGTTATCAAATGTACCTTGCACCCCTATATATATATATATATATACTAGCTTAAAACCCGTGCGATACACGGATTGTTATTAATAATAATTATTTTTATTATTTGTGTTTTAATATTCTATTAATTTGCATTTGCTAAAAGAAAATAAGCAGACGTGTTAAATTTTTTTAAATAATTAAAAGTATTAAAATATATTTTAAAATAAATTAATAATTGTTTGCCCGTGATATTTTTGGAAAAGGAGGGGGTTTAGTAAGGAAAAATAGAAAAAGTAATATGTTTTAGCTGAAAAGGTAAGTGCCCGTAATTAAAAGTATTTAAATAGATTTCAAAATGAATAGGTAAGGATTTGTCCGAGATATTTTTGGAAAATGAGGGGTTTTAGTAAGGAAAAATAGAAATAGTAACACGTTTTAGTTGAAAAGGTTAATTGCCCGTGATTTTTTTAGAAAAAGAGAGGATTTTGTTAAAAAATTAGAAAAGACAATGTATTTTAGCTAAAAAGGTAGTTGGTTATAAAACTGTTATTATTTTATAATAATTTCTTTAGAAATTGAAAAAAGAAAAGAAAAAGTAACACGTTTCAGCTAAAAAAGTGTTCATAGTTAAAAGTATTAAAATAGGTTTTAAAATAAATAATTAAGAGTTTGCCCGTGATATTTTTGGAAAATGAGGGGTTTTAGTAAGGAAAAATAGAAAGAGTAACATGTTTTGTTAAAAAAGATAATCGCCCGTGTTTTTTTTAGAAAAATAGAGGATTTTGTTAGGAAAAAAATAAAAAAAGTAATGTATTTTAGCTGAAAAGGTAATTGGTTATAAATAATGTTATTATTTAGTGATAGTTTTTAAAAAAAAATAAGTAAGGGTAATTAAGTAAAATCACTAAGTACCGACCGTCCGTCCGTCCGACTACCAAATTTTTAATGTTTCGTCTTTAATAATATAGCTTAAAACCTGTGCGATGCACGGATTATTTTTAATAATTGTTAATTTTATTATTTATATTTTATTAATTGCATTTATTAAAAAAATAAGTAGGCACATATTTTTAAATAATTAAAAGTATTAAAATGGATTTTAAAATAAATAAGTAACGGTTTGCCCGTGATATTTTGGAAAAAGAGGGGTTTTAGTAAGAAAAATAGAAAGTGTTAGAAATGAATACCACTAGAAACTAGACAGAGGGGGGTGAATGGATAGTTTGATATATTTTTCGATCTTGAATAACTAAGTAAACAACTGTATGTGATTATGATATGTAATATGCAGAAAGTAAATAACACACACAATCACTTTAATCTACTTTGTATAAGCAAATTAAATACTACAGCTTTCCAGGAAATTCACAATCGAATTTCTGGCTTCTAAACAAGAACAGTTTGAACTTGTTTGCTTACAGAGAAAAGAGCTTTTCAAATGACTATGTGTATCTCTCTTACAGCTTACAGTTGTGTGTGCACGATATATATTCACCTATACAAACTAGGCACACACAATATTACACAGCTACCCCTTCTGAAAGTCCAACTTGTCCTGCCATAAGAAGTTCACTGTGTCAGGAAGGACCACCTGCTTTTCGGAGTCTTTCCCGTTTCTGTAGCTGCTTGTCTCTTATCTTTCTCTCCAAGTTTAGCTGTAGATTTGCCATCTGTTCTTTGGACCACCTTGCCAGAACAAATGCTTCAGTATTTGTCTCCTTTGATTCTTGGTTCTGTACCTTGATTTGTCTTGTTATAAACGGCTAAGTGTTGATATCGTGAACTCCACTTTATCACTGACTTCGCGATCTCCCTTGTGAGGACTACGCGATATAGCCTTTGAAGACTTTGCGACATAGGTCATTTGACGACTATGCGACATAGGTCATTTGATGACTATGCGACATAGGTCATTTGATGACTATGCGACATAGGTCATTTGATGACTATGCGACATAGGTCATTTGATGACTATGCGACATAGTGCTTCTGAGGACTTCACGATCTAGGCTCCTTTGACTTTGCTGATTTCAACACTTCACGACATGTGTCTTGAGGACTTCTCGACATAGTACAAAATGGACTATGCGATATAGTACTTCACGACATGGATATTGGTGACTTCACGACATAGCTTTCTTTTGACTTTGCTATATAATGCCTTAGACAAATTCCTGCAACTTATTTCTTCATGGCCTCATTCAACTCTATCCTGCTGCATGAACACTTCTGAACTTCTACCAGGATAATTATTCAATGGCCTATATACATTCTAGATGCAAGAAACTTTACTAAGCTCATTATAAATTTGAGCATACATGATAAAGCTATTGTTCATGAAAACAAGACAAGTACATTTAGAGACCTATACTCTATCCCAGTGATAGAAATCACTAGGTCATGTAGTGTGACATAGTCACATAGTGTAGGCTTGTTAATAGTGGTATTCAGACATGTCTTGAGCCTAACAATCTCCCCCAAATTGTGAGTAAGATCCTTAGGCACAATTTCATGTCTGATAACAAGCCTAACTTACATAAAAGGAAATTTTAGTAACAGAAAGAACAATTCATGAACCTTGAGATCAGAAATTTGATTACATAGAAAAATTGAAAGCTTACAGATTACTTTTGTTGCTCAGCAGCTTCAGCTTCCAATTGCTTCTCTAGCAAATCATCATATATCTTCTTTTTCCTTATTTCTTCTTTTCTCTTCATGTCTATGATGGCTTCTTGAAGTTCTTCTCTTGCAATCAGTTCTTCAATGAGAGGTGAGCCTTCCAAGTCATCAATTGCAGCCTTGAGTGCACTTTCTACATATGAGTCCAGAAACTCCATCCTTATTTTGCTTTGACCTCCATGTGAGTTTTTGTACTCCACAATGTAAGGATTTTGTTTGACCCTGCACATCCCTTTCTGCCTTAGCTCCTTAGCCCTCTCCTCCATCTCAGCCATTTCTTTCTCTTTCTGTATGTTTTTCTTTTCATTCTCTTTCCTCGTGTTTTCTTCATAATCAGCATGCAACTTCAAGTACCTGGCAATATCTATCTTCCATGTCCTTTCATCTTTTTCTTCAAAATTCAGTAAGGCATTTATCCTTTCAAGCTCATACTTATAGAAATATTGCCAGCTTCCTTGCTTCATTTTCCTTTCTCTTCCATCAGTGTACTTGATATCTAGATGATCCAACTTCACTTTGACTTCAAAGATCCTTTGAGCCCTCAAAAATGCTAGGGCATCTTCATCATAGTCCTCATCTAGTGGAAGCACATTGATGCCAATAACATTTGTGAGTTTTCCAGTCTTCTTTGTTATCCTTATCCTTTTGGGTACACTCTTGATCTTCAAATGTTTCACAAGAGATACCTTTCTTGAACAAGGAGAATTAGTCTTCAGTGCCACATCACTTGGAATTAGCTTCATTCCTTTCCCCTTCATCCACTGTAACACTCCACTAGCTGTGACTTTGTGGAAGTGTTTTCTTGAGATTATTTTAGTGGCTTCATCTTTCATCTGTGGCAATTCAGGTTCAGAAGTCATGGATAATGATTTTGGAGGATCATTGCTAACAGTACCCACCCTAGACTTAGAGTCTTGTGATGTGGTTAAAGTACTACTAGCAATGTCCTTGACTTGCTGAATTCCACTCCTAGTTCTCTTCACTGTCTCCTTTGCCCCCTTTGTGTCATCACCAGCATCTTTAGATTTCTTGGAAGATTTGCTCCTGCTGCTGTCACTTGGTCCATCCTTATTACTCCTTGTGTGAGATCTCCTCCTGTAGGTTTTCTCCTCATCATCATCCTCCCCATCCTTCTTCATGTTCTTTTCTTTGATAGATTCAGGCAAAACACCATGAATCAGAAAAGATTGTAGAATGTTAATCATCTCTAATTCCTCTGCTGTCTTGACTCCTTTCTTTGCTCTCAGCATTTGCAGCACTTGATTGATCTTTGAGTTATTCTTCATTTGCAGATCTTTGGGAATGACTAGTTGGTCAATACTTCTGACTTTGGATAGACTTTGAAAAATTATTGTCCTTGGCTTGGGTATGACCTCAGGCAGTCTTTGATTTTGGTTCAACTCCAAGTCATTATAAAGACTTTCATTGTTAGCCCCACTCCTTTCAATCAACTCCAGAATTATTGACACTTCAGTAAACCTCAGTTTCTCTAGAGTTTGAAATGCTAAGTGCCACAAGCAGTTGTCCTTGCACACCATGATTATTTCTCTCAGATAAACATCCCTGATTTTCTTTACTGCAACTGTGAAGTATTTGATACCTTCCCTGAGCTTCTTTCTGTACACTTGTGCATCTCCTTGAGCATTCTTGTAGGTGGCTTTCAGAAACTCCAGGAATGCCTCATCATGATAGATGTTAGAGTTGGCAACTTCCTGTAGCTTGGCCTCAGTGATAAGTGTAGCTTGGGTAGGTTTAGCAATTGGAGTAGGTATAGTAGGTTGAGAGGTTGAGATGTCTTTAGGCATTGTGGATGGATAGAATGTTGTGGTGACTGTGCTTTTCTGACCTTGGGCATTGATGACCTCTACAGGGGGAAGATTGATTGGCTTTATTGTCTCTTCAATGAGCTTGCCCTTAAGTTTTGACTGCTTGGTAGGTGCTCCCCCTGTCTTTTTCACATTGACCTCCTTTCCTTTCTCCCCCTTAGGCTTGGGATCAGACAAAATGTCTTGAGTTTCCCCAGGAATAGGCAGGTTCATAGATTTCATCATTGAGGTCATCATTTGTTGCTGCACCAGTAAAATGTTTGTTGTGTTGGTGCCTTGATCATCTAGTTTGTTATTGAGTTGGCTTAGAGATGTAGATAGCATTCTGTTTTCATCCTTGAGAGAGGCCACTTCTCTTTCTAAGCCATCCACCTTGGAGAATAATTGTTGAGACCTAAATGAGTTGAGGGATTGATCTTTGATCCTGGCAAAGTCATATTTGGAGATGTCTGACAGAGGGACTTCATCCACCAGCTTATCACCATACTGGTTTTTCCACATGACATTCAACATAGCATTGGTGGTGATGGTAGATTTTGCTTGATTTTCCAGTGTAGAAGCCAGTTTCTTGATGTTGTCTGTGACCATGGCAAGAGTCACATCCATCATGGACACATTGGAGGAGGTTTTCTGGACTTCTTTGAGGATACCATCTACCTTGGGAAAATCAGAGAGATAAGAGTTTCTGAGCTTAGTGAGGGATCTGTCTGTCTCCTCCTGAATTGAAGAAATCTCTGATTGAAGCCCTTTCCCAAGATAATGCAGAGCCTTCAACTGGTTCTTGTACACATCATTCACAGCTTCATATATGGCAACAGGAGAAAGATCCTTAGCATTTGAGCCCAGAGAGGTGAGGTATTCTTCTCTCACAAAAGCCAGGGCATCCTTGAGCTTGAGAGTCCTCTTAGCATCCAACCAGGCATCCACATTCCCCTCTGGTTCAGCTGTATCCACAATCTTCTCCTGTTGAGCTTCAACATCCTCCTTATGGCATAGCAGGATAGCTTCATAATCAGCATTTGGAAGGTTGGAGGTGAGGAGATGTTGAGCTATCTTTGAGAACTCATCAATCTGTGCCACATGGAGATCTTGTATGGCTTCTTCAGACATTTTGGAAGGCACAGATGATGATCCTGAAGGCCTGTCATGGTGCACAGGCTTCAGCCATTCTGACATTGTGGCCTGAGCCAAGTAAGAGCTAGTGCTAAGCACTTCATGAGATGTGTGAGTTTGAGTCTCCTCCAGCCTTGGAATGGCTGTAGGGTCTGATGTTGTCTCCATTGAAATGGGATGTGTTACAACATCAGCCCTATTTGTCTGTGAAGACATTTCCACATCCCTAAGGATGGGAGAATTAGGCACAGAGTCTCCAGTGAAAACTGGTGAATCCTCCATGTTTGTGTTGGTGTCATTAGGATATGCCCCAGCATGCATTCCCTGACCAACTGAATGTGGGTCCTGAGTGGTGAGCACAGTGTCAAGCACCATGTCACTTGAAGTTGGCTCAATCACAGGGCTGGATTGTGATTGATCAAGGGCAAGATTGTCATGAGAATGACTCTCTTGTTCAGAAGAAATTTTAGTGGAAGAATCTGAGAGAGAAGTGGGGTTCAGATTAGATTTTGGCAACTCCCCCTGAGAAATAGGAGGAGTTTCAACATTGATGTGCTCTCCACTTAGTGTTTGATCACCCTTATCACTCCTAGGGTCAAGAGTGAGGTCTTGACCCTGTGCAGACTCATTACAACTTGCAGTGGGGAGGCTGCTCTTTTCAATGCCCATGACCTGTTGAGAGGCCATAGACAGTAGCAGGTGTACCCCTTTTTCCACATCTGAATCCTGTTGGGAGGATTCAGTGGTAGCTTTAGATTTTGATTTCTTCTTTGGTCTGGTGAGAGGTGACTCAGGAATCTCACTTGCTAGCTCTACAGATTCATGGATAATAGCTAGGGTTCTCTTCTTCTTCTTTTTAGGAACATCAACCTTTTGAGAGATTGATGCACTTGGCTGACTAGACTCTACAGTGGTGTTTACAGTGGGGTTGCTGGATGGGATAGGGAGGCTTGGGTTAGACTGTGAAGCTCCTTCAGTCTCAGCCTCCCCTGTCCAGGAAAGAGCATGGTATATGGGCTTATCAAGTGGATAAGACCCGAATGTGTCCTGCATATGCTTGGTCACACTCAAGATCACATCCACTTGATTCCTTGTGTCCAATGAACCAAACAGAATCTTGGACATGGACTTGGAATAAGCCATCTTTGATTTATCAATACCCTCCAAGTCATGGACATTAGCATCAAGATAATTTAAAATAACTTGAAGAAAGCGAGGGTAAAAGATGTCATTACCTCTTCCACGGATTGTCCTCCCTAGCCTTTGAGCCAATTCCTTGAGGATTATTGCTCCAACATTGATTTCCTGATTGTAGGCTAGGGAATAGGCCAGCTTCACAGCAATGTGACTGATATGGTCCCATCCTGTCTTTCTGCAAAGGAACACCTTCTGGAGTGCATCAAATAGAAATGACCACTCCCTTCTTACAAATTTCTTGTTCAGCTTTCCAGTATCAATCTCATCTGCATACCGAATGAGGGTCATGAAGTCTACAATTTGAGAATCTGTAGCTTCTGGGTCATGACCCTCCACCTTGAACCCTAAAGCTTCATTTATCTCCTTCTCCCCAAACTGGAAGTGTTTGCCTCCAATTGAACAAGCTATCTCCTGGAACGAAGTTCCATCTTCCCTGGCCATTGTAGAAACCAACGCCGTTCGCCAAAATCCTTCCAATACATCAACATACAACGTGGGGTTCAAGGTTAGGGCTTGGCTGAGGTAGGAATCATTCAGGAACCGTACAAAACACTTGTACCTGGGTTTAGCCTCAGCCTCAGAGGGAATGGTGAGAAGATTTGTTTCTTTGGGAATGGTTAAAGGAATAGAGGATGATACTGTTTGAGATTTGGGTGCCATTTCAAGAGAGAGAGTAAGAAAGAGAGTAGAGAATTTGTGCTTAGGTTAGAAAGTTTGAGAGCAATAGACAAGATGAAAAGTTGCAAACGGTTAGAAAAAGGTATTTATATGATAGAGACACTGCGATATGGAGTTATGAATGTGTACAGTCTTTATGTATGTCGCGAAGTCAAAAATGGCCTGTACCGCAAAGTCTTGCAAAGTATATCGCATAGTCTCAACAATGAACTATGTCGTGAAGTCTTCAAAAAGAAAGGATCGGGGAGACTTTGCGATATAGGAGAAATACCCTGTCTAAAGCTCTCTTTTTGGAATTTTAAGCAATTTGTCAGACTTTTATCAAATTTTGAAATAAGATTAATTTAAATCAAAATTCTGTCAACTATGGAGACTTGTCGATATAGTTATACTAAGTCGCGAAGTCATAGAATTAACTATGTCGCAGACTCATTAAATGAACTATGTCGCGAAGTCTCACAATCTCAACAGTTTGCGATATAAGTCTGTTTAATTTGAACTATGTCGTGAACTCTGAAAATCATCTATATCGAGATGTCTCAAAAGCTCACAACTCCACTCACAAATATGATTTTGAAAAATATGCAGTAAAATACTGAAATATTTATAAATCATATCTCAGCTAATTTTCACTCCAAACAAATAGATCATTTAAATACAGTGAAAATTTACTGCTGCAACAATTAACCAGCATATTTACTTAGAACAACTGAATGAAGGATTGAGCATTCCAATTTCACTCACAAGTCTGTTGAAGACTGCTTCATTCAGAGGTTTAGTAAATATGTCAGCTAATTGTTTCTCAGTTGGAACATAAGAGACTTCTATGGTACCATTTGCAGCATGTTCCCTAATGAAATGGTACCTGATCTCAATGTGCTTTGTAGTAGAATGATTAACAGGATTGGCAACAATGGATATTGCACTAGTATTATCACACATCAGAGGAATGTGTTCTAACACTAGTCCATAATCCATGAGTTGATTTCTAATCCAAAGCAATTGAGCACAGCAACTTCCAGCAGCAATGTATTCAGCCTCAGCTGTGGATGTTGCTGTGGATTGTTGTTTCTTACTAAACCAGGACACTAACCTTTGACCTAGGAATTGACAGCTTCCAGAGGTGCTCTTCCTGTCAATTCTGCATCCAGCATAATCAGAATCTGTGTAACCAACCAGGTTGAACCCAGTGCCCTTTGGATACCATAGCCCAAGATTAGGAGTCCCCTTCAGATATTTGAAAATCCTTTTGATGGCCATCATGTGAGATTCCTTGGGATCAGACTGGAACCTTGCACAAAGGCATGTGGCAAACATGATGTCTGGCCTGCTAGCTGTGAGATAGAGCAGGGATCCAACCATTCCTCTATAGACCTTGATATCAACTCTCTTGCCTTTCTTGTCTTCATCCAGCTTGATTGCAGTAGACATAGGAGTTTTAGCTGGGGATGACTCTTCTAAACCATATTTCTTTAAAAGATCCTTGACATACTTAGATTGGTTTATAAAGATGCCATCCTCCCTTTGATGTACTTGCAGGCCTAGGAAGTAGGTTAACTCTCCCATCATACTCATCTCATATTTGCTTTGCATCAACTTAGAGAATCTTTCACAGAGTTTTTCATTTGAAGAGCCAAAGATAATATCATCCACATAGATTTGAACAAGAATGATATCATTTCCATGCTTCTTGAAGAATAGGGTTTTGTCAATTGTACCCCTGGTAAATTGATGCTCAAGAAGGAATTGAGATAGAGTTTCATACCAGGCTCTTGGTGCCTGTTTGAGTCCATAGAGTGCCTTGAGCAGTCTATACACAAAGTTTGGGAAGTCTTCACTTTCAAAGCCAGGTGGTTGAGACACATAGACTTCTTCAGCAAGATCACCATTGAGAAATGCACTTTTCACATCCATTTGATACACCTTAAAATCTGAGTGAGCTGCAAAAGCCAGGAAGATTCTTATGGCTTCCAGTCTAGCTACAGGTGCAAATGTCTCATCATAGTCAATGCCTTCTTGCTGACTATATCCTTTGGCAACCAGCCTTGCTTTGTTTCTAACTACCACTCCTTCTTCATCCATCTTGTTTCTGAACACCCATTTGGTGTCAATAACATTCTTTCCTTTTGGAGGTGGCACTAGTTCCCATACTTTGTTTTTCTCAAATTGATTCAACTCTTCTTGCATGGCAACAATCCAATCAGAATTCTTCAAAGCTTCTTCAATTAATTTAGGTTCCTCTTGTGACAGAAAGCAGCTATACAGACAAGTATTTAATGTTGCCCTTCTTGTTCTAACTCCCTCACTAGGATCTCCAATGATTTGATCCCTAGTGTGGGCTCTGTCCCATTTCCTTGTGTGCCCCTGTTCATTTCCTTGATCTGTTCCAATCTCATTTTGGTTGACAGTTGCATTCTCTTCTTCTCCCCCTGTGTATGTGAATCCTTGCACAGGTGTTTGAAGAAGATTGTCAACTTCAAGAATTTCATTTTCTAGAACAGTTTGAACAGGGGGTTCATCTTCACTTTCAGAATCCTCAAGATAACCTTGATTCTCAAATCTCAATAGCACACTGTCTTGATCACTTGTTTTTAGTCCTGGAGTTTTCTTGTCATCAAAGGTAACATCCATGCTTTCCATGACTTTGTGTTGCTCAGGTACAAACACTCTGTATGCTGTCCTTTCCAGAGAGTATCCAATGAAGATACCTTCAAATGCCTTAGCATCAAATTTTCCAACATGCTCAGAGGTATCTTTCATCACAAAGCACTTGCTTCCAAACACATGCAGGTGCTTGAAGGATGCTCTTTTTCCAGTCATTAATGAGTAAGGAGTTTTGCCAGACTTCTTATTGATTAATGTTCTATTTTGCACATAGCATGCTGTGTTAACAGCATCAGCCCAAAAGCTAGTGGGTAGCTTTGCATCCAGCAGCATTGTCCTTGCAGCTTCAATGAGAGTTCTATTCTTTCTCTCAACTACTCCATTTTGTTGAGGTGTTCTAGGAGCTGAGAATTGTTGAGAAATTCCTTTATCTTTGCAAAACTCATACAATGTTGAATTTCTGAACTCAGTCCCATTATCACTTCTCAAAGCAACTACAGAGGCACCAGTGCTTTGTGCTTCTCTATCAACTCTCTTGATATGCTCTATTATGACTTGGGGTGCTTCATCCTTGGAGAATAGGAATTCCACCCAAGTATATCTTGAATAGTCATCAACCATCACTAGAGCATATTTCCTTTTGGAGAGGGACATTACATTCACAGGGCCAAATAAGTCCATGTGAATTAGCTGCAGAGGTTTTGAGTTTGTATTGAGCAACTTGTTCTTGTGACTAGATCTTTTAATCTTCCCTTTCTGACAAGCTTCACATGCTCCATCTTGCACAAACTCCAAGGCAGGCAAATCCCTGATAAGTTCTCTCTTGGTTAGAGAGTTCATTGCCTGAACATTCAAGTGAGACAGCTTCTTGTGCCATAGCCAGAATTCCTCATTTGTGGCTTTAGTGTAGAAACAGCATATTTCTCCCTTATCTGCAGCCTTGAGATTAGCTACAAATAGGCTTCCTTTCTTCACACCAGTTAGAACAACTTCACCACTTTCCCTTTTTGAGATTGAACAAAGGTCTTCATCAAATTCCACTTTGAAGCCTCTGTTGGTAAACTGTCCAATACTCAAGAGATTATGCTTCAGTCCTTCAACAAATGCTACATCTTCAATTATGACATTTCCAGATTTAACACTGCCATATCCCATTGTATAACCAATGTTGTCATTTCCAAAGGTTACTGATGGGCCAGCCTTTTCCTCAAAATGTGATAGCAGGGCTATATCACCAGTCATGTGACTTGAGCATCCACTGTCCAAGATCCATATGACTCTTTTACTCCTGTTGCCCTGCATTCACAAAGTGACTAAGTTGTTTTTGGTACCCACACTTGGTAGGGTCCAGATGATTTAGAAACATTTTGATTAATAATTCTTCTGTCATAAATTGCATTTCTCATAGTAGGAGACTTCACTTTTTCTGTGGCTTTGGAGTTTACACTCTTAGGCTCACATGAAGTTTTCACCCTCTCAACCCTGATTGGGGACCCTGTCCTATGAGAATGTATGTGTGTGTGTGATTCACCAGATTGTGCAGAGTCAAGTTTATGTTTAAGAGATAAACAGTTAGCAATCACAGTCACATAGCATGTCATGCAGTTTGGCTTACCACAGAAAGAATCATGACTAGAATTTATGCTAGCAGAAAGGTTACTTAGGTTGTCAACTTCAACAATTTCAGGCTTACTACACTTATGAGTCAAATGATTAACAGATAGGCATTTTTGACATTGTTTCCTGGGAGCATTTGGCACATAAGCATAGTTGTTTCCTTTGTTAACACCAACTTTACCATTTCTGTTTTGTTTCCTTTTCTTAACAACTTCTTTCTTTGCTTTAGGACTCTTGACAAGATTGTCTTTGGTCTCTTTCTGATTGACAAGTTCAGGAAAGGAAGAAGTGTTCTTAGCAGCCTCATCTTCTTCAAGTAGTTGTTGCTTGATGATCAGTAGTTCCTCATCAAACTCAACAACACTCTTCTTGAAGATGGGCTGTTCAACACTTGACAGTATGGTTGGGGCATTTTTGTTTGTAAAAGTTTCTTTTCCTTTGCCCTTGACTTTCTTCCTTCCCTTGTCATTATCATAGTCAAAACCAACTCCAACCTTGCAGTCTGCAGTGTGTTCCTTGTGGTAGGTTTGAATAAGTTCAGAGGAGTTTTTGAAGCTTCTAAGTTTCAGTTCAGTTTCAGCAACTTGTTCTCTAAGAGCATTCTCTATCTGCTCAGCACAAATCACTTTGTTTTTAAGATACTCAACCTCCTTTTTCAAACCATCCAGGTTCACAACCATTAACTCAAGTTGCTCATTCTTTTCTGTAAGCTCAACATTCTTAGCAGTTAGTCTGTCAATTTCTTCATTAGCTACTAACATGCTAGTATGAATATTAAACATCTCAGTGCTCATATCTTCAACAGTTTGCTTATATTGAAGGGGAGTCATATCAAGAGAAGTAAGAATAGGTACCTGACTTGAATCACCTTCATCAGAGAATGCCATCAAGGCATAGTTTGAGTACTCTTGTTCTTCTTCTTCATCAGAGTCATCCCAGCATTTTCCCTCAGCAATAAAAGCTTTGCCCTGTTGTTTCTTGAGTAGAGCCTCATACTTAGCTTCAAGCTCTAAGTATGCTTTGTCCTTCTTGACTTGTTTAGGCTTTTTGCACTCAGTGGCAAAATGCCCAAGTTCATTGCAGTTATAGCACCTTATTTTGGTCCTATCCACACTTCCTGTCTTGTATCCACCTTTAGCAGCACCAGCAATCCCTTTTCCTTTATTGAAGGTGTTTGAGCCACTAGATCCACCAGTGTTTCCATTATTGAATTTGGACCTAAATGGCTGCTTTCTTTTAAACCTTATGTTAGGATACCTCCTAGCCATATAAGCAAAAGATTTGTTTTCCATTTTGTCCAGCTCATCTATACTGTAGAACTCATCCTCTTCAGGTAAATCATATACAACCTGAGTTTCATCACCAGTGTCTTCAACTTCTAGTTCCTCAATCTTGACCTGACTGATTTTAAGAGAGTCCATTCTTTGACTTAGGTTGTCAGCAATAAGTGCACAGGAGGTATTAGCCACTAACCCTTGCTTTGCTTGAATAGATCTCTTTTGAAACAGCTCTAACTCATAAGTCTTTAAAACACCATACAACACATCAAAACCAATCTTTGTCAGATCTCTTTCTTTAAGGGAAGAGATTCTTGGTTCCAAGTGATCTGGCAGAGTTAGTAGAAACTTCATATTGAGCTCTTCTGTTTCATAGTGTTTGTCATAGAGTTTGAGCTCGTTTATCAGCTTGTTGAATCTTTCAAACACTTCTGTGATTCCCTCTTTTGGCTGAGCCATGAAGGCTTCATATTGTGAAACAAGAATCTGCTTCTTGTTCTTTCTTACTTCAGTAGTTCCTTCACAGAGCACTTCTATAAGATCCCACATCTTCTTGGCACTAGTACAATGAGCAACAGTGCCATACATGTTGAAGTCCATAGATTCACAAATGATAAGTTGAAGATGTCCATCCAATGCTACTTTATCCTTTTCAGGATCAGTGTATTTTAAGGGATCTTTGGGCACATGTTTTGCTGGTACAATCTCAGTGCCAATGGTTGTTTCACCAATCTCGATCATTGGAATGAAGGGACCATGCTTTAGAATATCTAAATACATGGGGTTAGAAGCTTTGATGAAAAGCAACATCTTCTTCTTCCATAAACTGTAGTGCTCCTTGTTAAAGGGAGGAATCTTGATACTGCTTAGTTTCTGTGAACTCATCCTTGATCTTTTCCTGTTTGTACGTTAACAGCCTACTCTCTGATACCACTTGTTAGAAATGAATACCACTAGAAACTAGACAGAGGGGGGGTGAATGGATAGTTTGATATATTTTTCGATCTTGAATAACTAAGTAAACAACTGTATGTGATTATGATATGTAATATGCAGAAAGTAAATAACACACACAATCACTTTAATCTACTTTGTATAAGCAAATTAAATACTACAGCTTTCCAGGAAATTCACAATCGAATTTCTGGCTTCTAAACAAGAACAGTTTGAACTTGTTTGCTTACAGAGAAAAGAGCTTTTCAAATGACTATGTGTATCTCTCTTACAGCTTACAGTTGTGTGTGCACGATATATATTCACCTATACAAACTAGGCACACACAATATTACACAGCTACCCCTTCTGAAAGTCCAACTTGTCCTGCCATAAGAAGTTCACTGTGTCAGGAAGGACCACCTGCTTTTCGGAGTCTTTCCCGTTTCTGTAGCTGCTTGTCTCTTATCTTTCTCTCCAAGTTTAGCTGTAGATTTGCCATCTGTTCTTTGGACCACCTTGCCAGAACAAATGCTTCAGTATTTGTCTCCTTTGATTCTTGGTTCTGTACCTTGATTTGTCTTGTTATAAACGGCTAAGTGTTGATATCGTGAACTCCACTTTATCACTGACTTCACGATCTCCCTTGTGAGGACTACGCGATATAGCCTTTGAAGACTTTGCGACATAGGTCATTTGACGACTATGCGACATAGGTCATTTGATGACTATGCGACATAGGTCATTTGATGACTATGCGACATAGGTCATTTGATGACTATGCGACATAGGTCATTTGATGACTATGCGACATAGGTCATTTGATGACTATGCGACATAGTGCTTCTGAGGACTTCACGATCTAGGCTCCTTTGACTTTGCTGATTTCAACACTTCACGACATGTGTCTTGAGGACTTCTCGACATAGTACAAAATGGACTATGCGATATAGTACTTCACGACATGGATATTGGTGACTTCACGACATAGCTTTCTTTTGACTTTGCTATATAATGCCTTAGACAAATTCCTGCAACTTATTTCTTCATGGCCTTATTCAACTCTATCCTGCTGCATGAACACTTCTGAACTTCTACCAGGATAATTATTCAATGGCCTATATACATTCTAGATGCAAGAAACTTTACTAAGCTCATTATAAATTTGAGCATACATGATAAAGCTATTGTTCATGAAAACAAGACAAGTACATTTAGAGACCTATACTCTATCCCAGTGATAGAAATCACTAGGTCATGTAGTGTGACATAGTCACATAGTGTAGGCTTGTTAATAGTGGTATTCAGACATGTCTTGAGCCTAACAGAAAGTAACATGTTTTCGTTGAATTTTAAAATATAAAAGTAACGATTTATCCATGATATTTTTGAAAAAAGAGGAGTTTTAATAAGAAAAATAGAAAATGTGACATGTTTTAGTGTTTTTTTTGTCAATTAAAAGTATTAAAATAGATTTTAAAGTAAATAAATATGGATTTGCCCCTGATATATTTGGAAAATGAGGGATTTTAGCAAGGAAAATTGAAAATATAACATGTTTTAGCTAAAAAGGGTAATTGTCCATGATTTTTCTAGAATAAGAGGGGAAAGGTAATTGCCAATTAAAAGTATTAAAATAGATTTTAAAATAAATATGTAAGGGTTTGCTCGTGATATATTTGAAAAATGAGGGATTTTAGCAAGTGAAAAAGAAAAAGTAACATGTTTTAGCTTAAAAGGAAATTGCCCGTGATTTTTTACAAAAAAATGGTAATGTATTTTAACTGAAAGGGTAACTGATTATAATAATTTTTATAATAATTAAATAAGGTAAGTACTGTATCAAAAAATAGGTACCAAAACTTTCAATGTTTCGTCTTTAATAATATAGTATATAGATAGAGAGATAGATTTATAATATTAGTATTTTATGCTACTTAATGGAATAGCCCGTGATATTTTTGAGGTTTTAGTTAGGAGAAATATTAGTTAGAAAATATAAAAAATATATATATACGTTTTGGAAAAAAAGCTAATCGGTTAGTCATTAATAATTATAATAATATTATTTTATTTTATTAAATAGAACTGTTCGTGATATTTTTGGAAAATGAGATGTTTTATTTAGGAAAAATAGAAAAGTATAAATTTTAGTTAGAAAATATAAAAAAGAATATACACTTTGGCTAAAAATGGAAATGGGTTAGTTATTAGCAATTATAACCTTATTATGTTATTTTATTAAATGAAACTGCCTGCGATATTTTTGGAAAATGAGATGTTTTAGTTAGGAAAAATAGAAAAGATATTCTATATAATAATTTTAATATTTTATCTAACGGTTCTCATCGATTTGATCAGAAATATCTAACATTTATGAATGGAGTGACCAGACTACAAAAACTTTCATGACCCGACTACAAAACTTTTAATGTTTCGTCTTTAATATAATAGTATATATGTCTTTAGGACTGTAAACGAATTGAACTGTTACTTAAGCTCGTTCGTGTTCGTTCGAGTTCGAGTTCGAGTTCGATAAACTCGTCCGAGTTCGTTATCGAACACGAGTTCGAACAACATTTTTTGTTCGATAACCTTAACGAACCGAACCGAACTTTTAAGGTGTTCGACTTGAGTTCGCTCGAGTTGCGTTCGAGTTCGACTCGTTCGTTAAGCTCGAGTTCGGTTCGGGAAAAATTATTATTTTTATAATGTTATATACATATGTATTATATATTATTTATAATTTAATTTTTTTAAATGATTTAAAGTAAATATTATATATAAATATCAAATATTTAATTGATATTTGGACTAATTTTTTCATCAAATAAAGTTAAAAATTATATTATTTTTTTAAAAAAATATAAAATGTTAACGAATTGTTTGTGTTCGTCCGAGTTCGGTTCGGTTCATTATGTTCGTGTTTGGTTCGAGTATTACCGAACTCGAGTTCGGAAAAGAAATTTTGTCCGATAAGGTTACCGAACATTGTTCGGTTCGTTAAGATTTTGCTCAAGTTCGTTAAAAATTCGTTCGAGTTCGTCCGAGTTCGGTTCGTTTACCGTTCTATTCGTTTTAGTAAACTAGTTAAAACAGAATAACTAATTAACGACGGAGAAGTAATTTATTATGTAACTGTGTCAATACACTAAGAAGTTTAAAACCTCGATCATAAGATTTTAAGATTGTGCTTTCGGTGCGTAGCACGGGTAAAACGCTAGTATACAATTAAAATTTTAATTCACAAATAAAATAAGTAATTATAATAATTTATTTATAATTATGCCAAAATCAAACGGTCAAATGAAAAGAAAGAAACGGAGAGAGAAATATGTACTGCTGTAACCGGAGTAATTACTCCCCCCTTTCCTTGCCCTTGGCGACCACGTTAGCAAATAAATGTACCCTGCACCCCCTGTATATATACCCCATCCCTATTCCCTATACACAAGTCACAACACAACCCATCTTCTGAAATCACAATAGTAGAATCCCCCACCCTCTCAATCTCTCAGAAGCTCTCTTATCAATTAATTTTTCTCTTTAAATTGTATAATTAGGTATGGCTAAGAAGATTGTGAAACGCCGGGGATCACAACTGGAAGTCCGCGTTCGAAAGACCCGTCCTCGAGAAGTCCTCACTCCTCCTTGCCCTGTGAATTGCAAGTCCCCCAATGCCCTTCACATCTCCTTCTTCACGCACACCCGAAACCGATATTTGGATTCCTCGTCTACCCTTGTCGGAGTTGAACAAGAAGCAACCGGACAAAAGACTATTTGTGTTGACAAACGTGTCTTCTTCAAACGCTACCATCAACTCGACTATTACATCCTTATCTCTCAAGTTCTTGAATCTTTCAAAGTCATGGCGTATTTACATGATAGCATCACTAGCCAGATTATGTCAATGGGAGAGTCCAAATACAAGGGTGGCAAGAAGGTCAAGAGGAAGATTTCCAAGGGTTTGTGTGTTGATTTGACTTGGATTCAGACGTTTCTTGGGGATCGAGATTCTGTTCACCAGTTGTTCGAGGAGGCCATGGAGGAGTATGGGATGGAACCTAGTGAGAAAGGGGTGCACTTTGTACTTTGAGACCAAATTGTATTCAATTCAGATTCGTTGAATTAAGGCTTCTTGAATAATTTTGTAGAAACCAATTTAGGGCATGTCTGTAATTTTTATTAATAGAGTTGTTTGGGAACCAATGTTTGTTTGGAATCTGTGTTTTTATTACAAGTTGTAGTTTTTCATATGTGCTTATTCAATCTTTGTCCTTGTAATGTCTGCCCAATTAGTATATTTGGTTCTCTGTCACATCTTAATTGAGTTAAGTTTTTCCTTCTCTTCAAATCTTTTGATGCAGATATACAATTATTTGATATACAATTATTTGATGCAGAGGAGTTTGTAATTTTCTTATGATAATGTATAATTAATCTTTTGATTTCACCCACCATTCAAAATGATCTTCTATGTTTTATTTACAAAAAACTTTGGAAGCTGTAAAGAAAACATGAAAATCAATCCAGATTGGAATTGGTTAATCTCTTGACATTATTTCATCAAGTTGAGTTTGATCACAAAAATAATGTTCTGTTCTTAAAAGCTCTGCTCTGTAATCGTAAACCATTTGCTTTACGACACTGCCAAATTTAATTGCAGTGGAAGAGAGGTCGTCACGCATTTCATAAGTTATACACCAGAATTGCTAAATAAAAGCTCATAATCTGGGTTTGAGGGAGTTAGCAGGAAGAATTTATCAACGAATACCCATATTCTTCGAGTCTATTATGCAAGGCTTAGGTTAGGAGTCGAGGCAACCACTGATTGGAATAATCACAAAAAATAGAGACAATCATGCTTGATCTTCCATTCAACCCACTGTATAACCAGTTTGTAGGAACTATTCACCTTTTCATTGTCATCATAATAAACCAGATCGCGAGAGAAATCAGGATTTATAAAATTTATATGGAACAATAGCTGCTCTACCATTTTGAGCATTCTGTTTCTTGGAAAACTTTTCATCAGAGTATAGTAGCTTTATACATCTTTGTCGATAATTGTATGTTAAAAATGATATTCATTCCTAGTGAAGAAGAGTCTTAAACATGTTCTTACTTGGCTTTGAAAACTTGCACAAGTTCTTAAACATGTTCACTTTCAGGAGATAAAACAGAAAATTGTATCGATACATAGTTTGGGAACTGATACCGTATCCATGCCTAAAACTTTCTCCTGCTATTTGCCAGGCCTATGGGAGGTTTTTCTTTAGGCTTAGATTAGAGCTTAATACAAATTAATGATGGTGATTGACAGAATGTAAATATCATTGACAATTTGGAAGATCTGTCTATACATCCTTCTGTTTTTTATTCTTTAGGATTTGAAAATTTGTTTGGATGTCAGAACACTGAATATTTTGTACACTTCACTCTGCTGTGGCTAAATATCTACTGTAAGTGTCCTGTGAGCAAGCCCTCACTGGTGATCAGAAGAACAAAAGCTGCTAGATAGTCTCGAGTATTCTGTTTACAGGATGGTAGCATACTAGCATCATATATTTTAGGATTTAATTGATCAAGTTGATTTTCAACAAAAATCAATTTTTTGCTCAACTGTGGAATTATTCTCCAGAGCTTGAAGATTTTACTTCATGTTTTTCATTGATTTATGTTGTGAAAAAGACATTCAAATAAATACTTGATGTGAGGCTGCATCTCCTAAGAATTGCTGCTGAAGTGTTTTTCTGCAGATAATGAAGAAAAATTCCTAGGCCGTCTCCCATCATCTTTCTAGTTAAAGATAAAAAGGAATAGAGTACTTGTAGTTCATCATGTTCTATCTGAATTGTTGAACTTTTGTGTATTCCATATAGGCTACTGAGAGATGCTCATCCCCACAGCTCCACCAACAACGAACGTCAAGGTCATGACATCGAATTCTCCCTCTCATTCCTTTGTACTCGAAAGAACAAATGTTAATTACCAATATAAATAAATAAGTTTCTGGGTGAGAACCTTTCTTAGCCATCTGTTAGAAACAATTAAAAAACCTCACTATAATACCCTTAAAAAACCTCATACGAATTATCAAGGACCCTATTAATCAGACTAACCTTTTAAATTTAGGAAAATAATATTCATTTAAGTCTGTTTTTCAATAAAAAGAAAGTATAAAACTTAATTCTGTGTCATGACTAACCTCCAAAACATTGAAAGGAATGATTTCGCATTGAACTAGTATTGCACTGTCATTACATTATCAGAGTTGGATAAAAAAAATAAACAAAGTATGGTATTACTATCAATCTTATTCTTACAAGATTAACTTCCAGCATAAGTTATACAAGATTCATAAGGATGGAACTATGACACACACACATTAATTAAAGCAAAAATCTTTCACCAAGAAAGATCAAATGAAGTACCAAAACTCTCAGACCACCAACAATATCAACTTTGAGTTCTACTTGGGCAATGGTATATCAGCAAGATCCTCTCTGTATGGGATAGCCCGTTCCAGTTCAAATGCATCGTTCAATTGACTAGTCTTTGTTGTATCGATGAAGCTAGTGGTGGTATATTTTCGGAACATGAGATAGATCACAGAAACAATGTATACGGCAATGAAAGGAAAAACTATGATTCCTATGAATATATTTGCAACTTTTGGTAAGCTATTGTCAGTTAGCCAACCAACGAAAGCTGTGATCAAGTAGCGTATGTTAATGGCAATCATTCCGAGTCCTAGTGCCCATGAAAAAACAATTATCTGCATGTAAGAATGGATTATGAGGTTCTGAGCTGGGAATTATGTATTCACACAATCTGAATGCAATATATCAGTTGCAAAAAGTAACGTATATATCGAATTTGTATGAGGTCCCATCTTCAATTTGCTGCTACTGAATTTAAGCAGAGGGATAAGAGTGAAGGGAAGTTCAAAAGCCAATATCATCTGCAACGAATATGCAAATTGTGAGTAAAGTACTAAACCTTTTGTCGAATAAAGGGTGTCAGCTGAAAACAGTAGAAAGTTGTGATTGGAGCTTAAGCATGCTGTGGAATGCACTTGTATGTTCATTGTAATGTTAAGGTTCACTATTGGTGTTAATTTTTGACAATTTAGAACACTAACCGATGCAATGATAATTAAGCGACCAGATCCTGATGTCCCCCCAATAATTGAAACAACAAGACTTGGCATGATCGCAATCAGCCTAGTCACCAGGTTTGTAATCCATATCTTCATCTTTAGATCAAAGAACCCCTAATAAGATTAAAATAGCGAATGTACTGTGAGTTGCTTACTAAAATTCAAGTGAAATTTTTTTAAATCAAGAATAGCATAATGAAAATGAAATTCGGAACCTGCATAATGTATTGTCCAGCATAAGTTCCTGTGATGGTGGAACTCTGACCTGAAGCTAGTAAAGCGATTGCGTATAAAGTAGAACTTGATTTTCCCAACACCTTCTGGTAGTAACAATATACATACACATTTAGAAACTTTTTGGTTGGACCTAGCTCTTGTTTATGATGTTAAATTTATCACTGCACACACGCGACAAAAAGTGATATAGACCTTGAGAAGGAAAGAGGCGGAATTAAGAGTCATATCATCCCACTCAGTTTTATATTTACATGTAAAAAGTACATATACACTTGAGAGATTTGTTACTGAATAATTGATTTTATCAGGGAGAAAATCTGTTGGTGATAATCTTTTACAACGAAAAAAGAAGAAGAGAAGGTTACTGCCATGTGACCTGGGATGCACTAAAAAAATGAACACAAAAAAGTGATGTTATAATACGTTACAGTGCACACATGAGATGAGTCTGTGCATGGAAAGAGAATATGGAAGTGGTGATGGAATAGCAAACGAAAAATCCATGCTGGAATCTCAACCCTCAAGTTACTTGATCAGAATTCTACTCAGTGATGTCAATGAATTGCCTTGTTGCGGTGTAACAGTTATATTCAAGAAAAAGAAATCCAACCGGGAAATAGAGGAGGCAGCTGCAATATAAAAAATAAATCAAGTAGAGCTCACACAAGAGATTATAAAAAAAAAAGGGAGAACGCAGCTGTAAGGAAAGATGGAGCCAGCAAAGAGAATAAAAGAGCAAGAAGACAAATACTAGTAGAGCAGCTATGAGTGACTGAACAGAGAAACATTACAATTAAATGAAGGCAACAATCAATCCCATGGATCTCAAAGCAAGGAAAGAGTACAGGCTTGTTACTTCTTAATATCATCAGCGAAAAAATAAAAAAATTCTGGAGTTACTATGTCCCAGCATCTGGTTGCTTTACCCTATTTTTTGTAAATATTTTGATAATTTATAAAAAGTAGTATTTTTGATAATTTTTTATTAATATTTTAACAATAAAAAAACTATAATTTTCATTATATAGATCTTTTTTCAAATTTTATGAAATATGATTAGGTTCATGAAATTGATTATAAATATTATTCTTTATTATATTTGTATTCACAAAATAATTTCTGTTGATATACAAACCTGTGCAAAATATTATTTTGATATATCTCACACAGATTTTTACGCTAATTATCTCGCAATAATGATTTTTTTAAAGAAAAATTCAGAAAGATGTAATAAATTCATATTTTAATAGATTAATAATAATTCATGTATCATGGATTTCACAAGATTATTGCTGATTTTAATTCTATCCGGATTGTTGCAGAGTTGATTTAACTTCTCGTAGAGTTGATTTAAAGTCCGAGGTATTTTGTATTAGTTCTAACAACCCTATCAGAATCTCATTAATTTTGATCGGATTTCAAAATTTAAAGAACACATAAATTTATCAAAATCCATCATTTTATTAAAATTCACCCGATGTTAATAAAATTTTAAAACCTAAATCAAATAGCCCTAATTTTTTTAAAAAAAAACACTTTAAAATCTTAACTGAATAATCCAAAATTAAAATAATATTTTATATTTCAAATTAAATACCATCAAAATTTTAAAATCTTTTAAAATTCAAGCTGAATTCCTCCAAATTTCAAAAAACTAATAAAATCATTCAAATCCCGATTGAATACACATTTAATAATTTTGTTAGTAAAACAATTGGATTAACAAAGAAAGCCGATCTTTACTATATTGGGTTAAATATCAAATTAGTCACTTAATTGAAGGCCATATATCGAGGTTTTTTTCGAATCACTTCAATAATAAATATCAAATAAATACCTCTAAATATCTGATCAAGAAGTAAAATAATCTTTTATCGAGTTCTATATATTTTTATTCAATATCAACATAACCAAATCAAAAGTCATGAATTACAGTATTTTAGATAATATATTTAAACTAGTCGATTAAGACGCGCTTTGCAGCGGCCCTATAATATTTTTGTAGAATTTTAACTATTAACTATTTAAGAAAAAAAATATAAATATATATAAATATTGAACGCAATATTTTACAAAGTAACATACATAAACTATAAAATAAGGGGTTTTTTTAAAAATACCCATTACATAAAAGATTTTTGCGAAAATACATTTTCATATTTGCAAAAATACCATTTTTTAAAAAATATTTGCAAAAATACCAACTTTTTAAAAAATATTTGCAAAAATACGATTTACAAATTTTGCAACCATATTTGCAACTGACATCAACCAAAATCAACCAAAAATGCAACTTATAAAAATTTAATAATTGGAATTATATTTGGTTGCATAATACAGTAGAACCTCGATAAATGAATGTTCGATAAATGAATAACCTCGTCAAATGAATATTTTTTTTACGGTCCCAACTTGGGACAATAGAGTAAATGAATAATCTCGCTAAATGCATTAATGAATAAATTTTATTGAAATCTTTAAAGGCCCTATGTAAACATAAATGAATATTCACTAAAATTAAAATAATATATATTTTTATGATATATGTCATCTAGTCAAAAAAAATTATAAATTCAAATATAATTTAATAGACTCTAAGTATATTACTAATACAATCGTATGAACACTCTCAAGTATATTAAAATAGTACAAGCATACTATACTTAATTTATATGTATAATTCATGTATGCATATTATTGAAAGTGAATAAAATATATGGTAAGAATTTTAAATTTTTAACAATTATATTTATCTTCTAGTTACATTCGAATATTAAATTTTAAAACATCATTATCATATTTAAAAAAATAAAAATATTATCTAAATGAATAAATATTCATTTATCGATAATTGAATAAAATATTCATTAATCGATAAATAAATAATCTCGTTAAACGAATATATTTTTTTGGTCCCAAGTGTATTCATTTATCGAGGTTCTACTGTAGGTTGCATAAGTAATTAATAGGTAACAAACCCTACAGTGCTGATTTTTGTAAATTTTTTCATGTTGCTTTGGTTGCAGACCGTATTTTTGCAAATATTTTTTTATTACATTTGGTTGTAGAACCTATTTTTGCAAATATTTTAAGAAGATGGTAAAATCGTAAAAAAAAACTTAAAAAATGATATTTTTGGTAATTTCTCTAAAATAAACTATTGACATATTTTTATACCGATTTTGTATCATATTTTCTTGAGCCGACACTCATTACACTAAATACATATAAGAAAAAAATACTAAAAATATGCAATAAGTATTAACCACCACTTCAAACTTCAACCATTTGTATTATTACAAAAATTATAAATTTCTTAAATATCCATAGACTTGTATGCTGATTTTGTGTCATATTTTTTTAGCCGATGTCCGTTGCATAAATACATGTAAATAAAAAATACTAAAAATCTTCAATAATAAAATTTAAGTATTAACCACCGCTTCAAACTTCAACTATTAGTACCCTAACAAAAATTATAAATTTCTTAAATATTCCTTGACTTTATATGCTTATTTTGTGTCATAGCTGATGCCCATTGCACTACATATATATAAATTAAGAGTATTAAAATTAAGCAATAATAAAAATTTAATTATTAACCACTGCTTCAAAATTCAACTATTTGTATTATCACAAAAAATACAAATTTCTTAAGTATTCTTAAACGCTACAATAAAACTTTTTAGTGCGTACATGTGTATCATTATAATATAAAAGGTTCATCATGGGAACATGATCGACTTTTTATATAATCATTATTTTTTATGTGAATTTGAATGTAAATAAGAGATTTCAATTTTAGTGTAGTTAAGAAAAAAAATAACATTTGTTAAATTGAATTTTGAACATGATTTTTTTATATTTTGTTTTTACTATGAATTTGAATCTAAATAAAGAAATTAAATTATGTAAACATGATTGATTAAAAAAATTATGAGATAACGATATTTAATAACTCTAATTAATTCCCAAAATCACAAAAAGAATATATCAAAAACTATATACAAAGATAACATTTAATATAATTAATGTTAGATATAGAAATCAACTAAAATTTAATCGTCACATCCATACACTCATTTTGTGTAACCTATTGTAATAGGTCTATTGTTGTTCCAAACTTGTGATAAACTCTATCGAAACATATGTACCTAACATATTTATAAACCCAAAAAAATGATTAATAATAGTTTGTGTATGTTATGTGCCCTCCTACGGGAGAAAATAAATTAAAATATACAAACACTTATCATTAATATGCAATGTTATTAATGGACACGAATTATCATAAAATTCTCAAATTTAAGACGTGAGGAAAACTAATTAGTATATCATGTTTTTATAGGCAATTTAAGTTATAACAAAGATTAAATTTCAAATAGGATTATAATATAAATATTTAATAAAGATTAAATCCTAAATACAATTGTAATAAAACGTTATAATAAATATTAAATTATAAAATAGATTGATTTTTATATATTTATCGTGTTTCCTATAAATTTGAATCTAAGTAAGATAACTTAATTTTATTGAATTAAAATAGAGAAGTTCTAGAAAAATAGATTAAAACTTAAATACGATTTAATTTAGTTGAGAAAGAAGTTGATTTTGTTTAATTAAATTTAAATAGAATTGACTTTTATATATTTAATATCTTCCCTAAAAATTCGAATTGAATTAAATAGTGAAACTCTAGAAAAACAGATTAAAACTTTAATATGATTTAAGTTAGTTTAGAAAAAAAAGTAATATTTGTTTAATTAAATTTTAAATAGAATTGCATAAGAAAATTTAATTTTATTTAATTAAAACTGAGGAGCTCTAGAAAAATAGAAAAATATTTTTTGGAAGATCTGAGAGCTCCTAGGGGTTTTTATTTATATATATATATAATAAAGATAAAGAAAAATAGTAGACTAAGTCGCGTTTCGTGGCGACCTTATAATAATTTTTAAAAACTTTAAAATTATATGTCATTTTAAGGAAAATATAGGGAAAAAATATCAATAATATTATATAAATTAATGAACGCAATCTTGTACAAATTTAACACCGATTTTGTGTCACATTTTTTTAGACCGACAACCGTTGTAATAAGTAAATTTAATCAAAAGACATCGCACTATGCAATAATAAAAATGTAAGTTGCATAAACCAATTTAAAAGAGGAAATGTTTCCTGAAATTATCGGTCTTCTTATATGGTTCTAGAAAACTAAATCTAAGAGTTAAAAAAGGAAATCAGGACGTTTTATATTTGGAATAGATGTTTACTATTTAAAAAAGAGATGCTCTATTTAAATTTAAATTTCTATTCTATTTCAAATATAATAAAGGAGAGGTTTGAATTCCTTTCATTTGGCTTTCTTGTAACTTTGAATTTATATGCGGAAATTTAAATATATAAAAGGAAATAGAAATAAATTTTATATAAGGATTCGAATATAAATTAAAAAAATTCATATATTAACTAATTTTAAATAAATTGTGTTACACTATCACTAAATATGCTTACTCTTTCATGCATGGTACATTGATCATGATCATTATTCTAGACATGGTATAAGCTTTTGATAAAGTGGATAATCGAAATTTTAATAATATTAATATAACATTAAATATGTATTTATTGAATAAAAATTAAATTTTGGGTAGCAGAAGATATGTTTTGAAAGTAGATTGGATGAAACTACATGATACATCACTCTTAAGAAAATCTACAAAACGCATAAAATATTTTATATAATTAATAGAAGCCACAAAGAAAAATCAAATAAATTTAGAATTTCACTTTTTTCCGGAGATGAAATTTTTGCAATGTTTGATGAGGAAAAAAATTTATACATACTGAGATAATTTTAAAATTTGTAAAGACTAAACATGATTTAAAGTGAAGTTGCAGAAATAAAAAGTAATAATTTCAAACCTTTGTAAACGCACCACTTGCTCGAAAGGAGGGGTGCAAAGACAGGGCAATGGCACATTCAAAATTTTCCCAAACACTGCAGATAATAATATCACATTCATGAATTCTCATATCAATATAATTAGTAGAGTAAAGTACACTTTGTATACTCACATTTTAGTTAAGACACCAATTGTAATGCTATAGTTCAAAATTGAGCACTTGCAATATCAATGTTTGTATTTCACTGCACTTTGTTGCATTCCGTTAACTGAGATTAACTCCGCTATTAATTTATGGAGTAAATTGTACTTTGTGTACTCGCACATTATTCTAAAGTGCATTTTGTGTACTCGTACTTTACTCTAAATTTTAAACTAAAGTATTGCAAGTGATGTTTTGAGCAAAGTGTGGGTACACAAAATATACTTTATAGTAAAGTGCGAGTACACAAAATGCACTTTACTCTCTAAATTAATAACGGAGTTAATCTCAGTTAACGGAATGCAACAAAGTGCGATAAAATATAAATATTGATATTGCAAGTGCTCAATTTTGAACTATAGTATTGCAAGTGATGTCTTAACTAAAATGCGAGTACATAAACCGCACCATTACTTTAATTAGTAATGCCAAAACACAGTTGAATAATGAATTAATATAATCGTCCATAACGATTAACTTTAACACTTGAATTAGTCAAATCTGTAGATATTAAGCCAGAAACATAGTTCAACAACAAAAATTTCCAGTAAAAACTATTCATCCTAATAACGCATAATCATAAATTGAAAAGATTAGAATGCGAGCATAAAAAACTTACGATTCTGTTAACAAAGATGATGAAGGAACTAAAATTGTGGAGCTAAAATTATAAAAAAAAAGATGAAAAATTATGCGAGCTGCAAATAATACCTCATACTATGCTCATGTTAAAGAAAATAAGATATTACCTTCAGAGAGAAAAATTTCACAAATCAAGAACGACTTCTGAATTTATTTCAAAAAAAAAAACGACTTCAGAATAACCTAAAGGCGCATGAGCAGTTGAGCACTAACTCTTGTAAGGATCAAATCTGTACTGAGTAGTTTTGGTGTAGTTTTATCCAAGAACCTGAATATTAAAGATAATTTGATGTAGAGCTGTAAGTGAACAGAGCCGTTCGTGAACAAAACTCGAGCTCGGCTCGTTTTAGATGAACTCGGTTCGGTTCATTTACTAAATGAACACGAGCTTGAACATGAAAATGTGTTCGGTTAGTAAATGAGCTCGAGCCGAGCTTTACACTTGTTCGACTCGAACTCGGCTCGTTTTGCTCGGGATCGGCTCGAGCTCGGCTCGAACTCGTTAAACTCGGCTCGATTCGTTTAACTAATTATAAATTTGTGAATCTTTTCTAAAATTTAGGAGCTAAAAAAGAAAATTTTAATTTTTAATATTTAAAATAGAGGAAAGATTGTATATATAATAATAAAATTTGATTAGATTTATAATTTTATGTCAACTTGTCTCCAATAAGTATTACCTTTTATACAATTTAGGAGATAAAAAAAAAAGGAAATTTCCATTTTTAATATTTAAAATAGAAGAAAGATTATACATATAGTAATAATAAATTTTGATTAGGTTTATAATTTTATGTCAACTTGTCTCTAATAAGTATTACCTTTTCTACAATTTAGGAGCTAAAAAGGAATTTTCAATTTTTCATATTTAAAATAGAGGAACTCTAGAAAATTAGATAAATATAAATCGAGCGATTCTAGAGCTCCTATGGGTTTTCCTTTATATATATAAAGATATATATATATTGATGATTGATTGGATAAATAGATAGCGTTTATGAGAATATTAACCTACAATATTTAGCTTCCTCCGTTAGAAAATAGTAAAAAAGAAATTGAGAATTTATCTAATATTATAAAGGTAAGAATATTAAAATTGTATATTTAATTTCCTCAATTAGTAAAACTTTAAAAGGCAATTAAGACATTTTCTAATAAAATAATTTATGAGACTATTAAAATTGTAAATTTAGTTTCATCCATTAAGTTTGAAAATAATAAAAGAAAGTTTTATCAAGTTTGAAAATAATAAAAGAAAGTTCTATTAAGATTGAAAATGATAAAAGAGAAAATTACAATTATTAACATAAGGTTCTAAAAATTCGAAAATAATAAGGAAGTTGTAATTTTATACATCAAAGAAAGTTCTATCAAGTTTGAAAATAATAAAAGAAAGTTCTATCAAAATTGAAAATAATAAAAAAGAAAATTGCAATTATTAACACAAGAGCCTACAAATTCGAAAATAATAAGGAAGTTGTAATTTTCAAATCAAAATAAAGTTCTATCAAGTTTGAAAATAATAAAAGAAAGTTTTATCAAGATTATCAAAGAAAGTTCTATCAAGTCCTACAAATTCGAAAATAATAAGGAAGTTGTAATTTTCTAAATCAAAAAAAAGTTTTATCAAGTTTGAAAATAATAAAAGAAAGTTCTATCAAGTTTGAAAATAATAAGAGTGTAATTTTCAATTTCCTTGCTACAAAATCGAAAATAATAAAGGAAGTTGTAATTATTAAAATTAAAAATTGAGAAAAATTGAGAAAATTAGAAAAATAGAACGGAGCGATTCTAGAGGCGCCACCTCACCGCCCCGTCTTCTCCTTTATATAAGTATATTGATTTTATTTACTATTTATTTTTAATTAAATTTAAGAAAATAATTATATATTTTAAATAATCTAAATATATTATTTAAAATACTAGAATTCATACATTTTATTTGGTTAAGATGACATTCAAAAAAAATAGTATAAGAAACTCAATAAAAATTATTTTTTCTATTTAATATTTATTATAACTTATTCGAAGAGACGCGGAATAAAATGATGATATATAGCCTCCGCTTGCTATATTACCTCATCAGGGTTGACGCCACGAGATGTTGAAGCGTTAATGGAAGAAGGCAGGAATAAGAAGACAAAGGGGTACGCATGGGCGATTGTAGCAGGATTCACCGCCGCTCTAGCTGCCATTTCCGCCAAGCTCTTTGAGCTTCAGGTACTACTATATACACTTGTTCATTTCTTATTTATTCTCCATGTTACATTTGCCTATTTCTTCGATTACTGCATATATATAATTTAGTTTTCAGATCTACAATTGAATTCAGTTTTCAATTACTGATGATTTTCATTTTATATCGTTTTTTTAAGAAATTACCTCATCATAGAATCTCTCATTTTAGGTGTTTTGGAGTAATTAGTAAGGCAAACTATATATTTAACAATTCACCGAGGACCTCCGTTAGCTACTTACTAGGGATCCCGGTTTTCGTGTCCAAGTAGTAAACTGCAGCTCTTAGTGATGTAGTAATTGTTGTCAAGTAACCAATAATTAACTATCTCAATACCTTATAGTGTCATGAGGAGGAGGCTTTAATTGGATTATATGACATTCAACACTTTCCGTCACTCGTACGTGTGGACAAACAAACCAATACACGAGTTAAATTAAACTAACACGTGATTTAATTTAATTTAAACCAATTAACTTCTTCTCCTAACGCCTTGGGATCGAGATTTTAGGAGTGATGGTGATTTAACAATTATATGAGAAATGTATCTACTCCTATTATGTTATATGCTAATAAACAAATTTTTCCTTGAACAGCTAGTTAAATATGGCTTAGTCATATTTTTCAATGTGTTAATGTGGGGATGCTATGTAAATAGTCTAAAAGCTCTGTCATCTCTACAAGCTACTGTCACAAACTTCGCCACCAACTTCTTAACCTCGGGTTTAGCTGGATATTTCCTTTTTGAAGAGGCTCTTTCATATAAGGTAATTTCAAAAGTTGCTGCCAAGTGGTAAATGTATTTATGTTATTACTCTATTTTAACTATCAGTGCCACTAGTAGTTTGTGTTCTCTCGTATATATCATCACTTGCTTACTCAAATAATTTTCTTCGTGATGCTTGAATGTATATCTCTCTTTTACGTCACGATTCACGATTCAAAATTAGATCTTGCACTTTTTTTGATTTTGCGCATTTCACAACACTGGTTTGCAACAGAAAACTGCGAAACTGATTTTTTTTTGCTAATTATGACCACTTATGATCATATAAGCAACAGAGCTGGTAACAGAATCATGCTAGATGTACAATGTTTTTGAGCACTGAGCAGTGTGTTATGGGCATCTTGAACTTGTATTATTCTGCAGAGTTTTTAAGTATTTTCTGAAATGATTCCTAATTCAGCAGCTGTACATTCCATTTAAAGAGTTTAACATGTTTCTTTTAATCTTTTCTGCGTTCTACTTAATAATAAAAATAAGATATAAACTTGTTTCTGTCATAAACCTTGTATTGTATGATATTATATGCACCAATAGATCTTTTGTCTGAACGACAGTGGCAAAAAAGTTCTTTAGAAAGAATGTAAAAGACCTTGCTAACATATTAAAGTTGACTGCGAACTGGGTAGCTTAGTGTGGTTCCATACTTATAACAAGCCCCGGAACAAGTTAGACACATATATTTTCATCCAGTGAAGTTTAGACTAGCAACTGTCTCTTGCTAACAAATGACATAATATCTTTAAACCTGAAAGAAGATCTTTTACAAACTGTTGATTCCATTGAATGATATCTATCTGAACTCAAGGTTGCTTTTACAGTGGTTCACAGGTGCTGTTCTCATTGTTGTTGGTGTATTATTACTCAGCAAGTCGAGCATAGAGACAAAGTCACATGCAAATTAGGTGTCCATTTCTTTTATCAACGTTGATGTGTTTTCCATGGTCAGACGGTAGTGGTATCAGAAAGATCCAGTGGGGTACCATTCATTAGGCCAAACACAATCGTCCTGTGTTCAATAAAGTTCTGCTCAACTCTCTGAAGGTAGAATACTTACGAAGTCAAATCAATTTAAGACTGATCATCACCAATGTAGTTGTAAGATCTTATTTGCCTTGGACATCAAAAGAAAGACCAAACTATTGGTGGTGTCTTCAGGGTTGTACTTGGTATACAATATGGTTTTATATATCTGTGTTCACTTGAAATTTTCTTTTTGTTTTCTTGGCGATGTAATTTGTGAAAGATCAAAAGATTGAAGTATTATCACTTAAAAATTATGCTTTCATTTCCTTGATGTTCATTATAATTTATTATCGTAGCCAGTGTCTAAAGTCACCTTTCAATCTTTCTTGGTATTGCCAGTCATCCTTATATAACATGACTATTAAACATTTCCACTTGGTCAAATATAGTATCAATTTTTTCTGGATTTTTTTTTTATTTTTTCATAATAGATAATTATTTAAAAAATTCACAGTTTAGTTTTAATAGAAAACTAGGTTTCTGGTTGGAAAAAAAATGATATTCATATATGAAGTAATTTTATAATTACATATGGAAAAAACTTTCATAATGCAGTAGAATATCTGGTTTTACATGGTAATTAGGTAGATAAACAACTTTCTTTACATCTAATATAACAAATTTAATCCTGACAAAAAAATACAGCAAATTTAATAAATTTTTAGTCAAAAAATAATTGTAATTTATAAGTAAACCATATATATTAATAAATATTAATTTCACGGCAATAAAGCAAGGGAAAGACAGAAGTTGCTTTTAGTAAATGTGTGTCTGTCGAAAGAAGAAAGGAGATTACTGATACCTTAGGTGTGAGAGAGGAAGTGAAGCATGAGAAGCATGAGAGCTAACTAAGAGGACCTGTTAGCGGCCATGGGATCATTTTCATACTTGTTTGTAGGTAAAAGATTTTTAGTGTACTTATTCTTCTTATTAGTTAATACTGTTAAAATATTGAATACTGAGATGCAAACAGACCAAGTAGGAGATTGTCTAAGACGTGAGCATGTTGAATTCCTTTTCAAAATCTTGGAGCACTGCACGAGGCAAGATACCCAGGTTAAATGTGTTAATGTGTTGTGTGCATTCTAAATGTTATTAGGAATCTTTTCTATTTTAAGGGCACGTCTCTTAAATAATTTTGCCCTTGTATACCAGAGATTTGTTGTTGCAATCCTCTCACATGTAAACTTTACTGCACTCCAGGAGGCAGTGTCAGCAGTGAAAACTCACCTACTTGTGAAGGTTATGAATGATTGTGACCGTTGTAATGTATCTGAGTATGCATTGACCATCTGGTAATCATTTCTAAATTAGATACTCAGTTTCCCATACTGGTCAACTAAATCATGTGTAGTTAACTGGTGATTCAATTCAAATGTGCAGGCTGTGTTCACATTGGCGAATATAGCTAAGGTTCTGCCCATGTCTGTAAAAGATATACTAGCGAGCGGTGCTTTGGAACGTGTGAATAGTGTTCTTGTAGTCCATGATCGAAGTGAAATGTTGGATCGTGTAGCCTTGTTTTTGGCAGCTGTTTGTTGCTCACACTATATTTTTCATTTTGATAAGGTTATTTGATTGGATTTTATTAAATCTGTTTTGAGTGTTTTTCTTTTGTAGAGCCATTTATAAGAACCCCGTGCATTCTTAGACAACTGCAAATTGTTGGCAGGTAGATGTAGCCCTTACTATCTTGCAAAAACTCCTTGAGTTGACAATGGTTGATACTAAACACCATATAGAGCAAGCATGCTACGCACTCCAGTATCTTACATGGAAAAGAGCTCCAAATTGAAGAATTAGCGTTCAAGAAACTTATTGGATGCTTATTAGGATCATCCAGTAAGTAGGTTGGGTTTATTTTCTGTTGTTGGCCATATTTACTTGCAATCTGTACTTAGTACCTATTATGTTTGCTGGTGTTTCAGAAATCCCCCCAGGGCTGATTGTCCGTTTCCCGGTTATGCATTTGGAGTAATTGGAAATATTGCGATGTGGAGTAATGGTTATGCCATTTACGACTTAGAGTTTCCCTTTTAGTTTTGCGTGATCGTGGGATAAAGCTCTTTGGTTTGGATGTTTCAGTTGTAAACTAATTAGAGTTTTTTTTGGTGTCCTTGTGGGCTGAAAGACCTTTGATTCTTGCATTTCACTCGTAAACTTGTTCTCTTTCCAGTTGTGTGCTTTAGGAAAACCACCTTTGTTCTTTTTATTTTCACTGGTAAAGTATGTTGTTTGCTAACATTGAATAATGTGTTTAGATCGGATTTTAAGTGCAATTCTAAATTCTACTACTATACTATTATATAATATTGATGGTTAAATTACAATTAGACTGTTGTCAAGATATTGGTATAATATAACGATTCTTAATACTCCTTCTGTCCCCCTCAATTCTTTACATTGGGGGATGACACGGAGCTTAAGAAAAAGTGTAAATTAATAGGAAAAAGTAAGAAAAATGAGTAAAATGGTGGGGTCAATCAATATTTAATGTATAAAGTTGATATAAAGTAGGTATAGTGGAGAAAAATAGTGGATGTGATTGGATTTTATATTATAAAATCCCCATTTTTATTCGATTGACTTGGTGGTTAAATATCTATGCAATGCTAATAATCTACATTCTACATCACTCAATTAATCGTTGGATGGCAGTATAAATGCATATATATACATTTGATTATTTTATATAACCCAAAAATAGTGGGAGAGGAGGCTGCATTTGAAAATTCAGACTCTATTTCCAGCAACAGTTAACTGTGCAAGTATGTTTAATTATGTTCATATAATCACACGAGACATACGAAGATCTGTCTGCATTGAATGACAGTGATCTTAAAATAGTTATTCTCCCAGCAGCTCCCGCAAGTGCTTACCAGTCTGATACAGACATTTTGTCAGTTGCTCTAAGGATACGAAACAAGATGATTATACGAGTACCATAGTATCCGTATATATGTAACAAAGTTCCTTGTATGCTAATAAAGTGAAGAAGTTTACAAGGCAAGTGCACTTATCTCAGAACTACCTTGCAAACTTTTGAATATTGGATGCAGTCCATCACGAGGCAATTTCTTTGCTCTTCTGACAGACTTCTTAGAAGGCTTTGCTTTTGTCTTGTAATATAAACTAAATGCTTTAGCACAGGGCCTCTCCAATGAATGTAATTCGGTAGAAGACTCCAACAACACCCGAACCACATCTGTGTAAGAATCAATTATTGTCTGAGGGAAACGCCCATAAACAGTTTCTCCACTGGCAATTGCTTGATCAATTTTAGACATGAGATTATTGACATCATGTGAAACCTCCTCCGCAGTTGGAGCAGCCCTGATTGGCTTTGAGAGAAAGAGGTGAAGATCTAAAACATGCGGCATGTCTTCAGACGTGACAAAAGAAAATGCAGTACCAGTTCGACCAGCCCTTGCAGCTCGTCCTACTCGATGGACAAAAAGCTTAGGTCTAGGTGGGAAATCCCAGTTAATTACATTATCAAGCAAAGGAATGTCAATTCCTCTCGCTGCTACATCAGTCACGATCAGCAGCATAGTCTTTCTTGCCCTAAATTTTGATACATGCATCTTGCGAGCATCTTGGTCCATATCACCATAGCAAACAGATGGATAAATACCCCTTTCTTGACAAAGAACATTAAGAAACTCAACATGATATTTTGTGGAAACAAAAACTAACGTCTGCTCATCAGACTTTATCATCTCCTCAATTAAGTACAACAATGCAGCATGTTTTTCTTCCGGCCTCAGAGTTAAAAAGACAAGATTCAAATCAGGGCTAATCTTAGTCTCCAAATCAAGTCGCACAAGCTGAGGATCTCGTAAACCAGCTCTAGCAAATTCGGCAAGGGCACGTGGTAAAGTTGCACCGAAGAGCAAGATTTGGCAATCTACATTGACATGGGAAAAAATTTGATGCAGCTGCTCAGCAAAGCCCATGGTAAACATACAGTCCGCTTCATCAAAAACCACGTACTCCACACTATGCAACAAAAGATCTTTAAACTCAAACAAATGGTGCATGATCCTACCAGGGGTTGCAATGATGATATCCGGGTTTTGTGCCAATTCTTCACACTCACTTAGCCTGCTATCCCCTTGTACTAATAAGCCAATTCGAAGATCTGCATTGAATGACAGTCATCTTAACCAAGTCAATAAAATAGTTTTTCTCCCAAAATGCTTTACAAATAAATCCATCATGCATATTCACCTATAATACAATTACATCTATTTTTTCAAGTGTGATTTACTTACATATGAATACAATTATTAACCTAATCATAAATATATTATAGAACATTACCCACCAACATAAATTCCCAATCCTTCACAAAATACACACATATAAACGAAGTCCAAACACAAGTAATGTAGTAAAAAATGACACTCCACAATATCTTAGTGGTTACTTAAATCACTATTACAATCATCCTATTACCTATTTATAAGTAACCACTATCCATTACTTATTTTATTATTATAAATAAATAAAAAATTCATTTCCCTCTTTTTACAGAATGTTGTTACAGTTGATACGTAAAATCAAGTCTTTATATTACTAGGATTCATTATTATATAATATTTATAAGTAAGAACATTGTTATACTTGCTCTTCGTATTTTAAGGGATGATCAGGGAGGTGCTGACAGTGCACCTTAAAATACATGCATAAAAAATCAAAAAGGATTACTATTTTGAAACAGATCGTACCGATAAATTTTCCCAAATCCTGAGCAGATTTAAGAGTGTGAAGGGCCGAAAATGTGGTAGGAGACAAAATCAAAGCCCTGACTGGACCGCCTTGATCCGAATGATTTTGCAACCTCTGAAACATGGGTACCAAAAACGCGGCAGTTTTACCAGAACCGGTACCAGCCATAGCCACAACGTCCGATCCAGAGAGTATAAGCGGCATCGTTTTGCGTTGCATTGGCGTGGGAACATCGTATCCTTTTAGTTTAATTCCTTTTATTATATTTGGACTTAAACCTAACGACTCGAAACTTTTGTTGGTCATTGGATTGGATACAGGGGATGTACGTAAAATTTTATAGGGTTTATTGAATACAAGAGACGCAGGGTTTTGTTAAATACGTGAAACCCTTCAACTTTCTTACATGGGATGGGCTTTTACGGTTGCTTGTGCCCGATTCTTATTAAACTTTTATTATTTAGGTCTGAATATTATTATATATAATTTAATTTTCTTAATACTCTGCATAGAATATTTAATATTTTTCTGATTATTTGAGTTTCAAGCTGTTTTACCTCATATTTGTCCCCGAAATATATAGCTATCCTCATCCCAGCCTCGGTCTTCAATTTTCGATAACTTGGAACTTACAATCTCCTAAACTTCTCTGTAAAAGTAATTTAAATAAATCTTCTGCAACAAGCAGTTTCTGGAAAACATTTTATTCTGAGTAAAAAGTATTGATCGATCTCATTCCCCAACCATATATTATTACTTGAATTAAATATATAACAATATTCAATGATCTAGGTGGAGGCTGAAAATCACTAAACTATTAAGTGGCGTTGGCCTTGGTCCATTGTTTGAACTTTGAACATACGGAATTTGCTTTAATTTCTTCACAGCTTGTACATGTAACAGGCAGTATGTGGACAATGCAAATAATTCAACAGTATAGTAGCATACCAGTATCTATAATTTAAGTTTTTTACTTTTTAGGCAGCAGACTAGCATTTTGGAGTCTCACAATAAAATTAAACAATATCCAATATATTATAATATATCATATATATATATATGACCCCCACTCGGCACTCGGCCTCTTTCACAGACATGTCAGTTCACTGCATATGTGAACGTTCCGTAAATAATTGTCAACAAGCTACTGTCTAGATCAAGAAATTTGTCAAGAAAGGATCAAGAGGCCAAGATATATTGTCACCATGTGCCTATCCAAGCACCAAGGAACAAATATACACTTCAAAACACGGATTGGGAATGAATTTGCTTTTGAACAGAAAATAAATTTGATAAAAGCTGATCAGGCCAACGGAAAACTAAGTCATGTACTTTTCAGCAACAACCACTAGCTGCTGCATCTTGTGCAGGAGCTTGTTTAAATATATTCCGTTTGCCAGCAGTAGATCCATCTGCTAGGAGACTAGGTGTTTCCAAAATCTGCATATAAATAAAACACAATCAGAGACCGTGAATCTACTGCAGATGAGATCAGAGCACATCCACTAAATCAGTATTATCCATAAGTAATCAGCAGATGGACGTCGGAAAACTATCAACCTGATAAGTTGTAAAATAACATGTGTAATATATACAAATGGACCACAATCCAACGTTTTATTAAATAACAGTTTCTTTTACTTCCACAAACTTGGGCCCATTGGAAACTAAATGGCACACGTCCCAGCAATACTTTCATCTTGTACCTTCTAATCTATTTTCTGTTAAGAAAGACTCTCACTGTCTAATTGGTCAGAGTAATTCGACATACTTCACTTTCAACAGCTAAATCACCTGAATAACAATTGCAAAAAGGCAACCACTGTCTATTTGGGTTTTGTTTGTAATCAATATTAACAAAATTCACATAGTTGATTGTGCCGACTTTCAATGTATCCACAGCCCCAATATATTATCAGTTGCTTTCTCTTAAATGTATGCTGAATAATTCAGTTCTACTTTCTCTTTGCTATCACTTTGTAAGGACGAAAATAACATACATTAAAATTCGAGATAGTGGGTGCACAAATCCTTTACTTTAAGATTCTACTGAAACTTTAAAGGTTCGTCACTCTCCACCTGACTAAAAATTTTGATGAAAATACCTTCATGAATTTTAAGAAGCTCAATGATTTTTAACTAATGTGCAAAACTTTCCAAAAAAATTTGCAGCAGGCGGGGATTCTCACAGAACAAAGGGGTCTTCATGGAAACAGCCTTTCAGTTATTGTCTGGGCACATCCAATCACCCGAGACTTAATATTCATACATCTCAGCTTTCCCGACCCTACTTCCACCCTTCCCAGACCCTACTTCCAATTCCCAATTCAAGATAATGGGTATGTTTAATTTGGTCTATAGCTTTGGGAAAGCTCCATATTTGAATATCTTTATTCAAATTATCTTGCAGAGGAATCCTACCCACGTTTACAAAATGGTCCCCTTAAAATTTTGCAAATATTAAGATAAATCCTATGATTACAGTCCAACCGACTAATTTGCTGATCACATGGTCGAAGACAAAGTGTACGGAAATAGACAAAAGCAACACTCCGGGGCTTTTTGTTTTAGTGTTCCCCAAATTTTATTTACTTTCTGTTTTATTAATGAAATTTGTTACCGTTTGATGGTCACGATAAAATCTTAATTTGTTACCATTTGATGGTCATGAGAAAATCAAAGATTTTATAATGACTAATTGACTACATAGAATCAAGTAAACCACATTTTACTTTATGCTCGAAATAGGGAATAAGATACATGTGAGAACTTAATGAACATACACAAATGCTGCAAGGGAATAAGATGTTAAGGATAGTATATACCTTCAATACAAGTTCCTCAAAACATTGCTCTACATTGACCCTTGTTTTTGCACTGCACTCAATGAAGAGGCATCCATATTCCCGAGCAAAGTCAATCCCCTCTTTCTTGGTGACAACTCTTTCACTTTCCTGACAAAAAGGTCAGCAAGGACTATATGAAACCCTAACGCAAAAAAATTGAAAAAAAAAAAAATTGCTGCATCATCTAAGAATGTCGAAGAGCTTGTGATATAACACAATTTTTCTCAGTGATACTATACAGTGGTACAATAGCATTAGGGTAGAAGCAACTAAGTGTACTGTGCAGGTGCACAAGATCTTGATCAAGTTTATAAGTGGATACCTTGTCAACTTTGTTTCCAACAAGCAGCTTGATGCAATCTTGATTTGTTGAATACAGGTCAATTTCTTTAGACCATATGTCAGACAAATTTGTGAAAGTGTCCCTCCGTGTTACATCATAAACTGCTCATTGTGCAAAAACATAGTTAGGTATGTAAACAAGTCACATAATTTTAAGTCGAACACAGTCAGAATCAAGATCCGAAGTAATAAGTTAACTGTGACAATCTAGACAAGGCAGATCGAGGTTCGATGAAATTAGAAAAATATGCAATGAAGAAGTATGAAGAAAAACATTCGCGCAAGTAGTTTGCAACAATAGATTTGGCCTTCATATGTGTAGATGGCCAAATGTGAACCGCATTCCTCATCAAGTATTTTGTTCCTTGTACAAGACATTAGAAAGTCGATCGAAAAGGGAAAAAAAATCAGTATTTACTAGTGCCAGGACATCTAACAAGCTATAATATCAAAACTTCACTTAAGTACAATAACTCTAACAAATTCATTGTATATCCACCTTCTCGACTTCCAAAACAAGGAGGCGCGACAAAAAGTTGATTGTCACTATTAACTATTAACTATCAAACTTTTCACCCCTTTCATGGTTTTTTCGTCAAAAAAAGCTACTGCCTCGAGTACTCAAATTTTAAGGGTACTTTGGATATGTGGAACTTATACAGTCATAACTAGGAAGGAAAGATGAAAATCAAAACTCTAGAACCATCATGACAATACTCAGCAATCATATTAGTCCTAGAAACTACATCTTTCATTGGCATTATATCGACAATTTATGAATGACAAATTAATTATCCTAAATTAAACCACCCAGCATCAGTCTAAGAGGTAATATTCTTTGTGGAACACGTTTAGATAGTGTTTTTGCCTCTGTAATTGATCATTTCTTCACATAACTTCTAACCATTATAGTCCAAGAAACAACATTTCAGCCAGGCACTGAATCAAACACCTTTTGAGCTTTCTTTATAATTGTGTCCTTCACATATTCAGAAACTAAACCGTTCAGAAAAATACACTGCTTTTTTCCAACATTTAGTCAAAGGGGATTCAGCTTCATTTAAAAGGTTTTTTCAGAAATACCTGGCAATTATTGAGTCCCGTAAAACAATTTTTTTTTTAGGAAACAATCTATGAGAAAGCTCTCTTTTTGCAACTGCTTTCTCTTACATTACAAAGAATTTATGTATTTATTAGTTTTCTTTACCATTTTATTCCACCGAAACTGGATGAAAGTAATGTTACATAATTTAGGAATGAGGAATTATGAACGAATGATGATGGTGCATTAAACAAGGAAAGGTTTCCCAGGATACAAGATACTAGATCACAAACCATAACAAGAGAGAAATCCTTAAAGAGTTCATACAATTCAATGTCAATAAGCTACTTTCATGTGGGAAATTACACAGCTTACTTAGGAGTTAGGTCTCACTATTCCTAATTAGTTAGGTATATAAACTGTATAGGATATCTATCATATAATTAGCGGGGTCAGATTCATGTATAAATACAATATATATATATATATATATAAGTACTTTAAATATTTGACAAAAAAAAAGGTACTTTGAATACAGTTGTACGACTTAAGCTACTGTTCTTAAATATCTAAGTAGTTCATAAGAGGAGAATGTCATATGAAGGCAAGATCCAGCTATGCCCGCAATATTATAAATAGAAAAGGCCTGCCATATGGAACAGATAGCTGTATTTAATACAAAACCATATCTTCCAACCTTTCTAGATTCATTATTTTGTATATACCTCACAACTAACTTCTCTTTCTCACCCGGTTTAGTCCCTTCCTATTCAGTTTGTCTGTTCCTTTCGAGATTCATTAGTTTGTATATACCTCGCAACTGACTTTTCTTTTTCATCCAGTTTGGTACCTTTCTAGGAGGGAGGGGGAGAAAGAGCGGGAGGAAGGGAGGGAGACAGAGAGAGAGAAAGAGAAACTTGCAATTATTTTTATCACTCAAGAACTTCCTGTTCATGAAAGTTGCTTAAATAAAATTCAACACAAACCATCAATTTAGAGCCGGCAATTTCGTACCCGACACGAAAACACGACACGAAAATTACGGGTTTGGTTTAACCTTTTCAGTACACGAACACGAAAATACACGAACACGAAATTACACGAGCGAATTTAGTGTCGGTTTTGGGTTTACCCTTGGGTACACGACATGAAACGAAAGTACACGAAATAATTAAATGAATAAATAAATATTTTAAAATTATATAAATAATACATATCATAAATAAATATTGTATGAATTATTTTTATACAAAATTATATACTCAAAATATTGTATATCATAATTCATAAATACTTAAAATAATCTGTATGTATTGGTCATGGTCAATGGGCACTCAGCACTTATCGTTTTCGTTTCGTGTATTTTTTGTTTCGTTTTCGTTTTCGTGTACTTTCGTGTACTTTTCGTGTAATTTTGTGTAATTTCGTGTACTTTTTGTTTCGTTTTCGTTTTCGTGTACTTTTCGTGTACTTTTCGTGTACACGATAAGTACACGACAAATTTCGTGTACTTTTCGTTTCGTTTCGTGTTTACACGAAATTTTTCGTTTCGTTTTCGTTTTCCAAAACGGGTACACGAACTTATTTCGTTTCGTTAATGGTTTAGCCTCTTAGTACACGAAACACGAAAGTACACGGCACAAAAGTACACGACACGAATTGCCAGGTCTACATCAATTACTGGCCCACGCGTATTATAAACATGACTAATACATATAAGAACGTGGAAACTTCTATGATTGTATATAATGTATTGTCAATGGTCTAGACTTCAAGAGCAAAATTCATTATAGTATATGGTTTCATCCTTATCTGGTAATGCAAAATTTTCTACTATTTCAATTCATTCTTGTATTCTGTAATTAAAAGCGCCAAAGACTTTCCTAGCAATGCTATATGTAACAATTTGAACAGTACGTCAGTTATTCAGTGGATACATTAGCCAATAAAAAACAGACACTTCTTTTTATCTCCATTTGCATTCCCCATCAGTTTATATGAGAATGATAACACACAGTGAAACATGTGCACGTCAATTTTGGAACATTAATCTGTTATAATTCAAATTTCCAAGGCCAATTTGGCATTGTTCCCTCAACCTGTTGTAAGGTTAAGTACTATAAGCGGAAGTGATCTGGAAAAAATCCGGAAAAGTGTTCAGTAAATAAATAATTACTTTCTTAGTTAATGATCAATTTTTTTTTAAAGAATGAAATTGAATATTAAGGTAATCCTTATCTTACAAAATTAAATTACTTCCTCACAAGTTGAAATGTATTGTACCGTACTATAAAAGCAGCTTTTCCAGTAGTGGTATCACAACTGTTTTTTCACAGCAATTTTTGTGAAACAAACTCTTAGTATGGCCAATGTCACCCACGGAATTATTTTCAATGTGCAATTCTTGATGTATATGATCTAAAGAAACGAGTCATAAATCTGAATTAGTTCTTACTTTTCTGGTGGCAGTATAAAGGTGGTAGTGACTAGTGCCTAGCTAGCTCAGTTTGAAATAAAGACAGACAAATGGTTTCGCACATGCTTAAATGAATAAAGGATCAAAGGTAATAGAGAAATGTAAATGCCTAATGGTCATTCTTAGACATGAGTACATAAATGTTTGGCACAACATCTACTAGTATTCGAATACCTCGGACATGCATGCGCTTTTTCGGGAAAAAGGAAGTCACTTCCTCTTCTCTTTCACCCTCTAAGTTTCCACCCCAATATAGTAAGGTTATTAAATTTTTTAGAAAGATGAGAGGAGGTATTAATTAGTCCAGAACAGGTGGTCTCATAAGTCGTGGGTCTTACAAAAACAACTTCCTTACTATAGGAGTAGGGGTAAGGTCTGCAGTCTTTACTTCTGGGAGAAGGGGTATCTACGTCTCACTCTATTTACGAGTGGGTTACAATTTACATTGTGTTTTGGTTTGGTTAAGTTCGGTTCGGTTTGGGTGGTCTTATAATGTTTCATCTTTATCTTTTTTACATAAGGGATTGCGTTGTATTGTCAGCCTATCTTATCCATGCATGTGCATGAACATCCACAAGAAGTGTTCACAGGAAATAAACATTTTATCAAAACCACGCTTGAATTACTTTATTAATCAAGAACTACTTTCACAGCGACGAGCTAGACAAATAATTAAGTCTTACACCTAAAATGCTACACAAGCAATGTTTTCCATGCACCATGGGTTCCATTACTGCTAAAGCATTTTGAACTACCTAACAAGAGTCAGGGATAATCACAATATCCAAAGCTGTATGTAATACAATTAGAAACTCGAACTACAAGTAAAATACTCAATTATCTCCACATAACCAAAACACATTAAAGTAATCAACCAAACAGCAACCAGAACACCACATCAGTACATACATTCAAACTATCAGCCAACCAATTATTAGAAAGGAAAAACCAGGGATGCTGGCTGAAATCTTCTAGTGTACGCTGGGGGAAACCTTGTATGTGACAGATACTTGTAACAATCTCTACTGAGACATTGAGGAGGAATTAATCATTTTTCACTACTTCAACTATTCACGATATGATATATTAAACAGTAAAATGAACAAAAAATGTTGGTTTTCCGAAGAACATGCAGATTTTCATAAACATGTGAATGGATATCAGCTAATACAATGCAAAAATAATCAATAAATTTGCTTCAGCAAAAGAAAACATACCCATTACCACTCCTTGGGCTCCTCTGTAGTATGAGCTAGTTAGAGTTCTGAATCGCTCCTGACCAGCTGCGTAATATATATTAAGAAAACTTATTCTAATTAAATCCTACTTATTTAGCACAAAAAATGGGATAACAAGATTATTGAAAAAATTTGAACTGCAAGGAAAAGCCAGGGAGGGGGTACATATAAAATGTATTCTACTTCTTATTGTTTTACTTAAAACAAACTTCGCAGATTTGTGCCACACAAGTTGAAGTGAATTTACAAGATTCCCAGACTGTTCATTAATTTTCATCGCCTATGACACAAAATATACAAATTTCAAGTATATGGGCAAATTTTACCTGTATCCCATATTGCAAGCTTCAACTTTTTACCCCCAAGCGTAACATGCTTAACCTTAAAATCCACCCCTGAACAAAGTGGATAGCATTATTAGTGGGATCATAACAACAAACCACACATATAATATAAATAACAAGCTATCCCCCCACAAAATTAATCTCAAGTCTGTCCCCTTAAATGCTACTCCTATTCTAATAAATAAATAAATACAAATTATGTATCTTCTGTTGCTATGCTTCTTACCAGTTACCTCCAATAAATATGAACCAAACATCACATTACAGCTTCAAATGAAATTTCGAATTTAAATAATTAAATACTACTCCAGTGCCAAACCCCAAATTTTGTATCTCTTGCACGCAGCCACAAACACACACAAACACAAATATAAAGGGTGGCTCAAAATGAGAAGTATGCTCACATATAAGGATCTCAATTATAACTTAAAACAGCAATATACATCATTTCTCCGCACTTGGTGATCTCATTTGGACAATCATAGTTTTCCGCCACTCAATTCATAACTTAATTACCGGTAATATGCATAACTTTTAGCACTTTGTGTAATAACTTTAACAGATAACAGTTGTCCACTTGTAAAACCGAAACATACAAGAATCTCACCTAAAACTCTAAACCGACAAAACCAAACACAAACAAATTAAATCAGTAAACAAAACAGTAAAAATGAAGAAAATGCAATTGAAAGTACCAATAGTAGGAGAAAGCTCTTCAAAGGTGTTAGAAGTGAAACTCAAAAGCAAACTACTTTTGCCAACACCAGAATCCCCAATCATCAGCAATTTGAACAAGTAATCAAACTCTGGTTGACTCGATTGATCCATTGTCATCTTTTCCAAACCCTAAATCAATTTTATTATTATTATTATTATTATTTATACAATAATTGAAGATTATTAGATAAACTACGAGTCAATGAATCGAAGATTTACGCGTGGGGAAGGATTGAATTCCAAGTGTTGATGAGGGAGAGTATAGAGACAGGGATTGTGTATGTATAATTGCGTGTTGCGTACTTTTTTGATGAATAGAATAGAAATAGATAAAGATTAAAGGAGAAAGGAGGTTGCAAAGCGCACTACCAAGTCCATTTTTTTTATACTTCATATATTAAGGTAGTCGGTGACACGGTGGCTCCCACAGTTTTGTGCTTGCTCATTATTTTTTTATTTTTTTTCTTATTATTATTAGAGAAACAAAATTGATATGTCACTATTTTTGTTTATATATCGGGACGAGTGATCGATTCTTCGCACCAACAATTTAATTTAAACTAGTTGAAAAAACCGCGCTTTGCGACGATGTTATAATTTTTCTTTAAACTCTATCAATTTAATTAAAAAAATTACTCAGTACTCTCTAATAATTCGTCCTCTCATGAAACACGCTTTTTTTTTAAGATCAAAATTTCAAGTTTAATATATTAAATACTTGTGTTATATATTAATTTTTATATTAACATACTTCAGTCGCTCTCTCGTTGAAAATAATATATCTATCAATTAAATTACAAAAATAACTTGTTTATCCCTAATAGTTGTCCTTCCGTTGAAACAATCAAAATCTCAAATTTAATACTATATTGAATACTTGTCTTATATATTAATTTTCATGTTAACATACTCTTTTCTAATGAGCCACTCTTTCGTTAAAAAAATACCTATATAAATTCACAATCATATTTTACTTTCGATATAACTTTTAACTATATGTCTTTCCTATAATTGGAACTTTTTTTTTCTAGATATTCGCACACCTATTCTACTTAGAATGGAACTTTTAATTATGTCTATAAATTCGAACACCTACTCTACTTCAAATAAAACTTTATATATATGTCTTCTCTATAGATTTGAACTATTCTCCTCTATAAATTTGAATACATATTCTACTTCTAATATGTTAAAATATATTTTTTGATTTATTAGTATTTAAAATTGTAAAGTTCTAGAAAAATTAAAAAAATAGATTGAGACGATTGTAGAAACGCCACCTATAAATTCGAACATTATTCTACTTTCAATAGAACTTTTAATTCTATGTCTTACCTATAAATTCGAACTATTCTCGTTTATAAATTCGAACATTTATTCTACTTCAAATAAATCTTTATTTATATGCTCCTTTATAAATTCGAACTCTTCTCCTCTATAAATTCGAACTCTTCTCCTCTATAAATTCGAACATCTATTCTACTTCTAATATGCTAAAAAATATTATTTTTTAATAATATATCTTTTTTTTAATTATGTAATATATCTAATTTTGAGAAAATTTCGATCAAATTAACTATAAAAAATTAAATAGAACACAAAAAATAAAATGAAGAGAGTATATACAAAATTGGACAAAGAAAGCGCAATAATTACCCGTCCGAAAAAACTTGTACTTGGCTAAAATTCTGGCTCCCTCGCTTTTCTGGTACATTTACGTACCAGAATTGCGGAACTGGTACAGCTGCGTTGAACATTGCAAAACTGGTATAGGGCGCCACGGCCTGTGGCGACCTAGGAGGGGTGCGCCGCAGCCCGTGGCGACCCTGTATCTTATTTTTATTCATTTCATTTTTTTGGTTGGTTTGCCGTTGGTTGAATAAAAATAAGATACAGGGTCGCCACGGTCTGTGGCGCACCCCTCCGAGGTCGTCACGGGCTGTGGCGTCCTATACCAGTTTTGCAATGTTGTACGCAGCTGTACCAGTTCCGCAATTCTGGTACGTAAGTGTACCAGAAAAGCGACGGAGCCTAAAATTCTTAACAGGAACACAACCAATAGAGACGCCGTGTTGACGTGTTCACTGTTCAGTAATAAAAAGATTCCTCCCAAGTCCCACTCATAAATCAAGATGAATAATATTGGTTCACATAAATTTATAGTAGTATTTTTAAATTAACGGAGACAAAAACTTACTACTAGCAAAAACAGCTCCCGCTTTATTTAGTCTTGGTGCCTGAAACTCAAGTTTAGTACTTTAGAATTGGCTGAACAAAATCAATATATATATAAAGAATAAATCTTCATACACATACATAAACATTACTAACACACTATCATGAATTTAGAAGTAATAATTTAAAAAAATCAAGATAGAAAAATAAAGAAGTTAGAAAATAAAAGAACTAAAAATGATATAAAAATAAGTTATTAATTGATCATAAATTAGTGATAGTGTGTTAGTAGTGTATAAGTATGTGTGTGAAGATTTATTCATATATAAATTAAAGAGAAAAGATACTGTTCCGGTGATCGAAACTTATTGTAACACCCCCATCTATATCTAAATGAGGGGCTACTTATTAAACCTTAAACCTGCAAACAGAGCACTAAAATAATCTCTAAATAATAAATAAACAGCCTAATAATCTCCAAGATAATATTAAACCTCCAAAACGGTTCAAAGCAATAAATGTGAAAAACCAAAATCTCTAAAATAATATTCAAGTCTAAATAGCGATAGAAGTCTGCAAATCCTAATCAATGATATAAAGGGGTGGCTCTCCATCACACAGTCCCAGATCCCCCTAAGCACCTGCCAGAAAAAGAATACGGCATGAGCCAATTGCCCAGTACGGATTTGGAATACAGTTTATAAAACAGAAAACAGATATTCATATTTGACAGTTTATAATGAAACATTTATCTAAAAATAATTATGGCTGAAGCAACGAGGGGTTATGATATTTCATACCGAGATCAGAACAGAACAGATACAAATACACACATCATAGGGTACCTAATGTGTGCAACAAACCGGATAAAGTGTACGGCATATACAACGTCACCGTCAAATCAAATCACAAATCACAAATCATAAACTCTGGGTGCACCCACGTATCCTAAAACAAATATCAAATGCGCAAAAGCTCGCCTTCTGAGCTATCAGAACAGAAGGATACGCCATGACCAATCACACTGCCATGGAAGTGTCATGTCACTGGTGCCGCAATGACATGGCTGTAGTACCCCTACAGCTGGTTAACTCGGTATACCCTATATCACTAAGGGTTCAAATATAATATTTCGCAAAATATTTTAAAATCTCACATAACAGAGATTCTCAATATTTTCAACATATATAAAATATACGCAATATCAAATAAGCGCATAAACAAATATTTAAGAAACAAATTTAAATATACTTTTCAGAATCAAAACAATTTTCATATTCAAAATGATTCAAAATCAAACGAACAGATTTGAGATCAAAACGAATTTAATTTAAATATTTCTAAGAGGAGTAGCGCTGAATAAAAGAAGAGAGAATCTGTACCTCAAAAATAGCAACTAAGGACACTAACGAAATCCGCAAACGATCCGCTAAACTCTCGGGACCCGATCTAAATTACAAAATATTGTTTATTATTAAAATTATATTCTTTCACGAATTCTGACATAATTATAAATGCTGAATTATATGCAACAAACGGATCAGACAGTAACTTATTATATAGCCTAAATGTAAAAAATAATACTCTCGTCTCTAATGATTGCAACACATGCACACACATTCTGATTTCCACCTCGAGCCAAAACTCAGTGTAGTATTGTACTAGTTTAACAACCAAATAAATATAAAATAACGATAAAGAAAATATAGTGCTATTGTATATTATAATATTATTAAAACTTGATTTAGCCCCTGGCAAAACAAATTCAAGTCCTTGATTTTGTTTTATTTTTTTGTATGTCCTGACTTACTAGTAATTTTGGTGCATTGAACTACTCCATGTTGTAAACTAATACACATGAGTAAAAGAAACAGAGGTCATATACATACTAAATATTAGTATAATTAATACACGTACACTTTAATCTCTTAAAAAAAAATTATGATATATAAATATACACTAGCCAAGCAGGTGACTTATAACCCATATTTAATATTAAATAAAAAAAACCTTGGCCACAAACTCAGTTCATACAAATTCATAATCATGCGGTAGTGGTTCTTATATTACTAATATTAATGAATCATCAACTACAAATATAGAAACGTCAAGAAAATAATCCAAAGTTAGCTTAGTTAAATAATAGGGTGGATGAAATCAATTAACCACAATAGAGACAATATAACACATAAAAGTACTTCCACCAGACGCAGACAGATTTGATTAAAGAAACATGATCATTCAACTATGTACACAGACCGTAGAAAATAAAATCTTACATACTTGATTCTCTCCTTTTTTGAGTCTTTTTCTGCTCTGTTTTCCTCTATTTTCTTTCCTGGCGCAGCCGTTTAATTCTAGGGTTGATTAAACTTCGATACTCAAATAATAACCATGTGCTTTAATATATAGGATACACTAAGTATCATACAATATTTAGAATTCTAATAATTAACTAAAAGCCCAATCAATATTTTTTCTTTTTTTTATATAATAAATTTAATCACTTATTCTAATCTCAATTCCAATCAATTTATTATTATTATTATTATTATTATTATTATTATTATTATTATATAATTCCGATATATTACATATATACCCCCTTAAAAATGATTCCGTCCCCGGAATCAAACGAAACTAAAAGTCATACCTGAATCGAATAAGTGCGGATATCTCTCACGAATAGACCCTTCTAATTCCCAAGTAGCCTCTCTCTCAGAATGATTTTTCCACAAGACTTTCACAAAAGGAATAGTATTTTTCCTCATAACTCGCTCCTCTCGAGCTAGGATAGCTTCCGCTTCCTCCTCACAAGTAAGATCCTCTCTAATCGTATGCAATGGATACTGAACTACGTGAAGCGGATGATACTTGTAGCCCCTCAAAACAGACACATGAAACACATTATAGACATGAGATAATTGTGGTGGCAACGCAACCCGGTAAGACACTTCACCTACTTTCTCTATAACATCAAAAGGACCAACATATCTCGGACTAAGCTTCCCTTTCATGCCAAAACGTTTAACACCCTTCCAAGGCGACACCTTCAAGAACACATGATCACCAGGTTCAAATCCACCAAACTTCCTATGTTGATCCGCATAACTCTTTTGACGCGATCGAGCTTCCTTCAAACTTGCCTTAGCCTGCTCCACCTTCTCATTAGTAACTCTAACTAACTCTGGCCCTGCAATGACTTTCTCACCAACCTCATCCCAACAAGACGGTGGGAGTTATGAATTTGGTAGGGGGGGATTTTTTCGCCAAGGGGGAAAGAAAAAGGGAGAAGCCCGGGTTTATTTTTTGAAAAATGAGGTTTAGACATCGTTTATTCAAGTAAGCGATGTGTAGATTACTATTAGACATCGGTTTGGTATTTACCGATGTAATAGAAACTTTTAACATCGGTGGTTTTTCTAACTGATGTCTAAAGTGTGATGTCTAATCTAGTTTTTCTAGTAGTGGCTCTACACCTTCTACCATACAAAGCCTCGAATGGTGGCATACCAATACTCGCGTGCCAACTATTATTGTATGCAAACTCAACAAGATGCAAATATTTATCCCAATCACCTGTCCACTCCAAAGCACAAGCCCTCAACATATCCTCTAATGTCTGAATCGTCCTCTCTGACTGTCCATCAGTCTGCGGATGAAAAGCTGTACTAAAATTAAGTCTCGTACCCCAAGCCTGCTGGAATCCCTTCCAAAAACGTGATGTAAACCTCGTATCCCTGTCAGAAACTATCGACACAGGCACACCATGAAGTCTAACAATATCTCGCTGAAAAATTTCTGCTAACTCATGAATAGGAGTAGTCTCTCTAATAGGTAAGAAATGAGCTGATTTAGTAAGTCTATCAACAACCACCCATATAACATCATTCTTTCTGAAGGTTCTCGGCAAATGAGTCACAAAGTCCATAGTAATGTTTTCCCACTTCCAAACCGGAATATCTAACTGCTGCAATAATCCACTAGGCCTCTGATGATCTATCTTCACCTGTTGACATATAAGACATTTCCCCACAAATTCTGCTACGTCTGCTTTCATTTTACTCCACCAGAAGTGCTCCTTCAAATCTCTATACATCTTAGTGGAACCTGGATGAATAGAAAATGAAGAACTATGAGCCTCGGTCAAAATTTCTTCACGAATTGCCAAGTCTGAAGGCACACACAATTTACTACATAACCATAACACACCCTCATCATCAACACGAAAATGTTTTTGCTTACCGGCTGTCACCTCCGATCTAATGACATCCAATCCTGTATCTTTCTTTTGAGCTTCCTTGACCCTTGAAATTAGAATTGGTTCCACTCTCAAACTAGCAATGCTACCACCTGATCCTCTAACGTACAACTCAATACCAAAGTGCTCCATGTCTGAGATAAGATGCGGCTGAGTAATTAGAGATGCAACACTCCCCAAGTTCTTCCTACTAAGAGCGTCTGCCACAACATTTGCCTTCCCTGGATGGTACTGAATATTAGTATCATAATCCTTAAGAAGTTCAAGCCACCTCCGCTGCCTCATGTTAAGCTCCTTCTGAGTAAAAATATACTTGAGACTCTTGTGATCAGTGAAGATATCACAAGTCTCCCCATACAGATAATGCCTCCAGATCTTCAAAGCAAAGACCACTGCTGCTAACTCCAAGTCATGAGTAGGATAATTTACCTCATATGGTTTAAGTTGCCTAGAAGCGTAAGAAATCACCTTCCCATGCTGCATAAGAACACAACCCAATCCTCTCTTAGAAGCATCACTATAAACCTGATATCCTCCACTCCCTGATGGCAACACAAGTATAGGAGCCGTCACCAATCTTTTCTTCAACTCTTGGAAACTCTTCTCACGGTCATCATTCCACTCGAACTTAACACCCTTTCTCATCAGTTGAGTCATCGGCAAAGCTATGGACGAGAAACCCTCCACAAAGCGCCTATAGTAACCTGCCAAACCCAAGAAACTCCTCACCTCTGTCACATTGCTAGGTCTCGGCCAATCAGTGATAGCCTCAACTTTTGCAGGATCTAACTCAATTCCTCTAGAAGACACAACATGCCCTAAAAATGCCACTTGCTCTAACCAGAAGTCACACTTTGAAAATTTTGCAAACAATTTCTTCTGCCTCAAGATCTCAAGTACAGTACGTAAGTGCTCCTCATGCTCCTCCTTACTCCTAGAGTATATCAAGATATCATCGATAAAGACGACAACAAACTTATCCAAATAATCATGAAAGACACGATTCATCAAATCCATAAATACCGCTGGAGCATTCGTCAACCCAAAGGACATCACAAGAAACTCATAATGCCCATAACGAGTACGAAATGCTGTCTTCGGAATATCTTCATCTCTTAATCGCAACTGGTGATAACCCGATCTCAAATCTATCTTAGAAAAGTACTTTGCCCCTTGCAACTGATCGAACAAGTCATCAATGCGTGGCAAAGGGTACCTGTTTCTGATAGTCACCTTATTCAACTCCCTGTAGTCAATACACAACCTCATGGAACCATCCTTTTTCTTCACAAACAACACTGGAGCACCCCACGGAGATACACTTGGCCTAATAAATCCTCTATCCAACAACTCTTGCAACTGCTCCTTCAATTCTTGCAACTCTAGTGGTGCCATTCGGTACGGCGCCTTAGAAATAGGCTCTGCACCTGGGACAAGTTCAATAGTAAACTCCACCTCTCGCTGTGGTGGCAAACCTGGTAGCTCATCGGGAAATACGTCTGCAAATTTATTCACAATAGGATAATCCTTGATGTGAGGCTCATCCTTAGACATATCCTTCACGAAAGCAAGATAGCCATCACAACCCTTAGACAAAAGTTTACTCGTCTTTAGAGCTGAAATCATTTTAACCTCTCCTTTCGGTTGAGAACCCTGATATATAAATTCTGGTTTATCTGCATCCCCAAAGATCATCCTTTTCCCCTGACAGTCAATTGTAGCTCGATATTCACTCAACCAATCCATACCCAGAATAATATCAAAGTCATGCATCTCCATCAGAAGCAAGTTAACCTTACAATTTCTATCCCCAACAGCTATTGGACACTCTCGATACACATCAGAAATAATAACAGAATTCCTCATTGGGGTAGCAATAGACATACGAGGATATAATAATGATGGAAGAACACCAAGATGACGAACAAACGATAAAGACACAACAGAATGAGTCGAACCAGTATCAAATAACACATAAGCATCACGTCTACCAACAAGAAGTGTTCCTGAAACGGTACCTGAATGAGCTGCTGCCTGATTAGCAGTCAATGCAAACACTCTGCCTGAAGGATTCTGCTGATTCTGCTGACCTCCACTACCACTACCTCCACCACCAGTGTTCCGCGATGTCGGACAATCCTTAGCCCTATGCTGCATCGAACCACATAAGAAACATGCCCCAGACTGTTTATAACACGCTCTCCCTGGGTGATGTCCACCACATGTAGCACAAGGAGACACCGGAATCATATTGGGGTTGCCCCATACACTGAATAACGATTCTGCCCCTGTTGACGATTCTGCCCTTGTTGACGACTCTGCCACTGCCTAGGCTGCTGCTGCTGAAACCGCTGAAACTGCTGAAACTGCTGATTCTGATTCTGATTCTGCTTCTGACCACCATACTGATTCTGACTGTAAGTCGACTGAGTCCTCATATTCTGGTATCTTCCACGCCACTGTCCCTGCTGATTACCTTGACCTCCATTCCACTGTTTACCCTGTATAGAACTCTGATCATCTCTAGGCCTCTTACGATCATTCTGAAACCTGGAAGCTCTATACTCAGTACGCTCCTTCTCAATATCCTTAGCTGCATCTGCCACCTCTGCCACATTAGGAAACTTTAGTGAAATGATAGAACCCCTCAGATTAGGCCTCAGTCCCCATTTAAATTTTTCAGCTTGCTGTGTAGCAGTCCCTGCAACTGTCCCAGAAAATCTAGCTAACCTGATAAACCTCGCCATATAGTCAGTAAGGCTCTCATCGAAGTTCTGCGAGATAGAATGAAACTCCCTCAAATATGCCTCTCTGTCTGCATTAGAAAAGTACTGCTCATAGAAAACTTCCTTAAATCCCTGCCAAACCAATGTCTCTGTAAACTCCTCACCCCTAGTAGCCTTCACGCCTCTCCACCATCGCTGAGCATCCCCCTCTAACTTATACACAGCCAATCTGACCTTCAAAGCATCAAAAATCTTCTCAAGATGAACAATCCAATTCTCAGCATCAATAGGAGTCTGTGGTGCGTGAAAAGATTCTGGTTTCTGCTTAACAAATCTCTCCAACCATACAAATGGTTCCAACAGATTACCCTGACCCTCCGGATTTTGCTGATGTCCTTGGCCATTCTGATTATTCTGACCATCTTGATTCCCTTGACCATTCTGATTGTTCTGATTATTCTGATTATTCTGATTTGCCATAGCTTGTTGTATACCCTGAGCCACTGCTTGACCAATCATCGCAGCTAACTCAGCTTGGCTAACACCCAAGTTAGTCTGATTAGTAGTTCGATTACGTCTAGGAGGCATCTACAATATAAGATAACGAACGAATGAAGATAACAAGAATAGATAAGCAGAAGCGATTTAAAAACAGAAGTCAATAGAATAGAGCAAAATGAAATGAGCTTGAAATAGAGCACCCATCTTAACATCTACCCAATCTCACAGGTCAACCTAAATAGGTTTTCTACAAGAAAGAACCTGAGCTCTGATGCCATCTTTGTAACACCCCCATCTATATCTAAATGAGGGGCTACTTATTAAACCTTAAACCTGCAAACAGAGCACTAAAATAATCTCTAAATAATAAATAAACAGTCTAATAATCTCCAAGATAATATTAAACCTCCAAAACGGTTCAAAGCAATAAATGTGAAAAACCAAAATCTCTAAAATAATATTCAAGTCTAAATAGCGATAGAAGTCTGCAAATCCTAATCAATGATATAAAGGGGTGGCTCTCCATCACACAGTCCCAGATCCCCCTAAGCACCTGCCAGAAAAAGAATACGGCATGAGCCAATTGCCCAGTACGGATTTGGAATACAGTTTATAAAACAGAAAACAGATATTCATATTTGACAGTTTATAATGAAACATTTATCTAAAAATAATTATGGTTGAAGCAACGAGGGGTTAAGATATTTCATACCGAGATCAGAACAGAACAGATACAAATACACACATCATAGGGTACCTAATGTGTGCAACAAACCGGATAACGTGTACGGCATATACAACGTCACCGTCAAATCAAATCACAAATCACAAATCATAAATCATAAACTCTGGGTGCACCCACGTATCCTAAAACAAATATCAAATGCGCAAAAGCTCGCCTTCTGAGCTATCAGAACAGAAGGATACGCCATGACCAATCACACTGCCATGGAAGTGTCATGTCACTGGTGCCGCAATGACATGGTTGTAGTACCCCTACAGTTGGTTAACTCGGTATACCCTATATCACTAAGGGTTCAAATATAATATTTCGCAAAACATTTTAAAATCTCACATAACAGAGATTCTCAATATTTTCAACAGATATAAAATATACGCAATATCAAATAAGCGCATTAACAAATATTTAAGAAACAAATTTAAATATACTTTTCAGAATCAAAACAATTTTCATATTCAAAATGATTCAAAATCAAACGAACAGATTTGAGATCAAAACGAATTTAATTTAAATATTTCTAAGAGGAGTAGCGCTGAATAAAAGAGGAGAGAATCCGTACCTCAAAAATAGCAACTAAGGACACTAACGAAATCCGCAAACGATCCGCTAAACTCTCGGGACCCGATCTAAATTACAAAATATTGTTTATTATTAAAATTATATTCTTTCACGAATTCTGACATAATTATAAATGCTGAATTATATGCAACAAACGGATCAGACAGTAACTTATTATATAGCCTAAATGTAAAAAATAATACTCTCGTCTCTAATGGTTGCAACACATGCACACACATTCTGATTTCCACCTCGAGCCAAAACTCAGTGTAGTATTGTACTAGTTTAACAACCAAATAAATATAAAATAACGATAAAGAAAATATAGTGCTATTGTATATTATAATATTATTAAAACTTGATTTAGCCCCTGGCAAAACAAATTCAAGTCCTTGATTTTGTTTTATTTTTTTGTATGTCCTGACTTACTAGTAATTTTGGTGCATTGAACTACTCCATGTTGTAAACTAATACACATGAGTAAAAGAAACAGAGGTCATATACATACTAAATATTAATATAATTAATACACGTACACTTTAATCTCTTAAAAAAAAATTATGATATATAAATATACACTAGCCAAGCAGGTGACTTATAACCCATATTTAATATTAAATAAAAAAAACCTTGGCCACAAACTCAGTTCATACAAATTCATAATCATGCGGTAGTGGTTCTTATATTACTAATATTAATGAATCATCAACTACAAATATAGAAACGTCAAGAAAATAATCCAAAGTTAGCTTAGTTAAATAATAGGGTGGATGAAATCAATTAACCACAATAGAGACAATATAACACATAAAAGTACTTCCACCAGACGCAGACAGATTTGATTAAAGAAACATGATCATTCAACTATGTACACAAACCGTAGAAAATAAAATCTTACATACTTGATTCTCTCCTTTTTGAGTCTTTTTCTGCTCTGTTTTCCTCTATTTTCTTTCCTGGCGCAGCCGTTTAATTCTAGGGTTGATTAAACTTCGATACTCAAATAATAACCATGTGCTTTAATATATAGGATACACTAAGTATCATACAATATTTAGAATTCTAATAATTAACTAAAAGCCTAATCAATATTTTTTTTCTTTTTTTTTTATAATAAATTTAATCACTTATTCTAATCTCAATTCCAATCAATTTATTATTATTATTATTATTATTGTTATTATTATTATTATTATTATTATATAATTCCGATATATTACACTTATGAGCGGAGATGTGCGTGTGTCATGGTCGTGTAATCTTTTTCCTTTTCAAAAAGTTAGTGTTATTAATGTCTATAAATTAATTTAATTGAGCAATGTTTGAGTCAATGCAATATTAAAATTGGTTTCATATCTATAAGATTCTCCTTACAGCATCATCAATTCTGGTCATGGAAATGAACTTACCTTTCACCAAAAAGGTTATGCCATCAATAAATTTTGTATAGTTGTACGGTACCATGATCTGCAGTAGGGAGGCAATAGTATTTGCCTTATATTTTCTTCTGGCATTTGTCTAGAGGACATGTAAATAAGACATTACAGTAAATAGAATACATTACATGCATCTATTGTGCACCAACAGAATCATAAAACAATTGGTTCAGAGAAATATCCACACACAAGATATCTCCAACACAACCTGCATTACGTGGATCATTCTTAATTGTCAACAAGAACCAGTAACAATTCAAAACTCCATAGTGGAGTAAGTTAGAGTTTAACTAAGTTTGCATATCTCAAATATACTAATTAACATGAAATAGAACACTCAAACATACCAAACAAGAAATTATCAGACAAGCACATCAATTCATCATCTTCAGTAACATAACAGCAAATGATTACGTTAAAGGCACTCAAAAGAAATAATCCCATTAAATCATAGAGAATCTACGTGTCACATAATAATTTCCCAGGACAGATGGTTTCCCAAGTTCTCAAGTCTCTGGCCTTTTGGCTCACTTTAGATAACAATCAATCCAATATTAGTTTTATAAATGTGAAAGCACAATATATCTTATAGCAAACCCAAATTCAATCATTTCAATAATAAAACCTATGTGTTATGGCATAATATATTAAAAATAAAATTGAATTATATCAATTATATGTGTCATTGTCATATATAAAAATGATCAACAAAAAGCATACCCTATTATTATTATATAGTCATATAATTGTATACCTGGCAAAGAGAGGGGGAGAGGGAGATGTATACCTGGCAAAGAGAGGGGGAGAGGGAGATGAGAGAGGAAGTGAAGGCAGTAGAACGGAAGTACGATTATGAAAGTATATTTTGAAGGAAGGAGACTCACAGTATCGAGTGCGATGGAAAGAGTTGGGTTCTGATACCCCGTGAACTTCACTCCCTTCTGCCATCAATCCACAAATCCCATTGAATATTTCAATTAGGAACGAACCCAATTAGGGCATGGCTTACAAATTTGATCCCAATTAGTGTCTGGATTTATAAATGACTAGGGACGAGACAAATTTTCTAGGACTTGAATCAACAAAGACAGAGTTTCATTAGCGAGAGTTTGATTTGGGGCTTAAGTCGAGGGAGAGAGTAAGACCGAGTAATATTAAAATGTTTTATTTTATTAATACAAAGCTTATATACATCGGTTGTTAAAAAGATCATCGTATAAATTAATATTATATATGTCGGACTTTAAAAGTGCGACATAAAAGAATATTGTATATGTCGGCATTTTATCAGCCGACGTATATGGATAACATATACGTCGGTTAAGTAATTAACCGACGTAAAAAATGTATATAAAAGATAAATATACGTCGGTTTTGGAATAGTTCGATGTATAAGACTAGTATATACGTCGGTCTTGTTTAAGTGCGACGTAAAATAGGCAACGTAAAAGATCATTTTTGTACTAGTGAAATTTCATTCCAAAGGGGTTAAATATTTGAATGCAAATATACATAAATGCATACTTATTTCTAAATTTAAAACCAAGAGTGCATTTATGCATCCATGTCAAATCATCATTTAACAATATATGAATTGCATGTTGGTGTATTTTACATGAAAATTAGGAGAAAGAGACAAAAAATTAGCTAAATTTGTAATTATTTAAATGCAAAATGCAACTATCATTGAAGTTGAAATTTATATTTTAACATTAAAAAAAATACTTTTTTTATGTCAAATTATAAAAATAATTATAAATATTTTGCATGTAAAGTGTCCCAACATAGACTTCTTTATTCATTAACTATATGAGACTATGAGTATTGTGTGTGAGAGAGCATCAGGGCATCACTAACTAATACCGTAACTATTTTATCAATCCATCATGATTCAAGTAGTTTAACTTGCATGGGAATTTTGTTTTCGTGCAATAATTTCTCGATTTTTATATTTTTAAGTTGAATTTTTATTTAGATTCAAATATATAAACCCTATTATATCCTATAACTTATTATATCCCTATATATAATATGTGTAAAATGAATTTATAAATTTTTTAGTTTATCTACTACAAACCAATAAAGCTCGTTAATTTTAAAATAAATGAATGAAAATTATTAGATCTAATATTAAAAAGTGCATTGTTATATTCAAATACTAAAAAATGTATTTTAACAAAATAAATCAAATATGGGTAGATTTTCTAAGTTGAATAGAATTTCATGTAATTTTTTTTTACTCTCCTTTCTCTTCAATTTCAGAGTATTTTCAGTTGATTATTAATTTTTAAACCATCACTAAAATAAAATTATTTTGTGAGTTTTGTGTGGGCGGTGAAATCGTTCAAATCTGATTTTTAAAACTCAAGATGAAGTCAAAATAGTAGTAAAGTGACCGTCTAAATCTAATAAATAATAATCTTTTATTTCTTTTAACTCAAACTTGGTTATTTCTTTCTCTATATTTTTTAAAATTTATAAACTATTTACTTTTTAATAAAATATTAAATTATATAAAACATTTTAATGATTTTATAATCAGTGTAAAACTTACAAAATAATCTTTAATTTACTAATGGTTTAACAATTATTAACTAACTATAACTATCCGAAAACTGAAAAGAAAAGAAAGTTACGAATTTAACATTAAGAATTCCATCAATTTAAGAAATATACTTATATTTTGTTTAAATTATTAAAATACACTTTTTAATTTTGAATATAATTTTATTAACCAAAGACACTTTCTAATTATAAATTTAACAATTCTCATTTATCTATCTTAAAATTTAATGATCATTATCGTTTTAATGGTACATGGCTAATATTCTGGAAATGATCCATCCTACACTTATTATATCTGATTATCAGTAAAATTATGTTAAAATACTAAAAAGTATATTTTAATAAAATAAACGATATATAAGTGGGTTTTCTAAGTTATAAAATTCTTAATGTAAGTTTCGTGTTGGATGTAAAAGTGTTCAAATTTGGTTCAAAAAAAACTCAAGAGAAGTTCAAATATATTAGTATATATTTAAATATACTAGCTTATAGCCCGTGCGATGCACGGTTACTTAAATTTTATTTATAATTATTCTGTTTATAATTATACTTTTATTACGATGCAACACAGGAATGTTTTTTTAATATTTATAATTATATTTATTTATGAATATTTTAATATTTAAAAGTTATTAGTTTACATGATTAAATTATTGTTAAAAAGATTTAGCCAAAAAAAATTATAGTTAAAAATTTGATATTTATTACATTTTACACGCTCAATTTAATATTTGTTTATATTGAGTTATAAAAGTTAGATTTGGCCAATTTTACGGTTCACATGAAATTCACAAAATAATCTTTAATTTAGTTGTGGTTTAATAGTTTTTTTTTTCAATTAAAAACTATTCTAAAACTAAAAAGAGAATAAAGTGACGAAATTTAATGTTGAGAATTCTATTCGATTTAGGAAATCTACTAAACTTATATGTAGTTTAGATTATTAGAATAACCTTTATTAACCAAATACAGGTTTTAATGTTAAATCTAACGGTTTTCACCTATCTATTTAAGATTAAACGATTTTTATTATTTTGGTTATAAATGGGTTTCTTTATTTAATTACAACTATTTTTATGTTTTAACTTTTTGAAAAATCCAATCCTAATATAATATCTTTTAACTTATATCATTTTTAGATAATAATTTCTTTTTATATGATATAATCTTGATCATCTATTTTTAAAAGTATTGGATCTAACGGTTGAGAATGTTTTGGCGGTATTTAGGATCAAACTACCAGGATAACATCATTAATTTTTCTTAATATTTATAATTTTTTTAATTTTTAATTTTTTTAAATATTTATTGCTAAAATATAATATACTCTTTTTTTGTAATATGTTAATGATGCGGGAACTTTGAACTTTTGAGAAAATAAATTATCAATTAAAATATATTTTTTTTGTAATAGTTCTTCTTTAAAGTATTACACCGTGACAATCAAAATTCTGTATAAAATTCATTTTTTTTATAGTATATCCCGTAAATATCTATGTTATTATATTAAAGACTAAATAATGAAAGTTTTCTTATAAGTGTGCTCGCTTTGTTTGATCACTCAATCCATAATCGTTGGATCTTTCAAATTAAATTGTTGAAAAACGTTACATATAACAGTAAAATTATCATTTAGAATGATCTAAGATTTGAATATACCAACAACATATTAAAATTTACAGGTTTTTTTTTTGAAAAAAAAGAATTTTTTTTAAATTTTTTTCTTTCAGACATAGGTTATTTGATAATATTTTTTGTAAAGTACGATTTTTCAGAAAAGTACTATACTAATTGATTAACAAACTTTTAAAGTTTCGAATTTAATAATTTACAATGTATATAGGTTAAAAAAGTTAGGTCTGTTCTGTAGCTGAGTCTACAATTTCAAAATACGGTTTTTTTTTTAATATGACATGCTAACAATGAAATTAGGTCTCTATGAGTGCTTATAAAAAAAAATCACCATTTGCGTATAATTTATTATTTAATAAAAAATTATATTTGATTAGTTATGATCTATAACTTAATAAAATAGGATAAAAAATATGCACAATTTTATAAAATTTTATCCTTGTATTATTATATTCTTTGTTGATTTGAATTTTTCTTAGATTGATTTTAATTTTTGAACATAGATTTCTAAATTTAAAATAGTTAGAAAAAAGTAATTAAATTGGCGTTAAAATAATGATGACATAATAATCATTATTAGAATTTAAATACTCACTTTACTGATTTGGGCTTTATCTTGTGTTTTAAAATTTTGATTTTGACGATTTTACACCCCACGTGAAGATAATTAAATTATTTTTAATTAAAAGATGGTTTAACAATTTTTATCTAACTGGAATTATCCATGGAAGAGAAAAGAAAGTCACGAATTTTTTACATGGAGAATTCTATTCAATATAGAAAACTTATTTATATTTGGTATATTTGGTTTAAATTATCAAAATACAATTTTTAGAATTTAAATATAATCCTATTATAAATAAAATACACTTTTTTAATATTTGATCAAACGATTTTCATTTATCTAGTTAAGATCTAATAGTCCTTATTACTTTGGTTGTCGCGATCAAAATTTTGGATAAATCCATATTATGCTTATTATATAAAAGAGTTTAATATAATAAGGATATCAAGTACATACTGATATAAGTATCTTACTAACTGCTTTTACTTTTAATGTTTCAGTTTTATTTATAGTGTATATAAAATTTTAAAATACATTATTACTTTAAAATTATTAAATAGAATAAAAATTATGTTATGATTATATAAAATTTTATTCTCATATTATTATAGTTTTTATCGATTTGAATTTGTTCTTAATTTATTTTGATACTTTATTGAAAGAAAGATAAAATTTCTATATTGTTATGGATTAAAAAACGTACTTTGTGAATTTAATGAGCTTCGAGCTTTAATGGCTGCACTCGTGTTTCCGGACTAAATTGGTCCTCACAAGATGCCTACGTGTCTCAAATCGTTATTGAGAATCAAGCCAAAGACGTAGTTCTGATTGTAGGATCAGGGACCTTATATAGGCGTCTGGAGCCTAGTATTTATGGTATGTTTAGGAGTCTTAGCGAATAAGTCTCCTTTTTGATATTGGATAAACATTGTATTGCTTGCAGGATAAGTCTTTTCCTTGTCGATAAAGGCTATGACTCATTAATTGCCTTTAATTGGGATTCTGGATCCTTCTTTGACCAATTTGCCATAATTTGGACTCTTTTTATGAGCTGTATATTTTCCCTATTCATTAAATCCGAAATTAATGAATAATCAGGGTTTCGGGCCTCGAATATTGGGCCGTGTTCTTGGACCAATTCGGGTCTAATTAATATGTCATTAATTGCATTTTTAGGGTTATTTTTAGCCCATATCATTTGCCCCCCAATTTCTAGGAAAACTTTTCAAGCTTTCGTAGAAATTATATTGACCTTTTTCGAGATTCGGGGTCTTTTTTATCCTTTACCTAGGACTTCATTCACACTAGTGTTTCACAAATATCGCCTTATTGCAAAGTGTGGAGCGACCTACACATTTACGACGATTGTTGCCTTATTCGAGGCTAATTTGACATTTATATGAATTATTCCTAATATTTTAGGAATTTTCGTGTACCCACAGTTATTTTTAACATTTATTCCTAATATTTTAGGAATTTTCGTGTACCCACAGGTATTTTTAACATTTATTCCTAATATTTTAGGAATTTTCGTCCAGAAATTAAGCTAATTTCGACCAGGAAGTCAAGTCAATTTCGACCAGGAAGTCAAGTCAATTTCGACCAGGAAGTCAAGTCAATTTCGACCTGAACTGGAATGAGGTCGATCAGTTCGACCAGGAAATTTAGGTATTTTTCGACCTCAAATTTTCGACCTCATTTCTTTGCATTTTCGAGCAGGAATTTTCGACCTCGTTTCTTTGCATTTTCGAGCAGGAATTATAGCTTAATTTCGATCTCATTCCCAGTATTCATTTTCGACTAGGAAGTGGAGTGAGGTCGAATGGTTCGACCAGGAATTTTAGTATAAATTCGACCAGGAATTTTCGACCAGGAATCCAGTCTATTTCGACCAGGAAGGGGGACAAGGTCGAACATGTCGATCAGGAATTACAGTGTATTTTCGAGCTCAAAGTTTCGACCTCAACCTCGTGTAATTTCGACCAGAAACTTTATTCAGTTTTTCGACCTCAAACTGTCTTCAGATCGAACATGTCGAACTCATTTTTTAGTTCGTTTTCGAACAGGTTTGTTCGACCAGGATGCGGTGTAAATTCGAGCAGGAATCCTGGTCGAAATCGACCAGGAAAGGAATCCTTGTATTCTGATACATGATTTTGCAAAATTTTCCGCCATCGGGGGGCGCGCTGCCCCCCCGAACCTCCCTCGATCCGCGGGTTAGGGCTTTGTTTTAATTTGTGCTTTCTCGACCTTGGTCGTTCGATCTCAAACCCAGTCTCCTTCGACCTCATTTTTGAGGTGTTTTAGACCTCAATTTTGAGGTATTTTAGACCTCAATTTTGAGGTATTTTAGACCTCAATTTGGTCCCAGGTCGAGCAATTTGACCTCATTTTTTCGTGTTTTTTCGACCTCGGTCTTTCGACTTCAGTGTAGAGTTTCTTCGACCTCGGTTGGCTCCAACAACGCCAAACGTGGCTTATAGATACAAGAACTAACTTGAGTTCTAACACCTTAGACCTCATTTGAGGTTTCAACAACGCCAAACGTGGCTTATAGATACAAGAACTAACTTGAGTTCTAACACCTTAGACCTCATTTGAGGTTTCAACAACGCCAAACGTGGCTTAGAGATACAAGAACTAACTTGAGTTCTGACACCTTAGACCTCATTTGAGGTTTCAACAACGCCAAACGTGGCTTATAGATACAAGAACTAACTTGAGTTCTAACACCTTAGACCTCATTTGAGGTTTCAACAACGCCAAACGTGGCTTAGAGATACAAGAACTAACTTGAGTTCTGACACCTTAGACCTCATTTGAGGTTTCAACAACGCCAAACGTGGCTTATAGGTAGAGGACCTGATTTTGAGGTTCAACATCTTAATTTTCACATCGAGAGGTCTTCATGAACGAAGACAAACATAATGTTTCACTTGTTTCTTTAATTTGAGCTTCCAGTATATCGAATCGAAGCTCGTTCTGAGCTCTACTTCCTCGAATTTTCAGGGGTTTCAACCCTTATAGTAACCTTCTTCCAATATGCCTCTTTAGGCTTTTAGTTGAGCTTGTAACATACTTTTTGATCCTTCGGGATCTTCTATCCATGCATGTTATTTATGCATATTATATTTCTTCGTTCTTGCATTCACTTATATTTATTTAGCTTCTCTTTTGTAAGGCAATTCCTAGTACTTGGCCTCTTGAATGGGCTGGCACTTTGATCAAGTGTTATTGGTACAACTTGTTCTTTAGTAGAACAATAAGGAAATACTCAAACAAAGATAAGTAATAAAATAGTGAATGAGAACTTGAAATATTTCCTTTGAAAAAGAGGGTTCGACCCTTACATAGTGCTTTACTTCCTACTAAGAGCTTAAGAGCTCATAATGGTTTCGTCGACCTTATTGCCACTTGTACTATTAGTGGATCCCTTAAGGAAACACTTAAACATAATAAACTTTTTAAATTTGAGGCATGCCAAGTTTTTGGCACCTCAGTCCCTTCAAGGGTTCAGGCAACAATGCTCCAATGTGAGTGACTTTGTCTGGTTCTCCATTGTTTCTCGAATCCATAACCTTGATTGGGAGAACCTGCCCCTCGACTCCATCAGGCCTTAACGCGGCTACATAGCAACTCCTAGCCATCTTTTGATCTCCTTGTTCTTCACCAACCCCGTTCCTTGTTGGGAACTTGATTTTCAAATGGTAAGTTGAGGCAACAGCCTTGAATGCATGAAGGCCTGTCCTCCCAAGGATTGCATTATAAGTCGAGGTTGCCTTTATCACCACGAAGTTCAGCATTTGAGTTGTTGTTTGTGAACCTTGCCCTATTGTCATAGGGAGCTGAATAGTTCCCTCTATTTTAGATTCAACCCCATTGAACCCGTATATGGGCATGTTTGAAGGAGTTAGTTGCGAATCGGTATATCCCATCTTGATGAAGGCATCATGGAACAAGATGTCCACGGAAGCTCCGTTATCAACCAGAACCCTCTTGGTTTTAGAGTTGCCTATTACAGGTATAATGACCAACGGGTCGTCATGGGGGAACTTCACCCCTTCAAGATCAGAATCGTCAAAGGTAATATCCACTTCTGTCTTGGCACGTTTCGGTGCTTCTCCTACAACAGTCATTACCTCTCGGGCATAAGCTTTCCTTGAGTTTCGGGAGGACCCAGCAGCAGTCGATCCTCCAAATATCATGTTGATGACAGGCCCTCGGGGCTTAGGAGTACGATCTTGGTCGTTGTCCCTCCTATCATAGTCTTTCCTTTCATAGTTTCCTTGTTGATATCCTCGATTCCCATCCTTAGTGAACTTATCGAGTTTTCCTCTTCGGATTAAGAACTCGATCTCATCTTTCAGTTGTCTACAATCGTCAGTGTCATGACCAACTTCTTTATGGAAACGGCAGAATTGATTCTTGTTCCGTTTCTCCAAGTCGGATCTTAGCGGCTTTGGCCATCGAAGATCTTCCTCCTTCTCAATTTCCATCAGAATTTGACTTCTTGAGGTGTTCAACCTTGTATACTCATTGAACCTGGGTCCGAAGTTGTTCCTTTTAGGTGGAGAGTCAGAATCTTTCGCTGTCCTGGGATATTTGTCCCTAGCGTCATACTCTTGAGTCTCCTTTCTCTTTTTTCCGTTTTCACTTCCCTCAACAGTGGGTTCATACTTTCTCATGCTTTCTTCAGCCTTGATATACTTTCCGGCTCTATCTTGGAGCTTCAGCATGCTCTCGGGTGGATGTTTAGCTAACGACCTTTTGAAGTGGTCATCAGTGGTTCCTTGTTGCAGGGCTATCATAGCCACTCTGTCCTCTAAGTCCGGGACTTTTAAAGCCTCTCGAGTGAATCGATTGATGTAGTCCCTTAGGGCTTCATTCTGTCCTTGCCGGATTGCCATGAGTGATGCAGAACTTTTCTCATGCACCCTTCCACTAATGAATTGATTGATAAAAGCTTTGCTTAGTTCTTTGAAAGACCCAATTGAGTTGGGAGGAAGACGGCTATACCAGCGTTGGGCCATGCCTGCCAAGGTTTGTGGAAACGCCCTACACTTGACCGCATCGTTGGTTGGCTGCAAAAGCAGTGCATTGGAGAAGGTTCTTACGTGATTTGCGGGATCTCCCGTTCCATCATAAGCCTTGATTGTTGGCATCTTGAATTTTCTGGATATGGTGGTTTTCATGATGTCTTGAGTGAATGGTGGTGTAGGATCATCAGGATCTCCTAGGGGCAACAGAATACTAGGATCACCCCTTGGGGCTTCGGCCCTCCTGGTTCTCCTTGGTGGTGGATCCAAATTGATAATTGGGATTCCTTCAGCTTGACTTTTTGCTCTTGCGGCCTCTTGTTCTGCCAATACTTTCTTAAGCCTTGCGACTTCTGCCTCATGGGCCGCAAGCTTGTCCTTAGTAGTTTGGGGTTGATCTCGGTTGGTTTGCGAAGATCGTTTCCTTCTAGGAGCGACATCGTCCCCAGTTGTATAACCCTCATCCTCGGTGTAGGGCCCAGAAAAATCGTCTCGAAACATCTGACGAGTTTGGGTTTCACGGTATTGGGTTTCCAAACCTGGTACGTAAGGGGGCACATAAGCCTCATGGTAGATTGGATTCATTCCACTACCACCCGCTGTAGGGCGAGGGGGCATGCCATAGCCGGGCATCCCCAAAGTCTGATTTGCGTAGTGAGGGAGATCAGTAGTGTGGAGTTGAAGACTGCGAGGTGCGTTCATAAGCAGCGCAGAGGTTGTAATTGGTTGCTGGTGAACGGTTTCTTGTGGATTAGATCCATGAATAACCATTTGTAGGGGATTCGTCCCTTCAACAGTAATTGGGACCTCTTGTCCTTGAGTGTCGGTAGGGATATTTGTTCTTTCAGTGCCAGTAGTTGGCGGTGGTTGGCTTCCATGAGTATCAGCCCCGGAGGTGATAGGGAGGCCTTCAGAAGTATCAGAATCTCTGGTTGTTCTTCGCGTGTTTGCCATGGTTGATGTTGTCTTCCCACAGACGGCGCCAAATGTTATGGATTAAAAAACGTACTTTGTGAATTTAATGAGCTTCGAGCTTTAATGGCTGCACTCGTGTTTCCGGACTAAATTGGTCCTCACAAGATGCCTACGTATCTCAAATCATTATTGAGAATCAAGCCAAAGACGTAGTTCTGATTGTAGGATCAGGGACCTTATATAGGCGTCTGGAGCCTAGTATTTATGGTATGTTTAGGAGTCTTAGCGAATAAGTCTCCTTTTTGATATTGGATAAACATTGTATTGCTTGCAGGATAAGTCTTTTCCTTGTCGATAAAGGCTATGACTCATTAATTGCCTTTAATTGGGATTCTGGATCCTTCTTTGACCAATTTGCCATAATTTGGACTCTTTTTATGAGCTGTATATTTTCCCTATTCATTAAATCCGAAATTAATGAATAATCAGGGTTTCGGGCCTCGAATATTGGGCCGTGTTCTTGGACCAATTCGGGTCTAATTAATATGTCATTAATTGCATTTTTAGGGTTATTTTTAGCCCATATCATATATTTAAAAGAATTAGTGGAAAAATAAATAAATTGGTGCTACAATTATAAAAAAATATTTATTAAAATTTAGATACTCACTTTACTATTTGGGTTCTATCCTGAGTTTTAGAAATTGAATTTTGACGATTTTACAACCCATGTGAAACTAACGAAATTATCTTTAATTTAATGATGATTTAATTATCTAACTTGACCAGTTGACCTATCCATAAATCGAAAAGAAAAGATGGTTAAGTATTATATTCAAAATTATTGTTTATGAATATGAAGCCCTCAATATTTTAATAATATTTTGATATTATCCTTTTATGTTTGTTATATGTAAAATAATATAATTATAATTTGGATTAATCAAATTGTTATGTTCCTTCAGAAAAAAAATGTTTAAATTTATTCATGTACATGAGTTCTCCTAAGTCTCTTATAACGCAGGGTCCACATGTATCATTGTTATATGATATACATGAGAATTATATTGATAATTTTTAATATTGTAATCGATATGAATTGTTATATGATATTTGGTTTAACAATTATTATCTAACTCGAACTATACATAAATTAAAGAGAAAAGATATTTAAGAATTTTTACATAGAAAAATTTTAAATGATCAAAATACATGTTTTAGTATTTAAATATAATTCTATTATTAACCAGATACACTTTTTAATATTAGATCTAACAATTCTCATCGATCTATTTAAGATCTTGAAACCCTGGTATTTTGATGATAACACTATAGTAGTAAGCTGGGTTAAGTATGTTGTACTAACATGGTTTTGCAGGAGATAAAAACTTTGTATTTTCTAACAAAACATGTTGTAGCAGCTAGCTGGCAGACTAATTTTCTATGCAGGCAGGAAGCTGGCAGACTAAATTTTGTATGCAGGCAGCAAGCTGGCAACACTTCCAGCAGATAGAGTTTCAGTCCTATTTTATAGGAAATCTTCTAGGAACTGATTTGTAAGGACTCTATCAGTTATATAAGTCATGGATATATATATGGGCTCAAATAATTTCGAATTTATTTTCATATATATATAATTCCTATATTATAGGAAGTTGTTTATAAACGTTTTATCTTTTAACAACTTCTATGGTATTGGGCTTTTCAAACCAGATTGAAAAACGTCTTTCTAAACGTTCTTATTTTCTCTATTCTTCTGGTTTCTAAACGTTATGTTAATGAACGTTGGGCTTGAATTAATCAAGGAACAAAAACGTGAGACTTGGTAGTCAAGACCGTTGGTTGTTAGATTAATTCAAAATCATTTGTTCATTATATATACTTGTGTGTTTTTCATCTTCAGTGGTTGAACGACTTTCAAAAGAAAACACAAGTACTTTCGAACTGATTTGCAAAATCTTATACATACTTGAGCTCTTATATATTATATGATATATTCTTGATTGGAGTTCATAGTTTTGGTTGTAATTCATTATATCTTTGTATTGTTCAACTTGTAAGTTGGTAGTTGCTGGTTTTGTGAGCTTGGGAAACAAGGGTTCAAGGAACTTGATAGCTAGAGGAGTTTATACTTGGATTAGTATAGTACTTAGAGAGCTGTGTTCAAGGAACAAGGTGTTTCAGCAAGCTGCTAACAGTAACAGGGAGTTCAGGGAGATATATTATTGTATTGTGTAGTTGTAATTCACTTTGATCAATAATATATTCCTTTGCCGTGTTGGTAAAGGACCAGGACGTAGACCTATAGGAGATAGGGGTCGAACCTGGCTAAAATTGCTGTGTGTTCTTTATTTTCTGCACATTTTCTATACTGCATTGCACAACGTAGCTAGCTGCCACTTTATATTCTGTGAACTCAGTAAGCTGCCAGACAGCAAAATAGACTGATTTTTGCTTTTTCAGTCACATAACTTGGTAATAATTAAAATCGGTCATTGTTAGTCATAACACCTATTCACCCCTCCCCTCTAGGTGTTGATTCTCAATTGGTATCAAAGCTTTGGTGTACTAACATTTCTGTAACAGGAAAGTACAGATCCTATGGCACACTTTTATGTAGAGGGAGAATCATTAAACACGCCACCACTTCTCAATGGGGCAGAAAATTATGATTTATGGAGACTAAAGATGAAGGTGTTCTTGAGCAGAAATCCATTTGAGTGGAGAGTCGTTAAGGACGGTCCATTCACTTTTTTGGATAATAATGGCAAGCCAAAAGATGTTGATGATCTTACCGAGGCGGAATTGATAAAATCAAGCTATGATAGAAGAGCAAAGTACACACTAATATGTGGTCTTTCAGATTCAGATTTTGACAAGGTTTCTTCATGTAGCACAGCAAAGGATATATGGGATACATTAAAAATACATTATCAAGCTACATCAAAATCAGAAGATGTATGTTTCAAGTCAAACCAGCAAGCTGCCTCAAGAGACGAAAACAAAGCAAAGGCTCAAATCACTTGGAGTGACGAGGAATTTAATTCCAATGAAGACTCAAGCGAAGATATGCTAAATATTGCATTGATTGGCATTGACGATGATGTGGTTCGAGGAAACACCGAAGAAGTTCTTGTAGATAGTGATGTATCACATTCAGACTCAGATGTTGAATCTAGTGCGGTAAACTCATTTCAGTTTAACATATCTTCTGAAAATATTATATTGGAATCACTAACCATGCAGGAACATAATAATATATCTATTGTGGAGTTCATGGAATTGAAGAATGAAAATAATAAGCTTGAAAAGAAAAATGCTTCTCTTCGAAAAATCATTTCTGATCTTATGGCCGAAAAGACTCCATCAAGCAATCATGAAGATCTCATTTCTGATCTCAAGGGAAAGCTAACACAACTTGAGGGGTTCAACAAATTACTTCTCAAAAGAAATGATACATTGATGAAGGAACTCAGCGAGCTGCGTGCAGAAATTGAAGCAAGAGATGTATGTCTTGAAACTTTTAAAATCTGAGAATCCATCTCAATTGAAGCTACTCAACAAGCGGAGAAGATAAAAGAATTGGAAGCTGAAGTTGCAAAGCTTGATAAAGGCATGGGAAAATTTGTTCAAGGAGAGGAAGTATTAAAGACTATTATGAAACAAACAAAAGTTCCTATGGATAAAGAAGGACTTGGAATGGCTTCTACATCAAAGACCAAGGCTTTTCAATATGAAGGCAAACATGGTATTCCATATAATTATGCTATGCCTTGGAAAATATGCTACAAATGTGGAAAGAAAGGTCATTTGTCACATCATTGCCCAAGTCAGAATGCTAAGCCAGCAAGCTGGAACAGACAGACAGCTTCTGGGCAGCAAGCTGCCAGAACAAGGAAAACAGGAAATCGAGCATCCAAAGTGGTCCAAATGTGGATCAAGAAATCTGAATTGAATGTTCTTTATGTTTTATCAACTAACCATGCTGGACCCAACAAAATTTGGGTACCAAAACGTTGAGATGTTTGTTCTTTGTTTTGTAGGTATGTCTTGTGGTCAAAGTCAATGCAAATCAATGGATAGTGGATAGTGGATGTACAAGACATATGTGTGGTGACAAATCTCAGTTCCTTAGCCTCAAGATGAAAAGGGGTGGTAGTGTTACAATTGGTGATAGCAAAACACTCCGTATACTTGGCAAAGGAACAATTGGTAATAGTAACATTTCTATTGATAAAGTACAATATGTTCAAGGTCTTAAATATAATTTGCTTAGTATAAGTCAGTTATATGATGATGGACATACTGTTGTTTTTGATAAAGAGAAATGTACTATTAATGTTGGCACTAACAAAGTTCCCCTAGTTGCTAGAAGGGAAGGAAATATATATATGTTGGACTTTGAGATGCAGGAAGTAGGCTGTTGTTTAGCTACTGTGGATACAAACCCAGATCTTTGGCATAGAAGGCTAGGACATGCTCATATAGACTTACTCAGCAAGCTGTCTACAAAGAAGCTTGTTAGAGGACTACCCAAATTGAAGTATGTCAAGACGGAAACCTGTTCGGCTTGTCAATTAGGCAAACAAATCAGGACTCCACATAAGTCAAAGACAATGGTATCATCTTCTAAACCTTTAGAGCTTCTCCATTTGGATTTATTTGGTCCGGAAGCATATAAAAGCATTGGAGGTAAACAATATGCATTTGTTATTGTTGATGATTATTCTAGATATACATGGGTATTGTTTCTTCATACTAAAGATTGTGCTTTTAGTGAATTTGAGAAGCTAATCACTTTACTTGAGAACAAGTTGAATACGAGACTTATAGGTATAAGAAGTGATAGAGGAGGTGAATTCATCTCAAAAGGCTTCATTGATTATTGTGAAGAAAGAGGTATTTCACATGAATTCTCTGCTCCAAGAACCCCACAGCAAAACAGAGTTGTGGAGAGAAAGAACAGATCTTTGCAAGAAACTGCAAGGACTTTGCTGCAAGAAAGCAAGCTGCCAAGGAGTTTCTGGGCAGAAGCAGTCAACATAGCAAGCTACGTTCTGAACAGAGTGCTTATCAGGCCTATTCTCAACAAAACTCCCTATGAATTGCTGAAGAATAAGAAGCCAAACATTGGATATTTCAAGGTTTTTGGTTCCAGGTGCTTTGTACTCAAAACTATTGATAGAGATGGTAAATTCGATGCTAAATCTTATGAAGCAATATTTTTGGGTTATTCTTTAACAAGTCGTGCTTATAGAGTGTATAATACATCTAAACGTATTGTTGAAGAGTCTATAGATGTTTCATTTCAAGAGTCTAATGTTGATCTGTCAAGAGATGAGGAAGATATTGCAGGTGCAGGTGATGACAGCCAGCTGCCAGTGACAAATACTGTATCGCAGCAAGCTGCCAAACAGCCTGAGACAACTACAGCAGCTGAAAAGCAAACTGAAACCTCTTCTCCAGTAGATGAAACTATTGCTAAGTTGTCAAAGCTCACCTTGGAAGGTCCAAGAGGTCAAAGATCACAAGAAAAGATGCCTATCTATGACGGTGGTGAAGCCTCTCCTCCATCCAAGCGAATTCGAGTACATGAGGAAGTCATAGCTCAACATTCATTTCCAAAGTCAACAAGAACCGAGAAGAACCATCCTCCAGAGTTGATCATTGGTGATAAATCAGAAGGAATCAAGACAAGGAAGGGTCAAGCCAACTTTTGTGCATTTGCGGCCTTTCTAGCTCAAGAGGAACCAAAGAATGTTAAAGAAGCACTTCAAGATGAGAATTAGATCATGGCAATGCAAGAAGAACTTAATCAATTTGAAAGATGCGATGTTTGGGAACTTGTGGAGCCACCTAAAGATGCTTCAATCATTGGTACTAAATGGGTCTTCAAGAACAAAGTTGATGAATTTGGTACGGTTACTCAAAATAAAGCAAGACTTGTTGCACAAGGATATAATCAACAAGAAGGAATAGATTTTGAGGAAACTTATGCCCCGGTTGCAAGGCTCGAATCAATAAGGATGCTACTTTCATTTGCATGCTTCAAGAAGATCAAGCTACGCCAAATGGACGTGAAAAGTGCATTTCTTAATGGATTCTTAAAGGAAGAAGTTCATGTCAAGCAACCCCCTGGTTTTGAGAATGAACAATTTCCAAATTATGTTTTCAAGTTGAAGAAGGCATTATATGGATTGCGGCAAGCTCCTAGATCATTGTACGAAAGGTTAAGTAAGTTTTTGATCAAAAATGGATTCATTCGAGGTCAAATTGATCCCACATTATTTACTAAACATAATGGTACTGATATTTTAGTTGTACAAATATATGTGGATGATATTATTTTTGGATCTACTAATGATGCTATGTGTAAGTGGTTTTCTAAGTGTATGCATAGTGAGTTTGACATGAGCATGATGGGAGAGCTCAACTATTTTTTGGGTCTTCAAATTAAGCAAACTCCAGAGGGTATTTATGTGCATCAATCCAAGTATATCAAGAATCTACTCAAAAGATTTGGATTTGAAACTATCAAGCCGAAATCAACACCAATGACTCCTGCCAGCAAGCTGACAGCAGATGAACAAGGTATAGATGTTGATGTTCGCAAGTATAGAGGTATGATTGGTAGTTTATTATATCTTACTGCTTCTAAACCTAATATAATGTATAGTGTTTGTGTATGTGCGAGGTTTCAATCTAAACCAAAAGAGTCTCACTTGAGTGCGATTAAAAGAATATTCAAATATTTGAGTGGCACAATTAATCTTGGTTTATTTTATCCAATCACAAATGCTTTTGATCTTGTTGGGTTTAGTGATGCAGATTATGCAGGTTGTCAAACTGATCGCAAGAGTACAAGTGGTGTTTGTGCATTTTTAGGACAGAGTTTGGTGTCTTGGCAAAGCAAGAAGCAAGCTTCTGTTGCATTATCCACTACCGAAGGTGAGTATTTAGCTGCAGGAAGCTGCTGTGCCCAACTTCTTTGGATGATACAAACACTCCGAGATTATGGCATCAAATGTGACAAGATTCCAATTTATTGTGACAATACGAGCACCATAAATATTTCCAAGAATCCGGTGAATCACTCAAGAACGAAGCATATTGATGTTCGACATCATTTTTTGAGAGATAATGTTGCAAAAGGAAAAATTGAGCTACTATTTGTTTCTACAGAATACCAGCTAGCTGACATCTTCACTAAGCCATTGGCCGAAGAAAGATTTTCTGTTCTTCGTAGGGAAATTGGCATGTGCAATGTCTAGACAGCAAGCTGCCTACAATTGTCTGGTAATATTAGCTCACTTAACATGATAATCCATGCTGATTTGAATTTTATATTATTTGTTAGACCGAATACACAATATATAATCAAGTATGTATGAGAATAACAATCAAGAACACAGGTTTGTAAATCAACAAACTGTAATTATATTAACAGTTTCTCTCTTAGTGATGTTAATGAATCACAAAGAGCTACTAGGTTACAAGAATAATATATTCAATGTTCGCGTCCCTTCTAGGGATAACCTATCTGTGTTTATATAATACACAGCTACATACAATCCTTATCTAATTGATACTCCTATAAATTAGCTATACAATTATTATCAATTAAGGATTGCTTCAGTCTTCTGTCCAATCTCCTTAGCTGTATCAATATATTCTGCTTCTTTCCGTCTTCAGAATATATTGCTTCTAGAATCTTTATCTTTGCACCGACAGCTAAGTCAACTATCATCCTGTCAGACTTTATCAAACTCTGACCGGCTTCTATGTAAACTCTTCACCCAGTCAGACTTTATCAAACTCTGACTGGCTTCTATATAAACTCTGATATGTACCTGGTACTTAAACACTGATGAACAAACGTCAGCAATTATATCTAACAATCTCCCCCAACTTGTTCATACCAAAATGTACAAGTTAAACATATAATTGATGATGTCAAAACATATAACAAATGCAGTGTTTAAAATATAACAGAGTTTAATTTTAACTTAGAATAGAAAACAAAAAAAAACTTACAGTCAGACTTTACTTGACTTCTTGAACATCAGGTACTGTCCTGAGATAATCAATCAACAGTCTTCTTTCAGCATTCTCAAGTTCAGCTATCATAATCTCTTTCAGCTCCTTATACTCTGGATCTCCTTCACCAGTTTGATATATGGCAGCCCTCAGAGAATATATACTGTTTTTCTTCATGTCATTCCCTAGTCGAATGTAATGAGCTTTGTCTGACTCTAGGTTAAATTCTAAAACCTTTACTCCAAGTGCAGTTTTAAATCTAGCACTGTTTCTTTTCATTTCCACTATTTTTCCAGCATGATCCCTATACTTTGGAATATAAACACTTGACACTCCTCCTCCAAGCATAGCTTTAGATCTCAGCATCTTTTCTCTCAACACTTGAGCAACATCATGAGTGTGTCTGTTCTTGACTTTCAAAAGATAAAGTACATATTCAAGTTCTTCCCATGATTTGAGATTGACATCAGATTCTCCAACCTTATAAACTCTTCCATCACTCATGAAGTATAACAAAAATTGCTTCTTCAATACTCTGTGAAAAATCAACTGAACAGACTCTAACTTATCAAGGTTTTCTTGTGTAACCCCAATACCAGATTCTGCCAGTGAAATGTTGTCTTGAGATCTGTTATTTGTTCTTCTCTCTCTGTGTGAACCCAGTCCAGATTTATCAAAGGTTCTTTTCCCAACACTGTTCTGGTTTCTGAGAAATTTACAGCTTCAAGCTTTAAGTCTTCAAGAATTTTTGGTTTGCTGAATCCTGGAAGTAGTGTAGATTTCTGTACAACTTGAGCAACGTCAGAGGTTGTCAAAACTTTGGTAATAACATCAACTTGAGCAGCGTCAGAGGTTGATTTAGCTAATCTTGTTTCAACTTGAGCAATGTCAGAGGTTGATTTAAACTTCTTATTCAGGTTAGGCTCTTCAATCATCACGCCTTTACCTTTATCAGCATTTGAACAAATAGGCCTCCTTGAGTACTGTAAACTCTGATAAGAGTTTACATTCTCTTTGATAACAATTCCTTTTTCTTTTCTCCTCGGAGCCTTGATAATCTTCTGTTTGTAAATTCCAGCTTCAACATCTTTCCTGTGTTTTTCAGCAAGCAATTGCTCTTCTGCCTGGATATCTTCAATAGTAACATCTTTACCATGTTCTGCTAAGAATAACTGTGTAGCAACTTCTTCATCAGTAACTGGAGATTTAGAGGAAAGAAGTAAACTTCTAACCCTTGAAGAAGACTGCCCTCCAGTGTATAATCTTTTTCCATCAGCATTTGTCTGAGCATCAGAGTTTGACCTCCTCCTTTGCCTTTGAACATTCTTTGATCTTGGATGATGTTTGTCTCTTGCACCACCATCAGCAGTATCATCCTTCTGAGTCAGAGTTTGAGAGCTCTTGCATTTGTCTTTAGATACTCTCCCCCCCTTTTTGACATCATCAGACAGCAAAACTGATGTGAGCAATTTAATGGAATTTGCAATTTCATCCAACTTAGTTGACATTGTGACTTGATTTTCTTCAACTTTGGACAACCTGGAATCAAAATTCTTCTGATCTTTACACAAAGAAATATACAATGATTTATCCTTCTGTTGTGTAAGCTCTCTTGTAGCTATATCATTCCTCAAACTTTCAATCACCTTGTCAGAAGCATCAAAACGATTGTTTAATGATTTGATTTGTACAATAGTTGCTTTGAGATGACTGAGAAGTTCTGGATTTTTAATCTCTTTGGAAGACTTTGTTACAAAATCTGCAGCTCGTTCATTGGAAAAGATAGTATCCTTGCTTGACCAATTTGAGAAGTACATATTCTGAAAATGTTCTGCAGTAGCACGATTGACTTCTCTTGCCTCATCAGAGTTAGCTTGAATATCAGATAACTCTACTTGAATATCAGGATTGGAATGAGTAGGACTAGCTTCAGCATTGTCATCCTCTGCTTCATTCTCTGTAATAACATTCTCTGCCACTTTTTCAGGATCATCAGAGTGTGCATTATTACTATACTCTGCTTCTCTTTGAACAATCTCAACAACAGATTGTTGTAGAGCTTCAAGAACAAGAGCATCCTCAGAGTTTGCAACAAACTCTGCTTCAAAAGGAACATTTTCTGTTGCATCCTTTTCAACAACATCAGGATTTGCAGCAACAGTTTCTGTAGCATTAGCAGCAAAAATCTGATTTACTTCCTCACCTTTCTCAACTTCAAAAGTAAGTATTTCTGTGTGAGAAGCCATAGATTCTTCAATTCTCACAGTATCTAGATCAGCTTCCAAACCCTCTGTAAAATGTTCAGAGTTTAAAGAGGTGTTTGCTTCAACTTCCATATGAAATCCTTGAGGCTCAAAAATCCTGCTATCAGAGTGATCAGCAGCTTCCTCAACTACATCATCAGCATTTGATGTAGGAGCTTCTGTTGCAGTATTTACTCTGTCCTTAGTAGGCACAGTAGTATCAAAAATCTCCTCTTGTACTTCAGAAGTTACATTCTCCATAGAAACTCTGTCCTCAAAGACAGCTTCATCCTCTTGAATCTGAACTGCAAGATTTTCTACAGCTTTGGAAAAAAATTTCTCAGCACCAAATAGATGTGCTGCTACTAATCTTCTTTTTCTCTGATGAAGAGTTTCTTCATCAGTTTCACTATCCTCAACAGCAGCATCAGACTTTGCTCTGTTGGCTCTTCTTTTCTTTAGCCTTTTCTCCTGAGGCATACCATCAGTTTTTGATGCCCCAGCTTCAGCATTTGACTTAGCAATCCTGGCAGGTTTAGTACCAACATGCTTAGTCCTACCACCCCTTTTAGATGGAACAGAAGTTGACGGAGGCAGTTCTTGTTGTAGAGGCTCAGATTGAGAAGAAGCTTGTGGTGGTGGATTGACTTGAGCATTTAAAAACTGTTGCACAGATTGAGGTAGCAACAAGTCTCCAACAACCCCTTTCTTAACATCTTTATTAATAAGATCAGAAAATATTCTCTTATGTAATTTAAAACAAGAAACATCTTCTTCACCAACTTCCACTCCTTCAACACAGTAAGAAAACAAAGTCTGACAGAATCTAGAGAAATAGACTACACCTCTATTCTCTGTCATTTTCTCTCCTAGATTATTCAAAACAAGTCGTGCAAAATCAAAATGATTATCGAATAAAAGAGAATACCCGATTTGCAGACTGTCTGTGGGAATAGCATCCCAGTTTGTGCATTTCTTGCTAAAAGTCCTTGTGATGCAATCAAAGAAGAAGCTCCACTCCTTCCTTAAGAATGGACGTTTTAGCTGTCCAATCTTTGACAAGGGTCCAGAATACCCAATTTCTCGCATCATTCTTATCAAGTCCTCATCACCCATTCCAATTGTATACGAAGAAAATTCAGGAAACCCCATTGCAGCGCGAATGGTTCCAGCAGTTATTACATACTCTGTATCTTCATATTCAAAAATAATCGATGGGTTACCTGTTTCACCACCATCATCATACAATCCTGTTTCCCAGAACGCCTTTATCTGTGAACTAGAAAGTTTTTCAGGTTCCACCAAAGCATGCCCAATCGCTGACTGAGCAAGAAAGTTTTGTATGATATGAAACACCTCTGGGGCATTGACAGTGTTTAATGGGGCTGAATAATTATTAGGAACAAACTCTAACCCAGAAGCAACAAAAACTGTAGTAGCCATAAGTACGAATCGAGAAGAAAAATCAAAGAACCTGATTCAAAAGAGTTTGTGTGTAGAAAAGTGTTTGTGAATATGCTTGTGTGACAATTGATGTGTGTTGGAGTAAGATGTGAAAAGTTTTGACGAAGGTGTGTGTATTGTATAAATGGAAAATTCAAAATTAAAAACTGAACAGTTTTTAATCATTAATACACAACTGTCTTACTCCGTTAACTGTGTTAGTGGGACACGTGGCATACATGCAATGACTGACAGCAAATAATTGACAGTTTTCAATGCGCATGCGTAGTAAAAACAGCAATAATTACCGTCTGTTACACTTTTCTAGGCATTAACCTCTCTCCTCTGTTCAAAAACATCCTTGAACAACTGTCCAATCATACTCTTTTTAAAATTTCAAAACAAATGTCTTTTTCTCAAAATTATAATATGTCTGAAACCAACAAAATTTATTTTAACCATCAGAGATTAAAATTAAATTACCTCGGCGTAGAGTACACAAATCATCAGTGTTTATCAATTCTCCTCCTTTATACATAAACTCTTTTCACAAACTGTACAGGTGTGTGTATTTGTGTGTGAATTAGCAGAGTTTACTGAATATAAATATTTAGACCATCTCAAAGTGCATAAAATCCACAAACTAAAGCAGTAATAACTGGTTGCCTAAACTCTCATGTATAAAATAAAATCTGATTCTTATGTCTAAACTCTGTATATTGATATCCTTTATTTTGGATATATCTTTTATTTTTCACCCCCTTTATATATATGCTTTCATATATATTTTTAATTAAAAATTTTTATTTTATTTTTTTTATTTTTATTTTATTTTATATTTTTCCAGTAATCAGTGGTTGGCACTAGTCACCAAAAATCAAAGATTTTAGCCCTTATTTCATACAATAAGTTCCTGGATCTTCCTAGGCACAACATGATCTCAAAGGAATTTGTGCTCTGTTTGGCATCTTTTGATTTGAGGGTGAATTATTTGCAATTAATAATCAGAGTTTAGACTTTTCATCAGTTAATACAATTAATTTATGAGAGAAAATGCAAACAGCTAATACAATCTCAGTGTATAGGATCAATAAACTAAGAGATGCTATAAATATAGAGACAGTATCATGCTGTGTAAAATTTCGGCACATTTTGTAATCAGAGTTTATAATACTTAGAAGGATTCATGATTACTTACTGAAAATCATGCTTCATACATTTTTCTTCATCGGTCCATGTGTTTCAGACAAAATTACAATCAGAGTATAACATTAGACTGTAACTATCAGAGCATGACTGTCAGAGTATGAGTAACAGAGTTTACTGATCAGAGTATAACATGCTGGTACAAATAACAGTTAATACATGCAAGGAATCATGAGCATAAAAATCAAACAAGTATAGTTTTTAAGTCTAACTCGTATCTCTAGTCAGAACCAGAGATCATTCCAAGTTCATTTACCAATCTTGTAAAAGTAGCTTCACTCAAAGGTTTGGTGAAGATATCTGCAAGTTGTTGGTCTGTAGACACAAAATGGAGCTCAATGTTTCCTTCTTCCACATGTTCTCGGATAAAATGATATCTTATGCTGATGTGCTTGGTCATGGAGTGCTGTACTGGATTTCCTGTCATAGCAATAGCACTCTGGTTATCACAGAAAATAGGTATTTTAGAGTACCTCAAACCATAATCCAGCAACTGATTCTTCATCCATAGAATCTGTGCACAACAGCTACCAGTTGCTATATACTCTGCTTCTGCTGTGGATGTAGAAATTGATTTCTGTTTCTTGCTATACCAAGAAACCAATCTGTCACCTAAAAATTGACAGCTTCCACTTGTACTTTTTCTGTCTATCTTACAACCTGCAAAATCTGCATCAGAGTAACCAATTAGCTTAAACTCTGATTCTCTAGGATACCACAAACCCAAGGTTATGGTTCCTTTGAGATATTTGAAAATCCTTTTTACAGCTGTTAGATGAGGCTCTCTGGGATCTGCTTGAAATCTTGCACAAAGACATGTTGCATACATGATATCAGGTCTACTTGCAGTAAGATACAGTAAAGACCCTATCATTCCTCTATAGTTTGTCATATCTACTGAGGCTCCTGTGTCTTTGTCTAGCTTTGTTGCTGTAGCCATGGGAGTTGAAGCAGATGAACTATCAAGCATACCAAATTTCTTGAGAAGATTTCTGGTATATTTTGCTTGATTGATAAAAATACCATCATCTGTTTGCTTGACCTGTAAGCCTAGAAAGTAACTAAGCTCTCCCATCATGCTCATTTGGTACCTGGATTGCATAAGCTTTGCAAACTTCTTACAAAGTTTGTCATTAGTAGATCCAAAGATAATATCATCTACATAAATTTGAACTAAAATCAAATCATCACCAGAATTGAAATAAAACAAGGTTTTATCAATTGTACCTCTTGTGAACCCACTTTCTAAAAGAAATTGAGCAAGAGTTTCATACCATGCTCTTGGTGCTTGCTTTAGTCCATATAATGCCTTGTCAAGCCTGTAGACATAATCTGGATGCTTGGGATCTACAAATCCTGGTGGTTGTTCAACAAACACTTCTTCTTCAAGCTTCCCATTGAGAAAAACACTTTTTACATCCATCTGAAAGACTTTAAACTTCTTGTGTGCAGCATAGGCCAGAAAAATTCTTATGGCCTCCAATCTTGCAACTGGAGCAAAGGTTTCATCATAGTCAATTCCTTCCTGTTGTGAATAACCTTTAGCCACAAGTCTAGCCTTGTTTCTTGTAATCACACCTTCACTGTCAGTCTTGTTTCTGAAAACCCACTTTGTACCTACTATTGATCTATTCTTTGGTCTAGGTACAAGTGTCCAGACTTCATTTCTTTCAAATTCATTTAACTCTTCTTGCATTGCTGTAATCCAATTAGCATCTTGAAGAGCTTCCTCCACCTTCTTTGGTTCTGTTTGAGACAAGAAAGCATGATACAGACACTCATTATTTGTTGCACTTCTAGTTCTCACACTAGCATCAGGATCTCCAATTATGAGATCAGGTGTGTGTGCCTGTGTCCACTTTCTTGCTGTTGGTAAGTGGTTTCTTGCATCATTATTGGATCCTCCCCCTTGATCCATGCTCTCCTGATTCATATGTTGACTCTCTGTAGCATCTGAGGCTCCCCCTGAATTGGATGGCTCAGAGTTTGAACTGTCAGAGTTTGAATCAGTTTCCTCAACTGACTCACTTGCTGTGTCTTGTTGAGCTTCTTCACGCTCCCCCTCAACTGGTTCTCTATTTTGTTCAATTTGAGAATTTCCAGTTTCTCCAGTATTTACCAGTAGAGGTTCAGAGTATGCTTCGTCAGAGTTTGTCAGAACCGCTTCATCAGAGTTTGTCGGTACTGCTTCATCAGAGTTTACACCATCAGAGAATAAACCTTCATTTTCAAAACGCAGTGGATCATATCCATCTAAGTCATCAAGTCCAGTTATTTTCTTGTCATCAAACGACACATGTATGGATTTCATGATCACTTTAGTTCTCAGATTGTAGACTCTGAATGTTTTTGTTGACAATGGATAACCAACAAAGATTCCTTCATCAGCTTTTAACTCGAACTTGGTCAACTGTTCAGGATGAGTCTTCAACACAAAGCATTTGCATCCAAATATATGAAAATATTTCAAATTTGGCTTCTTATTTTTCACCATCTCATATGGTGTTTTACCATGCTTGTTGATCAATGTTGCATTTTGAGTAAAACAAGCAGTTTGAACAGCTTCTGCCCAGAAATACGTTGGTAGTTTTGCTTCTTCAAGCATAGTTCTGGCTGCTTCAATTAAAGTTCTGTTCTTTCTTTCAACTACACCATTTTGCTGTGGAGTTCCAGGTGCAGAAAATTCTTGTTTCACTCCTCTTTCCTTGCAGAAAGCTTCCATAATTGAGTTTCTGAATTCAGTTCCATTATCACTCCTTATAATTTTGACTTTGTGCTGTGATCCTTTGTCCAGTAGATTTACATGATCCAACAGAGTTTGAGCAGTTTCATCCTTCTTTGATAAGAAATATACCCATGTATATCTAGTATATTCATCAACAATTACTAGAGCATATTTCTTTCTGCCCATAGACATCACATTCACTGGTCCAAAGAGATCAACATGTAGAAGATGATAAGGTTCCACTATTGAAGATTCAGATTTGCTCTTGAAAGATGACTTCCTTTGCTTGGCCTTTTGACAAGAATCACATAGGCCATCTAGACTGAGTATTGATTTTGGGAGTCCCCTTACAAGATCCTTTCTTATTAGCTCATTGATGTTGTTCAAATTGAGATGAGAGAGCTTTTTATGCCAATTCCAACTCTCTTCATTTGACATTCTGGCAGTCAGACACACTATTTTTCCATCAGAGTTTGTTACCAAACTTGCTTCATAAATGTTGTTGCGCCTGTGTCCAACTAGAACAACTTTTCCAGTAGATTTACTGATAACTTCACAGTATTCAGTATGAAAATCTACATGGTTTCCTCTGTCACAGATTTGACTCACAGATAGCAGATTATGCTTGAGTCCTGAGACTAGAGCTACATTAGTGATGATGACACTTCCAAGATTAATATTGCCATATCCCAGAGTGTGTCCTATGTTGCCATCTCCATAGGAAACCTTTGGGCCAGCCTTCTCCTTAAAGTCTGATAGCAGGGCTTTATTTCCAGTCATATGTCCTGAGCATCCACTGTCCAAGATAAGTGTGCTCTCTTTTATACCCTGCAATCACAAACAAACACTAAGTGTTAGTTTTAAGGACCCAGACTTGCTTGGATCCTTTGTCTTTCTTAACAGTGTTAGCTTTTGCAGCGGAATTACTATCAACAGAGTTTAAGCTAACATTGTCAGACTTTACACTTGCAGAGTTTGCTCTAACCCATTTCAGATTGGGTTTTAGCTCATAATAGTTGTGATAAATAGCATGATAACTCTTGCAAGTATAAATGGAATGCCAAGTGCTCCCACAGTGTGTGCATAAAGTCTGTGGTCTAACCCTAACATTATCATTCTTTACTCCTGATGTAGAAGGTAAAGAATTGATATTTTTATTCTTTGTGCAGTAATTAGCAAGATGATTAGAACTACCACAATTATAACATGTTTTCCTTGGAGCAACAGCATTAGGCAAATGATTATTTCTTTTATTTATGCCTATCTTTCCATTCCTATTCTTCTTGGATCCTTTTGGTTTCATGGCAGATTTTACCTCTTTGAGCTTATGATTGAACTGTTTTCCTGTCATCAAACCAACATTAACCTGTTTTTCACAAGTTTTTACTGGCTTTCTAACAGCTTCTCTTTCCATAAGTTTTTCTGTTATAATATTTTCCTGTCTTTCACAGGCTTCATCTGATTCCATATCAGCTTCTCTTATTACAACAGATTTTAACTTATTGGCTTCTGGAACAAATATCACAGGTTTAAGTTGTGGTTTAACCTTAACCTTGTCTTTAAACCTAAGTTCATCATTTTCACAATAGCCTAAACCTACAGAGTCTGTCTGAAACACTTGATGAGTGTCTCTCCCAGAGTCTGTCCAAGTCTTGATTATTTTTCTTTCTTTTTCTAGATCAGATTCTAATTGCTTATATCTTTTGAGCAATTCATGTTCTACATAAACAGCATCATCTCTTTCTTTTTGAATCTGCTTCATATTTTCAAGTTCTCCTTCAAGAAACTTGTTTCTATCTTTAAGACTAAGATTCTCAGATTTAATTCTCTCATTCTCTAAAGTCTGATCCCTATAGCTAACATGTACGCTTTTCAGATATACTCTTAACTCATATATATTATCAGTATCATAAGCATAAGTAGTTAGGGGTACCTTATTTTCAGATGATTCAGTCTCATCTCTGACAGTTGCCATAAGAGCATAATTTTCTCCATCATCAGAGTCTGAAGTATCTGCCCAGTCTTTGCCTTTAGAGATGAGAGCTTTCTCAGATTTGCCTTTCTTGCACTCTGGAGCATAGTGACCCATCTCCTTACACCTGTAGCACTGGATTTCAGATTTATCCTTCTTGCCAGACTTGGTCTCTCTTCCATCAGACTTTCTAAAACTTTTCTTTTCAGAGTTTGAGTCTTTCCTTGAGAATCTCTTTCCTTTCTTGAAGTTCTTGAATCCCATCTTCTTGAAGGTCTTCACCATCAGTGCAGCCATTTGCATCATCTGTTCTTCATCATCCTCAGAGTCAGAAGCTTCATCAGAGTTTGAGTCATCATCAGAGTTTGATGACTCACTTTCAGATTTAATGACTAAAGCCTTTCCCTTGGCTTTCTTCCTTGATGATTCCTTCTTAATGGGCTTCTCCTCAACTTTGAGAGCAACAGATTTTGTCTTTTTACTCAATCTTCTATTCCTTTGTTCTATCTCCAGTTCATGAGTTTTCAACAACCCATAGATTTCATCAAGATCTGTATCAGCAAGCTCATAATTATCTCTTATTGTGGTTGTCTTTAAATCTCACTTTTCAGGTAGAGATAACAGAAACTTGAGATTAGACTCTTCAAGCTCATATTCTTTATCAACCAGAGACAGATCATTCAACAGTTTGCAAAATCTGTCATAAGTCTCAGTCAAGGTTTCATTAGTTCTTGAATCAAAGTGCTCATACTCCTGTGTGAGTATTGACTTTCTGTTCTTCTTGATAGCACATGTTCCCTGGCATCTGACTTCTAAAGCATCCCATATCTCTTTGGCAGTTTTGCAGCCAATTACTCTGTTAGACATAACATTATCTAAAGCACTGTGGAGAAGATGTCTAACCTTTGCATCTTTTGCAATTGATGAGATGTCCTTAGGAGTCATATCTTTCTTTTCCTTTGGAACAGTCTTTTGTTCTTGTCCATCAACAACAGGGGACAATTTAGTCGGCATATGAGGACCATCATAGATTCTGTCAAGGTATTCTGGATCTGTAGCCTCCAGAAACATGGTCATCTTCACCTTCCAAATCGGATACTCTACTGGCCTGAGTATTGGAACCCTGATTGTTTCATATCGACTCACAGAATTAGGCTTAATCTGTTCAGCCTTGGGAGCAGTTTGATTTTCTTCAGACATGATTATTACTGTGATTGAATCGTAAAACTGTATATATTAAACAGCCTTGGCTCTGATACCAATTGTTAGACCGAATACACAATATATAATCAAGTATGTATGAGAATAACAATCAAGAACACAGGTTTGTAAATCAACAAACTGTAATTATATTAACAGTTTCTCTCTTAGTGATGTTAATGAATCACAAAGAGCTACTAGGTTACAAGAATAATATATTCAATGTTCGCGTCCCTTTTAGGGATAACCTATCTGTGTTTATATAATACACAGCTACATACAATCCTTATCTAATTGATACTCCTATAAATTAGCTATACAATTATTATCAATTAAGGATTGCTTCAGTCTTCTGTCCAATCTCCTTAGCTGTATCAATATATTCTGCTTCTTTCCGTCTTCAGAATATATTGCTTCTAAAATCTTTATCTTTGCACCGACAACTAAGTCAACTATTATCCTGTCAGACTTTATCAAACTCTGTCCGGCTTCTATGTAAACTCTTCACCCAGTCAGACTTTATCAAACTCTGACTGGCTTCTATATAAACTCTGATATGTACCTGGTACTTAAACACTGATGAACAAACGTCAGCAATTATATCTAACATTATTGATAACATGTGAATAACCTTTTTGATGAATAAGGGGGAGAAAATTCAGGATCATAGCATGTGTGATTTAGGGGGAGTTTTTAGAGTTTTTAGTTACTCTTTGGGTCACATGGTTTTAATATGAATTTATGCTAATGCTAAATTTTAATGTGATGCCATGAAAATATGCTTAACTGCTTGGATAGAATGCTAATCTTTTTGCAGAGGAAGCATAATTTTAGGGGGAGTATTTTGCTCCTGAATATTGGTGTGTAATCATCAAAAAGGGGGAGATTGAAACCCTGGTATTTTGATGATAACACTATAGTAGTAAGCTGGGTTAAGTATGTTGTACTAACATGGTTTTGCAGGAGATAAAAACTTTGTATTTTCTAACAAAACATGTTGTAGCAGCTAGCTGGCAGACTAAATTTCTATGCAGGCAGGAAGCTGGCAGACTAAATTTTGTATGCAGGCAGCAAACTGGCAACACTTCCAGCAGATAGAGTTTCAGTCCTATTTTATAGGAAATCTTCTAGGAACTGATTTGTAAGGACTCTATCAGTTATATAAGTCATGGATATATATATGGGCTCAAATAATTTCGAATTTATTTTCATATATATATAATTCCTATATTATAGGAAGTTGTTTATAAACGTTTTATCTTTTAACAACTTCTATGGTATTGGGCTTTTCAAACCAGATTGAAAAACGTCTTTCTAAACGTTCTTATTTTCTCTATTCTTCTGGTTTCTAAACGTTATGTTAATGAACGTTGGGCTTGAATTAATCAAGGAACAAAAACGTGAGACTTGGTAGTCAAGACCGTTGGTTGTTAGATTAATTCAAAATCATTTGTTCATTATATATACTTGTGTGTTTTTCATCTTCAGTGGTTGAACGACTTTCAAAAGAAAACACAAGTACTTTCGAACTGATTTGCAAAATCTTATACATACTTGAGCTCTTATATATTATATGATATATTCTTGATTGGAGTTCATAGTTTTGGTTGTAATTCATTATATCTTTGTATTGTTCAACTTGTAAGTTGGTAGTTGCTGGTTTTGTGAGCTTGGGAAACAAGGGTTCAAGGAACTTGATAGCTAGAGGAGTTTATACTTGGATTAGTATAGTACTTAGAGAGCTGTGTTCAAGGAACAAGGTGTTTCAGCAAGCTGCTAACAGTAACAGGGAGTTCAGGGAGATATATTATTGTATTGTGTAGTTGTAATTCACTTTGATCAATAATATATTCCTTTGCCGTGTTGGTAAAGGACCAGGACGTAGACCTATAGGAGATAGGGGTCGAACCTGGCTAAAATTGCTGTGTGTTCTTTATTTTCTCCACATTTTCTATACTGCATTGCACAACGTAGCTAGCTGCCACTTTATATTCTGTGAACTCAGTAAGCTGCCAGACAACAAAACAGACTGATTTTTGCTTTTTCAGTCACATAACTTGGTAATAATTAAAATCGGTCATTGTTAGTCATAACACCTATTCACCCCTCCCCTCTAGGTGTTGATTCTCAGATCTAACTGTAATAATTAATTTAGTCGTATAGTGGTCGTACACGGACCAGATCGATTTTAATTTTTTCTTAAATTGATTTTAATATTTTATTGAAATAAACATAGAATTTATAAATTTAAAAGAATTAGGAAAAAAATTAAACTGATGCTACAATAATAAAAAAAATTATTAAAATTTAGATAATCACTTTACTGTTTGGGCTCTATCTTGAGTTTTAGACAACAAATTTTAACAATTTTACAGCCCACGCGAAGCTAACAAAATTATCTTTAATTTAATGATGGTTTAATAATTATTATCTAACCGGAACTATCCATAAACTAAAGAGAAAATATAATTACGATTTTTTACATAAAGATTTCTATTCAATATAGAAAACCTATTTATAATTGGTTTAAATTAAAAAAAAATTATTAAAATTTAGATAATCACTTTACTGTTTGGACTCTATCTTGAGTTTTAGACAACAGATTTTTAACAATTTTACAGCCCACGCGAAGCTAACAAAATTATCTTTAATTTAATGATGGTTTAATAATTATTATCTAACTGGAACTATCCATAAACTAAAGAGAAAAGATAATTACGATTTTTTACATAAAGATTTTTATTTAATATAAAAAACCTATTTATAATTGGTTTAAATTATCAAAATACACCTTTTAGTATTTAAATACTATCCTATTATTAATCAAATACAATTTTTAATATTATATCTAACGGTCCTCATCTATTTGAATATTTATAGTTTTATAATCCAACGGATCATATACTTTTGGTAGTACAGTGACCGACCAAAATTTTGGATAAGATCTCCCTTACGCTTATTATATATAAGGAGTTAATAAGTATATTAGTATATATTAGTATATTAGTAAAGTTCAAATATATTAGTATATATTTAAATATAATATCTAAAACTCCATACATAATAGTATATGTGAACATATTTAAAAGTTCAAATCACATTAATAACATATAAAATATAATATTTAAAACTTCAAATTATTAACAGTATATTAGAATTTGAATTTTATCAATAACATGTTAATATCTAATACTTATATTATTAAGTTTAAGAACTTTTAAAATAAACAAATTGGCTTAAATTATTTGTTCTAAAATATAAAATTAATAAATAAAATTTATATTAATATCTCATTAATAAATACGCATAATGAAACTCGTGCATGCTGTAAGCTAGTTATTTTAATTTTTTTAACGAAATAGAGACCAATGTACACTTCTCAAGTTCAAATGATTATTATTAATATCTCCAGAAAAGAATAAATATTAAAAGCAGGGTTTCAAGGCCCATCTACTCGCATTATTTTACGGTGCCATTAGCCCATAACGAATTTTATGGGCCGAACCTTCTTAAGATACATATGCTGCGCTCTTCCAATACTATTTCTGTAATTTCCACAATGGGGAGGTCTATTTTGGGGTGAATTATTGTTAAGGGCAAAATTTGCCTACCACTTTTACCGGCCTCGCTCACAATCAACGGCTTCATCTACTTCAATTAACCATAGTCACATACCATATCCAGCCTAGGCTAAATATTATTTAAGGAGAAAGATTAATTGGGCTAGACCTATATCCAGTGTTGTAAAAAGCAGCGATCAGAGTTAATCGGTAAAAGGACCGTCCAGGAATTAATCGGATAATCGGGGATTAATCGGAATGATTAATCGGAATAATTTTAATAATATTTTTTATATATAATTATATTCATATATATAATTGTTTCGTTATTTCAACTAAACATATGTTATTATCATATATTTATTTAAATATGTTAAAAATGTTATATAATTGTAATAAATAAAATTTTGAAGGTTTAACTTTTCAATTAGACATCAATCTTTGAGAAAAAAAAGAGAATTTATGATTTAGACATCTAAAATTATAATTAAATGTACAAAAATAATGTTTTTTTATATTGTTTAATCAAGTTTCTACCTTTTAAATTTTTAATTATTTTTTTTAATTCTAATTATTTTTTAATAATTAGCTCGATTTTTGACCGATTAATCCGATTTTTGACTGATTCAGCCAATTTTTGACCGTTTTTCTGAAAAAACGATTAATTGACCGATTTTCGCTTAATCAGTTCAGTGACCCGCCGTCTAGCGATTAATCGCCGACTTTTAGAACACTGAAGGAGAAAGATTAATTTGGCTAGACCTGTATCATATACATCTAGAAGAAGGAATCTATATTATATTATTATAAGCAAACTAGCCTCGATTTGGTTGGTCGTTGGTCGTTTGTCGTTGGTACTTTAAATAACAACCGTTAGATTGAAAGATAGATAAAATGAGAACTGTTGGATGTAATGTTAAAAAAATATTTCTTTCTTGATATTCAAAATGCTCCCACAGGTTCAAGGTTCGAATCCCGTCAACAACATATTATTATTAAATATTTATATTACCTATTTTTCTCAACTATATTCAGAAGTTCAAGATATTATTCCCGTTGACAATATATTAAAAAAATTTATCATCAAAATACAAACAAATGCTTACAATAACATCATACATACATTATTAATTTTTAAAAATGTATTTTTCCTGATAAAATTATATAATCAAAATACAGATACTAAGATAAAAAATTCTAAAATTCATCAGTGCATCGCACGGGTTATAGGCTAGTATTAATAAATCTTGAATCGAAGATTATTGGAGTGAGCCAATGTTACTAGAGTATCCAAGAATTATGTGTAATGTATAAAAAATCATTATATTTAGTGAATTGTAATTTTATATTTTTAGCGGGCCTTAAGAACTTTTGTAAAGTTTATTATCTTATGCATTTAGCAATAATATGAATTTATCATATTGGCCAAGTCGGGAACAAAAATATTATTAATTTATCAATATTTATTTATCGAGGTTTTACCGTATATCTTAATCGAGCCTGAAAGCGATAATTCATGTTTAGCTTCTCATCAATACAGGCAAAATTTGCATTATGAGAACTGGATAAATAGTATTATATTTGGAAAATGTTGGAGTCCCCAAAATATTATTGGCACTTCTCTCATAAATGAGTGGGCCCATCGTGCATACACATGAATCCCACGAATAAAAATACGTCATGTGTCATCCAATTCGGGGTACGTAGTATTGCCCATTATATTATTGTACGTAAAATAAATAAATAATTATTTATATTCGTGGCTGTTAACGGAGGAATTTGGTATTAACAAAGTTCGAGGTTTGTTGCCGGAATCAAGATCTATGACGGTGGTTCTTCACCGGAAAGTCGCCAGAGTGTGGTGGTTGTGATGAATTGGGGGCTGAGATTGTAAGGGTTTTCTTGGTGGTGCCTCGCTGAGCTCTTCGCTTCCAACCCCCTACAATGTGCCTACGTACCCCATATTTATAGGGGATCAAGCCCTACGTAGTTCTTGGGGAGCAAGTAACCTATATGGACTGGTTTCTGATTTCCGAGGCCCACTAGGATACCTGATCCATCTTCTGGAATTAGTTTTCGACTCGCTTTAGGAATGTCCAACGATGAGGCCTAGTCACAAAGGCCCAAGGCTCAACTACAGTCTAGGGACTTCACAGATATGACATCGACCCAACTTAGGAGCCGACACTAACCGCTACTAGCTGTCTCCCTGACCAAAGTAGTTGCAGGTATAGCCATGACTTACCCCAAATGCTAGACGCATTCTTGTCCCCCGAATGAGAAGCACCCACCAGATTGCAGGACAAGTGATCCCAAGCGTTTGGGTGCAAAGTGCAGGATTACTCCAAAGTTCCCCAATGAGGACGCGCCCATTGAGTACAGGAACAGAGCTCCCAAAGCACACACCAAGGTTCACCCCACATCCCCAATGAGGACGCGCCCATTGAATACAGGAGGAGGCCTTCAGTCATCAGGCATACCCCTGGAGGCCTTCAACTACGGACATCCCCCTCCTAGGGCACATTCTAGGAGGGAATTCTTCAATCACCAGGCAAACCCCTGGAGGCCTTCAATAACGAACATCCCTCCCTTAGGGCTCATCCTAAGAGGGAGAAGTCTTCAATATCTTGCCAGTATCAAGCCAAGGGAGCCGTCCTTCACCACCAAGTAACTACTTCAAACCAAGAGGGCGCGCCCTCAAGGGGTGTACGGTCTAAAGGAGTGCACCCTTACCCCTATGAGGGCAAGCCCTAAGTCTTCCATATGTTAATCCCATGTCAATCTAACTGTTATTCTCTGTCAAGTCATCCATTCATGTAAAATTGTCAGTCCACACCAAGAGGATGCGTCCTCGGGGGTTGGACGGCCAAAGGGGCGCACTCTCTTCCCTATGAGGACTAGCCCTGAACTTCCCTTAATGTACCAATTCAATCCCTAATTGCATCTTGGATATCACCAATTGATTATCACTTGACCTGAATTTACCCTAAAAACCCGATACCGAATTTTGGCTATAACAGTGGCCAATGAAAATTTATATTGTAATTCAAATTCTTTTATTATGACCTTAATACCTTATATATATTGCATAATTAATTTAAATTTTCAAATAAATTAACTAGGCCCGTGCTTGGGGTTAGTAAAATATAATGATTACACACCGTCTATTTATTTGTTTTAAGAATCTTTCCTTCTAAATTAGATAAATTTTTAAACAACATTTTTTGTATTTTACGTGAGGGAGTTTCATGAAACTGGATATTTTGTGCAAACTATGAACAAGTCTCTGCCGTTCTTCCGGAAATAACAAAGCTCTTGTTTCTTGTTAATATTCGATTGTATCAGCAAAATGACTAGCGAGGGAATTAATTAGGTATCTAAAAAGTCCAAAATCAAGCTCTTATATCTCCTCCATTCTCAACCACGCCACCACTTCATTTCTACTACTTTTAATTCATCTCCTACACACCATTCTACACCATGGACAGGGAACAAGAAGATATGCAATTTCTTGGCCTATTTGGGATCTATAGAGAAGGCTACAAGATTGTCGTCTCGTGGCGAAAAATCCTTAGCCAAATAACCTTGGCTCTCATCCTCCCTCTCTCCTTCATCTACCTAGCTCACATGGAAATCTCCAGTCGTCTCTTTTGGAACATCAGACACACCGAATACCAGTTATATAGATCGACCAATGATCATCAACGTCAGAAGAAACTCTCCGATATCTTATCGTCCGAATTGACTGTTTATTACCTCTTTAAAGCCTTATACTTCACTTTCCTACTTGTTTTTTCTCTCCTCTCCACAGCTGCAGTTGTTTACACAATTGCATGCATCTTCACTGCACGTGACGTGACTTTCAAGAAAGTCATGACTGTCGTCCCTAAGGTTTGGAAACGACTCATGATCACTTTTTTGATCATTTTTGCGGTTTTCTTCGTGTACAATTTCATTTCATTCTTCGTCATCGTTTCTTGTTTGTTCATCGATGGTACCGCCTCTTTTTACCTATTTATCATCATGTTAATCATATACATAATAGGGTTTGTGTACATGACTATGGTGTGGCAACTGGCTAGCGTTGTGACCGTGTTAGAAGACTCTTACGGATTCAACGCCATGATCAAAAGCAATAATTTAATCAAAGGGAACATGTGGGTATCTTTAATCATATTCTTCAAGTTAAATTTCGCTCTTGTTGTGATCCAAATTGTGTTCCAGTTGTTTGTTGTGCATGGCTATTCGGTGGATCCTTGGAAGAAAATTCTGTTGGGGCTTTTGTGCTTTCTACTACTTGTCATGTTGATTTTATTCTGGCTGGTGGCTCAAACCATCATCTACTTTGTCTGTAAATCGTATCACCACGAAAACATCGACAAATCATCGTTGTCGGATCATCTTGAAGTGTATCTCGGAGAGTATGAGCCATTGAAGTCCAAAGATGTGCAGTTGGAGCATTATCAAGTTTGATGGAGATTGACTTGTTGATAAAATAGTTGGGGGATCTAATAATCATGATAAGGATTTGTCAACCAAAGATAAAGCTAGCTCTTAAATAATCATTTCCTGTTTTATTATGCATACAGGTGAATTGGTCAGCTCAAAGAGTGCAAGTGTGATGGGAAGTAGTAGTATAATTTTGAGAGACCAATTAAGTGCAAGTCTCGATTACTTGGCTAATATCGACTTCTTGAATTGACTGGCTAGTGCCTACCAGCAGTTGATTGTTTCAATGTTTTTTCTTTCTTGGTTTCAGTTTTAAATGGGAAATTTGTATAAAATGTCCCATATAAATAGGTGTTTTTATCGATATATCCTATTTGTTTTAGTAATTAAAAATATGTCCTACCAATTAAAAATTAACTCATATATAACTCATACATATATAATTATTATATAAATTCAAATATTTATCTACTTTATTTGACTATAATACCCTCATAAATATTAAATTAAAAATTACACTACTCTGCCAACCTCATACCATCACACGGCTACTCTACTAAATCAAACCAACATCAATTATTCCGACACTTTGGAAGTGATCCACTTTGCATTTCTTTCCATAATAATAGTACCACATAACGCAACGCAAAAGAACTCGGTTAAGGTCCATTTATATAATCTGTTAAATTGTATAAAGATACAATTATTGAAAAGGTTATATATGTCATTTTATAATATAAAGTAGTTAAGTTAACTATAGTTAATTGAAAATTTTAAACTTTTTTGAATTTAGAATATATTTATAAATTCAATTATAAATGAGATATATTTGTAAATCAACTTTTAAAATGGGACATATCAGTAAAATTCCCTTTTAAATTTTGTATGTACGAGGGTACTGGTATTAAAATCTCTTGGTTGTCAATACGATTATTGTTGACAGAAATTGTCAATCAAATTTATCAAAAGTTAACGATTTCCGTAAAACATTTAAAATACATATAATTTTTCAAAAATACATATACACTACAACAAAACAGGGTATTTACGACGGAATTTTTACACTGATTCCGTCGTAAATGCCACCAATTACGACGGAATCGTTACGTCGCTTTTGCTCAAGTAGAAAGTTCAGATTGCGTCACAAAGTCCAGATGCGTCGCAAGTTCAAGGCAAGGGGCCCACCGAACTTACGACGGAATATGGCGTCGTAAATACGAAAGTTACGACAGAAGTTCTGTCGTATTTACAAGCGTGGGATCCACTTACTAAAATTTTGAAACAAACTTGCGACGGAATTTTTGCATTGAATTCGTCGTAAATACCACCATTTACGACGAAATTGTTTCGTCGCTTTTGCTCAAGTAGTAAGTTCAGAATTGCGTCACAAATTCCGATTTTCGTCACAAGTTCCGGATTGCGTCGTAAGTTCAAATTTTCGTCGTAAGTTCAGTCCAGAAATTTTTTTCCCCAGATTCCGGCGACTCGAAAATTTGCCCAGAAAAATCCCAATAAATTATATGCAGTACTTAACACCCTTATGTACACATACACTAACCCATAATTTAAAAAGAAAATTTAGACCATCAATTTCGGCCAACAATCCAAAATCCGGTGAACCAAAAACCATTTTTAATAAATCTAAAAAAAAACATACAATCATTTACACATCATAACTTAAACATTCGCCAATATACAATCTAGAAAATAATTGGTTCCAACAAAATCCGATCATCTTCTAAAATTCCGACGAACACCAACCACCTCCAAAATCCCGGAATCATCCCTAAGCTCACCCAGCAATAATATAATAAGCTCATGATCATCAAAAACACCTTGAATCATCAAAATCGAATTAAAATCAAAACATTGCCCAAAAACAAATTGTTTTGGAATTGGTTATTATGAATATCAAAATGAAGATTTTGATTTTAGGAGCACAAATATATATGCATAAATCGCAGGTGATAAATAAAAGTGAAGTTATGAATTTTTGAAGATTAATAATATATATGTATATATGTGTGTACAGTGGGGGAGGGGGAGGGGGAGGGGGAGGGGGAGGGGGGAGGGTTATGATTTAATATGGGGAGGGTTATGATTTAATATGGTGTTATTATTTAATGTGGGGGTTTGATTTTGTGGTAAAAAAAATGTGGGGATTTGATTTAATATACACCGTTGGATTTATGTTTCTTGGTTTCAATCTAACGGTGGAAAGGGTGTGATCCGCGTGAATTGTTTGTAGCCAATGAGAATAGTTTGTTTTTTGTCACTGAACTTACGACGGAAAAACAACATCCGTCATAAGTTTATTATTTTATTTTTTAAATTAAAAATAAATATAAAATTTTATAAAATAATCAAAAAATGTTAAAAAAAATATTTTTAAAAAATTTTTAAAACCAAATATTTTTCCCAGATTACTAACTAGTAGTCAAATATTTTAAAAATTAATTTTTGTTTTTTCTATTTTTATTTAATTTTTTAATTTATTTTACAAATTAGTTAAAAATGGGGGAAAGTAAAAAAATGGAAAATTAGTGAAAGTATTGTAATATTCATCACCCAAAGAGTGATTATGACCACTTGGTTGTGTATGAATTTAAATTCAAAATTTGGTCTTTTTACAAACTAATTAAATTCACTATCCAAATTAATCAATATTTGACTATTAATTTCACTATCCAAATTAATTTTTTATTTTTTAAAATTTTGGGAATATCACTAAATTAGATATAAATTGACCTCCGTACGATTGGTTCATCGATTAACATTTTTAAAAAAATAGAAACAATAATCTGGGACAAAGTACTAGTTGGTTGGAGATCGATCGTAGTAGATCACTACTATATTGACCAGTACTCGTAACTAGTGCTCTGTCCCATATTATTGTTTCTATTTTTTAAAATATATTTCTCGACGATCGAACTGTACGAACGTCAAGATATATCAAATTTAATGATATTCCCAAATTTTCGAAAAATAAAAAATTAATTTGTTTGGAGATCGTAGTAGATCACTACTATATTGACTAGTACTCGTAACTATTGCTCTGTCCCATATTATTGTTTCTATTTTTTAAAATATATTTCTCGACGATCGAACCATACGACCGTCAAGATATATCTAATTTATTGATATTCCCAAATTTTCAAAAAATAAAAAATTAATTTATTTGGAGATCTTAATAGATCACTACTATATTGACTAGTACTCGTAGCTTGTGCTGTGTCCCATATTATTGTTTCTATTTTTTAAAATATATTACTCGACGATCGAACCGTACGAATGTCAAGATATATCTAATTTAATGATATTCCCAAGTTTTCAAAAAATAAAAAATTAATTTGGTTAGAGATCTTAGTAGATCACTACTATATTGACTAGTACTCGTAACTAGAGTTCTGTCCCATATTATTGTTTCTATTTTTTAAAATATATTTCTCGACGATCGAACCGTACGAATGTCAAGATATATCTAATTTATTGATATTCCCAAATTTTCAAAAAATAAAAAATTAATTTAGTTGGAGATCTTAATAGATCACTACTATATATATTGACTAGTACTCGCAACTAGTGCTCTGTCCCATATTATTATTTCTATTTTTTAAAATATATTTCTCGACGATCGAACCTTACGAATGTCAATATATATCTAATTTAATGATATTCCTAAATTTTCAAAAAATAAAAAATTAATTTGGTTGGAGATCTTAATAGATCACTACTATATTGACTATTATTCGTAACTAGTGTTGTGTCCCATATTATTGTTTCTATTTTTTAAAATATATTACTCGACGATCGAACCGTACGAATGTCAAGATATATCTAATTTAATGATATTCCCAAGTTTTCAAAAAATAAAAAATTAATTTGGTTGGAGATCTTAGTAGATCACTACTATATTGACTAGTACTCGTAACTTGTGTTGTGTCCATATTATTGTTTCTATTTTTTAATATATATTACTCGACGATCGAACCGTACGAATGTCAAGATATATATCTAATTTATTGATATTCCCAAGTTTTAAAAAAATAAAAAATTAATTTGGTTGGAGATCTTAATAGATCACTACTATATTGACTATTACTCGTAACTAGTAATCTGTCCCATATTATTGTTTCTATTTTTTAAAATATATTTCTCGACGATCTAACCGTACGAACGTCAAGATATATCAAATTTAATGATATTCCCAAATTTTCGAAAAATAAAAAATTCATTTGGTTGGACTAATAAAAGATTAAAAAAAATTATATGTAACTTACGACGGAATTCGTCGTAAGTTATTTACCGCTTATTTTTTAATGAAAATTTGAATCTGCCGCCTATTTTTAGATGAAAAGGTGAATTTGCCGCCTGAAAACTTACGACGGATTCCGTCGTAAGTTCACCGCTAAAAATAATCATTCATTTTACAATTAAATTTAATTACAATAAATGAATTTACGACGAACATTCCGTCGTATTAATTTATGACGGAATTCATAGATCCGTCGTAAGTTCAGTTACGACATAAATATCGTCGTATATTCTTTAAACAAACGACGTCGTTATGCTCCCACGAAATATTTGTTTTTTATAAAATAATAAAAAATTCAACTTACGACGGAAGAAGTAATCCGTCGTAAATTAATACGACGTCGTTTTTCTTGGCGCGCTACTTTCCCTCCTTTTTATTTCCCTGATGTGAAAATTTATTATTAAAATAATTAACTTGCGACGGATTTTCTTTCCGTCGTAAGTAATTACGACGGTTTGCTTGATTCTGTCGTAAATTAGGCGCGCTTTTTTTCCGTCGTAAGTTGGGCGTCGTAAATGCCCTGTTCTGTTGTAGTGATAGCCATCTATAATAGTTTCAAACTTCAAGCACAAAGCATAGCACGCATGTTTTTCGCATCCTTTATCATATGTAGCAGAACATGTGCATATCTTCTTCACCTTACGACCATCTGTAGCGGAAACATCTGCAAAGGCCGAAAACAAAAAAAAAATTAATTAAAATAAGTGATTTGAATACTATTTTTTCATATCGGCATGAGATTTCAGTTCAGATATTTTTATTATCACAATCATAGTAAAAATATTAAAAATGTTCTAGGATACTGTTTCAATTATTAAATCCTGTAAATGTGTTTATATGGGGCTGGTCGGATCATGACGGAAAATCGAAATGAGATTATAATACATTTTTATTTTACAAACTCGTTACTATTTTCGTAAATCAGGTTCAAGATTTACTATCCAAATAGCTCGTATAGTAATTTGAATATAAAATGAGTAAATTTTTTACAAGTGATTTTTTATCAACCTGATTAACAAAAACTTCAAAACTATAAATATATTTTGACTTAGATAGTAAATAATTAGCCGAGATAAAAGATACTTACATTTCGGATCACGTGTAGAGAAATATGATACAACAACGGTTAGAAAATGGAAAGTTTGAGACACATTTTATATATGTTATTAATGAAATTTCCGGAAACTAAAAATTGGAGATTGTTCCTTGTTATGAGTACTTAAATTTTCATGTTTGGATATAAGACATTTTATGAGTGAAATTCATAAATAAATTGAGTTGAAATGGGTTATGTGGGTTGCTTAAGTTGAAAGAACTTTTGTCCCACATATAATTTTTAATGAGAGGTTGGTGACTTTATATAGAAACCTGTGCAAGAGTAGTGTACAACTACTAAGGCATGTCAGTGTGCATGGTGTTATTGTGTGCCTCACGCGCACACGCACATACGCGCGCGCCGCTGCCGCCCGCCTCGCCACACCACGTCACGACACGACTCGACTCGTGTCGGGTCGAAGGGCGATTTAGGCGAATGTCTCGGCGTCTCGCGTACGCGAGGCCACCTGAGCGAGGAATTTTATTACCTGTTTATTTAATATTATTTATTGATTTAATTTAATAGTGTCAGAATTTATTTGTAACAACTGAACGAACTGAGTCAGGATTTACTTTATAAATCCTGATGGACCAGTATGTAGGTTAAGTCTTGATGACCTGAGTTAACTACTGATGGGATGTAAATCCTGATTGGTCAGCACTTGGACTAAATCCTGATAGGCTAGAGTGCGTCAAATTCTGAAGACTATAAGTCCTGATAGGATTAAATCCTGATGGTAGCTGTAACTGATATTAAATCCTAATGACAGCTGTTAATGATATTTGTAACACCCCAGTCCCACATCGAGGAGATTTGAGACTTCTGTTCAGTTTATAAGGCAAAGTACTACAACTAATTAGCACCAACAAAATCATGATATTTTGGGGGCCTGTGGTGGGCTAGTCGTTACCCAAGTTGCCTGCGTTTGGGCCAGTAGGCTTCGGCTTATTCGGACTCGGAATCGGGATTTGACCGGATTTTCGAAAAAGGCTCGGGATTTGACCCGGGTTGTCACATATGGTATCAGAGCGAGGTTCTCGAAAGCTTGATTCGTCGAGTTGCCGGAGGTGGGGACACGAAGGCTGGTGGTATTATCCTACAATGGACAGAGGTCCGGAGGTGGGGACACGAAGCCAGCCGGTATTATCCCACAATGGCTAGGGAGGAACGATCTTGGAACCTATGGGCTATTCGTTCAGGCTTGACGAGGACGTCAAGAGTTTAAGTGGGGGAGTTTGTAACACCCCAGTCCCACATCGAGGAGATTTGGGACTTCTGTTCAGTTTATAAGGCAAAGTACTACTACTAATTAGCACCAACAAAATCATGATATTTTGGGGGCCTGTGGTGGGCTAGTCGTTACCCAAGTTGGCTGCGTTTAGGCCAGTAGGCTTCGGCTTATTCGGACTCGGAATCGGGATTTGACCGGATTTATCCCGAGCCTTTTTCGAAAATCCGGTCAAATCCCGATTCCGAGTCCGAATAAGCCGAAGCCTACTGGCCCAAACGCAACCAACTTGGGTAACGACTAGCCCACCACAGGCCCCCAAAATATCATGATTTTGTTGGTGCTAATTAGTAGTAGTACTTTGCCTTATAAACTGAACAGAAGTCCCAAATCTCCTCGATATGGGACTGGGGTGTTACAAACTCCCCCACTTAAACTCTTGACGTCCTCGTCAAGCCTGAACGGATATCCCATAGGTTCCAAGATCGTTCCTCCCTAGCCATTGTGGGATAATACCGGCTGGCTTCGTGTCCACACCTCCGGACCTCTGTCCATTGTAGGATAATACCACCAGCCTTCGTGTCCCCACCTCTGGCAACTCGATGAATCAAGCTTTCGAGAGTCGGAACTGATACCATATGTGACAACCCGGGTCAAATCCCGAGCCTTTTTCGAAAATCGGGTCAAATCCCGATTCCGAGTCCGAATAAGCCGAAGCCTACTGGCCCAAACGTAGCCAACTTGGGTAACAACTAGCCCACCACAGGCCCCCAAAAGATCATGATTTGTTGGTGCTAATTAGTAGTAGTACTTTGCCTTATAAACTGAACAGAAGTCCCAAATCTCCTCGATGTTGGGCTGGGGTGTTACAAACTCCCCCACTTTAACTCTTGACGTCCTCGTCAAGCCTGATCGGATATAGCCCATAGGTTCCAAGATCGTTACTCCCTAGCCATTGTGGGATAATACCGGCTGGCTTCGTGTCCCCACCTCCGGACCTCTGTCCATTGTGGGATAATATCACCAGCCTTCGTGTCCCCACCTCCGGCAACTTGCCTCGACAAGCTTTCGAGAGTCGGCTCTGATACCATATGTGACAACCCGGGTCAAATCCCGAGCCTTTTTCGAAAATCCGGTCAAATCCCGATTCCGAGTCCGAATAAGCCGAAGCCTACTGGCCCAAACGCAGCCAACTTGGGTAACGACTTGCCCACCACAGGCCCCCAAAATATCATGATTTTGTTGGTGCTAATTAGTAGTAGTACTTTGCCTTATAAACTGAACAGAAGTCCCAAATCTCCTCGATGTGGGACTGGGGTGTTACAATATTAAATCAGAATATTTAGTATTAAATGTCATATCTGCAGTTATGATTTTATTTTGGCCTGTTACGTTTTATTTTGTATTATTGATACAAAACTAAATGTTTTGACACATAGAGAGATACGTTCTCAGAAAACCATAGCAGCTATCTTCTTCTCTGCTCTCTCTTAAAACATACAGATTATATGCATAGTTCTCAAGCGAACTGAGGTGCAGGTCGCTGTTGATCATTGCCGTTACTGTGAGCGGATTGATCTGTGTTGTTTTATCTTGAAAGTGATTTTGCTGCAACCCAACACAGCGTAAGTGGGGCAATAATCTCTTCAAGAACAACCAAGACTTCTCGAAAGGCTTGGTGACGCAGCTGTACTATTCTTTACTGTATTTGTTAAAGTGACAGAGATAAGTTTACTTTCTTATTTTGTTATTTACAGTCTCTAATTATATTCTTATTTTGACCTTCGTGTTTATTTTGTTAATTGGTTAATTTGCATGTTCTTGTAATACAAATATATATAACTGCCCTATTGTTGCTGTGTAGTTTAGAATTATACCCAGCAATCTTGAAGAGATTATTCGTGTTATATATTGTTAATTAGCAAGATGGTTAACGAAACTGAGAAAACTCGTGTTGGTGCTACTGCTTCTAGTTCTGGTGTTAGTGCACCCACCATCGATTGGACCACGTACCATTTCCCATAGCCTATCGATTTTTCAGGTATGCTTGATAAATTCGGTGGGGGTGTTAGTTTTTCTCGTTGGCAGAAAAAGATGAAATTGTGGCTTACGGTAAAGGGTCTATGATCGGTGGTGCAGTATGAGAAACCAGTGGTTGATCAAGCAAAAGCTGAAACTGTTAAGGCTTATGCTATGTGGGAGGAAAAAGATGGGGTGGTTAGGGCTGCAATACTAGCAGCTTTAGCGAATACTCTATTTGATGTTTACTCATCAGATTCTTTCACAGCTAAGCTCTTATGGGAGAAGCTGGACCAGACACATAATACTGACTCGCAAGGGTTGGAATAGTATTCTATGGCTCGGTTCCTTGATTTTAAACTGGTGGATACTAAATCCATGACTGAGTAGGCACACGAGTTTGAGATGTTGGTGCATGCTTTGAAGGAGTCCGGAATGGATCTTCCTGAGAAGTTTCAGGTTATGGCTGTGATTGAAAAGCTCCCAAAGTCTTGGGAAGAGTTTGCTCTCTTCCTGAAAAGACAGAAATGAGAGATCACATGGACAAACCTTATGCTGGACATCTCTGTGCAGGAACAACACAAGTCCAAACAGGGACATGTGATGCCTGTTGAACATGGGATTTCGAAGGTGAATGTAGTGACTGTTGGACAGAAAAGAAAGGCTGTCACTAAGAAGGAAAACACTAAGTCTAAAAATGACAAGAACAAGGCTAAGAAACCAAAGACAAACAAACCTTGTTGGTCTTGTGGACAAGTTGGTCATTGGAGGAAGGACTGTCCTGTAAAGAAAGTAAATAAATCCATTGTGGGAGCACACATTAATATTGTGCTTCGAACCACTGATGGGCCTATGGTTAACATGGTTGTTGCCTCTAGAACCAACGACGGGTATGTTACCTACAACCATGTACTTCTTTCCACTTATCTATCTCATGAGTGGTTGATTGATACTAGAGCTAATGTACATATTTGTGCTGATATTACTCTAGTTGTATCTTATCAACAGAACCATGGCTTGACAGTGACGATGGGGAATGCTAGTGCTGCTCAAGTTCTTGAAATAGGAAACGTGGACCTGAAGTTTGCTTCTGGGCGTGTTCTATCCCTCACTAGAGTGCACCATGTTCCTGATATTCGTAGAAATATAATAAGTGGAAGTTGTTTAGTAAATAATGGATTTGAACTTTCTTTGAAATGTAATAAAGTAGTTAATACACATACTGGTATATTTTTTGGCAAAGGTTACTTGTCTGATGGTTTGTTTTTAATAAATGTTGAGCCTGTTTTGGGCAGTTTTATTAATGATAGTGTTGCACCTTCTGTTAATTGTGTCGAATCATCCGATTTGTGGCACTCTCAACTTGGCCACCTAAATTTTGGCGCTCTAAAGAATATGATGAATTTAGAGTTGATTCCAAAACATGCCATTGATAAGAAATCTAAATGTCAAGTATGTGTGACTGCTAAACAAACTAGGAAACCCTTTCATAATGTTGTTAGGGATTCAGGTGTATTAGATTTAGTACACACATACATATGTGAATTTGGTGGCATATTGACTAAGGATAATAAATGATATTTTATTACCTTTATAGATGATTGTAGTAGATACTGTTATGTTTATTTACTTAAGCATAAAGATGAAGCACTATAAAAAATTCATTATGTTAAAAAATGAAGCTGAAACACAAACTGGTAAAGTACTTAAACGTTTGAGATCTGATAGAGGTGGTGAGTAGACTAGTACCTCGTTTAATGAATTTTGCGCAAGCAATGGTATAGTTCATGAGGTGACTCCACCATTCACATTTGAGTCTAATGGGGTGGCTAAACGAAATAACATAACTTTTAAAGATATGATTAACAACATGCTTCTTAATTCTCGGTTGCCTAAGTACATGTGGGGAGAGGCTTTGAATACGGCTTGCCATATTCTGAATAGAGTCCTTCTGAAACATACGGACAAGACACCTTATGAATTATGGAAAAGTAGAAAGACAAGTTTAAAGTATCTTCGTGTGTGGGGCTGCCTTGCTAAGGTGCTTGTCCCTGAACATAAGAGAAAGAAACTAGGTCCAAAAATTGTTGATTGCATCTTTCTGGGCTATATTGAAACCACTACGACTATGAGATTTTTAGTGTTAAAATCTGGCATAGACGGTATAGTGGCTAACACTATAGTTGAGTTTCGTGATGCAACATTCTTTGAGGATGTGTTCCCTATGAAGAATGACATACCTCAAGGTGTTTCTAATGATGATCCCACTCACACATCGAGTTCTATTCCTGATCATGTGGAAATGATGACAAATGTGGGGGTAGATCCTGCTAGTAGTTCTACTCCTGATGAAGTAGAGGAACCTAGAATGAGTAAGCGTGCAAAGGTAGTCAAGGACTTTGGAAGTGATTTTGTCACTTACAATGTCGAGGATGAACCTTTAACTTTCCGACATGCCATGGATTCTACGGAGTTAAGGCACTAGAAAGGTGCTATAAAGAATGAGATCGACTCTATTGTTTCTAACGGAACATGGGAGTTGGTTGATCTTCCTCCTGGGTGTACTACTATAGGATGTAAGTGGATCTTCAAAAGAAAGATGAACCTGGATGGCTCAATAGATAAGTATAAGTCTAGGATGGTAGCTAAGGGTTTTAGGCAAAAGGAAGGCATTGACTACTTTGATACATACTCTCCTGCTGCAAGAATGACAACAATCCGAATGCTTATAGCATTGGCTTCCATACATGGTCTCATCATCCATCAAATGGATGTTAAGACAGCTTTTCTTCATGGTGATCTTGAAGAAGAGATTTATATGGATCAACCTGAGAGTTTTGTTGCTTCTGGTAACGAAAGGAAAGTCTGTAAGTTGATCAAGTCAATATATGGCTTAAAACAAGCTCCTAGAGACTGGCATAAAAAGTTTGATGAAACTGTTTTAGAATCAGAGTTTGTAGTTAATGAAAGTGACAAGTGTGTCTACTACATGGTTAAAGGAAATGAATGTATTATTGTTTGCCTATATGTGGATGATATATTATTGTTTGGAACCAATATTGAGATTATTAACGAGATAAAAAGTTTCTTGAAAAGGCACTTTGAAATGAAGGATATGGGTGAGGCTAGTGTGATTCTTGGGGTCAAGTTGACACAGTCAACTGATGGAATAACCTTGTCACAATCTCATTATATAGAGAAATCTATACTTGAGAAGTATGGTTATTCAAATTGTAGAATCGCTAGCACACCGTACGATCCTAAAGTTGCCCTTGTCAAGAATAGTTCAGGAGTTCCTGTGTCTCAGTTAAGGTATTATCTGATTATTGGGAGTTTGCAATATCTTGCTAACGTGACTAGACCAGACAATTCTTATTCTGTGTCTAAGCTAGCTAGATATACAAGCTGTCCGAACAAGACTCATTGGGAGGCACTGGATAGAGTTCTTAGATATTTTTAGGGGACATATTTCCCTTAGTTTGCATTATCGGAGATTCCCTGGTGTACTCGAGGGATATAGTGATGCAAGTTGGATAGCTAAGAAATCTGGTACCAATGGAGTGACTGGATATTTGTTTACCCTATCAGGTGGAACAATATCCTGGAAGTCTACTAGACAAAGTTTGATTACTCGGTCTACTTTTGAGGCTGAGTTGGGTGCACTAGATGCCACAGGGACGGAGGCTGAATGGTTACATGGACTTATGTCAGTGTTACATGTAGTAAGCAGACCGCTTCCAGCAATTGTTGTTCATTGTGATAGCCGTACAACTATCGACAAGATCAGTAGTGAAAAGTATAATGCTAAGACAAAGAGACACATCCAAGTTAGACTTAAGTCTATAAAGGGTCTAGTGTCTGAAAGGATTATTGCTATAGAGTTCATTGGAACTCAGGATAATATAGCTGATCCTTTGACTAAAGGACTTGAGCATGTAGTTTTCCTTAAGTCGAGGTTGGGGATGAGACTGATAGCCCATCATGATTCATCTACAGCGGGAACCCAATATACCTGAGAGGAGATCCCTTGATGTGTATTCAATGTGGTAATAACAAGCTGTGAGGGTGAGTCGGTAGTACCTTTACTATATACTTTGATACTCACGTATCTGAGTCTATCCCCTGTAAACCTAAAAGGTACTGATACTGCCAGTATAGTAAGAGTTATTTGAACTATGAATGAGATCAAGTCATTTGACGAGATGATAGCAGTACATCTCTGGAGATGCCCAGCTAAGTGAATGTAATTGTGTGGTCGCAATTAGACGAAAAAGTTATTCCTTGAAGTATTTGACGAACAGGATCGAGACATGACCATTAACATCTCAAGGCCATAGATCAGCACCATAGCCTTTGATTTATCGTCGTCTATGGAGTGTGGTTACACAAAATGGATAAATATTCAAGGTGAAACATTCCATCTAGATCCGGTAGCCATCGAAGTAGAGGACTTAGGATGGTTCAAACCCGGAAGGGTACCGACTCTGAAAAACAAGTCATGATAAGGACCAATATGCATTTCCGTATGGATTTGTGTGGGATTGTTAGAAAATGGAAAGTTTGAGGCATATTTTATATATGTTCTTGATGGAATTTCCGGAAACTAAAAATTGGAGGTTGTTCATTGTTATGAGGAATTAAACTTTCATGTTTGGATCTATGACATTTTCTTAGTGGAATCCATAAATAAATTGAGTTGAAATAGGTTGCTTGAAATGTGTTATGTGGGTTGTTTAAGTTGAAAGAACTTTTGTCCCACATAGAATTGGTAATGAGAGGTTGGTGGCTTTATAGAGAAACATGTGCAAGAGTAGTGTACAACTACTAAGGCATGTGAGTGTGCATTGTGTTATTGTGTGCCTCACGCGCGCACACACACACGCGCGCCGCCGCCACCCGCCTCGCCAAGCCATGTCACGACTCGACTCGGGTCGGGTCGAAGGGCGATTTAGGCGAATGTCTCGGCGTCTCCCGTACGCGAGGCGAACTGGGCGAGGAATTTTATTACCCGTTTATTTAATATTATTTATTGATTTAATTTAATAGTGTCAGAATTTATTTGTAACAGCTGAACGAGCTGGGCCATGATTTACTTTATGGACTAGTATGTGGGTTAAGTCCTGATGGCCTGAGTTAACTACTGATGGGATGTAAATCCTGATTGGTCAGTACTTGGACTAAATCCTGATAGGCCAGAGTGCGTCAAATCCTGAAGACTCTACGTCCTGACATGATTAAATCCCGATGGCAGCTCTAACTAATATTAAATCTTGATGACAGCTGTTAATGATATTAAATCAGAATATTTAGTATTAAATGCCATATCTGCAGTTACGATTTTATTTTGGCCTGTTACGTTTTATTTTGTATTATATATACAAAACTAAACGTTTTGCCACATAGAGAGATATATGTACTCAGAAAACCCTAACAGCTATCTTCTTCTCTGCTCTATCTCAAAACATATATATTATATACATAGTTCTCAGGCGAACTGAGGTGCATGTCGCTGTTGATCATTGTCGTTACTGTGAGCGGATTGATCTGTGCTGTTTTATCCTGGAAGTGATATTGCTGCAACCCAACACATCGTAAGTGGGGCAATAATCTCTTCAAGAACAATCAAAACTTCTCGAAAGGCTTGGCGACTCAGTTGTATTGTTTTTTACAACATTTGTTAAAGCGATAGAGATAAGTTTACTTTCTTATCTTGTTATTTACATTCTCTAATTATATTCTTGTTTCGACTTTCGTGTTTGTTTTGTTAATTGGTTAATTTGCATGTTCTTGTAATACAAATATATATAACTGCCCTATATAGAGTTAATTTGCATGTGTTACAATAGAGTTTTATGTAACGCTTTAGCCAAAACTCGGTGTTGCATTTGCGGCCGTTGCCAACGAGCCCATATAGTAACGCTTTGATGTACTTATTGCAATATTTTGCAAGTATTACTGATATGGGCTGAAATCTAAGCCTAGAAATATAATTAATGACATATTAATTAGACCCGGATTGGTCCAAGAACACGGCCCAATAAGCAAGGCCCAAAACCCTGATTATTTATTAAATTCATAATTAACAAATAAGGGAAATATACAGCTCAGGAAAGAAGTCCAAAATATGGTAAATTCATCAAATAAGGATCCAGAATCCCAATCAACGAGTCATAGCCTTTATCAACAAGGAAAAGACTTATCCAGCAAGAAATAAATGTTTATCCATTATCGAAAAGGAGACTTATTCGCTAAGACTCCTAAACTTACCCTAAATATGAGGCTCCAGACGCCTATATAAAGGACCTGATCCTACAATCAGAACTACGTCTTTGGCTTGATTCTCAGCATTAATTGAGATACGTAGGCATCTTGTGAGGACCGATTTAGTCTCGAAACACAAGTGCAGCCATTAAAGGTCGAAGCTCTCTAAACCGTAGCAATTAATTTACAAGTACACTTTTTAATCCATAACATTTGGCGCCGTCTGTGGGACAACAACATCAACCATGGCAAACACACGAAGAACAACTCGAGATACTCCAGTTTCTGAGGAGCTTCCTATCACCTCTGAGGCTGATACTCACGGAAATCAACCGCCGCCAACTACTGGCACTGAATGGGCGAATATCCCTACCAATACTCAAGGACCGTAGATCCCAATTTCGGCTAAAGGGACGAATCCCCTACAGATGGTCATTCATGGATCTAATCCACAAGAGACCGCTCACCAGCAACCAATCACGACCTCCCCACTGCTCATGAATGCACCAAGTGGTCTTCAACTCCATACTACTGATCTTCCTCAATACGCAACTCAAACTTTGGGGATGCCAAGTTATGGCATGCCTCCTCGACCCATGGCGGGCGGTAGTGGTCTCAATTCCATATACCATGAGGCATACGTTCCTCCTTATATACAAGGTCTGGGACCCCAGAATCTACAAACTCAAACTCGAAGGACCCCTTTGATTCGAGATTATTCGGGACCATACACCGAGGATGAGAATGACTCAACTGGAGAAGAAATGGATGTTGCCCCAAGAAGAAGACGTTCTTCTCAAACAAATCGGGAACAATCCCAAACTACTAAGGAAAAGATTGCGGCCCATGAGGCTGAGGCTGCAAGGCTCAAGAAACTATTGGCCGAAGAGGAAGCAGCAAGAGAACAACGAGTCCCTGTGATTAATTTGGACCCGACACCAAGAAGAACCAAGAGGGTTGAAGCCCCAAGGTTTGATCCTAGTATCTTGTTGCCTCTAGGAGATCCTGATGATCCTACACCACCATTCACTCAAGACATCATGAAAGCTACCATATCCAGGAAAGAATTCATCAATCAGTTTGTTAGTGGAAGGGTACATGAGAAAAGATCTGCATCACTCATGGCAATCCAACAAGGAAAAAATGAAGCCTTGAGAGATTATATCAACCAATTTACCCGGGAGGCTTTGAAAGTCCCGGATTTAGAGGACAAAGTAGCTATGATAGCTCTGCAGCAAGGAACCACTGATGATCACTTCAAAAGGTCATTGGCAAAACATCCACCCGAGAGCATGCTGAAGCTCCAAGATAGAGCGGGAAAGTACATCAAGGCGGAAGAAAGCATGAGAAAGTATGAACCCACTGCTGGCGGCAGTGGGAACTCAAAGAAAAGAAAGGAAACTCAGGAGTACGACGTCAAGGAAAAGTTTCCCAGAACGTCAAAGGATTCTGATTCTCCACCCAAGAGAAACAATTTTGGGCCAAAGTTTACGGAGTATGCAAGACTGAACACTCCCAGGAGCCAAATTCTGATGGAAATAGCAAAGGAGGAGGATCTCAAATGGCCGAAGCCGATGAGGGCGGACGTGTCCAAACGGAACCAAAACCAATTCTGTCGGTTCCACAAGGAAGTCGGTCACGATACCGACGATTGTTGACAATTGAAGGATGAAATAGAGTTTCTGATACGAAGAGGAAAGATCAATAAGTTCACCAAGGATGGAAACCAAGGGAGTCAAAGGGGGAACTGTGAAAGGAAGGATTATGACAGAAGGGACAACGATCAAGATCGAAATCCCAAGCCCCGAGGGCCCGTAATCAACATGATATTCGGAGGTCCAACTGCTGCTGGGTCCTCTCTAAACTCAAGAAAGGCTTATGCACGAGAAGTAATGACCGTGGTTGGAGAAGCACCGAAGCGTTCCCGAACAGAAGTATCAATAGGTTTTGATGATTCAGACCTGGAGGGAGTGAAGTTTCCCCACGACGATCCCTTAGTCATCGTACCCGTGATAGTGAACTCTGAAACAAAGAGAGTTTTGGTCGACAATGGAGCTTCAGTGGACATCTTGTTCCATGATGCTTTTATCAAGATGGGCTATACTGACTCTCAGTTGACACCCTCGAATATGCCCATATATGGATTCAATGGAGCGGAATCAAAGGTGGAAGGCACTATCCAACTCCCAATGACAATGGGGCAAGGGCCGAATACGTCTACTCAGATGTTGAACTTCATAGTTATAAAGGCAACTTCGACCTACAATGCAATCCTGGGAAGAACGGGTCTTCATGCATTCAAGGCCGTTGCCTCATCTTATCATCTGAAAATCAAGTTCCCAACGAGGAATGGAATTGGTGAAGAACGGGGAGACCAAAAGATGGCTTGAAACTGTTATGTAGCCGCGTTAAGGCCTGATGGAATTGGGGGGTAGGTTCTCTCCATTGAAGACATGAATACAAGTGACAATGAGGACTGTTAGGCCGAATACACAATATATAATCAATATAAGTATGATAATAACAATTCAGAACACTGTTTATGAATCAACAACTGAATTATATAAATAATTCTTCTCTCAGTGATGTTAAGGAATCACAGAGAGCTGCTAGGTTACAAGAATAATATATTCAGTATTCGCATCCCTTTTAGGGTTAACCTATCTGTGTTTATATAGTACACAGCTACATAATCAATTTCTAATTGATATTCCTATAAATTAGCTATACAAATCATATCAAATTAGAATTGCTTCTGTCTTCTGTTCCGTTTCCTTAACTGTCTCAATATATCTTGCTTCTTTCCATCTTCAAGATATATTGCTTGTAGAATCTTCATATTAGCACCGACAGTTAATGAACTCTTCACCTCGTCAGACTTTATCAAACTCTGACTGGCTTCTAGTAAACTCTGATGAGTACCTGTTGCTTAAACACTGGTGAGCAAACGTCAGCAATTATATCTAACAATCTCCCCCAACTTGTGCATAATAAAGATGTACAAGTTAATAGATAATTGATGATGTCAAAACATATAACAAATGCAGTGTTTAAATATAATCAGAGTTTAACTTTAACTTAGAACAGAAAACTTTAAAAACTTACAGTCAGACTTTACTTAATCTCTTCAATATCAGGCACTGTCCTGAGATAATCAATAAGTAGCCTCCTTTCAGCTTTTTCCAGCTCATCTACCATGATCCCTTTCAATTCCTTGAGTTCTGGATAACTTTCTCCAGTCTGGTAGATAGCAGCTCTCAGAGAATAAATGTTGTTCTTCCTCATTTCATTCCCTAGCCGAATATAGTAAGATTTGTCAGACTCTAAGTTGAACTCCAAAACTTTTATACCTAGTGCAGTATTGAACTTTGCACTGTTTCTCTTCATCTCAACAAGCTTTCCATGAGCATCTCTGTACTTAGGAACATAAGCACTTGAAATTCTGGCTCCACACAAGACTTTAGACTTCATCATTTTCTCTCTTAAAACTTGAGCAGCATTGTGAGTACTTTGATTTTTCACTCTTAGCAGATATAAAACATACTCCAGCTCTTCCCATAGTTTTAGATGAATATCAGCTTCTCCAACTCTGTAAACTCTTCCATCAACCATAAAATATAACAGAAACTCCTTTTTGATTCCTCTGTGATAAATCATCTGAACAGACTCTAACTTGTCAAGGTTTTCTTGAGTTACCCCAACACCAGATTCTGCCAGTGATGTATGATCTAAAGGACTGTTATTCACTCTTTTCTCTCTATGTGAACCCAAGCCAGATCTATCATAAGATTCTTTTCCCATTACAGTTCTGCTTTGTAAAATGTTCACATTTCCTGGCTTCAGAGTTTCATCTTTAGATGATCTTCGAAAAGTACCTTGGAGTTGTGGAGATATTAATTGAGTTTGTACAACTTGAGCAGTGTCAGAGGTTGTCACAACTTTAACAGAATCATCAACTTGAGCAACGTCAGAGGTTGATTTGTTTATCCTTGATTCAACTTGAGCAACGTCAGAGGTTGAATAATTCTTCTTTGGTAACTGTCCTTCTTCTACCAGTATACCTTTTCCTTTATCAGTATTTGCAATCACAGGCCTCCTTGTGTATTGTATACTCTGTTGAGTATTTTCTTTGATAGAAATTCCAACTTCCTTCTTTCTAGGAGCCTTTACTGATTTCTTCTTATAAGTACCAGCTTTAATCTTTTTCTGGTGTTCTTCAGCAAGAAGCTTCATCTCAGCATCTATATCTTCCATTGTAGCTTCATTGCCATGTTCTTCCATGAAAATCTTAGCAGCAATCTCTTCATCAGTAATTGGATTTGATGAAATCACTAGACTTTTAAGTCTTGAAGAAGATTGACTACCAGAGTTTAACCTCTCAGAGTTTGTCTGTTTAGCAGAGTTTGACCTAAGTCGCCCTTGCTCTTGAGAAGACTTGGACCTTTTCTCTGTTTTCCTGCTTCCACCATCATTTGAATCATCCCTCAGTCTCAAAGTTGGAGTCCTTCTGCATTTGTCTTTAGGTATCTTCTCCCCCTTTTTGACATCATCAGGAATAAAAACTGATGTCAGCAATTCTAGTGATGCAGCAATAGAAGTTAGTTGTGAAGACATAACAGTCTGATTGCTTTCAACATTAGTAAGCCTCTGCTTAATCTCTTCTTGATCCTTTTGCATAGATGAAAATTGAGCTCTATCCTTCTTCAGTGCTAACTCCTTAAGAGCAATATCATTACTCAATCCAAGAACAACCTTGTGAGTCTCATCAAAGCGATTGTGCAGTGACTTGACTTGAACAATAGTCGCCTTAAAATGTGATAATAACTCAGGATTAGTAATCTCTGTAGCAGTCTTATGTACAAAATCAGCAGCTCTTTGAGTAGAGAAAATGCAGTCTGCTCCTGACCAATTAGCATAATGCATTTCCCTGAAATGATCTTCAGTGGCATTGTGATTTTCTTTAATAGACTCTGCTGTAGGATCTCTTAGAAAAGGTATTGACTCATCAGAGTCTGAAAGTTCAGCATTTATCCCAGAGTTTGCATGATCATAGTGTACAGATGTGTGATCAGCATTATCAGAATCAACTCTAGCTTCATTAGCATTTTCCTCTGACTGCGCTGCAGCTTCTTCATTAGCATTGTCTGCAGTAACCTCAGCGTTTAGCTGTGCAGCTTCAGGAATATCAGAGTTTACAAGAACCTCTTCTGTTTGAACAGCAGGTTCTTTCAAAATCTCTGCCATAGCTTCATCAAATTTCTCTACAGCAGCTTCAGCATTTATCTGAGCAGTTTCCACTACCTGATCAACCTCCTCACCCTTTTCTGGAATTGAATTATTGACAGAAAGAATCTCTGTATGAGTTGCAATTGACTCATCTATTATCTGGGTGGGTTGATCAGCTGCCACATCCTCAGTATCATAAACACTGATACTATGATGTGCTTCAAGAACATTTTCCATTTCAAAATCAGCATTAAAATCTTGTTGCTCAAAAATCTCAGCCTCTTTATCAGCATTTGCCAAGTCAGGCACATAGGCTGCTTCAACATTTTCAGCATCCTCCTGAACAAGAACTTCAGGAGCTTCAGAATTTACAAATACCCTGTCCTCATCAGCAGTATTGACAACAAGCTCCTCAGTATCAACTTCAAGAGCTTCATGCTGGACAGCTTCATCCAAATTATCAAAAAGATAATTGGCTACCAATCTTCTTTTTCTATGATGAAGAGTTTCATTGTCAACATCATCTTCATCATCAGCTTTTGCTCTATTGGCTCTCCTCTTCTTATAATGACCTTTGGACGCATCAATTGACTTGGACACCCCTACATCAGTAGATGATCTAACAGACCTTGCAGGTTTAGTACCAATATGCTTAGTCCTACCACCCCTTGCAGGTTTGCCAGATGTTGAAGGAGATAGCTCTGTTTGTAAAGGCTCAGGTTGAGGCTCTGATTGAGAAGAATCTTGTGTTGGTGGATTTACTTGATCATTTATAAACTGTTGCACAGAGGCAGGTAGCAACAGGTCTCCAACAACCCCTTTCTTAACATCCTTATTGATAAGATCAGAAAATATCCTCTTGTGTAATTTAAAACAAGAAACATCTTCATCACTTACTTCTACCCCTTCAACACAGTAAGAGAATAGAATCTGACAAAATCTAGAAAAGTAAACTACTCTTCTATTTTCCGTCATTTTCTCCCCTAAGTTATTCAAAACAAGTCGTGCAAAATCAAAATGATTATCATATAACAGAGAGTACCCGATTTGCAGACTGTCTGTGGGAATAGCATCCCAGTTGGTGCATTTCTTTCCGAACGTCCTTGTAATGCAATCAAAGAAGAAGCTCCACTCCTTCCTTAAGAACGGTCGTTTCAACTGTCTAATCTTAGTCAAGGGTCCAGAATACCCAATCTCTCGCATCATCCTTATCAAATCTTCATCACCCATTCCAATAGTATACGACGAAAACTCAGGAAACCCCATTGCAGCCCGAATGGTTCCAGCAGTAATTACATACTCTGTTTCTTCAAATTCAAAGATAATAGACGGGTTACCAGTCTCACCACCATCATCATACATCCCGGACTCCCAAAACGCCTTGATTTGTAAACCAGAAAGTTTTGCTGGTTCAATAAAGCACGCCCAATCGCTGACTGAGCAAGAAAATCTTGAATCATATGAAAAGCTTCTGGTGCGTTGGCAGTGTTTAATGGTGCTGCATAGTTATTTGGAACAAATTCTAACCCAGAAGAAACAAAAGCTGTAGTCGCCATTAGTAAGATTTGAAAGAAATCAAAGAAACTGATGCAAAAGCTTCGAAAGAGTTTGTAAGTAGAAAGGTGTTTGTGAATATGTGTGTGTGACAATAGATGTGAATTGAAGTAAGTTGTGAAAGGTTTAGACGTATGTGTGTGTATTGTATAAATATGAAATTCAAAATTAAAAACTTAACAGTTTTTAATCATTACTACACAACTGTCTTACTCCGTTAACTGTGTGAGTGGGACACGTGGCACACATACAATGTCTGACAGCAAATAATTGACAGTTTCCAATGCGCATGCGCAGTAAAAACAGCAATTATTACCGCCCTTTACACTTTTCTAAACACTCAACCTCTCTCCTCTGTTTAACACAAATTAGAACCGGTACCAATCATACTCTTTTATTTTCAAGAATGTTTTCTCAAAATTGTTAACTGTCTGAAACAAATAATTAATTTTAATCATCAGAGATTAAAATAAAATTACCTCAGCGTAGAGTACACAGTTCATCAGTGTTTACCAATTCTCCTCCTTTATAAATAAACTCTTTTCACAAACTGTACATGTGTGAGTATTTGTGTGTGAATTAGCAGAGTTTACTGAATATGAATATTTAGATCATCTCAAAGTGCATAAAATCCACAAACTAAAGCAGTAAAAACTGGTTGCTCAAACTCTCATATAAAATAAAATCTGATTTTTATATCTAAACTCTGTATTCTGATATCCTTTCATTTGGATATATCTTTTATTTTCACCCCCTTTATAATTTTTTTTTTTTTCCAGTAATCAGTGGTTGACACTAGTCACCAAAAATCAAAGATTTTAGCCCTTATTTCATACAATAAGTTCCTGGATCTTCCTAGGCACAACATGATCTCAAAGGAATTTGTGCTCTTTTTGGCATCTTTTGATTTGAGGGTGAAATATTTGCAATTAATTAACAGAGTTTAGACTTTTCATCAGTTAATACAATTAATTTATGAGAGAAAGTGCAAACAGCTAATACAGACTCAGTGTATAGGATCAATAAACTAAGAGATGCTATAAATATAGAGACAGTATCATGTTGTGTAAAATTTCTGCACATTTTGTAATTTAGAATTTATAATACTTAGAAGGATTCATGATTACTTACTGAAAATCATGCTTCATACAGCTTTCTTCATCGGTCCATATGTTTCAGACAATATCACAATTAGAGTTTAACATTAGAGTTTAACCGACATAGTATGACTAACAGAGTTTACTATCAGAGTTTAACATACTGGTACAAATAACAGTTAACACATGCAAAGAATCATGAGCATAAAATCAGGTACAGATTTTGAATCTAACCAGTATCTCTAGTCAAAACCAGAGATCATTCCAAGTTCATTTACTAGCCTTGTAAAGGTAGTTTCACTCAAAGGTTTGGTGAAGATATCTGCAAGCTGTTGGTCTGTAGAAACAAAATGAAGCTCAATGTTTCCTTCTTCCACATGTTCCCTGATAAAATGATACCTTATGCTGATGTGCTTGGTCATGGAGTGCTGTACTGGATTACCTGTCATAGCAATAGCACTTTGATTATCACAGTAAATAGGTATTCTAGAGTACCTTAATCCATAGTCCAGCAATTGATTCTTCATCCATAAAATCTGTGCACAACAGCTACCAGCAGCTATATACTCTGCTTCTGCTGTGGATGTGGAAATTGATTTCTGTTTCTTGCTGTACCAAGAAACTAATCTGTCACCTAAAAATTGACAGCTTCCACTTGTGCTTTTTCTGTCTATCTTACAGCCTGCAAAATCTGCATCAGAGTAACCAATTAATTTAAACTCTGATTCTCTAGGGTACCACAAACCGAGGGTTATGGTTCATTTGAGATATTTGAAAATCCTCTTTACAGCTGTTAGATGTGGCTCTCTGGGGTCTGCTTGAAATCTTGCACAAAGACATGTTGCATACATGATATCTGGTCTACTTGCTGTCAGATAAAGAAGAGACCCTATCATTCCTCTATAGTTTTTCATATCTACTGAGGCTCCTGTGTCTTTGTCTAGCTTTGTTGCAATAGCCATGGGAGTTGTAGCAGATGAACTATCAAGCATACCAAATTTCTTGAGAAGATTTCTGGTATATTTTGCTTGATTGATAAAAATCCCATCATCTGTTTGCTTGACCTGTAAGCCTAGAAAATAACTAAGCTCTCCCATCATACTCATTTGATATCTTGACTGCATAAGCTTGGCAAATTTCTTACAGAGTTTGTCATTAGTAGACCCAAAAATTATGTCATCCACATAGATTTGAACTAACAGCAAATCATCACCAGTATTAAAGTAGAACAAGTTTTTGTCAATTGTACCTCTAGTGAACCCACTTTCTAAAAGAAATTGAGCCAGAGTTTCATACCATGCTCTAGGTGCCTGCTTTAGTCCATATAATGCCTTATCAAGCCTGTAGACATAATCTGGATGTTTGGGATCTACAAATCCTGGTGGTTGTTCAACAAACACTTCTTCTTCAAGTTTCCCATTGAGAAAAGCACTTTTCACATCCATCTGAAAGACTTTAAATTTCTTGTGAGCAGCATAGGCCAGAAAAATCCTTATTGCCTCCAGTCTTGCAACTGGAGCAAAGGTTTCATCATAATCAATCCCTTCTTGCTGTGAATAGCCTTTTGCCACAAGTCTAGCCTTATTCCTTGTAATCACTCCATCACTGTCTGTTTTGTTTCTGAAAACCCACTTTGTACCAACAATAGATCTGTTCTTTGGTTTTGGTACAAGTGTCCAGACTTCATTCCTCTCAAATTCATTTAACTCTTCTTGCATTGCTGTTATCCAATTAGCATCTTGAAGAGCTTCTTCCACTTTCTTGGGCTCAGTTTGAGATAAGAATGCATGAAACAGACATTCATTATTTGTAGCACTTCTAGTTCTTACACTAGCTTCTGGATCTCCAATTATCAAGTCAGGTGTATGGGATTGTGTCCACCTTCTTGCTGTTGGTAATTGGCTTCTATTTTCATTATTAGATCCTCCCCCTTGATCCATGCTCTCCTGATTTTCTGCTTGACCATTTGCATTCTCTGAGGCTCCCCCTGAATTGGACTGTTCAGTATTTGAACTTTCAGAGTTTGACTCAGAGTTTATGTTTGATTCTTCATTTGACCCTCTTTCAGAATTTGAGTCATTACTCTGAGAAGTTCCTGAAGTTTCTTCACGCTCCCCCTCAACTGGTTCTCTATTTTGTTCTGTCAGAGAAAAGTCGTCAGTGTTTACCAGTAGAGGATCAGAGTATGCTTCGTCAGAGTTTGTCGGATTTGCTGCATCAGAGTTTACATGATCAGAGTATAGATCTTCATTTTCAAAGCGAAGTTGATCATGATATCCTTCATCTTCTATTCCAGTTATTTTCTTGTCATCAAATGACACATGTATAGATTCCATGATCACTTTAGTTCTTAGATTGTAGACTCTGAATGCTTTAGTTGATAGTGGGTATCCAACAAAAATTCCTTCATCAGCTTTTAAGTCAAACTTGGTCAATTGTTCAGGATGAGTTTTCAACACAAAACACTTGCATCCAAAAATATGAAAATATTTCAAATTTGGCTTCTTATTCTTCACCATCTCATATGGTGTTTTCCCATGCTTGTTGATCAGTGTAGCATTTTGAGTAAAACAAGCAGTTTGAACAGCTTCTGCCCAGAAATAAGTTGGCAATTTTGCTTCATCAAGCATTGTTCTGGCAGCTTCGATAAGAGTTCTGTTCTTTCTTTCAACTACACCATTTTGCTGTGGAGTTCCAGGTGCAGAAAATTCTTGCTTCACTCCTCTTTCCTTGCAGAAAGCTTCCATTACAGAATTTCTGAATTCAGTACCATTGTCACTTCTTATAATTTTCACTTTGAATTCTGATCCTTTGTCCAGTAGCTTTACATGTTCCATTAGAATTGAGGCAGTTTCATCCTTCTTTGCTAAGAAGTACACCCATGTGTACCTAGTGTACTCATCAACAATGACTAGAGCATATTTCTTTCTGCCCATTGACATTATATTCACTGGACCAAAGAGATCAACATGTAGAAGATGATAAGGTTGCACAACTGAAGATTCAGATTTACTCTTGAAAGATGACTTCCTTTGCTTGGCCTTTTGACAAGAATCACACAGACCATCTAAGCTGAGTATTGACTTTGGAAGTCCCCTTACAAGATCTTTTCGAATGAGCTCATTGATGTTGTTCAAGTTTAGGTGAGAGAGCTTCTTATGCCATTTCCAACTCTCTTCACTAGAAATTCTTGCAGATAGACACACAGTTTTTCCTTCAGAGTTTGTTACCAAACTTGCTTCATAGATGTTATTGTGCCTGTGTCCAACTAGAACAACTTTCCCTGTGGATTTGCTGATTACTTCACAATGTTCAGTATGAAAATCTACATGGTATCCTCTGTCACAGATTTGACTCACAGAAAGCAGATCATGCTTGAGTCCTGAGACAAGAGCTACATTTGTAATGATGACACTTCCAAGATTGATATTGCCATATCCCAGAGTATGTCCTATGTTGCCATCTCCATAGGAAACTTTTGGGCCAGCTTTTTCCTCAAAGTCTGATAGCAGGGCTTTATTTCCAGTCATATGTCCTGAGCATCCACTGTCCAAGATAAGAGTTCTCTCTTTTATGCCCTGCAATCACAAACAATCACTAAGTGTTAGATTTAAGGATCCAGACTTGCTTGGATCCTTTGGCTTTCTTAACATTGTTAGCTTTTGCAGCGGAATCACTATCAACAGAGTTTAAACTAACATTGTCAGACTTTACACTTGCAGAGTTTGCTCTAACCCACTTCAAGTTGGGTTTTAGCTCATAATAGTTGTGATAAATATCATGATAACTCTTGCAAGTATAAATGGAATGCCAAGTGCTCCCACAGCGTGTGCATAAAGTTTGTGGTCTAACCCTAACATAATCATTCTTTACTCCAGATGTGGAGGGTAAAGAGTTAATATCTTTGTTCTTCTTGCAAAACCTGGCAAGATGGTTAGTACTACCACAACTATGACATGTTTTTCTAGGAGCAGTAGAATTAGGCAGATAATCATTTCTTTTATTAATGCCTACTTTTCCATTCCTATTCTTCTTAAACATTTTCTGTTTGTTTACAGACTTTACTTCTTTGAGCTTATGTTTGAATTATTTCTCTGTCATTAAACCAACATTAACCTGTTTATCACAGATTTTTACTGGTTCTTTAACAGCTTCTAACTCAATCTTATTCTCTGTTATTGAACCAATATTAACCTGTTTTACACAAGTTTCAACTGGTTCCATAACAGCTTCTTTCACAACTACAGACTTTAGCTTACTGTATTCCGGAACAAATTGCACAGGTTTAAGTTGTGGTTTCACTTTAACTTTGTCTTTAAACCTAAGTTCATCTCCCTCACAGTAACCTAAGCCTACAGTATCTGTCTGAAAAACCTGATGTGTGTCTTTTCCAGAATTTGTCCAGGTTTTAATTACTTTCCTCTCTTTTTCCAACTCAGATTCTATTTCCCTATATCTTTTAAGCAACTCCTGTTCAACATAAACAGCATCATCTCTCTCCTTTTGAACTTGTTGCATGTTAACAAGTTTCTCTTCAAGAAATTTATTCCTCTCTTTAAGACCTAGATTCTCAGATTTGATTCTTTCATTTTCTAAAGTCTGATCCCTATAACTAACATATATGCTTTTAAGATAAATTCTTAATTCAGATATATTATCAGTATCATAAGCATAAGTTGTTAGGGGTACCTTGTTTCCAGATGACTCAGCTTCATCTTTAACAGTTGCCATGAGAGCATAATTGACTCCCTCATCTGAGTCTGAAGTGTCTGCCCAGTCCTTGCCTTTAGTGATGAGTGCTTTCTCAGATTTTCCTTTCTTGCATTCTGGAGCATAATGACCCATCTCTTTATACTTGTAGCACTGGATCTCAGACTTGTCTTTCTTTCCAGACTTGGTATATTTTCCATCAGACTTTCTGAAATTTCTCTTATCAGAATTTGAATCTTTCCTTGAGAATCTCTTTCCTTTCTTGAAGTTCTTGAATCCCATCTTCTTGAAGGTCTTCACCATTAAAGCAGCCATTCTCATCATCTCTTCTTCATCATCCTCAGAATCAGAAGCTTCATCATCAGTGTTTGAGCCATCATCAGAGTTTGATGACTCACTGTCAGATTTAATGACTAAAGCCTTTCCTTTGGTTTTCTTTCTTGATGATTCCTTCTTGACAGGCTTTTCTTCAACTTTAAGAGCAACAGATTTTGTCTTCTTTCCAGATCTTTTGTTTCTCTGTTCTATTTCAAGTTCATGAGTTTTAAGCAACCCATAGATTTCATCAAGATCTGTATCCGCAAGATCATAATTGTCTCTGATTGTTGTTGCCTTTAAATCCCATCTTTCAGGTAGGGATAGAAGAAACTTGAGATTTGACTCTTCAAGTTCATACTCTTTATCAACCAGGGACAAATCATTCAACAATTTACAAAACCTGTCATATGTATATGTTAAGGTTTCATCAGATCTCGAGTCAAAGTGTTCATACTCCTGTGTAAGAATAGTCTTCCTATTCTTCTTTATAGCACTTGTTCCTTGACACCTGACTTCCAAAGCATCCCAAATTTCTTTGGCAGTTTTGCAGCCAATAACTCTGTTAGACATGACATTATCTAAGGCACTGTGTAGTAGATGTCTAACCTTTGCATCCTTTGCAATTGATGAGATGTCTTCAGGAGTCAAATCTTTCTTCTCTTTTGGAACAGTCTTTTGTTCTTGCCCAGTAACAACAGGAGACAATTTAGTTGGCATATGAGGACCATCATTGATTCTATCAAGGTATTCTGGATCTGTGGCTTCCAGAAACATGGTCATCTTCACCTTCCATATTGGATATTCAACTGGTCTGAGAATTGGAACCCTTATAGTCTCATATCGACTCATAGAAGTAGGTTGAACCTTCTGAGCATTAGAACCTGCATTAGAACCTTCCTGAGAGTTGTCAGCCATGATTATACTTGTGTTTGGATCGATAAACTATATATATTAAACAGCCTTGGCTCTGATACCAATTGTTAGGCCGAATACACAATATATAATCAATATAAGTATGATAATAACAATTGAGAACACTATTTATGAATCAACAACTGAATTATATAAATAATTCTTCTCTCAGTGATGTTAAGGAATCACAGAGAGCTGCTAGGTTACAAGAATAATATATTCAGTATTCGCATCCCTTTTAGGGTTAACCTATCTGTGTTTATATAGTACACAGCTACATAATCAATTTCTAATTGATATTCCTATAAATTAGCTATACAAATCATATCAAATTAGAATTGCTTCTGTCTTCTGTTCCGTTTCCTTAATTGTCTCAATATATCTTACTTCTTTCCATCTTCAAGATATATTGCTTGTAGAATCTTCATATTAGCACCGACAGTTAATGAACTCTTCACCTCGTCAGACTTTATCAAACTCTGACTGGCTTCTAGTAAACTCTGATGAGTACCTGTTGCTTAAACACTGGTGATCAAACGTCAGCAATTATATCTAACAAGGACCGAAGAGGGAAACCCGCTGAGGATTTAATCCCAATTCCCTTAGTCTCGGGCGAACCAGAGAAGGTGACTTATGTTGGAGCACTACTACATGAACCATTAAAAAGCAAACTCATTTCTTTTCTTCAAGAGAACAATAACGTTTTTTCTTGGACAACGGCCGACATGCCAGGGATTGATCCCCAACTGATAACTCACAAACTGAATGTGGATCCTGAAAGGAAGACGGTGAAACAGAAAAAGAGAAATTTTGCTCCAGAGAGGCTTGAAGCCATTAAATAGGAAGTTAATAAACTTTTGGAAGCTGGGTTCATTGAGGAAATTCAATTCCCAGAATGGTTGGCTAACCCCGTGATGGTCAAAAAGGCTAACGGAAAATGGAGGATGTGCGTCGACTTCACCGACTTGAATGATGCATGTCCTAAGGATTGTTTTCCCTTACCAAAGATTGATTCTCTAATAGATGCTACAACGGGACATGAGATGCTAAGTTTCATGGATGGTTTCAGTGGATACAATCAAATCAAGATGCACAAAGATGACATCGCCAAGGTATCATTCATCACTGACTTTGGTGTTTTCTGTTTCTTAGTCATGGCATTTGGACTTAAGAATGCAGGGGCAACCTATCAAAGGTTGGTGAACAAAATTTTTGAACACCTAATTGGAAAAACCATGGAGGTCTACGTAGATGACATGTTAGTCAAGAGCCTTGATAAGGCCGATCACATAGAGCACCTCCGAGAGGCATTTGAAGTGCTAAGGCACCACATGATGATGTTAAATCCAGCCAAGTGTGCCTTTGGTGTAGGCTCCGGAAATTTTTTAGGCCTAATGGTTTCCAAGAGAGGAATCGAGGCTAATCCTAACAAAATCAAAGCAATTCTAGACATGGAACCGCCACGGACTGTCAAGGATGTCCAGAAACTAACGGGAAGAGTGGCTGCATTGGGGAGATTCATCTCCAAGTCAGGAGAAAAATGCTTACCTTTCTTCAAAGCACTTAAGAATGTGAAAAACTTTGAATGGACAACTGAAAGCCAAGAGGCCTTTGAGGCCCTGAAGAAATATATGGCTGAAGCACCACTGTTGGCAAAACCAAAGCCAGGAGAAACTCTCTACTTGTACTTGGTGGTTTCTAACACAACCCTTGGAGATGCTCTGATAAAGGAAGAATTGAAAGTGCAGAAGCCCATTCATTACGTGAACAATATCCTACATGGAGCAGAAATAAACTACTCTACTATAGAGAAGTCTGCCTTAGCCTTGATCACGGCCTTAAGAAAGCTACGCCCATACTTCGAGGCACACAAGACAGAGGTCTTGACCAATCAACCTCTAAGAAACATCCTGCACAACCCTCAAGTTAGTGGGAGGTTGATCAAATGGGCTATTGAATTAAGAGAATTTGACATCAAGTGCAAGCCTTAAACGGCCATAAAAGCTCAAGCACTCGTTGACTTCATGGTTGAATGCACCATTGACAACCAAGAAGTCGGGGGGCAGAAAGTAACAGTGGAAAGCAAGGAAGATGAAGACATGGTCTCCAAAGAATGTTGGGTGCTCTATTTTGATGGAGCATCAAAAACAAAATCAAGTGGAGCCGGGTTGATGCTACAAAGTCCTGATGGATTCCTCATAGAGTACGCACTAAAACTGGACTTCCCAACGACAAACAATGAAGCTGAGTACGAAGCCCTGATAGCTGGCTTAGGGCTGGCTGGAACCTTGAGAGTTAAAACTCTGAAAGTATGTGGAGACTCGAGGCTAGTGGTTTCCCAAGTAAATGGGGAGTTTGAAGCCAGAGATGAAGTCATGGCCAAGTACCTAAAACTTGTCAAGTCCATCATGACTCAGTTTGATGAATGCTATGTAGAGCACATTCCAAGGGAAGAAAACATGAAGGCTGATGCCAAGTCTTGAGGACCCCAAGCATCAACGGAAAGTTGGTGGCACCCATTGATGTTTCCAGTTGTTGGATGGATCCAATCAAATCTCATCTGGAAACTGGATGGTTACCCAACGACACTAAAGAAGCACGAAAGTTCTTGATAGTAGCAATCGACTACTTCACCAAGTGGATTGAGGCTAAACCTTTAGCCAAGATAACCACCAAACAGGTGATGCATTTCTTCTAGGAAAATGTGATATGCAGATACGGGATTCCACGAATCCTGGTCACGAACAATGGAACTCAGTTTAACAACGATGAGTTCAAGAAGTATTGTGATGAGAATGACATCAAGTTACGATTCACTTCTGTTGCCCACCCTCAAGAAAATGGGCAAGCTGAGGTTGCAAATCGAATTATCCTGGATGGACTAAAGAAAAGAGTTGAACGCTCAAGAAATACTTGGGTGGACGAATTGCTCCCCATACTATGGGCATATCGTACTACTTGTAAAGTCGCCACTGGAGCTACCCCCTTTCTGTTGGCATATGGGGCAGAGGCAGTGGTTTCAGTGGAGATTACTTACACGTCTCCGATAATTGAGGCTTATGAGCCAGAAAAAAATGAAGAAGGCTTGAGGCTGGCTTTAGATCTAATTGATGAAGTTAAAGATGAGGCAAATGCCAAGATAGTTGAACATCATAAACGAGCATCTTTCTATTACAACCTAAGGGTTAAAGAAAGGTTCTTTCGACAAGGAGACTTAGTCCATCGAAAGATTGTGGCATCCGGAGTTGGAAAAAAAGGCAAGTTGGCCCCAAATTGGGAAGGACCATATCACGTCAAGAACGTATTTGGTCGAGGTTCCTACAAATCGGAAACCCTGGAAGGGATTGAAGTGCCAAGAACTTGGCATGCTGCGAACTTGAAAGTCTATTATATTTAAAATGTGTCTTGACTAGACTCACTACTAGTACAAGTAGAAATAAGGTCGACGAAACCAATCCAAGTTTTTAAACTTGAGTGTTATGTAAGGGTTGAACCCATTTTCAAAGTTATATATTCTTATGTTCTTCATCATGTTTTTCATGCATTACATATTGATAGATATGCACAAAATGCTAACTAAACATGCAAAGTCAAGAATCGGGAAAATAACACAAGCCATGAATGGCCATGAAATACAAATAAAACTAAACTTACAAAGAGTTTAAGTTAAGCCCGAAGGCTGGAAATACATAAAAAGTACAAATCTATGAATGGCCACAAACAAGCTACAAACTACGCTTAACCCCCCTTGTCGCTAGCATCTGTCTCCTCCCCTGAGCTAGAGCCAGAAGAATGCTCATCAGCATCATGGTCATCAGCAGAAGTGTCACCAAGGGGTGATGAATGCACTGGATCTAAAATCCTAGCATCTTCCTCCATGTCATCTACTCCAGCCAAGATACGCTCTAAGGGAGTAGGAGGGTGAGGAGCTGGAAAGTCTGCAGCATCAAAAACCCCAGGATGCTTGGCCAAGATAGCCTGAACAGCATCCTCCCATCCTGATGTATGCTGAACTGGGAAAAGAATCTCGTCATGCTTCTCGATCAAGTCCTTGTACTCCTGAGAGTCAAGGTACTCGTCGATGCAATCATCCTTGCTCTTCCTCAGCTCAACAAGATCAGCTTGAGCGTCACCAAGCTCCTTCTCCCTCCTAGCTAGAGTCTCCTTAAGAGACTTCACCTCCTCTTCAGACCTCTCCAACTTGACCCAGTTGGCCTCAGAAGAGGTACGCCAAGCCTTAGCTTGGAACAATGCCCCCTGGAAGTTGGAATTGGTCTGCCAAAAAATAAAAGTTGGAAAAGTAAAGTAAAAACTTAAGAGAAAGAGAAGGGCTAAGGAAATAAAAATACCGCAGCAATAGCCTGAGCTCCTAGATGCTCAACACCCTCGAGGGTGGAATCTGCAACGAAGTCCTTGTAAACACAAGGAGTAAGGGAATCGCCTTGTGACAGAACCCTAGCAGAGCTACTCAGAGAGAATTTTGGAGAAAATTTAGCAGAGTATCTTTGAGAAAATGAAAGGTGAGAAGTGAATGGAAACAACTGAGATTTCACCCTTTTATAGGGATGACAGCCGGTCAATGGTCCGGTTGAAGGAAGGGCAACCGGCATTAGCCGGTATAGCCCATAAAAGGTTACATGCCCAATTATTAAATAAGGACCTTAGGCCCAAATTGAGCCCAACATAGGTGGACCTTAAAAAGCACAAAATGTCACTTATCCTCGATCAAAAACCTGGTCGAACGAGTTCGAACAAGGCTTAAAATGAACCATGTATTCGACCAGAAACCTGTTCGAATGAGTTCGAAGAAAGCCTAAAATGAACCATGTATTCGACCAGAATCCTAGTCGAATGAGTTCGAACATGGCCCAAAATGGAGCACATCTTCGACTAGAATCCTGGTCGAAAGTATTCGACCAGGGCCTAAAACAACACATAAATTCGACTAGAATCTTGATAAAAAACATTCGACCAAGTCCTAAAAAGCGCATAGCTTCGACCAGAAACCTGGTCGAAAGTGTTCGACCAGGAAGAGAAATATCATCAAGCTTCGACCAGAAACCTGATCGTAAGTGTTCGACCAGGAGGAGAAACGGCATCAAGCTTCGACTAGAAACCTGGTCGAAAATGTTCGACCAGGAGGAGAAATAGCATTGAGCTTCGACGAGAAACCTGGTCGAAATCATTCGACCAGGAGGCAAAAACAAGGCAAAGTTCGACCAGAATCCAGGTCGAATTCGACTAGGATCCTGGTCGAAAATACACTGAAATTTCAAAATTTAATTTATTTTCCAAGGAATTGAAGAAAAATCCTGATTCCTGTTTTGGGAAAATTATAAAAATTGGTTTAGAGCTATATGTTCATAAAACCAAGCCATAATACGAAAGAAAACTTCGTAACTCCCGAATGAAATAACTTCTTCGATAATCCAAGAGAGATTTTCCTAGAAGTTGGGGGGCAAATGATATGGGCTGAAATATAAGCCTAGAAATATAATTAATGACATATTAATTAGACCCGGATTGGTCCAAGAACACGGCCCAATAAGCAAGGCCCAAAACCCTGATTATTTATTAAATTCGTAATTAATAAATAAGGGAAATATACAGCTCAGGAAAGAAGTCCAAAATATGGTAAATTCATCAAATAAGGATCCATAATCCCAATCAACGAGTCATAGCCTTTATCAACAAGGAAAAGACTTATCCAGTAAGAAATAAATGTTTATCTATTATCGAAAAGGAGACTTATTCGCTAAGACTCCTAAACTTACCCTAAATATGAGGCTCTAGACGCCTATATAAAGGACCTGATCCTACAATCAGAACTACGTCTTTGGCTTGATTCTCAGCATTAATTGAGATACGTTGGCATCTTGCGAGGACCGATTTAGTCTCGAAACACAAGTGCAACCATTAAAGCTCGAAGCTCTCTAAACCTTAGCAATTAATTTACAAGTACACTTTTTAATCCATAACAATTACAATAGCCTTTTATTGCAACACTTTGTCTATTTTAGTAACACATTTAACGTGTTATAATAGAATTATGCAACACATTTTTGCAACATTTATTGGCTTAGAATGTTACCAAATTGATTTCTTTGCAACATTTTGATGGCTGTTGCAATGTTTTTGGTTTTTTTTAGCAACATTTATCTGCAATATTTTTATCTCTATTGTAATATTTTACATCTTATTGGCAACACATGTTTGCAACACTTTTTTTGGTCAAGATTGCAATGCATTGTTTGAAATTTTAATGTACCATGCACAAAGGCATATCAAACCAAAGTTGACATTTAAAATTTCTCAAATGGCAAATCTAACATAACACATGACAATAAAGCCCAAAAAAAGTCGGCTTATACCATGATATCATCTTACATCTAATACTTAAGTCTAAAGTCAAAGCAAATGTCGACATACATCACAATTCTATATTAAACTTGGTCTTTCATGTCAAAATACGAACCTACTACCAAAAGTACGCACATAGAAAATAAAAATATTTATCATCAATCATCACGTTCGACGTCCCCATGATTGCCAGCCTCGCAATCACCTTCTAGTTGGTTTTGAGTTTGATCAGGTTAATACTGACCATCAACCCAAGATAGGAACTCTTTAAAAGCTGAGCTGCTTGGATCTACAGCTCCTTTAAACTTTCAAATACCTATAAATACAGTGGCTCGGATATTAGGGCAAACAAATATGAATAAATTCTTAAAGTAAGTGATCATTGTGATTCTACAAAATATCAGATCAGTATATAATTTCGGCCATGCATCAACAACAAAGGCTAAGCAGTTGCAGACATGAGATCATGCCTGAAATGATTCAGGGGCTATCAGACTGGCCGCAACTACTGTCTTTGATTTTAAGATGCGTTCATCTGAAGAGATATAACAAATATCAAGTGAAATTAGTAAAATTATGATTTATAAGCTGGCTATACAAGTCTCCCCACATGAAAATTTTAATATTTTGTATAGCACTTAGTCTTAATGACTACAAAAACTTCCTAGTTCCTCCTGAAGCATGCAATGTCAGTCTCTACTTTTACTCATTGCAAGGTGTAAGAACCCTGATTTTTGTAATATTTTAAAACCTTTATGAATAGTGACTTTGCGGATTTATGGAAAATTTTTGAGTCAAGTTATATAAGTGATAGAATTTAAAAATCCGAGGATGTAGTGTTGTTGCATGGATTAAATGAGAGAATGTAAAAGTCATCGGAAAGTGAAGATTTTCACTCCTACTAATTGTTTGGGTAATTCACGAGATATTAAGGAATACGAGAATCCCGAGATGACATAAATATCATGACAAAGAATTTTATTAGATTTACGTTAAACCAAAGTATTTAAGTATTAAGGACAACTATAGAAATTACTACGCGACGAAACACGTTTATGGAAAAAATTATCGAACTTGCATAAAAGATTAAGTGACAAGCATTGGATGATAAGTAAGCCAAGAATAATACATACAAGCCATGCAAACTATCTAGTTGGAAAACTAACTACAAGTATTAGAAAAGTAACCAAGCATGAATAGTAATGATGGACAAAATTCCATGTTTTAGGGATAAAGCATGCACACTTGGTACTAAGCTAGCAACTAGGGGCATGGGCTAGTACCTTGATACATTATTTGTATCACACAAGATCAGCCATATACATTGTATACAACCTATACGTGCATTATTATTCAACCAACACAAAAACAAAAAAAGCTAGAAAAGCTCTCCCATCTCATTCTTCAAAATTCGGCTCAGCAGGACCAGGGGAGAAAGAAAATTTCATAACTAAATATCTACTCATGATAAAATAACCAAAATTTTACCATATCTTCCTCAATCCATAACAAAGGTAATTTCAAAATTTCATGTCAATCCAAGTAGTATAACATAATCAAATCTTGGATCAAAGTTGAGGCAGAATAGTAACTCCGAAAATACTAACTCGTGTTCTTGATTTCTTTTGGTGAGTTTGAGGATGATAAGCTTAGTTCAAGCAAGACCAAGGTTCTTTAAGCTATATAAAAGTGTTCTTGAGCCCAAGAAAGGTATAACCTTCATCCATCTTTTGATTTATGTTAAGTTATGAGCTAAGTTTCAAGATATGTTCAAGAACATGTTATTTGAGGAGTTTGGAGTATAAATACTTAAATATTGATGGTTGATTGTTGTGGATTGATGTTGGTGGTATGTTTATGAATTTTAAGAACTAAGATTTAGTAAGGATGAGAGTCTTGGTGGTTTAGTGATTGTTAAATGGATTTAAAAAGGTTAAAATTGAAAGTTGAGATATGTATGAACATTATGGTGACACTTGAGACTAGGACTGTTTTGAAACCCAATTTCGGACCAAAACGAATTATGTTTTCAAACACCACTGGTAATATATGTCAATATATTTTTTTGTAGTTTGTAACCATATAAATTACATGTTGAGGAGATTTATGGTTTGAAAGTTATACTTGTTTTAGTGAAAGTGGTTCAAAACACAAAACTGCTACAAGACACCAAATTGTGAACTGAATTCAGACCCCTTAACAGTTAGACAAAATTATGAAAATTTGAGAATGGAAATTTTGGACAGTAAGGAAGTTAACCCAAAAAGAATTATGCAATTATGCAAAAAGGTTAATTTTTAGAATTTATAAAAATGTTGTAACCGAAGTTGCACGACGACACCTTACCCTGCATAGCTACTGCCTTGTTCGGAGAAATTCGGGAAATGAGTCCTCTGTACAGGGATAAAATTTTGTGGGATTATATTCTAGATATCCTCTAGATCGTGCACGCGAAAATGGTGTGTCAATAGAGTTAACGGTTGATGAGTTATGAGCATTTTAGTGGAACTAGTGCGAATAGTAAAAGTCTGTAGTTGACTCGACTTTTAAAATGCACTTCACCTATTTAAACTCATGTTTCCCAAATCGAGATATTTTTGATAAATATTACAAACCCTCAAGAAGCTCTTTGAAGTGGTTTCGTAATTAATTATTAATTTTCCGATTTATTAAAAGTGCTAGAGTGCGAGTTGTGAAGTAGTGATTTTATGGAAAGTCAACTCTAGAGGTACTACCTTGACCATTCATTTTGGCTAAGTAAAAAGGATAATATCGAGTCGACTAAAACTCGAAAGTTGTTAAGGATTATCAAGAGAACATATTGGTGTAAAGAACGAGACTAAAAAGGATTAGTAAACGATAAAGAAGATCGTAAGTTAAGTGGACCCGAGAGAGTGAAAGTCGGGTAAAGTAAAGTTTACTTGGAATAAGTGAACTGTAAATCAAGTGATTAATTAAGATTATGTATTGTCTTGGTAAAGGTTTCGGGACTAGAAGATAAACACCCACACCCAGTTAGAGCTCAGACATCAGGCAAGTTTACTAACCCTTACTCTATTGTTCAGAGTAGATGTATTTTCAAATTGTTAAGTTATTCAAATATATGTATATGTTTTGCTCCGAGTATCATGACAAGTTTTCAAAACCCGAATCTTAAATATTCAGCTATGTTTTAAACTGTTGTTGTTGTGATATAATTGTTATAAATGCATGAACTGTTTTGATTATCGTACAAGTTTTCAAATGATGAATGTTGGTTATATGTTATATATTGATATAGATATAAAACGGAGTATATATGAGGCTCTAGGTGTAGAACATATTTTCGTATTTCAACTCGGACCGGGAGTCGGAGATATTTTATAAACACTGTCATAAAAACCCGGAGATTGCCGGAGATAGATTCTTTTCAAATATTGATTTAAAATATTCCAATAAATATAAGTTGGATATTTTAAAGGTAAAATGATTTAATTTATGTTAATAAATATTATTTGAATATTTATTTAATTAAATGAATATTATTTGGAATATTCATTTAAAAAGGATTTATTTAATTGTTTATTGTTTAATAAATATTATTTAAATTTTATTAAATGTTTTAAATGATTTAAAAATCATGAAACTTTATTTAAAAATTATTTAAGGCCTTTGTTAATTATTTACAATATTTTCTGGCCTTCAGAAAAATTATTTAAAAATAGCTGGGGTTCCCAAATATTATTTTCGAGTTATTAAAATATTCAAATGCGATTAAATATTTCCTAACTCATCAAAAATTGGAAATCCAGTTCAAAGAGTCGAGCAAATGGTTTTACTTCCTCTATTCCTCGAGAATACTTATATCTGGGGATGACTACCCTATTCAATCAAAGTATTTCAATCTCGATAATTTCAGAAAATTCCGATTAACTCCCAGGTCATGATTTTAAAAAGTTCATGACATATTCTCTGTCAGTTGACAAGAGTCAACCCGCATATTCTTATTGCTTCCTCAAACTTTCGGAAGTAAGTATGGTACTGAAATCTAGACCTATCAACGAGCATGACGCTCGGGGAACGAGGATTAAATTCTGTTCCAAGTAAAGATAGAATTCATCAAAGGACGGGAGAAACATAGGCAGTGGTACTATAGGTACCGGGTGGCCTTATGAACGTAGGCAGAGATACCGTTGGTATCGGGGCGCCTACATCCATATGCAGAGGCACGTAAGGGGCCCGAGGGAGCATATGTTAGCCCGTATGCGGCTAGGGTGATAACCATAAAAAGGTGTCGTCCATCTACTAGTAGAAAAAGTGTTATTTACGATACGACGACTGATCATCGTGTATCGTGGTGTACTCCTGAACGTCCATTCTTCCAATTGGAATTGTATTGTGCATTGTAACAAAAGCCTAGGTGCTGAGTTACTAATAATGTGACAATGGTTGAATATTATATTCCTTGTACAATATCTTGAACTGTATGAAATTGTTTTGACAAAAGACAAACGATATTTTGAAAAACTTGTGAACTAGTATTGTTCATCTTGCAGTATCTCGAACTACGTACTTGTTGATTCCTAAATACCGTGCTAAGTCATGGTTAGTGTCTTTCAAAATTATGAACTAAATTTTTTCATATGGTGGAATTCTAAACTTTATATTAATCACGAATACTTTGAATTAGAAAAACTTTATACTACTATTATATTGTTGGAAAAAATTTATATTAGTAACTACTTAACTTGCTGAGCATTCTTTCGCTCATTCTTGCTTTGTTAAAAATTATATTTCAGTACAAGGAGAACACAGTCAGTTGGCTCCATATCATGAGAGAAAGGAAGTGGAAGATTCACCCTTGAGATAGTTCGATTCAAGATGGATACTACAGAAGTAGGTTGGATAGGTTTCAGCTATGTTAGCTATTAATGTAACTTCATGTAGAAGTTGTAATTAATAGTGTGAGATCCTTGTTAGTACATTTGGTTTGTAATAACTAATGTTACTGTGTAACGTTTCTAAGGCTATAACTTGTGTGAGTAAGAGATTGGGGTCTATGATGTGTTTTGATTGGATTATTGAGTTAACACAGGTAATATACGATTGGATGATGACGTGACAACCCAGATTCCTGACCCCGGATCTGGGGGTGTTACACAAGGGATGACTCTAACCAAGATGAGATATTATACATGAAAGTCCAGAGTCAACATAAGAACTTTGCAATGAAGAACAATGGAACCTGAGGTAGCTCGATATTTTTAATACCTTTGGGACTGCGGCTTGGAAGATGAAATCCTTATACGCATTAGATGACTTGTTTACAAAATTAGCTTCCACAAGTGTTGTTTGTACATTTTCGGGTTGCTTTGAGAAGTTGAAAGTTATTCTCAATGAGCTGCTTTCATATGCAACTACAAAAGGATAAGTAGGGCCATTGTCTTCTGTTTTTTTACCAGGAAAGGTATTAATATTTTAATTTTTTAATATTTACTTACAAAGCAAACAATATTTCTTGCAGAAGTATTGATGAGACTACCATGTTTTTTCTCGAAAGGCGGTAATGCATCTAACAAATCCATCATAGGAAAACCACCAGACGCAGTTGATGCTTGAACTGGGAGGGTTGTATGTGATGACAGGTCCTCTAACACATCTATTGATGCACTGTTATCTTTGCTGGAGGATAAACCATCAAGAGAAGATAAACTACTCTGAGATGGAAGTGTCCCAATTGACAAAAGATCCATTATTACATCAGCTCCAGATTTCTGGGCTTGATTTGTACCAGAGTTTTATAATAGTACATGGTTTAAAATCAATGCATATTAAAACTAAAAATAAAAAACTAAACGGGTAGTCATTTTCAAACTAAAAGTTCCCTTTTATGTGGCATTATTCAAATATATGCATCCAACATGCTAGCACAAGTACCATCACCGGGATGCCAAATAATATTAAGTAATTACAAGAGAACTCATATTTCCTAATGGCTCCAAGTATTGTAGCAAGTATCAACTTCAACTCATTCATGAGATATTTTAGTATGAGATATGACACCGTCTAAATGAGTTTGTTCAATTCATATTTTTATCCATGGGAATCTGGCGGTACATGTTGATTGTTGAGGTATTTTTGGTTTTCTAACTTAATAAAATCAGTTCAGAAACTGAAAGAATCATGGCATGGAGAAAAAAGGATTACCAGAATATCATGCTGCACGTTTTGGTCAAGCGCCATAATAGCACATACGTGCTTAATAAATTCCAGTGCCAGATCCCCTATATATATATGTTAGATATAATTGCTGACGTTTGTTCATCAGTGTTTAAGTACCAGGTACATATCAGAGTTTACATAGAAGCCAGTCAGAGTTTGATAAAGTCTGACTGGGTGAAGAGTATACATGGAAGCCGGTCAGAGTTTGTTAAAGTCTGACAGGGTGATAGTTGACTTAGCTGTCGGTGCAAAGATAAAGATTCTAGAAGCAATATATTCTGAAGATGGAAAGAAGCAGAATATATTGATACAGCTAAGGAGACTGGACAGAAGACTGAAGCAATCCTTAATTGATAATAATTGTATAGCTAATTTATAGGAATATCAATTAGAGATGGATTGTAAGTAGCTGTGTACTATATAAACACAGATAGGTTATCCCTAGAAGGGACACACGAACATTGAATATATTATTCTTGTAACCTAGTAGCTCTTTGTGATTCATTAACATCACTAAGAGAGAATTATTTAATATAATTCAGTTTGTTGATTTACAAACCTGTGTTCTTGATTGTTATTCTCATACATACTTGATTATATATTGTGTATTCGGCCAAACAATTGGTATCAGAGCCAAGGCTGTTTAATATATACAGTTTTACGATTCAAACACAGTAATAATCATGTCTGAAGAAAATCAAACTTCTCCTAAGGCTGAACAGGTTAAGCCCAATTCTGTGAGTCGATATGAAACAATCAGGGTTCCAATTCTCAGGCCAGTAGAGTATCCGATTTGGAAGGTGAAGATGACCATGTTTCTGGAGCCTACAGATCCAGAATACCTTGACAGAATCTATGATGGTCCTCATATGCCGACTAAATTGTCCCCTGTTGTTGATGGTCAAGAACAAAAGACTGTTCCAAAGGAAAAGAAAGATATGACTCCTGAGGACATCTCATCAATTGCAAAAGATGCAAAGGTTAGACATCTTCTCCACAGTGCTTTAGATAATGTTATGTCTAACAGAGTAATTGGCTGCAAGACTGCCAAAGAGATATGGGATGCTTTAGAAGTCAGATGCCAGGGAACAGGTGCTATTAAGAAGAACAGAAAGACAATACTCACACAGGAGTATGAGCACTTTGATTCAAGACCTAATGAAACCTTGACTGAGACTTATGACAGATTTTGCAAACTATTGAATGATCTGTCTCTGGTTGATAAAGAATATGAGCTTGAAGAGTCTAATCTCAAGTTTCTGTTATCTCTACCTGAAAAGTGGGATTTAAAGACAACCACAATAAGAGATAATTATGAGCTTGCTGATACAGATCTTGATGAAATCTATGGGTTGTTGAAAACTCATGAACTGGAGATAGAACAAAGGAATAGAAGATTGAGTAAAAAGACAAAATCTGTTGCTCTCAAAGTTGAGGAGAAGCCCATCAAGAAGGAATCATCAAGAAAGAAAGCCAAGGGAAAGGCTTTAGTCATTAAATCTGAAAGCGAGTCATCAAACTCTGATGATGACTCAAACTCTGATGAAGCTTCTGACTCTGAGGATGATGAAGAACAGATGATGCAAATGGCTGCATTGATGGTGAAGACTTTCAAGAAGATGGGATTCAAGAACTTTAAGAAAGGAAAGAGATTCTCAAGGAAAGATTCAAACTCTGAAAGGAAAAGTTTTAGAAAGTCTGATGGAAGGGAGACCAAGTCTGGCAAGAAGGATAAATCTGAAATCCAGTGCTACAAGTGTAAGGAGATGGGTCACTATGCTCCAGAGTGCAAGAAAGGCAAATCTGAGAAAGCACTCATCTCTAAAGGCAAAGACTGGGCAGATACTTCAGACTCTGATGATGGAGAAAATTATGCTATAATGGCAACTGTCAGAGATGAGACTGAATCATCTGAAAATAAGGTACCCCTAACTACTTATGCTTATGATACTGATAATATATCTGAATTGAGAGTATATCTGAAAAGCGTACATGTTAGTTATAGGGATCAGACTTTAGAAAATGAGAGAATTAAATCTGAGAATCTTAGCCTTAAAGATAGAAACAAGTTTCTTGAAGGAGAACTTGAAAATATGAAGCAGATTCAAAAAGAAAGAGATGATGCTGTTTATGTAGAACAGGAGTTGCTGAAAAGATATAAGCAATTAGAATCTGATCTAGAAAAAGAAAGAAAAATAATCAAGACTTGGACAGATTCTGGAAGAGACACTCATCAAGTGTTTCAGACAGATTCTGTAGGTTTAGGCTATTGTGAAAATGATGAACTTAGGTTTAAAGACAAAGTTAAGGTAAAACCACAACTTAAACCTGTGAAATTTGTTCCAGAAGCCAATAAGTTAAAATCTGTTGTAATAAGAGAAGCTGATATGGAATCAGATGAAGCCTGTGAAAGACAGGAAAATATTATAACAGAAAAACTTATGGAAAGAGAAGCTGTTAGAAAGCCAGTAAAAACTTGTGAAAAACAGGTTAATGTTGGCTTGATGACAGGAAAACAGTTCAATCATAAGTTGAAAGAGGTAAAATCGGCCATGAAACCAAAAGGGTCCAAGAAGAATAGGAATGGAAAGATAGGCATAAATAAAAGAAATAATCATTTGCCTACTGGTGCTGCTCCAAGGAAAACATGTTATAATTGTGGTAGTTCTAATCATCTTGCTAATTACTGCACAAAGAATAAAAATATCAATTCTTTACCTTCTACATCAGGAGTAAAGAATGATTATGTTAGGGTTAGACCACAGACTTTATGGCTGTGGGAGCACTTGGCATTCCATTTATACTTGCAAGAGTTATCATGCTATTTATCACAACTATTATGAGCTAAAACCCAATCTGAAGTGGGTTAGAGCAAACTCTGCAAGTGTAAAGTCTGACAATGTTAGTTTAAACTCTGTTGATAGTAATTCCGCTGCAAAAACTAACACTGTTAAGAAAGACAAAGGATCCAAGCAAGTCTGGGTCCTTAAAACTAACACTTAGTGTTTGTTTGTGATTGCAGGGTATAAAAGAGAGCACACTTATCTTGGACAGTGGATGCTCAGGACATATGACTGGAAATAAAGCCCTGCTATCAGACTTTAAGGAGAAGGCTGGCCCAAAGGTTTCCTATGGAGATGGCAACATAGGACACACTCTGGGATATGGCAATATTAATCTTGGAAGTGTCATCATCACGAATGTAGCTCTAGTCTCAGGACTCAAGCATAATCTGCTATCTGTGAGTCAAATCTGTGATAGAGGAAACCATGTAGATTTTCATACTGAATACTGTGAAGTTATCAGTAAATCTACTGGAAAAGTTGTTCTAGTTGGACACAGGCGCAACAACATTTATGAAGCAAGTTTGGTAACAAACTCTGATGGAAAAACAGTGTGTCTGACTGCAAGAATGTCAAATGAAGAGAGTTGGAATTGGCATAAGAAGCTCTCTCATCTCAATTTGAACAACATAAATGAGCTAATAAGAAAGGATCTTGTAAGGGGACTCCCAAAATCAATACTCAGTCTAGATGGCCTATGTGATTCTTGTCAAAAGGCCAAACAAAGGAAGTCATTTTTCAAGAGCAAATCTGAATCTTCAGTAGTGGAACCTTATCATCTTCTTCATGTTGATCTCTTTGGACCAGTGAATGTGATGTCCATGGGCAGAAAGAAATATGCTCTAGTAATTGTTGATGAATATACTAGATATACATGGGTGTATTTCTTATCAAAGAAGGATGAAACTGCTCAAACTCTGATGGATCATGTAAATCTACTGGACAAAGGATCACAGCACAAAGTCAAAATTATAAGGAGTGATAATGGAACTGAATTCAGAAACTCAATCATGGAAGTTTTCTGCAAGGAAAGAGGAGTGAAACAAGAGTTTTCTGCACCTGGAACTCCACAGCAAAATGGTGTAGTTGAAAGGAAGAACATAACTTTAATTGAAGCAGCCAGAACTATGCTTGAAGAAGCAAAATTACCAACTTATTTCTGGGCAGAAGCTGTTCAAACTGCTTGTTTTACTCAAAATGCAACATTGATCAACAAGCATGGGAAAACACCATATGAGATGGTGAAAAATAAGAAGCCAAATTTGAAATATTTTCATATATTTGGATGCAAATGCTTTGTGTTGAAGACTCATCCTGAACAGTTGACCAAGTTCGAGTTAAAAGCTGATGAAGGAATCTTTGTTGGCTATCCATTGTCAACAAAAGCATTCAGAGTCTACAATCTGAGAACTAAAGTGATCATGGAATCCATACATGTGTCATTTGATGACAAGAAAATAACTGGACTTGATGACTTAGATGGATATGATCAACTGCGTTTTGAAAATGAAGGTTTATTCTCTGATGATGTAAACTCTGATGAAGCAGTACCGACAAACTCTGATGAAGCGGTTCTGACAAACTCTGACGAAGCATACTCTGAACCTCTACTGGTAAATACTGGAGAAACTGAATATTCTCAAATTGAACAAAATGGAGAACCAGTTGAGGGGGAGCGTGAAGAAGCTCAACAAGACACAGCAAGTGAGTCAGTTGAGGAAACTGATTCAAACTCTGACAGTTCAAACTCTGAGCCATCCAATTCAGGGGGAGCCTCAGATACTGCAGAAAGTCAACATATGAATCAGGAGAGCATGGATCAAGGGGGAGGATCCAATAATGATGCAAGAAACCACTTACCAACAGCAAGAAAGTGGACACAGGCACACATACCTGATCTCATAATTGGAGATCCTGATGCTAGTGTGAGAACTAGAAGTGCAACAAATAATGAGTGTCTGTATCATGCTTTCTTGTCTCAAACAGAACCAAAGAAAGTGGAGGAAGCTCTTCAAGATGCTAATTGGATTACAGCAATGCAAGAAGAGTTAAATGAATTTGAAAGAAATGAAGTCTGGACACTTGTACCTAGACCAAAGAATAGATCAATAGTAGGTACAAAGTGGGTTTTCAGAAACAAGACTGACAGTGAAGGTGTGATTACAAGAAACGAGGCTAGACTTGTGGCTAAAGGTTATTCACAACAGGAAGGGATTGACTATGATGAAACCTTTGCTCCAGTTGCAAGATTGGAAGCCATAAGAATTTTTTTGGCCTATGCTGCACACAAGAAGTTTAAAGTCTTTCAGATGGATGTAAAGAGTGCTTTTCTCAATGGGAAGCTTGAAGAAGAAGTGTTTGTTGAACAACCACCAGGATTTGTAGATCCCAAGCATCCAGATTATGTCTACAGGCTTGACAAGGCATTATATGGACTAAAGCAAGCACCAAGAGCATGGTATGAAACTCTTGCTCAATTTCTTTTAGAAAGTAGGTTCACAAGAGGTACAATTGATAAAACCTTGTTTTATTTCAATTCTGGTGATGATTTGCTTTTAGTTCAAATTTATGTAGATGATATTATCTTTGGATCTACTAATGACAAACTTTGTAAGAAGTTTGCAAAGCTTATGCAATCCAGGTATCAAATGAGCATGATGGGAGAGCTTAGTTATTTTCTAGGCTTACAGGTCAAGCAAACAGATGATGGTATTTTTATCAATCAAGCAAAATATACTAGAAATCTTCTCAAGAAATTTGGTATGCTTGATAGTTCATCTGCTACAACTCCCATGGCTACAGCAACAAAGCTAGACAAAGACACAGGAGCCTCAGTAGATATGACAAACTACAGAGGAATGATAGGGTCTTTACTGTATCTTACTGCAAGTAGACCTGATATCATGTATGCAACATGTCTTTGTGCAAGATTTCAAGCAGATCCCAGAGAGCCTCATCTAACAGCTGTAAAAAGGATTTTCAAATATCTCAAAGGAACCATAACCTTGGGTTTGTGGTATCCTAGAGAATCAGAGTTTAAGCTAATTGGTTACTCTGATGCAGATTTTACAGGCTGTAAGATAGACAGAAAAAGTACAAGTGGAAGCTGTCAATTCTTAGGTGACAGATTGGTTTCTTGGTATAGCAAGAAACAAAAGTCTATTTCCACATCCACTGCAGAAGCAGAGTATATAGCTGCTGGTAGCTATTGTGCACAGATTCTGTGGATGAAGAATCAGTTGCTGGATTATGGTTTGAAGTACTCTAAAATACCTATTTTCTATGATAACCAAAGTGCTATTGCTATGACAGGAAATCCAGTACAGCACTCCATGACCAAGCACATCAGCATAAGGTATCATTTTATCAGGGAACATGTGGAAGAAGGAAACATTGAGCTTCATTTTGTGTCTACAGACCAACAACTTGCAGATATCTTCACCAAACCTTTGAGTGAAGCTACTTTTACAAGATTGGTAAATGAACTTGGAATGATCTCTGGTTTCGACTAGAGATACGGGTTAGACTCAAAAACTATACATGTTTGATTTTTTTTGCTCATGATTCCTTGCATGTATTAACTGTTATGAGTACCAGTATCATAAACTCTGAAAGTAAACTCTGCTGCTAAACTCTGTTAGTCATAAAGTGTTGGTCATACTCTGATAGTAAGAGTCTAATGCTATACTCTGATTGTAATTTTGTCTGAAACATATGGACCAATGAAGAAATTTGTATGAGGCATAATTCTCAGTAAGTAATTATGAATCCTTAAGAGTTATATAGATTCTGATCTCAAATATGTGCAGTAAGTTAACACAGCATGATACTGTCTCTATATTTATAGCATCTCTTAGTTTATTGATCCTATACACTGAGTCTGTATTAGCTGTTTGCATTTTCTCTCATAAATTAATTGTATTAACTGATGAAAAGTCTAAACTCTGATTATTAATTGCAAATAATTCACCCTCAAATCAAAAGATGCCAAAAAGAGCACAAATTCCTTTGAGATCATGTTGTGCCTAGGAAGATCCAGGAACTTATTGTATGAAATAAGGGCTAAAATCTTTGATTTTTGGTGACTAGTGCCAACCACTGATTACTGGAAAAATAAAAAACTTAATTAAAAAAAAACATATATATATATATATATATATATATAAAGGGGGTGAAAAATAAAAGATATATCCAAATGAAAGGATATCAGTATTACAGAGTTTAGATATAAAATCAGATTTTATTTTATACATGAGAGTTTAGGCAACCAGTTTTTACTGCTTTAGTTTGTGGATTTTATGCACTTTGAGATGATCTAAATATTGATTTCGGTAAACTCTGCTATTGCACACACAATTATTCACACCTGTACAGATTGAGAAAAGAGTTTATTGACAAAGAAGGACAAATGGTAAACACTGATGTTTTGTGTGAAATACGCCGAGGTAACATTGTTTTAATCTCTGATGGTTAAAATGATTTCTTTGTTTCAGACATTTTATAATTTTGAGATTAGACATTTGTTTTGAAATTCAAAGGAGTATGATAACAAACGGTTCATATTTGTATTAAACAGAGAGAGAAAGGTTGAGTGTTTTGAACAATGTGATAAGCGGTAATAATGGCTATTTTTACTGCACATGTGTATTGAAAGTTGTTACATACAGCTGTCAGCGTATACACGTTTGACACCTGTCCCACTCACACACTTTTCAAAGACGCCTGCTGTGTGTAGTAATGATTAAAACGTTTGAGTTTTAATCTTCACAGTTATTATTTAAATATACTACACATAAACGGTTCACTTTTTTACACACCTCAACTTTTCATAAGCTTTTACTTACACACATTGTCTCAAACACTTTCACTGCATACAATCTATTCTCTGTTTGCTTTCTTCTAAACTGTTCTAATGGCTACAACAATGTTTATTGCTTCTGGGTTAGAATTTGTTCCTAACAATTACTCAGCTCCTTTAGCAAATGAGAACGCACCGGAGGCGTTTCATTTGATTCAGAGTTTCTTGACAAACTCTGATATCGGCACTGCTCTCACCGCACCGTCGAAGCTGTCTGCGTCACAAATAAGGACTTTTTGGCAGACAGGTACTTATGATGATGGAGGAGAGTCTGGATCTCCATCTATCATTTTTGAGGTTCAAGGAGAAGAATTTATTGTTACTCCTACTACTGTTCGTGATGCTTTGGGTCTTGAAGATTTCAATGCATTCACAACTGTTGGAGACTTTGAGTTAGTCAGAATGATGAGGGAGATAGGATACTCTGGACCTTTGTCAAAGATAGGTCAACTCAAAAGGCCTCTTTTGCGCAAGGAATGGAGCTTCTTTTTCGATTGCATTACTCAGGCTTTTGGAAAGAAGTGCACGAATTGGGATGCGATTCCCACGGATAGTCTACAGATCGGGTATTCTCTTCTCTATGGCAGTCAATTTGATGTTGCTAGATTAGTTTTAACTAATATTGGTGAGAAGATGCTAGAAAATAGAAATGTTGTTTATTTCTCTAGATTTTGTCAATTGATATTCAATTTTTACTGCCCTAATGTTGAGATTGTAGAGGATGATGTTATCCTCTCATTTAAATTGCATAAACGCATGTTTTCTGATCTCACTAACAAGGATAACAAGAAAGGAGATGTTGGTGTGTTACTGTTGCCTAAGTCTGTGCAACAATTCCTGGATAACTTACAACAACAACAGCTAGCAAACGCTGAAGCTGGGCCTTCTGTGTCTCAACCACAAAGGTCAAAGAAATCTAAGGTAAGGGCTGTTAAGTCTGTCAGCATAACCACTGAAGCTGGGGCAGCAAATGCTGATGATATGCCTCAGAAGAAAAGAATGAAGAAAAGAAGAGCCAATAGGGCAAAGTCTGCTATTGTTGATGAAGAGACTGAAACTGATGAAGAAACTCTTCATCAGAGAAAACGACGATTGGTAGCAGCACAATTGTTTGGTGCTGAGAATATCTCTTCAACTGTTGCTGATAATCTTGAGATTCCAAATGATGAAGCTGTTCCTGAGGACAGAGTTTTTATGGAGACTGTTTCTCAAGATGAAGCTCCTACATCAAATGCTGATGTAGTTGAGGAAGCTGCACGTGAAGCTGCAGATGAAGCTCCTGAAATTCTTGTTCAGGAGGCTACAGAAAATGTTGAGCCACAAGGATTTTATATGGACATTGAAGCAAATCTCTCTATAAACTTTGAACATTTCCTAGAGGGTTTGGAAGCTGATCAAGATACTGTTGAACTTGCAGAATCTATGGCTTCTCACACTGAAATAATTTCTTTTGATCTTGAGAAGGGTGAGGAAGTCGATCAGACTTTGGATGCTAATGCTACAGAAACTGTTGCTAAAAATTCTGATGTTGCTGATAAGGATGCAACAGAGAATGTTCCTGTTGAAGCAGAGTTTATTGTAAACTCTGAGGATGTTCTTGTTCTTGAAGCTCTACAACAATCTGTTGTTGAGATTGTCACAAAAGAAGCAGAGTTCCTGCATATTGCAAACTCTGAGATTCCAGAACCTGATGCTGAGAATATTCCTGCAGAGAATACAGCACAGAATGATACTGATAATGATAATGATAGTTCTAATCATTCTCAAGCGGAGTTATTTGAGAGTCATGCAAACTCTGATGAGCTAAGAGAGGTTAATCGCGCTACAGCTGAGCATTTTCAAGATATGTACTACAATAGATGGGCTGCTGCGGATTGTATCTTTTCAGCACAGAGGGCTGCTGATTTTCTTGGAGATTCTGTGAAGACAATTTCAAGTCCTGATATTCTTACAAGTCTGAAGGCTACTGTGATTCAAATTAAATCTCTCCACAACAGATTTGATGAGTCTCATAAGGAAGTCACTGCTTTGAGGAATGAAGTTAGTCTGAGAGATCTCACTCTGAAGAATGATAGGACTTACTACAATTCCATGTTCAAGAAGCAAGCTAAGGACTCTGATGACATTCAGAAGAGGCTTGGGAAAGTTGAGGACAACCAGACTGCTATGTCTGCCCAACTGACATCAATTTCTAATGCAATTGAGTTGTTGACATCAGTACTACTTTCTGATGATGTCAAAAAGGGGGAGAGTGTACCAAGTGACAAATGCAAAGACACTCAAACTCTGAGACGGAGGGATGATGGTAATGATGGTGGAAACAAGGGAGGAGATGGAAAGAGCTTAAGATCAAATGATGATAGAAGATTACTTTCAAGAAGATCAAACTCTGATAAAAGATCAAACTCTGGAAAGGGACATGTAAACTCTGCCAGTGGTTCAAGATATAAAAGTTTGATAATCTCTGATAAGCCATCTACTGATGAGGAAATTGCTGCTAAGATTTTTATGACAGAACATGGAAAAGGTATTACAATTGAAGATATCCAAGCTGAAGAGCAAATGCTTGCTGAGGAACACAAGAAGAATGTTGAAGCTGGAATCTACAAGAAGAAGGAAATCAAGGCTCCTAGAAAGAAAGAAAAAGGAATTGTTATCAAAGAGAATGTAAACTCTGATCAGAGTTTACAGTACTCAAGGAGGCCTGTGATTAATAATGCTGACAAAGGAAAAGGTAAACTGGTAGAAGAAGAACAGTTACCTAAGAAGATTTATTCAACCTCTGACATTGCTCAAGTTGAAACAAGATTAGCTAAATCAACCTCTGACGCTGCTCAAGTTGATGTTTCTACTAAAGTTATGACAACCTCTGACGTTGCTCAAGTTGTACAGAAATCTACACAACTTTCAGGATTCACCAAACCTAAAATTCTTGAAGACTTAAAGCTTGAAGCTGTGAAATTCTCAGAAACCAGAACTGTATTGGGAAAAGAAGCTTTTGATAAATCTGGACTAGGATCACACAGAGAGAGAAGAATAAATAACAGATCTCAAGATAACATTTCACTGGCAGAATCTGGTATTGGGGTTACACAAGAAAACCTTGATAAGTTAGAATCTGTTCAGTTGATTTTTCACAGAATATTGAAGAAGCAGTTTTTGTTATACTTCATGAGTGATGGAAGAGTTTATAAAGTTGGAGAATCTGATGTTAATCTCAAATCATGGGAAGAACTGGAGTATGTACTTTATCTTTTAAAAGTCAAAAACAGATATACTCATGATGTTGCTCAAGTGTTGAGAGAAAAGATGCTGAGATCTAAAGCTATGCTTGGAGGAGGAGTATCAAGTGTCTACATTCCAAAGTATAGGGATCATACTGGAAAGTTGGTGGAAATGAAGAAAAATAGTGCTAGATTCAGGACTGCACTAAATAAGAAAGTTCTAGAGTTCAATCTAGAGTCTGATAAGGCTTTTTATATCAGACTTGGCAATGAAATGAACAAGAACAACATCTATTCTTTAAGGGCTGCCATTTATCAAATTGGTGAAGATGAACCAGAATTGAAGGAGCTGAAGAAGGATATGATTGCTGAACTAGATCGAGCTGAGAGAAAGCTGCTGATTGATTATCTCAGGACAGTACCTGATATTGAAGAAGTCAAGTAAAGTCTGACTGTAAGTTTTTATGTTTTCTATTCTAAGTTAAATTTAAACTCTGACATATTTTAAACACTGCATTTGTTATATGTTTTGACATCATCAATTATCTTTTTAACTTGTACATTTTTATTATGAACAAGTTGGGGGAGATTGTTAGATATAATTGCTGACGTTTGTTCATCAGTGTTTAAGTACCAGGTACATATCAGAGTTTACATAGAAGCCAGTCAGAGTTTGATAAAGTCTGACTGGGTGAAGAGTATACATGGAAGCCGGTCAGAGTTTGTTAAAGTCTGACAGGGTGATAGTTGACTTAGCTGTCGGTGCAAAGATAAAGATTCTAGAAGCAATATATTCTGAAGATGGAAAGAAGCAGAATATATTGATACAGCTAAGGAGACTGGACAGAAGACTGAAGCAATCCTTAATTGATAATAATTGTATAGCTAATTTATAGGAATATCAATTAGAGATGGATTGTAAGTAGCTGTGTACTATATAAACACAGATAGGTTATCCCTAGAAGGGACACGCGAACATTGAATATATTATTCTTGTAACCTAGTAGCTCTTTGTGATTCATTAACATCACTAAGAGAGAATTATTTAATATAATTCAGTTTGTTGATTTACAAACCTGTGTTCTTGATTGTTATTCTCATACATACTTGATTATATATTGTGTATTCGGCCTAACAATATATCATTACCAACTTGTATATTTCCGTTCAAAGATTTGTCCATTCCCTTCAAATGAAGATTGGCATCTCGAACAATACCAAGAAGTTTACCGGTAAAATAAGAAGCAACTTGTAGGACATTGAGTTTTTTTTATTAAGCTAAGCAAGACAAAAATGAAATGCATATATCGTAACATATACCTGTCCCCTAATATAATCAGACATTTGCGACTCAAATGCTTCAACAGTTGCAACAGTTATTGATGGAGTGCATAAACTTCCATTCCTCATAGATTCTCTCTTGGCAATTTGTTCTTTCCAAGGAAGATAGATAAATTCAGAGACAACCAATATGAAGTGATCCTGCACATGAATTGAGTAGGTTGCGGAATTTGTCACATGTGAAAGCAAGAAAATTTTCTTGATGGGAGTGTCAAACCTCAAAAGAAACTGATGTTTCCAATGTATAGGATTGATAAACTATAGCCAAGTTCTTAACCAAGCTTAGCAAACAAATATATAATCTATATTAAAGAACACTACATAATCCGTTTTACTTTGGCACCAGAAAAAAGAAGCCTTTAGATATTGTCTGACAAGCTAGTCAAACAAGTGAACAAAAACATCCATACATCATAATTCTAGACAGAACTTTTTACTCAAGAAATCTATAACAAAGAGGTAGCTGAATTTTTCTCCCAAAATTTTGTTATTATTTTCAAAGAGATGAACCTGGCCCATGAAGGAGTTACCTGATCCATGAATAGCAAAGAATTCCAGAATTGCATAGGTTCAATCTCAATCCACTCAAATAAGTCCCTGAGATAGCAAAGACCAGGGTTCAAGACAAAATGAAAAAAGTACTGTAAAAACATAAAAAAGCATAAAATGTAAAAACACATGAAGACAATCATGTTCAGATATTTGGAAAGTACTGTTGTAGCTTATTTTTTTATCCGGACTAGTTTACAAACTTAATAAAATACAAACTTAAAGATTGGACTTAATATAGACTTAATTTAAAACATGCCCTGAATATAGATTGGACTTCTACTCAGAATGTAGACATCAAAGTTGTACAGACACATTAAAGCATATATTATGTCTTATCAATTCAATCAATTTTCACCCACAAAAGACACTGTTCATCCAAACTTCTAATGCTTAAACTAATGTTTGCTCTAAATAATATGCTAAGCTAAGACAAAAAGTTTGGAAGGTCACAGACAAAGAACACAACATCTAAATCCGGACTTTTGCGCTAAGACCAAAAGTTGTCTCATAAATAATTTTCTTTGTTTTTGTCTAGATATCTTCGATTAGGGTTTGTAAATTAGACCAAAATCACCAAAAGCTTTCTTTGCAGACACTTAATTCTTTAAATGTAATCTTAACCAATTGATAAAAGGGTACGAGGAACCAAAGATCTATTTTAGCAAAATAACAAAAAAAACATCTATAACTAGAGATTGAAGTGATTTAAATGTTCGAGGACTAGCATACCATGATGAACTTCCGTCAGAACAAAGCAATAAACAAAAGCATGTCCACAAATTAAGCACAAAATCTCCATAAACACGACAACTAATACAATTCACTTCAAAAGTCAATCATAGGCACAAAAACTTGGGACGAAAACTGCACAATAGGGGAATATATAATAAAATTTATGAAAACAACCTTTGGTATGCAGGACCAGCACAAACAACGAAATATAAGTAAACAGAAACTAAAAATTCTCAAATATCACAATAACAATTAGAAACCCGTTAAAACTTCCTAATTAACATAAAATTCCTACTAATTTAATTCTAATACTAGAAAACAAAAACTTCACATATAAAAAGATCACGAACACAAATAATCGAAGATTTTCACATGCATACATATGTATACACATGTATAATCCAATATAAATGAAAATAGATGGATACCTTACCTCTAATTAAAGCTCTAATTGAATCTTTACTCTAATTGAAGCTTCAATCAGTTTTGGGGTTTTTGGTTCTCTAATCAGTTTTAGGGATTTGAGAGAGGTGTGTGAGATGAGAGAGAGAGAGATCAGAGGTTGATAGAGAGAGACAAAGAGAGATATCGAGGGAGATAGGTGAGGTTGAGAGAGAGAGAGAGAGAGTCGTGGGAGGGAGAGTATTTTTGTGTAATAAAAATTTATTTTGTGAGGATTGTGTTTTTGGGCTCTGGTACGAAATATTTTGGTGCCAATTTTTAGCCCGCCGAGCCAAAAATTTAAATTCCCGCCTTTAAATTCTGGTCAATTTGATTAAAAACGTAATAGGTATTGTAACGTTTTTTCAAAAGTATTGCAATTGTCAAAATGATACTTCCGCTTGTAACACTTTTCTATTTTATATAACGTTTTTCAAAAATGTTATAATAGATTAGCAAGTCTTGTGTTTATAGCAACACTTTATGCAACACAAACCTAGTTTAGACTTGCAATAGGTCAAATATGGTGTAGTGCATGTATTTTTAGATATCTAGATACTAAATCGTAAAAGATTTTGCATATTTTATCAGATACTAGAAGATAACCCGTGCGAAGCACATGCCTAGTTAATTTATAGAAAAATTTAAATTATTTATATAATATAAATCTATAACTTTTAATAATAAGCGAAATCCCTTTTTAACGGCTTGTTATTAAAATTGCACATATTTTAGCTTGATCAAACATGAAACTAAGTATTATACTCAAAATATAATCGGGAGAGTTGAGAAGAAAACGACACCTACAGTTTTGAGGGTGGGTAGATGCTTCATACAAAGGTAGATTAAGATAATCAATTTAGGGGTATAAAATAGATTGAGATTTGTATCTTGATTTAAGTAATTATAATCGGGTTTGGTGTTTCATCTGATTGTAACGTTGATGGGTACAATAATAATATAATATATTAGGTACAATAATAATACTAAAATATATTTAAAGGTCAACCGTTTGGTGCCAGATTTGTTGCAGGAGTGCCGATTTCCTTTCTGATGTATTATTGCAGACTCTGGTTGATTAATGAAAAGCTTTTATTTTTGATATATATAGGTCATGTTTGAAAGTCAGAAGTTTGGGAGAAAATTAGAGGTTTGAGCCAAATTAGATGTTTGACCATTTGAAACCTCTAATATTAGTGTTAGGTAGTTAGCATATTGAAATATCTTTTTGGACTCAAAAAACTAATTTTCAAAAAGCTACTTTGAGGAGCTTTTTTAATTAGATGGTTGTGATGTGTCTAGTTGATATACAAACAGCTTTATATAAAACAGCTAATTGAATCCGCTAGTCAAAACAACTAACCCAATCAACTAATTGGGTGATCTGATGTGATGCAGATGGGTATAAAAATAATATAATATATTTTAGTACAATAATAATATTATAATATATTTTAGATTAATATTCTTTTAACAACATAGAATATTCTATGCTAGATTAGATTTCTATGTGAGATAAGATTTTATGGGTGAAACCAAAAAAAAAGTGCGAACCAAATTTGGTGTCGTATTATTAGAAAGAGGTTTTACTTATTAATAAAGGTTATAGATTATAGAATATATTTTTTAGAAAAATAAATTAAAAAACACAAATTAGGAGTGAAACCAAAAAAAGGTGTGAACCAATTTTGGTACATGTTAAAAGGGGTTTCACTTATTAATAAAAGTTAAGTTATAGATTAGGGGTGAAACCAAAAAAAAAATGCCAATCAAATTTGGTACAATGTTAAAAGGGGATTTCACTTTGAGTTAAGATTAGGGTATTATATATTCTATTTTAAATTAGATAATTTAAAATATATGTACAATGTTAAAATGGAGATTTCACTTTGAGTCAAGATTCATGTATTATATATTTTATTTTAAATTAGATAATTTAAAATATAAATAAATTAGGGTGAAACAAAAAAAAGATGGAACCAAAAAAAAGTGCGAACCAAATTTGTTACAATGTTAAGGTTATAGATTACCAAAATATTCTTATTAATATCAGATTTTACATAAAAGATTCTTGCTCTCACATCATTTTAATTTATAAGAATGGATTTAAACAATTTAACGTATTTTTTTTTTGCTAGCTAATTTTAGATTAACCAACGTAATTATATGAACACAAAAGTAGATTTTGGCACAAGTCCCACCAAACATGAAATTCACTATAGAGAAATAGTTAACATCAAGGCCGGCGCAGACCCAGCCGTATGACAGCTCCTTGTGGAGTTTCTAAGTGATATATTTGGACTGATATTAATGGAATTTGTTTCTGAAAACACAACACGGATTAAAAACGAACAGAATATTATATTTGTTTTTTTCCATGCTATAATTCAGTGTAAGACGTTATTTGTAGAATTCCATTGCTTGTAATCTATCTCCTGCAGTGAAAAAATGGAGACGTCACAAGAAGATATGAAACTGCTTGGAGTGTTCGGCATTTGCAGAGAAAGCCACAAAATCATGTCTCCGTGGCGAAAAATATTCAATCAAATAGCCTTAGCTTTCATCCTTCCGTGTTCCATTTTTCTAGCCCAAACCAGGACATCGAAAATCCAAATTTCAAGAATCCAAGACCAGGGATATTGGGGTGAATACACATACACATCCCCTGATCGGGTGGTTCACATTCGTCTCAATGTAGCACACTTCGCTTTCCCGTTTATATGTTCCCTCTTATCGACTTCTGCTGTGGTTTACACCATAGCTTGCATTTACGCGAATCGTGATGTCTCGTTTAAGAAAGTCGTGAGCATTTTGCCCCAAGTATGCATACGAAAGCGCCTCATTATCACATTCATTGTCACATATTTATTAATTTTCCTATACATGGCAGTCACTGGTGGAGCACTAGCTTTTTGCTTAAGGATTAATGGTGGAATTGCATCTCTATTCCTTTCGTTTATCGTCTTGATCGGGTGGATAGTTGGTTTCGTGTATATCACTACCGTGTTGCAGCTAGCTAGTGTCGTGACCATATTGGAAGAGTCTCACGGAGTTGAGGCGATGAAGAGAAGTAGGAACTTGACCAAAGGAAAGTTTCGGGTGGTATTGTCAATATCGTTCATTTTAAATGTTGTTGTTTGGACGATACATTTTGTGTTTTACAATTTCGTTTCACAAGGGATTGCATTGGGGATGTGGAGAAGGGCTATTGTTGGATTTGTTTGCTTAGCAGTTCTTGTGACAGTATATCTGTATGGCTTAGTTCTTCAAACTATTACGTATTTTGTTTGCAAGTCGTATCACAATGAAATTATCGATAAGGCAACCTTGTCGCAACATCTGGGAGAGTATGAAGGACGGTTTTATGATCCAAATGCGGTGCAGCTGAAACAAATTTATTCGGTTGCTCTGATCAGGGCTGTTGAGACCATCAATATTGTGTTGGATAAGCTCTTAAACATGTATTAAGGTTGTACTTGCATCCAGTGTGAGTTCCGTGACTGCAATATATATGTTTACACACAGTCCGGTAATGCTTAATAAATCGTCCATCTCCTTTTAAAATTTAATAATTTTAAAAAATAAATCAGGTTTTTTAATAAATTAGAATAATACAACTTAAGGATGCCAATCTCCCAATAATTGACAACCCTGCCCGAATGCGTCGCCTCCAAGATAGCTGTTGGACACGTGGCAAGCAAATAAGATCACAGTCATATCTGAATTTCGTGAGAACATGCCACCACACCAATTTTTCTCATGACTCACCGGTGCCGTTGTATTCTTACCTTAATAACACAGGAACATAGTTATCTGTACGGCATATGTCACGAAATATGACGTCCATCAGTGGCATATTATGAGAAAATAGAAATTTGAATGACAAGTACTTTTTAATGGTCCATCATTTTTTAATTGCTACTTTATCCGTCTTTCTCAATTTTTTACATTAGAGGACAAAGGCTTGACACGCATTTAAGACTCTTATAAAATATATTTCGATAAATTATTTCAATTTTTTTGTTCTGAATAAAAATATAATGTTTAAATTTTTATTTAATTTTTTTTAAAACAAATAAGTTGTAAAACTATATTTTATAAGGGGTACAGAGGGAATACAATTTTATGCTACAGTTCAATCTGTTACTATCAAGTAATTCCCTCGAACAAGGAAAATCAGTATTAAATAAAACAATCGACGTATAATCCAACCATCTCAACATGAAAAGGACAAATACAATGAATCGTATATTTACCTCAACTCTCGTGTCCTTCCATGGCTATCAATATCCGGGAAAACAGAATATTTAGATGAGCACTAACCTCAAACAGGAACATTACAAGTGTTAAAGTATCTTTTCTCCTCGACCCCTTCACAATGAAAGAAACAGAACTAGTGTATATCATGCATGTTTCACTTCGTTTTCGACACCTATGTAAATACATCTATCAACATTTCTTAGTGTGTATGGATCCAATACCTATGGTATATTCTTTCCCTAGTTACCGTATAATGTTGAAATATAATTTATAATTAATTTAGGTTCTTTCTCTAACACTTTAAGATGATCCACTTTTCGATTCAAAATTAAACTTTCGAGTAAGGGGAGTGTTAAATGAGCTGGTTGCTTAATATATAATATCCAACAGCTGCTTTCGGACAACTTATGCAGGCGGTTAAGTAGAATTTTATAGTGGAAAATGATAAATAATTTACTGATTTACTAGTTGAACTCCAACGTACAACACCATCTGCATGACAGTGTACTCCATTAGGAAGGGGCGGCTACGACTTTCAGCAGGTTTTAGTCGAAATCAGTTTAAGGGATCTTATTATATACTAGCTTATAGCCCGTGCGATGCACGGTTACTTAAATTTTATTTATAATTATTCTGTTTATAATTATATTTTTATTATGATGCAACACACGATTGTTTTTTTAATATTTATAATTATATTTATTTATGAATATTTTAATATTTAAAAGTTATTAGTTTACATGATTAAATTATTGTTAAAAAAGATTTAGCCAAAAAAAATTATAGTTAAAACTTTGATATCTATTATATTATACACGCTCAATTTAATATTTGTTTATATTAAGTTATAAAAGTTAGATTTAGCCAATTTTATGGTTCACATGAAATTCACAAAATAAAATTGTGATTTAATAGTTCTTTTTCAATTAAAAACTATTCTAAAACTAAAAAAGAGAATAAAGTGACGAAATTTAATGTTGAGAATTCTATTCGATTTATGAAATCTACTAAACTTATATGTAGTTTAGATTATTAGAATAACCTTTATTAACCAAATACAGGTTTTAATGTTAAATCTAACGGTTTTCACCTATCTATTTAAGATTAAATGATTTTTATTATTTTGGTTATAAATGAGTTTCATTATTTAATTATAACTATTTTTATGTTTTAACTTTTTGGAAAATCCAATCCTAATATAATATCTTTTAACTTATATCATTTTTAGATAATAATTTCTTTTTATATGATATAATCTTGATCATCTATTTTTAAAAGTATTGGATCTAACGGTTGAGAATGTTTTGGCGGTATTTAGGACCAAACTACCATGATAACATCATTAATTTTTCTTAATACATTATTACTTTAAAATTATTAAACAGAATACAAATTATGTTATGATTATATAAAATTTTATTCTCATATTATTATAGTCTTTATTGATTTGAATTTGTTCTTAATTTATTTTAATACTTTATTGAAAGAAAGATAAAATTTCTATATTTAAAAGAATTAGTGAAAAAATAAATAAATTGGTGCTACAATTATAAAAAAATATTTATTAAAAATTAAATACTCACTTTACTATTTGGGTTCTATCCTGAGTTTTAGAAATTGAATTTTGACGATTTTACAACCCATGTGAAACTAACGAAATTATCTTTAATTTAATGATGGTTTAATAATTATTATCTAACTTCACCAGTTGAACTACCCATAAACCGAAAAGAAAAGATGGTTAAGTATTATATTCAAAATTATTGTTTATGAATATGAAACCCTCAATATTTTAATAATATTTTGATATTATCCTTTTATGTTTGTTATATGTAAAATAATATAATTATAATTTGGATTAATCAAATTGTTATGTTCCTTCAGAAAAAAAAATGTTTAAATTTATTCATGTACAGGAGTTCTCCTCTCCTAAGTCTCAGGTCCACATGTATCATTGTTAGTATGATATACATGAGCATTATATTGATAATTTTTAATATTGTAATCGATATGAATTGTTATCTGATATTTGGTTTAACAATTATTATCTAACTCGAACTATACATAAATTAAAGATAAAAGATATTTAAGAATTTTTATATAGAAAAATTTTAAATTATCAAAATAAACTTTTTAGTATTTAAATATAATTCTATTATTAATCAGATACACTTTTTAATATTAGATCTAACAATTCTCATCAATCTATTTAAGATCTAACTGTAATAATTAATTTGGTCGTATAGTGGTCGTACACGGACCAGATCGATTTTAATTTTTTCTTAAATTGATTTTAATATTTTATTGAAATAAACATAGAATTTATAAATTTAAAAGAATTAGGAAAAAAATTAAATTGGTGCTACAATAATAAAAAAAATTATTAAAATTTAGATAATCACTTTACTGTTTGTGCTCTATCTTGAGTTTTAGACAACAGATTTTAACAATTTTACAGCCCACGCGAAGCTAACAAAATTATCTTTAATTTAATGATGGTTTAATAATTATTATCTAACTGGAACTATCCATAAACTAAAGAGAAAAGATAATTACGATTTTTTACATAAAGATTTCTATTCAATATAGAAAACTTAATTATAATTGGTTTAAATTATCAAAATACACCTTTTAGTATTTAATACTATTCTATTATTAATCAAATACAAGTTTTAATATTATATCTAACGGTCCTCATCTATTTGAATATTTATAGTTTTATAATCCAACGGATCATATACTTTTGGTAGTACAGTGAACGACCAAAGTTTTGGATAAGATCTCCCTTACGCTTATTATATATAAGGAGTTAATATAATCAACCTATCTTGTATATTTATATTTAAAAGATTTGAAAATTTTAAGCACAAGACTTGTTTGTCTATATCCTATCTTGTATATTTATATTGAAAAGATTTGAAAATTTTGAAAATTTTAAACACAAGACTTGTTTGCCTATATCAGGGGCTACCCCTCCTTAAGTGAAAATGATTTGGTAAAATTTGGAATTTATTTATCACTTCCTTTTCATGCGATACTAATTATGTGTACAGAATTACAAGTCTGATGAGTACCACAAAAACAAAAGTTGAGTAGCACTGACACAAGTATATATAAAGTGAGTCCTTTGTTAAAAGCAATCCACACATTTTCCATCATCTCTATTTTCAATTCACCTTCCCCTCCAAATTCACAACATGGACAGAGCACAAGAAGATATGAAATTTCTTGGAGTGTTCGGCATCTACAAAGAAGGCCACAAAGTCATGGCTCCTTGGCGAAAAATCTTCAATCAAATCACCCTAGCTTTCATCCTCCCTCTCTGCTTCGTTTTTCTAGCTCAAATCGAAATCTCGAAAATCTTGTTTTGGAGAATTAGATTCCATGGGTACGCTGAACACCGAAACACATCCACTGCTTGGGCAGTCTACATACTTTTCAAGCTCGCATACTTCACTTTCCTTTGTATATTTTCCCTCCTCTCTACATCTGCTGTTGTTTACACCATAGCTTGCATCTACGCCAACCGCGAAATCTCCTTGAAGAAAGTCATGGCTGTTGTGCCGCACGTATGGAAGCGCCTCGTGGTCACATTCATCGTCATTTACGTATTAAATTTCATATACGTAGCCGTCGCTTCTGTAACCCTGATTCTTTGCTTAGCTGCTGGTAACACCGTTGCGATTGTGTTTTTCTTCATCTTCTTGATCATTTACATAGTAGGGTTTCTGTATCTCACTATCGTGTGGCAGCTCGCTAGTGTTGTGACCGTTCTGGAACAATCGTACGGGATCAAGGCGATGAACAAAAGTAGGAAGTTGATCAAAGGCAAGTTCTGGGTGGCTTTGGCTATATTTTTCAAGTTGAATGTTCTCATATGGGGAATACAGTTTGTGTTTTATTGTTTTGCGGTCTATGCGTATCCTTGGGGGATATGGATGCGGCTTCTTATCGGATTGTCGTGCTTAGTACTACTTGTGCCCATCTTTCTCTACGGGCTAGTGCTTCAAACAATTATCTACTTCGTTTGCAAGTCGTATCATAATGAAACTATTGACAAGCCCACCTTGTCGAAGCATCTTGGAGAGTATGAGCGTTTGATTAGCCCGAATGAGGTGCAGCTTGAACAAGTTTAGTTCATTTAATTCTCTGAGCAAGGCTTTTCATTGGAATGGAGTTGTTATAATGTAAAGCAAAAGGATTATAAAGTTGTTTAAGCATGTAAAGTTTTGCTCTAGCCCCAAATATTAAACTAAACTCCGTATAATTGGTCATGGCAATCCCTTCTGTCACACATGAATGAGTATCGGATTCGATACTCTCCAATTATTTAATAACATTCGATACAGTCCGAATCTTATATGAACTCAACAACTGGACAAACATTTCAACCAGGAATTTGAAAATTCACAAAAACTCGGAACCAGGAAGAAGTTACCCTAGGCTTAAACCCCGGCTAATTAAATAATTTTAGTATAATTTTTTTCTCAAATCTCGATTTTTAGTTGATATGAATCAAAATTTTTAGTTAATCCTTGACAAACATTTAAAAATCAAGGATATTTTATTTTAGCTCCGGTTGTATCGAAATCCTAGTTGTGCCGTTGACAGTTAAGGTGCTACTAGTTCATGTGAAAGAGGTGAGAAGCGTGAGATAATATGTCTCTGGAGTCACTCACCTCCTCAGTTCATTGATTTTGTGCAAGCAGTTAGCAATCATCCCAACTATCCTAAAATAACAAACAACCTTGTTGCATCAGTAACAAGTCGCAATTTATGCGAAACATGATTTGCACCAACTCGCAATTTATGCGAAACATGTTTCACGTTCAGTAAGCATCTTTAACATACGAACTGACAAAATAGTCGGCCACTAAATCCCCTAACATATATCACCCCGAGAAGCAGTGAACCGGGTGCATCGTGCATACATATTTAAATATTTACTGTCATGATTCTTAGTACGCGGATCCAATTTCTATGTACTTGCAATCCCTTCAGCATCATATCCGACAGCTGCTTGCCGAGAATTAAGAATGTGATATTCGTTTCGGGATACACTATTTTCTTATTTTTCACTAACTACATTTCATGCTACCCAAATCATTTTTACAACTCAAGATTCTGTATATATACCGACTCCTTAATTTGTAGAATGCAATACATCTCCAATTCTCTAATTTTAAAAACAAAATGGAGAGGGCACATATTGAGTAATAAAATTCAGGGTAGTTTAGTCATGGTAGTCAAATAGCTATTAGGCTCTATATAAAGCCTCACTTGGTTTATTTTTAGGACATAGTGAATTTGCAATGTAGTCGTAAAACAGTAACAACTATAATCTGTAAATAAATATATCTTATTCTCTTGTTCTTTCCTCAATTCTTCTCCCTTGTTCATCATTAAAGATTTAGACAAATCTGTATTATGTTTGTTATCATGGTATCAGAGCCTCCGATTCTGGACTTAGATTTCTTAGCTGGTAAATAAACCCTGATCCCACAAATTCCTTCTTAGTTTTCTCTTTTCAGGTCCTCACATATCATGGATATTTTTTCAATTTTCATCCCTCCTAATATTCTTTTTCGCACAATATTGTTGGTTCTCAAACTCATATTAAGAACTCCCCTCTTAAGCAAAGGAAAATCGCATAACTATTTTGTTTTTCTCAAAAATCATCTCAAGCCTCGCCAAATCAAACTACCATGGAGGCATTAACTTGTTTGTTTCTTTACAAACATCACTCCCCCTCACTCGAAAGCCCATTTTTGGGTTGAAGAGTGGATCACGGACACCCATCTTTGGGGCATTAATTTGCCTTCGTGTCCCTCATAAATTGTGAGAATATTGGGGGTGACAGAGAGTCGAACTTGTGACCTCCGCCGACCAGAGCTCTGATACCATGTTGAGTAACCAGCTCATCTAAAACTTTAAGGTGTTAGAGGAAGACCCCAAATGGATCTTATGCTATATTTCAACAGCACAAGAAGATATGAAATTTCTTGGAGTGTTTGGCATCTACAAAGAAGGCCACAAAATCATGGCTCCTCGGCGGAAAATCTTCAATCAAATAACTCTCGCTTTTATCCTTCCACTCTGTGATAACTCCAAATCCCGATCTAGGACCTTCCCGGCCGATCCCACGCCTGGATGCGGTGTCGCTGCGGTTGGGACTCTGCAAAACAACACCGGAGGGGGGTTTTGACCCTGGCGGCGCCTCCGGCGTGAGAATAAGTAACGGCTTTGGAAAGGGAGATAGGAATATAGAGAGATCTAAATATGGAGGGTGTGTGTATAGGTTAGGTGTGTAAAAAAGAATCTAACCCCTGCACCTTTCCTCCTTGGTCTATATATAGGCCCAGGATTAGGGTTTAGGGGTTGTACCTGCAATCATGAGCGTTGAATCCTAGGTAGGTAGGACACCTGGGTGATGTTGATGGATTGCACGTGTCCAGGTGACGGATTGTGGCAGCGTGTGCCAGGCTCCTGCTGGCGTGTGGTTTAAATAGGAAATAATTATCCCAATCATTAGGAATCTTTACGTGTCGTCACCAGGTGTGGCCATCGGTCATGACCCAACCACGTCACGTACCAATGTGTAGTCTTCATGTGCGTTATTGCCTTTGTCGCCAGGGATGGATTAAACTTTGAACTTAAGCCCAACCTGTGAGCTCGAGTTTTGTAGGTGAGTCCGGATTCCGATACGAGTTCGGACTAGTAGATGAGCCAGGACTCCGATACGGGCTAGGACTTGAAGGTGAGTCATGACAGAACATGAATCCAGACTAGTTGGTGGACCATGATTGAGATATGAGTCCGGGCTCTTTGGTAGTGATCCGGGGTCCAGGACGGGTCCGGGCTATACATAGCCTATCATTTGCCCCCCACTCCCTTATGCAGATTTTCTGGATGGGGGAGTAGAAGCTCTTGAATAGGTAACGTGGAAAAAATTCCTGGCTTGATTGTTGCCCCCCAACCCGGATTGATATCAAAGATTGCAACCCGGGGTTGAGAGTGAGTCTTTATTCTCTCAAGTCCAAAGCTTTGGGGCTTCGGGTGACTTAGAAAAAATTTCTGGCTTGATTGTTGCCCCCCAACCCGGATTGTTATCAAAGATGGCAACCCGGGGTTGAGAGTGAGTCTTTATTCTCTCAAGTCCAAAGCTTTGGGGCTTCGGGTGACTTAGAGAAAATTTCTGGCTTGATTGTTGCCCCCCAACCCGGATTGTTATCAAAGATGGCAACCCAGGGTTGAGAGTGAGTCTTTATTCTCTCAAGTCCAAAGCTTTGGGGCTTCGGGTGACTTAGAGAAAATTTCTGGCTTGATTGTTGCCCCCCAACCCGGATAGTTATCAAAGATGGCAATCCGGAGTTAAGAGTAAGTCATGATTCTTTCTCAAGTCCAAAGCTGTAGGCTTTGAGTAACTTAGAAAAATTTCCTGGCTTGATTGTTGCCCCCCAACCCGGATTGTTATCAAAGATGGCAACCCGGGGTTGAGAGTGAGTCTTTATTCTCTCAAGTCCAAAGCTTTGGGGCTTCGGGTGACGTAGAGAAAATTTCTGGCTTGATTGTTGCCCCCCAACCCGGATTGTTATCAAAGATGGCGACCCGGGGTTGAATGATGAACCTGATTGTGAGGGGAGGCAATGAAATGAACGAATCCGGACCGTATGACATTTTGGCCGTTCGGGAATATGAAAGGATTTCAATATTTTCCCCCCTTTTGCTTTGAAAAGGTGTTGCCCTTTTCCACCTCGGGAACAGACGTAGCGTGCTGTCACAATTAATACTCCTGTCTTTTCTTCATTTTTGTATTTTTCTTTTTGTACTATATTTTCTTGGCCGCCAATGTGATTCTGCCAGCTGTCCTTTTATGTGCCCTTTTCACTGCCTTCTATAAAAGCCTCCTAACAGTACATTTCTTCCTTTTACTTCTTTTTCGAAAATCCTCTTCACTCTTTGCCTTTCCCGACGCCTCTGCAAACCGATTCTCCGGCGACATATCGATCGTTTGAAGCCATCTCTTGCTCTCTGCATCTTGTAAGTTTCTCGATTTCCTTCGCTCGTTTTTCCTCTTAACCTTTATTCTCTTTCTCCGATTTGCAATTTGACATTTTGTCCGACTGTTTATATTTCGGTTTTGGGGGTTTTGGGAAACTTTTGGTTCTGTTGGATAAAAATGATTGTTGTTGGCTATAATGGCTCTGTCTTCGCTTATTGGTCTGTAAATACCCTTGCATGTGTTGGGTTTGTGATTTTCATTTCTGGGTTTGGTAGTTGTTCTTGATGTTCTTGGATTAGGCATGGCTGTATGTACTTGTATGTATATTTTGATCTTGTTTGTGTAGGATGTTTTGTGTTTAAGTGTTTCTGACTGTTTGTGTTCCCGTGTATGCGCAAGTAATCCGGATTGGCTTATGATCCGGGCCATCTCGTTTTATGATTTAGGATATTGATGGAAATTTTTTGGGTATAACCTGGCTAATATATGTATTCCGGATTTGGTAGAAATTAGGGTTTGAATGATAGCTGGCAGGGTAACATATGTATTTATGATTTGGAGCATATAATCCGGATTAAGATAGTAGAACTTACTTGAAATTGATCTTTCTAGGTTTATGGTTCGGACTAAGGCTCGTGCCCGTCGCGTACTTATATCCCTCTCTGACCCTTCTTCCTGTAGTGATCCTTCACCCTCTAGTAATCCAGAAGTAATAGAACTATATTGGTGTAAAATGGCTAAGAAGAAGAAACAATCCGGGCCTCTAGTAACCCAACTGTTTGTTCATGAACCTCCCTCTGGCGGTGTGCTCAGTACTCCGGACGGGTTTTGGTCGGATACCAGCTATTTCTTCGTAAAGAAGGATCCGGACATAGAGGAGGAGTTTTATTATAGGGATCTTAGTATTTGTTACAGAAGCAGACAAGAATTCGGACGTCCAGGGCCATACAGTGAATCCGAATTTGATGCTGCTTTTGCTAAAATGGGTATTAGTGAGGCTCCTTATCTTTTGAAAGAAAAATTTGCTAGTCTTCCGGGTGCTCAGGTGGACAAACTGGTCCGGGCCGCTTTTCATTTAGGGCCTGAAATTAGCTGGAGATGGCCTCAACCCGGGGAGAGGATTTACCATAGACCTGTAGATGGTTATGTTGGTGTCTGGTTGGAGACCCTTAGGTCCGGGTGGAACCCTCGATGCCATCAATTTATAAAACACCTTTGTAAGTATGTATATAAAATTTCAATAATGCAAATTACCCCCAACGGGGTTAAGTGGATGACCTGGTTCCTCTCTGCTTGTAATAAGATGGGGTATCAGCCCACATTGCGACTTTTCCACCAACTTTTTAAGCTAGTCCAATCTAACAAAGAGCCTTTGTATGAGATCCGGTTCCGGGCTGAGGAGTGCGGTTATCCCTCTGGAACTGCCAAACCCGTGATACAGCAATCTACATTGAAGTATTGGGGTGGGGAGTTGATATTTTTGAAAGGCTTGGATTTGGAATTCCTGCCTCATATAGTTTCTGGGGTTGAAGCAGAAGTATTTGACACTTATAAGCTTGAAGGAGAAGCCTTAGCCCAGATTCATCGGTTTTGTGAGTGTCTCGGGTTTCAAATGACCCGGGATAGTTTCATGAAACATGATAAGTTGTTTGAGCTTGGATGTAAGTTGTTGCAATTCTTCTTTTTGTGAACCGGACTAATTCTTTTTATATACTGATATTTCCTTTTCCTTTGTACAGGTTTGCCTTACTTTCAACCCGAGCTGTACGCAATCATGTCTTCCAATGCCCTTGCCGCATCTTTTAGGAAACTTGGTGGTGTCCACAACACCAAAAGTCCGGGCGATGTTGGAGGGTCCGGTTCTAGCGCACTAAAGGAGGGAGGTGCCGAATCTGTTGCTCCGGATGCCCCTCGGCCCGAACCTATGGTTGATGCTGTTGATGTTGAAATTGTAGAAGGCCTGGAGCAGCGGTCTGGGAAGAAAAGGAAAATTCACGTTGGAAAGAAAACACCTGCGAAGGCGAATGCCACCATCAATAAAATTGTTGCCGATGGTGATGGGAAGGGTCCGGATAAGGAGCCTATCCGAATTGGAAATTTCACTCTGGAGCAACTTGCTGGAATGTGCGCCGATATCCCTACTGATTCGGACTTCGAAGAGATGGAAGATGCTGGGAGTAATGCTTGCCTGAAACGCCTTGTTGGCCACTGGGCCCATGTAAGTAGTTTCCTGTTGAAAACTGTCTTTATTCTTTGTAATTCTGTCTTTTCCTTTGTTGATTTTTGATTTTTATTTTGCAGACCGGTAGCTTAATCAGCGCCCTTGCCAGTGTTATCATTACTGAGCGGAAAACTGCACAGGAGTTTGCTAATGAAAAGGATGCCCGGCTTCGAGACCTTGAACTTGAAGTTGCTTCGTTGAAAAAACAAAGTGCTGAGAAGGAGACCGAGCATCAAGCTGAAATTGTTTCGGTTGAGAAAAGGGCTAATGACCTGGATGAGGTCAACAGGCAGCTTGTTGTGGAAAATGCTAAGACTCGCGATGCTATTATATCCGAGTTCAAAGGTGGTCCGGAGTACGACCAGGATGTTGCTGATGCTGCTGCTCCCGAGATTCAACGAGCTTGGATTGTTGCCGAACGCCACGTGAAGACTGATCCCAATGCCAACTGGGATTCTTTTGTTGGTGAGTTTTTGGCTGCAAAGCTTGCCATCGAAGAAGGCAAAGGGGAGCCTCAGCCTTTCAATGGTCCGGTTCCGAGCTTCCTCCCGGCTTCGTCCAACCTGGATGATTATGGTCTCTAGTTCTTTTTTTGTACCTTCTTAACATTTGATATTTGATCTGGATGTTTCCGGGTTGTACGGCCACCCCGGGTCCCTGTTTCTTTAATCGTTTGCAATCCAACTCTTTACATTTTTATCACTGCTCATTCTTTTGTTCTGCGAAACTTATATTTCTCGTGAGCCCGGTTTCCTAGCTTAGTTGTGACCCGGATGTTTTGTATTATGCGTAGAATAGAATCTAATATTTTCATTTGATGCATATTGCTCGTGAGTCCGGTCTCATGGCTTGGTTCTGAACCGGACTCTAGATTTAGTACTTAGAATAGAATCTAAGATTTTTATTTGATGCATATTGCTCGTGAGTTCGGTCTCATGGCTTGGTTCTGAGCCGGACTCTAGATTTAGTACCTAGAATAGAATCTAAGATTTTATTTGATGCATATTGCTCGTGCGTCCAGTCTCATGGCTTGGTTCTGAGCCGGACTGTTGATTTAGTACTTAGAATAGAATCTAAGATTTTTATTTGATGCATATTGCTCGTGCGTCCGGTCTCATGGCTTGGTTCTGAGCCGGACTGTTGATTTAGTACTTAGAATAGAATCTAAGATTTTATTTGATGCATATTGCTCGTGCGTCCAGTCTCATGGCTTGGTTCTGAGCCGGACTGTTGATTTAGTACTTAGAATAGAATCTAAGATTTTTATTTGATGCATATTGCTCGTGCGTCCGGTCTCATGGCTTGGTTCTGAGCCGGACTGTTGATTTAGTACTTAGAATAGAATCTAAGATTTTTATTTGATGCATATTGCTCGTGAGTCCGGTCTCATGGCTTGGTTCTGAGCCGGACTGTTGATTTAGTACTTAGAATAGAATCTAAGATTTTTATTTGATGCATATTGCTCGTGCGTCCGGTCTCATGGCTTGGTTCTGAGCCGGACTGTTGATTTAGTACTTAGAATAGAATCTAAGATTTTTATTTGATGCATATTGCTCGTGAGTCCGGTCTCATGGCTTGGTTCTGAGCCGGACTGTTGATTTAGTACTTAGAATAGAATCTAAAATTTTTATTTGATGCATATTGCTCGTGAGTCCGGTCTCATGGCTTGGTTCTGAGCCGGACTGTTGATTTAGTACTTAGAATAGAATCTAAGATTTTTATTTGATGCATATTGATCGTGAGTCCGGTCTCATGGCTTGGATCTGAGCCGGACTCTTTATTTGTTTTGGTGCGTATTGCTGGGGATCCTGGCTGCAATATTTGCCTATGGCTCCGAGCCAGGGTTATTAGTTTTGCCTATTGCTGGGGACCCGGGCTACATGTTATGCCTATAACTATGAGCCCGGGTTGTTACAAAAAATTGAAATTTACTGAGTTTAAATATACATGATAATATGAAAAGAAACAAGACATCGAGACCGGTTTTATTTATAGAAAAATCAGGAATACAAAGCTCTTATTCTAATCTGGGCTTTTGGGAGCTCCTTATTCTTTATCCGGTCGCTGCAATCCTCTTACTGGTAAAATTTTCGGAGTCTAAGGCCATGCCAAGTATTGGGGACCTCAGATCCATCCATATGAACCAACTTGTATGTTCCGGGCCGAATTACCTCCATTATCTTGTATGGTCCTTCCCACTTTGGCATGAGTTTTCCGGTATTGGTAGGATCAGACGCCTCTGTATCACGAAGGACCAGGTCTCCAACTCGAAAGTTCTTAACCCGGGCCTTCTTCCCAAAGTACTCTCTAGTTTTTTCCTTGTATTTTTCCATCCTCTCAATAGCTTGATCCCGGACTTCGTCAATCAAAATCAAGTTAGTCTGTAACCCTTCTTCATTAGCTATTTCTTCAAAATTTATGGCCCGGTGGGAAGGATTTCCCACTTCAATTGGTAGTAAAGCTTCAGTGCCGTAGGCAAGTTTGAATGGGGTTTCACCAGTGCTAGTCCGGGGACTAGTCCTGTATGCCCATAACACGTTTGGCAGCTCCTCGGGCCACTTATTCTTGCTTTCCTGTAGCCTCTTCTCAATTCCTCTAAGCAAAATCCGGTTTGTAACTTCAACTTGGCCGTTTCCTCTTGGGTATGCAACAGATGACTTTTTGTGCTTGATTCCTCTTTCTTTCAGGTAGCCTTCGAAATCGGACCCCACGAATTGTGGCCCGTTATCAGAAACTAGAACCATTGGTAGCCCGAACCTCATCAGTATGTTGTCCATAAACCGAATGCAATCCTGTTGGTTGATTGTTCTCATTGCCTTAGCTTCCGCCCACTTGGTCATGTATTCAATTGCCACAAGCAAATATCTCAGGTCGCCTTTAGCCCGGGGAAATGGACCCATGATATCAATACCCCAAACTGCAAACGGGATAGGAGACAGGACTGAGGATGGTAAGACCGGGCTCTGTCGTGGGACATTGCTGAAAAGTTGGCAGTTCTTGCACTTCTTCACAAACTCCACAGCGTCATTATGAATTGTAGGCCAGTAATAACCCTGCCTTATAATCTTGTGAGCCAGGGCCTTTGCAGATAGATGGTCTCCACAAATTCCCTCATGAACTTCCTGCAGACAATAGGTAGCTTCAACCGGTCCCACGCATTTTAGAATTGGTGCCGAGTAAGTCCGGCGATAGAGTAACCCTTCTTCCAAAAAGAACTTTGCCGCTTTATTCCTGAGTCTTTGAGCTTGACTCTTCTCAGAAGGCAGTTCTCCCTTTTCCAAGTACAGAATTATGGGCGTCATCCAGCTGGGTTGATCATTAATTTCCATTACTTCCTCTTGATCCATTGTTGGTTTAGCTAGTTCCTCAAAGTAAACTGAGCTATCCAAATCAGCCGAGTTCTGGACTAATTTAGATAGGATGTCAGCTTCTGTGTTGTCCTCTCGATTTACTTGACAAATTTCAAATCTGGGTATCATAGCTAGGAAACCTTGAACCAAGGCTTGATACCTTCCTAGTGTTGGGTCTTTTGCCACGTACTCTCCGGTCGTTTGTTTGACTACTATCTGAGAATCACTGAAAATCCTTAGCTTGTTCACCTTTAAACTTCGGGCTAGACGGAGTCCGGCTAGAAGAGCTTCGTACTCTGCCTGATTATTCGTTGCTTGGAACTGAAATCCAATTGCTTGCTTTATCTTGAAACCATCCGGACTCTTGAGTATGAGCCCGGCTCCAGATCTCTCATTGGTTGATGAGCCATCTACATGCAAAATCCAGGTTTCATGATCAAGTGTGGATTCCTCCCCGGGTTCTGTCTCCATTGAAATGTGAACAGGTTCGGGGAAAGAACATTCCACAATGAAATCGGCTAAAGCTTGGGATTTGATAGATGTTCTTGGGATAAAAGTTAGGGAGAATTGGCTTAGCTCAATAGCCCAGTTAACCAACCTCCCCGAGACATCAGGTTTGTGAATAATTTTCCTTAGTGGCTGATCAGTTATAACTTTGATTTCCCTCCCTTGGAAATAATGCCGCAGCTTCCGGGATGCAGTGATGAGAGCGAAAGCAAATTTTTCGAGGTTTGGGTAACGGGTTTCAGCATCTTTGAGCACTTGGCTCACATAATAGACTGGCTTCTGCTCACCGTCGTGATCCCGGATTAGGGCTGCTCCCACAGCCAGGGTACCTGCAGACAAGTAAATGCTTAAAGGCTCCCCGGGCTCGGGTTTGGTTAAGATTGGAGGTGCGGCTAGGTATTCTTTGAGGGAGTCGAAAGCTTGTTGGCAATCCGGGCCCCAAACAATTTCTTTCTTTTTCTGAGCTCCCTTCAGCAAGTTGAAGAAAGGCAAGCAACGATCTGCGAGCTTAGGAATAAACCTTCGCAATGCTGCTAACGATCCTGCAAGTTTTTGTATGTCTCTCTGGGTCCGGGGTGCTTGCATCTCAGTTATTGCTTTGATTTTTTCTGGGTTGGCTTCGATTCCCCTTTGGCTAATCATGAAACCTAAGAATTTTCCCGCTCCAACCCCGAAAGTGCATTTGTCCGGATTCAGTTTCATCTTTTGCTTCCTTAAGTTCTCAAAACATTCTTTCAGATCAGAAATGTGTGTCTGGACTGTTGCTGACTTAGCTATCATGTCATCGACATATGATTCCAGGTTTCTCCCCAGTTGACTGTTGAAGATTTCGACCATTGCCCTTTGGTAAGTAGATCCGGCATTCCTTAATCCAAAGGGCATAAGTTTGTAGGCGTAGACCGCCCGGTGTGTTATGAATGCTGTCTTGGCTATATCAGCCGGGTTCATCTTTATTTGATTATAACCGGAGAAGGCGTCCATGAAACTCAGCATGACATGTCCGGCTGTCGCATCGATGAGCTGGTCAATGCTGGGAAGCGGGTAAGGGTCTTTGGGACATGCAGCATTCAAGTCAGTGTAGTCCACACACATTCGCCACTTTCCATTTGGTTTCTTGACTAAGACCACATTGGCTAGCCACTCCGGATACTTTATCTCGCAGATAATATCGGCCTTTAGGAGCTTTTCAACTTCCTCATCGATCGCTTTCTGTCTCTCCGGGGCAAAGTTCCTTCGTTTCTGCTTTACCGGCTTCTTCCTAGGATCAACATCCAAGCTATGCATAGCAACAGACTCCTGGAGCCCAGGCATGTCATCCGGGCTCCAAGCAAATACATCGGCATATTCTCGAAGCAACTCGGTTAACTCCTTCTTGAACACCATGTCTAACCCGGTTCCAATTTTGACTTGTCTTTCCGAGTTCCCTTCTATTAGTTCGATCGATTCGAGCTCAACAGCAGCCTCCACTTTTGTCATTTCCGCCTTAGAAACATACTGCTGGACTCGGGCTTGTACAATCTGGTCAAGGAAGACCTGGGCTGGTGGGTTTTCAATGTTATGGATATCCTTACTGGGCTCAGTCTTTTTGTTGTATCTATGCTTCTTCCTGCTCAGATTTTTGTGGTAGGAGTTTGCTTTCCTTTTGTTTTCCGGGTCAGTTTCAGCCATGACCAAGGCCTGACCATAGCATCGGCTAGCCATTTCATAGTCACCCCGGACTTCTCCAATGCCGCCGGGAGTGGGAAACTTGAATTTGAGATGGGGTGTTGAAGTTATAGCTTGGAGTTTGGTAAGGGCTGGTCTTCCCAGAATGACATTATAAGATGATGGTGTGTTGATGATATAGAATTTTACTATGTTGGTTACCTGCTTCGGGAAGGTCCCGAACAGGACTGGGAGATAAAGGGTGCCTTGAATGGGGACCAAATTGTTTCCAAATCCATAGAGTGGATCTTCCCTGCAATCGTTCATTCTTATGCTGCCCAGCTGCATCCGGTCCATTGTGTGTTTGAACAGGATATTGACAGAAGACCCATTGTCAACTAGGACTCTCCTAACCTCATTTTCTGCTATGTCAAGGCTCACGACCAAGGCTTCGTTGTGGTTGGGGTTGATTCCTTCAAAGTCATCTTTGCTGAAAGTTATTACTTGCTCCGGACAGGCCTGCACCATCATTACTTCGTCTCCTGAGTCCGGGCTTCTCGGAGGTGAATTGGATCCGCCCATAACCACATTCACAATATTCTTGTCTTTTCCGGATCCCTCTCCACGGTCAGCCACTCGCCGAGCTATGTACTGCCCCATGTTGCCTTTTTTGACTTGGTCTTCCACAAAAAATTTCAAAGAGAGGCAATTTTCTGTTGTATGCCCATGGGTTTCATGGTAGTCGCAATGCTTATGGACTGATCGGTTTTCCGGGGCAGTGAGCATTGGCTTGGGAGGGTAATAGAATGGCTTATCTCGCACTTCTTTCAGAATGTCTGCGCGAGCCCGGTTGAGAGGAGTCCAAGAGGGTTCGGGTCTAGGCTCACGCCTGGGTTTAGGCTGTCCGGACTCATCTTTCTGCCGGTTGTCCGGGGGTGGTACTGGTATTGCGAGTTGAGAGCTTTGAATGTAGTTGCTTTGTCTATTTGGTTTGAATTTTTTGTCTTGATGATTGTAGTTGTTTTTGGGTGGATCTTGAGTTCGGGTTGGAGAAATGCCCTGCCTAGTCATCCTCATTGCTTGGAGGACATCTGTTTCTTTGATGAACCTTGCTGCCATAGAGTAGGCGGCCGCCAGGCTCTGTGGTTCTTTATGGATGAGGTCGAGGACATATCTTTCATTGTTGTCCGGATCCAGGTTTCTCCGGAAGATTGTAAGGGCTTCACGCTCGTCCTGGTTGCTCACGTTGTTGATAGCTTCCTGGAAGCGTTTCATATAAGTGGCCAATGCCTCTCCCCGGGCTTGCCGGACTGTCTCTAGGTGGCACATGTGCATTTCCTGGGTCTTATTGGCTCGGAAGCGTCTCAAGAAGGATTCCCGAAACTGCTTCCAGTTGTGGATGCTTCGGGAAGGGATTCTGCTGAACCATCTTTGGGCTCCGGACTTGAGGGTTGAGGCAAAGAACCTGCACTTCGTTAGATCATTGTAATAATATATCATTGCAATTTGTTCAAAATAGTTTATATGCTCCTCGGGGTCACCCAAACCATTAAAAGAATCAAAGTTATAATGTTTGAGATTTCTCTGCCTGGGTGTCGCCTCGAGCGAGTAGCTAAAGGGTGTCAATGTATCCCCAATGTCAATTCCCGAATCCTGTCCCACCTTTTTCTGAAGTTCATGGATCATGTCCATCAAGTCCTCCTGGGGTTCCTCATCATCTGAGAATATGTCGAGGCTAGGGGCCCGGGTTCTCCTTTTTTCATGAGTTCTGCCCATAATCCGGGCCTCCTCCTCTTGAATTCTTCTTTGGATTTTGAGGTCGAGTTTAGCTTGTTCTTCGCTCCGGATTTTTTCCCTCAAGTCAGCTAGCTTTTGGAGCTTTTCAGCTTCAGCATCTCGGTTTTGGCTGTTGGTTCTGTGGTGGGTTCTTTTTCGGGCTTCTTTGTCTGTGCCCCCAATTCTGTCGAAAACTGAGGCACGTGATCGGTGGGAGTCTCCGGAGTTATGTGAGTTTTCAACTTGGTCAACTTCATTAAGCCGAGCTTCCTTATACATCCGGATTGCGTCAGCAACCTGGTCCCCGGTTAAATTTTCCATGAGTCCGGGTTCCATGTTGACATCCGTGTACTTAAACTTGTTAACCTCAATTTCAACCCGGGCATCTCCCGGCCGAATTACTTGGGATGCCAGGGTCAGGAGTGGTGGTGGGTCAATAACTGGGTTTGTGGGTGGTTCTTGCCTTGGAGTACTGGTTGTGGGTCTTAACACAGATTTGCTACCTCGAGCCATGATTCAAGAGCAAACAATGTATACAACTTTTTTGGGGTAATACAATTTTTCAAAATCAAAGTAAATTTCTGATAGATCTGGGTTTATCAAGGAGAACGAGACAATTTATGCATGTGATTTCTGGGTTTAGTGCTTTTCAAGGCAAGAAAATTAGTTTTAAAGACAGATCTATAGGAGAGCAATGTGGATCTAAGCAACAACTGGAGCAAAAAAGCTAGATAATGCTAAACAAGGGTAAAAATAAACAGATCCGGGCTAAATAAGGTTAAAAGCATTCATACATCGGAGAAATGGGCTAAAGAGTTCATGTTTAGTTGTTAAGACGAAAGAGTTTGCTTAGATCTTACTAGATTTAACTAGGACTCCTTCAAAGATAAAGGAGCTTGTTGATGGCGTTGAGTCTAGCGGCGCCGTGACCACAAGACAGGGTTGGTTTTCGCCCCTCCTTCTAGCGCCAAATGATAACTCCAAATCCCGATCTAGGACCTTCCCGGCCGATCCCACGCCTGGATGCGGTGTCGCTGCGGTTGGGACTCTGCAAAACAACACCGGAGGGGGGTTTTGACCCTGGCGGCGCCTCCGGCGTGAGAATAAGTAACGGCTTTGGAAAGGGAGATAGGAATATAGAGAGATCTAAATATGGAGGGTGTGTGTATAGGTTAGGTGTGTAAAAAAGAATCTAACCCCTGCACCTTTCCTCCTTGGTCTATATATAGGCCCAGGATTAGGGTTTAGGGGTTGTACCTGCAATCATGAGCGTTGAATCCTAGGTAGGTAGGACACCTGGGTGATGTTGATGGATTGCACGTGTCCAGGTGACGGATTGTGGCAGCGTGTGCCAGGCTCCTGCTGGCGTGTGGTTTAAATAGGAAATAATTATCCCAATCATTAGGAATCTTTACGTGTCGTCACCAGGTGTGGCCATCGGTCATGACCCAACCACGTCACGTACCAATGTGTAGTCTTCATGTGCGTTATTGCCTTTGTCGCCAGGGATGGATTAAACTTTGAACTTAAGCCCAACCTGTGAGCTCGAGTTTTGTAGGTGAGTCCGGATTCCGATACGAGTTCAGACTAGTAGATGAGCCAGGACTCCGATACGGGCTAGGACTTGAAGGTGAGTCATGACAGAACATGAATCCAGACTAGTTGGTGGACCATGATTGAGATATGAGTCCGGGCTCTTTGGTAGTGATCCGGGGTCCAGGACGGGTCCGGGCTATACATAGCCTATCACTCTGCTTCGTTTTTCTAGCCCAAATGGAGATCTCGAAAAATCTATTCTCAAGAATTCGATACCATAGGTATGGTGACACAAAAACACATCCACTGACTGGGCAGCGTACATTCTGTTCAAGCTCGCCTACTTCACTTTCCTTTGTATACTTTCCCTCCTCTCTACTTCCGCTGTGGTTTACTCCATAGCTTGCATCTACGCGAATCGCGACATCTCATTCAAGAAAGTCATGGGTGTTGTGCCACAAGTATGGAAACGCCTAATGGTCACGTTCATTGTCATATACATACTAAATTTCACAGTTGTCGCGGTTGCAACCATGATCCTTTGCTTCTTTGTCGGTAACGGCATTTCCACTGTCTTTTTCTTCATCCTCTTAATCATATACATCATAGGATTTGTTTACCTCACTATCGTGTGGCAGCTCGCTAGTGTTGTGACCGTTCTAGAACAATCGTACGGAATTAAAGCGATGAACAAAAGTAGGAAGTTGATCAAAGGCAAGTTTTGGGTGGCATTGGCTATATTTTTCAAGTTGAATGTTGTTTTCGGAGGTATACAATTTGTGTTTTATGGTTTCGTTGTGCACGGGTATGTTTGGGAGATGTGGAAGAGGGTTCTTGTCGGACTGTCATGCTTAGCTTTACTTGTGCCAATAGTTCTCTACGGGCTGGTTCTTCAAACGATAATCTACTTTGTTTGCAAGTCGCATCACAATGAAACAATCGATAAGCCTACATTGTCAAAGCGTCTCGGAGAATACGATCGTTTGTTATCTGATCCAAATGAAGTGCAGCTGGAAAAAGTTTAAGTCACTGCATTGTGCATCAATGTTGTGTTAAATAAGTTCTGGATCCGCGATCTTAACTCTATATTAAGTTAATTTGTTATGGTCCGGGATCGTAAGATGCAAAGTGTGTACTTGAGTATAAAATTCACACTGATCACATGATATATTCTACTAATCGCAAGCAATCACCTTGTATGTATCTAATTAAGTCTGTTTTCGTTAATTGAAGTTGCATGAGATTACATATTCTTCTTATCTGGTCACAAAATGTAGATGTAGTGGGTGTTCTTCCTTCTATATAATTAACCAGTTCATGTATAAAGATTGATTTCAAGTACTTGTCTTTTTTTTATCGATCATTTAAAGTTCTGAGATCTCTTGATAAACCAAACTCTGATGCCATGTTAAATAATTAGTTCGTCTTATACCTTAACATGTCAGGAAAGTTATAACATGATCTTATATTTTTCAACGTCTAAGCATATACAGAATCCATTAAATAAAACGTTAATTTCCTTGGAGACAGAGAGTCACTACATAAAATCACGAAATTTCCAAAACATCCAAAAAATTTAACTACTACATACTCCATTTACATATTGCGAAAGTAATTAAACAAACTATCAAGCAAGACAAAATGAAGAACATTGTTGTTACTAAAACATGAAGGTGCTCTTTGTCTCCCCGTTAATGGAATATCTCTATCCGCAATGACATGATACATGAATATGCCGAATTGCAAAGAGAACAGAGTAGAAAAAACATGCTTATATAGAAATACCCGCATTCTTGTGAAAGCTAATCTATTTTATAAACATTGGTTGATAAAATCGATGCCAACTGAGTCCATTATATACCTGCATAATTTTGAAATGGAATCCATGCATTCTCAGCAAACTAAAATGGATGCTAAAGAAGATAATCTACAGTTCCTTGGCTTCAATGGCATTTACAAGGAAGCTTACAAGATCATCATCTCATGGAAAAAGATATTTACTCAAATTACACTGGTTCTATTTCTCCCTCTGTCTCTCCTCTTGTTAGTTCATATTGTATTTACTTATATGTACTTCGAAAGACTTGTTGGCTATAACTACTGGTTATATGATACCGAGTACAACAAAGTAGGCCGAGAATATTACAATAAGTCCCTTGATCTCGCATCATCGGAATTAATAGCCTGTTGGCTTTTCCATATAGCATACCGCACTTTCGCTCTCACTTTCTCTTGTCCATCAACTTTTGTTGTGGTTTTCATAATCTCATGCGTCTACACTGGCCGCGAAGATGATGTTACCTTTCGAAGAGTCAGAACAATCGTCCCCAAAGTTTGGAAGAGGCTGAAAGTCACTTTTTGGTGGGCATTGCTCACTTTCTTATCCTACTATGGTTTCGTTGCACTAGGCCTTCTTGGATGGGGATATTTTGTAGGACTCGCTAATTATGCTAGTAAAATCGTCGTTATCGTTCTACTAATATCCTTTGAGGCAGGGTTGATGTACTTCATGAGTGTTTGGCAGATGGCTAGTGTCGTATCGATTTTGGAAGACACACATGGGATTCAAGCAATGAAAAGAAGCATGGAGGTTACAAGAGGAAAGAGGTGGATGACAGTGCTCATCTTGTTGAAACTGAATCTTTTCATTTTTTTCATACAAGTGGTGTTTGAAATATATGTTGTGGATGGACAGTTTCTCGGGATGTTGCCTAGAGTTGGTTTAGGAATTTTGTGCCTGGGATTAGTTCTCTACTTGAATATCTTGACGTTGGTGATTCAAACTATAATTTACTTTGTTTGCAAATCGTGTCGGTACCATGAAAATACTGCTGCCAAAACAACATTATCTGATCAGCTGGATGGTTATTTAACTGGTCTTTTGAAGGACAATAAACACGTTGAGCTAGCTGCAGTCTGATTATAGCTGTTCGATCAATCTTCGGGTTGGTCTGGCCTGAACTATTATAAATTATTCATCACCTTGTTTCTGATTGCAACATAAATGATGACTGCTCGAGCTACTACTACATAGTAGGGAGCGATTGCAGTAAGCGTCCTTGCAACAACTTAAACAGTATACGATCTTCTCGCTAAAAATTTGTCGAAATTAAACTGAAACTTTTATTCAGTTAATTTTTTTGTTTATGTATTGCCTGAATAATAAAATTATTCGCAAACATGTTCACGAACAGCCGGTGAACATGTTTCATGAACTATATCACTTACTAATAACTCATAAATGTTGTTTACGAACTCTTTGTTCAGTGTTTACGAACAACTTAACTTAAGAACTCGTTCTTATTAACTAAAGAATACCTTTATAAATTTTGCTTTTTTTCATTTCAATAAATAAACACAAGAAGAATCCATACAATATAAAAAACCATTACATTATTCATATGTTACTTATGTTTATCCTATCTAAATAATGATATACATAGTTACATATTTAAAATATAGCATCCATTATACTTATTTAAAATATAGCATCCATTATACTTAGATACGTACAAAAAGTCCTTCGGTCCGGATTTTATTCGGGCTTTAAAAGGCCCGGGTTTTTTAACAATCAGGCCAGGTTGAGTTTTTTCAAAAATTGGGTCGGGCCGGGCCGGGCTTTATCTAAATTATGAGGCCCATTTTAGGCCCTCAGGCCGGGCCGGATCGGGTCGGTCTTTTATTCAGGTTTTTTTAATTTATATATAAATAATTTTTTTCTTTTTTTTTGCAAAGTTAATATATTAAAATACAGAAAAAGCAAAGTTTTCAAATAAAAAACGACCCTAAAAGAGCTACACCCCTGAACTATTGAAATTCAGAAAACATAACAAGAGACACCACGATACCTATTACTAAAATACTATTAGCATATTGTTTTACCATAAAACATGAGTGCAACTCAAGAATATTCTACACATAGTATGCGTTATTAAACTTAACCTGACCGTGAGCCATACAAATCTCCTCGTACATGACCATTTCAAGAAGCCCATACACTACACTCAATAAATCTTATGAAAAAAAGGTTTGTCCTGCACATTGTTGATTCTTCTTAATCTCATTATTTTTCATATTCCCTCTATTACTAATTTTAATATTCTTGAAATTTATTTAAAATATTATAAATTTTCAAATTTTATCTATAAAAAATCAGGTTTTTATCCAAATCTCTCAAAAAGTCAGGGCTTTTATCCAGGCCGAACCGGGCTTTTATCCGGGATTTTTGAAAGTCCGGGCTGTATCCGGGTTTTTCAAAAGCCCGGGACTTTTAACCGGGCTTTTCGGGCTTCGGGCCGGGCCGAACTTGACGGAAAATAGTAGGCCCGTTTAAGGCTCTCGGTCCGGGCCGAACCAAACCGGGCTTTTCGGGCTTTTTTCCGGATCGGGCCTGACCGGATTTCGGACTTCAGGCTTTTTGAATATCTCTAATTATACTTTTGTTAGTATAAACACAAAAATTTATAAATCTAACGAAAAAAGAAATTATGAATGGATTAAACTTTGATTAGTACGTTGATAAATATATGCACAATTGTTAATTCATTATCGTGTCATAAGTGCATGTTCAAGAATCAAGAGTATATATAATTTATGTTTCATACTTGTACAGAAATTATATCAACGAGCATCTTCACGAATTATATTTAACGCCTATTTACTAAATTGTATTGAAATTTGTTCGTAAAATTTTGATCCAAGCTGTGTTGTGTTCTAAGTTTAGCTCATTAATACCGATTGACATACATCGTAAATTATACTCCGTCGGCCTTATATTATGAGTCGTGTTTAATTTTTTAGTGACCAAGTTGACCAAAATTTGACTACAAATTACGCATATTATATAATTAAAAAAAGTATAAAAATTATATCACTAAAAACATATTTAATTTATTTTATAATGTATTTTTCAATTATTTAAAATTACAAAGGAATAATTTGTAATCTTCAGTTAAATTTTAAGTTAATTTGACCACGACACAAAATATGAGATAGAGGTAGTACGATCTTAACGTGCGTGTATACATGTGAGTGTTACCAAATTTATTTTTTTATTACGAAAGCAGAATTTCAAAATTTATGAGGCTGACATCATACAAACAACCCCGTAACGAATTGCATTAATTGAGAACAACAAAAGTGAGGGTTTGTAACAAGATAAATTGAGTTGATTTTGTAAAATAGGTGCAAGTAGAAGCTTCATGACGTTCATTGCAGAATTAATGGGAAGGCATTAATACAAAGATGGCGTTGTGAACTTTTTTCTAGGATATATAAACTTAAGAGGGGTGTGATTAAAAGGTACAATCAACGGTTTTCACAGAGAGGACATTTTAATTTACTGGTTCTAATTAGCTCTTCAAGCAACTCAACTTCCTTTTTAATTACTATTGGAAAGCTATTCTCAACCTTTCTATTGATGTGTCTTAATTGAGTGCATTGACACATTCAGGTTATATAGTCTTTTTCCAAACACCCATTAATTAATTTCTAAAAGTATTTTTAAGTTTAATATATATTAAGTTATAACCAAGTTTTATATGTATGTATATAACTATATATATATGTGCACAAAAATCTATAGCAACTGAAGGTCCGTGACACGTTAACCTTTGGTTTAACGTTTGGGTTTGGTTTTATTACGTTGGTTTCCTTCTAGGGTTTTGAATATTTCCCGTTACCTTTGCAGGCTGAGTAATCATCGATCTCTTCTAAAATTTATGGGCGCTCATCTTTGGTGGCTGGGAGTTTAATATTTAAAAAGTATTAAATTTTAACAATGCATTGCACTCTATAAACTAGTACTACCTCACGGGTTCTTTAGGTTTGGTACGGAGGGCTCGACACAAATTTTAAAACTTCTATTAAGTGTAGTTTTATACATTATTTTTAATTTTTTTTTCTTCTGAATAAAAATTTAATGTTTAAATTTTTATTTAAAAAAAATTATAAAAATAAGCTACGGAACTATACTTTATATAGAAATTTTGAAATACGTGCCAAGTAATGAAGAAAAATTGTAAAAAAATGAGAGGCCAAAGGCAATATAAACTTACATATATTTCATTTAAGGAGTGAAACTTGTTAATTCTCGCAAACTTGTAATGTGTGGCATAAATTCTTGATGAAGGCTGTAAAATCAAATATGCGTTGAAATTAACTTTGTAGTGTACTTTGTTGAATTACATGATTCTAGATACTACATGTTTGTCATTGTAATAATTAATTATGACTCGGGGAAGGTAGTTTGAACTTCAAACAACAATATCAAATGGACTCAAATTTTTAGCTGGACGCAAATTGATCGATGAAATTTTCGATTTTATTTGATATACCTTCGAAACCTGGTTAATAAGGAAAGTAATCCGTTTCACAAGATTACTATCTTGCTTTATCACCAAAAAAAGAGATTATTATCTTACCGTCTTCAACATACGATTGGTCAGTTTTTGGAATAAAGGAGACCATGCATATCAGCTAAACCAACCTTTTTAATCGATAACGGTTGGACACTTAGCTTTGATCAAATTTTTTTTTAACAGGATTCGAACTACGTTGTTTTGAAAAATAAAACGGGATCGAGTGTGATCGGGTTGAGATTTCAGTGAGACGTGCTTGTGGGATCATACTGACTACACTTAATAACTGATTATCTTTGTGAATTGTGATCTGTTTTCTCGAACAAAATCGATTAAAAAGTCATTACCGACCAGAATAGATCAGCTTTTATTTCCTTGTAGGGAGAGTGTGGAACACCGATTCTCGAAAACAAATTATAACCTCTCGTTATATATTTTCAGATCCTTTTTCGACACAATTAGGTGTTTATTTAAGAAAGGTTTTTAGTTTTAGCAGCTGTCTAGGTTGGTACCGAGTCCTGTAAGAAAATTCCAGTCTAGCTAACTATATATTTTCCATTGAAAACCTATTTTCTTCGTCGAAAGCACTAGTCTAGCGCGCAGGTGTATATTTAGTAGTATAAGTTTCTTGTTTAAGAGAACCTAGCTAGGTTTCATCCTTGATATCCTGCTTCGGAGTTCATAAAAGTTAATAAAATTAAGTAAAAAAAACATTATTTTTTTTATTGGCGATCTCAATTGCTTAGTAAAAGAGTGATGTTAGAGTTACAAAATTAAGTATCAAATATTAATTTAAAATGACATATGGCAGCAGTGATGTAACAATATTATTGGATATATCGGTGTGAATGCACACAGGTCCATTATTATATAGATAATTAAAATATAACATGTGTTATATGGTAAATTTTTTGATACCTAATTTATGACTTCTAACATTTTTCTTAGGAAAATAAGTAAAGTTAAAGAGTTGAATTTGTTAGAGATTCAACTTAAAATTAGTACTCCAAAAGTAGCATATGCCAGAAAAATCGCAATTGGGTGAGGTAATATTCTAATAGAAAAGCTTAACATGAGTGATATTCAGTTCATATCAAATTATCCTCTTTTTTAAACTAATATAAATCTATAATTTTAGAAAGTAAATATTCACAGGCTTTCCCTTGCTCATAAGCCACTCCACCTATGTGTTATATTATTTAACTTTTTTTTTAATGGTTATATTATTATCTTAAAAACATTAAAAGTTCTGATGGATTTATAGGAATTGATTGGATGGGATAGCCTTTGAATAGTATACCCCTTCCATGGTTTTTGTTAACCTAGCCTATAGCTAGTATACCCTTCAATTTGTTGTTGAAGAGCATTTGAGTTTTTGATTTCTTGATGTAATGATATCTTAATCGCTTACTTTACTCAATATTTATGATTTGTATTTTTTTGAAGAAAGGTGGATGCGTGCCTGTGTTTAAATAAAAATAATAATAAAACATACAAACATAAAATGTATAGTCCTATTTTAAATTTTCAGTAAGAATTTTAATATTACTGTTATGGATTAAAAAGTGTACTTGTAAATTAATTGCTAGGGTTTAAGAGCTTTCGAGATTTATTGGTTGCTCTTGTGTTTCGTGACTAAATCGGTCCTCACAAGATGCCTACGTATCTCAATCAATGCTGAGAATCAAGCCAGAAAACGTAGTTCTTGGTGTTGCCCTCGGGGCTATGGAGGCAGGGGCACACCAAGGACGTAGTGACTTGTATGTCCTTATTCGAGGATGAAGTCTAAAACGTTGTAGATGACGCATGGAGCTGTATCCAAAACGTAGTTATGAGATGAGGGGTCAGACCCTTTATATAGGCGTTTAGAAGCCTAGTGGATAAGTATGGATTTCCTTGAAGGATAAATCTTATCCTTGACGGTGGATAAGTATTATCACTTCCTTGAAGGATAAATCTTATCTTTGACGGTGGATAAGTATTATCACTTCCTTGAAGGATAAGTCTTATCCTTGACGGTGGATAAAGATTAATTCTAGATCCTTTATTGTAGGAGTTGTTTCCATATCATAACGGACTTGTATTGAAAGAAGCCCACTTGTATTAGAACAAGCCTGTATTGGACATCTCCTAATACAGGTTGTACTTCTAGCCCAAATATTAATTACGAAATTAATATTTAATTAGAGTTTCGGGCCTTATTAATGGGCCTTATTTATGGACCAACTAGGTTTAATTAATGCAATATTAATTATGTCTTTAGGGTTATTTTTAACCCATATCATTTGCCCCCCAACTTCTATGATAATGTACTAGGATTTCATAGAAGTTATACCGGTCTTTTTCGAGACTTGGGGTCTTTTTATCCCTTACCTGGGACTTACTACCCTTTTTTGGGGGATTTTAATATACACTAGTGTTTCACGAATATCGTCTTGGTGTAAAGTGTGGAGCGACCTACACATTTACGACGATTTTGCCTTATTCGAGGCTAACTTGACATTTGCATAAGCCTTTTATGTCTTATACCGTCTTGTTTTGGCTTCAAGCCTTTCATTGAGCATATCGAATGATGGGGTTTGGACTGAATGTCTTAGGTTTCTGGGGTTTCAACCCTTCACCCTTACGAGTTCTTATTGATGGCTCCACTCGTAGTGATTCTTTCTCAAGTCTATCATATCAAACTTCTCTTGAGCTTGAAATTTTCGCTAATTAACAATAAGCATCTTAGGCTTTCTTTTGTATGTTTATTAGCAACATTCACCCTTTGGGGTTCTTTGTATTCAGCTCTATCTGTGCAGTTGACATGCATATTTTGTATGCCTTCCTTTGCATTCATTTGTAGTTTGTCTTGGCAATGCTTTGATGATGTTTCTACCAATCAAAACGGGTTCAACCCTTCATATGCTTTCTAGGAAGCTCATGATTTCATCGAACCTCATTTCTACTTATCATACTAGCGGATCCTTTTAGGATGCACTAAACATAATAAACTTTTAAGTTTGAGGCATGCCAAGTACTTGGCACCTCATGCCCTTCGAGGGTTTCTAATTTGTATGAGCCTCGACCAAATACGTTCTTGACACGATATGGTCCTTCCCAATTTGGGGCCAACTTGCCTTTTTGTCCAACTCCGGATGCCTCAATCTTTCGGAGGACTAAGTCTCCTTGTCGAAAGAACCTTTCTTTAACCCTTAGATTGTAATAGAAAGATGCTTGTTTCTGATGTTCAACTATCTTGGCATTTGCCTCATCTCTAACTTCATCAATTAGATCTAAAGCTAGCCTCAAGCCTTCTTCATTTTCTTCTAGCTTATAAGCCTCAACTCTTGGAGACGTGTGAGTAATCTCCACTGGAACCACTGCCTCTGCCCCATATGCCAACAGAAAGGGGGTTGCTCCAGTGGTGACTTTACAAGTAGTACGATATGCCCATAGTATGGGGATCAATTCGTCTACCCAAGTGTTTCTAGAGCGTTCAACTCTTTTCTTCAGTCCATCCAGGATAATTCGATTGGGAACCTCAACTTGCCCATTTGCTTGAGGATGGGCAACAGAAGTGAAGCGTAACTTGATATCATTCTCGTCACAATACTTCTTAAATTCATTATTGTTGAACTGAGTTCCATTGTCTGTGACCAAGATACGTGGAATCCTGTATCTGCATATCACATTTTCCCAGAAGAAATGCATCACCTGCTTGGTGGTTATCTTGGCTAAAGGCTTAGCCTCAATCCACTTGGTGAAGTAGTCGATTGCTACTATCAAGAACTTTATTTGCGCACTTGCTATTGGAAATGGTCCAAGTATATCCATCCCCCACATGGCGAATGAGATAGGTGAGTTTATGGATTTTATCATCTCTGGTGGTTGTCTAACCACCGGTGCATGCTTTTGGCACCGTTCACATTTCTTCACGTAGCTTTTAGCATCTGCATGTATGCTTGGCCAAATTCCTTCATGTACTTCCCTTAGAGCCAATTCTGCCTCTTGGGGTCTCAAACATTTCAGATACGGAACAATGAAAGACTTTTTGTATAGGATTCCCTAAATCAGGGTATAACTTAGTGCTCTCACATATAGCTTTCGTGCTTCTGAAGTGTCGTTGGGTAACCACCCATTTTCCAGATGAGATTTGATGGGATCCATCCAACAGCTGGCAACATCAATGGGTGCTACCAACTTTCCATTGATGCTTGGGGTCTTCAAGACTTGGAAGTATACACTTCCTGCGTAGTTTTCAATTTCAGAAGAGGCAAACTTAGACAAGGCATCGGCCTTCATGTTCTCTTCCCTTGGGATGTGTTCCACATAACATTCATCAAACTGAGTCATAATGGCCTTGACAAGTTTGAGGTACTTGGCCATGACTTCATCTCTGGCCTCAAATTCCCCATTTACTTGGGAAACCACTAGCCTCGAGTCTTCACATACTTTCAGAGTTTTAACTCTCAAGGCTCCAGCCAGTCCTAAGCCAACTATCAGGGCTTCGTACTCAGCTTCGTTGTTGGTCGTTGGGAAGTCCAGTTTTAGTGCATACTCTATGAGAAATCCATCAGGACTTTGTAGCACCAAACCTGCTCCACTTGATTTTTTTTTTGATGCTCCATCTAAATAGAGCACCCAACATTCTTTAAACACCATCTCTTCATCTTTCTTGTCTTCCACTACTACTTCCTGCCCCCCGACTTCTTGGTTGTCAATGGTACATTCAACCATGAAGTCATCGAGTGCTTGAGCTTTTATGGCCGTTCGAGGCTTATACTTGATGTCAAATTCTCCCAATTCAATAGCCCATTTGATCAACCTTCCACTAACTTGAGGGCTATGCAAGATGTTTCTTAGAGGCTGATTGGTCAAGACCTCTATCTTGTGAGCCTGGAAGTATGGGCGTAGCTTTCTTGAGGCCATTATCAAGGCAAAGGCAAACTTCTCAATCGTAGAGTAGTTTATTTCTGCCCCATGTAGGATCTTGCTTACGTATTAAATGGGTTTCTGAACCTTCAATTCTTCTTTTACCAAAACGGCTCCAAGGGCTGTGTTAGAAACCGCTAAGTACAAATAGAGAGTTTCTCCTGGCTTTGGCTTTGCCAACAGTGGTGCCTCAGCCATGTATTTCTTCAGGGCCTCAAAGGCCTCTTGGCTTTCAGTTGTCCACTCAAAATTTTTCACGTTCTTGAGTGCTTTGAAGAAAGGTAAGCACTTCTCTCCTGACTTGGAGATGAATCTTCCCAATGCTGCCACTCTTCCCGTTAGTTTCTAGACATCCTTGACAGTCCGTGGTGGTTCCATGTCTAGAATTGCTTTGATTTTGTCGGGATTAGCCTCTATTCCTCTCTTGGAAACCATCAAGCCTAAAAACTTTCCCGAGCCTACACCAAAGGCACACTTAGCTGGATTCAACATCATCTTGTGGTGCCTCAACACTTCAAATGCTTCCCGAAGATGGTTTATATGATCGGCCTTATCGAGGCTTTTAACCAACATGTCATCCACATAGACCTCCATGGTTTTTCCAATCAGGTGTTCAAAAATTTTGTTCACCAATCTTTGGTATGTTGCCCCTGCATTCGTAAGTCCAAATGCCATGACTAGATAACAGAAAACACCAAAGTCAATGATGAATGATACCTTGGAGATGTCATCTTTGTGCATTTTGATTTGGTTGTATCCATTGAAGCCATCCATGAAACTCAGCATCTCGTGCCCAGCTGTGGCATCTATTAAGGCATCAATACTTGGTAAGGGAAAACAATCCTTAGGACATGCATCGTTCAAATCGGTGAAGTCTACACACATTCTCCATTTTCCATTGGCTTTTTTGACCATCACCGGGTTAGCCAACCATTCTGGAAATTGTATCTCTTCAATGAACCCGACCTCCAGAAGCTTTTCTACTTCTTGTTTAATGGCCTCTTGTCTTTTTGGAGAAAAATTTATCTTCTTATGTTTCACCGTCTTCCTTTCAGGATTCACATTCAATTTGTGGGTTATCAATTGGGGATCAATCCCTGGCATGTCAGCCGATGTCCAAGCAAAAACGTCATTGTTCTCTTGAAGAAAAGATATGAGCTTGCTTTTCAATGGTTCAGGCAATAGTGCTCCAACATAAGTCACCTTCTCCGGTTCACTAGGGACTAAGGGAATTGGGATTAAATCCTCAGCTGATTTCCCTCTTCGGTCCTCATTATCACTAGTATCCATGTCTTCAATGGGGAGAACCTACCCCCCGATTCCATCAGGCCTTAACGCGGCTACGAAACAGCTTCTAGCGATCTTTTGGTCTCCCCGTTCTTCACCAATTCCATTCCTCGTTGGGAACTTGATTTTCAGATGATAAGATGAGGCAACGGCCTTGAACGCATGAAGACCCGTCCTTCCCAGGATTGTATTGTAGGTTGAAGTTGCCTTTATAACTATGAAGTTCAACATCTGAGTAGACGTATTCGACCCTTGTCCCATTGTCATTGGGAGCTGGATAGTGCCTTCCACCTTCGAATCCACTCCGTTGAACCCATATATGGGCAAATATTCGAGGGTGTCAACTGAGAGTCAGTATAGCCCATCTTGATGAAAGCATCATGGAACAAGATGTCCACTGAAGCTCCATTGTCGACCAAAACTCTCTTTGTTTCAGAATTCCCTATCACAGGTACGATGACTAAGGGATCATCGTGGGGAAACTTCACTCCCTCCAAGTCAGAATCATCAAAACCTATTGATACTTCTGTTCGGGCATGTTTCGGTGCTTCTCCGACCACAGTCATTACTTCTCGGGAATAGGCCTTTCTTGAGTTTCGGGAGGACCCAGCAATAGTTGGTCCTCCGAATATCATGTTGATAACTGGCCCTCGGGGCTTGGGATTTCGATCTTGATCGTTGTCCCTTCTGTCATAATAATCCTTCCTTTCATAATTTCCTCTTTGACTCCCTTGATTTCCATCCTTGGTGAATTTATTGAGCTTTCCTCTACGTATCAGAAAATCGATCTCATCTTTCAATTGTCTACAATCGTCGGTGTCGTGACCGACTTCCTTGTGGAACCTACAGAATTGTTTTTGATTCCGTTTAGACATATCAGTCCTTTGTGGCTTCGGCCATCGGAGATCCTCCTCCTTTGCTATTTCCATCAGAATTTGGCACCTAGGAGTGTTCAATCTTGCATACTCCGTAAACTTTGGCCCAAAATTGTTCCTCTTGGGTGGAGAATCAGAATCCTTTGACGTTCTGGGAAACTTTTCCTTGACGTCGTACTCCTGAGTTTCCTTCATTTTCTTTGAATTTCCACTGCCACCAGCAGTGGGTTCATACTTTCTCATACTTTCTTCAGCCTTGATGTACTTTCCGGCTCTATCTTGGAGCTTCAGCATGCTCTCGGGTGGATGTTTTTCCAATGATCTTTTGAAGTGATCATCAGTGGTTCCTTGCTGCAGAGCTATCATAGCTACTTTGTCCTCTAAGTCCGGGACTTTCAGAGCCTCTCGGGTGAATCGGTTGATATAATCCCTTAAAGCCTCATCCTTTCCTTGTTGGATTGCCATGAGTGATGCAGAGCTTTTCTCATGCACCCTCCCACTAACAAATTGGTTGATGAACGCTTTGATTAGTTCCTTAAAAGACCCAATTGAATTGGGAGGTAGACGACTATACAAACGTTGGGCCATGCCTGCCAAGATTTGTGGAAACGCCCTACACTTGACCGCATCATTGGTTGGCTGCAACAGCAGTGCATTAGAGAAAGTTCTTACGTGATTTGCGGGATCCCCCGTTCCATCATAAACTTTGATCGTTGGCATCTTAAATTTCCTGGATATGTTAGCTTTCATGATGTCTTGAGTAAACGGTGGTGTAGGATCATCAGGATCTCCTAGGGGCAACAAAACACTAGGATCACCCCTTGGGGCTTCAGCCCTCTTGGTGTTGGGTCCAGGTTGATTATCGGGACTCTTCCAGTTGCTTGGCTTTATGCTTTCGCGGCCTCCTATTCTGCCAGTAATTTCTTGAGCCTTGCAGCCTCTGCCTCATGGGCCACAATCCTTTCCTTAGTAGTTTGGGGTTGTTCCCGATTTGTTTGGGAAGAACGTCTCCTCCTTGGGGCAACATCCATCTCTTCTCCAGTTGAATAATTCTCGTCCTCAGTATAGGGACCCGAGTAGTCTTGAATCAAAGGGTCCGTCGAGTTTGAGTTTGTTGATTTTGGGGTCCCAGACCTTGTATGTAAGGAAGAACATATGCTTCATGGTAAGTGGGGTTGAGACCACTGCTGCCCATCGTGGGTCGAGGAGGCATGCCATAGTTTGGCATCCCAAGAGTTTGAGTTGCGTATTAGGGAAGATCTGTAGTATGAAGTTGAAGGCCACTTGGTGCATTCATGAGCAGTGGGGAGGTCGTGATTGGTTGCTGGTGAGTGGTCTCTTGTGGATTAGATCCATGAATGACCATTTGGAGGGGATTCGTCCCTTCAACCGAAATTGGGATTTCCGGTCCTTGAGTGGTGGTGAGGGGGATATTCGCCCCTTAAATGCCAGTAGTTGGCGGTGGTTGATTTCCGTGAGTATCAGCCTCAGAGGTGATATGAAGCTCCTCAGAAGTTTGAGTATCTCGAGTTGTTCTTCGTGTGTTTGCCATGGTTGATGTTGTCTTCCCATAGACGGCGCCAAATGTTATGGATTAAAAAGTGTACTTGTAAATTAATTGCTAGGGTTTAAGAGCTTTCGAGCTTTAATGGCTGCTCTTGTGTTTCGTGACTAAATCGGTGTTGCCCTCGGGGCTATGGCGGTAGGGGCACACTAAGGACGTAGTGACTTGTATGTCCTTATTCGAGGATGAAGTCTAAAACGTTGTAGATGACGTATGGAGCTTTGTCCAAAACGTAGTTATGAGATGAGGGGTCAAACCCTTTATATAGGCGTTTAGAAGCCTAGTGGATAAGTATTGATTTCCTTGAAAGATAAATCTTATCCTTGACGGTGGATAAGTGTTATCACTTCCTTGAAGGATAAATCTTATCTTTGACGGTGGATAAGTATTATCAATTTCTTGAAGGATAAGTTTTATCTTTGACGGTGGATAAGTATTATCACTTCCTTGAAGGATAAGTCTTATCCTTGACGGTGGATAAAGATTAATTCTAGATCCTTCCTTGTAGGAGTTGTTTCCATATCATAACGGACTTGTATTGAAAGAAGCCCACTTGTATTAGAACAAGCCTGTATTGGACGTCTCCTAATACAGGTTGTACTTCTAGCCCAAATATTAATTACGAAATTAATATTTAATTAGAGTTTCGGGCCTTATTAATGAGCCTTATTTATGGACCAACTAAGTTTAATTAATGCAATATTAATTATGTATTTAGGGTTATTTTTAACCCATATCATTTACTTATATTTCATCTTTGATAATGCTCTTAAAGCTGTTGATAACACATAAGTTTAATAGACTAAAAAAGTTCTGTTTATATATTTTAGAACCAAAGTAAGACAAGAGAAGTTGCATGATATACTAGAAGATCTATAAATTTGATTTTTTCCAGGTCAAGAAATCAAGTCGATGAATTAAGCGAAACGGATGGGATGCGTGGACTCGCGGAAAACTAGATGTATAAAATATAACTTAACATGTTTTATTATTTTGTGTAGGTAGAAATCGATTTAACACCAACCACTGGATAATAAGTATCTTGTTTACTTTCATTTTTTGGAACTTAATGCCTTGTTTACTTGATCAAGTTTTGATGTTAATGAATCAACCTTATATGCGTTAAACAAAAAAAAAACTAATCTCCGGAGAGTTCGATTTCGTGGGGTAAGAAATATTAATCGGTTAAGAAATCATCTATTTTATTCGTTAAACAGAGTTTTATCAATCTTATATATATATTATTGATACAAAGCGATACCTTGACTGGCTACCAATTTTATTTTAAATTATTATAATTTTATATAACTAGATGCTGTAGTCACGTCACATTGCAGCTTACTTGAGGTAGCACCTATTTTTTTTCCAAAACCAACTGGGGTTTCTAAAAAATAATGAAAATAGGTTTAATTCTTGTGTAATAACGGTGAGAAATCGTCATTCATATTAAATTTAACAACTTTGATTAAGGTCTAACTTTGCAATCAGCCGTCTTAATCAGATATTCGTGTTTACCTGAGAAGAGTAAGCTAGTTGATCCATTTCATTATTTTGCATATCGGTTAACAGGTCTCTTCTCATCCTATTGGATTACTTTAAAGTTATTTAAATATTAAACTTCTAAATATGAAATTATCTCGCTATAATCACACTTATGTGTGGATACACATAAATATCTTGCTAGAAATATCAGTTTTAAGGGGTCAAAATATGTCGCACTCATATCCTGTAACATCATAAGAATATGAAAAACGTTCTGATTAGATAAGCATAAATACCTTAAATTACATTAATGATCAGTTAGTTTGACCTTAATGGCCATCATTATTGATTTTTTAATATTCGTATTTAGATTATTAACTAGCGTAAAAGCCCGTGCACCTGTTCATATACAGAAATAATTTTCGCACAAATCAGCATCTTCGAAATAATTTTATAATTAAATAGATAATAAATTATAGTATTTCAACTTTATTTTATATTTGTAAATTAATTTTATAATATTGTATGCCGTTTTCATGAACCAAATATTTTATTATTTGATCAGGTTTAAAAAGTTGGATCAATATATCTATACGATAATAATCACATGATTATTATTATTATTAATTTCACAAATAATAATTAAATTTTCAATGTCGTGAAACGAAATTTATTAAAATGATCAATTAAGTGTAATATAAATAATTATTGTAGCATAATTGTTCGTGTATGAAGAAACTTATAATATCGTAGCCGCTCATGGTTATTTTGGCCGATTGATCTTCCAATATGCTAGTTTCAACAACTCTCGTTCTTTACACTTCTTCCTAGCCGCTTGGCCTGTAGTAGGTATCTGGTTTACTGCTTTAGGTATCAGCACTATGGCGTTTAACCTAAACGGTTTCAATTTCAACCAATCTGTAGTTGACAGTCAATTCTGTATTTACAGGTCAATCCTACTCCACCAGTACCAATAGGTCACATAGGGGAAGAAGCACTACACATAGGAATCAACAACACGAAAACTTTGTTATAAATTATCCCGATCCTGATAAGGATCGGAACTAACAAGAATGGTCGGGACAACAAACATCCATCTCGTTTGTATTTTGGATACCTGTATAACCATCGAAGGCTGTTGAAGTGACTAATTCCTGGAAATTAAACTCATGTGATTTTAATGTAATAAAAGTATATTGTAGCAATGAAGCATTGCCACAGTTGTTCTTAATACTGAATATTGATGTGTATTGGTATAGCGGTAAATATTAGTAAATTTAAAATGGAATAATGGAAAAAATGATTGAAATATTATTTCATTTTTTAAAAATGCAAAAATACATGATAACTGAAATAATTTTAATTTTTTATTATTTTAAAATGCAAAATTAATTTTCATTTTATTATTTTAATATCAAATTTTTTATTATTGTTAAAATACTATTTTTTATTTTTCTAAATGCAAAAATATTAATATTAAATTTATTAAAGAAATACTCGCAAGGTTATTCATTCACCGAATCAATACTTTCTCATTCACAAAGATTGACTTGGAGCACAAGACATTACAAGTAACTCCAATCACTCATAAGATAATTCCCTATTCACAATAATATAAATAACAGTAATATTCCAATATCACAGAATATAAAATATATAAATATCTTTTAATGATAATAATACGCAGTTAACATGAAACCATAGTAATTAGAGAGCTAACCTTATTTATTGAATTTTTGACCTTCAAAAAGCTTCAAAATCGTATCCCTAAGTTAATGGGAAAGTGTACATTAAAAATGGGGGGAAAACATAATTTTTTGGTATGTAGGGTCTGCTGGGAAAACTACTGCCGTAATTAATGTTGGTTGCTAAAAAAATGGCAAGATTGTAACTTTGCGATAGGAACAATGTTACAATGGGACAACAATGTTACAATGCAGCAGCAAAGTACCCCACAATGTTTCATTTTGGTACTATATAACATTGCTGGGGTTTACCTTTTTTTTTCAACTTTTTTAACTTTTTTGTCTTTTAATTTTCAAATATGTATATAAAAATTAAATTAAAATCATTTAAATTTCAAAATATCTTAGATGCTAATTTGTCGATATTTTTTCCCATCATATGTATTTAAATTAAATTATTTAATCAAAATATACTCAAATATATGTGAAACAATTGTTTCGTTACTAACTATTGACTTAAATATGTATACACTTTCTTAGTTGTTATTTATGATTGTAAAAAAAAAAATAGTATGTTTACAATTACTAGTAATGTTATTTTTAATTTTACAAAGTAATATTTTAACCAATCAATATTTATATTTTACCTTACATTATTATATTTGATAGTTTGTATTTTGAAATTTAATTATTTATTAAGTTACACTTGTCGAGTTCAGAATCCGTGACTCCGAGTTCATTAGCTCATTTATTATAAAAATATTTTATAAAGTAATATTTTATTTAGGTTGATATTCAATTAATTTTCATTTTACAAATAATAAATAAATTCTTATTTTTGGATTAATTGATATGAGGTACGAATCATTTTAGAGCAAGTGACTTGTGTTGTTACAGTGGTAAGACTGCATACATTTTTATTGCAGGTACCGCAATGATACATTGATGTCCTCGTAATGTATCATTGTGGCAGTCATTTTCATTAGCCATAGGATTGTTTTTAAAGGGTTGTGATTTGTTGGCTGCACAACAATTCAACACATTGTTGTGGACCAATGTATATATGTATATGTGTGTGTGTTGCCAATCAAACATGTGTGGTTGAAAACTTAAAAGTATTGATCTATCTTTAGTTATCAATGTTTAAATTTGTTCCACTAGCCTTGTGTTGAATAAGGATGCGTACGCTCGAACTCCTGCTAGGTGAGGATGTTCAAGAACACCTGTCAACATGGTTTGACACCTTGGAGTGGGATCTCTAAGATTGGACCCTTTAGAACTTTTATTGTATATTTAAATAATTTTTTTAGAAATTGTTCCATTTTTTGAATTACACACCTATATTTCAAGTATGTATTATGTAAGTCAAAATAAAATCTCAATCAAGACATTAAGTAAGGGTCATATAAGGGTGATGACAATGTTACTTTTCTTTTTGTGTTATTCTTTGGTTCTCTGTTGTGTCTAACTCTATCGTCTTTCAAAAACTACTTATCTTCATTGTCAACCTTGCTATATTTATCTTAGATGCTTGTATTTTGTTATTCAAATATATGGTAGAAAAATTTCATCTATATGATGGCCTAAACTTTTGGGTGAGGAGTGTGTCCATATATCTTATGTGGTATGTTCTATTGCTATTCTAGTTCTTGTCTCTAAGGGCAATCACACAGAAAGGAAATTTATTGAAATTGGTTTTACGACATGAGTACTAGTTAATACAACAATGACCGGTATATTATCTCTTATTGAGACTCATACAAGCAATTTCGGAGTATATATGCGCAACAACCAAGGACAGTTGAAAGAGATTGAAGAAAACATGAGGAATTTCTCCTATAGAACATGAGAAATATAAAAACGTAATACTTTAATATTTAAAATACACATATATATTTCAAGTATATACCATGTAAGTCAAAATCAAATCTCAATAAAGATATTAAATAAAGGTCTTAGTAATACACCAACCAAGCACACATTTTCTATTTGTATACATCGCCAAAGAAAATTACATAAAAAGGAAACTTTTTAAAGTTTGGGATACACATAAAATTAAAGTATAAACAATAGAAGGGCATGCATGTTGTATTAACTTACTTGCATTCAACATTATATCAACAACCGACTGTTCTTGATGAATGTAAAACCGTATATGATCCAATAAACAAGTCTTTCTCTTATTATTATGAAATGGAGTTAATACAATATTACATTCTTAGGAGGTTCCCTCCTTAGTCTAATTTTCCAACCCCTTGGCATATGGGGGTTTGGGGGTATTTATAGGGAAATGTACAATTGGGCTTGTTACATCATGGGCCTAAATACAAACTATCTTTTAAGTTCTATCACCAGGTGGGCTTTGGCCCAACATTTGTCCCCCCCTTGTTGGTATCAATATCTTTTAGATTTGAGTAAGTCATGAAAAAGAGAAATAAAACAAAACAAACAAAAAGGAATGACATGGAATATTAATAATTTAGATTAATTCGATGCGTCGGAGGAGGGAAATAAAAATGTGGAACATTTGTAGAGGAAAAAATATGAAAACGTTTGGAATGAATTGAATAAAATAGTGCTAATTTATTTTTATTGTTTATTTATTTTTGGTACGGAAATCGTAGCTTGGCTGTGACTCTTCGGCTTCCTGGGTATTGGGTAACTCCCACTTTCTTTACCTTCCCCCGGCAGTCTGCGCAGCTACTCTCATTTCCTTTCGATTTCTCTCATCCAGGTGTGCGTTTTTCTCTTTTGCTTTTGCCTAATTTTAATACTCTGTAACCTGTTTTAGATTATACTCGCTGTAAAGGTTTATATCATGTCTCACTTGTCTATTTCGTCTGAAGCTACTCTAAGTCTAAATTCTGTTAGGGGTGGATCTTCTGAACCTCAACTTGACCCCTTATTTAACCTGGATCACTTGGACCTCCCTTGGGTTGAAATTGATTCTGGGTTTAGTTTTTCTGGGGATGAGAAGAGTGAAGAGGCCCGTGTTTCTCCACCCTTGAGTCCCAATACCATAGTAGAGCGTGATAGCGTGGTTAGGGAAGCTCTCACCGCCGGCCAATTAGAGTTCGGTGACAACCCTAGTCTTAATATGTCTAGTATTTTCTCCAATCCTTCGACCCGAGTAGAAGTGAGCAAAAATTGGGTCGATTTATCCGTAGGGGGCTATCGGTGCGAGATTCCGAACCCCGATGACCGGATATGGAATATGCCCGAGTACGGGATGCATGGTATTCCTTTGGTTCACTGCGACTACGGACTACGGAAGCGATTGGCTGTGGGATAGCGCAAATGACTCCCAATGCCATCGCGCAGATAAGCGGCTTCATAGCCCGCTGTGCTGAATCTAACCAATTACCCTCTTTGAAATTATTTTTCTCTATCTATAGTATCCACTATACCCATGGTCAAGTATATTTCTATAAACGGGCTGGAGTTCGTATCGTTAATGTGAAGTCTTCAAACCATGGTTGGCATGGTAAATGGTTATTCTGGTATGGAAAGGACCTCGAGTTTGTGCCTCCTTGTCAGGCTGTTCCCAAAGACAATGTAGATCTACTAAACAATATGAGTAAATATGACGCTGCTTTTTTAACCACTTTTTTTGGAGCGTGGTCGCCCTATGAGTGGTCGCAGTTGAAGAACGAGTCTTTTTTAGGGAGTCATAATCGTAAGGATACTTGTGTACTAATGGCCTTATCTGTTTTGCGAGCTATTGTCGTTGCTAAGCGTTCTTACTTTCTTGTTTTTGTTTTCCAGTTTCTGGGAGATCTTTGCGACAGATATTGGACGGAGGTTTGAAGGACGAGATGGATAAAGCTTTGTTGCTGATCGCTAAAAGGCCGCGGTCCCAGTTGACACATGATAACACGGGGTCTACCTCTAAGGGGGGTGCGTTAGGGACGGGCTCTGGTAACGACGTGGTTTCTGATTCTGTGCCGGTGGTAGAGTCCAATGAAGTGACGAATCTCGAGTCTGGTGAAGGTCCTGAGTTAATAGTTCGTGGAAGGAAAAGGTCTCGTGTTGACGTGGGGGAAGATGGTACTGAAAAGATCACTTCTAAGTGAGGGCAGGATCCTGCGAGGACTGGAGGTGTTAAGTCGTTGACGTTTACCGGTCTGCAAGGTGGAGATAGGCCACCTGTCCTTCAACCTGAGAATTCTATGGAGCCTGCCCGTTTCGAAGTTCAATCTTATGAGCGGTGGACCGCTGGATCGCACCCCCCCTTACAGGTATGTTATGTCTCGCTCGCTTGATTATAAGTGGTAGTACTATTTTCTCTCGTCATTTAACTAAACGTATTTCTTTTTGACAGGTGTTTGGCGCTTTTGACCTCCCTCAAGATTTTAGCTCCTACGTTGATCGTGCTCGTAGTGACGTCGCTGACCGTTGCTTAACTCGTGCTGGACGGGTAATATTTTCAACTCGACTTGATCCTTAGTTCGTCTTAGTGGATATATTATTGCGATCATTCTACTTATCATTTTGTCCCTATATCTGATGTATCCGTTCCTATCCGACATGACACACATTGTCCGTGAATACCGGGCTGATGTCGATGGCCAATGGCGATCTGAGTCTTTGTGCGAGATGACTACTTTGAAGGAACAGCGCACGGTTGCTGAGCAGCGAGCTTCTGATGCTAAGAAGAGGGTCAAGGAGTTGACTTTGGAGTTGGAAAATTTGAGGGTGGATAATGGGAAGGCTACCACTGCCATCAAGCAATTGACTGACGAGCTGGGAAAGGAAAAAGAAGTATGCGAGGAGAGGCAGCGTGAAGGCGAGGAGATGAAGTTAGAACTAGAGCGCTGCCGAAAGGATAAGGAAATCCTCGCGGACGAGATCAACAGCTTGAAGGCCGAAGTGACGAAAGGTGTTGAGGAAATAGCCAACGGTTTGGAGGCCGGCTATGGGCATTGTTATGCCCGTGCCGTGGCTGCGGGATTGGACATGACTGGGCATGCTTTTGACGACTTCTGTGCTGATCTTGCTAGAGAAGCCCCAGAGGTGCAAAACTGAAGGTGGGGTATGCGACATTATGCTGTTCCTATTTCTACTTTGGCTTTTACGCTTGTTTTACCAACATTGTTTATGATCTTAGTTTCAAACATGTTTTTACCGTCGTTTTGTCATATGAAAACATATGTCCGTGGGGATTGTTATTGTCATGACAGTATTAGCGTAATCTAATTTGATTTTCATTCGACTATGTCCAGTTTTGTTACTGTAGTTACTAGCAAATATTAATTATCCGTTTGATGGTTAAGGCATTTACAAAGATTTGAATGTACCCATTGCTTGTCCATGTGGATATAGCTTAGGTATCTCTGGTAATAGTTAACATAAACTCATCCTTGATTGGACTGAACCTGAAAATAATTTAATAACCCTAAAGAGATGTAAGTAGCAGCTAGAAATCTATTTTTGATTAGATTTAACTTCTGAGAATAACTTAATAATCACGATGATGTGTTCGTAGCAACATAGAACCTGTCCTTAATTTGGACTTAATTTAAAGATAGTTTAATAACCCTCCAGGGGTTTGTGAATCTGCACCTGCTTACTGGAAGAACTTTTTTAGATGAATTGCATTCCACGCATTCTTTACCGGCTCGCCGTTGAGCTGAGAGAGTTCGTAGGTTCCTGGTCGAAGAACCTTGGAAATTTTGTATGACCCTTCCCATGGTGCTTTAAATTTCCCAGTGACTGTGGGCTGAGATGAAGCAGATTCTCGTAAAACCAGATCATTCACCTGAAAGTTCTTTATCTTTACCTTTTTGTCAAAGTACTTGGCCACCACTTTCTGGTGGCGCGCAGCAGCCAGGTTGGCCTCGTTTCTGACCTCATCCAATAGGTCGTTATCAAGATGCAGCCCTTCCAACGAGGCATCCGGGTTGAAGGAATCAACTCTGGGTGAGCTTAAGCTTGTCTCTAGAGGAATGACAGCATATGTTCCGTAAGATAGTCTGAAGGGGGTATCACCTGTCGAGGAACGAGGTGTGGTCCTGTATGACCATAGCACATTCGGGAGCTCATCCGCCCATGAGCGAGGTTGTTCTTGAAGTCGTTTTTTGAGCCCTTGGAGAATGATCCTGTTGGTCACTTCTACTTGTCCATTAGCTTGGGGATAAGCTACCGAAGCTTTGGAGTGTTTGATGTTGAGGTCGCGCAACACAGTTTCAAATTTCTCACCTATGAACTGAGTACCATTGTCAGTGATGACAGACCTAGGTACACCGAACTGGAAGACAATGAACTCCATGAAAAATTCGATCATTTCTTTCTCTCGAATGCGAGCTAAGGGTTTAGCTTCAACCCATTTAGTGGCGTAGTCGATAGCGACAACTAGGTATTGAAACTGACCCTTGACCTTTGGGAGTGGTCCCACTATGTCGATTCCCCACTGGAAGAAGGGACATGGGCAAAGGATTGGTGTCATCGTCTATGAAGGAGCGTGGCTGACCGATTCGTAAAGTTGGCAAGGTTCACATTTTCGAACATAGGCTTCGCAGTCCTTCCTTAATGTGGGCCAGTATAAGCCTTGTCTAATTATTTTCAGAGCAAGGTTCTTGCCTCCCATGTGTTCCCCGCATATGCCCGTGTGCACTTCTAGGATGGCGAGTTGGGACTCGACTGGCCCTAGGCAGCGAAGGAGTGGCTCTGTTAGAGCTCGTCGGTATAGCTTGGAGTCTAGCACGCAGTAGTTGCGAGCTTTGAACATGACCGAGCGAGCTTCTTTCTTGTCCTCTGGGAGCTTGTTGTCCATGATGTAATCTAAGAATGGTGTTCGCCAATCAGGAGTTGTCGTGATTTCGGCAACAGGGAGCTCATGGATCGCCAGGGTCGAAAGCTCCTCAACATATACAGGATGAGAGTTGACCAGAACATTTGACGAAGCTAATTTAGACAGCGCATCGGCCCACTGATTTTCAGCTCTGTCGACATGCAAGATATTCCATGACGTGAAGGTTTTCAAAAGCGAGTGGGCTTTGTTTAAGTAGGACGTCATCCTGTCGTTGTGGGTTTTGAATTCGCCAACAATCTGCTTTACTACAAGCTGGGAGTCGCTGAATATGTCTATGACCGTGGCTTCTAATTCTTTTGACAACTTTAATCCCGCTATGAGAGCTTCATATTCTGATTCATTGTTGGTGGCTTTGAATGAAAACTTAACCGCTTGTTGGACTTGGAAGCCCTCCGGGCTAACCAGAATAATTCCTGCGCCACTGACATCAGTCTTGGATGAGCCGTCTACATAAAGGGACCAGGAACGAGGTGGAGTGGGATTCACCTCGTTGGGTACGCTGTGCTCAGTGGAGAACTGACATTCTACCATGAAGTTAGATAATGCTTGAGCTTTCATCGCTATTCGCGGCTTGTATTCGATGTAGAATTGGCCTAGCTCAACGGTCCATGCCGCAAGACGCCCAGTCATGTCTGGTTTATGTAAAATCCGCTTTAAGGGTTGGTTGGTCATGACTTGTATCTCTCGTCCCTGAAAATAATGTCGAAGTTTTCGACTTGCTATCACAAGAGAAAAAATCAACTTTTCGATTTGAGGATACTGCGTTTCAGCGTCACGGAGCGTATGACTGACATAGTAAATTGGCGACTCTTTTCCTTCATTGGACTTAACCAAGACGACGGCGACGTTAGCGTCAGAGGCGGTGAGATAAATTCGCAATGGTTCACAGGGGTTTGCTTTGATCAACACGGGCGGAGTAGTTAGAAATTTCTTAAGCTCAGCCAAAGCTTCTTGGAATTTATCACTCCAATCAGTTTTGGATGTCTTAGCTGACTCTTTTATCACCTGAAAAAAGGGAGCACATCGTTTGGAGGATTGAGGGATGAACCTTCTCAAGGGGGCGATGCAACCTGTCAGCACCTGGACTTCCTTCAGAGTGGATGGGCTTTTGATATCCATTATTGCTTTGATTTGGGAAGGGTCGGTCTCAATGCCTCGTTGTGTGACCAAAAAGCCCAGGAATTTACCTGTTGTGAGGCCGAATGAGCATTTCGCTGGATTAAGTCGCATGTCGTGGAGACGAATTGCCTGAAATGTTTCTCTCAGGTCATTAACGTGGTGCGAAGCCTTTTGGGACTTGGTGATCATGTTATCCACGTAGACTTGCATATTTCGACCAATTTGCGAGGAAAAAATGGTGTCCATCATCTGTTGAAATGTCGCTCCTGCATTGATGAGTCCAAAAGGCATATTCTTGTAACCAAACACTCCCCTATGCGTGATGAATGCGGTTTTCTCCCAGTCCTGACTGTCCATTTTGATTTGGTTATACCCCGAGAACGCATCCATAAATGACATGAGCTCGTGGCCAGCTGTTGCATCGATCAGTTGGTCAAGGTTTGGAAAGGGGTAGAAGTCCTTAGGACACGTTCTATTGAGGTCCGAATAGTCGACGCACATGCGCCATTTGCCATTATTTTTCTTTACTAAAACCACATTGGCGATCCAAGTGGGAAATTGAACTGGTTCAACAAAGCCCGCTGCAATTAAGCGATCCAACTCGGCGTCTATGGCCTATTTCTTTTCTTCTGAAAAAGTTCGTCTCTTTTGCTGCACTGGTCGGGCACTTGGGTCAATATGTAGCGAATGTCGAGCTATGACTTCCGAAATTCCTGGCATGTCAGAGGGGTTCCAGGAAAAAATATCGGCGAACTCGCGGACAAGGTGGATGATGTCCTAGCGCAATGGATTCTGGAGTCCTTTTCCGATTTTAAATTTTTTTGTCTGGGATTCCTTGTTCAATCTCGATCTCATCTGTGTCTTCCATAGGGACACATGTTGGGACAAGTGGGATTTAGATAACATCGTTTGGGTCAATTTCCACGACTTGATTGATGGAGGAGTCGTCCGAGTGTTTTTGCCGCGGGATGACTGCTGATAAATAACATTGTCGTGCGACCAATTGGTCCCCAACAACCTCGCCTATGCCGAAATCAGTTGGAAATTTCATTTTAAGATGGGGAATTGACGTGATGGCCTTAAGGGCTATCAACGTAGTTCGGCCGAGGATGGCGTTATAACTCGACGCCGCATTGATGACATGAAACTTAACCATCTGCCAAGTTTGACATGGAGACGTGCCGAAGAGGACAGGCAAATCAATGGTGCCAACGACTTTTACCTCGTTTCCTGTAAATCCATACAGAGGGATGTTGACATTTTCCAGCTTGCGATCCCCTAGGTTCATTCGCGAGAAAGCATGGTGATATAGGATGTCGACAGAACTGCCGTTATCAATCAAAATTTTCTTTACTGTGTTTGTGCCTACTTTGGCGGAGATGACGAGGGCATCTTGATGGGCCTCAATTATTCCCAACGGATAATCCTCATCGGAGAAAGATATGACCGGAGATGGGTTGTGTCTTGGTTTCTTTGGAGTCGTTGGGTTAATGGAGAATACTTCACGAGCATATGACTTTTTGGAATTATTGGAAGTACCTCCTGCGGAATGACCTCCGACGATGACATCGATAACCCTGTCGTGATCATGATTCCGCAAAGATTGGTGATGTGTGTCATCAACGAAATGGACTAGCTATCCTCGATGAATCTTTCTCTCGATGAATGAGCTTAGTTGGAAACAAGTCTCCGTTGTATGACCTGTGTCCTCGTGATACTCGTAGTATCGGGAGCTAGGGGGTCGACCTGGTTTCATTGGCCTGGGAGGTCGATAGTCAGGCTCGGTTTTGAGAACAACTAGTATAGTGTTTTTGTCGGAGTTGAGTTTGGTAAACTCTTTTTCATTGCGTTCCCTGGTTTTCCACACCCTTTCTGTTTTATCATTTCGATCCGACCTGTCAGGCAAAGGAGTACGTCTCTCATATGAACGGGAATGAGACTCAGAACCGCGCTTTGCGTCACTAAGGGGAGATCGTCGGCGTGGACTACGACTTCTATCCCTTTTTTGTGAGAAGCGTCGTGGAGATTGAATACTCCCCACCGCCTCTTGCAGTGTCATTCTATGTTCCACTATTTGGAACGCCGATTGGAGAGTATGTAGATTTTTCTCAAAGAACTCTTCTAGCAGAAGTGCTTGACGATGTTTATCAATTCCAGCCGCGAGATAATTGATGGCCAGTTCCTCAATTAAATTTGGAATGTCAGCGACCTTGGCTCGAAAGCGAGCTAAGAAAGCTCGTAAGGATTCAGAATTGCGCTGGCGGATTGTCATCAACGACGCTGTTATCTTCCCTCCATTATAGTTGTTGGAAAAACGGTTCTAAAATTTACTTTTTAATGTGTGCTAGGAATCGATGGAGCGTGGTGGGAGATTGCTATACCAGCGTAGGGTTGTACCCTTTAAACATGTGGAGAAAAACTGGCATCTAGCAATTTCGGAGTGACCAAAAAATGCCATTCGCCCGTCGAAGGTATTCAAGAAGTCAATGGGGTCGCACGACCCATCAAAATGATCCAGGGCTGGGGTTTTCAAGGTCCTGTCTATTTTAGCGATTTCAATTGAACGGGACAAAGGACTTTCAGTGGATGTGAGCTGTCCTGAGTGATTCTTGATGTAATCCTGACAAATGGCGAGATCATTTTGCATCTTAGCAAAGTCTTCTGGGCGAACGGACTCACATGAATCACTTCTCCATGAGGTGTCACTTGCGGACGGTGCAAAGCGTCTCTTTAACTGTGGACGAGAACATTGAGACTCCTCAGATACATCATCGTCGAAATCCTGATTTTCCTCAAGCTCCTTTTCAGTGTAACCTTGGGGATTTTTTGGGTGGCGAGATAACGACGTATGTTGTAACTCTCGTTGTAGTCGTTGAATCTCACGATGTTTCTCTAAACGAGCTTCGAGTAGTCACTTTTGCTCTTCCAAATAGGCTAGCTCGTCGTCTGACCCAGCATAATTCTCAAAATGATGGCCTTGAACTGGCTTCTTTTTTTTGCTCCCAAAGTTTGAGCAGGTGGAGGCGCGCATCGCTTGTTAGGACTGCTTTGCCTGTAGGAGTCATTACTCGTAGTCGTTTATCAACGGAGGGTCTGGGGGATCCTTCGATTTGATCAGTAACAGGGGGAAACAGCTCTTTAGGCTGGAGTGTATGATGAAAATGCACCTCGTCGCGGTGAGGTACAGTCGCTATCTCAGCTGTTTTGCCGATTTTGGTACCGTTTGGGTCGTCTTTTTCCATCTGGTTTAGAATTTTAGACAAAAGAGCTCCTTCTAGCGCCAAATGATGAATGTAAAACCGTATATGATCCAATAAACAAGTCTTTCTCTTATTATTATGAAATGGAGTTAATACAATATTACATTCTTAGGAGGTTCCCTCCTTAGTCTAATTTTCCAACCCCTTGGCATATGGGGGTTTGGGGGTATTTATAGGGAAATGTACAATTGGGCTTGTTACATCAAGGGCCTAAATACAAACTATCTTTTAAGTTCTATCACCAGGTGGGCTTTGGCCCAACAGTTCTTTTTATCAAACTCTTTCTTAACACTCCCTCTTATAGAAGATTGTCATTAAGCATTTTGGTGTGCAGTAAAGATTATAAAGTATTTGCATATGAAACTCAAAATGATTTGGTTCAAACAATTTTTTTCTCTATAGAAAGCATGATATGAGAGATAAATTTCAAATCACAAGAGAAACAAATGACATCTGGAGGAATATTGATGATTTGCTGCACTCACCTGCTCATATAGACATTTCAAATTTTCTTGAGAAGTGCAGCTTTTGTAAGACACTTTATTTACATTACATATCATGATTTAGTTTATATGCATAATTTTGTGTATATTATTAATGTGTGTTTATACATTTGCAGATTTCTACTTCAAAAGTTATGAGCTTATTGCGGTAACAAGCAATGACTTGGTAGGATTTCACTAATCTAGGAGTAACCCCCGTATGGCTGATTGCAGTGTTACTTTATTTTCGTGTTATTCGTTGGTTCTCTTTTAGATCAAACTCTTTCATTTTTGTAAGCTACTTATCTTCACTGTCAACCTTGTTATGTTTATCTCAGATGCTTGTATTATGTTTTTCAAATAAATGGTAAAAACAATTCATCTATATGGTGGCCTAAACTTTTGAGTGAGGTGTGTGTACATATATCCTATGTTATTTTTTATTACTATTCTAGTTTTTCTCTTTATGACAATCAAACAAGAAAGAAATTTGTTGGAATTAGTTTTAGGGGGTACTAGTTAGTACAACAATGATCGGTATATTATCTCTTATTGAGACTCGTATAATCAATTTCTGCGCACCAACCAAGGACAGTTGGAAGAGATTGAAGAAAACTTGAGAACTCCTCCTATAGGAGATGAGAAAAAGAAAAACGTAATACTAAAGTATTTAAATTATATACCTATATTTCAAGTATATACCATGTAATTGTTTAACATAAAATATTATTTATTTCTATATACAATAGAAGGGCATGCATGCATGTTGTATCAACTTACTTGCATTCAACATTGTATCAACATCAGACTGTTCTTTTTTATCATACTCTCTCCTAACACTCCCTCCTATAGAAGATTGCCATTAATCATTTTGGGGCTTGTGTGCAGTAAGGATGATTAAGTATTTGCATATGAAACTCAAAATAATTTGGATCAAACAATTTTCTCTCTATATAAGCATGATATGAGAGATAAATTCGAAAAACACAAGAGACAAAAATGGCATCTTGAAGAATATTGATTTGTTGCACTCACCTGCTCATATGGACATTTCAAATTTTCTTGAGAAGTGTCGCTTTTGTAAGACTTTATTTACATTATATATCATGGTTTAGTTTATCTCTTTCTTTTTATGCATAAGTTTGTGTATAATAATAATGTATGTTTATATATTTACAGATTTCTACTTCAAAAGTTATGAGCTTACTGTTGGTAACAAACAATGACGTGGTGGGACTCTTCACTAATCTAGAAGTAACCCCGGTATGGGTGATGACAGTGTTACTTTTCTTTTCGTGTTGTTCTTTTGTTCTCTTTTAGATCAAACTTTTTCGTCTTTCAAAGCTACTTATCTTCACTGTCAACCTTGCTATGTTTATCTCAGATGTTTGTATTATGTTATTCAAAGGTATGGTAGAAAATTTTCATATATATGGTGGCCTAAATTTTTGGTTGAGGTGTGTGTCCATATATTATATATGGTATGTTCTATTGGTATTTTAGTTCTTGTCTTTAAGGACATTAATCACATAAAATAGAAATTTACTGGAATTGGTTTTAGTGGTACTAATTAATACAACAATGACCGGTATATTATCTCATATTGAGACTCATGTAATCAATTTTAGAGTAATTTTGCCTAACAACCAAGGACAGTTCGAAGTGTTTAAAAACCTTCAGAATTCCTTCTATGTATTTAACAAGAAAAATACTAGCTGATAAAATAAATTTAATATATATATATATATATATATATATATATATATATATATATATATATATATATATATATATATATATATATATAACTGGTGCGGTTGAAGACTTATAAGTATTGATTTATCTTAGTTATCGAACCCTTGGTTTAAATTTGTTCCAACAGCCTTATGTTGTATAAGAGGACGTTCATGCCCGAGCTCCTGTTAGGTGATGATGTTTGACAAACACCTATTTTAATACATTTTTAATACCTATTTTATGTCCGTTTTCATAATTTTTTTATTTAATAAATTGTTTTCTTTTGTTTTGTAGAAAAATAAATAAAATCATATTTCAAGCAGAAAAAGGTGAAAAACGGCAAGGAGGTGGTAATACTTGAAGTCAAAAGGAAATTGGAGAAAAATTAGAAAAATTATCTTAGAAGAAAAAGGAATTGAGGAAATATTTTTATAATCCGATTTGTAGTCAAAGAGCCCAAACCCATTATTTTTTCCTATATATATGGGTCTCCTATCTTGTATTTGAGACACCAATTTAGACTAGATCTGATAATTAGGAGTATGATAGATTTATTATTGTCTTTCGATACAAGTTCTTTATTCTATTCAAACACTTTTGCTTGCATTCTTTATATTTAATTGTTTTGTTTCTTCTACCATGTCTAGCTAAGTTAATTCTCCTAGGATTTAGATGAAGTTAATTTAATTATTCTTGATATCTTCTCGTTTCTATTAATTGGTTCTCATAATTTTTCTTGGTGCTTAATTGTTCAATTGACAAAGTGATTTTGATATATTATTGTTACCGGATTTATTTTTCATAGTCTATGCTTGCTCCATGAAGTTTTGATAGGTTATTGTTAGATAACAAGTTTCATAGTATATGCTTGTCTCGTTAATTGATATATCTTATTTGTGAAGAAAAGATAATTGATTTTAGGGTGATTTGATATTAATTGTGATTGATTAATGGATTCGGATTCCTAGGTTTTCCTTATTTGATTTTAATTGTTAGGTTAAACAAATCTCAACTCAAATCTTTTTGTCTAGTTCTCCTGAGTTAATTGTTATGGTTTTGAAAATTCATAGTCTCTGTGAATTGATCTGTGATTGCTACAACTAAACACTGTGCGCTTGCAGTTACTTTATTTTTATACATCAATTTTTTGGCGCCGCTGCCGGGGACTATTGGTAATTTTCACTCCTTGATATTTAATTCTTCGGATTAGTTTCTTGTTCTGCATTGTTTGGTTTTTAGGGAATAGTGAAGCGGAGGAAAGTTTGGACAAGAAGATTGCTAGAAAGCCTCGTCGTCTCTTGTGAAATTTTTGGAAGCGCTTTTCGGTATTCCTATCACACCTATCTCTATTTTCTTTCCATCATTATTGAGAAATCAAAAAAAATATTAAATATTTGAAAAATCCAAAAATATTAGTTAGTTATTTGTTAAAAACCAATTTTCTGCATCATTCACTCTCATATAGGATCACATCATCTAGATTTCTTTATTGTCTTTATTGCTTTCCATCTTATACAATTGTGATGATTGCTGGAGGAAATAGGTACATACAATTTAGAGTATAACACGTAGTGTAGTGCATCCATATGTGTTTATTTCTCGTTCTTTGTGTGTTGCATCATTAAATCAATCTTAAGGGCGCCACCCAATTTCAAGATAAGGTAAGGGATTTCATCACCCTTTCCTTGGCCCACAAATCACTAATTCGTTTATCTTGCATTCCATTTTCTTAAAAAAATCAATTAGATGTTAGCCCCTAGGATTTCGCGTTCAACCAGGAAGAGAATCTAGGAGGAACAAATTACTAAGTATTTTTCGGTGGTGTCTAGGCTAGCGAAAGCTTACCTGACCTTTAGACTGGTGACTAGAATAGTGGTTAGCCTCTTGGCATTGCTTCCACCTACCTGGCCAGTCACGACGAATTCTTTTTGAGTTGTTACTTTTAGTAGTATCTTATTGTTAGGAGCAAGGTCTAGATTTTTTTTAGGATAACATAGATTTTTTCTTTTTATTTTCCATATTTTTGGGTGTTTACTTATAGCTCTTGTCTGCTACATGCTTATTTGATTACTTCTCTTGTATGCAAAGTATTTGGGTTCGAGACACTACATCTAGATTAGTGAGACAATCCGACCTTTCATCACCTGGAGTAGTAAGACGTACAACTCGATTTCTCTTCACCCACTAAAATCGAGTCAAAAGAAGTAGAAGTTCCAACAACCGTCATGGCTATCTCTCTTAAAGAACGTTGTTACCCCGCTCGTACCGCTCAACCCTCATGCATAGTGCTACCAGCAGTAACCACAAACAATTTTGAAATCAAACATCATAAAATTAGCATGTTACCTAAGTTTGCTAGGGTAGAGGGACAGGATCCATTTCTTTTCATTCGAGAATTTGAGGAAGTGTGTGTCTTACAAAAACTTCAACAACTAAGTGAGGATTCCATTAGGCTTAGACTCATTAACTTTGCTTTAAAAGAAGATGATAAACAGTGGTTTTATAGTCTACCTGTTAATTCTATTTCCACATGGGAGGGGTTTGTTGCTATATTTCTTAAAAATATTTTCCGAACCATAAGGCAAACAGACTTAGGAATGAAATCAACCAATTTCAACAAAATCAAAATGAGCCTTTTTGGAAATATTTTGATAGATTTAAAAAGTTGTTGTCTAAGTGTCCTTAACATGGTATAGAAAAATGGAGACTTTGTAAAATTCTTTATGAAGCCTTAGATAGCCAAACCACTACCTTGTTAGAGTCTCTGTGCAATTGGAAGTTTATGGATAAAACTGATGAAGAAGCTTGGCAATTTTTTGAGGAGTTAGCTGAAAGAACAATGTTGTGGGAGTCAACTAGGGAACCCAGTCAGGAAATTGAAAAATCTAAGGGCGTACATGTAGTTGGTAATTCTATTGCAACTGAAGCTAAGTTAGCTACATTCACTAGACGTCTAGAAGCCTTAGAAACCAACAAGGTGTCCTCACAAGTGTTTCTGTGTACGAACTGTAATTCTCCTACTCATTTGATAGAAAATTGTCCTGAAATTGAACAAGTCAATGCCATGTTTCAATCCAGAGTTAGGAATGATCCCTATTCATCCACATACAATTCTGGTTAGAAAAATCATCCAAATTTTTCATGGAACCAAGGTCAATACAATCAGTATAACCAAAATTCTCAACCTGCTTTTCAAAAGCCCAATCCTAGTCCATATCCAACTCAAAATCTTAACTCATATCCTCCACAAAATCTTGGTCAATATCAAAATCCAGTCCCCTTGAATCCTCCTGGTTTTACCGAACCTGATAAGAGATTTAATTATATAGAAAAGAGTTTAGAGGCATTGCTCAAATCTCAACAAAATTTCATCAACACTATGACCCAAGATAGAAAATTGCTAAATTCCAACGCTCAGGCCATATCTAAGCTAGAGGTCCAATTTAGTCAATTGGCAAACACCATCAGTGAGAGAGAGAGAGAGAGAAAAAAAAAATCGATTTCTTAGTCAACCTGAGATTAATCCTAAATTTCATCCAAATCAAAAGTCTCATGAAAATGTGAATTCTGTTATCTCTCTAAGGTTTGGTAACTAATTCAATAATCATGATGTTGTCAATACTCAAGAAGAAGATAAGCTTACATCTGAACCAAATCCTTTACTCTTGAATATTAGTCTTACACAATCTTCCAATCCCAAGAGTCCAGAAGAAGTTGAATCTAATGAGTCATCACCCTCCGATGAACCACCTTCAAAACCCCACTATGATGTGTCTATTGAAAAAGTCTTTAAGACTAAAGCCTCGTTCCCTCAAAGACTTACTTCAAATGAACAATCTGCTCAATTAGATAAGATTTTGGAAGTCTTCAAGCAAGTCAAGATTAACATTCCTCTTTTAGATGCAATTCAACAAGTTCCCTCTTATGCTAAGTTTCTAAAAGATTTGTGTACTCATAAAAGAAGCACTCATGTTCCTAAGAAGCTTTCCTAACATCCAATGTTAGCTCTATCTTGTCAAATCAAATCCCTTTGAAGTATAAGGATCCTGGTTGTCCTACTATTTTTTGTGTCATTGGTAATACTCTCATTGATAAAGCTTTACTCGATCTAGGAACTAGTGTGAATCTTCTTCCATTATCTGTCTATCAAGACTTGGGTTTAGGTGAACTTAAAGAGACTACTATCACTCTTCAGTTAGCTGACCGTTCTTTCAAAATTCCTAAGGGTATAGTGGAAGATGTGTTGATTAAGGTTGGTGATTTTGTCTTCCCCGTAGATTTCATTGTTCTAGAAATCGAGCCAGTCCAAAATCTCAAAAATCAAATTCCCATCATTCTAGGAAGACCTTTTCTTGCCACGTCTATTGCTTTTGATTAATTGTAGGAATGGTTCGATGAAACTCATTTTTGGAAATATAACGATAGATCTTAATGTCTTTAATGTAGATAATCAACCTAATGAGCTTTTTGAACAACCCGTAGGAGTTAATTTGATTGATGAGGTTGTTTCATGGTCACATCTTGAGGATATTGCAATTGAGTCCTTTCTTGAGGAAGATCTTCTGTTATATTATGAGAGTAATAAATAAATTCATGAACTATATAAGAATTTTTCTTCTGATGAGATGTTAGATGAATTAAATGTTATTTGTTCTAAGCATGGAACTCAATTTGAGGATAGTTCTTTTGATCCTAAGTCCATTGTTAAAAATTCTGTTGGTGAGCCACCCCCACTTGATTATAATCCATCTTTTTCCACTCTTGATCAGTCTTTGGTAGTTAATAATAAAACTCATCATGTTGTTAACTCTAGTGACATAGTTCATAACCAAAAATTTCAAGTAATTAATCTGCTTAAATATCAAAAAGAAGCGTCTAATTGGTCTATGAATGATGTTAATTGAATGAGTTTTATTCTGGTTCGAGATCTTCTTTCTCCAGTGGATAATATTGTCTTTTCTGTGGGTGAGTTTCACATGCTTGTTGATTGTGTTACAAAGGTAATTTTTCCTCGATCTGGTATTGGTTAGTAAGAGTTTTTCTGTGTGTCTCCCATAGTCAAGTGTAGGTATGGGGGAGTGTGTTTACTGTGTTTGTGTGTGTGTTTGTTGTGTGTGTGTTTGTTGTCTGTGTGTTTTATAGGTAGTATTGTGTTTCTTCATCATGCCCTTATCAGGTATTCTCGTCCTTTTACTTTGTCATTTTTCTCTCATTTGCATACATTGAGGACAATACATGATTTAGGTATGGGGAGAGGTTTAGTAGTATTAAAAAAGGTCCAAAAAAATGAAAAATGAAAAATTACAAAAAGAATTTTAGTCTTGTAAATTATAGAATTCTAGCCTTGTAAAACGATTGCTTGTGGCTTGATGCACCCTTACATGCTATAGTAATCTTGTGTTTCTGATGCTTTTGATTGAGAAGTTATTTTCTATGTTCTTGTGCACACACTTACACTAACAAGGTGAAACTAGTAGACTTATTGAATGTTGCAAGTAATTAAAAAGGACATGAATATGTGCAAAGTGATTTGGTTTTCATGTTTTGGGTACAAGTTGGTGTATTGAAGAGATTTTTACTTGGGATTGATTATGTTTTACCACCAAGTGAGTTTTTGAGCCTCTATGCATATCTTTTGCGTTTTATATTCGTTTTCTTGAGTGTCCACATGTTATTTGCATTGCTAGCGCTTGTTTGAGCCCTTTCTTGAAACACATGACATTATTTGATGATAAGATGATAAAGGCATTTAGGAATAACCTATATTTTCCAAATTACCACACCATTTCTATATAATCAATTAGTTACCCACTTGATCTTAATCCTATTTTTTTGGTAACACGCCACATTACATGCCTAAACCTTTTTCTTGTGCAGCCTTACTTATACTTGATCCCAAATTGTCAAAGGCTAGTAGGAACTTGAGGGAGTAATAAGGTGTGTGAGATGGGTTTACTTTTGTTCATTACTTTTGAGGTAATATTGGGTTTGATTTATTACTTGTTAGTCGATTTTCAAGCTAATTTTGAAGGAGGATTGTGGTTGCTTATATTTATATCTTAGCTCTCGTAAAAAAAACAACAAAAAAAAAATATCATGAGAGCATACTTATGTTTTTGTGATCCTTCTTCATCCGACTAATCAAGCCTTTTGTTGGAAGAAAATTAGAAAATTCATTTGTGGGGAGGATGTTTGGTGATGTGTATGATTAATTATGGTGCCTACTAGCTTTTGACACTTCACCTTATTTGGCTTTACTTGACATACCTTGTCCCTAGTTCCGTTACAACCAATGAAGACCTTTTGATTATCATCATTGATATATGTTGTGTTAAAGTTAAGATTGATACCAAATGTCAAGCATGCTTATGATTTAGTTGGAATAGAGTGATACACTTACCCTTGTTCTTGAGTGAATATTCTTTTGTGAGTGAAAGGTGAGTTATTGCTTGTTTCTACATTTGAGATCCCAAGTTTTGACTCAAAGGTGTACTCTTGTGTGCTTAGCATGATTACCAACTTATTCTTACAATTGACGTGGACTTTTGAGTACTATGCATATTTTTTTGAGTAGACTATGTGAATCCTTGCACATTCCACGACAAGACATTGCAAAGTCATTTTTGATTCTTAAGTTGATGTAGCATGAGAGGACTTGTATGTGTGGCGTTGCATTGCCATGCGATCTTTTACCTGAGCTAGATGGATTTTGTGGGTACATTCACTATAGGACCTCACAAGACCTTACTCGTCCACTAGGGCTGCCTAGGGGTTTAGAGGGCTTGTTGCACATGCCAAATACAACCGTGATCACCTACGGAAGTGGTATTATTTATTAGTTAGTAGTTTATAATATATTAGTTTTTCTCGAGGACGATCAAAGATAGGTATGGGGGCATTTGATAGGTCCATAATTTAATACATTTTTAATACCTATTTTATGTCCGTTTTCGTAATTTTATTATTTAATAAATTGTTTTCTTTTATTTTGTAGGAAAATAAATAAAATAATATTTCAAGCAGAAAAAGGTGAAAAAAAGGTAAGGAGGTGGAAATACTTGAAGACAAAAGAAAATAGGATAAAAATTGGAAAAATTATCTGAGAAGAAAAAGGAATTGAGGAAATATTTTTATAATCAAATTTGTAGTCAAAGAGCCCAAACCCATTATTTTTCCAGATAATTAGGAGTAAGATAGATTTATTATTGTCTTTCGATACAAGTTCTTTATTCTATTCAAATACTTTTTCATGCATTTTTTATATTTAATTGTTTTGTTTCTTCTACCATGTCTAGCTAAGTTAATTCTCCTAGGATGAAGATGAAGTTAATTTAATTATTCTTGATATCTTCTCGTTTCTATTAATTGGTTGTCATAATTTTTCTTGGTGCTGAATTGTTCAATTGACAAAGTGATTTTGATATATTATTGTTACCAGATTTATTTTTCATAGCCTATGCTTGCTCCATGAAGTTTTGATAGGTTATTGTTAGATAACAACTTTCATAGTATATGCTTGCCTCGTTAATTGATATATCTTATTTGTGAAGAAAAAAGAATTAATTTTAGGGTGAGTTGATATTAATTGTGATTGATTAATGGATTCAGATTCCTAGGTTTTCCTTATTTGATTTTAATTGTTAATTAGATTAAACAAATCTTAACTCAAATCTTATTGTCTAGTTCGCCTGAGTTAATTGTTAGGGTTTTGAAAATTCATAATCTCTGTGGATCGATCTGTGATTGCTACAACTAAACACTATGTGCTTGCAGTTACTTTATTTTTACACATGAATCAATATAATATATATCTATCCATAAAAAGAATATATAATTAACTTCTAGAAATTCATTTTGATGAAAGATGTTAAAGTATTTTATAGTTTGTATCTTGGACAAGAACATCAAATATTACTAATAAATGTCAGGATTGCAACAACAATGTTGAATGCACAAATATGACATTCAATTAAATAAAAAAATATAGGTTCACGAATTGTTAGGAACGGGCATTTCACGATTTGTAACTGGGAACGAGGAATTGGAAGTATTTCTTGAGTTCGGGGTGGGGATCCAGGAATATTTCAAAAAAAGTTCGGGAATTGGGCTTGGATCGGGAATCAGAGTATCCCACCGTGATACCCGCTCCCCAATTTTTAGATTTAAGAAGATATTACTCCCTCCATACCATCCAGTTATTTACATATGGGTTGTGCACGAAAATTAAGAAAAAATGAATTATAGGATAAAAGTAGAAAATTGGGTAAAGTAATTGGATCTATCAATATTTAATGTATAAAGTAAGTACAATGAAATAAGATAATGGATGTGGTTACATTTTATATTATCAAATTTTATAGTGTTTTTGAAAGTTAAAAAATTGAAAGACATTCACAGAGAAAATTGTAAGTAAATAGTCGGGATAATTGTAGTACATTTTTATGTGTATATTAAATAAATTAATAAAAATAAATACAGTTAATATGTATTATTACTATTTTAAAATTTTAATTAATTGATCAAATTCAATAATAAAATGTAATTAAATTATAATAGTTCTAGAATTTAGTTGAGTTTTATTTTAAGTGCCTGCATTTAGTTTAATAATGAAAATATTTAAATCCAAGCTAGTATCCAAAAATTTGACATAATTTCAAAATATTTCTTCGATTACTCATAACTAAAATGGCAATTACCTTACTGATGTTCGAGGAAATTCGTAACAATACGAATCAGATGTTGCTAGAATCACGGAGCAAAATATGTAGATTTCAAACTATTTTAATCAAGAACACGAAGAACATGAGATAGGAGCTATAGATTTTGTAGCTGATCTTGTTTGTTAATTGATTCGTAGAATGCCAGAGAAATGTGTTTATTCTCTCTTACAGTAAACTATCAATCCTCTGAAAAAATGAGGCCTATGTACCCTTTTATAGGGGTTCAAGCCACATGTAATTCTTGGAGGACATATATCCTAGACGGGCAAGGGTTTGGTTCGATCAGGGCCCAAGTGTGCATGATGTTGGTAGGCTGTCGTATAAAATCCCGTAACTGATCACATGACCCAAGCTATATCAGCTATAAGAGGTTGTCATGAAATCGTGAGCACATAGATTCTTGTCAAAAGAGGTATAGAGATGTGACACCGGCGGACCTCGCATGCAACCCCTTGAGAATTGGTTGTGCGATGCGATGCGATCCCAGAATAGCGCATGCGATCCTTAAGAGCCTGACCATATTGAGCGATCCACCCATGAGATCCCTTGAGATCTGGTCATAGACCTTCTTGAATTAATGCATTTGACACTTGAGGGCCTGGCAACGCGAGGCGGTCCTTGGACCACACATGCGACCCTGGAGACATGGCCATGTGTCTTCTACGTACATGTGACCCTTGGGGGCCATGCACCATCTTTTGTTGATGTCATGAGATGTCATTTAGAGATTTGTAGATATGTTGATGCATCTCGCATGAATCTTACAGAGATGCGATCTCGTATGGGTCATGTTATGCGATCCCTAAAGGGACCATGCTAATCTTCTTCTGTGAATATCAAGTGATTTCATGTATTGTTGATCCATATTCAATATTTGAGCCCATTAAAAAAATGAAAACGTAATATAGGCAATTAGACCTGTTTATGACTTATATGGAGACTTGGGCAATACGTATTACAATTCACAAATATGTAGGAAGTTAAACATATTATCTATTATCAATATATATATAATATGTGTGTAGTCATGATGAGTCATGCATGAGACGCTAGGTTTACTAGTATAGATAATAAAAACATGCAATTTTTCCTCAAAAATATTTTCAAACATACCATTTTTCTAGAAATGTTTAGGCTAGTAAAAACCTAGGAAAAGCTATAGTAAAGGGTTAATTCAAGTATATTTGCAAAACATAAACAGTGGTATTAGGTACGGTAAGTATACACTAATACAACATATATATGTAGAAAGTATCCAACTACCCCAGAAATGTATTAGGTAATTGTAATAACTGAACAAACGTTTAATAGTCAATAAGTCATGTACGAAAATAAGATTAATAGAAAAATTATATATATAATAAAACTTTAGTTATGGTTAAACCTCTTAATTTATGTAAGAAGAAAGTGTCATTGTTTGTACAAGGACACAAAAGCTTCTTGTAGTTAATAAGCTCCTATTTGTCGTGTAAAACCAACTAAAGTGACTGCCCATCTATAACCCTAATAGCAACCCCCAACACCTTTCCTTATTCTCTTGTTTGGTAATTCCATCTTTTTGCTTTCTTTAAGAACTTCTTTATCTCTCCCCTCTCCTTTGTGTTTTATTTACTCTAATACATGATCAAGAATTACATAGAAACGACACTATAATTTAACACATACATGGATGATCAAACCGGTGGGGGGTCTAGTGATGATGCTCCGTCTTGTCCACGTGGACACTGGAGACCTGCTGAAGATGATAAGCTCCGGCAACTTGTTGCTCGGTATGGTCCTCAGAACTGGAATTCTATTTCCGAAAAGCTGCAAGGAAGATCAGGTAAATTCGATCATATATTGTGTGTGCGCGAGAGCGTATGAAGTAATTATCCACTGCTATAATTAAGCTTAATCTTTTATCAGATATATATAAATTTGCACCATTTGATGAAATTAAAATATCATGTAATCTTGTTGATCTTTTCTTTGTTAGAAACATACGCACATATATTATTTATCTTGCTTGAAATATTAATTATTAAGAAGATATGCCTATGTCACCGTTTACTAAGCAATAAAATAAAAAATCTCATAACAAACTTAACGGTCTAATTAAGTTTTCATAAGGCTTGCTGATCCCTTTGAATTTTAGTACTGAAAGCAATATTTATATTTTCTCTGAGTTTGTGAATTCATAATGAGTCATGCACATGTCACAGTTAATAAACAAGAACCAAATAGCAAGGAATGATAAATTTGACAGCAAGTGATACGTGAATATAACTTTTCAGATGAAAATGATTTATATCCTTCTCATTCCTGTTTCAGACCAATTATTTTACAAGCAAACCTTAATTAATGTTCAATTAATAAACTTTTCAGTAGTGGAATTGTATAAAACTATATACATGTATGTTATTGAGGATTCGTTGATAGCCAGTACTGGCAAGAAGTCTGATCCTCCTTGCTAACGATAACCAAACACATGCACTTTGAAAAAAAATCTCGCGCATTAAAAGAAATGAAATACATGCATGTGAGAAAACAATCTAATATCTCTTGATATTAGTTGGCAAACGTAATTAATTAAGTACGTCTAATTTTAATTTGTATATGTAGGGAAGAGCTGCAGATTGAGGTGGTTTAATCAACTAGACCCTAGGATTAACAGGAAGCCTTTTACAGAAGGAGAGGAAGAACGTCTTCTTGCAGCTCACCGTATCCATGGAAACAAATGGGCACATATATCTAGACTATTTCCAGGCCGAACGGATAATGCAGTGAAGAATCACTGGCATGTAATTATGGCAAGAAAACAAAGAGAACAATCTAAGCTAGCTGGTAAACGAAGTTGCCCGGATGGTAGTAGTACTCATGTTCATCATCCAAATAATAGCTCCAAAACCTGCTGCACCAACACTCATTTCCTGGAGTTCGAAAATTATAAGAAAATAGATTCAAGTACTTTATGGAACTTCAGACCATCGATTTCAAAGGATCGCTCAGGGAATGCAGATAGAGAACGTGTAAATTACTCAATCCCTAATAATTATTTTAGAGGCAGTTCCTCAAATACAAATCATTTTCATCACCGATATCATTTGAGTCCTTCGATTGAAGGTACTTTATACCCGCGGGATTTCGGTTCACGTTCGGACTCAGGTTACAAGATGCTACACTCTAAGCATGGTGATCAAGAAAGTAGTAGGAATGGGACGATCAAGAAGAGGGACATGGTTATTAGTCCAAGTGACAATTGGCGAATAAGTGATGATTCGAGGGCCACTAGTCATCAGCAAGTAAGAGAAGATGAATCCATCAAACAGAAGGAGATACCTTTCATAGATTTTCTTGGTGTTGAGTCTCTTAATTCTTGATTGCCAATTATTTATGGACCCGGCTTATAATTATAAGTTACGAGCTAGCTAGTTGATAGTTCTATATATGTATGTTCACTGTACAGGGAATACCGATATAGTTCCAGCTTCAGGAGCTGCACCGTCGTCCCTGTCCTTAAATTTTGTAAAATGGGCGCTATTCGTTTAAGTATTATGGCATGCGGTATGCCACATGTAATTAGTTTGTTATGGTATATGTATGGCGGGACAAAAGAATAGAATGTGCCAAAAAGAATTAGAATATAAGAGTTGGGACTTGGGAATACTAAATTTATTAACCGAAAGATTTCAAAAAATGAAAACAAATATTAAATGAAAGGCTTAACATGTGCCCTAAGAGCAACTTCAAGAGGAGCATCTAATTAATTCCTTAAAAATATTAAAAATAGAAAAATGATACATGCCTCAAAAATAGTACTCCCTCCGTCCCGCTCAATTGTTTACATTTGAGTTGGACTAGATTAATGAATATAAGTAAAGTAGAGGAAAAAGTAAGAAGAATGAGTAACTGGTGGACCCATCAATATTTAAGGTATAAAGTAAAGTGAAGGAAAATAAGTAGTTAATTTTTATATTATAAAACTTTACTATTTTTGGAAAGTTTTGGAATGTAAAAAAATTGATGAGACATCCCAAAAAGAAAGTGTAAAGAAATAGATGGGACGGAGAGAGTACTAAAAATTATTACAAAATATTTATGTGTCGTGCTTAGAATGAAAACTTTTCTAATAATGATATGATCGAGACTCAGTGTGCATAAATATGCGCCCTTAATTAATATATGCCACGTGTTGGAAACAAATTTGGGGTACCTAACAATCCTCAAATAAAAAAATCATACTGTTAGTAACTTCCAGTAATATATTATAGGTAACTCCAACAATATTTCTTATGTTTGCTTCTTATAAATATAATAATATTTAATTTTAACTTCATCAAGAAAAAGTTGTAAAAAAGACATGTAAAAGAGAAGAGAAATGAGTATTTTATTGATGAAAAGAATATAAAAAATGATTATTATTTTCTTAACGATAAGGTATAAGAATTGTATTCTAACTTTAAATAAAACTGTTAAAGTACAATTTTGTGTCAAATTAAAGGCATAAGATAAGCTGCACGCGGGTAGCTTGTTTGGTTTTTATGTAACTAGTTAGATCTAGCAAAAACGGATTTATATATTGTTAAAGCCGATTTTCGTCACCGACATCATCAAATATTCGGATCTTCACTTAAAGAACTTGACGAATTAAAGTAGGGTTTATAAGAATTTTAGATTGAGCTCGAGGGCTTATTCTCTAGAATTCTCATAGTGTTGGATCCTCTCAAGTTGCCTACGTATCTCTATTATATAAAGAATCAAGTCTACATAATTATGTTGGTAAAAGTTACCTTATTCGATTAGAAGTGTGTTGGTTTTGATGTTTCGATTCTTCGGGATCAAGTCATCCGATAGGAGTGAGTTTCTTTGCCGACTAGAATCCAGATCAAAATAGGACCGTTCCCACCGTCATACACCCATAGTGAGCAATGGGCTTAATGACTTGAATGGGCTTGAATGTTTGTTATAATCCATATTTCGATAGGTAATTACAATCATATCGGGATATAATTTCATTGGATGTAGTCGGAAAGAGTAGTTTTCATCGGCCCAAATATCTCTATCGGGAAGAGTAATTTTTATTTGCCCAAATACCTCTATCGGGAAGATGTTTCCTTCTTTCTTCTATCGGCCCATGTATTTCCATCTGAAAGAGGTTTCTTTCTTTATTCTATCGGTCCATGTATTTCCATCGGGAAGAGTTTCCATCCTTTTTTCTATTGGAGTTGGATCGGGTTCAAATTCATTCTCCAACAAGTTCCCAATTTTCAATGAGAGTTGCTATCATTGAAAATTTATTAGTAACATTGCTTATTTCCCGATCAAAATTCAAAGTAACATTGCTTGTTTCCCGATCAAAATTCAAAGTAACACTGCTTTTTCCCGATCAAAATTCAAACGGAGCTTCATTTCCCAATCAGAATTCAACAGAGCTTGATTTTGTCATTAAGTCAGGTCTAAATATTTATCCCGATCAAGACGTTTTTCCCAATCACATAGTACATAATAGTCCGCTGCTCCCATTTTCATAGGACATAGTTGAAATTAGTTTTTTTTTCAATCGAACGAATACTTCCGGCAACATCGTACTTCAAGACATCTCAGCTGATTTCAAGTCAATCCACGATAGATTAATTGACATTCATCGGGCCCGTGCAAGAACTCGTCCCGATCGATTTACAAGATTTCTTCAGTAATATAGTAAATGCTTATCTTTATTTCTAGTTGTTATGTAGCTTCATTCACTTTCACATGGCTTTCTTCGAGTTGCATTATTTTGCATCGAGCTATTGTCAAATCATTGGGCTTATGTGAAAATAATTTCCCGATCAAACTTCTTATCTTCACTTCATCATTCAATAGACTCCAAACTTCAATAGCATGCATTAGTCCCCAGTAATAGAATTTAGAATTGTTCCTAGTCATTGTTTTTTTAAACATATCTAACTCATTACTTTTTACTTTAGGTTGATAGAAGTATTGTCCCAATCCAGTACTATATCTTGATGTAGTCACCCATCCAGATCTAGTAGTCTTCTTATCGAACTTCTTTTTATAAACTCATCACATCGATCAAATTTCATTATTTTTTACTTCCATCGAATTTAGATGACGTTTCCAATCTCTGTTGCAGGCTTACATTACAATATCTTCTAAATCATTTCATTGGCACGATTAAAATCCATTGAAAACACAGTGCTTTAATCGACCATAAATATTTGATTGACCAAAGATGGCCATAAAAATTTTGATCTGTCATGAACATATGGACAATCACAGAATTTTGAATCGCTATGAAAATTTCGATCGATCTTGAGAATTAATCGGTCAGAGAATTTTTATCACCATAAAAATTTGATTGGGGATAAAATGTCTAGTCAATGTCAATATGGAGATACTGGATTAAATTTCGAAATGTATCTGAACATACTTTTCAAAACTACACATATTTGTTGAAAATTGTAATAATTCAACTTTAGTTTTTTTCATGTATCCATGCATATGACTTTGGAATTCTAATTTGGAACAAGTGTCCTCATTTTGGCCATAGCATGTTTCTGCCTTTTGATTGCCGATAACAAAAGTATCAACTCAAGGCTTTGTTCTAAATTGAGTAAAGTTGGATTCATCAATCCCCATATACCAAACTATCGGTCTAAGTATTCTTAGCTAGAGCTCGACTAACCAAACCGCCTTATGGTTTGACTAGTTAAGCCTGTGCTTTCGAGTCACAAAATATAAAGTAGCTAACTTTTCTCGGAGCAAGGATGATAGGTCGTCCGTAAGCCACATATTTTGTCAAAAGACTTTGCTTACCAGTTTCTCATCTTCCGGTTGCCAGTACCCCGACTTTTATGAACCATCATAGCTCAAAGCCATTTTTTCGGTCCATTTGGATTATCCTGGCACTTTAGTGATTTTCACATTATATTAGAATGTGATTAGGCACTGATGTAGGTCAGATCAAGTTTGGCCTCCCTCGAGTACCACAACATTTGATCAAGAAGGTAATGGACTCCATATTGACCACATAATACATATCATACATTCAAGCAAATAGATCCAGTATGAACACAAACTTGCAATTTTATTGAAATAGAACTCTTAGTTGAATGTATCATAAAACATTGATATCCTACAATTAAGTTCTACAAAGATACTGATTGATATAAAGAGTAACGAACTCAATCACATGTCGAATAGAGATGGCACATGGACCATCTCTTTGTTGTTACTTCCTAGATCTAAGTCCTACATTTGAATATATAATCATCAAGCAAACAATACTGATAGTACCTTTTCAATCGAGCCAAATTCCATTTTTTTATCGTGTAATGTCCATCTTTGCCAATTTACAAGTGTCGACCTAAAGCATGGCATGATCTGATAAGGAACTTCCCGGTTGGGTATGTTTTCAAAGTTGATAGAATTTTCTTCAGTTAGGAGACCATGCCTTTTGATCGGGTGACCGGTCTCTTTTCCTTGCATTGGATCGACACATTTTTTTTATTTGGGGAACGATCTCTCCATGCGTTCCATCGGCTCGGGCTGCCTCTTCTTCCCATCCCCAAAATCTCCTCCTTCCTCCTAATGTTTTCAGCTCTTGTGTACATGTCATTTAGTAATTGAGGAGGGAAATCGAATAATGAATTCAACAATTTATGACTCTATGTCGGTTCCAATCCTCCCAAGAAGAATCCCATTGCTTGTGACTCATCGAGTGATGATACATTTTCACATTCCTGCTTAAACCTCTTTAAGTACGATGTCAATGACTCATTGGAGCTTTGCCTCACATTGATCAAAGAGACAGTTACCTGACCAGTTCACCTGTTATAATCAAAGTGTTTCAAGAACTTAGACTTGAGTTGTTCATACGACTCGATGGATCCTAGTAGGAGGGTCATGTACCAACCTTGAGCATTATCCTTTAAATATACTTCAAACAATTGGCACATGGTACTTCGACTATGATCGGCTATCTGCATCTGCCTTTCATATTGAGTAACATGCTCATAAGGATCAATTTTTCCATAGTAAGAAGTCATCTTTGGTATGGTGCGGCTTTTGCGAGGTATATACTCATTTATCTCCCTTGATAGTGGAGACTCGGTAGAGTATTGACCCACTCCCCCACCCATCATTATTCGTTCCATTTTCTCCATCCTATCCATCAGTGTAACAACATCAACGCCCGATCTAGGTTGATCATTGTCTGGTTCATAGACATCTCGGTCTTTAGCTCGATACCTGCCATCTTTTCTTTGTTCATCATCTCCATCTACATAATCATCTTCCTGATAATCAACATTCCATTGTAATTGTCTTGATAGTCATCATCCTGATCATCATCACCATCGTCATTGTCTCCCCCATCTCCATTTTCCCGATGGGGTGGACTCTTTCGAGGGGGTTGTCCACCACCAAAGGGATTTTCCCTACGGGAATAAGGTGGCGCTCTATGATGACGATTTATTCTCCAATCGATATTGTGTTGTCTCTCCATTCTAAACTATTCTTTAGCAATTGCACGAGTTATTTCTTGTCATTGCAATCGTAATGCGTTGATTCTCGAACCTCTATCTATTTTCTCGTCGATTGCACTAGTTCGCTTCTTGCGAGACTGACTTCCTCCTTGTTGATGTGTATTTTTAGAGTATCGTTCACAGGGAAGGACTGATATCAATACCAATTCCAAGTCTTTTGTCTCTTACAATTTAGAAGTCTGGAGAATAATTTGGTGGTGTGCTTATCTATTAACTAGTAAACAATTAAAACCTATATAATATATGTGAGAGAAAACAATCTAAGAATTAGGATTCTTTAATTGGCTATCATGAATTGTTAGGTCTAGAGTATCGTAGAGGGGGGTGGGGGGGGGGGGGGGGGGGGGGGGGGGGGGGGGGGGGGGGGGGGGTTGAATACGATACTCACAATTTATTCGATTTCTTTCGCGGATATATATATGTGTTCTTACTCGAAATCAAATCAACCAAATCACAATACGAGTCCGGAATATATCGTTTTATAAATATAAACCACGAAGGGTGCTACAAATCTAATCCGTAGGATTAGCTACAATGAGTTCAAGTTACAATAATCAATACACTTGATAGAATTTAAGGCACTATCAATTACTTCTCTCAAAACCTTAAGCTCTCAAACTCTCTCGTATTAAATTCTTGTAATTGTAAAAGAACTGAAGAAGACAATGTCTTATGTCCAATTTGTAGTCTTTAGAAAAACTATCGAAGCTTTAGAATGAATCTCAGCCTCTCATTTTCACCAACCATTATGACTGCCTTCAATGCAAAATACCAACTTCTTTTGTAAAAACCATCGAAGACATAATATCTGAACTTATTCGATAGATTTCAATAAGAAACTATCGAAATAAGTTTCTTAACATTCCAAAACCAATTCGAGAGTTTTAAATATAAAACTATCGAACCTTTGAATAAGTCTTATTTCTGACCACTTCGATAGTTTCTAATTAAGAAACTATCGAATTATTCTCCACAATTTCGATGGTTTCCAAAAGAAAACTTATCAAATCTTCTTTACCACCTCGATGGTTTCCAAAAGGGAAACTATCGAATCTTTTGAATACCACTTCGATGGTTTCCAAAAGGAAACTATCGAACTCACTCATTTGCAGTTTGGTCCTTGAGGATTCTTTCACTTTGCAATCAAGATATTGCACTTCATTTTAACTTAACACATCTTATCAATCTTTCTTTTAACTTCCAGGATGTGTCAGGTCTGACTTAACCTTCTGAGACGATAAAACATGTTGATCTTCTTCAATTGTGCTGACACCTAGTGCAACTGGTCTGGTTCACAGATGACTAACACTGATTCATACCTCTATGTCTCCAATACAATACAATTGACAAGTCCTTTGCAGTCTTGGTTGCTTCAACATAAAATCACTGAAATCCTCTGGTACTAACTCTATATCACACAAACACTTTTGTAGTCTTGAAAGTCTTGATTCTTTATTTGTCACTGAGGCCTGAACATATTAATGAACTTCTTTCCGTGACCTGTTTACGGACTTCAAGAATACATATCATATTTTGATTTCTTGAGTTTACCCTGTATTATGTTCTTATGGATTCCTGTGCTTCAGTTAATATTATTATATGTCTTGATCCCGTGTTGAGTTATAGTTACCTCTATTACATATTGCGTTACATTATGCTTTACATGAATGTCTAATATGTGTCTCTTGTTAGCTAAAAACAATCCTTCTTATATTTATAAAATTATCTCCCAAGGTAGATTATAGTGCCTACAATTATCCCTTAAACGCCACTCTCATGGGCATATAAAACACAATTATAGACTATTAAAAACCAAGGATTATAAGTTTCACAATTCGCATATCAATCTCCCGATCTAATACTTAAATTGTGTCTATAAAATCATGTACTAGAATTATAAATCCTCTCCCGATTCCTTATAATTCCTATGGATACAATCAAAGGTTCGCGACTCCCTTAACTGTGTTAAGCGCTCAATGACAGATTAACAAGCCAATCAAATCACAATACAACTAGACAAACATGTAAGCCAACGAATATTACCCAACCCTTGGATAAAGGGATTAGATACTCATGATTGAATAAAACATATATAAATTAATACCACGAATCATGAGCATAAGAATTAAAGCACGAAGAATACAACTTTACAAGTTTCTTTGAAATTCGGATGAATCCCTTCACTCCTTCTTTCAATCTCCCTCTCAAATTGTTTCCCTCCCTTCTCTCTCTAAAAGTACGGCTATCTCTAATTCTATATTATAATATGTTCAAGTCTTCTGTTTACAAGCTGTATATAAACCTAATATAAAAGTGTTTTTTAATGCTTCCTAGGAAAATAAAAGTAATTTCCCAAAATAAATTGAATTCTGAATGTAAATTTCATAATCTGTCGTCTGGGTCTGTTTCTGGGCTTCTCCACTTGAAATCTTGATGTTGGACCACTTTAGAACTGTAGATAATTCTGTTATATTTGCATGGGCTGTAAGATCGTCCAATTATGTTGTCTAGAACTTCAGTTATGGCCCAACAGTGATGTATGCACGTGTAGACCAATAAATCCGATTTTCTTTTATTTTATGTCCAAATAACTCAAATTCCTTCCAAGTATAGGAATTCTTTATTTCCTGTCATAAAACATTAAACTTTAATCAATAATAACCAATTATTTATAAAATACTATAAACATGAGAATAAAATCCTGTAAACTATATATAAATATATACTCTATCACTCCTCCCCTTGATGCTTGGTTGAAGTCGTCATCCAGATTTTTCCCTCGAACTATGTCTCATCGACTCCGATTGATATGTTTTTCCTTCTTACCAGTTTTGGGTGAGCCAATCACACTTTTTTCTCCCGAAGATGTCATCCTTTTTGTGCCAAGCCTAAGCTCCTCTAGAGCGGTTGTTCGATCGAGGCCTCTCCCCCGATCGACACTGAGTGCTGTAACAGGATTAAGATGCACACTCGGGCGTCCGCTATCGACCCCCACCCGTTTAATCACTGAGCGGAGTGGTCGACCAGTAGAGGGGGTGGAGGTATTGAGCAAGTCTTGGTTTGTTTCGGTTTAAAATTTGGTTGCAGACATGGTTGAATTATGCTGGTAATTCGTGATCCTTTAAGCAGTTCTCACAGACAGCGCCAAATGTTGAAACCGATTTTCGTCACCGACGGCTTCAAATATTCGGGTCTTCACTTAAAGAACTTGACGAATTAAAGTAGGGTTTATAAGAATTTTAGACTGAGCTCGAGGGTTTATTCTCTAGAATTCTTAGAGTGTTGGATCCCCTCAAGTTGCATATGTATCTCTATTATATAAAGAATCAAGTCTACGTAATTCTGTTGGTAAAAGTTACCTTATTCGATTAGAAGTGTGTTGGTTTTGATGTTTCGATTCTTCGGGATCAAGTCATCCGATAGGAGTGAGTTTCTTTGCCTACTAGAATCCATATCAAAATAGGACTGTTCCCACCTTCATACACCCATAGTGAGCAATGGGCTTAATGACTTTGGTCATTAAAATCCCATCGGGATATAATTTCATTGGGTGTAGTCGGAAAGAGTAGTTTTCATCGGTCCAAATATCTCTATCGGGAAGAGTAATTTCTATCGGCCCAAATACCTCTATCCGGAAGATGTTCCCTTCTTTCTTCTATCGGCCCATGTATTTCCATCGGAAAGAGGTTTATTTCTTTATTCTATCGGCCCATGTATTTCCATAGGGAAAAGTTTCCTTCCTTTGTTCTACTGGAGTTGGATCGGGTTCAAATTCATTCTCCAACATATACTAATAATCGAATTGAAAATTTTAAAACCTAGATAATTTAATATTTGAATTAGTTAATTCGATATTAATCTGAAAATTAATTTGATTCGATTTAAAATTGTTTGAATTGAAAATTTTAATAAAAAATAATTTGAAAAACTAGATTCGGTTATGACCTAAATAGAATAATAAATTCTCCAAAACCGAATGTGACTCATGTATGGGATCTTATATTTTTCCGATTTTAAAATTTGTAATTAAACTTTTCTATAGTTTTTGTTTTTGAATTTTTTTTGTCTAGTTATTCTAATCTTAACAGATTATAGTCCACACTTTTAACTCCATAAGTTAATTCATTCATAAGCATAATTTATATTTAAAACAGTTCTATATCAAAAATAACACAATTATGTAATCAAAATTTCTGAATATTTTAAATACTATATAGTGAATTCGGGAAATAGAATACTTGAAATTTAAAAATTTTAATCACTGTTTATGTAATTTTTTACATGAGAAATTGGGTTGAGCCAGACCCTTTGTAACTTGAAGGATATACGTTATGAAGGTAAACAGAGTCGTTCATTACGCAATTCTAAATTTTGGGCCAACAAAGTTGTATACGAGGCATTTTTGGCATTTTCACTAAACTTTTGTGTCACGTTAAATCAATTTTTTCTAGGCAGTGTTCCAATTAATATATATAAAAAAATCACGAAATCTATTTTTATAATTCGTCTAATGATAACAAATGATTCTTAAATTACATGTACAATAAGGTTAACATATTAAATGGAAGAAATTTTTATTTTGTTTGACTGAGGTGAATGAAAATGAAAGAAAAGTAAACGAAGTTTGAATTACAATATTCTCCATTTCATTCTTAACCATATATATTCGAGTTTAAACACCCTAATTCGAGAAAAAAAATATTTTAGTTTTTTCATCCTCATTTTCTTCACAATTTCTTTCATAATTAATTAGGTCTAATTTTTTTGCTCTTCAGATTCCATTTTTTCCTTTTTACAGGTTGTTTTATTTTAATATTAGGGGGTTTATTCAAATGAGATTCTGTATGATTTTTATTGATTCTCAAAATGAGAAGGTGTTCACTATGGATTTTAAACAATCTTTTAAAATTTGAAGGTATTCAATCCAGATTTTAAATAATTCTGCAAAATATGTTGGTATTCAATTGAGATTAAAAAAAATCTTTTAAGATCTGTGGATATTCAATCAAGATTTTAAAAAATCAAATAAAATCTCAAGGTATTCCAATATCAACAGATTTGCACAATTCATGGATTTTGAATTATTTATGGGAGAGTTTATATGTAAAATCAGCAACGTGAAATCTGTTGGTGCTAGACAATATTTTGGTGGATTTATAAATTATAACATATTTGTAATCAAAAATGAAAAAAATTAAAGTAAGAAGATGTGTTATACCAGTATTTATATCTCACGTTTACATCTTCTTTTTTCATTGAGTGTTATTGGCTAGTCTCTGGAAGGTACATAAGCTTTTCTTCTTCATTTCCATCAATTATCTATAAAGTAATAACTATGTTGCATATATATGTTTTTGTTAATACATGTCTATAATGTATGTTTTTTGTTACATATCATATAATATTTTTTATATGTTCTAAACATTTTTAAAATGATTAGCACTATCATGGCTGATTTACAAAGTGCCAAAAAAAGAAGCGGTTATGATCAATTGTCAAAAGACGAGAGTGATGGATTGTTAGAACTTATGGTTGATGCAGCAAATCGAGGATGACGTATGTTATTCCCAAATGACCTAACAGAATTGTAGAAGGGGGGGTTGAATACAATTCTTGATATTTTCTTAAACTTAAAACAATGATAAAATAAAACTGAACTGAATAAACAAAAACACAAGATATAAATAATTCAGTTGGATTGTTTGATGATCCAACTGAAGTGTTTTTATTGCGGAAATAATCTGTGATACAAAAGTACACAGCTGCTCAGTTACAGAGTTGTAGAGAAGAATGCTCTCAAAGATAGCTAATACAAACTATTTGTTTTTCTTCTCTTACACCTTTCTAACTGCTACACTTGGTTATATATTCCCAAGTTTACAATACTATTTTTGGCTACTCTAAAGTACACTAAAGATAACCGCCAATAGTTTGCTTTTCATCCCTTTGTCCAGTGGTCCTTGGAGATCCTTGCTTTTGTCTTCATGCTTATTATGATCACTCCCAAGAGCCCAATTGGAAACTGGGATGTTTCCTTATTCCCCATGTCCATTTTAATGGTTTCCAATGCAAAGTACACTTCCACATCACCTTTAGATCTGTTCAGTAAACTGTCACTATCACTTTGTCAACTATTCAGAAAAGCAATAATGATTCGTTGATAGCAGGGAGATGTGTTTCGTTGATAGCTTTATTCTCCATTTCGTTGATGAGTAAACTTCATTTCGTTGATGAGTAAACTTCATTCCGTTGATGGTGTATCCTTGTTCCGTTGATAGAGTAATCTTCATACCGTTGACATGTCTTCACTTAGGCAAAATTACAAGGCATGATATACTTACAATTAACCAACCTATTTTGCCTATCTAGTACTTAGTCAACATGACTTAGGAAACCTATCTAATACATACATCAAATGCATATCAAACTGTGAAGTATTGTACAGTGCAATTGCTACAACACTCATTCCGTTGATGAGCTTCCTGTCAACGAAACACTGCAAAGCATGCCATTTCGTTGACAGTTACAAAATAACTTAATACAAAATCTACTAAGTGTTTTTACAATTATCATCAAGAATCAACATATTCCTAACAACGTATTAATAGTGGTGTCCTTACTAAACAAATTGTGATTGATCGAACTCTGCCCCCTCTTAATTCAAAATTTAAGTGTAATAAGACTTATAGCAATTATCAAAGTCGACTGAAATGGTTTGAAGGCCGATATACTTTTTACTCAACTCTTTTAAAGTTTAGTTTTGGTTTTGGATATGACTCTACGTCAAAAACTTTCACTGCTCGAAATGAAGTATGGGATGAGTACATAAAGGTATAGCCAAATTTTTATGCTATTATTCATCTAAACACATAAATGGTTTTTTAATTCTAGAATTCGTTATGCTAACAATTTTTAACAATGTTCTTTGTGTCAGGCTCACATGCGCTATGAGGCATTTGATGACTACGAGGACTTAAAAATTGTTGTTGGAAATGGTGTCACGGTTGGAAAAACTCTATTAGATTGGGTAGTTCTACTGAAGCAAGAATACTAGAAGCCGGTGCAGTGAGGGACTTGCGAATTGACGACTTGGCTTTTGATGTTGATAGTGAGGTATTTGTGCTAAAAAAAGGGCTCATCACCAATGGGCACCAACGGGTTGATAGTGATAACCTTTTCGACTTAATACTACACTTAACAAACAAGTTAACTTAACCAAATAGCTAGCTCTATTTGACTGATCTAGTAACAACTTTAATAATTTTAAATCAGCCTACTTAATGCAATATTGTACTTAAGGTCCTGTAAGATGTCAACCCTAGCAAAACCTTGAGCTATAAGCACTGAATAGTTTAGAACAGTGACATAAACAACAACAACAACAACATTCTTTACGAACTTTTCAAGTAGCAACTGAAACTGTTATCCCACATTCCCACCTATGCTATGTCCCACGATCACCTTTTCTTCTGGTAGCAGGGCCGCCCGAAGCTCTAGTAGTGGTTCTAATTGGTCAAATAAAGTAATCATCTGGTTGCGCTATTTTGGGTTGATTCCAGCACCACCAAGATCCACGGTCGTGACCTTGTGGCATGTTGACTTCAGTAGCGTGGCCACCTTGTATCCAATATATTTTAAGTACACAGGGGACTGGGTAGGAGTAAGGACTTGAAGTCAAGGGTATTACCTTGCTGATCTAAATTTTAAGAAAGTCACTAGTGGGCGTCAGTCTTGTTTATTATAGTATACGTTTCCTTTAGGCTCTATAAAGGTTCAGAATATATATACTTTGATGCCTATCATTTATGTTCCCATGTAAAATGTTATTAGATAGACAGAATGATTGATTGCACCTTTCAAACAACATAAATGATCTATTACATAAATGCTATCAGTAAATACTCTATTGCACCTTTCTAATCCGAGCCTTCTGATTTTATTACAGGTTTTTATGCAATGGACAGTGGAAAAATACTGTAGAACAAAATAGATGAAGAAGAAATTGAAAATGAATTCTCTGATACAGTTAAGTTTTTACTGATGGATGTGTTAAAAGAAAATTTAACTATGATGCATCAACCTGTTAGTCGTTCTCTAAAACGACGACCTATAATGAGGACGGGTTACTCTTTTATAAATAATACGATGATAGAAGATCCTAAAAATTTTCGCAAATTACATAAAATGTATCCAAATGTGTATTTTAAGTTGTATGGTATTATAAGAGAGGGAACTTATTTGGAAGATACAAGATATGTGTCTATTGAAGAAATGGTTGTTATGTTTCTACTAATTGTGGGACACAGTGATCGTTACTGTAATGTTCGACAAATATTTGACCGTTCACACTTCACATCTAGTAGAAATTTTAATAAAGTTCTGAAGGCTCTGAATAATATAGCACCACAGATGATGGTAAAGCCCGGGGGTATTTCTCCTAAAATTTCTGCAAGTACAAGATTTTATCCTTACTTTAAGGTAATTTTTCGAACTAAAAATATAATAATCTGACTAGAGTCTAGTTCAGTTTTTTAATTCTAATGTTATCTTTTCATGAATGAATATTTTTATTTAGAATTTTGTTGATGCAATTGATGGAACTCATATTCCAGCTACGGTGAAAGGTCGAGATGTAAGCAGCTACCGTAATTATCAGGAAATTAATTCTCAAAATGTTTTGGCTGCTTGCAGCTTTGATTTGGAATTCACTTATGTGCTTAGTGGGTGGGAAGGTTCAGCACACGACGCAAAACTATTAAATGATGCATTATTAAGGAGAAATGGGTTGGAAGTTCCTCTAGGTAACATGTCTTTTATACTTGTGTTTATTATTTTCCCTATATTTATAATCTTGTAAATTTTCATTTTATAAGTCAAAAAATTGTTTTTATTTTTCAGGAAAATATTATCTTGTAGATTGTGGATATTCTAATCATCGCCAAACTTTAGCTCTTATTCGTAATGTACGATGCCATCTAAAAGATTTTGGTGGTCAAGGTCACCACCTAAGAAATGTAAATGAGCTATTTAATCACCGTCATTGAGAAATGTGATCGAGAGAATTTTTGGTATCTTCATATCTCGATTTATGATATTCAAAGTTGCACCTCCATTTTCGCTTCAAATACAAGCAGAGTTGATATTAGCTTGTGCCGGCATACACAATTTTCTTCGAAAAGAGTATCGTTTTGATGAATTTCCAATTGAAGTAGAATATATCCGGCCTTTTGACATGGAGGATGGTGGTAATGATGGACCAAAATTTTTGAGCCAACAAAAACAAAGGGCTGAAGCTAATACTTGAAGAACTGATATTGCTAATTCCATGTGAAATGATAGGCCTCGTACTGTGACAAATGAAGAGGATGACGATGATTAATATAATGAGAACGAAGAACACGTGAATGATGAGGACTAGATAAATAAGCGTATATTTTATTTTTTTTATTTCGTTTTCGAATCTTGTTTTTTTTTAAATATTGTTATTCGAATCTTGTTTTTTTTAAAAAAATTGGACCATATTGATTTTGGACTATGTTGGACTATTTACATATATGTTATTATCTTTAATTGACATATGAATATTATTAAAATAAAAAAATATTAAAAAATCAATCCCATAAAATCTGTGAGATTTTGTTTAGTCCACAAAAATCTTGATAAATCTCACAGATTCTATGAGATTGATTTTGTAGAGTCTATTACAGATTTTAAACAATCGATGAATTTACAAAATATTTTAAAATTCATGGATTGTTATCACTCTAACAGAATCTCAATTGAATACACCCCCTAGTCATTCTATTCTATTTTAATTTTCGCATCAAAACATAACATTTGTGTATGTATATCTCCTTTTGGGTTGGGTGAATTAGATCTAAACTTATACATACTCATAAAACATTTTATCATTTTTAATACTACCTTTATGAAATACATATAATAGAACGTGGAGAGAGAAATATATACATGCTTATTTTAGAGTGTAAAATATAACTTAGAACTAGATTTGTATTAAAGGTTAACTTTGCCAAGAGTAACCTTCTCCATGTTCTTAGAATCTAAGCTATATCTAAGGACATAATAGAGAAATGTGGAACAGAGAGTTAAGAGAATGGGAGAAGCATAGGGCAAATGAAATTTATGAGCTACTACCAAACATTAGCTGTCAACAAAGGAAAGATGAGGTTATCTGAGTAGTAAATAAGAGTACCTTCTCTGTTAAAGACTTTCATAGTAAAAATTCAGTTGTTCTTGGAAATGTGGATTACAGGTGGTGGAAAATTTGGAAAATGAAAGTACCTTCAAAGATTCAAATTTTTCTGTGGAAATTGAAAAACAAAGTGATACAATCAAAGAGCTTCTTAAAGGAAAGAATGAAGTTGGAAATGGGTTGCTCTTGTTTAAGATGTCATCATCAATTTGAAACAGCTGACCATATATTTTGGCAATGCCCCCATAGCTATTTTGTTGTGGAATAAACTCTGTAGCTGGTGGAGTTTCACAAATCATTTCTACACCACTTCTGTTAAAACCTTGGGTGGAATGGCGGGTTTAGTCAGAGGTCCAAATATGAAAAGAGTTTGGGAGGTAGTTTTATCCTCATCATTGTGGTCTTTATGGCTAGGAAGAAATGATTTTCTTTTCTCTTGAAAAGATTTAGACTTTGAAAGCATTTTCACATTGGTTCAGTTGAGATCTTTCAGATGGTGTTTCGCTGAAGAATTGTTAAAGCCAGAGTTGGATTTTATATGGAAAGTCAACCCGGAAGGATGTATCTTACTTAACAATAAGTACAAAATAAAGGAGATCTTCTAAGGATGGAATACTACATTGGTAGGATACAGTGATGGTAGTTTCAAAGAATTTGAAGATGGGACTGTTAGAAGTTGAATGGGTGAAATCTGCTGAATCATAAGGAAGAAATTTTATTCATGTTTTCAGGTCAGTGTCAAGCAAGTTCACCTACTGAGGCTGAACTTGAAGCCATAATTTTTCTTGCTAATGCAACTATGAGCCAATTAGAATCTTATCAAAATCTGGTAATATGTACTGATAGTGCTCTAGCAGTCCAAAGTTTATCAAAAATAAGAGCAGGGCAAGAAGATTATTTTCAAAACAAAAAAGACTAGAGATACCTAGCTCTAGAAACCATGGTGCATTTGTACTTTACTCCAAGGGAACAATTGGAAATGGTTGATGATCTAGCCAAAAAAGGGAGGGAAAGATCAACTTTTCTTCAGTCGTCGGTCTGATTCATTTTGCAAAGGAAGTGGGCTCACAGCAGCAAAAGCTCAAGAGGTTTTTTTCCTAGCCCGCCTACTTTGTTTCTTCTATCAAAAGCGGTTATTTTATTCTATTTTTTCAAATTTTATCTTGGAAATTTGAAGAGTTTTCAGTGGTAAATAAAAAGGGGTAGATTATTCAATGGGTTATCCAGTAATTATGTTTCTCGGGCAGTTAAATATTTTTAATTTTACTCTTGGAGATTTGTGCACACAGGCGATGCAACTTACCCCTTTATCTCATTTGGTTATATATACCCTCATTTCTCTTTTTTACATAAGCCATCCCCTTTTATTACAGTCTCTATAGTAAACCTTTCTCTATAAAAAATGGTGAAAACATGGGATTTCCCTAAAAAAAGGTTTTGTTAAGGTAAATGTGCATGCATTCACCCTGAACCTCTTCCAAACGGTAATGACTCTGGCATTGGGATCATTATCAGAGATGATACTGGGAGGATTATGAAAATGATCTCGGGTACCATTAGGAATCTCACAGTCAGGGTAAATGAGCACTGGGCTATGTTAACAGGGCTTAGGAGTGCTTTTTATGAGCAAGAAAACAAGGTGATGTTGGAAATAGACAATCGAGAGGCTCTGAGAGAATGGGATGAGTGGAGGTGCAATGAGAATGTGATCCAGAACCATGTTAGGGTTATTGAGCAACTCAACCAAAGGAAAAAAGACCCAAATCTTACCCTTGAGGTCAAGGCTGTGGATGATAGTCAGAATATGTTAGCTCGTTACTTGACTGAAGATGGAGCTGTTAATTGAACCAGGCTGGTGGTTTTTCGTCGATCTTTTGGGAGGGTCAGAGAGTTCTGGAAATATGACATGGGTATGGGAGCTATTGCAGAGGAGTTTGAAGAGATCTCAGAGGAAGAGTATCTGGCAGGGGAAGTGCATGAAGTTGACGAAATGGAAGATGAGGAGGATGATGAGGGCATGCAGCTGGTGGAAGGCATAGATCAGGATGGCATGGGTCATCAAGATTGATCAAGTTGCATTTTCAAGTTTCAAGTTGTTAAGTTATTTTTTATGTTATGTTTTTTTAGTTTTGTTAATCATGATGTTCGACTTCTTCTTTGAAGTCTCTTCTATTCCAGTTCATAATAATTCTCCAAATTGTTGTTTCTGGTCTCAAAGTTGTTTAGGTGGGAAAGGGTAACAAAAGTTGGGTTTTTGAATCCTTTGACCTGGCCCTTATGATGTAAAGGCTTAGGCCTTGATGTACTGTGCTTTGTCGTTTTGGTATCAATGAAATCTATAGATTTTCAAAAAAAAAAAAAGATTTTTTAGCTCTTAAAAATAAAGAAGATTGAGAAATATTAGTGATTTGAGAGAAGACTAGAGCCTATTTGGCTATAACTTATCTTGATGACTTAATATGATATTTGATTTTAAGTTGAAAAATGTCTGTTTGTGTAATAAATCAGAAAATAACTTAAAGTTAAAAAACGGGTTAAAGTTAGAAATTGGTATTCAGTACTTTTTTGAATAACTTATTTTATTTTTGTGATTTTATTTTCTTTTGTTTAAAATTATCATTCAAATTTACTATTTATCAAATTTATTTTTATTTTTACATTCTAAATAATTCATAAGTTATTGATAATATAAAATTTCCCAAATAGATAATTTTTATTTTTCACTTATCACTTTAAATTATTTTAAGCTATAAGTAATAATTTTAAGTTTTTCTAAACGAGGCACTAAGAATTACTCGAAACATTTTTGTCTTTTTTTCTCAATTACAAAATAAAGAGTGTTCCGAAGATTCTCGTATTATCATAGATTCTCGTATAATCTCATATTATGATTTGTCGGCAGGAGGGGTATATGATCTAGGACGCAAGTATATACGCATTTTCTGGTCTGAAATAAATCCGAACACCCATTTGATCATTATATTTTTATTATGTTCAGATTTAGGTTTGGAATTATTTTATACAAATTTAAATCAATTTCGTATATTAAATTTTGGATTCAAATCAAATATAAGTTAGTATTGTATTTTCTTTTTTTAACCGGACAATTTATAATCCATCAATACAAGTCAAATATGGTCCACTAAGAGCATCTCTAATGATATTAAACGCTTAGTTAAATCAAGTTTAGGTGTCACCATTAGAGTACTGACCCCTCCCTTTATCTAAAATTTACATTATCATTATTTTACATATCACTATTGAAATGCTCTAACATTGGGTATTATTTTAATTTGAACTATACAAATAATAATTTATTCTAAAATAAATATAAAATTATAAAAAAAAATCACAAATTAAAAACTTAAATAAGTGATCTATTAAATATGTGATGATAATTAATTTGGTGGATAACTCATATTTTATGAAAATTTAAAATTAAAAATGATATTAAGGAATTATAATATGCTATTTAATTAAAAATGTAATTAATTAAAAATATAATTTATATTCTGGTCTGAATCGAATAAAGATCATGAATCATATCGTTTTATTAAAAATGATACGAGACTTAATCGTATATGAGTGCTCTTATCCGAAATTATACTTTTTCCGGCTTTAATTTTTTCGCTAAATTTAGATTGTTTATAAAACAAATCTGAAACGCATATCATATTTTTAAATCGGATATAAACCGAGATATCGGATCAATTTATAATCCTATTTGAAATCATTGATCTCCTTACCAAGATCGAACTTATGACATGTTTGAAAATTTGGATTAGTAAGCTAGCACCTTTCATTTCATGTCGGCTGAGAGACAGAATTTACCACCGACACTACTTGATTTCGATTGAGTCAGTTAAATTTACTTGTAATTTTATGTGCAAATTATGAAACGTTTATTTTACAGTAGTGGAGTCGCATACTCGCATCTACATGATTTTTAGCTTATTATTACCGTGAAATGGAAACCTGGCGACATGAATAACAATTCTAGACTGCTAGATAAGAAAACAGGATGTAGTAGATTGAAATACAAACGGGATCAGATTCAGACAGTCCAAACATAAAATCATTGGAAAAACATTATAGAATTGTAATATTTTTTTATAAATGCTGATCAAACATTAAGAGGCAGATCTTCTCCGATTTGAAGAACATGATACACAGTAGATAATTGTTATTTTTTTAATAAATGCTGATCGAACCTTAACATTAACAGGCAGATCTTCTTCGATTTAAAACGGAAGATGAATGAGCAGTGTTAATCACAACATGGCCTGTTCCACGAGTCACAGGCTGTCGACGCAGTGCACAATTAAGGTCAAGATCAAAATTGCAGGCGGAGCAGTGAAAATGGAAGGCGCTTCCTTGGTCACCGCAACCATCACAAACATACTGGCCTATTTCATATGGTGACTGTGTAACCAAGGTAAGTTGATGGTCAGGGTGAGATGGATGTTTGATGGTTCTTGACAAGCTGTAGCAAGATTGATGAAGAAAGAAACTGCATTCTGAGTCGGTGCAGCTGACAACATAACCTGAAATAAACTGCTCACAGCCTGAGCAAACTATTTCATCTCCTTCTTCCACAGCCGCGAGATGCAAAACATGGGGATGGCTAAAATGCTTCATCTCTCCTCAGCCTCTCTCAGTTTTAATAGTCTCTCCCTGCTTAGTTTGTTAAGAAATGAGAAAGTGTAGTTTATGAACGTGTATTAGCTCTTTATAAAAAAGTATAAGGGTAAGGCGATAGGGATCAAATTTCTAGACTCGGAAGTCTTATGTAATGAGTAATTTAATTATTATTGTTTCTTTAACTAGGTCGGTAAGATGCCATCTGAAAATTATTTGTGCTTGTTTAAAAACTTATAAGTCCATTGAGAATGAATTCAAACCACCAATTACGTTCCACTCATACCCCCTCGTTCTGATTGGCTAGAATTGTTGACTTTTTATTTATTCTAGCACTAACTAACATTGTCGATCAACTACGGTTTCTTAACAAATCATATCAACATGGGGTATGTGGAGGGACAGTGGGGCGCACGATTGGTAGCTGCAATTGGGTAGATGCCAATCAGTCTCATTCTAAATTGTCACATGGAGGAAATCTTGTGTATACAAGGCCGGATGAAATTTCTGAACTTCCTATACTGCACTCAGAACAACTTCTAAGTACAATACAGTGTTCAAGGATATTCTTCCCGATCGAACCGTAGATTATTGAAACCAGCAGCTGCTCTGAAATCACTACGAACCGTTTTCCTGTTGTAAATTATCTCATCTCGTAATGTAGTCATTCCTACCCTTCCATTTAAGGTCACAGCGTGTTAGAGATGTATGCCCAATTGTTATTGGGCCGAATCGGAAATACAAAAGCCCATCAGTAAGTTGGGTTGGGATGAACTCAGCTCTATAATCCAAGAAGACTGATGTCGCAGGCCCATATCAAAACTTGTGACCAATGGCTCGAGGACTGAGTCAGAGGCCAACTGCCCACGTGGTGGGGAGGAGCCCACGTCCCGGACGGGGGGATCGGGAGAAACTGGTAAAAGTAAGAATCAGGTTTGAGTTCATCATTGATACACACACAAAACAATTACAGGACTCGTAGGTTTCTTTACTCACAAAAGACCAGTTAACTGATTCTCACACCGGAGGTGAATCGGGGGGCACTTCCCTCGCATTCTTCTCATTGCAGGTTTGACCGGACGAAAGACAGCAGAAAACTAGTTCCAACATTTGACGCCGTCTGTGGGAACGTACGATTTATCTGTGGTTAAAGTTTGCTATCATGACAGTAGATAGACCGTCTGGGTTCGATGATTCAAGCCGACCGGGCAGCTCAGCCACGGTCACACCGTTGATCAACAGGACATTGAATTTTAACTCAGAAGGGGATGACGGACCTATGCCGACCCCTGAAGAGTAGAAGGAGTTACTCCTTAAGTGAAGACAAGAACAAGCCGCCAAAAAAGGTAAACAGCGAGAGTCTGATCAAGCGACGAAGGAGGCTCAAATACGAGCGAAGAAAAGGGAGGCTGATCTCCTTAAACTGGAAGCCCTCAGACTCTGAAGAGAAGAAATTGAGATGGAGGAGAAGACTTTGAGAGATTCAGTGGCGGTAGATGAAGCCCCGTTAATTGAGCTTGAAACTCAAAGGGAGAAACGACCCCATAACGATGAAGACGAGTCCACGGACTCCGAATCGTGCCATAGGAGGACCCGGTCCAAAATTGTAGTGTCCTCCGAATCGGAAGACGAAGACGATCCACATTTTAAAAGTCATCTTAGGAGAATGGAGAAGGCCATGTTCGGTGAACGGAAAATAAGTCACGAACCGGTCGTAACTAAAGAGATCGAGCAATATCATCCTCCCCCTGGAAGACAATTCCCAAAAATGAACGAATTCAATGGAAGGGGTGATCCCGAAGACCACTACGAGAAATATGAGTCACTGATGACAGGTATGGGACACTGTTATATTATGCTATGCAAAATGTTTAAGACATACTTAAAGGGAACAGCGACTATGTGGTATCGTTCGCAAAGACCCCGATCGATCAGCTCTTACGATCAGCTTAAAAGGAGATTCCTTCAGCATTATTCACATCTGTGCCGAAGAGAAAAGGACACCGAAGCTTTGATTCACTGTAGACAGAGACAGAATGAAGAATTGGGAGACTATCTATCCCGGTTCAAGGAGGAAGTAGGGATGGTTACTAACCTGGATAAGGTGAAGGTTGCAGGATTCCTCGCCGCTGGATTGGACCCTATAAAAGGTAAGAAACTACAATCCTCTCTTTATGATGTGCCCCCTAAATCCTTAAATGATATATATCTGAGAGGAGAGGCCATTCGGAGAAAGTTAGAGTCAATTGGAGGCTCTAGAGATAGTCGAAGGTATGACGGCTCGGTAAAAGATGATCGAAGAGGTCGGGGAGATATAAAAAGCAGGCTGAACGATACTAGACCTGACAAGGGTGCTGACAGAAGGCGAGATAGAGATAGCACGGTGTTTACTCCTCTTAATACACCTATCTCGAAAATTTTCCACGAGATAAAGGGAAAGTCGGGTTTTGTTCGGCCAGCAAGGTTAAAGACCCCAGATCATAAAAAAAATGGGGACAAGTATTGTGATTACCACAAAGACAAAGGGAATAACACTGATCAGTGTTACCAACTGAAGAAACTGATCGAAAAAATGATCAAAGGTGGAAAGTTTGGTGAATTTGTGGGAGACTTGAGAAGTAAGTTAGATTCCAAGGATAAGGGCAAAGATAAGGAGCCCGAAGATAAGGAACGAAATCGAGGTGAAGTGAGAAACATATCAGGGGGCAAGGTCATGGAGCGATGCAGCAAGACTGCCCATAAGAAGTATGCCCGACAAGTCTACAGCTTATACCAAGCCAATGTAGCCAAGCAACCTCTGCCCATCACTTTTACAGAGGATGACTATGAAGATGTGATATGGCCGCACGAAGACCCACTCATCATCAATCCCATCATAGGAGAGAACAAAATATGGAAAGTGCTAGTTGATGGTGGTAGTTCGGTCAATATCCTGTATCACAGAACGTACAATAAGATAAATTTGGGAGGTAAACAGCTGGAGCCCTGTCATGAAGCCCCACTGATCTGAACAAAGCATGTCTGAAGGATCATTATCCCTTACCGAATATTGATCAACTGATAAACGCCACTTCGGGTCATCAGGTACTCAGCTTTTTGGACGCCTTCTCTGGATATCACCATATTGCAATGAATGCCGAGGATATTCCAAAGACATCATTCATCACCCCAAAAGGCACGTATGCATACATCAAGATGCCCTTCGGACTGCCAGAAGGCATTTGAGGAGGTCAAAGAGTTAAGGAACACAAGAAGAATCAGCACCCAGTGAAAACTTCGAAGTGCTCATTCAGGCCCCTGGGAAATGGAAGCTCTTTGTGGACGGGTCAGTCACAAAAGCTAAGTATGGAGCAGGAATGATCCTCACCAGTCCTGATGGCTTCGAGATACGCCAAGCTATCAGGTTCACTTTTCCCTTAACTAATAATGAGGCCGAATATGAAGCGTTGCTAGCAGGACTTGCTCTAGCATGGAGTCTGGAAGTGAAGCACATAAGGGTGTTCAATGATTCTATGTTAGTGGTGAAGCAGTTTTCCGGAGAATATGGACAAAAAGATCCCCGAACGAAGGCATACACAGCCAAGGTACATGAAAGTGCACTTTATTTCGAATCGTTTGAATTAAATCAGGTGGTGAGGGAAAACAACAGCCGAGCAGACGCTCTGTCTAGATTCGCATCGGCAGAAACCCAAAACCTAACAGGGTCAATCTATCTGACCGAAGTGAATGTACCATCTATTGACAAGAAGCAATGTTTGGAAATCCATCAAGGGGTTAATTGGATGACCCCCATCAGAGTCTTCTTGGAAAAGGGAACTTTGCCACTTGATAAGAAGGAAGCACAGAAGGTGAGGTATCGGTCGGCTAGCTACACCTTGGTAGGGGACAACTATTCAGGCGGTCGGCTACTCAACCGTTTCTGAAATGTCTTGCCCCCGAAGATCAAAGGTTAGTCTTAGAAACAGTGCACGAAGGAATTTGCGGGGAACATCTAGTAGGGCGGTCATTAGCTTTCAAGGTATTGAGACAGGGTTTCTTTTGGCCGACCGTAAGGGAAGACGCCAAGAATTACTCCATGAAGTGTAGGCAATGCCAGTTGTTCAGTACGGTACCGAAACAACCGCCCGAAGAAATGTCATCGGTTCTCAGTCCTATCCCCTTTGCCATGTGGGTTGTAGACATCGTGGGGATTCTGCCAAACAACACCAAACAGGTTAAATATTGTATTGTAGCCATCGATTATATGACAATGTGGGTAGAGGCTCGGCCATTATCTGCCATAACGGAAGAAGCAGCCAAAAAGTTTATGCTGGAACAGGTAATTCTGAGATTCGGTATCCCGATTGTTTATGTATCTGATAACGGAACCCAGTTTATTGGAAGCAAGTTCAAGAAGTTTTTGGCTAAATTCGACATTAAAAAGCGACTCGGGGACGCTAAGGGAATGTGGGCTGAGGAGCTGCCTTATGTTCTGTGGGCTTACCGAACAACCCCCAGGTCCTCGACTGGAGAAACCCCGTTCAGATTAGCATTTGGAACGGACACATTGATTCCTGCAGAAGTGGGTATGGAATCTTACCGAACACATGTATTTAATGTGGAAAACAACGAGTTCGGACTTTGGGCAAATGTAGACTTGGTAGTTGAAGAAAGAGAGGCTGCTCACCAGCGCAACGTCCGATACCAGCTTCAAGCTGCCCAGTACTATGATGCCGGAATAAAGAAGAGATCGTTTCAAGTGGGAGATCTTGTCCTTAGAGAGCTAGCAACCTCTATGCCAACGAAGCAAGGGAAATTAATGCCAAACTGGGAAGGCCCCTACGCGGTAGTTGAAGTGGTTCGACTAGGGGCATACAAACTATCAGGGCCGGACGGTTCCTTGATAAAAAATACTTGGCATGCTTCACGCCTCCGTAGGTTTTACCAGTAAGCCTACTGGAAATCCTCGTCCTATTAGTACTTTTATTTAAGCAATTTCATTCAGTATTTTTTATTGGATTATGACTTAATTCATCATTTTTATATCTGAAACTATGCCTTGCGTATTTTGATAACATGTGTGACAATTGAATTGTTTACCAATAGCATGTATGCATGATTAATGTTAATGCGCAATTAAATACAAAATTTGTAAGCCCATACTTGGGGGCATTCGAAGGAAAACTATGTGCTTTAAATTAATTTTGGCATTAAGCATGTATGGTTAATATTCCGAACCAGATTGTATATCTATTACATATCGACCCTTAGAAATACTAAGGGAATACACCATGCCGAAGTGGCACGACGAACAAACGTTCGGGCCAAAGGTAGACAAAAGAGCAAATACTAAGGTAATTTATCAGGCTGAAGCAGTATCAGACTGAAAAATGCCAAGGCAATTTATCAGGCCGAAGAAGCGTTATACAAAAAAATGCTAAAGCAATTTGTAAAGCCAAAGAAGCATTATGCACTTAAAGAAAGTGAATGTCAAAAAATCTAAGGCAAACAAGTAAGACCTAAAGCATAACACCGAATGCAAGAAAAGCAAAGAAAGTAAAATCTACGCTGAAGCAAACGAAATCCAATAAATATGAAGCCCGAAGGCAAAAGTAAAGCCATTGGGCAAAAGTCATATTACAAGATTTATAAATCACAATCAATCAGACAACTCTGACTCCGGGTCAGAACTGACCACGGGGGGAACGTCTGCTTCCTCCGGGCGAGTCACAGGATCGGACAAGCCTTCATCTAGCAGCTTGGTGTAATCCAAACCAGCAACATGGGCCCTTCGAATAACCTCCTCGAAGCCAGCCATGAAACCCCGGTCTTCTGACAGAAGGACCAGCTTCTGGGACTTCTTCTCCGCGCGACGGGAGGCCTTTAGCCTATCGGTTCTCTTCCGGAGACAGCCGAAGGCGAGATCTAAATCAACCTTGACAGCATCACGGTCGGACTTCAGCATACCGACCCTCTAGTTCAAGCCAGAAATCTCCTTGTTCAAAACTTCTACTTGATTTTCTGCCGACTCAATTCTCTCTTCGACCAAACGAAGACCCTTCAGCTGTACATCCAAGTCTTTCACCTTCTGCTCGAGCGGCCTAAAACAGAAAAGAAAGAGTGAGTAGGAAGGGTTAGCTGAAAAGGAAATAAACACAAGGCAGAAAACATACCATAGCGACATGGCCGATGATCAGAGCAGGCTGCAAGGGCGTCAGTGCCATCATATATCGAGCGATCCTTTGGAAGGATAAACGCCCGACACATATCGGTACCGATCTCCTTCGCAGTCGTTGGGGCAGGAGCACCGAACCTATCAGTCGTCATTACAGACCAAATCGGCCGGTAAGTAAGAACAACCTCTCCTTCAGGCCCTCGTGGACGCTTCACTGCCGAGGCCTGCCCTGTGTTGGACTGATTAATAATCTCCACTTGAGCAGCTGTTGTATCAATGATTTCTAAATCATCGGAAGGAGGAGAGCGATGCCCGACCCGGGTCCTGGAAGCTGACTCGGTATGAACTTCAGGAGGGGCCTCAGAATTTGGCTTCGCCGCAAGTTCGGCAAGTCTTTGGGCATTCTTAGCTTGCGCCCTCTGAATCATCTCAGATCTGGTAGACACTGCAAGACAAGAAAAATCAGTCAATAAATAGGAAATTTTAAGGTTGAACAAATAAATGCGACAAAGGAAAGATGTAAAGTAAATTATATGTTACCGGTACCCCATAAAGCCCGAAGCCAGGTCTGATCTCTACTTACGATCAAAGAAATTTGGTCCGGCTCTTGAGGTTCACACAGCTTGGCGTAATCCCTCTTATCGATGTCGTTCAACTTAGGCGCAATAATAAGAGCTGGATCAACCTCCCTCCACACCGAGTATTTATACAGCTTGTGACACTAATGAAGAACCAACGGTTGTGCGTCCCTCGGTTACTAGAGTTAGTAACAGCCAGTGTTCTAAAAAGCGGGAATCGGAGTTAATCGGTGAAGTCACCGTTCAAGGATTAATCGGGTAATCGGGGATTAATCGGAATGATTAATCGGGTCATTAATCGGGTCATTAATCGGAATAAATTTAACAATATTTTTTATATACAATTATATTTAAATATATAATTGTTTCAAATATATAATTGTTTCGTTATTTCAACTAAACATATGTTATTATCGTATATTTATGCAAATATGTTAAAAATATTATATAATTTTAATAAATAAAATTTTGAAGGTTTAACTTTTTAATTAGAGATCAATTTAAGAGAAAAATTAAGAGAATTTACGATTTTGGCATCTAAAATTATAATTACATGTACAAAAATAATGTTTTTTCCTATCATTTAATCAAGTTTCTACATTTTAAATTTCTAATTATTTTTTTAAATTTTAAATATTTTTTAATAATTAGCCCGATTTTTGACCGATTAATCCAATTTTTGACTGATTCAGCTAATTTTTTACCATTTTTATGAGAAAACGATTAATTAACCGATTTTTGCTTAATCAGTTCGGTGACCCGCCGTCTAGCGATTAATCCCGATTAATTGCCGACTTTTAGAACACTGGTAACAACCCACTCCGCCCGACCGGTTCTTCGGGACAATTGGTAAAACCCAACACTCTTAGCGTTTTTCCTAAAATCAAAGTGAAGAAGAAGAAGGGATAATCGTGGCTTCACCCCTGCCTTCATACACCTATTTTGGAACGAATTGACATGGATAAAAGTGTTGGGGTCTAATTGGCCTAAGGCAACTTGGGTGTACTTCAAAAGCTTCTTAAGGACATGCAGAAGCGAGAGGCGAAGGCCATAGAAAAATGCCCTCTCAGATACCCCAAGAGCGATGGAACCAAACTCTCCATCCACTTCAGGCGTATGGTAGATCAAGTCGGTCTCGTCAACATAGTACATATGAAAGAGTGAAGTCGGAATATCGAATTTCTTCGCCATCTTAATGACATCCACCTCTGTCAGAACGGAGTTCAAATTGGCTGAAGCAAATCTGGCGGCACTGAAGTGCGCCATGGCCGAATAGATAGGTCCGAACTCTACAGGTCGGTCCATATCCTGCAAAGGCACAAAGGGACAGAGTTAGCCTTGTACTCGAACGATTTAAGAGAATATGTAGAGAAGGGAATAGTTTGATGATAAAAACCAAGTACATAGGGATGGAATTGGCGGAAGGGAGCCCTACGGGTTGAAAAAAGAGGTGGTTTTGCATGCTCAAGAAATTCCGAAGGGTGTTCTAGAGTATAAGGAAGGACTGAAGAGTGTTCTAGAAGTATGAGTGTTGACCGAAGGATGTTCGTGGCTAAAGAACTACCCATAAATTATCCCAATACCCAGGAGCATGCATATCATACTTCCAGGTTCCGCTTTTACTTACAGAAAGTGAAACTACATTCATTTCCCATGCAAATCACTACATTCTAATATTAAATTACCCCAGAATATGCTACAAACTTGTGTATACGTGTACATACTCGCAACATCATTATACTTACGCATACAAGATTAGGTGCATACATTACATTACGATTCTTTAGTACATAAAGAACACTAATAAAGAGAAAACTAATTGACATTGGAGAATGAAGGTGTTGATTCACGACTTGCTATGGAGATGATCCCGCCTATGGTTTGCTCATCGTAAATTTTGCAGAAAAAAGAGAATTTTGCAGAGATTGTCCGTGTGTATCTATATGAAATGGTAAATGGACAATGTGAAATGGCGGTTTTGTGATTATAGTATAGCCGTTTTGAAATAAACGGCTGAGATCGAGGCTTTCCAAATTCACGGATGGGATGGATTTGGGAAAATGTGTAACTCCAAGGAATTATTTATGACAACAGTTGTCTCTTGATGACATGGTCGTGCCTATCGACAGACAAGTGTTGCTTCGTTCGTCCAGCGTGTTGTCCTAGAGTTTTCTCGAAGATGGGCCGATATGTGGGCCTTCGATCGAACATTCTTCGACCAAAGGCTAGGGACATGTTAGAGATGTATGCCCGATTGTTATTGGGCTGAATCGGAAATACAAAAGCCCATCAGTAAGTTGCGTTGGATGAACTAAGCTCTATAATCCAAGAAGACCGATGTTGCAGGCCCATATCGAAGCTTGTGACCAACGGCTCGAGGACTGAGTCAGAGGCCAACTGCCTACGTGGTGGGGAGGAGCCCACGTCCCGAACGGGGGATCGGGAGAAACTGGTAAAAGTAAGAATCGGGTTTGAGTTCATCATTGATACACACACAAAACAATTACAGGACTCGTACGTTTCTTTAATCACAAAAGACCAGTTAACTGATTCTCACACCGGAGGTGAATCGGGGGCACTTCCCTCGCATTCTTCTCATTGCAGGTTTGACCGGACGAAGGACAGCAGAAAACTGGTTCCAACACAGCGTGTTAACCTTTTGGATGCCATTTACAATGGGGAAGTCCACCAGCAATGCCACCAAATCCAATATTTGTTAGGCACTCCATTTGTCACATGGCCATTACAACCACTATGAACATTTGTTATATATGATCTTCATATATATTATACAATCAGTGGCGGATCTAGCCAAAAAAATTAACCTAGCGATTTTTTTTTTCACCATGAATAATACACTTCATATATCAAAAACAATTGTTGCAATTGCAGAGGCTAGAACTTCTGTATCCACTCTTTAGCTCTCCACCTTCTCTATTTCTAATTTTGTTTATACTTATATAATGAAATTCTCAAATACTATATTATTTAGTTCTCGCCCAGAATTTTTACCCGGCGATAAAAAAAAATATTCTACTGTTAACTACAAATTTTCACCGAGATGGAGCTGGGCCCACTTAACTTTAGGTCCGCCTCTGTATACAATTCAAAGGAAGATGAATAATAATAAGTACTAAAGGGGGTTCCAAATGATACTGAGAACAATCTAGTGCATTTGATCATTCTTTTCTTCTTAGCTTCTTCACTATATATGGACATACCAATACCATTTTCCACCCCCACAAAAACTGCCCTATTAATTTCATATTAATGACAAATCAATGTATCATTACATTTTGATATGTAACTTCCAATACAATAATCACAACATAAATTCTCCAATATTATTCGTGCAATTATTTTTTGTAATTATATTTGATAATTAAAGTCAAATACAACATCTCCCGCTTGACTTTTTGTCAAATATTGAGTGTGACTCCCACTTAACATCATTTTTAAGTATTTCTCGTCACTCCCACATTTCATAATGTGTGCCTTCTTACATTTCGTTAGAAATTTTCCACCTTGAAATCTTTAAAAAAGAATTCGAGCTATTAAATCAATCTATTCGACAAATGTTTCTACAGGAATACCAAGCTGCAATTTTATTTTATTTTATTGCAATTATATAACGAGTGTGAATATATGTCGCATTGTCGTTCTCACTTCTTTCAACACATTTAAGTTTCCTACATTCTCAACTTCAACTCCACCAAAATTAAGTTGGTGTCTCAAAGTTGAATTCTTATTTCCAATCATCTTCAATACGAACATTGTAATATTCAATAATCCCAGGCACATCTGCCTAATACTCCAATATGTTACATAACGTACTTTTCACATACTCGATCATGATCTTCTTTATAGTCTTTTTCTAGACTCAAGCAAAGTTGCTTCACAATCCACTTACAAAATTAACTAAAAATGTCAAGTCAATCAATTAAACAACATAAAATACATCGAACTTCTGACTACTTGTGCATAACACATTCAGTGGTTCTTTTTCCGCATCAATCGTTTCCCATTACCAATAGGGCTTCTACCGGACTGCAATCCTGCATCCTAAAATGATTAAGCAATTCTACTCAAAAAATAAAATTCAGAATACTTCTCAGAATTCAAACTCAATATTCTAGTATTTTTATCCCTTAGTTCGAATGTCCTAGACAAATATTATTTCACCCATGTATTCAATCTCAAATTTACTACTAAGTTCCAACTTAGTTTTACATTCGTGACATACCATTAAGGTATATAACATTTTCGTAAACTAACTCCCACTTTTCAAAGTGCAGACATATTTGTCTAATTCACTCTCGACAAAAGATTTTCGTATTCCTTGACTTGAACTTTTGCAACTAGGAAAATCTCAAATGTAAAAAAACAGACCCATTAGTCTTATATTTTCTCTCCAAAATTCACTTACAACCTGTGAATTTTCTATATCCAGGAAGGATACAAAACTCCCATATTTGTTTATGTACTACAAACTCAATTGCATTTTTATGACCTCTATCCGTGAGCCATTTTCTCTTGCAATTCATCACTTAGATAAATTATAGATTCAATTTGATTTCTACACCCATGTTCATAAATAAATATGATATTTTACTATTATAAATATAATAGTCATTATTCCAATTTGGTGAATTCCTCGATCTCTTTTATTCAACCACATTCAATGCCTCATTATCAATATTTAAATTCACTTCATCATTCTCGATCTTGGTCACAATCGAAAAATATTTCAGGCTCATACATGTCCACGAAAACCATTTCATTATCTTTTTCAATTAAAAATTTATGATCACAAAATCGCACTTCTGGACCATTTTTAGTCAAGGTGAGGACTGGAACAATATTACGCCTTATTCCGTGAACAAATAACACATTTTTGAGAACCAATATATTGTTCCCAAGATCCAATCTACATGTACCGAATCCTACTACATCTAGGCCGGTACCATTTCCCATAAAACATTATATTCAACTACACCAACAAACCGGTGTTGCATTTGCTCTCTATTCCGAGCATTACTAGAAAGTTTCTTTAGTTTAACATCGTCTCTTTTAACGATAAATTTCAATTCACACGAAATCAGTTTATTTTCCATGTTAAACGATCAACAATATTCTAAACAAATAAAAATTATAATAAAAACACACGGATCACCGAATATAAAACTAGCAGACGGAAGAAATCCAATATGCTCCAGAAAAAAATATTAGCCAATGTACTCAACTTCCAGTAAACATACAAAACAAGAAATAATGAACCCAACAATTCAAAAATAATATTTAATTATTCTTAAGACAGGACAAGAATACAGAATGCAATGAAAAATAAAGATGTCCTCAAAACCATAGGCTCACAAGCCACAAAAGATATTAGCAAAATATATAAATATACACAAATTCCAACCTGCACACAAAATTAGGCAAACAAACAACAATATTTAAATATTATTACAAGCAGGCTATGCACAAAAAATACCCAAAAGATATACAAAATTCTAAAGTAGACAAAAAGAAAATAACTTGCAGCATTACTCATTTTTAATAAACTCCTTATATATAATAAGCGTAAGGGAGATCTTATCCAACACTTTGGTTGGTCACTGTACTACCAAAAGTATACGATCCGTTGGATTATAAAACTATAAATCTTCAAATCGATGAGGACCGTCAGATATAATATTAAAAATTGTATTTGATTATTAATATGATAGTATTTAAATACTAAAATATGTATTTTGATAATTTAAACCAATTATAAATAGGTTTTCTATATTGAATAGAAATCTTTATGTAAAAATTCGTAATTATCTTTTCTCTTTAGTTTATGGATAGTTCCAGTTATATAATAATTATTAAACCATCATTAAATTAAAGATAATTTTGTAAGCTTCGCGTGGGCTGTAAAATCGTTAAAATATGTTGTCTAAAACTCAAGATATAGCCCAAACACTAAAGTTATTATCTAAATTTTAGCACCAATTTAATTTTTTTTCCTAATTTTTTTAAAATTTTAAATTCTATGTTTATTTCAATAAAATATTAAAACCAATTTAAGAAAAAATTAAAATCGATCGTCCGTGTACAATTACGACCAAATTAATAATTATAGTTAGATCTTAAATAGATCGATGAGAATTGTTAGATATAATATTAAAAAGTGTATCTGATTAATAATATAATTATATTTAAATACTAAAAAGTGTATTTTGATAATTTAAAATTTTTCTATGTAAAAATTCTTAAATATCTTTTCTCTTGAATTTATGTAAGTCATGTACATGAATAAATTTAAACACTTTTTTTCTGAAGGAACATAACAATTTGATTAATCCAAATTATAATTATATTATTTTACATATAACAAACATAAAAGAATAATATCAAAATATTATTAAAATATTGAGGGTTTCATATTCATAAACGATAATTTTGAATATAATACTTATATTAAAATGTGTATTTGATTAAAGGTAGGATTATATTTAAATACTAAGAAGTGTGCTTTGATAATTTAAACCAATTATGAATTTATTTTCTATATTGAATTGAATTCTTTATGTAAAACTTCTTAACCATCTTTTCTTTTCAGTTTATTTTTATGAATAGGTCAACTGGTCAAGTTAGATAATAATTATTAAACCATCATTAAATTAAAGATAATTTCGTTAGTTTCGCATGAATTGTAAAATCGTCAAAATTCAATTTCTAAAACTCAGGATAGAACCCAAATAGTAAAATGCGTATCTAAATTTTAATAAATATTTTATTATTATTGTAGCACCAATTTATTTATTTTTCCACTAATCAATACTATTATATAAAGGAGAAGACGGGGGCGGTGAGGTGGCGCTCTCAGATCGCTTCGTTCTATTTTTCTAATTTTCTCAAATTTTTGAATTAATAATACCAAAGATTAGAAAATGTCTCAATTTCCGTTTAAATCTCTACTAATAGGGGAAACTAAATATACAATTTGATACTAATAGAGGAAACTAAATATACAATTTGACTTTAAAATTTTCACTAATTGAGGAAAGTAAATATACAATTTTAATATTTTTACATTTAAATCAATCATCAATATACTTCTATAAAGAAGAAGACGGGGGCGGTGAGGTGGCGCTCTCAAATCGCTTGAATCTATTTTTCTAATTTTCTCACATTTTTGAATTAATAATACCAAAGATTAGAAAATGTCTCAATTTCCGTTTAAATCTCTACTAATAGAGGAAACTAAATATATCAATATACTTCTATAAACAAGAAGACGGGGGCGGTGAGGTGGCGCTCTCAAATCGCTTGAATCTATTTTTCTAATTTTCTCAAATTTTTGAATTAATAATACCAAAGATTAGAAAATATCTCAATTAATTTGATACTAATAGAGGAAACTAAATATACAATTTGACTTTAAAATTTTCACTAATTGAGGAAAGTAAATATACAATTTTAATATTTTTACATTTAAAATTTCACTAATGGAGGAAAGTAAATATACAATCAATATACTTATATAAATGAGAAGACGAAGGCATCTTTTATATATATAAAGGAAAATCTCCAGGAGCTCCAGAATTGCTCGATTCATATTTATCTAATTTTCTAGAGCTCTATATTTAAAAATTTAAAAATTAAAACTTTCCTATTTAAGTCCTATATTTTAGAAGAAAAAACTAAACCTTTTTAAATTTAAAATTGTATAAAAGAAATAATTGTATAAAAGGTAAGTATACCTCTAATTGAAACTTTTTTAAAATCTTTATCTTCTTCTTTATTATATCTTTATATTTTTATATAAAAAGAAATATTTTTTTTTTTTTCTATGGCTTCTCTATTTTAACTCAATAAAAATAAATTTCCTTTTTTTCCTTATTAATTATGGGAATGTATCTCATCATCATCTCTATATAAATCAATACAAACGTATTGACTCTCTAATTTGTTTAATTATCTCTTCACGTTCTCTTACTTTATTTTAGTCAATTTTAATAGATAATTTTTTTTATGTTATCTTTGTTGTGTGTTATGTTTATGTGATGACCTACCGACTAACAATGCTTAATTGTTAATTGTTTTGACAGATTTCATCAACAATGTTGGGATGAAGGAGATGACTACGGTGTCTAAGGTTTAATAACTGTACCTTATTTGTATCTTTATTTTCCTTTAACATGAACTTTTTAATACAATTACATACTACTACTCTGTTATATTAGTTTGAATATGAATTTTGATATTTTAAACTGTTAGACCTAATTTTGGATGGCCTTACAGTGTATCAATTGATCAGAGTTTCTTTTATATATTGTTTTAAGTAATTTGTAATTATACATATTAATAGATTTATTACTAACTAATGTTTGTTATGGTGTTACAGATTTTAAACCCAGGCACACCTTTTTGTTGATTGTTATAATCAGTTTAGTGTTTTGCGTTTGGGTATTCTCACTTTTAATTTCTCACTTTTAATTTAATCAGGTAATTCGGGGGTTGCTTTGTATTTTATGTTTTTGTGTATTGTGTTTATGAATTTATGTAATGATCGATACTTATTAAGACTAATCAGTTAGTTTTGATAGAACTTATCTTAATCTTGTGACGGATAATAATCATACATACTAAGACAAATTTTTTATCCTACGCTTATCAGATTTTTTATCTCTGCTATTGATTTACAAAATTTTGCACTTGGATGTGATTTCTATTTTGCTAGCTTGTGGATTGAATTTTTTTCAGCTAATTCTTCACAATATTTGTTCTCCATTATTTACTTTCCGGGGAAACATGATGTTTTCTAAATTTAATCTTACTCAACATCCTTTTTGGCTGGATTTTATGGTGTAGACATGCAGCGTTTATTTAAATATTTGAATAGAGTAAAATCTTTGTTTTAGCTGAAATATAATTGCCCGTAATTAAAAATATTAAAATATGTTTTAAAATAAATAAGTAAGGATTTGTCCATGATATTTTTGGAAAAATAGGGGTTTTTAGTAAGTAAAAATAGAAAGAGTAACATATTTTAGTTGAAAAAGATAATTGCCCGTGATTATTTTTTATTTTTTAAAAAGAGAGAAGATTGTTAAAAACGGTAATGTATTTTAGCTGAAAAAAGTAATTGGTTATAAATAATGTTATTATTTAATGATAGTTTCTTTAAAAATAAAAAAAATAGAAATAGTAACATGTTTTAGATGAAAAGGTAAGTGCCCATAATTAAAAATTCTAAAATAGGTTTCAAAATAAATAAGTAAGGTTTATCCGGGATATTTTTGGAAAATGAGGGGTTTTAGTAAGGAAAAATAGAAATCGTAACATGTTTTAGGTGAAAAAAGTAATTGCTCGTGATTTTTTTTTAAAAAAAGAGAGAATTTTGTTAGAAAAAATATAAAAAGTAATTGGTTATAAATAATGTTATTATCTAGTAAAGAAAAATATAAATAGTAACATGTTTCAGTTTCAAAAGGTAATTGTACGTGTTTTTTTTAAGAAAAAGTGGGAATTTTGTTAGAAAAAATAGAAAATGTAATGTATTTTAGCTGAAAATGTAATTGGTTATAAATAATGTTATTATTTAGTTTAATAATAGTTTTTTAAATAAGTAATGGTAAATAAGTAAAATTATTAAGTACCGGTCGTCCGTCCGACTACCAAACTTTTAAAATTTCATCTTTAATAATATTATAATAATATAGAGATCTAAAATCACTCGATTCATATTTATTTATTTTCTAAAACTCTTCGATTTTGAAAAATTAAAATCAAAACTTCCTAAATTAGCTCCTATTTTTTAGATAAAAAAATCAAAACTTTTTAATATTTTCTTTTATAACTCATACTTCTAAAAAATAAGTTATCTAAAAATTATAAACCTAATAAAAATTATATAACTAGAGTTTCTCAATTTTAATTAAATAAAAATTTATTTGCTTATTCAGATTCACATTTATAGCAAAGATAATAAATATGTAAAAATCAATCGTGTTTACAATTTAATTGAACAACTATTTATTTTAGTTTTAGTTTATTTAAATAATTGAATCATAATTGTTTCTGAAATAGATTTTAATGAAGGAATGTTTTGTTACTTTTACAAAGTTTAGCTCCTCTATTTTAATTAAATAAAATAAAATTTTCTTATTTACATTCGAATTAACTGGAATGACAATAAATATATATAAATCAATTATATTTAGAATTTAATTCAAGTAAGGTAACAATATTATAATAATCAAATTGTATAAATATTATAAATTGTATAAATATTTTAATTAATTGTATAAATTAATATTAATTAAAAAAAATTGTATAAAGTAAGTTAAATATTTTAAAAATTGTAAAATATTATAAGGCCGCTGTGAAGCGCGGCTTAGTAAACTAGTTCTTTTAACTATAGAGAAATTTTATGTTTCTTTCAAAAAAGTATCAAAATTAATTAAGAACAAATTCAAATCGATAAAGAATATAATAATATGAGAATAAAATTTTATATAATCATAACATAATTTTTATTCTGTTTAATAATTTTTAAGTAATAATGTATTTTAAAATTTTATATACAATGTAAATAAAACCGAAACATTAAAAGTAAAAACAGTTAGTAAGATACTCATATCAGTATATACTTGATATCCTTATTATATTAAATTCTTATATATAATAATCATAATAGGGATTTTATCCAAAATTTTGGTCGTAAACAACCAAATTAATAACGACCATTATATCTTAACTAGATAAATGAAAATCGTTACATCAAATATTTAAAAAGTGCATTTTATTAATAATAGGATTATATTTAAATTTTAAAAGGTGTATTTTGATAATTTAAACCAAATATAAATAAGTTTTCTATACCAAATTAATTTCTTTTTTCTAACTATTTTAAATTTAGAAATCTATGTTCAAAAATTAAAATCAATCTAAGAAAAATTCAAATCAACAAAGAATATAATAATACGATGATAAATTTTTATAAAATTGTGCATATTTTTAATCATATTTTATTAAGTTTTAGATCATAACTAATCAAATATTATTTATTATTAAATAATAAATTATACGTAAATGGTGATTTTGTTTTATAAGAACTCATGGATACCTAATTTCATTGTTAGCAGAACTATATTCATATTAAAAAAAATCGTATTTTGAAATTTTAGACTCAGCTACAGAGGCCAAACTTTTTTAACATATATACATTGTAAATTATTAAATTTGAAACTTTAAAAGTTTCTTAATCAATTAGTATAGTACTTTTCTGAAAAAATCGTACTTTACAAAAAATATTATCAAATAACCTATGTCTGCAAGAAAAAAAATGAAAAAATTCTTTATTTAAAAAAAATCTATAAATTTTAATATGTTGTTGGTAGATTTAAATCTTAAATCATTCTACATGATAATTTTACTGTTATATCTAACGTTTTTCAACAATTTAATTTGAAAGATCCAACGACTATGGATTGAGTGATCAAACAAAGCGACCAAACTTATAAGGAAGCTTTCATTATTTAGTCTTTAATATAATAACATAAATATTTATAGGATATACTGTTAGATATAATTGCTGATGTTTGTTTAATCAGTGTTTAAGTAACAGGTACTGTTCAGAGTTTAGTCTGAAGTACTTATCAGAGTTTACGTGGAAGCCGGTCAGAGTTTGTTAAAGTCTGACAGGGTGAAACTTGACTTAGCTGTCGGTGCATATCATGAAGATTCTAGAAGCAATATATTCTGAAGATGGAAAGAAGCAGAATATATTGATACAGCTAAGGAGACGGAATAGAAGACTGAAGCAATCCTTAATTGATATGAATTGTATAGCTAACTTATAGGAGTATCAATTAGAGATTGATTGTAACTGTGTACTATATAAACACAGATAGGTTATCCCTAGAAGGGATGCGATTATTGAAAATATTATTCTTGTAACCTAGTAGCTCTTTGTGATTCATTAACATCATAAAGAGAGAAACTGTTAATATAATTACAGTTTTGTTGATTTATAAACAGTGTTCTTGATTGTTATTCTTATACATACTTGATTATATTGTGTATTCGGCCTAACAATTGGTATCAGAGCCTAGGCTGTTTAATATATACAGTTTTATGATTCAAACACAGTAATAATCATGTCTGAAGAAAATCAAGCTCCTCCCAAGGTTGAACAGGTTAAACCTAATTCTGTGAGTCGATATGAAACAATCATAGTTCCAATTCTCAGGTCAGTGGAGTATCCAATTTGGAAGGTGAAGATGACCATGTTTCTGGAGGCTACAGATCCAGAATATCTTGACAGAATTTATGATGGTCCTCATATGCCGACTAAATTGTCTCCTGTTGTTGATGGTCAAGAACAAAAGACTGTTCCAAAGGAAAAGAAAGATATGACTCCTGAGGACATCTCATCAATTGCAAAAGATGCAAAGATATGATCAACTGCGCTTTCAAAATGAAGGTTTATTTTCTGGTGATGTAAACTCTGATGAAGCAGTACCGACAAACTCTGATGAAGCGGTTCTGACAAACTCTGACGAAGCATACTCTGAACCTCTACTGGTAAATACTGGAGAAACTGGAAATTCTCAAATTGAACAAAATAGAGAACCAGTTGAGGGGGAGCGAGAAGAAGCTCAACAAGACACAGCAAGTGAGTCAGTTAAGGAAACTGATTCAAACTCTGACAGTTTAAACTCTGAGCCATCCAATTCAGAGAGAACCTCAGATGCTGCAGAAAGTCAACATATGAATCAGGAGAGCATGGATCAAGGGGAGGATCCAATAATGACGCAAGAAACCACTTTCCAACAGCAAGAAAGTGGACACAGGCACACACACCTGATCTCATAATTGGAGATCCTGATGCTAGTGTAAGAACAAGAAGTGCTACTACAAATGAATGCCTGTATCATGCTTTCTTGTCTCAAACAGAACCAAAGAAAGTGAAAGAAGCTCTTCAAGATGCAAACTGGATAACAGCAATGCAAGAAGAGTTAAATGAATTTGAAAGAAATGAAGTCTGGACACTTGTACCTAGACCAAAGAATAGATCAATTGTAGGTACAAAGTGGGTTTTCAGAAACAAGACTGACAGTGAAGGTGTGATTACAAGAAACAAGGCTAGACTTGTGGCTAAAGGTTATTCACAACAGGAAGGAATTGACTATGATGAAACCTTTGCTCCAGTTGCAAGATTGTAGGCTATAAGAATTTTTCTGGCCTATGCTGCACACAAGAAGTTTAAAGTCTTTCAGATGGATGTGAAAAGTGCTTTTCTCAATGGAAAGCTTGAAGAAGAAGTGTTTGTTGAACAACCACCAGGATTTGTAGATTCCAAGCACCCAGATTATGTCTACAGGCTTGACAAGGCATTGTATGGACTAAAGCAAGCACCAAGAGCATGGTATGAAACTCTTGCTCAATTTCTTTTAGAAGGTGGGTTCACAAGAGGTACAATTGATAAAACTTTGTTTTATTTTAATACTGGTGATGATTTGCTTTTAGTTCAAATTTATGTGGATGATATTATTTTTGGATCTACTAATGACAAACTTTGTAAGAAGTTTGCAAAGCTTATGCAGTCCATGTATCAAATGAGCATGATGGGAGAGCTTAGTTATTTTCTAGGCTTACAGGTCAAGCAAACAGATGATGGGATTTTTATCAATCAAGCAAAGTATACCAGAAATCTTCTAAAGAAATTTGGTATGCTTGATAGTTCATCTGCTACAACTCCCATGGCTACAGCAACAAAGCTAGACAAAGACACAGGTGCTACAGTGGATATGACAACCTATAGAGGCATGATAGGGTCTCTTCTGTATCTCACAGCAAGTAGACCTGATATCATGTATGCCACATGTCTCTATGCAAGATTTCAAGCAGATCCCAGAGAGCCTCATCTAACAGCTGTAAAAAGGATCTTCAAATATCTCAAAGGAACCATAACCTTGGGTTTGTGGTATCCTAGAGAATCAGAGTTTAAGCTAATTGGTTACTCTGATGCAGATTTTGCAGGCTGTAAGATAGACAGAAAAAGTACAAGTGGAAGCTGTCAATTCTTAGGTGACAGATTGGTTTCTTGGTATAGCAAGAAACAGAAATCAATTTCTACATCCACTGCAGAAGCAGAGTATATAGCTGCTGGTAGCTGTTGTGCACAGATTCTGTGGATGAAGAATCAGTTGCTGGATTATGGGTTAAGGTACTCTAAAATACCTATTTACTGTGATAACCAAAGTGCTATTGCTATGACAGGTAACCCAGTACAGCATTCCATGACCAAGCACATCAGCATAAGGTATCATTTTATCAGGGAACATGTGGAAGAAGGAGACATTGAGCTTCATTTTGTGTCTACAGACCAACAACTTGCAGATATCTTCACCAAACCTTTGAGTGAAGCTACTTTTACAAGATTGGTAAATGAACTTGGAATGATCTCTAGTTTTGACTAGAGATACGGGTTAGACTCAAAAACTATACATGTTTGATTTTTATGCTCATGATTTCTTGCATGTATTAACTGTTATGAGTACCAGTGCCATAAACTCTGAAAGTAAACTCTGATGCTAAACTCTGTTAGTCATAAAAGTGTTGGTCATACTCTGATAGTTACAGTCTAATGCTATACTCTGATTGTAATTTTGTCTGAAACATATGGACCGATGAAGAAATTTGTATGAAGCATAATTCTCAGTAAGTAATTATGAATCCTTAATAGTTGTATAGATTCTGATCTCAAATGTGCAGGAAGTTAACACAGCATGATACTGTCTCTGTATTTATAGCATCTCTTAGTTTATTGATCCTATACACTGAGTCTGTATTAGTTGTTTGCATTTTCTCTCATAAATTAATTGCATTAACTGATGGAAAGTCTAAACTCTGATTATTAATTGTAAATAATTCACCCTCAAATCAAAAGATGCCAAAAAGCGCACAAATTCCTTTGAGATCATGTTGTGCCTAGGAAGATCCAGGAACTTATTGTATGAAATAAGGGCTAAAATCTTTGATTTTTGGTGACTAGTGCCAACCACTGATTACTGGAAAAAAAAATATAATAATATAAAAAATAAAATAAAATAAAATAAAATAAAATAATATATATATATATATATATATATATATATATATATATATATATATATATATATATATATATATATATATATATATATATATAAAGGGGGTGAAGAATAAAAGATATATCCAAATGAAAGGATATCAAAATACAGAGTTTAGATATAAAAATCAGATTTTATGTTTTACATGAGAGTTTAGGCAACCAGTTTTTACTGCTTAAGTTTGTGGATTTTATGCACTTTGAGATGATCTAAATATTGATTTCGGTAAACTCTGCTATAGCACACACATTTATTCACACCTGTACAGTTTGAGAAAAGAGTTTATTGACAAAGAAGGACAAATGGTAAACACTGATGTATTGTGTGAAATACGCCGAGGTAACTTTGTTTTAATCTCTGATGGTTAAAATAATTTCTTTGTTTCAGACAATTTATAATTTTGAGATTAGACATTTGTTTTGAAATTCGAAAGAGCATGAGTACAAACGGTTCATATTTGTATTAAACAGAGGAGAGAGAGGTTGAGTGTTTTGAACAGTGTGAAAAGCGGTAATTATGGCTATTTTTACTGCGCGTGTGTATTGGAAGTTGTTATATACAGCTGTCAGCGAATACATGTTTGACATCTGTCCCACTCACACATTTTTCAAAGACGCCTGCTGTGTGTAGTAATGATTAAAACGATTCAGTTTTAATTTTCACTGTTATTATTTAAACTTACTACACATAAACGGTTCATTCTTTTACACACTTCATCTTTTCATAAGTTTTTACTCACAAACACTGTATCAAACACTTACACTGCATCCATTCTATATTTTTCTCTGTCTTATTTCTTGCTTTCTTCAAGACTTTTCTAATGGCTACTACAATGTTTACTGCTTCTGGGTTAGAATTTGTCCCAAACAACTATGCTGCTCCTTTGGCAAATGAGAACGCACCGGAGGCGTTTCATTTGATTCAGGATTTCTTGTCAAACTCTGATGTTGGAACTGCTTTCACCGCACCGTCGAAGCTGTCTACATCTCAAATAAGGACTTTTTGGCAGACAGGTACTTATGATAATGGAGGAGAGTCTGGGTCTCCGTCCATAATTTTTGAATTTCAAGGAGAAGAGTTTGTAGTTAGTCCAACTACTGTTCGTGATGCTTTGGGTCTTGAGGACTTTAATGCTTTCATAATCTCTGTTGGCGATTCTGATTTGGTTAGAATGATGAGAGAAATTGGCTACTCTGGACCACTGACAAAGCTTGGTCAATTGAAAAGGCCGTTTTTGCGCAAGGAATGGAGTTTCTTTTTCGATTGCATCACAAGGACGTTCGGGAAGAAGTGCACGAATTGGGATGCAATTCCCACTGATAGTCTGCAAATCGGGTATTCTCTTCTTTATGGAGGTAATTTTGATGTTGCTAGGCTAGTTCTAAATAATATAGGTGAGAAAATGACTGAAAACAGAGGTGTAGTCTATTTTGCACGATTTTGTCAATTGATATTCTCTGAATGTGTTTCTGAAGTAGAGATAGCTGAGAATGATGTAATTCCCTGTTTTAAATTACATAAACGCATATTCTCTGATCTAACTAATAAGGATAACAAGAAAGGGGATGTTGGTGTCTTGTTGCTACCTGAGTTGGTGCGACAATTTCAAGTAGATTCACAACAACAACAACTAGCAAATGCTGAAGCTGGACCTTCTGTGTCTCCATCACAGAGGTCAAAGAAGTCAAAGGTAAGAGCTGTTAAATCTGCTAGAGTGAAGCCATCCACTGCTGAAGCTGGGGTATCAAATACTGATGATATGCCTCAGAAGAAAAGATTAAAGAAAAGAAGGGCCAACAGGGCAAAGTCTGATGCTGCTAATGAGGAGAGTGAAACTGATGATGAAACTCTTCATCAGAGAAAAAGGAGATTAGTAGCAGCACATCTCTTTGGTGCAGAGAATATTTCTTCAACAGTTGCTACAAATCTTGAAGTTGAGTTACAGGAGGATGAAGCTGTCGATATGGACAGAGTTTCTATGGAGAATGAAGCTCCTGAAGTTGTTCTTCAAGAGGAGATTTTTGATACTCCTGTACCTACTGAGGACAGAGTAAATGCTGAAGCTGGCATGATGAATTTTGAGAGAGAAGCTCCTACATCAAAGACTGATGATGTAGTTGAGGAAGATGCTGATCATTCTGACAGCAGAGTTTTTGAGAAACTGGATTTCTTTGTAGATGAAGATATTCCAGATGCACATCCTACTATCAGTACCTGTGATACTGAGGATGTAGAAGCTGATCAAGCCACCTTAGTGATTGAAGACTCTGTGGGTTCTCACACAGAGGTTCTTTCAGTAAATAATGCTCATTCTGAACAAGGTGAGGAAGTTGATCAGAGTTTGGAAGATGTAGCAGAGAATGTACAAGAGGCTGCTGACAAGCTAATCTCTGAGGATATTATTCTTGAAGCTCTACAACAATCTGTTGTTGAGGTTGTAACCAAAGAAACAGAGTTAATGCACACTGCAAACTCTGAGATTCCAGAACCTGTTGCAGGGAAAGTTATTGATGAAGCTGCACAGGGTAATTTTGAAACTATTGCTGAGAATGTTCCTGCAGAGAATACAGCAGAGAATGATAATGATGATGATAGTTCTGCTCATTCACAAGAGGAGTTATCTGATAGTCGAGCAAACTCTGATGAGCAAAGAGAGGTCAATCGAGCTACGACTGAGCATTATCAGGATATGTACTACAATAGATGGGCTGCTGCAGATTGTATCTTTTCAGCACAGAGGGCTGCTGATTTTCTTGGTGATTCTGTGAAGACAATTTCAAATCCTGATATTCTTACAAGTCTAAAGGCTACTGTGATTCAAATTAAATCTCTCCACAACAGATTTGATGAGTCTCATAAGGAAGTCACTGCTTTGAGGAATGAAGTTGGTCTGAGAGATCTTACTCTGAAGAATGATAGAGCTTACTACAATTCTATGTTCAAGAAGCAAGCTAAGGACTCTGATGAAATTCAGAAGAGGCTTGGGAAAGTTGAGGACAACCAGACTGCTATGTCTGCCCAACTGACTTCAATTTCTACTGCAATTGAGTTGTTGACATCAGTACTCCTTTCTGATGATGTCAAAAAGGGGGAGAGTGTACCAAGTGACAAATGCAAAGACACTCAAACTCTGAGACGGAGGGATGATGGTAGTGATGGTGGAAACAAGGGAGATGGAAAGAGTTTAAGATTAAATTCTGATAGAAGACTACCAAGAAGATCAAACTCTGATAGAAGATCAAACTCTGGTAAGGGAAATGCAAACTCTGCCAGTGGTTCAAAACTCAAAAGTTTGATAATCTCTGATAAGCCTACCACAGATGAGGAAATTGCTACTAAAATGTTTTTAGAAGAGCATGGTGGTGAGGTAACAGTTGAGGATTATGATGCTGAATTAAGAATGATAAATGAAGAGCACAAGAAGAAAATGGAGGATGGTACTTACAAAAAGAAAGCTGTCAAGGTTCCTAGAAGGAAAGAAAAGTGTATTTTCATCAAGGAAATTTCTCAACAGAGTATACAAGACTCAAGGAAGCCTATGATAGCAAAGAATGATAAAGGCAAGGGTAAACTGGTAGAAGAAGGACAGTTACCTATGAAGAATTTTTCAACCTCTGACAAAGCTCAAGTTGAAGTTTTTGAAGCTAGATCAACCTCTGACGCTGCTCAAGTTGATGTTTCTACTAAAATTGTGACAACCTCTGACAAGGCTCAAGTTGTACAAACTCAACTAGCACCTCAACTCCAAAGTACTTTTAGAAGACCTGTACTCTCTGAAACTCTGACACTTCAACCTGTGGACTTTTCTCAAACCAGGACTGTACTTGGAAAAGAATCTTTTGATAAGTCTGGTTTAGGTTCATAAAGGGAGAAGAGAATAAACAATAGATCTGGAGATCAATCATCACTGGCAGTATCTGGTATTATTACTCAAGAGAGTCTTGATATGCTAGAATCTGTTCAGATGGTATTTCATAAAGTATTAAAGAAAGAGTTTTTGCTGTATTTCATGGCTGATGGAAGAGTTTACAAGGTTGCAGAGTCTGACATCAATCTCAAATCTTATGAAGAATTGGAGTATGTTCTATATTTGTTAAAAGTCAAGAATAGAAGTACTCATGATGCTGCTTTAGTTATCAGAGAAAGGATGCTTAGATCAAAGATAATGCTTGGAGGAGGAGTCTCGAGTGCATATATTCCTAAGTACAGATATGCTTATGGAAAAATTGTGGAGATGAAGAGGAATAGTGCTAGGTTCAGGACTGCACTGGAAATGAAAGTTCTAGAATTTAATCTAGAGTCTGACAAGCCTTTCTATATAAAACTTGGAAATGAAATGAGGAAAAACAGTATCTATTCTCTGAGAGCTGCCATATATCAAACTGGTGAAGGAGATCCAGAGCTTAAGGAGCTGAAGGAAAATATGATTGCTGAACTGGAAAGAGCTGAGAGAAGATTACTTACAGACTATCTCAGGACAGTGCCTGATATTCAAGAAATCAAATAAAGTCTGACTGTAAGTTTTTAAAGTTTTCTATTCTAAGTTAAAGTTAAACTCTGACATATTTTAAACACTGCATTTGTTATACGTTTTGACATCATCAATTATCTGTTTAACTTGTACATTTTTATTATGCACAAGTTGGGGGAGATTGTTAGATATAATTGCTGATGTTTGTTTAATCAGTGTTTAAGTAACAGGTACTGTTCAGAGTTTAGTCTGAAGTACTTATCAGAGTTTACGTGGAAGCCGGTCAGAGTTTGTTAAAGTCTGACAGGGTGAAACTTGACTTAGCTGTCGGTGCATATCATGAAGATTCTAGAAGCAATATATTCTGAAGATGGAAAGAAGCAGAATATATTGATACAGCTAAGGAGACGGAATAGAAGACTGAAGCAATCCTTAATTGATATGAATTGTATAGCTAACTTATAGGAGTATCAATTAGAGATTGATTGTAACTGTGTACTATATAAACACAGATAGGTTATCCCTAGAAGGGATGCGATTATTGAAAATATTATTCTTGTAACCTAGTAGCTCTTTGTGATTCATTAACATCATAAAGAGAGAAACAGTTAATATAATTACAGTTTTGTTGATTTATAAACAGTGTTCTTGATTGTTATTTTTATACATACTTGATTATATTGTGTATTCGGCCTAACATGTACTATAAAAAATGAATTTTATACAGAATTTTGATCGTCATAGTGTACTACTTTCAGTGTTGTAAAAAGCAGGAATCCGAGTTAATCGGTGAATGCACCGTCCATGGATTAATCGGGTAATCGGGGATTAATCGGAATGATTAATCAGATCATTAATCGGAATAAATTTAATAATATTTTTTTATATACAATTATATTCATATATATAATTGTTTCGTTATTTCAACTAAACATATGTTATTATCATGTATTCATGCAAATATGTTAAAAATATTATATAATTTTAATAAATAAAATTTTGAAGGTTTAACTTTTCAATTAGAGATTAATTTAAGAGGAAAAATAAAGAGAATTTATGATTTAAGCATCTAAAATTATAATTATATGTACAAAAATAATATTTTTTCCTATTGTTTAATCAAATTTCTACCTTTTAAATTTTTAATTATTATTTTTTAATTTTAACTATTTTTAAATAATTAGCCCGATTTTTGACCGATTCAGCCGATTTTTGACCGTTTTTCTGAAAAAACGATTAATTGACCGATTTTCACTTAATCAATTCGGTGGCCCGCCGTTTAGCGATTAATCGGCGATTAATCCCGATTAATCGCCGACTTTTAGAACACTGACTACTTTAAAAGAAGAACTATTACAAAAAAATTATATTTTAATTGATAATTTATTTTCTCAAAAGTTCAAAGTTTCCGCATCTTTAACATATTACAAAAAAGAGTATATTATATTTTAGCAATAAATATTTAAAAAATTAAAAAAATTATAAATATTAAGAAAAATTAATGATGTTATCATGGTAGTTTGTTTCTAAATATCGCCAAAACATTCTCAACCGTTAGATCCAATACTTTTAAAAATAGATGATCAAGATTATATCATATAAAAAGAAGTTATTATCTAAAAATGATATAAGTTAAAAGATATTATATTAGGATTGGATTTTCTAAAAAGTCAAAACATAAAAATAGTTGTAATTAAATAAGGAAACTCATTTAATATCAAAATAATAAAAATCGTTTAATGTTAAATAGATAGGTGAAAACCGTTAGATTTAACATTAAAAACTGTATTTGGTTAATAAAAGTTATTCTAATAATCTAAACAACATATAAGTAGATTTCCTAAATCGAATAGAATTCTCAACATTAAATTTCGTCACTTTATTCTCTTTTTAGTTTTAGAATAGTTTAGCGTGTAAAATATAATAAATATCAAATTTTTAACTATAATTTTTTTGGCTAAATCTTTTTTAACAATAATTTAATCATGTAAACTAATAACTTTTAAATATTCATAAATAAATATAATTATAAATATTTAAAAAACAATCGTGTGTTGCATGGATAATAAAAATATAATTATAAACAGAATAATTATAAATAAAATTTAATAACCATGCGGGCTAGTACAAATAAAACAAGCATATGTCATTAAAATTAAAACAACAAGGAGGTTCTAATAATCCTCAAGTAGGATCACTAGATAGAAAAAATATAATACGCTAGATTTAAAAAAATATAAGCCAATCTATACTCTTTATTAATAAGCAAAACAATGTGAAAATGGCGCGCGGTACTAAAAAGTACCAAAGTACCAAAGTACCAAATTTGGTTATCACTTGACCCGGGTTCGATTCCTCGCAACTACATAATTATACAAGATTTATTTACTTTAAATTATTTAGCTTTATCCAGGGTTCGATTCCTTACAACTACGTAATTATACAAGATTTATTTATTTACTTTAAATTCAATAGTTTCATGGAGCGTTAGATTCTTTGCAGCTACGTAATCATACAAGATTTATTTATTTAATTTAATTTCTTTAGCTTTATGCACGGTTCAATTGTCTATAACTACTTAATTAAATATTTATTTATTTATTATATATTTTTATCATTCAATTCTCGAAAAATACATTTTTAAATAATATTCATTAATAATTTATTAATACTGATATTTTAATATCGACTCATGCTCGGTCCGTGCCAAGGTTACAAGCTAGTAACAAGTAAAGCAGATTAAACATCTAATTATCAAGATAGAAAACTAGACTTATTAAAAAAAACATGATCATCACCATATTGAAAATTAGGCACATAAGATCATAAAATCAAATACTGTATGTATCATATAAAAACAAACATAATCACAAGCATAAAATACATGGAATGGCAGCGGATAAGAGAGTAAAAAGAAAAGGAAAAAAAACTGACAACTATGAACATGACAAAATCTCACCAACTAAAGAAAATTAGATTATCCAAAAATTTCCTGAATAATATGCAAGACATTTATAAAATCTCTGGTGTAGATGGCAAACATGTAATTTGCCAAAAACACAAAAATTTAATAAAAAGATAAGCAAACCGACCAATGAGAGTGAATAAAATGAAAAAGTGGTAAGATAACTCGAAACGCTAAAATGCTGATGTAGTTGTTTCAAGAGGAATCTTGATCAAGCTCTTTGTTTGGCAGATTCATTCCCTGTAATCTTATCAAAATAAAATCTCCCCCCCTAACATTATATCTTCCTGTGCTCTTGTTAAAAATGAGTGCAGACTATATTGAATAAGCTGCAGAAATCTCTGTACAACGATCTGCTAACAAGGTGGTGCACCGCCGTGCTCCCGATGCTATGGCTCTTGGCTCTTACTAATCGTACTTTTCTGGAAGGGGATCTGCCAACTCGTTAAATTAAGTTTGATGGCTGATTTAGGTCGTTGGTAAGAAATGCATTTTGATTAAAAAACAGAGGACAACATATGCTTAGTTTTGTGTGAGTATTTTTTTAATGTATAGTATATGTCTATACAAGAGTATAAGTTTAGTCACAATGGTCGATTAGGGTTAAGTTCTATGAAGACCTTTCACTCCTAAATTGGAGAGTTTGGAGGTCATAGATGTTCTGATTTTAGAACATTGCAACATCGCAAAACATATTGTTCTGCAATGTATGTTCTTCTGAAATCTTACTTTCAGAACATATGTAATATGTAGTCTCCAATCAAAGCGTGATCTTCATAGAACTTTTCTTAGGGCAATTATACAACATGTACGTAGGAAGCTAGTCATAACATAACTCATATCATTTGTTTTGGCCTCCAGGTCACCAAGAAAGCTGAAATATACATATAAATACTTTTATTTGAAATGTGCAGTTAGAACCATGAGCATGAGGCTGACTGACACCCATTATTATTTAATTTTATGCAAAAACTACATACTGCCGTCACAGCTGTGCCATAAAATTTCATCCGGGGGAGCTTTTATAGCCACATGAGTGTCAAGACAGAGAGTCTTGACACATGAACTGTAACACTCAACCTATTCAACTCCTCAAGGGCTTTTGACCATCAATGCTAGACCTGTGACCGCCACCAGGTTGCATTTCGCCATTCTCACTCGAGGGCTTCTGACCATCAATGCGAGGCCTGTGATCACGACCAGCGAACCCCATCTCCAATGATGATTCATCCTTAGTTGAGTTCTGCAACTTTGCTTTGTCTTTGTAATAAATAGCATACAGTATTAGCTGCAGTATTCCTAGTCCGCCTCCAACGCCATTTGGTATCTGCAACACCATAACGGCATAACCAATGTATAGATTATATGATTTTTGAAGTACAGCAACAATAAAATAAGTATACAATTTATATTTTATCAATTAAAACTGAAGAAATAAAGCAGTACTAAAACTATAAATCTCACAGCAACAAAAAGGTCTTTTCCCAGCAGACCAAATATGAACCAAGAAGTACCGCAGAGGAAACTAAACAGTGACAGGAAAAATGGCATGTACTCCACGCTTCGTGTTCTAATAACCAATCTCTGCACGTTTTTATTGAGATAATGTTAGTCTATCTATACAACATAAAACCATTTTAATCCTCTTTTTAAGTACAAAAGTGGTTAAAAATAATTCTTGCATACACCTTGCTCTGAACTATCACATAGTTTGGCACCTTCCCAAATATTTAGGTACAAACTACAATGTCATATGAATTTATGCCAACAATATAGCATAACTGAATAGTTCTTACCATAGCTGATAATGGTGAACCATACATTATGACAGAAAAAATTGCCGCAGCCAAACCACAAAAAATCTTCCTCTTCTGGCGGTGGAGAGCAAAGATCGAGATAAAAGCAATCGTGCAGAATACGGTGAGAACAAAGGTGAAGATTCCAAGAAGTTTTAGTTTTTCCTTCTTAGGCGCGTATATGAGGAATATGAGCACATAAATGGCTTCAATGCCTGCTCCAGTGCCATTAAGTGCTGAAACGAGTATGTTGTTTGATGATACAAAAGGCAACCCATACCTATACAAGTGATAAATCCTTAGTACATGAGATGCAAAGTGCAACAAGGCAAATGACAACTAAAAGCGAAAAATATGCTTCCATCAACTAAAATTAACAGGTTACTAGTCTTAGATGATCTTCTAGTTAAAGCAGACTATGTAAAGATGATCACTGTAGAAAGAGAAAAAAAATTCAAAGTTTCAATTTAATCAAGAGTAACTGCATACCAAGGTATAGTACTTAACAAACCAATGCTTATAATTAAACAGCAGACTGGCGACAATCTTTCTTGAGTCTTAACTATTCAAAGTACAGAAAGATACTAACAAGAACATACAAATAAGTAGTCTTACCAGGCTGAAAGGGCGCAATTGAGCATGGTCATTGAGTAGGGAATCCCAGAAAATTGCTCAGTAGATTTGTTCAAAATGATCCTCTTGAAAGTAATCCTGTGATATCGGTCATGAAAATTTACATAAACACTTTCCACAAATTTAAATAAAATAGAGAAATATATACTGCAGGGAGCTGCATAACTAGTGCTGAATCAATAATCTTTAACTTTGCATAATTACTCAAGGACTGAACGAACATAAAGAGAATTCAAAAGCATAACTCGAAAGTACGTAAATAAAAAGAAAGATTTAGGTACAAGATTTTGATATATCAATATGCCTGGACAGATAGGATGGATGCTTACGTTGGTGCTAGAAATAGGAACAAACCAGTTAAATCCCCTATTGCAAGAAAACACAAAAGCACCATTACTCGCAAGTTTCCAAGAAGTTTAAGAGAGAACTAAGTGTAATGAAAGCGTTGAAAACTACAAGTGCAGAAATAAAACACACCAAAAATCCCAAAAACTGAATGTAGAGTTTTTGTCATTCCACTGTATCCTTCAAACTTCAGAGAATTGTAAGATAAAATGATAATACACAAGATAAGAGAGTACCAAAACAAGCAGGGGGGGGTTTATATATAGAACAGTAGAGAAACGGATGCATAGGCGATAAGTTACCACTCCACCTAAAGACCTCGAATTATTAGAAGGGGAACTTCATAAAATCATATCTTAACACTCCCCAAAAAAAAAAAAAAAAAAACTGGCCGTCCTAATAGTACTCAACTCTCTTTGCATGCAAGGAGCTAGTATCGTCTCTCGTGGTTAAGTTTTAAAGAGAGTTGTGTGCTAGTGTATTTCTATTTCTTCAATAGCAGCGCCACAGGCGCAATTGGGTACAAAAAATTAAAGATTTTGGGATCGAATTTGATACCCTTAGCATTTTCCTTTCTTTAAATGTGTATTTTCATTTGATCAAACAAAACAGTCCTTTTTTTGCCCGAGTAAGCTTATATCTATACTATATTATTATAAGCAAACTAGCCTCTATTTGGTTGGTTGGTTGTTGGTTAGTTAGTATTTTTAATAACAACCGTTAGATTGAAAGAGAGATAAAAGGAGAACCGTTAGATGTAATGTTAAAAGAATATTTCTTTCTTGATATTCAAAATAATCTCACGGGTTCAAGGTTCGAATCCCGTCAATAACATAGTTTAAAAAATATTTCTTTTTAGATATTTAAAATGTTCCCACGGGTTCAAGGTTCGAATCCCGTCAATAACATATTATTATTAAATATTTATATTACCTATTTTTCTAAGTTATATCCCGTCAATAACACATTATTATTAAATATTTATATTGCCTAAGCTATATTCAGAAGTTCAAGATAGTATTCCTGTCGACAATATATTAAAAACATTTATCCTCAAAATACAAAGACATGCTTACACCAACATCATACATACATTATTAATTTTTAAAAATTTATTTTTCTACTAATAAAATTATATAATCAAAATACATATAATAATATAAAAATTCTAAAATTCATCCGTGCATCGCACGGGTTAAATGCTAGTATTTATAAAGTAGAGATGTCAATTTCGGGTTACGTGTTCGTGTCGGGTCATATTCTAAATGTTAATTTTAGGTCCGACACTAATCCGATCCGATAAAATATTGACCTGTAAAATTTCAGATTGGGACACCTACAAAATTTTAATTAATATATTTATCCTTACAAAAATTTTGCATAGTTTGATAAAAAATAAAATAAATTATATTTTATATATAGGATGTATTAAACCATCTTATAAAGTACCTCATTCTCATGTCAATTTGGAAAAATTGTGATGCATGCAATGCATAGATGAAAATGAACCTCTTCTATATATGCTTTAGGTTTGGATATTTATTTGGCTATGTAAAATATATATTGGTATCATTTTATTCTCAACTCAACATAAATAAACAATAAGAAATTAAGTAACATCTAGTAGTGAAATATTTGGTTTTATTCTTAATTGCCTAAATTGAGGCAGCATTCCAGAAGCCCAAGATTTCAGAATGTGATTTATAAAGTACTTGCTACTCAAATGGGATACATTCAACTTTTTCTTGTTAAAGTTTAGGTAGAGTAGGCATCCATCAGTACTATATATGATATATCATAGAGTACTTTTATTTTTTTGTGGCTTAAGGTAGAGTAGTTCATTTTACTTTCAATATTTTGTATGTATTGTAATTGTCTGGATTTCGTTCTCTTTTGATGTGTGTGTGCCAATGCTTAGAAGACTCGACTATACAGGACACCAAAGACAACCATCTTCCATGTCCAAAGTTGCAATCTGTTCAATTCAGAAATAAACTAAAACTGATTTTTTTTTTTTATGAATAGAAAATTTAATATGCATTTTTGTGATAAAGTTATAAATAAATATGATAATATAATATGATCCTGGTAAACTCTATAACCCGTAACTTTGTCGTGGTAGATTAGCTATTTCACACTATAATTTCAAGTTTTAACTGTGAAAATATATAGGGCAGCGGAGGAATGGTTTCGTACGTAACATCCACTAACATGTTTACTAAATGGCTCGACTGCTTGAGGTTAAGGACTGAGTTGTGGAGTTCTGGGCGAGTACAGGCACCCTGAAGGTTGTAACTTGTAACTGTTATGCGAACATATATATTAATCCATCGACCTCACTTCCAAATGAAATCAAAAACGAGGTCGAAAAAGACCGAGAATTCGAAGTCGAAACCATCGACCTGGGACCAATCGAGGTCGAAAAAAGGCTAGATCAAAGTCGAAGTCACGAAGTCGAAAATGGCCAGTACATCGAGGACGAAAGCTTCGACCTCACAACTGATTGAGGTCGAAAAAGCACGACTTCGAGGTCGAAGTCACGAGGTCGAAGCCACAAGGTCGAAAAGACCCTAAATCGAGGTCGATGAAACGAGGTCGAAAAAGTATGAAATCCTGGTCGAAACCACGAGGTCAAAAATGACTTCTAAATCGAGGTCGAAAGCTTCGACCTCACAACAGGTTGATCAGGTCGAATTCCGGGTCAAAAAAGACCTAGATTCTGGTCGAATTCCTGGTCGAAAAAGACCTAGATTCTGGTCGAATTCCTGGTCGAAAAAGACCTAGATTCTGGTCGAATTCCTGGTCGAAAATGACCTAATTTGAGGTCGAAAATGTCCTTAAAATAGAAAATTTTGAGGAAAAACACGCTATAACTTCTACGAAAACCCCAAGGAGATTTTCCCAGAAGTTGGGGGGCAAATGATATGGACAGAAAAGTAATTATAGAAATATAATTGTTGTTTCTTTGGAAAGGCCAAATATTTAAGGCCCGAAACCCTGATTATTTATTAATTTCGTAATTAATAAATAGGGAAAATATACAGCTCATGAAAAAAGTCCCAATTATGGAAAATTGGTCAAAGAAGGATCCAGAATCCCAATTAATGAGTCATAGCCTTTATCAACAAGGAAACGAATTCTCCAGCAAGAAATACGATGTTTATCCAATATCAAAAAAGAGACTTATTCGCTAAGACTCCCGAACATACCATAAATACTAGGCTCCAGACGCCTATATAAGGACCCTGATCCTACAATCAGAACTACGTCTTTGGCTTGATTCTCAGCATTAATTGAGATACGTAGGCATCTTGTGAGGACCGATTTAATCTCGAAACACAAGTGCAGCTATTAAAGCTCGAAAGCTCATAAATCCTAGCAATTAATATACAAGTACGTTTTTTAATCCACAACACCTATTATAATTAAAATATATTTTTCTAACAAAATCTACTCATTTTCCAAAAATATCACGGCAATTATCTTTAAATTAAAACATATTACCTTTTATATTTGTTATCACTAAAATCTCCGTTTTCCAAAAATATGAGGTGCAATCCTTATTTATTTATTTTAATACTCTATCTAATAAATAATATAAAAATATAAAAATAGTAACTAGCTGATTGCCTTTTGTAATTAAAAAACAATTCTAACAAAATCTACTCCTTTTTCAAAAATATCACGTCAATTACCTTTAAATTAAAACATATTATCTTTTATATTTGTTATCACTAAAATCTCTATTTTCTAAAATTATGAGATGCAATCCTTACTTATTTATTTTAAAACATATTTTAATATTCTATTTAATAAATAATAAAATAATATAAAATAGTAACTAGCTGGTTGTCTTTTATAGTTACAACATTTTTTTCTAACAAAATCTACTTTTTTCCGAAAATATCACGGGAAATTACCTTTAAATTAAAATATATTACATTTTTTATTTGTTATCATTAAAATTTCTCTTTTCCAAAAATATCAAGTACAACCCTTACTTATATATTTTAAAACCTATTTTTAATACTTTTAATTATTTAAAAAAATTTACCTATTTTAACAAGTCAACGTATTTTTTTAACAAATACAATTAATATAATTAAAACACATCTAAAAATATTACGGGCAGTTACTTTTTTTTAATTAAAACATATTAGCTTTTCTATTTGTCCTTATTAAAAAAACTTACTTATTTTAACATGTCAACGTATTTTTTTAATAAATACAATTAATATAATTAAAACACTTCTAAAAATATCACGGACAATTACTTTTTTTAATTAAAACATGTTAACTTTTCTATCTGTCCTTATTATTAATATTATTTTATTATAAAATAATATTAATAATACCTCATTTATCTTCCTCATCCTCATATGTATTTTTTTATGTTCCAATTAATATTTAAGTTTCTCATTTTATAATTTATCATATTAATTTTTACTTTTATTTTAATATTTTCCGTTCACATTAAATTTTTTAGTTTATTATTTTTTAAGACCCGTGCCTTGCACGGGTTATAAGCTAGTAATACTAAACCATAATAAGCAAAATTTGTACTTTGGTTAGCACCTTCTAAATTTGGTTAAACAAGTTCCTTATTTTATTTATCCTTTTATTTTAACTAAGATTAAATAAATAATAAATAAGAAACAAGTACTAGAAACAACGATATAGGCGTCCATAACTTTTTATAGAATTCCAATAACTCATTACCTTTCTTTTTGTTCTACACCTACTCTTTTAGATATTCTTTAATATTAATTGATTTAAATAAAAATTTAATAATTTAATAATAAAATAAATGACAATAAATATGTTTCTAATATACAAATATTTAAGGTTCGAATTCCGTCAACTACTTATTAAAATTAATAAAAAAAAAAATTGCTAAATAAATTAAAATTAATAATTAATTTAAGCATAGTAAAACTTACATATATATTACATTTATTTTGAAAATATTAATAAAATTAAAATTACATCAAATATATTTTAAAAAAATTATATTTTTGTTATGGAATAAAAACCGAGCTTGCGAATTTAATGCTAGGGTTGGAGAGCTTCGAGCTTTAATGGCTGCACTTGTGTTTCGAGACTAAATCGGTCCTCACAAGATGCCTACGTATCTCAATTCGTTATTGAGAATCAAGCCAAGACGTAGTTCTGATTGTAGGATCAGGGACCTTATATAGGCGTCTGGAGCCTAGTATTTATGGTATGTTTGGGAGTCTTAGCGAATAAGTCTCCTTTTTGATATTGGATAAACGTTGTATTTCTTGCAGGATAAGTCTTTTCCTTGTTGATAAAGGCTATGACTCATTAATTGCCTTTAATTGGGATTCTGGATCCTTCTTTGACCAATTTGCCATAATTTGGACTCTTTTTATGAGCTGTATATTTTCCCTATTCATTAATTCCGAAATTAATGAATGATCAGGGTTTCGGGCCTTGAATATTGGGCCGTGTTCTTGGACCAATTCGGGTCTAATTAATATGTCATTAATTGCATTTTTAGGGTTATTTTTAGCCCATATCATTTGCCCCCCAATTTCTAGGAAAACTTTTCAAGCTTTCGTAGAAATTATATTGACCTTTTTCGAGATTCGGGGTCTTTTTTATCCTTTACCTAGGACTTCATTCACACTAGTGTTTCACAAATATCGCCTTATTGCAAAGTGTGGAGCGACCTACACATTTACGACGATTGTTGCCTTATTCGAGGCTAATTTGACATTTATATGATTTATTCCTAATATTTTAGGAATTTTCGTGTACCCACAGGTATTTTTAATATTTATTCCTAATATTTTAGGAATTTTCGTGTACCCACAGGTATTTTTAATATTTATTCCTAATATTTTAGGAATTTTCGTCCAGAAATTAAGCCAATTTCGACCAGGAAGTCAAGTCAATTTCGACCAGGAAGTCAAGTCAATTTCGACCTGAACTGGAATGAGGTCGATCAGTTCGACCAGGAAATTTAGGTATTTTTCGACCTCAAATTTTCGACCTCATTTCTTTGCATTTTCGAGCAGGAATTTTCGACCTCGTTTCTTTGCATTTTCGAGCAGGAATTTTCGACCTCGTTTCTTTGCATTTTCGAGCAGGAATTATAGCTTAATTTCGATCTCATTCCCAGTATTCATTTTCGACTAGGAAGTGGAGTGAGGTCGAATGGTTCGACCAGGAATTTTCGACCAGGAATCCAGTCTATTTCGACCAGGATTCTCCAGGCTATTTTCGACCAGGAAGGGGGACAAGGTCGAACATGTCGATCAGGAATTACAGTGTATTTTCGAGCTCAAAGTTTCGACCTCAACCTCGTGTAATTTCGACCAGAAACTTTATTCAGTTTTTCGACCTCAAACTGTCTTCAGATCAAACATGTCGAACTCATTTTTTAGTTCGTTTTCGAACAGGTTTGTTCGACCAGGATGCGGTGTAAATTCGAGCAGGAATCCTGGTCGAAATCGACCAGGAAAGGAATCCTTGTATTCTGATACATGATTTTGCAAAATTTTCCGCCATCGGGGGACGCGCTGCCCCCCCCCGAACCTCCCCAGCGACCTCATTTGAGGTTTCAACAACGCCAGACGTGGCTTAGAGATACAAGAACTAACTTGAGTTCTAACACCTTAATTTTCACATCGAGAGGTCTTCATGAACGAAGACAGACATAATGTTTCACTTGTTTCTTTAATTTGAGCTTCCAGTATATCGAATCGAAGCTCGTTCTGAGCTCTACTTCCTCGAATTTTCAGGGGTTTCAACCCTTATAGTAACCTTCTTCCAATATGCCTCTTTAGGCTTTTAGTTGAGCTTGTAACATACTTTTTGATCCTTCGGGATCTTCTATCCATGCATGTTATTTATGCATATTATATTTCTTCGTTCTTGCATTCACTTATATTTATTTAGCTTCTCTTTTGTAAGGCAATTCCTAGTACTTGGCCTCTTGAATGGCTGGCACTTTGATCAAGTGTTATTGGTACAACTTGTTCTTTAGTAGAACAATAAGGAAATACTCAAACAAAGATAAGTAATAAAATAGTGAATGAGAACTTGAAATATTTCCTTTGAAAAAGAGGGTTCGACCCTTACATAGTGCTTTACTTCCTACTAAGAGCTTAAGAGCTCATAATGGTTTCGTCGACCTTATTGCCACTTGTACTATTAGTGGATCCCTTAAGGAAACACTTAAACATAATAAACTTTTTAAATTTGAGGCATGCCAAGTTTTTGGCACCTCAGTCCCTTCAAGGGTTCAGGCAACAATGCTCCAATGTGAGTGACTTTGTCTGGTTCTCCATTGTTTCTCGAATCCATAACCTTGATTGGGAGAACCTGCCCCCCGACTCCATCAGGCCTTAACGCGGCTACATAGCAACTCCTAGCCATCTTTTGATCTCCTTGTTCTTCACCAACCCCGTTCCTTGTTGGGAACTTGATTTTCAAATGGTAAGTTGAGGCAACAGCCTTGAATGCATGAAGGCCTGTCCTCCCAAGGATTGCATTATAAGTCGAGGTTGCCTTTATCACCACGAAGTTCAGCATTTGAGTTGTTGTTTGTGAACCTTGCCCTATTGTCATAGGGAGCTGAATAGTTCCCTCTATTTTAGATTCAACCCCATTGAACCCGTATATGGGCATGTTTGAAGGAGTTAGTTGCGAATCGGTATATCCCATCTTGATGAAGGCATCATGGAACAAGATGTCCACGGAAGCTCCGTTATCAACCAGAACCCTCTTGGTTTTAGAGTTGCCTATTACAGGTATAATGACCAACGGGTCGTCATGGGGGAACTTCACCCCTTCAAGATCAGAATCGTCAAAGGTAATATCCACTTCTGTCTTGGCACGTTTCGGTGCTTCTCCTACAACAGTCATTACCTCTCGGGCATAAGCTTTCCTTGAGTTTCGGGAGGACCCAGCAGCAGTCGATCCTCCAAATATCATGTTGATGACAGGCCCTCGGGGCTTAGGAGTACGATCTTGGTCGTTGTCCCTCCTATCATAGTCTTTCCTTTCATAGTTTCCTTGTTGATATCCTCGATTCCCATCCTTAGTGAACTTATCGAGTTTTCCTCTTCGGATTAAGAACTCGATCTCATCTTTCAGTTGTCTACAATCGTCAGTGTCATGACCAACTTCTTTATGGAAACGGCAGAATTGATTCTTGTTCCGTTTCTCCAAGTCGGATCTTAGCGGCTTTGGCCATCGAAGATCTTCCTCCTTCTCAATTTCCATCAGAATTTGACTTCTTGAGGTGTTCAACCTTGCATACTCATTGAACCTGGGTCCGAAGTTGTTCCTTTTAGGTGGAGAGTCAGAATCTTTCGCTGTCCTGGGATATTTGTCCCTAGCGTCATACTCTTGAGTCTCCTTTCTCTTTTTTCCGTTTTCACTTCCCTCAACAGTGGGTTCATACTTTCTCATGCTTTCTTCAGCCTTGATATACTTTCCGGCTCTATCTTGGAGCTTCAGCATGCTCTCGGGTGGATGTTTAGCTAACGACCTTTTGAAGTGGTCATCAGTGGTTCCTTGTTGCAGGGCTATCATAGCCACTCTGTCCTCTAAGTCCGGGACTTTTAAAGCCTCTCGAGTGAATCGATTGATGTAGTCCCTTAGGGCTTCATTCTGTCCTTGCCGGATTGCCATGAGTGATGCAGAACTTTTCTCATGCACCCTTCCACTAATGAATTGATTGATAAAAGCTTTGCTTAGTTCTTTGAAAGACCCAATTGAGTTGGGAGGAAGACGGCTATACCAGCGTTGGGCCATGCCTGCCAAGGTTTGTGGAAACGCCCTACACTTGACCGCATCGTTGGTTGGCTGCAAAAGCAGTGCATTGGAGAAGGTTCTTACGTGATTTGCGGGATCTCCCGTTCCATCATAAGCCTTGATTGTTGGCATCTTGAATTTTCTGGATATGGTGGTTTTCATGATGTCTTGAGTGAATGGTGGTGTAGGATCATCAGGATCTCCTAGGGGCAACAGAATACTAGGATCACCCCTTGGGGCTTCGGCCCTCCTGGTTCTCCTTGGTGGTGGATCCAAATTGATAATTGGGATTCCTTCAGCTTGACTTTTTGCTCTTGCGGCCTCTTGTTCTGCCAATACTTTCTTAAGCCTTGCGACTTCTGCCTCATGGGCCGCAAGCTTGTCCTTAGTAGTTTGGGGTTGATCTCGGTTGGTTTGCGAAGATCGTTTCCTTCTAGGAGCGACATCGTCCCCAGTTGTATAACCCTCATCCTCGGTGTAGGGCCCAGAAAAATCGTCTCGAAACATCTGACGAGTTTGGGTTTCACGGTTTTGGGGTTCCAAACCTGGTACGTAAGGGGGCACATAAGCCTCATGGTAGATTGGATTCATTCCACTACCACCCGCTGTAGGGCGAGGGGGCATGCCATAGCCGGGCATCCCCAAAGTCTGATTTGCGTAGTGAGGGAGATCAGTAGTGTGGAGTTGAAGACTGCGAGGTGCGTTCATAAGCAGCGCAGAGGTTGTAATTGGTTGCTGGTGAACGGTTTCTTGTGGATTAGATCCATGAATAACCATTTGTAGGGGATTCGTCCCTTCAACAGTAATTGGGACCTCTTGTCCTTGAGTGTCGGTAGGGATATTTGTTCTTTCAGTGCCAGTAGTTGGCGGTGGTTGGCTTCCATGAGTATCAGCCCCGGAGGTGATAGGGAGGCCTTCAGAAGTATCAGAATCTCTGGTTGTTCTTCGCGTGTTTGCCATGGTTGATGTTGTCTTCCCACAGACGGCGCCAAATGTTATGGAATAAAAACCGAGCTTGCGAATTTAATGCTAGGGTTGGAGAGCTTCGAGCTTTAATGGCTGCACTTGTGTTTCGAGACTAAATCGGTCCTCACAAGATGCCTACGTATCTCAATTCGTTATTGAGAATCAAGCCAAGACGTAGTTCTGATTGTAGGATCAGGGACCTTATATAGGCGTCTGGAGCCTAGTATTTATGGTATGTTTGGGAGTCTTAGCGAATAAGTCTCCTTTTTGATATTGGATAAACGTTGTATTTCTTGCAGGATAAGTCTTTTCCTTGTTGATAAAGGCTATGACTCATTAATTGCCTTTAATTGGGATTCTGGATCCTTCTTTGACCAATTTGCCATAATTTGGACTCTTTTTATGAGCTGTATATTTTCCCTATTCATTAATTCCGAAATTAATGAATGATCAGGGTTTCGGGCCTTGAATATTGGGCCGTGTTCTTGGACCAATTCGGGTCTAATTAATATGTCATTAATTGCATTTTTAGGGTTATTTTTAGCCCATATCAATTTTATTATAAAATTTTAAAATTTGAAACGTTCCCATGCATATATAATAAAACGAAGGTAGTATTAAATTTAGGGGCAGTCAATCCTGGTTTCAGGTACAAGTCATTCAAGTGTACATGCCGAAATGGACTAGTAGAGTGGGCTCCCTCGCTTTTCTGGTACACTTATGTATCAGAATTGCGGAACTGGTACAGCTGCGTACAATTTTGCAAAATTGGTATAGGGCGCCACAGCCCGTGGCGACCCTCGCAGGGGTGCGCCACAGCCCGTGGCGACCCTGTATTTTATTTTTATTCATTTCACTTTCCCCGTGGTTACTTAGTAAAACAGATTTGTCACTTAGTAAAAATTGTTTTGTAACTCTCTCTTTTGTAGGTTTATAGATTATACTTGCAAAAATTATATTAGCATTTTATTTGTTTTAAATTAAACATGAGCTGTTGTACTTTGGGACTATCCAAAATTTAAAAAATAATATTACGCGTAACTATGTAAAATTTTGGTCCAAAAATGATAACTACACAAAATTGTAGTTCCTACACAAAATTCTTAGCAAAAAATGTTCTCAAACAATCGATTTTGGATGTATAAAAAATGTAGCTGCAAAATTTAAAATTTAATTTTTTTATATATTAGCATAGAAATGCTCTACTTTGCTACTAAGCAGAAACGGAAAATAATTATTAAGTGTAACTATGTTATTTTTTGCTCCAAAAAGGAGGTGTGCAGCATTTTATGCAATTTTTATGGACTAGAAAAAAAAATTATTCAAGCATCTGGAAGGATGATAATAATACAGCCTTAATGTTGACGTGACTACACCACTTTTACATTTGCATGCTAATAGTTGTATTCAGAGCAATAATAAAGCTTCAAATTTAGTTTGACAAGACTACACATGAGATCAATAATTTCTGGAAAACATGACAAATGATACAAAGCTTTAATTTTATGAAAAAGATGAGTGGTCATTTCAAGGCCTGCATAACTAGTAATTTGAAGTAGGGTATATATAATTGATGGTTATAGCTTCATTCAGTGTCTTAAGAAAGGAATCGAAAAACCTCTCCTGGCGTACCAAATCCTAATCCACCTGTGCATATTAAGTGCAAATAATGAAACTAAGTACATGACAAGTACATAATGGAAAAACTGGAGGGTGTTATGTTCATTACCTGATACACCTGCATATGTGAAATATGACTGTTCTGCGGTGGAGATGTGGTGCTGCGAGCCCAAAACACTGGTAGCTCCAAAACTAGCAAATCCATATCCTGGGAAACTCTGAGAAGTGTGAGATCCCTGATAAGTAGGTGTACCAGTGAATGCAGGTCGATGAGAACTCTCATACACCTGCGTAGCCGTGAATCGATCTCCATGAGAACTCAGAGACACCTGCGGACCATCCCATCCAGGACCTAAATAAACATCTCCTGGCGCCTCAACTGTGGGGTTGGGCCACGGAAATTCGGCCCACGAACCATCCCCTGTGTGTGTGGTGAACATCTGTGCATGTCCACCTCTCGTACGTACTCTAGTACGTTGCCTCCTAGGGGCAGGTGGTGGAGGAGGTCTGTCAATAAGGTTAGGGAAACCCGTCACATCCAAAGTAGTATGTAGAATCTGTCGGGCCTCATCCACCACATTAGCTTCATTGGAAATGGCAGTCCTCGACAGCCTGTGGAAAACACGGGAAATCCCCTCAGCCTGTATATATATGTGGTTAGTACAAACTATCGTGAATAAATATAAGGTCTAACAATGATATATACTATGAAAATTTTAAAGTGAGAAACTTACAGCTATAGGGAGGTGTCCCTGTGTTGCCTGTATACCCTGTTGCGTAGCCCAGATACGAGGATTGATAATGTAACGACGGGTGACTTTTTCATACCACGAGGGATACTCATTGGAGCATGCTGCTTCTCTAGTACGGGTGTATGTGGGTGATGACATGACATGAGCCAGTCGTGAATACCACTGCTGAACAACCTGATCATGTGAGTTGGTCCAACCACTTGGTGCACCGTGAAAAGAACTGTGGCCAGGCAATGGTGATAATGTCGGAATCACCTGAAGATAGCCAAACTGGCGTGTAACTCGATCTGTATAACACCACTCCACAATTCGCTCAAATATCAAGGGGCATGGTGCAGTCATGAGTGATTCTTCACGATCAATAAGGGACATGGCCTCTCGTGGAAAGTTTAGGTAAGGCCTCCACTTAAAGCCATCCTCAGACATGCTATCAAGCTCAAAACGAGTTCCCCATGAATTGTTGAATGGCACCTTATGATGAATCAAAGGGATCCTCACCCACCTAAAGTCATTGTATAAAATAAATAAGTTAAAAATATTATTAGTACGTAATGACAAAGATTCGGGTATTTATGTTCATTACCTAAGACCAAGTGGATGTTGTGTAAGATAACTTTGTCCATGTGTGGGACATAAATTTGTGAAACGCTCATATATACAAACCTAACACAAATGTAAGAAAATAAGTCATGAAATGATGGACATAAGAACATGTAACTAAGAGGTGGTAAGACATAATGGACATGTACCTGCAATAGAGTCATGGAACCACAAAGCTCTTTCTTCCGACCTACACTTGCGTCACATAGGTTCTTGTACAAGTATGCTAGACAAGCACTACCCCAACTGTACTCATTAACATGATCAAGATCACGGACATAATGAAGGAGGCGTAGCTGAAGTCGGTTCCCGCTGGAGTGGGGGAACAAAGAACCAAGTACGAGGAAAATATGTGCACGCCTGTGAAATAACAGCTGTCTCTCATAATCATCTGTACCATACTCTAGACGTTCACACCTAGCAAAGTTGTTGATCAACCAAAGAATATTAAGCCCGCCCTTCTGAATGGTAGTGGGGTTGCCCCCCTCATCAACGCTATTTGGGTGAACCCCTAATAGCTCATGTACCAAACTCGCATCAGGTGAGCCCTGATCTGTGAACACTGGATATCCACTAACCCTGAGACCTAGAATGTGATAAACATCATCTAATGTGATAGTGGCCTCGCCGAAAATGAAATGGAACGTGTGAGTCTCAGGACGCCACCTCTCAACAAAAGCAGTAATCAGTCCAGCATCATGTATCATCATCCCTATCTGATAAACACCTAGTAAACCAGCACTCGTAATGGCTTCAATAATAGTTGGTGGGGGTGGATCTGTCCTCACTATATCCCAGTAACTGCCGAAGTTTGTACGGAGACGAAAATCTTTTTCCTGAAAACAAAAATTGAAATACGTTATATCATTAATTATGTATTTCAACAATGCGATGAACATAAACATAAAATTTAATACCTGTCCATCCCATATCAACTCAAAACGATGGTCCCCCTATCGTGTGAGCAATGATGGATCTATAGGACCGGGATGGTAAATAGCATGCTCCATAGAGAAACTATAATATGGATGACAAAAATTAGTTGGGTTTTTTTCTATTTTAGAATAATTATGCTATCTATAACCTAAATGAGTTGAAATACAAATTATTTGGGTTTTTTTTAGGTTTTTTTCTAGTTTAGATTACGAAATGCTATTTATAACCTAAATGAGTTGAAACTAAAATTATTTGGAGTTTTTTTTGTTTTTTTCTATTTCAGATTAATTATGCTATTTATAACCTAAATGAGTTGAAATATCTCTTATTTGGGTATTTTATGCTATTTTAGATTAATTATGCTATTTTAGATTAATTATGCTATTTTAGATTAATTATGCTATTTATAACCTAAATAAACAGTTTCTAAAAACTAATGTCTTGCAAAGTCATCATTCAAAACTAAGGTTTTTTTATATATGAAAATTCCCTATTTGGATTTTATTAAGGGAATTGCACGTATAGAAATTCAAAAACGAATCGATCTGATCCAGGTCATTATCTATATGGAATTGCAGATGAATCTAGCAGTTTTCAAATCAGAAGGAATTCAACAGTTTTCGTTATCTATTGAATTAACTGAACAAGCAGATACAAAAGGAATTCAAGTACAAACCCATGGCAAAACAGTTTTCAAATCACTGTGAAATTAGGTATAGAGTATAAAGATGTACCTAAGAGAGATTTCGTCTGGAAGAAGGCGTCGGTCGCCGTGATTGGTGGCGGCAGTAAGGCGTCGGTCGCCGTGAATGATGGCGGCAGGAAGGGAGGACAATCCAAAAAGCGGAGGCTCACCCAGCTGAAATGGATGAGTTATGATTTATGTGTGCTAAGTGCGAAAAGAGCATTTGGGGGGTTTTTAAAATACGTTGTTCGGCTAATAAAAATTCATAACTTATCCAATTTTTGTAACTCAATTTTTAACTTTTAACAAAATTGGACCGTTCAACTGTAATATGCCAAAATAAAAAACCAAATTTTTTCTTTTATTAATTCAGTTTTTCAATCTTGAAAATGGATGTTTAAACCTTGAATATGGATGTCAAACAAGCAATTTTACCAACGGCCATGCCAGGGTCTCCACGGGCTGTGGCGCCCTATACCAGTTTTGCAAAGTTGTACGCAGCTGTACCAGTTCCGCAATTCTGGTACGTAAGTGTACCAGAAAAGCGAGGGAGCCAGTAGAGTGGTCCAATAACCTACCAAAATATAACTAACATTTGATGATTATTTTTTTTTTCTAATAATCTTTTTCAGAAAAAATATAATGGAATCTTTTTCTAATTTGTATTTATTATTTTAAATAAAAAGGAATATAACCGAAATTCACAATTACAAAACATAATTCAGTCTTTACGTTAAATTCGATAAAACATGAAGAGGGGGTTAAAAAATTTGAGACGAGGCAAATAGAAAAGATAAATTGCACAATAGGAAGAGGTGGATGGAGAAACATGCGGACAATAATCAACGTGTCATGTTTTGAAGCCTCCACGTGTGTTTCTTGCGCAATCGTCCAGAAAAGCTTAGGCGGTGCTTCTAGAGAAACAAAGAAAAATATACAAAATGTACGCATATAAATATATGCCCTCGATCATTTACTCTACAAAACACACAATAAAATACGCCAATTTACACAAATACGCCAAGATGTCTAGCACTGCTGGTCAGGTCATTCGATGCAAGGGTAATCTTCTTTCTTTCATCTTCTCTAGGAGTCTTTTATTTTTATCCGAAAATTTAAATACTCGTGCACACGTTTATTTCCGCTGACTACACTACTGTAGTGCTAGAAATAATCTTTCGGTATGGCATCATGGATTGATTTGGCTACTTTTATATTGGATCTGAAGTCTGATCATTTTTTCTTGTACCCGTATTTTGTTTATATGTAATTTTTTTTATTATTAAGTGTCCCTTTTCTTTGAGTAAATATTGTTTGTGTGTGTAATATATTTAATCCTTATAAGTTTTTCCAGCCATTAGTGTATTGATGGATGTGTATATGTTTAGGCCTAAGGTTCTGTTTGGGATTGCTGTTAAAAATTGTTGTGCTGTTGAAAAAAATAAGGGTGATTGTGAAAATCAGATAACTGTTTGGTAATATTTTTGATATGAGCATGTTTTGGTGTATAATATAAAAAATTAATGTTTTTGGTGAATTCTGATGCTAACACCATGATGTTAAAACCAGTAGCTAAAAACAGCTTTTCCCCTTTTAAATTTTACCAAACATTTTTTTAGCCGCTTTTCAAAAAAAAAAATGATAGCTTTTCAAAAAAAAAAAAGATGATGTTGCTGTCTGTAGCCATCATTACCAAACGGAACCCAAGTTGTATTGTCCTGTTTGGTACTTATAAGTTGAAAATTGTGTACATTATTTTGAATTTATAAGTTACTTCTAAGGCATTTTATTATTTGGAAAGTGTCTATTTTTCTCCGTTGTGGTCTTCTATTGATTATAGACATTAAGATTGATCTGTGATGGTTTGTGTGAATTTTGCATATAGCTGCTGTGGCATGGGAAGCGGAGAAACCGTTGGTGATAGATGAAATTGATGTTGCACCACCGCAGAAAATGGAAGTTCGTGTGAAGATTCACTTCACCTCTCTTTGCCATACTGATGTTTATTTCTGGGAGGCCAAGGTACCAAGCTAACTAGATTGTTCATTATCGTCTCTTTCGTTTTAGTCATTTCCATTGTAGGTGCATGTACATGTTAGTGAGACCAGATCTCTTTTCTCTGCAGGGACAACATCCTCTGTTCCCTCGCATATTAGGTCATGAAGCTGGAGGGTATGTCGAATTTATTTTGGAAAAGTGTGAATTTCTGAGAAAAAATTGTTTGTTATGAGTTTAAAATATTTTACTTTGTGGCGTAAATTGTATCTTGAATGGGTTCCTATTATCTTGTGTTGTATAGAATTGTGGAGAGTATAGGTGAGGGTGTGACAGAACTAAAACCAGGAGACAAAGTGCTGACGGTATTCACAGGGGAGTGTGGGGAGTGCCGTCACTGTAAATCAGCAGAGAGCAATATGTGTGATCTTCTAAGGATCAACACGGACAGGGGTGCAATGATTAGTGATGGCAAGTCAAGGTTCTCGAAAGATGGCAAGCCTATTTATCACTTTCTTGGGACTTCTTCCTTTAGTCAATACACTGTTCTTCATGCTGGTTGTGTTGCGAAGATCAATCCCGAAGCTCCACTTGACAAAGTGTGTGTTCTTAGCTGTGGTATATCCACAGGTATAGAAGTTGAAGTTCTTAAGTTTATTCATAACTAAATAACGGTTTCCTTATTTATTTAGTAGTTCTTAACATGTACAGGAATGGGAGCAACACTGAATGTTGCGAAACCAACAAAGGGATCCACTGTTGCTGTTTTCGGGTTAGGAACTGTAGGCCTCGCTGTGAGTGAGAAACTGTTATTTCTACTTTTGCTTTCCATTCAGATCGTAATTTTAAAGGAGCAAGAAAAGATCAAGAAAATATGATGTACTGGTATTATTTTTTTTATTGTCTCAAACAATAGGCTGCTGAAGGTGCTCGGATTGCTGGTGCTTCAAGGATTATTGGTATTGATATGAACCCAAATAGATTCAAGGAGGGTGAGTTTACTTGTAATTTTCAGAAGTATAACTTTGTAAATTTGCTTCCTGTGAAACAATGGAAGCAAACTTGCAAGTTAAATTTGTTTATATTAATATTGAGTTTTTTACGCTACTGATGTTTGTGCTTGTCTTTCCAACAGCAACCAAATTCGGTGTTACGGAGTTTGTGAACCCGAAAGATCACAATAAGCCAGTCCAAGAGGTTTGTTTTAAAATGATGTTGACCTCATTTCTAAATGTAGTGTCACATTGTCCAGATGTCGATCTCACTTCTATCTGTAGTGTCACATTGTCTATACTTGCAACATGTACAATGATTATAAAGAGTTTTTATTTATTGCACACTAAGAACGAGCACGTACCCGTACCTTTATTGGAGTTGTCTTATTTTGCGATTGTGGGAACTGTGATAAGATTAGGCTTGAAAAGTGGTGGTGGTCTAGTTAGCCACCAATGTTTTCTCAGTGTTGTACTCAATGATACCATCTTTAGGGTCTTAAGGCTTAGCATCTATGATAAGGCGTGTATTACCCTATATTTTCCACATATGTTTAGGTTTAGGATAAAGGCATCATAATATTCTTAAAAAGTTGTAGTGATTGCTGTTTGATTTTATATTTTGTGCCAGGTATTAGTTGAAATGACCGATGGGGGAGTGGACCGGTGCATTGAGTGTACTGGAAATGTTGGTGCGATGATTTCTGCATTTGAATGTGTGCATGATGTAAGAAATCTCTCTCCGGATTACCTGTATTAGCCAATTAATCTTCTGTATCAGCCGATTAATCCTAAGATGCACCACAAAAGCTGAACAGGATATGCTTATAATGGTATGTTTTATGCAGGGTTGGGGTGTTGCTGTTCTTGTTGGTGTACCGAACAAAGATGATTCATTCAAGACCAACCCCATCAACTTACTGAACGAGAGGACTCTCAAGGGAACTTTCTTTGGCAATTACAAGCCCCGCACTGACATTCCAGGCGTTGTGGAGAAGTATATGAAAAAGGTGCAATATATCTTTTGAGCTAACCGTTCAGTATTCTGCTAATGTTGTTCTTTGCATGCTTTGTCTGCAGATTATAGATTATGTTTTTCTTATTCATTCTAGTTTATTAGATGCACTTGATCAACAAATCTTAATTTAAAGAGTTGAATTATTCTGAAAGGAAATGCATGTTTTTGTAATGCAGGAGCTGGAAGTGGAGAAATTCATCACACATAAGGTGAACTTGTCCGATATCAACAAAGCATTTGACTACATGATGAAGGGGGAAAGTCTGCGATGCATTATCAATATGGATGCTTAGGATGCTTAAAACCTTCATGATCTTAGGATGCTAAAAATATGCATGACCAATAGTACATCGGAATATCGCATATGCATTCAGAGAATAATGTTTTGAATCTGCCTATATGTATTTAGAGATTGAATAAAATGATTTGTCCAAGGACTTCTTGACTTTGTGTTGCTTGTTTTGTTTAATCCTATTTTTGCTTGCATTTTCTGATTTTTTTTTATCTGCTTTCCGCTCTTAAATCTGGCTTTGGCAACTTGGAGGCATGGTGCTCGGGGGTTATCAGCTAGTAATATGTATTAAAGCAAAGCCTTGTCCCGGAGCATTTGCTTTGCCAAGCTAGCAATAGCCCCCGTAATTCTCTGGACATTGTTCATATCTTCTTTCCCTAGATCAAATGTAATATGGCAAAGCGTCGTCCCGAACCATTTGCTTACCATGCTTGCAACGGCCCCTGTACTTCTCTGGTCCATTGTTGTGGATCTTGAAGTTTTGTTCCCGCTGAACATAATGATTGGCTACAAACAAAGATGAGTAGTTCGATTATTCCTTATTGATCGCCAATAAGTTAAGTTTCCTGTCAGCATGGAGAGGCAGGGGACCAAGGGGTTGAGAGTAAACAAAGAAAATGGGCAGCAAAAGAAAACATGGGTTCCGTGGTTTTCCAGCAACATTGTGGCAGAGCACAAACTGGAGGAGGTCAATCGATCTCTGATTACACGAGCATCTTGGAATTGACAATGAATTCTAAATTGAAATGGTCCAAGGAGCAAATGTTGCTGAGTTTCGGCTGAAATTCGAAATATCTAACACCGACGAAAATAATCCCGAGACTATCATATGTGATATAATCAGGATCTCCTGGTAGATGGATGGGAGATAGTATTACAACGATGAAATTTGATGGCAAGATCAAAATTTGAGGGGTTGAAAATTGAAAAGCTAACCAAAGTCTGGGGTTCGATTCTCGCTAATTTGTTAGAACAGATAAAATTGTTTGATCAAACGAGGGCTTTAACGCACCCACTGCTTGCTAAGCTACTGTTGGGGAACTCGGTAGAAGCGATTTGCCGCTTCCGCCTTTCTAGGCTTCACAATAGCTCCCCCTATATAGAATGAAAAAGTAATAAGTCCGCCCCCTTCCCGCTCAGTCCAGTCCTCTTTGTGCGGGGCATTCTCATTTTTAAGGCATATAATCCTAATTATTCAAAAAAGTATCTTCAAATTTTATCAAAATATTTGGAGATGATGACTAGTCCAAGATCTCTCATCTGACTTCTATTCTTAAATCTTGCAGATAAACATCCTAGGACTTATGCACACTTTGAATTTCGGAATGCATGAGTGATTTCATCAGCTATTGTCTGAGAACTATTTGCTGCCAAGAAAGATAATAATTGAGTTGATACTATATATAGAGGTAATATCTATCCATAAACAGAAATCCTGTGAGCAGCATGCAGATTATTATCTACGTGTTGTGTTTGAACCACTTCCATATGGCTTGCTTTCTTGTGCGTCCTATATGTACACATAATTGTATGTGCGTCACAATATAACAATACACCATTTTATCTATAAATATCATTAGTCTTTACTCCAGTCTCATCTCCTTCAATACACACAAATCATATTTTCTGCCAATACACACATATCCTCTGAAGATGTCTAGCTCAGTTGGTCAGACCATTCGTTGCAAGGGTACTTGTATTTTCATGGTTCCCTCTTTATTTCTTTCCTGTTTTATTTCGATCATTTTTTTATTGTTATTAATTTGTGACCCTTTCCGTTGTAGCCAAATCGATTCGTTTATTATTAATTCGATTCCATTGTAAACAAATATAATGATTGGTTCGCGCATTGCACGATGTATATTATATTTGTTTCACGCATTGCAGGAAAAAATTTAACAATAAATTCGTGTTTTGCGTAAAAAAGTTATCATTAACTTCGTGCATATGGTGTGAAAAAGTTATCATTAACTTCGGTCTTCGTGCATATGGCGTGAAAAATATTAACGTAATCTTGTGCGTTCCGTGAATAATATTATCTTAACTTTGTATATGGCGTGAAAAATATTAAAGTTAACTCGTGCACTCTGTGAAAAATATCGTGGCATGACCTCGTGCGCGTGAAAAATATTATATAAACTTTGTGCATGGTATTAACTGTGTGAATATTGTATTGTAGCTGCTGTGGCTTGGGAAGCAGGCAGGCCATTGGTGATAGAGGAAGTAGATGTTGCACCACCACAGGAAATGGAAGTTCGAATCAAGATTCATTTCACCTCTCTTTGCCATTCTGATGTCTACTTCTGGGAGGCCAAGGTACTAAATTAACAGACCAGCTCACTGTTTGCTTAAAGCTTGTACAGAGCAGATCTGTTTTCTCTGTTTTGTATCCAATTCACTAGCTTCTTTTTGTTACAGGGACAACAGCCTCTGTTTCCGCGCATATTAGGTCATGAAGCTGGAGGGTATGCTTAATTTAAATAAGAAAAGTTTGAATACATGAGTATCAATTTATGTTCTATTGTTCTAGAATGATTCTTTTTACATGTTTTCGACTTTGGGGCGTGCATAGTTCTGTTTTTAACGGATATTTATCAATTTGTATCCTTGCCTCCAGAGTCGTAGAGAGTGTTGGAGAAGGTGTAACAAGTCTCAAGCCCGGAGATAAAGTCCTACCTCTATTTACAGGGGAGTGTGGGGAATGCCGTCATTGTAAATCAAGTGCAAGCAATTTGTGTGATCTTCTAAGGATCAATTTGGACAGGGGTGTGATGCTAAATGATGGCAAGCCAAGATTTTCGAAAGATGGCAAGCCTATCTATCACTTTGTTGGCACTTCTACCTTCAGCCAGTACACTGTTGTTCACGCTGGCTGTGTTGCAAAGATCAATCCCGAAGCTCCACTTGATAAAGTGTGTGTTCTCAGCTGTGGTATATCCACAGGTACAGAAGTCTTTATGTTACCTTGTTCTATATCTATATGCGAAGCTGCACCCTAAACTAAGCATGGTTGACCTAATGCTTTATATCATTATTTGTAAAGGAATGGGTGCAGCCCTGAATGTTGCTAAACCAACAAGGGGTTCGACCGTTGCTATTTTCGGACTAGGAACTGTAGGCCTTGCAGTAAGTAAACATTTGCTGTTTCATTGATTTGTGGCATTCTACTTATACTACAAGGGGCATGAAAAGATCAAGCAAACAGAATGCACTAACATATGTTTTTTTATTTTCGCAAAAAAAAAAAAGGCTGCTGAAGGTTCTCGGATTTCTGGAGCATCAAGGATCATTGGCATTGATATAAACCCAAATCGATTCAAGGATGGTGAGTTTGCTTATAATTTTCAGAGAGCTTGTATCTGTATGAACATTCACTTCTTACAGAATCAAACCTCCTCGCTAACTTTCAGTTTCTGAAGCTTAAAATGGATTTGTTATTTTAACTCTTGTAGTATGTGTTTATGACACTGATGTCTGCTTAATTTTTCTTACAGCAAGCAAATTTGGGGTTACTGAGTTTGTGAACCCGAGAGATCATGATAAGCCGATTCAAGAGGTTTGTATGATACTGCTGACCTCTTTTTGGTGTTTAAAATCATATTGTCTAAATTCTGTAAATAGGTGCTGATTTAATTACTTTTGGGACAGGTTTTAGTAGAGATGACTGATGGAGGTGTAGACCGGTCCATTGAGTGTACCGGAGTTGATATCAACACGATGATCGCTGCATTTGAATGTGTGCATGATGTAGGAAATCATTTCGATCGAGTATGTCAGTTGCTAATCTGTATGTGCAATGCAAACAATGAACTGCCTCTGGTTGTATGCAGGGCTGGGGTGTTGCTGTTATTGTTAGCCTGCCAAACAAAGACGACGTATTCAAGACTAACCCTATGAACTTTTTGCAAGAGAGGACTCTCAAGGGAACTTTCTTTGGCAACTACAAGCCCCTCACCGACATTCCATCTGTTGTGGAGAAATACATGAACAAGGTAAAATCAAAATTTTCAAGCAGTCAGGTTCTGTATATTTCTACCATCACCAGTGCCACTTGAGTATAGACAGTGAAAACACTCTACCTAGCATACTGATGAATAGTGTTTTTCCTCATCTATGATTCATTGCATTTAGTAGCATTCAGACTGTTGCAGATTATAGATGGTGTTTATGTTTAGGTGATTCCTAGTTATGGATGTAGATGACCGATATATGATGTTCATGTTACTGTGCTTTCTAGTTTTGGATACAGATGATCAATGAATGATTCGGCTCCCGTGTGCTAAAAGATAGACATGTTTTCATATTTGTAGGAGCTGGAAGTGGAGAAATTCATCACACACAGGGTGAACTTGTTGGATATCAACAAAGCATTTGACTACATGCTAAGAGGGGAAAGTCTGCGTTGCATCATTGATATGGATGCTTAGGAAGCTTAAAACCTTGATAATCAGTGATCTATGGTCTGTATATTGACAATAAGCCGAGTGTTGCATATCATAAATTTATATAGAATAAATGCAGTATAGTATAGCACATCGCATATGTACTAGAAATAAATGGAACAAGTGGTACATCGTGTATGTTTTTAGAAAAATTAATAATGAGTTGGTTGATTATCGTTTGAGGATGGCAATTAAAACTAGCATATATCTCTTGTGAATTATATGGCATAACCGCATAGGTAGTAGTACATGGTTATGTATTTCAACTAACCTAATTCCACAAAAAGGAGGTAATGCTAGACAAAGAGTTTGCCCTGTTCAGCAAAACTTAAAATAACCTTTCTTCAAAATGTTCGCTTATTTTGTGTCGACGTAATTTTTTTTGTGAATTATCCGCACCTGGGGCTTTCTTTTTAAGTGTTCACCTATTTTATTTGTCCTACCATATGCTAGATTCTTTTACCTTCTCCAGTTTTAGCAACATTTGTATTCAGCATATCTGGTTCCTCTACACTTCTCATTACCCTGAAGAATAGAAGATCAATAGGAAACCTAGATGCAGCAATACTCTCTACTCCTTCCATGTTCCTAGTTTTGTATGGATTATATCTGTCATTCAACCCCACCACATTTACCAATTACAAGGAAACTCAAGATTAAAGCATACGGCTAGGCAGAAATGTGCTGCAAGGATCAGAAAGGAAAACAAAAACTTTTCATCTACATCACATTAGAAACTTTCACGAATGTTGATGGCTCACGCCCTGACACATGACCTCACTTGTATACAAGAACAAAAAGAGGTAAAAACAAATACTGATATTATAAGAAATGCTAAAGTGCTCAACAATAACATAACCCAGCAGAGGTTGCCAGAATATAGCAACAACTGTAATTCTTTCACATGATTTTTACAATATTATAACTGCAAGTGAGATTCTATTAAACATTTTCAAAATAGGTTTAAGAGATTGTATATTTTCTAAACTTCTTGTCTGAACATAGTCTATCTATAGAAGATTATCATTGTAGGACTTCATTCACACTAAAATATTGAAATCAGGTATCTATAGAATAACTTACAAAGAAGGGAGTGATCCAGAGATGATGGCAACAGGCGGTGCAAGAGTAGCAGTTGCATTATCTGTCCAATTCGTATCACCCCAATGCCATAACATGCTCTCCCAGAAGCAAAATTCCTCAAAACAAGCCTTCAAACGTGAATCTTTAATCTGAATCTTCCAATGACCATCTGTGTAGTTACCCTTCTCGGCTTGCATCCGATCCCATTCTAGCGCTGCCTTCTGTTTAGACCTTAGCAGGCAATACTTGTGCAAGTTTTCTGGCATTGAATCATGCACTTTCCACCATCTCTTGTGAGCAACATCACTTGCGAACTCCTGCAATATGTTCACATTCCAGTTGCAATCATAATCACGAAAGCATAACCATGGTTTTAACCCGAGATAGTGCAGAACATAGAGAACAGGAGGATCGGCTCCAAATAGCTTTGTTTTCATTTCCTTTTTCTCTTCTTCATCCCCTTCCCAAAAATGCTTCAGGAAATTCATGTGTTTCGGGATCCGATGCCACCAGGTGAAGACTTCGTTCAAGTACCCCTGATCTCCACCATTGTAGGATACAATTTCGTTAATGTGATCCATCAATAGTTGGAATGTACAATTGGATGGTTCAATCACCATTACTCCAGAATTAAATAAGGTAGCATTATTTCCAATTGCAGTGATTTCCGGCATCTCAAACAGGATATCAATGTTTCTAAGTATGAGCAAATCAGCATCAATGAATATGATCTTGTCATAATCTGTTAATTGCCACAGCCGGAATTTGCTGTAGTTCCACTCATTGTAGGCATCTCGTTCAGCTTTTGGGTTCCTGATTCTTTCAATTGTATGTAGTTTCCACCCTGCAGCTTCCAAACCTCCTCGGTGATATTCACTGATTGTTTCATCAACAAGGATTACAAGATCGCGTGTTGAACCTGACATGCGGATACTCTGAGCTGCTGTTATTGCCCCGCAGACATAAACATGTGCGGAGTGCAAAATAGTTGCATATGCTTCTCGCCTTGCATTGCTGGAGTAGTGATCTATATCAGAACTTTATGTCAGTGATTAAATACAAAATATTACCACATTCAAGAAAAACTTGCTATTCTTTGCACATCAGGACTGATACTTAATCTTATTGATCAAGTGAAAAAATCAAACTTCACAAAAATTTACACTCACTCAGTCGAAAATGCGTACTTAGTAAACTAGATGCACTCCAATCTTGTTCACACCATGCAAAGAAGAATAAACATACATGTGATAGAACTCTTTAAAAGAGGTATTAGACACCAATTTACACTGAAAGAGTAAGAACGCTCATCATCAGCTAATATCTTTCGTATCTGCTTCCTTAATATTCTTGGGCTGAAAGTATAAGCACTTTACATGCATTTATGTTCGTACATTTTAGTACACTTGTACTTCACTGGCATAAAAGATCACGGCGGTCATCACCAGGTACTACACTGTGATTTTTCCTTGGGGAACTTGAAGAATTATTGTATTGGACACTTCGTCTCAAATAAACTGTCCTAGTCATTGTAACATAAGATGTCCAAACTTCCTATGTATTTTAATCCTAATATTTAATGTCTTCCTACACTCGAAATAATACAGATATTAAGTGAAAACTTCCACATGGCTTGTCACTGCTATTCATAGCTAAAGACAGACAGTATTCAGAAAAATATTCCTGATTTTATAGATAAAGTCTAGAAAGTAGTTGTGCTTTTGTCAGGAAGACAGCCTTTGTTGCTAGTAGAAGATACATATAATAACAATCCACAATAAGATATCAATTTCTATATCTGACCTTTACTCTTAAGAGGAACTGCAAGTTCACATGAGCCAACCGGAAGATGAACCTTTTGTCTCAATGTATTAAGATTAGGTTCGTATAACCATGCATTCCCTACACGGACAACCAGCTCCTTGCAAGTAAAGAGATTTGGAACTGGGAAACAATCACTCAACAGAAGCACATGCACTGAATGATACCCTTTTGACGTAGCAGCAAGCCTTGCTGCTGCAATTTGTAGATGCAAACGAGCCACATCTCGTGACCATTCGCGTAGTTTATTGCAGGGAAGCTTTACAGCAATGAGATCAATCCGCGGTTTACCAGGAGCAGGAATATCAGGCAGTGTAGGGCATATGGGCACCTCAAACTCTTCTTCCTCGTCTATCCATTCAGGATATAGGGATTCCCACGTTACATTGTTGGAGACAAAATCAAGATGCAGGACAACATGTTCCGCATCTGGTATAAGCAGCTTCCATTGTTCAATATCACTGTCATTAAAATTTAACAGACCTATCCCCTGGTACTCATGCCTATCAGCAAGTTTCTCAATTACTTCGGATACTTGGTCCCAATTGACATCCAAACGAGATATATAACGTTGATCAGCGGCAAATTTGTCCGTACTGAGTTGACCTACAAAACTTGGCCTGAATCCAATAAAGTTTATGAGTCGTAATGACAAAAACAATGATTTTTTGTCGAATGATTTTTATATGAATAAAGTCTGCAACGTGTTTAGATTACATGCAAAGACATAGCAGGTCAGTAAGAAAGTATCCTTGCATGCATGATTAAGAATGAAATTTAAATATATAACCAACTAATAAGAAAGATCTTATATGAAATGTAAGCTAAAACATTCATGAAAAATAATGACAAGAGTAGGCAATGCAACATACCGATATCTGAAACTGGCTAGGTGGTCGGTGTTATAAACTGCTGGAGACTTTAGGAGGGTCAAAAATGCTCCAAAAATAATAATAACCAGCACTAGTTTTAGAGTAGAAAATTTGCAGTTTGAATGGCGCTCCTGATTAAAACTAGAAAAAGGTTTCTCTGCATCTCTAAAAACTCGACTTCTGAAAGATCTTCTCTTGGTTGTATCTTCTCTGGACCAGACATCAAAACTAAATTAGGAATGTATATTATTGGTTAAGAGAGCAAAAAAAGTTAAATATAGAAAGTTGTTTGAGAGTTTTTTAGTCACCAAGTAATTTAAACACCATATCATATTCATTACACATGCGTCAGAAATGCATAGCTGTAATTGATAATAGAAAAAGGCAATCTAGTGAACTGCTGACCATACATTCTATTCAATGTTATAAGTACTAATACTAAGGACGTAAAGGGGATGATTCCATTGAGCATTAAGTTGTTTTCGGACAACCTTACAAAGAAAAGACAAGTCAACATTATATGAAATTATGAATCACAAAATTGGAGATTAAAATCTAGTGAGGTAGCTTTGGTCATCGGTGCCAGTCTTTGTAATATATGGATAACTCATTATTACCTACAGTTTGCTTACTCATATGCAATCTAATATAAGGATTATTCAATACAGGAAATATCTTCAAATACCCTGTGGCTTCTTGCATGGGATTTCAGAATGAATTCAACCAATGCCAGCAATCAAAGCCACACTTTAGGTTGTACCTTAGGCCATATTTACTAGGTCCAGAGGTTGATGCCTTTCCCTACTCGAATGCAGTGCTTGCTTTGATGGAATAGAACGAGGTGTTGAGGTGAAGATGAAATGCAATCTAAATCATGTCATGAACATCTAAACTAATGCTTTATCCCACGAACATACTAATAGAATGCTCATTTCCATCTCCTATCCATATTCTTCAAAAAAACTAAATATAGATTTTGAATTTTTATCACACTTATTTCTCCCACCCACCTTCAATCTTCTTCACATATTTCCAACTATACCACATTCTAATAATCCCATATTCCAATATATCAAATCGAGCTAAATGCTCCAATAGAAGGGAGTGTCAATAACAACACTATTTAAGCCTTCTTCCAAACATAAAAATGGAGTGGTGACATGAACCACGCATAGAGATCACGTAAGGTCAGTAACATGAATCATCCTCCTCCACGTCTTCTTTCTGGCACTAGCTCCACATTTAATACCTTATCTTCCAAATCTTTGAGAATAGCTTCTAACCAAACTTTTTGGTCGCCACTTTACTTTCTCGAATATGCTTGGTCTCAGAGTCTCCACTTGTCAAACTGGTGCACTCGCCCCACATGACAAATCACCACGAACAATGCTCTTGCATATTTTCTTCGGCAGGAGCTACCCCTGTATTAGCCTTAATATCTTCATTTCCACCACCGTCAAATGTAACATCAAACACGTGCATCTATGCTACAGAAGAAGTGTCATTTGTTTAAAAGAAAGAGAAGGAGGTCCTTGACACTGAACTCATTATAAAATAAATAAGTATGTATTGTGAGTTACACGAAGATGGCACGAGGTACATGTTCGTATCAAAAAAGAGACAATGATGTGTAACGAAGAATTAGGATAATAGTTTGTATTTATTTTATATTATTAGTTAAAAATAGATGTAATTGCAATGAATTTTAAATTTATATTATATATATATATATATATATATATATATAGGGGGCTATTCTACTACAAACCACTCTTACACTACAAACCTACAAACTAAATAATTTTTTTTCAAATCGCGTCGAAACATACACATATGGTATGCAAATCGATCGTTGGGAGATGGAGAAAAATACGGTGAAGTCGGATTTCAAAACAAACTGTCCGATTGACGGGAAAAGTCAAATTAAAAACGAAGGGGAATAGGTGTGATTGAGTGTGGGAGGGTGTATTTTAGTTGTGTGTTGTGTACATAGGGGGGCCATTAGATTAGATTAATCTAAGGGCTTAAATTGGTTCTTAGTTTGTATTTTAAAAAAGGTTTGTATTTGATCACTAGCCTATATATATATGTAGAAATATTCCAAGTCATTGTAGAGTATAAGAAAAGGATTTGGTTCCTTTATTAAGAAGATTTTACTTGATTCTTAAGTTTTAGAGATTTACTCCTATACAAAGAGACTTATTCTGTTATTATTAGGAAGACTTTGCTTACTACTAAAATTGTTCTCTCTGTTGTTATGGGTTGTGTCCTAACAAACTCTTCTCTTGTGTGGTTGAGAAATCGTGAGAGCAGCGGTTCTTCTGCAGTTGGATCACTTTAGACTTGTGAATGGCTAGTGAATTTTCTTCGATTGATCCACATCATCTATCTTTTTACTTGTTTTTCATTGTTATCCTGCGTCAGACTCTGTTTATTCAAAAGGAACTAAGAATTTTAAACATCATAACATTACATATATGAGTGTCACCATGTAGATGCACGGATAAACATATATGCACAGGCAAAGGCACTACACCAATCCCTTATTGGCTCAGATAACTAAGACCGTAATGGTAATAGAATTATCAGAAGTATTTAAGCGGAGCTACGGATGCAATATGATTACCCATCCTCACCTTTTAAAAGTAAAGAACAAAGAGATAAGTAAAAACTCAAAAAGTAATATATACAAGGGATGAAATTGCGGTTGTTATAGCTAGGGCATATATTTGACTACATTCTAGTTCATACCAAACTACTAAACTAAAATTTTCCAGTGTGTACTCTAATCGGAAGATGATGACAGCAGCAGTACGTTGTTATGAAGAAAGCCAAACTTCACAGATCAACAGTAAGAAAATAGGTTTTCATATGTTACTACAAAGTCTTAATTACAACACGACCCTAAAGGCCTATATTAAAGCTATCCCAAGTGTGAATGAAATGAACTATTCATTTGCCCAAAAATCGTAAACAGAACCAGCCATGTAGAGATATTAACATTCACCTGATATCAAACTATGGATTTGTTACCTTACTCCTATGCTGAAGCAAAATAATAATAATTTTCAAATTACCAATTCAAAAGTACAGGGAAATCACTTGAAATACATCTAGTGCATTAAACCTGTTCAATTACTAAATGTTTGCAGATTATCTATAGATCAGAAAAATTCTATCAAAACTAACCCGGCATCTCGTTGCTGAGATTTTCTTTTTGAATCGTTTTAAGGTCTTAAGAGTAATGCGTTGGTGGAATAATTATACTAAAGCTCATCATATAATCACCAAATTCTTCTTCAATCCCACCAAGTGCTTAACAAGATGACTTTGGATGATCTTTTCATATCAAGAACACTTGTAATTAAATCGTTTAAATTTAAGACTTTCCAGCAAATATCCAGGCCTTTTTTTGGCCCAATCCGATAGAATAAGTTTCAAAAAGTGGCATCGCTCCATCTTCTTCTCAAGGAAATATTTTTCTAGAGTTTGTCCAATTGTGGTGACAGTCCTTCCTACATGAATTATTTCCTAATTTTCTCTATGAGTGTAAAGAAGATGGAGGGAGACACAAGAAGAGAGCACAACTAAGCTAGTTTGATTTTTCAGTTTCCTCCAGTTTTGCCCTTGTGAAATCATATGTAACCTAGTCTTTTTTATGTTTGATTCTGTCATAATTAATTTCATTTTTGGTCATATGTGCTATGTGTTTCTCGCATGACCAATGATGCTAGACCAGGAATGTAGATATATCACGATTGGTTCCTGCATATGTTTTAAATGAATGCAGGGTGATAATAACTATAGAGGGAAAACAATCCAAAAATTTACCAAAACCACCTTACATGATGATCCCACTATAATCATATTTTGGAAGCTCATAAATGAAACAGGGACGTAACATTAATAATTATAACCTACATGTTTACACACATTTTCTAAATAGATTCGCCAAGTAAGCCATTTTAGACTTGCTTTCCAGCTTTGCCTCTGAATGTTTGTAATAACAAAAAACATAAAAATAGCTAATTCACAAATCTAAAAATTCTTACTAAATCCTACAACTCAGCTAAGACGGAAGGAATAAATCCGACTAATCACCACTCCAGAAATCACATTCCAAATCAGATGAAAATTGTTGAAAAATGTACTACATCTAAAACATTCCCTTCTATTTTTAATTGAAGATTCCAATTTATGATCTGAATTTAATGTGGCACACACATACATATGTGCTTATGTATATGAAGACACACACACTATACAGAGAGAGGGAGGGAGAGAGAGAGAGAGAGAGAGAGAGAGAGAGAGAGAGAGAGAGAGAGAGAGAGAGAGAGACTAACTGAGTAGCAGAAGAGAGTCTGTGTCTAGGTTCAGGATTACTTCTAGGTGAGACACCACCAGCAGCAGCTCCTCTCATTCTCAACTTACTTACAAAACCATCTGCTCAAAAACAGTTTAGAATACACAAAAGATCAAACACTTTGTGTGCAATACATATAATGTAACCAACTAAGAAACCTAAATCAAAACAGAAACACAAACATACCTTGAGTGTAGGTAATGAAGCTACAAAAATGGCATCGGGAGATGTGATCTAGTAGATTTGTGTTCTGTTGAATGTTTAGTTACTGCATTTACTTTATTATTCAATTCAAATATTAAACAGATAGTCAATTTGTTTTCGTGTGCGACTATGTAATTGTTCACTAGAAACAAAGTTTACAAAAGTTATAACGGTGTTGAGTGTCGACTGACAAAACGTTAATCTGGTCTGATTCCGTTTTTATTTCATGTAAGATTTTAGATTTTTATTATCTGTGCACACTGTTGTAAAAAATGAGAATCAGAGTTAATTGGTGAAAACATCGTCCAGGAATTAATCGGGTAATCAGGGATTAATCAGAATGATTAATCGATCATTTATCGGAATAAATTTAATAATATTTTTTATATAAAATTATATTTATATATATAATTGTTTTGTTATTTCAACTAAACATATGTTATTATCATATATTTATGCAAATATGTTAAAAATGTTATATAATTGTAATAAATAAAATTTTGAAGCTTTAAATTTTCAATTACAGATCAATTTAAGAGGAAAAATAAAGAGAATTTATGATTTAAGCATCTAAAATTATAATTATATGTACAAAAATAATATTTTTTCCTATTGTTTAATCAAGTTTCTACCTTTTAAATTTTTAATTATTTTTTTTAAATTTTAACTATTTTTTACTATTTTTAAATAATTAGCCCGATTTTTTACCGATTCAGTCGATTTTTGACCGTTTTTCTGAAAAATGATTAATTGACCGATTTTCGCTTAATCAGTTCGGTGGCCCGCCGTCTAGCGATTAATCGGCGATTAATCCCAATTAATCGCCGACTTTTAGAACATTGTGTGTACAATTTCATGAGAAAAAAAGCCCCTGACATTGATTTTAGTAAACTGATTTTAGTAAACTTACTTAAGGTTAAAATATTTTATAGTGTAAAAAAAGTGAAGCAATTTTGTAAATTAATAAAATTTCCTATAATTATAATAATATCCTGGTACATTTATATGAAAAATCTACTTAATCTTAGTTAACTACTTAAGAACGATCTTCTTAGGAGCATGAAACTAGACCTGACAATTTGGTATACGATACACGGATAATTAGTGTTTGGGTGCAAAAATTTGGTACACCAACACGAAAGTACACGAACACGAAAAAACACGAATATAATTAGTGTCGGGTTTGGATTTTCACAATAGATACAAGACACGGAACAAAAGTACACGAATTAATGAAGTAAATAAATAATTTTAAAAAATATATATTATTTATAGTATTGCATATTTAGAAAATATATAAGCAATTATATATGAACAATAAATAAAAGTTTCACGACTAATTGGCAGTAAGTTATACATTTATATATAAGAAGTATACATTTATTGTTAGAAATGAATACCACTTAGAAACTAGATAGAGGGGGGGGTGAATGGATAGTTTTGATATTTTTCGATTCTTGAAAACTAAATAAGCTGTAAGAGAGATTATGTTGTGTAAAATAAGGAATGAACATAAACAGAACACACACACAATCACTTTAATCTACTTTGTATTAAGCAAATTAAATACTACAGCTTTCCAGAATTCATAGATGAAATTCTGACTTCTAAACAAGAACAGTGTGTATCTTGTTTTCTTACAGAGAAAGAGTGCTTAAGATAAATCTATGTGTATGTCTCTTATAGCTAACAGTAGGGTGTGCACAAAATATATATATTGTCCTATACAAAACTAGTGCACACACCCAATTACACAGTTGCCCCTTATCTGAAAGTCCAACTTGTCCTGCCATAATAAGTTCACTGTGTCAGGAAGGACCACTGTTTTTCGGAGTCTTTCCCGTTCCTGTAGCTGCTTGTCTCTTATCTTTCTCTCCAAGTTTAGCTGTAGATTTGCCATCTGTTCTTTGGACCACCTTGCCAAAACGGATGCTTCAGTATTTGTCTCCTTTGAATTTTGGTTCTGTACCTTGATTTATCTTGATATATAATGGCTAAGTGTTGATATCGTGAACTCCAGCATTTTCCTGACTTCACGATGTATCCTTTGAAGACTTCGCGACATAGCCTTTGGAGACTTCGTGATATAGCCTTTTTGAGGACTTTGCGAACTAGGCTCTTTGAGGACTTTGCGATCTAGGCCTTTTGAGGACTTTGCGATCTAGGCCTTTTGAGGACTTCGCGATCTAGGCATTTTGAGGACTTTGCGATCTAGGCCTTTTGAGGACTTCATGACCCAATACATTCTGACTTTGCGGAATCAACACTTCACGATATTAGTAATGAAGACTTCACGACATAGTTCATTTAGGACTATGCGATCTCAGTACTTCACGACATGGATATTTTTAAACTTCACGACATAGCTTTATTTGACTTCACGGTATAGTGACTTAGAAGAACTTCTGCAACTTATTTCTTCATGGCCTTATTCATCTCCATCCTGATGCATGAACATTTCTGAATTTCTACCAAGATAATTATTCCATGGCCTATGTACATTCTAGTTAGCAAGAAGCTTACTAAGCTCATTATAACTTTGAGCATAAAAGATAAAGCTAAGTACATGAAAACAAGACAAGTACAATAGAGACCTATACTATATCCCAGTGAAAGAATTCACTAGGTCATGTAGAGTGACATAGTCACAATGATTAGGCTTGTCAATGGTGGTAATCAGACATGCCTTGAGCCTAACAATCTCCCCCAAATTGTGAGTAAGAAACTTAGGCACAATTTCATGTCTGATAACAAGCCTAACTTACATAAAAGGAATTAAGTAATAGAGAGAACAGTATATGAACATAATGAACAGAGATTTGATTACATAATGAAGTTGAAAGCTTACAGGTTATCATTGTTGCTCAACAGCTTCAATTCCCATTTGTTTCTCAAGATAATCATCATAAACTTTCTTCTTTCTCACTTCTTCCTTTATCTTTATGTCCACAAGGGCTTCTTGAAGTTCATCTCTTGCAATTAGTTCTTCAATGAGAGGTGAGTCTTCTAGATCTTCAATTGCGGCTTTAAGAGCACTTTCCACATAAGAATCTAAAAACTCCATCATTATCTTGCTTCTGCCTCCAAATTGATTTTTGTATTCCACAACATAAGGATTTTGTTTTACCTTGCATAGCCCTTTCTTTCTTAGCTCTTCAGCCCTCTCTTCCATCTCAGCCATCTCTTTTTCTTTCTGAATGTTCTTCTCTTCATTTAGCTTCCTTAGGTCTTCTTTGTAATCAGAGTGCATCTTCAGGAATCTGGCAATCTCTATCTTCCACAGTCTCTCTTCATTTTCCTCAAAGTTTAGCAGTGCATTTATTCTTTCAAGCTCATATTGAGGAAAGTATTTCCATCTCCATTGCTTCATTTGTCTTTCTTTTCCATCAGTGTATTTGATCTCTAGATGATTTTGCTTCACTTTGACTTCAAAGATTCTTTGGGCTCTCAGAAATTCTAGGGCATCTTCATCATAGTCTTCATCCAGAGGAAGTACTTTGATCCCTACTACATTAGTGATCACCCCAGTCTTCTTTGTTATCCTTGTCCTTCTGGCTACACTCTTGATCTTCAAATGCTTCACTTGAGGTAGTTTTCTGGAACAGGGAGATTTAGTCTTCAGTGCCACATCATTTGGAAGTAGCTTCATTCTTTTCCCTTTCATCCACTGTAACACTCCACTAGCTGTGACTTTGTGGAAGTGTCTTTTTGATTTTTCTTTTGTGGCTTCACTTTTCTTCTGTGGCAAAACAGGTTCAGAAGTCTTGGATAATGATTTTGGAGGATCATTACTAACAGTACCCACCCTAGACTTAGAGTCTTGTGTTGTGGTTGAGGTACTTCTATCAATGTCCTTGACTTGCTGATTTCCACTTCTCTTCTTAACAGTTTCCTTCTTTCCCTGAGAGTCCTTCTTGTCATCATCAGCATCTTTAGATTTCCTTGAGGTTTTGCTCTTGCTGCTCTCACTTCCTCCATCCTTATTGCTCCTTGATTGGCTTCTTCTTTTGTAGGTTTTCATCTCATCATCCTCCTCATCATCTTTCTTCTTTCTTCTTTCTTTGAGTGACTCAGGAATGGTGCCATGAATCAAGAAAGATTGGAGAATTTGGATTGACTCTAGCTCTTCTGCTGTTCTTGCTCCTCTCTTGGCTCTTAGCATTTGCAAAACTTGATTTATCTTGATATTGTTGTTCATTGTCAGATGGGCAGGAATCACCAGTTGATCAATGTTGTTTTCTTTGCTTAGGCTTTGAAAAAGTATTGTCCTTGGGTTAGAAATAACTTCAGGCAATCTTTGAAATTGGTATTTTGATAAGTCATCAAATAGCCTTTTGTTGTTCTCCCCATGTTTCTCAATCAACTCCAGAATTGTGTTCAGTTCAGTAAACCTCAGCTTCTCTAGAGTCTCAAAGGATAAATGCCACATGCATTTGTCCTTGGATACCATGATGATTTCTCTTAGATGAGCATCCTTGATTTTCCTGACTGCCACTGTAAAATACTTGATTTGTTCATTGATCTTGTTTCTGTAGTTGAGAGTGTCTCCTTGAACACTGATGTAGATGGCTTTCAGAAGCTCCAGAAAGGCCTCATCATGATAGATGTTTGAATTGGCAACTTCCTGTAGCTTAGCCTCAGTGATAATCTTTGCTTTGACAAGCTGAGCACTTGTTGAGATTTGAGGGGTTGAGGTGTCCCTTGGCATTGTAGAGGGATAGTAAGTAGTAGTAACTGTGCTTCTCTGACCTTGTTTGTTGATGACATCCACAGAGGGAAGAGTGATTGGCCTTAGAGTTTCTTCAGTGAGTTTGCCCTTAATCTTCTGTTGATTGGCTGGTACTCCCCCTCTCTTTTCTACCATGACCTCCTTTCCTTTCTCCCCCTTAGGCTTGGGATTAGACAAGATGTCTTGAGCTTCTCCAGGAACAGGTAGGTTCATGCTTCTGAGTAGGGTTGTCATCATTTGTTGTTGGACTAACAATATATTTGATGTGGCATTGCTTTGGTCATCCAACTTGGCATTGAGCTGTTCCAAGGATTGAGAGAGCACTTTGTTTTCAGATTTCATATCAGCTACCTCCCTTTCCAAGATATCCACCTTTGAGAAAAGTTGTTGAGATTTGAAAGAATTAAGGGATTGGTCCTTGATTTTTGAGAAGCCAAACTTGGAAATGTCAGAAATAGGGACTTCATCCACAAGCTTGTTCCCATACTGGTTCTTCCACATCACAGTGAGCATTGAGTTGGAGTTGATGTTGGCTTGCACCTGGTTATCTAGCTTGGAGGAAAGCTTCTTCATGGTATCTGAGACCAAGGCCAGGGTGCAATCCATCACTGTGACATTTGCAGCTGTTTTCTGAACCTCCATAAGGATGCCAGCTACCTTGGGAAAATCAGAGATATAGGAGTTTTTGAGTTGAGTCAAAGATCTGTCTATTTCCTCCTTGATAGAATAAATCTCTGATTGAAGACCATTCCCAAGATAATGCAGAGCCTTCAGCTGATTCTTGTACATGTCATTTATGGCTTCAAAAACTTCTGCAGGAGCAAGATTTTTGGCATTAGACCCCAAGGATGTGAGGTATTCTTCCCTGAGAAAGGCTAGGGCATCCTTGAGCTTCACAGATCTTTTAGCATCCAACCAGGCATCAACATTACCATCATGTTGGGCTTCATCTACTATCTTGTCCTGTTGAGCTTCAACATCCTCCTTGTGACACAGAATAATAGCTTCATAGTCTGAATTTGGGAGATTGGCTGTGAGGAGATGTTGAGCTATTTTTGAGATCTCATCAATTTGTGCCACATGAAGATTTTGAAGGTCTTCTTCCGTCAATTGTGAGGGCACAGATGATGATCCTGAAGGTCTGTCATGTTGTACAGGCTTCAGCCATTCTAACAGTGTGGCCTGAGCCAAGTTAGAGCTAGTGCTACGCACTTCATGGGGGATAGGTGATTGAGTTTCCTCCAGTCTTGGAATGACTGTAGAGTCTGATGCTGTCTCCATTGAAATGCGATGTGTTACAACATCACCTCTATGTGCCTGTGAAGGCATATCCAAGTCCATAAGAAATGGAGAGGTTGGCACAGAGTCTCCAGTAAAGACTAGTGAATTCTCTGTGTTTGTGTTGGTGTCATTAGAATATGCCCCAGCGTGCATTTCCTGACCAACCAAATGAGGGTCCTGGGTGGTGAACACAGTGTCAAGCACCATGTCACTTGAAATTGGCTCAGTCATTGATTGAGATTGTGACTGATCAAGTGCAGAATTGTCATGAGAATGACTTTTCTGTTGAGAAGAAATATTAGATGTAGATTCTGGAAGAGAAGTGTAGTGTAGACTAGATTTTGGCAACTCCCCCTAAGAAAAAGGAGGAGTTTCAATGTTGATGTGCTCTCCACTCTGTGTAGCATCCTTATTTCCACTGGGGTCAAGAGTGAGTTCCTGACCCTGTGCTGACTCTTGACAGAATGTAGTGGGGAGACTACTCTTTTCAATGCCAATGCCCTGTTGAGAGGACATTGACAGTAATAGGTACCCCTTTTTGCACATCTAAATCCTATTGGGAGGATTCAGTGGTAGTTATTGATTTGGATTTCTTCTTATGTTTGGTGAGCTGTGACTCAGGTTCCTCACTACCCAGATCTACAGACTCATCATTGATAACTAGGGCTCTCTTCTTAGTCTTCTTTTTAGTAACACCAACCTTTTGGGAGGTTGGTGCACTTGGCTCCCTAATCACTATTGTACTGTTTGCAAGGGGGTCATTGGATGGGTTAGGAAGGCTTGGGTTAGACATTGAAGCTCCTTCAGTCTTAGCCTTTCCTTTCCAAGAAAGTTCATGATATATGGGCTTATCAAGTGGATAGGATGCAAATGTGTCCTGCATATGCTCAGTCACACTTAATATCACATCCACTTGATTTCTTGTATCCAATGAACCAAATAGAACTTTGGACATGGATTTGGAATAAGCCATTTTAGTTTTATTTATACCTTCTAATTCATGCACATTATTATCAAGATAATTTAAAATGCACTGAAGAAAACGAGGGTAAAAGATTTCATTACCTCTCCCACGAACGGTCATGCCTAGCCTTTGAGCCAATTCTTTGAGAATAATTGCTCCTACATTTATCTCCTGATTGTGAGCTAAGGAGTAGGCTAGCTTCACAGCAATGTGACTGATGTGGTCACATCCTGTCTTCCTGCATAAAAACACCTTCTGGAGTGCATCAAACAGAAATGACCACTCCCTTCTGTCATGCTTCTTGTTCAGCTTAGCCATGTATATCTCATCTGCATACTTGATTAAGTCCAAGAATGCTACAATTTCAGCCTCATTAGCTTCAGCATCATGACCTTCAACCTTGAACCCCAAGGCTTCATTAATTTCCTTTTCTCCAAATTGCAGGTGCTTGCCCCCAATTGTGCAGTTAATTTCCTGAAACGAAGTCCCATCCTCCTTTGCCATAGTAGATACCAAAGCCGTTCTCCAGAATCCTTCCAAAACATCAACGTACAGAGTGGGGTTCATTGTTAAAGCTTGGAGAAGGTAGGAGGTGTTTAAGAACCGTACAAAACACTTGTACCGGGGGTTAGCTTCAGCCTCTGATGGAATAGTGAGAAGATTGGTCTCTCTGGGTATGGTTAAAGGGTTTGAGGAAGACGCTGCTTGAGATTTGGGTGCCATTAGAATTTGAGAGTAGAAAATAGAGAAGAGAATTTGAGTTTAGGATTGAGAGTTGAGAGTAAAAGACAAGATGAAAAGTTGTGAATGGTTAGAAAAGAGTATTTATATGATAGAGACACTACAATATAGAGTTATGAATTTGTACAGACTATTTTGATGTCGTGAAGTCTCAAAACAGCCTATATCGAGAAGTCTTGTAAAGTATATCGCAGAGTCCAGAAATGAACTATGTCGCAAAGTCTTGAAGGTAGAAAGAAAGGGTTGGACTTTGCGATATAGTATAAATACCTTGTCTAAAACTCTCTTTTTGGAATTCCAAGCATTTTGTCAGACTTAAATAAAAAATTGAAATAAAATGAATTTAAATCAAAATTTTGTCAAATATGAAGACTTGTCGATATAGTTATTCTAAGTCGCGAAGTCATAAAATGAACTATGTCGCGAACTCAAGAAATGAACTATATCGCGAAGTCTCACAATTTCAGCAGTTTGCGATATAAGTCTGTTTTATTTGTACTAAGTCGTGAACTCTCAAGATCACCTATGTAGAGATGTCTTAAAAGCTCATAACTTCTCATAAGAGTATGATTTGAAAACATATGCAGTAAAATACTGAAATATTTATAAATCATATCTTAGCTAATTTTCACTCCAGATAGATAGAGCATCTAAATACAGTGAAAATTTACTGCTGCAACAATTAACTAGCATACTTACTTAGAACAACTAAATGAAGGATTGAGCATTCCAATTTCACTCACAAGTCTGTTGAAGACAACTTCATTTAGAGGTTTAGTGAATATGTCAGCTAATTGTTTCTCAGTTGGAACATAAGAGACTGCTATAGTACCATTTGCAGCATGTTCCCTAATGAAATGGTACCTTATCTCAATGTGCTTTGTAGTAGAATGATTAACAGGATTGGCAACAATGGAGATTGCACTAGTATTGTCACACATCAGAGGAATGTGTTCCAACACTAGTCCATAATCCATGAGTTGATTTCTAATCTAGAGCAATTGAGCACAGCAGCTTCCAGCAGCAATATATTCAGCCTCAGCTGTAGATGTTGCTGTAGATTGTTGTTTCTTACTGAACCAGGACACTAACCTTTGACCTAAGAATTGGCAGCTTCCAGAGGTGCTTTTCCTGTCAATTCTGCATCCAGCATAATCAGAATCTATGTAACCAACCAAGTTGAACCCAGTGCCCTTTGGATACCATAGCCCAAGATTAGAAGTCCCTTTCAGATACCTGAAGATTCTTTTGATAGCCATCATGTGAGATTCCTTAGGGTCAGATTGAAATCTTGCACAAAGGCATGTGGCAAACATGATTTTTGGCCTGCTAGCAGTGAGATAGAGTAATGATCCAACCATTCCCCTATAGACCTTGATGTCAACTCTCTTGCCCTTCTTATCTTCATCAAGCTTGATTGTAGTGGACATAGGATTTTTTGCTGGGGATGACTCTTCTAAACCATATTTCTTTAAGAGATCTTTAACATACTTAGATTGATTTATGAAGATGCAATCCTCTCTTTGATGAACTTGCAGGCCTAGGAAGAAGGTTAACTCTCCCATCATACTCATCTCATATTTGCTTTGCATCAACTTGGAGAACCTTTCACAGAGTTTTTCATTTGAAGAGCCAAAGATGATATCATCCACATAAATTTGAACTAGAATGATATCATTACCATGCTTCTTGAAGAATAGAGTTTTATCAATTATACCCCTTGTAAACTGATGCTAAGAAGGAATTGAGATAGAGTCTCATACCAGGCTCTTGGTGCCTGTTTGAGTCCATAGAGTGCCTTGAGCAGTCTATAAACAATGTCTGGGAAGTCTTCCTTCTCAAAGCCAGGAGGTTGGGATATATAAACTTCTTTAGCAAGATCACCATTGAGGAAGGCACTTTTAACATCCATTTGATACACCTTAAACTCTGAGTGTGCTGCAAAAGCCAAGAAAATCCTGATGGCCTCCGGTCTTGCTACATGTGCAAATGTCTCATCATAGTCAATGCCTTCTTGTTGACAGTATCCTTTGGCAACCAACCTTGCTTTGTTTCTTATCACCACTCCTTCTTCATCCATTTTGTTCCTGAACACCCATTTTGTGTCAATAACATTCTTTCCTTCAAGAGGTGGCACTAGTTCCCATACTTTGTTTTTCTCAAATTGATTCAACTCTTCTTGCATGGCAACAATCCAGTCAGAATTCTTCAAAGATTCTTCAATTACTTTTGTTTCTTCTTGTGACAGAAAGCAGTTATACAGACATGTGTTCATTGTTACCCTCCTTGTTCAAACTCCCTCATCAGGATCTCCAATGATTTGATCCCTAGTGTGAGCTCTATCCCATTTTCTTGTGTGACCCTGTTCATTTTCTTGACTTGTTCCAAGATCATTTAGATTGACAGTTGCATTCTCTTCTTCTCCCCCTGTGTTTGTGTTCCCCTGCACAGGTGTTTGAAGAAGATCATCAACTTCAAGAGTTTCATTATGTGGAACAGTTGGAACATGTGGTTCATCTTCACTTTCAATCCTCAAGATATCCTTGATTTTCAAATCTTAATGGCACATTGTCTTGTTCACTTGTTGCAAATCCATGAGTTTTCTTGTCATCAAAGGTAACATCCATGCTTTCCATTACTTTGAGTTGCTCAGGTACAAACACTCTGTATGCTATCCTTTCCAGAGAGTATCCAATGAAGATACCTTCAAATGCCTTAGCATCAAATTTTGCAACATGATCAGAAGTATCTTTCATCACAAAACACTTGCTTCCAAACACATGAAGATGCTTGAAGGATGTTCTTTTGCCAGTCATTAATGAGTAAGGAGTTTTTCCAGACTTCTTATTGATCAATGTTCTATTTTGTACATAGCATGTTGTGTTAACAACATCAGCCCAAAAGCTAGTAGGTAGCTTTGCATCCAACAACATTGTCCTTGCAGCTTCAATGAGAGTTCTATTCTTTCTCTCAACTACTCCATTTTGTTGAGTTGTTCTAGGAGCTGAAAATTGTTGAGAAATTCCTTTATCTTTGCAGAACTCATACAATGTTGAATTTCTGAACTCAGTCCCATTATCACTTCTCAAAGCAACTACAGAGGAACCAGTGCTTTGTGCTTCTCTATCAACTCTCTTAATATGCTCTATAATTACTTGAGGTGCTTCATCCTTGGAGAACAGGAATTCCACCCAAGTGTATCTTGAATAATCATCAACCATCACTAGAACATATTTCTTCTTGGAAAGGGACATTACATTCACAGGTCCAAATAGATCCATGTGAATTAGCTGCAGAGGTTTAGAGTTTGAATTGAGCAACTTGTTCTTGTGACTTGATCTTTTAATCTTTCCTCTTTGACATGCTTCACATGCTTCATCTTGCATAAACTCCAAAGCAGACATGTCTCTGATGAGTTCTCTCTTTGCCAGAGAGTTCATTGCCTGAGCATTCAAGTGAGACAGTTTCTTGTGCCATAGCCAGAATTCTTCATTTGTGGCTTTAGTGTAGAAACAACAAATTTCTCCCTTGTCTGCAGCCTTGAGATTTGCTACAAACAAGCTTCCTTTCTTCACACCAGTTAAAACAACTTCACCACTTCCTCTTTTTGAGATTAGACAATGATTTTCGTCAAATTCTACTTTGAAACCCCTGTTGGTGAATTGTCCAATACTCAAGAGGTTGTGCTTTAGTCCTTCAACAAATGCTACATCTTCAATAATGACATTCCCAGATTTAACACTGCCATATCCCATTGTATAACCAATGTTGTCATTTCCAAAGGTTACTGATGGGCCAGCCTTCTCCTCAAAATGTGATAGCAGGGCTATATCACCAGTCATGTGACTTGAGCATCCACTGTCCAAGATCCATATGACTCTTTTATTCCTGTTGCCCTGCATTCACAAAATGACTAAGTTTTTTTTGGTACCCACACTTGGTAGGGTCCAGTTGATTTAGAAACAGTTGTGTTAATGATTCTTCTAGCATAAACAGCATTCTTCACAGTAGGAGACTTCACTTTGTTTGTGGCGTTGGAGTTTACACTCTTAGGCTCACATGAAGTTTTCACCCTCTCAACCTTGATTGGGGATCCTGTCCTGTGAGTGTGCATATGTGTGTGTGATTCACAAGATTGTGCAGAGTCAAGTTTATGCTTTAGAGATAAACAATTAGCAATCACAGTCACATAACATGTCATGCAGTTAGAATTACCATAGAAGGAATCATGGACAGAGTTCATGCCTACAGAATGGTTACTCAGGTTATCAACTTCAACATTTACAGGTTTATTACACTTATGAGTCAAATGATTCATAGATAAGCATTTCTGACACTGTTTCTTAGGAGCATTTGGCACATAAGCATAATTGTTACTCTTGTTGACACCTATCTTACCATTTCTGTTTTGTTTCTTCTTCTTAACAACTTCTTTCTTGATTTTAGGACTCTTGACAAGGTTGTCTTTGGTTTCTTTTTGAACAACAGACTTGGGAGAGGAAGAAGTGTCTTTAGCAGCTTCATCTTCTTCAAGTAGTTGTTGTTTGATGACCAGTAGTTCTTCATCAAACTCAACAACACTCTTTTTGAAAATGGGCTTTTCAACACTTGATAAAATGGTTGGGGCATTTTTGTTTGTAAAAGATTCTTTTCCTTTGCCCTTGGCCTTCTTCCTTCCCTTATCATTCTCATAATCAAAACCAACTCCAACCTTGCAGTCTTTAGTGTGTTCCTCGTGATAGGTTTGAATAAGCTCAGAGGAGTTCTTAAAACTTCTTATCTTTAATTCATTTTTAGCAATTTGTTCTCTAAGAGCTTTTTCTATTTGTTCAGCACAAACCACTTTGTTCTTAAGGTACTCAATCTCTTTCTTCAAACCATCAAGGCTCACAACCATTAACTCAAGTTCCTCATTCTTTTCTGTAAGCTCAAGATTTTTAGTAGTTAGCCTATCAATTTCTTCATTAGCAGCTAACATGCTAGTATGAATATTGAACATCTCAGTACTCATATCTTCAATAGTTTGCTTATATTGAAAGGGAGTCATATCAAGAGAATGGGTACCTGATTTGAAGAATCACCATCATCAGAAAATGCCATCAAGGCATAGTTTGAGTACTCCTATTCTTCTTCTTCATCAGAATCATCCTAGCATTTTCCCTCTGCAATAAAAGCTTTACCATGTTGTTTCTTAAGTAGAGCTTCATACTTAGCTTCAAGCTCTAAGTATGCTTTGTCCTTTTTGACCTGTTTGGGCTTCTTGCACTCTGTGGCAAAGTGCCCAAGTTCATTGCAGTTATAGCACCTTATCTTGGTCCTATCCACACTCCCAGTCTTGTATCCTCCTTTAGCAGCACCAGCAATCCCTTTTCCTTTATTGAATGAGTTTGAGCCACTAGATCCACCAGCATTTCCAACATTAAACTTGGACTTAAATGGCTGCTTCCTTTTAAACCTAATGTTAGGATATCTCCTAGCCATATAAGCAAAAGATTTGTTTTCCATCTTTTCCATCTCATCTATGTTGTAGAACTCATCTTCCTCAGGCAAATCATAGACAACTTGAGTCACATCACCAGTGTCTTCAACTTCCAGTTCTTCAATCTTGACTTGACTGACTTTAAGAGATTACATTCTTTGATCTAAGTTGTCAGCAATAAGGGCACATGAAGTATTTGCCATTAATCCTTGCTTTGCTTGAATAGATCTCTTTTGAAACAACTCTAGCTCATATGTTTTCAAGACACCATACAACATATCAAAACCAATCTTTGTTAGATCTCTTTCTTTGAGGGAAGAGATTCTAGGTTCCAAGTGATCTGGTAGAGTTAACAAAAACTTCATGTTTAGCTCTTCTGTCTCATAGTGTTTGTCATAGAGTTTGAGCTCATTTATCAGCTTGTTGAACCTCTCAAACACTTTTGTGATTCCCTCCTTTGGCTGAGCCATGAAAGCTTCATACTGTGAGACCAGAATATGCTTCTTGTTCTTTCTTACTTCAGGAGTTCCTTCACATAGAACTTCTATAAGATCCCACATCTTCTTAGCACTACTACAGTGAGCAACAGTGCCATACATGTTGAAATCCATAGATTCACAGATGATAAGTTGGAGATGTCCATCTAGTGCTACTTTCTCTCTTTCAGGATCAGTGTATTTGGAAGGATCTTTAGGAACATGTTTTGCTGGTATTATCTCAGTGCCAACAGTTGTTTCAGCAATCTCAATCATTGGAATAAAGGGACCATGCTTTAGAATATCTAAGTACATGGGATTTGAAGCTTTGATGAAAAGCAACATCTTCTTCTTCCAAAGACTGTAGTGCTCCTTGTTAAAGGGAGGAATCTTGATACTGCTTAGTTTCTGTGAACTCATTCTTGATCTTTTCCCGTTTGTATGTTAACAGGCTTGCTCACTCTAGGAGAGATTCTGATAATCATGTGAAAGTGAAGTGTTGGTACCCTCGCTTTCTCACTCTTATCATTAATCATCTTCTCACTGCTGAGCAGGTAAAACTGTTTAGGGAAACCAGATTTGAAACCTCTCCAACCACATATACTAAATTCTTCACCAGGCTTGATGTTTCATCCAAATTCCTCAACACATCTGTTCTTGTTTCACCATTGATGAGTCAATTCATTAATCTTCATATCTTTGGTGAACAAGTTCCTGAGCCACATCCAGTTCCACTACAGGTAGTTATTCCTAACCCTGGATCTTCTTCTGGTACAATAATTGAAACCCAAGTAGTTGTTAGGGCTGACCCAGAGATTGTAGAACCACAATTTCTGACCCAGGTCATAGAGCCAAACAGAGAGTCAAACACTTCTGATAAACAACCTGAGCTAAATGTACAATCCAATTCAAGAAGAGTTAGTGAAATAGCTGCAATGAGTGTTCCCACAGCTCTGTCTCCACCTTTAAAGAAAAGAAGAACCTATAGGGAGGCATCTGTAAGCCCATCTGTATCCTCTCAAAAGGATATGGACATTGATATGGCCACTGAACAATCTCTGGAGACATCCTCTCAACAGGATGAATCTATTGAAATTCGTCATCGGGCCATGGCATCTTGTACTGAGTCAAGCACTCTCCCATTACTCACAATGGGAGAAGATATCCAAATAAATGATTCTCAGGACACTATGCAAGGAGAGCACTTTACTTTTGATTTTGAAACAGTGCCTACCATAGTTACGGTAGAAGTGCCTTCACAGGCATCAGAGGGAAAATCTGATTCTTCGCCACCAATAATAGAATCATTTTCTCCCCTCCCAGAGGGAACATCTCTGGCTCCCCTAAGGGATTTTTCACTCGCAGTTTATACTGGAGAAAGTGAAAGGCAACCAGGTGAGTCTGTCTGAAAGGCCTATGCTATAGCCTATTTGTAATTCGAGGATTCTACTCAACTTAAACCAGAATGTAATAAGTAAATATTAGGTTAAAGGTCACAGGAATCTCAGAGAGTTTTATCTGTCAAGAGAATGGAGTATTAAAGTCATCTACAGACTTGAAGTTATTCTACATTGAAAGAAGTTCAATTTATTGTTCAAGCCTCAGTGAAGTATTCAAGAAAGTGGATTTACTACAGTGACAGAGATTTCCAGTTGGTGACAGAAGAAGTACAGGATACAGAGTTTAATTAAAGCTAAAGAAAAGAAGCCACATCTTTAAATGTTTTAAAGATGAAGAATTATCATTGAAGTCAGTTATTCATGAAACCAGACAGTGCATCGAATGACGACATCAATCAGTGGAATTAAATCATCTATATTCAGTGGTTTTCAGGAGATAGAGGAATGCAAGGATTTTAAGTTATCTTCTTTGATTTATTGATTCAATTTAATTAATAAATTAATTCTATCAGAATTAATTTATTTATTAAATTAATTAAGTTAGTTGTTTAAATTATTTATTAAATTAATTCTATAAAAGAATTAATTTAATCTATAATTTAATCTAACTAAATAAATTAAAAGGATTTTCTGAAAGAAAGCTCGGTATGACCTATATGATTAATTCGGTATGACCTGCTCTTTTAATGTTGCTAGGTTCTACTGAATGATTACATAGGTCATATAGATTACTTTAATAGGTCATACAGAATGATTGCTAAGGTCATACAGAATTGCTTTTCAGGTTCTACTAATTAGTTGGTAGAAAAACTCCAGGTCATACAAGTCATTCTGACAGGTCATACAGATTGCTTTTGGAGGTTCTACTGAATAGTTGGTAGAAAAACCTCAGGTCATACAAGTGTTTTTGATTGTTTTATTAAATCATTTTTGATTTAATAAAAGGTCATACAAGGCAAATTATATTGTATATGACCCGAGGTAGTGCTGGACAGAAAAAGAGATAGAACACAGACTTGTATTATCAAACACACAGAAGCATTTCTCTCAAGAACAAGAAGAAAAACATTTTGATCTCATTTCTTCTCAAGCAATTAATTCTAGTTTGTATTGTTAAATCCAAACCACTAGAAGTTGATTACTTGTATTGCTTTGATTAACTAGCGGATTTTTATCCCTAGAATTTATCTCGAACATTGCTTTTAGCATTCGATCTTTTTTATTACAAATATTAGAAAAGTTCATGTCAAATTTATTCTAAATTTGTATTAATTAGTTTGAGATAAATACTTTGTAATCCGTACTGTATTTGCAACACCCTTCAAGTTTAATATAGTTTATATTTAACTTGAATTTTGTTTCATTTATATTCCGCATTAATTTGTTCTTAATTGTTAAATTATTCAAAGGAAAAATTTCGATAAAACGGTATAGTTTGTATTCAACCCCCCTTCTACAAACTAATCAGGACCTAACAATTGGTATCAGAGCCTTTTGATTGATATACAAATCAAAGATCCAATTGTTTTGAGATTTTTCTTAAACTCTGAAATTTTTATTATTCCTAAAAATCTCAAAAGATGTCTACTACACAGAAAGTGGGTACAGTCAAAATCCCAATGTTCAGCAAGGAGCATTATCCAATGTGGAAGAAGAAAATGCTCCTATTTCTGAAGGTTGCAAATCCTAAATACATTGGTGTGCTGAAGAATGGTCCCAAAGTCCCTATGATTGTTGAGGAAGAGATAACAGTGGATAATGTTGTTACTAGGGTTGCTAGTATGTACCCTAAAGATCCCAAGGAGTACACTCCTGATGAGAAAGAGGATGTTACCTTGGATTCCTGTCTTCAGTTGATCCTTATTGATTGTCTTGATCCTATCATGCATAATCATGTCCTAAATTGTGATACTGCCAAACACATTTGGGATACCATAGAGATAATCAATGAGGGGACAGAGGAAGTTAGGGAGAATATGCTGGAAATTCTCACCTCACAATATGAGCATTTCAGATCAAACCCTGGTGAAGGTATCTCTCAGGTTTTTGAGAGATACAACAAATTAATCAATGATCTGAATCTCAATGGGAAGCACTACACCAACAAGGAGATTAACAAGAAGTTCCTTCTTACACTTCCACCTCATTTGGAGCACAAAATATCGGCCATTAGAGAAGCAAGAGATATGAATGAGATTGCTTTGGAGAGATTGTATGGTGTTCTGAAGACCTATGAGCTGGAGCAGATTCAACAAAGGGAGCTGTATGGAACTGGGAAGATTGTTAGTACTTCTACTGCACTGGCTGCTGAAGTCCCACAGAAACTGGAAGTGAAGGCTGTTCAACCTTCCAGTTCTAACATGAATGTTATTGATGCTGAATATGGATTAACATCCATTGATCAATCTGGTGGTGACTTCTATTCTTTAGAAGAACTTGATCAGCTGGAGGATGGTGATTTGGCTTTGATAGTCAGGAAGTTTGGGAAGTTTAGATTCAAGAGGAATCCCAATCTTAAGTTCAGACCCAGATTTCAGAGAGGTGGATCTTCCTCTTCAAGTAGCACAAGGGGTGGCTACAAAAATGGAACTGTGGAAAGGAGCACAATCAGATGCTACAATTGCAATGAGTTGGGTCACTTTGCTACTGAATATAAAAAGCCAAAGCAAGTGACAAGGAACTCATTTGATTCTAGCAAGAAGAATAAGATTGGGAAAGCTTATGTTGCTGAAGTAAAGAGTTGGGATGACACTGACAGTGATGAAGAAGCAGGTGAGATTGGGAATCTTGCACTCATGGCAATAGGAGACAAACTCTTTGATTCCATGTTTTCTTCACCCAACATGTCTAAGGTAAAGTTCACTGATACTGAAATGATTCGTCATCTTGGTGATACTTTAAGTTGTGCACGCACTGAAAATGATAAAATAATTCTTTTAAACACAAATCTTGAAAAGGAAATAAAAGAATTAAAACTAGTGCATATCAATCAAGATGAACTTACTAATAATGTAGCAGTTCTTGAGAAGAGGGTTAAATTGTATCAACAACTGGAAACCATTCTCAAAGATCAGATTAGTGAGCTTAAGACCAAAGCTAATGCCTATTACAACTCTTGTAAGACGGCTAAAGAGATTCTTAATAAACAAGCTGTTGGTAATCATGTCAGTATAGGTTATGATTATAATGAGGCCATTGGATTGCTTGGAATTAATTCCCCTTGTAGAGTCAGATCTGAAGGAAGGGGTGTTCCATATGTGCTTAAGGGTATTGAAACACCCTTCTGTAAGGAGTCCGAGGTAGATCCTCTGAATGAATACTCTATCATTATTGCTGAGGAGATTCGTGAAGAAGATATTTCTTTGGAAGTTGCACAATCCAAAAAGTGTATATCTGATATTCCAGTCAAAGTTGCTACAACTAAAAAGACTAAATCAGATATTCATAAGTTGGATCAAAACAACTGTAGAAATAACATGCATGCTGTTAATTCTTCTCATAAAGCATGTGGTGTGATTAATTGCATGTCTTGTGCTTTTAATGTTATGTATGCTTACTTTAATAAAAAACATGTATCTAAAGATAAGACTGCTCCACGCCAACATGTTAATAATAAGAAGCATGTTAAAGCAAAGACTACTAGTCCTCCTCAGACTAGAGTGGATTCATTTATCCCTAAGCCTACTCAGAAATGTGTTAAGGCTGGCTATAAATGGAAACGCTCTTATGTGAAAGAGGTTGAAGTAGTTTTAGTTAAAAATGTTGTTTTGCCTGACAAAGGCCAATTCTTTAAGTATGCCGGACCCAATCAATTTTGGGCTCCGAAGAAGGTCTAATCAATTTGATATTGCAGGGAGTTAAACAGGTAAACCGTGTTATATGGATTCTTGACAGTGGCTGTTCAAGGCATATGACCGGAGATAGAGCCCTGCTATCAGATTTGGTTGAGAAAGCTGGCCCAGTGCTTACCTTTGGAGATAACAGCAAGGGTATAACTGAGGATAGGGCCTGTTTGAAATCAAGAAATGTTATCAGTCAATAAGAACATCAATGTTACATTTGATGACACCAAACTCCCTAATATCCAAACAGAAAATCCATCTGAGAAACTAAAGTTTGATGAAATGTCAGATTCAGATTCAGATGATGAGAATCCACCTGAGCTTGTTGTTGGTGATAACAATGTCAATGGTGATGGTGGTGGAAACATTGGTAACAATGGAGATACCACTAACACTGGAGAAGAATCACCAAGACAATCTGCCAACAACTCAGGGGGAGGAAATGAAGGGTCAACTAGTCATTCACAACACCATAATGTAGAACAAGGCGAATCATCAATATCAAATCTTCCAAGATAAACAGTTTGGAAAAGAGCTCATCCTTTTGAGCTGATTATTGGTGATCCAGGTGTTGTAGTCAGAACTAGAAGTGCTACTCAAAATGAATATCATTATTCAGGGTTTCTTTCTGAAATGAAACCAAAGAAGATTGAGGAAGCAATAGGTGATCCTTATTGGGTGATTGCTATGCAAGATGAACTCAATCAAATTGAACAACAACAAGTTTAGAAGCTGGTACCTAGACCGAAGAACAAGGAAGTAGTTGGTACTCGGTGGGTATTCAGAAATAAACTAGATGAAGATGGCATAATCACAAGAAACCAAGCACATTGACATCAGGTATCATTTTATCCGAGAGCATGTCATGAATGGAACTGTGGAGTTACACTTTGTACCCACAGAAGAACAGACTGCAGATATATTCACTAAATCTGTTGACGAATCCACATTTATCAAGTTAGTTGGTAAATTGGGTATGTTAAACAGTCTTAGTGATTAACAATATCTCTGTCATGTTTGTTCTTTTAAAAAAAATCATTTTCTCTTGCTGATATTGAATGATATATTTTGCCAATTCTTGTTTAGAGTATAAAGCTTGTTAATTTAAATATTCTGAATAATTTATTCTCTTTAAAAATACTTTTCTCATATTTTTAAAATGGAGAAACTTATTTTTATTGAAAATTTATTTATTTAAGAATCATTTAAGTTAGTTTCAGATTGTAAATATTGTTGTTTAAATATTTATGCAAGTTTATATTATTTTTATGCACCTCTATATTATTCTGTATAGTTATTGCATGTAAATAGTCTCCTGTAAATATTTTTTTAGTAGTTTATTTTTATTGCTTATTATTTATTATCTTTTATTTTCTATTTGTCTTAGATGTTTGTGTAAATATATTGTATATATTATTTCTGATCTAGCTCTTGCTTAGTTGGAAATTCAGTGCCAAATCCAATTCAGGTATTACTTTCTATCTCTCAATCCACTTCTTTTACTGTTGCTGAACCCAAGTGGTTGTTAGGGCTGACCAAGGGATTGTAGATCCACAATTTCTATCCCAGGTCTTAGAGCCAAACAATGAGTCTACAACTTCATTACTTGACCTCTCAGCCTAAACAGAAATCAATGTTAAATAAAGAAGTATTTTGATTGAAACAGTGAGTGATCCCACAGCTCTGCCTCCTCTAAAGAAATCCAACATATACTGAGGCATCTGTCAGCCCATTTGTATTCTCTCAATAGGATATGGACTTTGAAATGGCCAATGAACTGTATCTAGAGACATTCTCTCAACAGGATGAATCTATTGAAATTCGCCATAGGGCCATGGCACTTTGTACTGAGTCAAGCACACTCTCATTACTCACAATGGGAGAAGAAAATTCCATTAGATGAAACTCAGGACACAGTGAAAGCAGAGCACCTGCAACTGGTTACAGTGCCTACCATTGTCACGGTAGAAGTGCCTTCATAGGCATCTGAGGGAAAATTTGATTCTTTGCCAAATCAAATAGAATCATTTTCTCCCCTCCCAGAGTGAACATCTCTGGCTCCCAAAGGGATTTTCCACTCGCAGATTTATCTGGAGAAAGTGGAAGGCAACTTGGTCAGTCTATCACTGAAGCAATTCAGATTTCAAATCCAAGTGATTTGATAGACATGATTGAGGATCGGGATTTGCGAACTCCCATTGCACCACCACTGACCTCTCTTGAAGAGGCTAGGGTGAGTTTCAATGCAGGTACTGATCAAAAAGGAGCAAACAGACAGCTAATGTTGAGTGATAAGAGTCAAACACTGAGTGAAACACATGCACGTGAGATGAGTGATACACTTACAAGAGAAATTCAAGTGAGTGCACACACAGACACATACACTGCAATGTAGTTAGCTCACATAGCTGATCTACAGGAATATCTATTCAAAACCCAGGCTGATAAAGAAATTTTGCAAGCACAAGTGGTTGAACGGTCTTCTTCTTCCACCTCTGTCAACAATCAGCTGGGACTGCTCAAGGAAATCTAGAAGACAAATTTACTTCCAAGATCAACTCCATCAACTATCTCAACTCCTACTGGCTTCAGATACTCATAAAGTTATACTCATAAAGTTAAATCTGTAGAGAATTCCTCAACTAAGGGGGAGAAGTTTCTAGAGAATTTTGGAGAAGCTAGTAAAAGGGAGCTGGAGCTGAAAAAGATATAAAAGGAAAAGGAGGAGTTTCAGGGGAGTAAAGGTAAGTTAGCTCTGTTTTGTAAATGTTATATGTATAGAGCTTAGGTAAATCAAGACAGGTTCAATGTTATCATATGTTCAGTCTAGAGGAACAGCTGTCTTGTATTTATCTTTACTGGTGAAATCTGGAAATGTCATATTTGATCCAGAACTTTCTAGTATTTACTTAGGCTTAAGAGTCTTATCTTTTTCTTGGTTTTAGTTGAGTGATCCTCTAGGTATTTGGTTGTTATTCTCTAACAAACAAATAGGGGGAGATTGAAAGGCATATGCTATAGCCTATTTGTAATTCGATGATTCTACTCAACTTAAACCAGAATGTAATAAGTAAATATTAGGTTAAAGGTCACAGGAATCTCAGAGAGTTTTATCTGTCAAGAGAATGGAGTATTAAAGTCATCTACAGACTTGAAGTTATTCTACATTGAAAGAAGTTCAATTTATTGTTCAAGCCTCAGTGAAGTATTCAAGAAAGTGGATTTACTACAGTGACAGAGATTTCCAGTTGGTGACAGAAGAAGTACAGGATACAGAGTTTAATTAAAGCTAAAGAAAAGAAGCCACAACTTTAAATGTTTTAAAGATGAAGAATTATCATTGAAGTCAGTTATTCATGAAACTAGACAGTGCATCGAATGACGACATCAATCAGTGGAATTAAATCATCTTTATTCAGTGGTTTTCAGGAGATAGAGGAATGCAAGGATTTTAAGTTATCTTCTTTGATTTATTGATTCAATTTAATTAATAAATTAATTCTATCAGAATTAATTTATTTATTAAATTAATTAAGTTAGTTGTTTAAATTATTTATTAAATTAATTCTATAAAAGAATTAATTTAATCTAGAATTTAATCTAACTAAATAAATTAAAAGGATTTTCTGAAAGAAAGCTCGGTATGACCTATATGATTAATTCGGTATGACCTGCTCTTTTAATGTTGCTAGGTTCTACTGAATGATTACATAGGTCATATAGATTACTTTAATAGGCCATACAGAATGATTGCTAAGGTCATATAGAATTGCTTTTCAGGTTCTACTAATTAGTTGGTAGAAAAACTCCAGGTCATACAAGTCATTCTGACAGGTCATACAGATTGCTTTTGGAGGTTCTACTGAATAGTTGGTAGAAAAACCTCAGGTCATACAAGTGTTTTTGATTGTTTTATTAAATCATTTTTGATTTAATAAAAGGTCATACAAGGCAAATTATATTGTATATGACCCGAGGTAGTGCTGGACAGAAAAAGAGATAGAACACAGACTTGTATTATCAAACACACAGAAGCATTTCTCTCAAGAACAAGAAGAAAAACATTTTGATCTCATTTCTTCTCAAGCAATTAATTCTAGTTTGTATTGTTAAATCCAAACCACTAGAAGTTGATTACTTGTATTGCTTTGATTAATTAGCGGATTTTTATCCCTAGAATTTATCTCGAACATTGCTTTTAGCATTCGATCTTTTTATTACAAATATTAGAAAAGTTCATGTCGAATTTATTCTAAATTTGTATTAATTAGTTTGAGATAAATACTTTGTAATCCGTACTGTATTTGCAACACCCTTCAAGTTTAATATAGTTTATATTTAACTTGAATTTTGTTTCATTTATATTCCGCATTAATTTGTTCTTAATTGTTAAATTATTCAAAGGACAAATTTCGATAAAACGGTATAGTTTGTATTCAACCCCCCTTCTACAAACTTATCAGGACCTAACACTGTCACTGAAGCAATTCAGTTTACAATGTCAAATATTTTGACAGACTCAACCAGGGATTGGGATTTGCGAACTCCCATTGCACCACCACTGACCTCTTTTGAAGGGGCTAGGGTGATTTCTTACGCAGGTACATCCTCTGAAAACATGGACAGACAGTTAGTTGTTAGAGATGAGAGTCAAACACAGAGTGATACACAAGCATGTGAGTTGAGTGAAACACCACTGAGAGAAATTGAAGTGAGTGCACACACAGACACAAACACTGCTTGGTTGTTGAACCAACTAGCTGCTCTACAGAAAAAGTTACAAGAAACCCAGGCTGAAAACAATGTTCTTAAAGCACAAGTGGTTGCACAATCTTCCACCTCTGTATCTAATCACCTGGGTACTATTAAGGATGACCCGGAAGGTTTGAAGAGTACTCTGCTCCCGAAGCTGAATTCAATCCAACAATCTCAAGTACTGGTGGCTTCAGACATTTTTGATTTAACAACGTCAAATGCCCAGATTTCATAAAGTGTTAAGGAGATTGCTGCCATTTCTACCAAGGTGGACTTTATTCTGCAAACAGCTGATGAAAATCAAACGTTTAATGAAGAAAGGATGTCAAGGATAGAAGGAGGAATGGAGCATCTGAATAAAGGTATGAAGAACTTGTACAATATGATAAAGAACTCACATAAACCTACAGCACAACAAAGAACATTCTTTGAGGGAGATAATGAAGATGAGGATGATGATGCTAATGAAGGAGGAGATAGAGGAGAAATGAGAGAAGAAGGAGAGATAAGGAGAACTTCTGAGGTGAATCCTAGGGCTTCCAAAGCTCAATCTGTAGAGGATTCCTCAACTAAGGGGGAGAAGGAGAAGAAAGGAGAAAGAGAAGCTGGAGGAGCTTCTGGAGTTGGAAAAGATAAAGGGAAAGGTAAACAATCACTGGAGGATACTGTCTTTGATGATGCCTACTACTACCACGGTGAACAAGATGACTTCCAATTTGACACATCTGGTGATCTGGAGAAGACCATACCCGGAGAAGCTTTTGGTGAGGAGGAGGTTGAAGAGGCAGCCAACTTTGATGATTGGGAAGATGAAGCTGATTTATACACACCTGACCCTTTATTTCAAAAGGAGTTGAAGAAGTAGCAGGCAGATCTAAGGAGAAAGGAGGATGAAAATGCCAAGGTCTCCGACATCATTTCTCAGAAGCTAAAGATTCAAAAGGCTGAACATGAAGACAAACAACGTCTTCATAGTATTCATGTCAAAGAAAGGAGATTGGATGTTAGGATGAAGCAAGGAAGCAAGTGGGACAAGGCAAGGGAGATGTTTGATATCCCTCAGAGAGGCACAAACAATGATGCTACCTTTCTGAAGTTGCTTGAGAAATCAGAACTGTTAATCCGGACAATTCATTATACATGAAGGCATTGAAGGAAGATATCCTAAGGATTACATCTGCATTTGATCAAGTGAGGCGAGAACTGTATATCTATGTGTCTAGTGCTCTTGAAGGGTCATTCACCATTTCTCTTGACCTCCTACAAAAAAAATCTCTCTCTGAATTGTGGATTCTTATGAGTAAGGTAAAGAGATCTTCATGCTTGAATGAGCTTCTATATGACCGGTTGAGAGATTTTGCAATGAAGTCCAGCCCTCAAGTTGTACACTTCCCGTATGAAGTCAAAATCTATAGAGGTACAACTTTAGAGACTGTGAGAATGGATCCTGATTCTTTGAAGCTACAGACTGCAATGCAACTGGCGAAGTTGGAGAATCTTCTGAGAACTTCTGGGTTTACTACTGTAGAGAAGTCTGAAGTTGCTGATATGATTTCAGACTACTGCACGGAGAAAGTTTCAAGGTATGCTCAGATGAAGAACAGATTGAAGAAGATCACCACTCAACCAGTAATGCCAAGTGGTGTGGTTTCTGAAAGTGATCGTGTCCTTGACAAAGATCTTCTAGTCACCTTGCAAGAAGCTGAAGAAGGTGAAATTAAAGACTAAGACATGATGTAGTTAGCTCAATTTGTAAATGTTATATGTTTAGAGCTAGGTAAATCAAGATAAGAAAATGTATCATTTGTTCAGACTATAGGAACATCTATCTTGTATTTATCTTTACTGTTTGAATCTGGAAATTGTTATATTTGATCCAGAACTTTTTATTATTTGCTTGGCTCTTAAAAGTCTTATCTTTTCTTGTTTTAGTTGAGTTATCCTCTAGAGGTATTTGGTTGTTATTGTCTAACAAACAAATAGGGGGAGATTGAAAGGCATATGTATAGGCCTATTTGTAAACACCGAGGATTATACTCAACTTTAATTAAGATGTAATAAGTAAATAATAAAAATCAAATGTCAAAGGAATCTCAGAAGATTATATCTGTCAAAGAATGAAGATTAAAGTCATCTACAGACTTGAAGTGATTCTACATTGAAAGAAGATCAATTTGTTGATCAAGCCTCAGTGAAGTATTCAAGCTCAGTGGATTTATTAAAGTGACAGAGATTTCAAGTGGTGACAACAAAAGATACTGGTTACAGAGTTCTTGAATGAAAAGGAAGTGAGTCACTGCTTAAAGTCAAACAGATAAAGAACAGACATTGTCGTTAGTCACTCGTGAACCAGACAGTACATTGAGTGTCAACGTACTAATATGTTTATTCTTTATCTAAGTTTTAGTGATTCAGAAATTAATTGAGAAGTCAACTAATTCTATTTATTCTCTTATAAATAATTAATACTATTAAGTAAATTATTTAAATTAGAATAAAAATGAACTAGGAAGACATAGGTTTAAACTAGGAAGACTCTGTTTTTTAAACTAGGAAGACTCACAAGTGAGTTTTCCCGATTGTCTTCCTAGAGTAAATCCTTGTCTTCCCTATTCATTTCTTGTCTTCCCGAAAGTCTTCCAAGGCAAAAAGGATTGTTTTTCTTCTTGTCTTCCTAGTGCAAATTGTATTCTGTTAAAATGCATTGCACGTGGGTTTACAAAAAGAAAAGCTATGATATAAATACAAGACAGAAGACATTACAATCATTCATTTTTACAAGACAAAAGAAAACAGACAGGACATTCAACATCAAATTAAAAGCACTGTCTTCAATTCTCTTCAACTGTCAAGCTTCAATTCTGCAGGAGAAATTAATTCTTGATTGTTCTTAAACATTTAATCCATAAGAATTGTATCTCTTGTACTACCTTGACTTTCTAGCGGATCATAATCCCTAGATTTTTTATCGAACTACTTTTTAGTATTCGATCCTTTTTATTAAAAAAATAGATAAATTCATGTCGAATTTATTCTAGGTTTGTTTTATTAAGAACCCTTGTAATCAGTGATCAAATTGTAACACTCGTCAAGTTTAATATAAGTTATATTTAACTTGAATATTGTTTCAGTTTTATTCCGCATTAATTTGTTCTAAATTGTTAAATCTTTTAAAGGATAAATTCGATTAAATGGTATAGTTTGTATTCAACCCCCCTTCTACAAACTTATCAGGACCTAACACCAACCATTAATTTTGAATTCTTATTTTGTTTTGTTTAGATTCAGACTTTATATGATGGGCATTGTTCTTCTTTTTCCACCATAGTATTTGAACATATTCTTGGGTTATTATTTTCGTAGGCCTTTGATTGGTTGGCATGTTTATTTGTTTTGCATAGCTAGGCAGTTAGGTGAAAAATTAAATTTTAAGGATATTTTTTTTAGAATATAAGGTGTATTGATTCCAAGTTTATTTTACAACTTGTTCACACCATCTCACAATGTTCTATGCTAAGACATACTCGTTTAGGCCTATTGTAGCAAACATACTTATTTACGGATGTGGTGGTATTCATATCATACCCTATTTGAACCGGGTAAGTGGAACATTGTACAAGGGTAGAGTGGAATGAATCGTGATATCCAATATAATAAGTAAATTTCTCTATAAATTGAAAAAAAAATGTTTTTATGAAGTGAAGTATTTAAAAATAAAGGTGAAATATCTTAAAATCCTATTACTCTTTTATGACTTGAAAGAGTAACATAAATTTCATTTTCAATTGTTCAGTTTTATAGGACTTTGATAAATCAAGGAAAAAATTAATAATATAAGAATGTAGTTCTCCCAAATGATGTTTCAATCTCCCACATGTGCCAAAAAAATAGTTCGCTTATAAAATACCGAATGATAACTTTGGTTTACTTAATTTTTTAAAAAAATACATGTAAGGCAAATTACGTGCAAAATATGTGCAATACATGTGTTTGACATGTGTAAAATATAATATACTGACATTTGACAACTCGGGTTTTTACTGGACTATGGTATAAGGATGGTGATGAAACGTTAAAGTGAGTAGTAATGCTGGGTACTAGAATGATCAAAGCAATGCAAATTACTAAAATGCAAAACATACCCTTCAATGCACTATATATCATATAATGGTGTAGAATTATAAAATGCATGAAAAAAGATATATTTTGTACTTACTATAGTCACTCCTGTTTTTTTCTACTACTGACTCTACTTGCTACTTACATACACGAATATCATCCACAAAAATTTATTTCATTTTATTGTTCTCCATTATTTGTTCCACTCACTCATGAAGTCCATGAATGTCATCGACAGAAAATTCTTCGATCTCAATTGGTTATAGAGGTGTCTGATATAATTTCAGTTACTATAACCTCTTCAATATCATTATACATCATAGAATTAATGTTCTCTAAAATCAGAGCGTCCGACAGAATGAAACTCCCATAACATATAATTGTGTCAAAAAAATGGTAGCACCGAATAAATATATTTATGTTTATTGAAATTGGTTAAATAAGGTTAATACTTTTATTTGCCGGAAAAGGTGGATTATGATGATCCTAAAAAAATTGTGCACAAAAGTCAATATTTGGAGAAAAAAGAATTAATTAACACAATAATTTTTATTATTATTTTCATCATTTAACGTTTATAAATATGGCACAAAGAAATGGAATACAATAACTCATAGGTAATAAAACAATTATACTAATCAACTGTTGAAATTTTAAAAATATTGAATAAATTAATATCATCGTAGATGATAGTAGGCAAATCTTAATTATCATTAGTTTAGCGTCCACGAAATAAATCTATAAATTTAACATAAAATAAACTGGAATGTAAATTCAACATAAAATAAACTGGTCAAGAAATTTATCCAATTTTTCTAACCAAGTTTAATATAAATTTATAAAGCTGTAAACGAATAGAGTCGAGTCGAGTTTTGCCCGAGTCGAGCTCAATATGATTTTTTTAAAACGAACTGAGTTGAGCGAGCTTTCTAATCGAACGAAAGTGATGTTCAAGATCGGCTCGTTACCGAACACGAGCTTCGTCACGAACATTTCGATTCGAACCGAATTCAAACCGTACTCAAGCCGAGTTATTCACTAATAGTTCGTATATTTTATACTCAACCAGATTCGGTTTTTAAATAACTTACTCGATTTACATTCTCACGCCCAAAATCACATCTTAAGATCACACGATGATGTTTGAATTTTAATACAAAAAAGTTAACTAAGTTTCTTCTAATAATCATATTAAGTTAAGTTTTGTATTTAAGAGTAGTCAAAGCTTAATCACTTCATTAAATAACAATAATTAGAATATTACAATTTTATCACTAACTTAGAACATCTCCGAGAGCCTGTTTAGAGCATGTCCAATGAGAAAGAGCCTTTAAATATAATATTTACTTGACATATGGTATAGAAAATATGTAAAAAAAATTAGCACTCAAACGCATCAACATCCTTAACAAAAATTATAAACAATTATATTATTGGCAAAAATTGTTGAACCTGAATTCCCCTTAGCAAAAATTATACTCGTTCAGTATTATATCAAATCCCATTGGAGTTCCCCCATCCCCCTTATGTAAAATTCTAACTATTTCCTATTTTTAAATTTTTTAGCCAATCAATATAGTTATTGCCATCGGAGATGCTCCTATTTTGGCTTTTAACTTGAAATTAGAGGAGGGTGACAACATTTTTTCCTCCAAGAGACTCTTAGTAACTTTTATGCCATATTTTGGCATAGTCCAAATTTCTCCGTTTAATAATTATTAATTCAGATTAATAATTAATTGCTTTATCACTAAGTAATATCCTCTCCCTGAAACGAGGAAAGAATCAATCTCAATCAACGAATAACGTAAAATATCTCCAAACGATATTCTTCAAATCATGGAAAGAAATGCGAAGATGCCGCGAAATTGCAGGAAAACGTGTGAAGACTGGACTATTTATGGGAATGTGATGTGGATTGATAAATCCGGACTATTTATGGGAACGTGCTGTGGATGGATAAACCTTGACCATTTATGGGATTGGACTGAATGAGCTTATCCAATGACTTGTTTTTCAAGAACTATGTGAGGCTTGATCCCTATATAAAGGGGTACGTAGGCACCTTGTATGATACGTCAATTGACACTCGGGAAAGAGGAAGAGAAAGAACCTATTCTCTATTCAATTTTCTGAGGAGTCATCATACAAGTCCAGCCACCACTTTCCATAAACCTCCAACACACCGTTGTACGAAATTCTCCTTACAACAATTGGCGTTTAAAGGAGGGGCTTATTTTTTGATTGTGGAGGACAATCAAATCATCTACATCATGCGCAAGGGGGGTTATTATGGATCTTCACGGCGTTAATGGAGGAGCAAAACGGTGGAGGCAGTGGTTAAATTTGATTTACTAAATTATTAATCCCCACGGTAATGATCAAAGAAGAAGAACAAGCGGACGGTAAAAAAACAAACAAACTTTGTAACATGACATTCACGCGCAACCAGGCAACCGCTACCGCAAAAAGTATGGCCAAGAAATAAAAGAACACGAAGCAAAGATCAGGAAGGTGATTTTGGTGGGACCTGCGAGAAAAGAATGAAGTTTGAATAAAAAGGACAAAAGTCACACAGTAACCAGCATTGGTAAGTGGCAACGTGAATATATCAGGAGGATGGCAATTTAGCAACAAAAAAACAAAGGCCACGCACGGACAACGCGCGATGCATGTGGGACATGTGGAAGAATTCAAAGTTCAAATTGCTGCCCATGTTTAAGGCGAAGGAAGAAAATAGTGAGGGTGGAATACGCGCGTTCTAGGAATAATTTACTGAGAATTATTCGGTCTGCAACGAAAAATCAAGATAAGTTTTCTCAAATTTATTTTATTTACTATTTTTGCATTGTATATTGGAAAAAATATTTTTCAGATTTGAAGTTGGCTTATTTTTGAAGACCCTCTTTTGAGGAGGATAATAATTTTGGAAGACCCTACTCTCAGAGGAGAGTTGTTAGGAATATGTTGTTCTTGATGATAATTATAAAAACACTTAGTAGATTTTGTATTAAGTCATTTTGTAACTGTCAACGGAATGGCATGCTTTGCAGTGTTTCGTTGATAGGAAGCTCATCAACGGAATGAGTGTTGTAGCAATTGCACTGTACAATACTTACAGTTTGATATGCATTTGATGTATGTATTAGATAGGTTTCCTAAGTCATGTTGACTAAGTACTAGATAGGCAAAATAGGTTGGTTAATTGTAAGTATATCATGCCTTGTAATTTTGCCTAAGTGAAGACATGTCAACGGTATGAAGATTACTCTATCAACGGAACAAGGATACACCATCAACGGAATGAAGTTTACTCATCAACGAAATGAAGTTTACTCATCAACGAAATGGAGAATAAAGCTATCAACGAAACACATCTCCCTGCTATCAACGAATCATTATTGCTTTTCTGAATAGTTGACAAAGTGATAGTGACAGTTTACTGAACAGATCTAAAGGTGATGTGGAAGTGTACTTTGCATTGGAAACCATTAAAATGGACATGGGGAATAAGGAAACATCCCAGTTTCCAATTGGGCTCTTGGGAGTGATCATAATAAGCATGAAGACAAAAGCAAGGATCTCCAAGGACCACTGGACAAAGGGATGAAAAGCAAACTATTGGCGGTTACCTTTTGTGTACTTTAGTGTAGCCTAAAATAGCTTTGTAAACTTGGGAATATATAACCAAGTGTAGCAGTTAAAATAGATAAGAGAAGAAAAACAAATAGATTGTATTAGCTATTGTTGAGAGCATTTCTTCTCTACAAATCTAGTAACTGAGCAGCTGTGTACATTTTGTATCACAGATTATTTCCGAAATAAAAACACTTCAGTTGGATCATCAAACAATCCAACTGAATTATTTACATCTTGTGTTTTTACTTATTCAGTTCAGTTTTATTTATAAGTGTTTTAAGTTTAAGAAAATATCAAGAATTGTATTCAACCCCCCCCCCTTCTACAATTCTGTTAGGTCATTTGGGATTAACAATTGGTATCAGAGCAAGCTTCTAACATACAAGAAGTTTAAAGATCAAGACCAAAACAGAAACCATGGTGAAGAAGGATGCAGGTGTGAAGATACCAGTTCTTGATAAGGACAATTACTTTCACTGGAAAGTAAAGATGCATTTACATCTCATGTCTATGGACGAGAGGTATGTAGACTGCATTGAGAAAGGTCCACACGTTCCCATGAAGTTTGCATCTAGAGTTGGACTGCCAGATGATGCTCCTGATGTGGAAATTCCAAAACTTGTCTCAGAATGGACTATTGAAGATGTTGCAGAAGTCCATAAAGATAAAAGAACCATGAACATTCTGTTTAATGGTTTGGAGCAAGAGATGTTTGACAATGTCATAAACTGTACAACCTCCAAAGAAGTATGGGACACTGTCAGAACACTATGTGAAGGAACTGAGCAAGTAAGGGAGAACAAAATGCAACTCCTTATACAACAATATGAGCACTTTCACTTTAAAGCTGGTGAAACCCTAAATGACACGTTTAGTAGGTTTCAAAAGCTTCTGAATGGATTAAAGTTGTATGGGAGAATCTACCAAACTAAGGATTCAAACCTTAAATTTCTAAGAGCTCTTCCAAAAGAATGGAAGCCTATGACTGTTTCTCTAAGAAACACTCAAGAGTACAAAGATTACACTCTTGAAAGGCTGTATGGAACATTAAAGACATATGAGTTGGAAATGGAGCAAGATGAAGAAATTGAGAAGGTACAGAAGAAGGGTGGATCTATTGCATTGATTGCATCTGTGAACCAACTGGAAGATGACAATGAGGAAGCTGCAAAAGCCACAACTAGTCGAGCTAGTTGTAGAAGTGATGTTAGCAAGGGAAAAGGCAAGATGACAGAGGAAGAAGAATCAGAACCAGCCAACTTGGATGACTTAGATGAGATTGATGAACACATTGCTTTTCTGTCAAGAAAATTCTCTAAGTTCAAGTTCAAGAGAAACTCAGAAGCAAGGCCACCAAGGAGAGACTTTCAACCTAACAAAAGTAACTGGATTGAAAAGTCTAAATCTAAATGTTTCAATTGTGGAATGCTTGGTCACTTTGCTGGAGACTGCAGAAAGCCCAAGATTGAGAAGGGCAACAGGAAATTTGAGCCTGTTGATTATAAAAAGAAATACTTTGAACTTCTCAAGAAAAAAGAAAAGGCTTTCATGTCTCAGGAGTATGATTGGGCTGGTAATGGTGAAGATTCTGATGATGATGTTGAGTATGTCAACTTGGCTCTTATGGCTAACAATCATGAGCAGGAAGCAAGCTCCTCAAGCAACCAGGTAACAATTACTAATCTTTCTGAGCTTTCTAAAGAGGAATGCGATAGTGCAGTAAATGAAATGTCTACTGTACTATACAATCTGCGTGTTACTCTTAAATCACTTACCAAGGAGAATTCAAGGATTAAAGAATCAAATCTGCTCTTAAGTGATAGAAATGCCATGTTAGAAGCACAGCTCATTGAGTTTGAGAAAATGAGATGTGTTAGTAGGGATGCTAAGCTGGAACTTGAGAAAGTATTAAAGAGGGAAGAAATTCTTAAAACGCAACTAGAGATAGAACAGAGTGTGATTGCAAAATGGAAAGATTCCAGGAATGTTGCTAGCAACATCATTAATGTTCAAGGTGTGGAATCTTTCTGTGAGCAATCATGGAAAAAGAACAAGGAGAAACTAGGGTATGCTGTTGAAACCTTAGAATCAGAATCAGAGTCAACAAACAACAATGATCATTTGTTGAAGGTTGATACGTCAACGGAATGCAATGTTTCGTTGACAGATGAACCATCAACCGATCATGTTGTTTCGTTGACAGAGAAAAAGAGAGTAGAACTCACTAGACTTAATGAAAAGTATGGTCCTGTCACCAAGAACTTTGTTCAAGGTGAGTCTAGTAAATCAAAGAAAGTTGAGAAGCCTGTTGAAAGAGCTAATGTAGGTCACTTGTCTAACAAGCAATTGAAAGACAAGTTAGAGAAAGTTCAAGTTGAGACTAAAGGTAACAAAAAGAATAACAGAAACGGAAAAGTAGGGATTAACAAGCACAACAATTACACACCTAATAAATATGCACCTAGAAAGACATGTGTTAATTGTGGTAGTGTTAATCATCTATCTGCTAATTGCAAGTCTGTTAAGAAACCTGCTAATGTGAAAATGCCTAAGTCTACATTGAATGATTCTATACCTGCAATGCCTGTTATGCCTAACATGTTTGCTCCATATGCACAGTATCAAAATCCATATGCTGGTATGTCATTTGTGCCTAACCGTTACATGAATATGTTTAACATGCCACAAATGCCATGGAATAACATGTTTGTTCCTCCATCTATGTATGCTGAGAATGAAACTGTGAGCAACCCTCAAAGATCAACACAAGTGAAAAATGATCTGAGAGGGAAATCAAAGGCTAACAAGACAGGACCCAAGGAAACTTGGGTACCAAAATCAACTTGATTTGGTTTGTTGTGTGCAGGGAGACAAAAGGAATCTTTGGTACTTGGATAGTGGTTGTTCAAGACACATGACTGGTGATTCTACCCTGCTCACAGAGTTTCAGGAAAAAGCTGGCCCTTGTATTGCTTTTGGAGATGACAGCAAAGGCTACACAAAGGGATATGGCTTGATTTCAAAAGAGAATGTCATCATTGATGAGGTTGCATTGGTGGATGGTCTTAAGCACAACCTGCTTAGTATCATCCAACTTTGTGACAAAGGATTTTTAGTTACTTTTTCAAAAGAAGCCTGTGTTGTTTCTAAGGTAGGAAACAACAATGTGGTCATGACTGGATTCAGAAGAGGGAACGTGTACATTGCTGACTTTAGCAGCACAAGTCCAGACACCATCACATGTCTTTTCCGCAAGGCAAGCAAGGATGAAAGTTGGCTGTGGCACAAGAAATTATCTCATCTGAATTTCAAAGTCATGAATGATTTGGTAAGGAAAGATCTTGCTAGAGGAATTCCACAGGTAGAATTCTCCAAGGATGGTTTGTGTGATGCCTGTCAAAAAGGGAAACAAAAGAAGGCATCATTCAAAAGCAAGACAGAGTCATCAATTGTTCAACAGCTTGAGTTGCTCCACATGGATTTATTTGGTCCTGTAAATGTCATGTCAATTTCAAAGAAGAAGTACTGTCTTGTGATTGTTGATGATTTTTCTAGATTTACATGGACTTTCTTTTTGCACTCCAAAGATGAGGCAAGTGAAATCATTATCAATCACATCAAGATGGTAAGCAATCATCCTGATTTCAAAGTGAGAAGAATTAGGAGTGACAATGGGACAGAATTCAAGAATTCAAGCATGAAAGTGTTCTGTGAAGAAAATGGTATATTGCATGAGTTTTCAGCAGCAAGGACACCACAGCAAAATGGTGTAGTTGAAAGGAAAAACAGAACACTTATTGAAGCTGCAAGGACAATGCTAGATGAATCAAAGTTACCTACTTATTTTTGGGCTGAGGCAGTCAACACAGCTTGCTTCACTCAAAATATTTCTTTGATTAATCAGGCCAAGGGAATGACACCTTATCAACTACTCAAAAGAAAGAAACCACTATTGGATTTTCTTCATGTCTTTGGTTGCAAGTGTTTTGTTCTGAGAAATCAAGCTGAGCACTTGGGGAAATTTGAAGCAAAGGTAGATGAAGCAATATTTGTGGGTTATGCAGCAGGGAAAGCCTACAGAGTCTACAATCTCAGAACCAACATTGTTATGGAATCTGTACATGTTGTTTTTGATGATCTCAAAATTCAGGGTCTCTGTGATGAAGGTTTCCATGAAAGTCTCTCTTTTGAGAATGAGGAAGGAGAACAAATGGATCATGATAAGACTATTGAGAAACAGTCCAAAGTTGTTGTATCTAGCACAGATGAAAGCAGCAGTGAAGATGAAATTGCTGCATTAAGATTGAAAAGAATGGCTGCTAGTAGACCAAATGGTCATTTCGTTGACAGTCAGAATGAGCGTTTCGTTGACAGTCAGAATGAGCGTTTCGTTGACAGTCAAAATGGACATTCCGTTGACAGTCACAGAAATGCTTCCAGGAGTGATCAATTAGGGACAACAAACTCAGGGGGAGTTTCTCAAGGACAAATATCTAATCAAGGCAATCATGATCATGAAGCTACTTCTTCAAGAGCAAATCTACCTCCCTCAAGAAAATGGACTAAAGATCATCCCTTTGAACTTATTATAGGTGATGTTTCTTCAAAAGTTCAAACTAGAAGAGCAACTCAAGAGGAATGTCTATATAGTAGCTTTCTGTCTCAAGAAGAGCCAAAGAAAGTTGAGGATGCACTTCTAGATCCAGATTGGGTTTTGGCTATGCAAGAGGAGCTAAACCAATTCGAGAGGAACAATGTTTGGAAGGTGGTGCCCAAGCCTAAAGACAGGAGTGTAATAGGCACAAAATGGGTGTTCAGAAACAAGATGGATGAAAATGGCATAGTCACAAGGAACAAAGCTAGATTGGTTGCAAAAGGCTACTCACAGGAAGAGGGAATTGATTTTGATGAAACCTTTGCTCCTGTTGCAAGACTAGAAGCAATAAGGATTTTCCTAGCCTATGCAGCCCATGCCAATTTCAAGGTCTTTCAAATGGATGTGAAGAGTGCTTTTCTGAATGGGGAACTGGAAGAGGAGGTGTATGTGAGTCAACCTCCTGGCTTTGAAGATGATGATTTTCCAGAGTATGTGTACTTTCTCCTCAAAGCACTCTATGGTTTGAAATAAGCACCTAGAGCCTGGTATGACACATTGTCGCAGTTCCTTCTTGAGAATCACTTCACTAGAGGTACTGTAGATAAAACTCTTTTTCATAGGATTGTGAATGGCTCTACAATACTTGTTCAAATTTATGTAGATGACATAATTTTTGGGTCTACAGATGAAAAACTTTGTCAAAAGTTTGCCAAGCTTATGCAAAGTAAGTATGAAATGAGCATGATGGGAGAGTTAACTTATTTTCTTGGTCTTCAAGTAAAGCAAGTTAATGAAGGCATTTTCATTAGTCAAACCAAGTACATTAATGATTTGTTAAAGAGGTTTAACTTAATGGAATGCTCTCCTGCCAAAACACCCATGCCTACTGCCACCAAACTTGAATTGAATACTAAGGAAAAATCTGTGGACATTTTAAGTTACAGAGGCATGGTTGGCTCACTTTTATATTTAACAGCTAGTAGACCTGATATTATGTTTGCTACATGTCTATGTGCTAGATTTCAGGCTGATCCTAGGGAATCCCATTTAGTTGCTATTAAAAGAATTTTCAGATATCTCAAAGGAACACCAAACCTTGGCATTTGGTATCCTAGAGAATCTGGTTTTGAACTAATTGGTTATTCAGATGCAGATTATGCAGGATGTAAAATTGACAGGAAAAGCACAACTGGAACCTGTCAATTTCTAGGAAACAAGCTTGTATCATGGTTCAGCAAGAAACAAAACTCAGTTTCCACCTCCACAGCTGAGGCTGAGTATATTGCAGCTGGAAGTTGTTGTGCACAGATTTTATGGATGAAAAACCAACTACTTGATTATGGATTAAGAGTTGAGAAAATTCCTATTTTCTGTGACAACACTAGTGCCATTGCTAGTGAGTCAATGGAGGTCAATGAGGGAGAAAGGGAACTTACTTTCCAAGAGCTCTATCAACAAACTCTGGATAGTATTTCCCTGGATCCTGAGACCTTTACTCATCCTGTGTCAGCCTATCAAGTTTTGGCTCAACAGGGCAATGTGGAGGCAGAGAGGTCACTACAACTAATTCATACAACTGCATCAATGCAAAGAGCAAAGGATGCCTTGACCAATCTATCTCCAGGAGCTGCAGCAAGTGGTGAGTTTGATTTCTCTGATGATGAGGACAGCTTTGGTGACAATCAGGTGGCCACTACTTCACAGACTGGGACTTCTGTGGTGCCTCCTACACCAAACTGGCTTTCTCAAGATTTACAAGGAAGGATCTCCCTGGATGCTGCAGTCACAAGGCAGTACAATGAGGCCTATCTGGCTCATGAGTCTGCCAATGCCAATGACAAGAAATTCTACAAGGCTATTATGGATTCACTGGAAATCCAAAGGCTACAGATGATGCAGACAAGGATTGAGGCTAGAGAAATCAAGGACTCAATTAGCAATCTCAGGGATGCTAATGAAAGGAGGCTAGATGAAAAGCTTCCTCTTCTCACTATGTCCAAGATGAACAGGTTTTTCTCTAAGGAACCTGAGGTGGCTACCTCCTTGAAGACTCTCTCTTCTAGAGTGGACAAGGTGGAAGCTACTTTATCTCAGATGCAAAAGGAACAGGAGAAGCAGACACAACTCTTGGCCCAGCTAGTGGCAGCTCAAGGACTCCCAGTCATCTCTCTTGATGATAACAAAAAGGGGGAGAAATCTAAGGAGCTAGACATTCAAATCACAAAGGTTATGGTCCCAGCCATTTCCCTGCCAAAGGAGCCACTAGCTATGGGGGAGTCAGGAAAAGCTAAACTGGACAACATTGACCTGATTCAGCAAGCATCTATGAAGCTACAGCTTGCTGAACAAATTAAAGACCACTGGTCCAGGATAGATGAAAGAGTCAAGAAGTTAGCTGATTCTGCAAAGATTTCAGATCCATCAACGAATCAAGCTTCTTCTACAGAGCCATCAACGAATGCCATGGTTTTAGCATCAACGGAATGGGAGCCACAGACCAATTCTTTATATAAGGTAGAGCCCCTTCTACATGGAGTCACTCAAGGTTCAAGGAAGGAGAAAGGACAAACTTCATGCATTAGGGATGTGGAACAAGCTACATTGCAAAGAAGCTTATCTCCCAAGTCCCCTGCTAAACCAAAGGGCAAAAATATAGCAAGGACTTTCTATCCTGCACCTTATCCAGATGAGCTCAAGCTTCTTGGATTACTTATCACTAAATGCAAGGAAAGCAATGATACTGAGGTGAGGAAGCAAAGGGCAATTGTCTACAGGAATGGACAAGAAATCTGTGTTTGGGCTGGTCACCCAAACTTTGCTGAAGCTAAGGCTGAAGAGTCAGAAAGAGCAGCAATGCAAGCACTTGCAGTTGCTCAATCTCTTGATGAAGAAGAAAGACAACAAGAAGAAAAAGCCAGAGAGGAAAGGAGTGCAAAGAAGAGCACAAGGCAACCAAAGGCAAGAGCTAGGAGAAATATAGCCTTTGAGAATGATGACTCTCAGAGTATTGCATCAGACTCTTCTGTACCAACTGCACCTCCAACAATTCCTGATCCAGCTCTAGGGGTAAAGTTAGCCTTTGATCCTAAACATCCTGTTAATTTCCATGATCAGCCAATTGAGCCAAAGGAAGAGCCAATTGAGTTTGATGAGGCCAACTTTCCAAAATTCCTCTTTGAGATGGATCCAAAGAAGAAATCTAAGCAAAGGGCTACCAAGGCTAAGCCAATTCTAGTAAGGAGACCACAAGCTGAAAAACCTCCTACCAACCCAGAAGACTTCATCTACATTGCTGATATCAGGGAGGAGTCTGACCTACATATCAATCTTGATGACCTAGTTGAAGTGAGAGGAATAACAGCTTCTTACAAACTACCAGAGAGATTGGTGTTTGTCTACAAGGGTGGGAGAGAACAGGTTTGGCCTCTACATAGAATTCTGGGAGAAGACTATCAGACACTGCTATCTGTGTTTAAATGCCTGAAGAAAGATTTTGGTTTTACCAAAACAGCTAAGTCTGAAGTTGTTTCCAAAATTTGCCAAATCAAAGCTAGCTGGAACAAGCCTGGTGCACTTCCCAGAGTATTGAAGGTCCCTCAAACAGGAAAGAAAATTCATCTCCAACCTTTTTGGATGATGGAATTCAGAGACAAGGACAACTGTAGAAGATTCTTCAGAATAGAAGACCAACTGGAGAAGGCATCCAATGAAACTCTAAGATTAATGCAATCCAAGTTGGGGAATCAAGATGAAGAAGAGAAGATTTTCTACAGAAGACTTCAAGCTCAGATTGAGGAGAACAATGCAAGAAAAGGGAAGAAAACAAGACCACAGAGGCAAAGATGAAAAATCTGCTCAGTCTAGAGGAGCAACTCTGTGCACTTGTTTTGTAAGATTTTCTACTTTGAAATTTAATTAAATTCAATGAAGCTCAATGCAATTTCTACTTTTATCATGTGTAAGTTGACTGAGTGTTTTTGTTATCATCAAGGCTCTTGATTTATGGTTGTTATTCTATCAGTCATAAATTGGGGGAGATTGTTAGGAATATGTTGTTCTTGATGATAATTATAAAAACACTTAGTAGATTTTGTATTAAGTCATTTTGTAACTGTCAACGGAATGGCATGCTTTGCAGTGTTTCGTTGACAGGAAGCTCATCAACGGAATGAGTGTTGTAGCAATTGCACTGTACAATACTTTACAGTTTGATATGCATTTGATGTATGTATTAGATAGGTTTCCTAAGTCATGTTGACTAAGTACTAGATAGGCAAAATAGGTTGGTTAATTGTAAGTATATCATGCCTTGTAATTTTGCCTAAGTGAAGACATGTCAACGGTATGAAGATTACTCTATCAACGGAACAAGGATACACCATCAACGGAATGAAGTTTACCCATCAACGAAATGAAGTTTACTCATCAACGAAATGGAGAATAAAGCTATCAACGAAACACATCTCCCTGCTATCAACGAATCATTATTGCTTTTCTGAATAGTTGACAAAGTGATAGTGACAGTTTACTGAACAGATCTAAAGGTGATGTGGAAGTGTACTTTGCATTGGAAACCATTAAAATGGACATGGGGAATAAGGAAACATCCCAGTTTCCAATTGGGCTCTTGGGAGTGATCATAATAAGCATGAAGACAAAAGCAAGGATCTCCAAGGACCACTGGACAAAGGGATGAAAAGCAAACTATTGGCGGTTACCTTTTGTGTACTTTAGTGTAGCCTAAAATAGCTTTGTAAACTTGGGAATATATAACCAAGTGTAGCAGTTAAAATAGATAAGAGAAGAAAAACAAATAGATTGTATTAGCTATTGTTGAGAGCATTTCTTCTCTACAAATCTAGTAACTGAGCAGTTGTGTACATTTTGTATCACAGATTATTTCCGAAATAAAAACACTTCAGTTGGATCATCAAACAATCCAACTGAATTATTTATATCTTGTGTTTTTACTTATTCAGTTCAGTTTTATTTATAACTGTTTTAAGTTTAAGAAAATATCAAGAATTGTATTCAACCCCCCCCCCCCTTCTACAATTCTGTTAGGTCATTTGGGATTAACAAGAGTTCATGGATAAAATTACATTATTGAAGGACCATTGGTAGATGAATATTTCCTGGTTGGCACGGGACATTCCTATAATCACGGGAAGAAATGCGGAGATGCCGCGAGATTGCAGGAAAACGTGTGGGACCGGACGTGATATGGTTGGCACGAGACGTTCCTACAATCACGGGAAGAAATGCGAACATGCCGCGAGATTGTAGGAAAACGTGTGTGACCGGATGTGATATAGGCTGAAAGCTTGACATTTGAAATTGGGTACCTTATTAAAGCCTCAGCTCGGGGGCTCGCGGATGAACGAAAACACATCCTTATGTGGACAATGACACTTGAAAAGCGTGTACGCCAATTCGGACTATATACAAAACTCTAAGCGACCAAAGAAATTTGGAAGCTCGAAGATTTTTAGTTCTCCACTGCATCAAGCTACACTGAAGAACTGGGGGCTTGTTGTTATGCCATATTTTGGCATAGTCCAAATTTCTCCGTTTAATAATTATTAATTCAGATTAATAATTAATTGCTTTATCACTAAGTAATATCCTCTCCCTGAAACGAGGAAATAATCAATCTCAATCAACGAATAACGGAAAATATCTCCAAACGATATTCTTCAAATCATGGAAAGATATGCGGAGATGCCGTGAAATTACAGGAAAACGTGTGAAGACCGGACTATTTATGGGAATGTGATGTGGATTGATAAATCCAGACTATTTATGGGAACGTGCTGTGGATGGATAAACCTTGACCATTTATGGGATTGGACTGAATGAGCTTATCCAATGACTTGTTTTTCAAGAACTACGTGAGGCTTGATTCCTATATAAAGGGGTACGTAGGCACCTTGTATGATACAGCAATTGACACTCGGGAAAGAGGAAGAGAAAGAACCCATTCTCTATTCAATTTTCTGAGGAGTCATCGTACAAGTCCATCCACCACTTTCCATAAACCTCCAACACACCGTTGTACGAAATTCTTCTTACAACAGTAACTTTTAAATTCACTAAGAATCTCATCACTCTCCTTGTACATTTATTATATATAGGATATAAGAAATGAGTCATGTTCTTTGTAGAACCCATAGCCTAAAACTCTAATAACTATTATTTATATTTTAAAACAATACATATATTATAATATAGAGTGTAAGGGCAAAATTGTCAAGAAACACGAGATATATATATACAATTTGGAGGCAATTGATATTTGATTGACAATCTATCTATCTATTACTATATATAATAGGCCAACACAAGGGCAAAAGTTGCCAATTAAATGGTCGCGAAATTACCGTTTTACCCTTTTTTTTGAAAAATAACAATAATGCCACTCGTATATTATTATACAAAAAGTTTTTAATAGATGTGTTACTACAGAGATTCGAACCTCCAACCTCCTTCCAAGATATCCATGGGCTTAACCACTATGCTACATGCCTTTTTGAGTTTTTTTCAAAAAACTTATTAGATAACCCACGTCTTTTATCTCTTATATTTTTTTTTTTACTTTTATGTTTGAATAAATAAAATGTTGGTTTGAATTATTTATATAAATTTGTTTTTCTTTTTTCCTTTTCAGCGAAATTACCGTTTTACCCTTCTTCTTTTTGAAAAATAACAAAAATGTCACTCGTATATTATTATACAATTTTTTTTTAATAGATGTGTTACTACAAAGATTCGAACCTCCAACCTCCTTCCAATATATCCATGGGCTTAACCACTATGCTACATGCCTTTTTGAGTTTATTTCAAAAAACTTATTAGATAACCCACGTCTTTTATCTCTTATATTATTATTTTTTGCTTTGATATTTGAATAAATAAAATGTTGGTTTGAATTATTTATATAAATTTGTTTTTTCCTTTTCATGCCACTCGTATATTATTATACAATTTTTTTTAATAGATGTGTTACTACAAAGATTCGAACCTCCAACCTCCTTCCAAGATATTCATGGGTTTAACCACTATGCTACATGCCTTTTTGAGTTTATTTCAAAAAAATTATTAGATAACCCACGTCTTTTATCTCTTATATTATTATTTTTTGCTTTGATGTTTGAATAAATAAAATGTTGGTTTGAATTATTTATATAAATTTGTTTTTCTTTTTTCCTTTTCGTAATTTTATATATCTATATATCCAATCACTATATATTATTGTAGTTGTATGTTTTCAATTTAATATATATTAATTATGTTGATTATAATTCATAATTTATATTATACTTTATTTGAATTAAATTAATTATTCATGCATAAAATATACTATTAAAATTCAATCTAATATAAGAAATATTATACACATTATATCTCTCATTATTAGTTATTTCTATAATTTTTAAATTAAGAACATTAGCATTCAAATTATACAAAAAATTTGTCCACCTACTCTGTTCATCGCATCCATTTCTTAAAAATTTTCTTTTCCAGAATGTATTGTTCATTTGTTAACATTTTCTAAAGTAACATGTCATTCTTTATTAACTTATCTATATTTTTTTTCACCTTTCTAACCCCCTCCCCTTCAACCCCAGTGACGTTCGTGTCAAAAATCGGGGTGAGTTTTTAAAATATAGGATATTACATAGTATATAATTACATAATGATCAGTCAGACTATTAGTGGACGATAAAGTTTGGGAAAATTGAAAATTACAAATTTTGAAAATAGAATTTCAAATTGTATTCCAAAAATTAGTGTACGATGTTAAAAAAAAAGTATAATCTTTCATAATAATAATAGAAATTTATAGAATACATTAAATTGATTCGTAATGTCATATAATCATTTTGATAAAATGAAATTCTAAATAGGGTTTGTGGGTACTTAACGACATCCTCTACAACATATACAATATTTCTTATATTAGGTCGAATTTCAATAGTATATTTTATGTATGAATAATTAGTTTAATTCAAATAAAGTATAATAAAGATATATAATATAAAAGTATGAATTTTAAACAACATAAGTAATATATATTTAATCAAAAACATACAACTGTAATAAAATTCAGTGATTGAATATATAGTTATATAAAATTACAAAAAGAAGCCTCCGAGCCTGTAGATGAGTTGGTGAGAGAACTGGTTATTGACCAAAGCATTCAAGGTTTGATTCATGGGAGCGTGGGGAATTCTTCCTGCACTCTAGGGTCTGGCGTAATACCGGTTGGTGTGTCCGGAAAATAAAATTTTTGACCAAAATTACGAAAAGATGAAAAGAAAAACTGATTTATATAAATTATACAAACCAATATTTTATATATTTAAACATCAAAGTAAAAATAATATAAGATAAGAGAAGAAAGACGTAGATTATCTAATAAATTTTTTGAAGTAAACTCAAACATGCATGTAGAATAGTGGTTAAACCCATGAACATCTTAGAAGGAGGTTGGAGGTTTGTTTCTTTGTACTAACAACTATTAATATATTTTTGCATAATAATATATGAGTGAAATTTTTGTGACGACCATTTAATTGGAAATTTTTGCCCTTGTGTTGAGGTTTAATATATAGTAATAAATTGGATTAAAATGTGTAACTGTAAAACGATATTCCAAACACATTCTTAATGCATTTACTAAGTGTGTTAATATAATTTAATATAAAGATGAACACATGAGAGTAGTGCATAATCAGTTCCCAAGTAAAAAACCAAAAACAAATAGGTGACATGAATACTCCAAACTGTAATAGATGTTCATCTTCCAAGGTGTTTATCACAAACTTGGGTGATGTGAGGGTGTGCAAAGATGCGTTGGCCTTCATCTTCTTTTTAAAATCCTCTATCTCATTCATGCATGTTCGATTATATTACAACAACATTGCATGCATATAACCTATTCATAACCTAGATTGCAAAAAAAAAAACCAATCAATTCTCGAAAAACATATAACAACCGCTCTCTAACGCAAATTACCAATCTACAAACTATAATTTCTCTGACACACAAAACACAGGTAAACCTGCTTATAATCGCAAGAAGAACAATAGTACATTCGTGCTTCAAATTCTACATTATTTCAATCTGGTCTCAAAATCAATAATAGTCACTATAAACAAGTCTTAGAGCCTTGGCATAGTTACGTTTGTGATTCAAAGTAATTACACTATTCGCCAAAAAAATTCTTTACTCCTCATTGTGCATGAACCATACTTCTCATTTTACGCTCTCAAACTTAAGACTACACAATCCTTAATCTAATAAATCGATCACGACCAACTTTTTCACGATAAAAATTATTGACATCTCTATGCATGCCCGTGCCTTGCACGGGCTGTTACGCTAGTTATAATTAAACACCAACATCAATCACAAAATCCTCCATTAAAATCACAAAATATCACCATTATTTTTATTAATTTTTGAGAAAAAAATTCAAGTAATGATATAAACACAATAAGAGATAGCAATGTTCAAAAGATGAACATTTACATATAAGTAAGTTTAGTTGTAGAACTTTATAATTCACATGTTTGACTTAAAATTCAGAGTGCGTAACTTTTAAGTTTAGACGTAGAACATTAAGGGTAAGATATAATTATAATATGAGATAAAAATGTTCAACAACAGAACATTGCAAAAAATTAAGTTCAGTTGCAGAACTTTTGCAAAAAAATTAATTTCAGTTGCAGAACTTTGTAAAAGAAAGTAAGTTCAGTTGTAGAACTTTGAAGTTTATGTGCATAACTTTTAAAGTTAAGAACACCGTATTTTTACAACGAAACAAAATAGGTTCTATAATAGAACTCTATTATCCCAAAAATTATTTTCTTGTAAAAAATGTTTTAATAAAACAAATTAATTTTTTTTAAAGAAAACAAATTTTAAAATTGAAAAATTAGCCAAAAGATATGTGAGATAACAAAAAAAGATGAGTAACTGATTAAATTTTCTTACTTAAATTTTCCAACAACACCCTTACACAATTTTTGTACTTGAAAATGAAATGAATCTGGACATTTGATTTAAAGGCAATCCAACGACTAATAATAGTTTTACGGTTCTTTTTTAGTACTGGGTTCTCTTTTAATCTTAACCCTATAAGAAATATAAATTACTATTCAACCACAATAATAACTAAAATAAATTGCATTTAAGTTTTATTTGTTGTAAATACTAAAATTATATGGATGTCTTAGACCTTTCATGTACAAAATTTTTGGCTTTTCAATTCTAGACTTTTAGCTTTCTAACTTCTTGTAACTTATGTCATATAGAGACTATAAATAGGCATTCATCTTAAGCATGTATATACACATCAATTGAAGAACATGATTATTCTCCTCCCTCTCAAACTCCCTCTACTCTGTACTATATTTTATTACATATTTTATAACACATTATCAGCACGACTAGCACTTTCGCTCCATTAATATGATGGTGGATTATATTCAAGAGGTTCAAGGTGATCAATCTAAAACTTTAGAGAATTGTTCATCACACTTTAATATTATAAGGTATGCATTTTTATCATCATCATCATCTTCATTTTCAAAGTATTGTTCTAAATCCATATGTTTTTTGAGTTATGCTAGTTAATATTTCTCGTATAAGTCATATTAAATTCATTATGCATCGAACTCGAACTACGTTTACCTTCGTATAAAGATCTTCTAGTTACCTACAACCTCTAACATGTTTTAAATTCCTCATTTTTAATATGTCAAATTCTGCAATATGTACAAGGTGTTGGTTGTGATTTCGAAATTAGAACATCTAAACTTTAAAAAATCATATAAAATTGCAATTACATCGAACAATTATGTGTAATATCAATTTGGAAAGATCAACTCAGGAGGTTTAATTTGTGGTCATGTTTTACTACCATTTTAAATGTTTCCTATTTTTAAAATTTTAAATAAAAATCTGTTCAGGAGCAGATTTATGATGTGTTGTTGTAGTCCACATTTTATTTTATTCAGAATTCGTTAAATCTTTGTTTTTGTGAATCTTACCATTTTGGAAATATTAATGAATTGTCTATAACTTTCGTGTTTTGTGAATGTTCAAATAAAGTCTTTTAAATATCACAAATTGCCTATCTTCCCGACCGGCTAAATCTGAATTTTTTAATATACATTGTGTTATATATGGAGTAAAATATTGTTTTGAGTTTTAATCTTTTCGGTATATGCAATTATGTTCATATGTTAGTAGTGTTAAGATTTTCACGTTTATATGTGTTTTTAACATGATTATTAAATTGTTTAGATATGAACTTGTATTTGTGAATATCTTATTATGTATTTGTAGTACTCACATGAAATTTTTATGATTGTTACAATATATTTGGGTAAAAATATGCTTAGTGATGGTATGCTAGATTACTCTAATAAAAATTGATGATTATAATTTAATGAGACACTTTGACAAAACTACCCCCAAAGTATGTTTATTTTACCATGTCGTCTTACCCATAGATTAGAATATTTTTTGCATTATGCATTGTTCGATTAAATGATAGTTTAATATTATACATATATTTTTTTGAAATATTACCTGTGATGTATATGATACATGATATTGTATATTATTATTTGTAATGATGAGATTGGCCAAAAATTGAGTTCAATGCTCTTAATATTACAAAAATTAATTGTTTGATAATGATAGCAACTCGAAGTTTTGATAATATTACAAATTACAACCAGAAAATATTGATCAAAAGTTTTGGGAATATGAGCATAAATTTTCTGTATGACATGTTTTTGATGTGACTAGTCCTATAGAATCCCTGAAGGATCTTTTAGATAATTTGTCATAATATATGACACTTAGGAATATCGATAGAGAAAAATATCATGTGTTTAAGCACTTGTTATGAATTTTGATTTTACATTGAGTGGATAGTGAAATTCTATTTTTTTTTATATATACAATAAAATTCTTTTAGACGATGGAATATATCTTGAAGATGCAATATCTTTGAAAAGATTATTAGTTAATGAAATTATAAGTTGATATCTTGGTCCTTGAGGTTGATTACTATAAAAGTTTATGAACTTCCCCAAGTAGTATTCACTCAATTCCCTGAAGTGTATGTGATAGTATCAAAATATTAAATTTCTTACTCTTAGCAATAGTTATGATCTCCTAAATATGAACATATTTGATTGTATATTCTTATTATATGCATAAGAAATATTTTCATGTTTACTATGAAGTTAACTTGTGTCAATATATACATCAAATATGAGTCATTCAAAGAGGGAGTATTGTATATATTGGATGCCTCGTCATATTTTCTAAATTAAAAGCTCATGAAGAGCACGTATGATATTATCATGGTATTTCGTACAAAAAATGGGGGAGAAGAAATATAATGTTACTGATGTAACTATACTCTCCCAATTAAGTGACAGAAAAATTTTGACTGATGTAGATACGACCATGTGGTTTCAATATTCTATATTACAAAGAAAAATTGTTAAGATATATATTTAAGTAAACCAGAAGTTTACTGATAACTTTAGAGTTGGAATATCGACTAAGGTATGTCGATTTTATAAGGATGCAAATAGTAATTGAAATTTTATTTGGACGTTCATTAAAGAACCAATAGATTCTTCTCAATTATATATATGTTCTTTGTTTATAAGGCAAATGATCACCAACAAAATATATTATAAATCTATTATATATAAAATAAATTATAAATCTCCAAATGTGGGTCATTAAGATATTTTATGATTGATACATGAACTATATGGTTACATGCCTATTTGGTATATACTCACAACCTGAAGTTTGTGAGTTTGATTGTTTAGTTAATCATATTATCAAGGATATGAATTTATATGATGTTGGTGAGTCTACTACTCAAATTTTCAATGAGAATTATTGTACATTGAGATTTTTTGAATATCTTGTGGCATATATTGATTCACATCTAGTCATCTAGTTATCATAATTTCTCCCTATCATAAACAAATTTTGATCAGTTGTAATTGTTTCACCACAACAATAAGATAAAGTTGGATATACATTACAAATGAGTGGTTATCGATCATTATATATTTGGAGTCATCTATGTGTACTTGGCTATGACTCAATTTATTGAGTTTATATTCTTAAAATCAGGGGGAGAAAATGAATAGCTGGTGATATTTAGTAAGAATGAATTATCATTGCCTCGTGTTGATCCTCATAGTAAAGAATATGAACTAGAAGTTCATAAGATAATTTATTTATTTGTTTTAGTTATTGCTAGACATATATGCAGACCTGAAAGAGTGGCTATATCACATATACCAGCTACAAATGCTCCAAATGAATATGTCCCAGAAGGATAGACCAGTAGGTTCCATAACAAAATTTTATATCCTTAAAAGTAAAAAGGAGGAGCGATTGATGATGGCTAAATCGAATGGATAACTTTTGAATGATCTCCAGAAGAGATTGTAGACATGACAAAAGAAAGAAAAATATAGGTACCATAAAATTATGAGATCTCAATATATTATGTCATGTCTAGAATAAAGTGGAACCATATTTCAAATCGACGTCGACGATATTTCATATGAAAATTTAACACTTGAGGTTATGGATGATAATGAGGATCAGAAAATAAATTGGCCAAAGATAAGTGATTGAGGCAAAATCTCTAATAAAAAGGAAAAAAATTATTTGGACATGTAGTTTGCACACCAGAAATTGTGGATGAAGTGCGCTATAAGAATCATTATCCAGAAAAATATTTAGAACTACAGTTCACATACATCTATAAAGTCAGTGGGATACGAATGGATATTTGTGTGAAAATAAAATAAGAATACAACTCATATTGTTGTACACTGAGCTTGCATTGATTATGAAGAGAAATAATATCTCGTGGTGGATATGATTATATTATTAATAAATAGTCTGACAATATACTAAGAATTTGATTCAAATTTTAGATAACCCACTTGACAATATTTAAATTAAATCCCAAAAGGATCTAAACTGCTAGAGGCAACAAATCAAGTTCTCGAGAACTAACCCTATCAGATTGTAAAGGATTTTGGACTAGTAGTCCGAACATGAATTTTTTTGAAAAATACTCCGGATCATTTTTATTTACTATCAAATCATACTTTGGCATATTCCTTAACTTATGGAGTACATATAAAGGTATGTACGGGTATAAAAGGATAAACGTGAATTGAGATAGATCTTCTAATATTTTTTGAAGATAATATGATTTATGATAGGTGATAACTCATATAAATCTCTGGCCAGAGTGGATAAAAATTAGAACGTGTTTCTAATTGACACGAATGAGTTTCACCTCATCATCAAAATACATTGGGATTATTGAATTTTGTTTCTGTAAGCTATGAAGTTTACTTATTATTTCAGAATTTTCCCGAAGCAATGCATATTTTGAGGGGAAATTTTTTATTTAAGTGGAGACTAAAATAATTTATAAATCTCAGAATGCTCATAAATTATGAGTTATGAAAGTTTATTAGATAAAGATCCTGGAAGGATTATAAATACAAGATTATATACTTGTGATTTCCGTTTAATATATATACAGAAGATGCTAATACATTCTTAAACACAAATTCTCTCTAAAGGAAGATGATAGTCACAACCGTGAACACTTGAAAATACAATTCTTGGTCCTGAAGTACCACATATCATACTGTAACAAGATATTCACTTATCTTGTTAACTATAGGAGGCATGGAAATCTTGAAGGTACATATAATTTTTTATTTGATCTCCACTAACCTATTCGAAAAAGGTTTATATTGATTTTTGCAGGTGCTAAATGTTTACACTGATTCTCATAATTTGTAACTCGAGATTGAATATCTATTCACATACGGTGGAGATATTATTTTTGCATGCTATGAATTAACAATTGCAGGCACTTTCTATAATTGTATTGTATTGCAGGCACTTTCTATAATTGTATTTTTGCCACAACGCTAGGAAAAAATACATTTGTCTAATTTGTTATTGCCCTTATAATTATCCCTTATAGCTACGCTTTCAAAATTGGAAGTTAAAAGATCTGCTGGAATAAAAAGATGACATCAAACAAGATCTTATTATATATATATATATATATATATATATATATATATATATATATATATATATATATAAATTACAACTATTAATCTCTTACATTTTTTATATAATAGAAAGTTATTGCTCAAAATAAAGAAATTCATTTGGATGAGAATCTTTGGGATCTATACACAAGTTGTGTTTTAGATTTTAAAATGATTTTGATTAAATAATCTACCATTAACATTTCAGTTGATACTAGTCTACAGTTCATTGAGATTCCGTTATGTTGTAAATGGATAACATATAAAAATTTTATAATTAACTGAATAATAATAATATTTTCATGAGCAAAATATTTGTAAAATTCAGTAACTAATTTCATGAAAAAATAATGTAATTGTAAACAATTTAAGTCAAAATTGAAAATAACATAATTGATAATATTAATTAAAAAATACTATAAATAAAATAAATTTTAAAAACAAATCACTCGGCCTGTGCGTCGCACGGGTTATTTTCTAGTAATAACTAAAATAAGATGATATGTCAGAGCAAGCATGTATTGTAGATGCTCTTAGGGGAGAATGCCGGACTCAAGGATCATGCCATAGATACTTTGTTCCGATGCCACACTTGATAAAAAAATAAAGCCTTCTTCCACTTCACCAAATCAGAGAATTCTACGCAGTTCAAAGTTTGTTAAACAATTATCTTTCCGGGATACTGTGAAATTACAAGAGTTTTCCGTGGCAACTCCCCAAAGAAAACGAGACAGAGTGAATTGAAATTCAAGCAGATTTTTTTTTGTAATCACCTTCTTGTTGAAAACTCATATCTATTATTGATTAAAAATTTAAGGAAAGAAACTTGGAGATTTCATTCATTTTTTAACAAAATCAACTCACTCAAATCACTTCGCCTAAAGATTGTTTGTTTGTGAGTGCTACTTCGGATTTCATCAAAATATTTCGAGATGAAGACTAAAATCATAGTGCAACTCATCTGACTTTTATTCTATTCTTAAATCTGCAGACTAACATCCTAGGACTTATCCAGACTTCTAACGTACACTGATTTCATCAGTCGGTGCAGCTATTGTCTGAGAACTGTTTGCTGCCAAGAAAGATAATAATTGAGTTGATACTATATATAGAGGTAATATCTATCCATAAACAGAAATCTTGTGAGCAACATGCAGATTATTATCTACGTGTTGTGTTGAACCGCTTCCATCTGGCTTACACATAATTGCATGTGCGTCACAATATAACAATACACCATTTTATCTATAAATATCATTAGTCTTTACTCGAGTCTCGTCTCCTTCCAAACACACAAATCATATTTTCTGCCAATACACGCATATAATTGAGTTGATAATGAGGATCAGAAAATAAATTGGCCAAAGATATAAGTAAGTGATTGAGGCAAAATATCTAATAAAAAGGAAAAAAATTATTTGGACATATAGTTTGCACACAAGTTGTGGATGAAGCGCGCTATAAGAATCATTATCCAAAAAAATATTTAGAACTATAGTTCACATACATCTATAAAGTTAGTGGGATACGAATGGATATTTGTGTGAAAATAAAATAAGTATACAACTCATATTGTTGTACACTGAGCTTGCATTGATTATGAAGAGAAATAATATCTCTTGGTGGATATGATTATTATATTATTAATAAATAGTGTGACAATATACTAAGAATTTGATTCAAATTTTAGATAACCACTTGACAATATTTAAATTAAATCCCAGAAGGATCTAAATTGCTAGAGTCAGTAAATCAAGTTCTCGAGAACTAACCCTATCAGATTTTAAAGGGTTTTGGATCAGTAGTCGAACATGAAATTTTTTGAAAAATACTTCGAATCATTTTTATTTACTATCAAATCATACTTTGACATATTCCTTAACTCATGGAGTACATATAAGGGTATGTACGGGTATAAAAGGATAAACGTGAATTGAGATAGATCTTCTAATATTTTTTTGAAGATAATATGATTTATGATAGTTGATAACTCAAATAAATCTCTGGGCAGAGTGGATGAAAATTAGAACGTGTTTCTAATTGACATTCGAATGAGTTTCAACTCATCATCAAAATACATTGGGATTACTGAATTTTGTTTCTGTAAGCTATGCAGTTTACTTATTATTTCAGAATTTTCCCGAAGCAATGCATATTTTGAGGGGAAATTTTTTATTTGAGTAGAGACTAAAATAATTTATTAATTTGAGAATGCTCATAAATTATGAGTTATGAAAGTTTATTAGATAAAGATCCCGGAATGATTATAAATACATGATTATATACTTGTGATTTCCGTTTAATATATATGCAGAAGATGTTAATACATTCTTAAACACAAATTCTCCCCGAAGGAAGATGATAGTCACAACTGTGAACACTTGAAAAGACAATTCTGGGTCCTGAAGTACTACATATCATACTGTAACAAGATATTCACTTATCTTGTTAACTGTAGGAGGCATGGAAATCTTGAACATACATATAATTTTTTATTTGATCTCTACTAACCTATTCAAAAAAGGTTTATATTGATTTTTACAGGTGCTAAATGTTTACACTGATTCTCATAATCTGTATCTCGAGATTGAATATCTATTCACATACGGTGGAGATATTATTTTTGCATGCTATGAATTAACAATTGCAGACACTTCTTATAATTGTATTGTGATTCTAGCAACTCATGAGGATGGTCATACATGTACATGGCTAAGATGATTGGAGATATGGAGATTTGACATAAGCACAACAAGATGTGGCTTATTCACCAGGACTGAAACTACACAAATTTTTATAATGTGCCAGCTACTTAACTCAACGAAGGATACACCAAAGATTTACTAGCCACAATGCTAGGAACAACTACATTTGAGAAGTTCTACAACATCAATTCTCGTCAACTCAAAAGATTTTATACGATATTATCATGAGGGGGAGATATAGGCGTGCTCTCTTTTTTCCTTAACTATGGTTTTTCCCACAGGGTTTTCCTGGTAAGATTTATAATGAGACGACATCATGTGCACATTATGAAACAATGTTCTTGTTCCCTCACTAGTTTTTCACCCACAAGGTTTTTCTAGTAAGGTTATAACGAGACATCGTTTCATATTATAGACATCCAAGGGGGAGTGTTGTAAATACTAAAATTATGTGGATGTCTTTAGATCTTTCATGTACAAGATTTTTGGCATTTCACTTCTAGATCTTTGAATTTTCAATTCTAGACCTTTAGCTTTCTAACTTCTTGTAGCTTATGTCATATAGAGCCTATAAATAGGCATTCATCTTAAACATGTATATACACATCAATTGAAGAACATGATTGTTTTCCTCCCTCTTAAACTCCCTCTACTTTGTACTATATTTTATTACATATTTTATAACATTATTCAACATATTTGAATTGTTAAGAATGCTGAACCGGTGGCTCACTTTTTCTAAGTAATGGGGAAGAGGACCAATATTTATGAAATATACAAATTTATAATTAGTTAAACGAACCGAGCCAAGTTTAACGAGTTCGAGCCGAACTCCAGCAAAACAAGCCAAGTTCGAATTGAACAGATGTAAAGCTTGGCTCGAGATCATTTTCATGTTCAGGATGGGGTTTATTTAATAAATGATCCGAGCCGAGTTCATTTAAAAGAGCCGAACTCGAGTTTTGTTCGCGAGCGTTCACTTACAGCCCTATATATTTAAAAATTATTAATAAAAAATAAAACATAGCGCAAGTTGATTGACCAACCTTAAACTTAACCAAACAGGACACATTACAGCCACCAATGTGTGTGGATATCGAGCCTTTGACTAGTATCTGGAGTGAACAAAATGAACAAGCAACTAACATGGAAACATCAAACATATAATAGATGCATGCGCATTGACTCCTCATCATCCTGCGAAATTATAATTGTACATATACGAACCCAGGTAGCAGTACTGTTGTCATACATTGCATATTTATACTGAGCTATTAATATTTGATAGTAATTTATTATATCATGGCAGGAGCTACAAAGGTGGAGAAATACAGGTATTTTTTGGATGCAGAGAATGTGAAAGACGTTCAATGGAGATTTGGAACTCCTCCAAACTATGATGTTGTCGATAAACTTTTTGAAGAAGGCCGGACTAAGGTAATTTTCGATAGAATATAAGTCAAGAGATTCGACATTTTCAAATAGTATTCTCTTCCCCTCGTTAATTTCTGGTTACACACCATCGATCATAACTATCTCTTTCAAAATATTATTTTTTGATGAGTAATTGAAAGATGTTATGTGTTTCTGTGTAGGTATGGCCAGCAGGTTCGTTGGAAGAAAAAGTGCAGAACATTGTGAAGACATGGGAGATGGAGATGTTTCATAAAACCCGACCAGAAGATTTCAGAACTGTTGATCCGGAGAAGTTTACTCTAAGCGTCAATGGTAAAATTTCAAGGCCGATTTTAGATTTGTTTGTAAACACACTATGTTCCAATTTATGCGTGTTGTGTGCAGCGAGCGATATTATTTTGTAAATATCTGATAAGCTTTTTCCACAAAAAAGTGGCCACTCTAAGCATGGATCTGGACATTGCCAACCTGCGACAGAACATAATTCTAAAAGACAGCTAAAGTTATAAGTTGGCTACTTTTTTCTGAACTAAGTAACTTGTTGTATTCTTCAGGTAGGCAAGGCCTGACAATGGGAGAGATAGTAAAAATTAATGGAGGATACAATGCTATGCTACAAACACAACTGCCAGAACATTATCGCGTCTACAATCCGGCTGAGGAATCAGCTGATTCATCTCATGTTGTTTTCACCACAGCATTTCCTCGGGGCTTTGCACTTGAGATTCTCCAAGTTTATGCCGGACCCCCTGTGATCGTGTACAAGTTTAGACACTGGGGTTTTATGGAAGGTCATTTTAAAGGCCATGCCCCTACTGGAGAAAAAGCAGAATTTCAAGGAATTGCCATTTTTCAGGTACATTATATCGATCATTAACATTGTCATCCCGGATCCTGTTGATACAGGAGCCTTGTGCACTGAACCAGACATTAGCATTGTTGTTTTTCCTTGTCTTGAATCATGAAAATTTTACCACCATACTTTGTACCATATGTAATGAAAATTGACAAACAAAAGTATTTGTCAAACAGTTAGATGAAAACTCAAAGATCGTCAAGGTAGAGATTTTTTATGATAGAGGAGAGCTTCTCGGAGGTCTGGTGAAAGGTGCAAAGGCTAATGATTCTTCTAGTGGAATGGCATCAAGCTGCCCTGTTATGAGAACAGGATAAGAAATTCATGATCACAATCAAGTTCAATCTCGGATCGTGTAGAAAGGTTTTCATTATTCTGTAATCAATAATGCATCTTCATAATTTGTATAACGTATAGTTTGTACTACTACAAATTATGCAATTTGCCAGTTTCCTTGATCTTTTGTAATAAAATCAGCCAAACTGATCTTTAGTGCCAATCTTTAATCACGGCTTTCTTCCTAAAGCCGCTTGCTTAACGATTCTCACAATACAAAACAGTAGAACTAGAAGCCAAATTATAAAGATCCTTAACTATGTTCTGAATTTTTCTTCTAAATTTTAATTAAATGTAATTTTTTTTAAAATCTTCTTTTTTGGCGGAAACAGCCTCAAACTTGCGTAAATTATAACTGTTGACGCTGAAGTTTGTTGCACTAGTACAACGTTACAGGATAAACAGAATCACCCGAATTGTAATGACAAACAGTGAAACAGTTCAAATTTAATAGCAATTTTTTCTTTAAATAATCTGGAGCCGAAAGGATAGCAGGCAATTCATTTCGGTTTGATATGAAGTTGCCATTTGGACAGTTTGTTCCCTAGCTTTCATAATCGTCCATATGTAAGAATATCCATACATACATATCTAGACACAATTAACAACTCATACTGCATTGTAATAACCGTTAAGACAGTTATCTTCTGTACTTTATATATACAAATATTACTAGAAGCAAAAAAATGCTTCTACTGTTAATTGCAAATCCAGCTTGACTTTCACTAATTTATGTCTGGAACTACATTTTTCTAGCTTTTTTCCTATTATTTTTTCTGATTTCTTCTTCTAGAAGAATTTAAAACATGGAAAGGTCGGATCTAGTGCACAAAATTCAAGAGACTTCGGACAATATATCGATCAAGGCACCTCGTGTGCCGAGCATGAACTTCACATCTACCTAGCTTTTAGGGTTCTTCTGCTTTTGCATGCACCCACCTCTAGCTCTTAAAGTCATGCCATTAAGATGATTCACTTACTTAGGCATACATTTTTCGTGTAAATTTTGTTCACATCCCAACAGAAATGTCTTACTACTTCCCCCTCAATGTATCTGTCTGGCCTTTCCCGGTTCATATAGTTAGTAGTAAAAGTCTGTAATACAAAATCAACAATAAAGAGATTTTAATTATTTACTTAGTCTAATTATAAAATTTGAATCAACCTCAATATATAAGTAACCAGGTTTTGTTCCTTATTGGATATCAACTTCCATCTATCTCATGTTTTTCTTTTCATACATGTTAAACTCCACCCTAGTACCAGACAGTCCATAACACAACTAGGAGGCCAATTACTTAATCTACATAAGAAATGTCAAATATCTTTCAAACAATGCATAATCATTTTTAAATTCTGCTTTCCACACTTGTATTCCATAATTTTACCATGCCTCAATCATCATCTGTAGGCTCACCGCAACATGCTACAACAGCAGCCTCTGATGAGGACTATAACCAACCACTTGCTTTTGTTCATACAATTTCAGGGGCTGGCCGGCTTCTCCCATCATCTAGCCACTGGAACTCCATAGAAATTGACTTTAACATCTTACCTCAATCGAACGCTCCTTCCGGATATGAATCACTCCCTTCAAGATTCTCTAAATCCTATGATTATAATCTTATTGTCACTGATAAGGCACACTTGAGACGTTGCGTTTATGTTACAGCTTCTATTTTTCTTGCTATTGCCCTTTGCTTCTTCTTGTTACATTTTGTTCCATTGCACAAGCACCATCACCGTGGCTCTGTCAAGAATCTTACACTTGCTGTAAATCAAGCACTTGTCTTCTTCGATGCTCAAAAGTGTAATATACAAAATACCATGCTTTTCGATATATGTAAATTTACGAAGTGTATGGTTTCCTAATTAGTTAGATTTTTCTTTTTCAGCTGGAATTCTTCCAAAAAACAATTTGGTGAAATTCCGTGGTGATTCTGGTTTACAAGATGGGAATAGTAGTACTGCGAAAGTTGATCTTGTGGGCGGATTTTATGATTCAGGGAACAATATCAAATTTAGCTTGTCAACAGCTTATACTACAACTTTATTGAGCTGGACTGTGATCGAGTATCATGAGAAATATGATGATATAGCTGAACTTGATCATATTAAAGACATCATAAAATGGGGAAGTGACTATTTGCTCAAGGCCTTTGTTCCTCGAAATTCAAGTACTTCAAGTCCAACTAAAATCTTTTCACAGGTACGCTGAATTGATTCAGAAAAAAGACCCCCCCTTTGTGATCTAGTTTCGTCTATTATTGTAACTTCTGTAAAATTTTCATTTCTTAGGTTGGGAGTGGTGGTAATGATTCTAAGGTTGAGAATGATGTCAACTGTTGGCAAAGACCAGAAGACATGAGATACGAAAGACCTGTATCGGTTTGTGATAGTACTGCTTCAGATTTAGCAGGGGAAATTATTGCAGCACTCTCAGCGGCATCATTAGTATTTAAGAAGGACGAGGCTTATTCTGGAAAACTAATAAAAGCAGCTGAGGAATTGTTTGATGTTGCTAGTAAAAATAGCACAAGCCATATACAAGGAATGTACACAAACAGCGAATGTGGTAAACAAGCCAGTGAGTTTTACAATTCTTCAGGGTTTAAAGATGAGTTGATATGGGGTGGAGCTTGGTTATTCTTTTCTACCGGGAACAAAATCTACCTCGATTATGCCACCCAAAATTTTGATGCAGCGGTGCAAGAAGAATTGTCCTCTGAAAAAGGGATCTTTTATTGGAATAATAAGCTCACTGCTACTATGGTATATGATCTAATCTTTTTGTCTGTCCAAGCACCTATGGCTTACAAGCACCTATGGCTTACAAGCATTTTTGTGGTGGGAATGCACGGAATATCTGTTGATTCTTGACTTTATTTTGTAATTGTTTCTCTAGATTTTGCTAACAAGACTTAGATTCTTCCTTGACCTGGGATACCCTTATGAAGATGCTTTTGGATCATCAACCAATAGGACTGACTTGCTCATGTGTTCATATCTCAACAAACTGCAGTTTAGTATGACAGAGGGTAAATTATTTGCTACTTGTGTAGTTGTGTTGAAGCTTGAATTGTCACTAGTAAATCCATTTGATTACGAGTAATACTTCTTTTATATCCTGAAGGTGGTTTGATCCTCTTGAAACCTAAATATGGTGCACCACTGCCATATGCTGCAACCGCATCTTTTCTGAGTAAATTATATAGCGATTATCTTGATCTCTTGCGTAGATCTGGAAGCAGCTGTGCTGGCTCTGTGTTCACATTGGATAAACTGAGAAGATTCTCAAGGTCTCAGGTAAGCGTTCCGGTGTTCCCTAATTTTACTACATATATGGAACCTTTAATCATATATTCAAAGGCCTCATTTGTAAGTCAGCAAGGTTGTCGATGGAGGAGATATTAATTACAATCATAATCTCTTTGCTCTCTTTAACCAATTTTGTTTCAGGTTGATTATATACTCGGAGATAACCCGATGAAGATGAGCTATATTGTTGGATTCGGAGATAAGTATCCAACACATGTTTACCACAGAGGTGCATCGATACCATGGGATCACAGACGACATGAATGTGCAGAAGGAGATAAATGGCTGAACAGCAAAGAACCAAATCCAAATCAGATTTTAGGAGCCATGGTCGGAGGTCCCGACCATAATGACATATTCTTAGATGACAGGGATAAGCCATGGTTTACAGAGGCAACAATATCGAGCAATGCTGGTTTACTAGCAGCGCTCATAGCACATCATGACTCTCCGCTTAAGTCTCAGGATAACTTGAATGCTTCTAGCTCAAATGGCCTCAATTTAGGGATAGACATGATGGGCATTTTTCAAAACATTCATATACTTCCTTGAGATCTGATCCTGCACATCTTCTCAAATGTCAACGGAAGGAAAGATGCAGAAGCACCTCCCGTAGCATTAAGCTTGTATGTTGGTCAAGTTTTCGGATAGCTAGAACTGCAACGCTCTGTGGTGCGAACCTTATGAGATGCAGAATGTTTTTTAAATAAGGATGTACAGCTGACAAAAGATGTTCTTTGACATTGAATATTTACAATTACATCATACAAGATCTTACAAAAATTGTAACTATTGCTCAACGGAGCGAAACATCGAATACTATTTCTATATAGAAGGTGATTCAAATACTTATGTACAGCAGAAAGGATAATTTTGATGGATATACACTCTAAGCAAAACTGAACTATCTACAACATTCTGGTTTCTTTTACTTCTTTCTCTTGCATCTTCAGGGAGACTTCATATTATCCAACTTAAATGTTATCTGCAAGATATCAGATAGGATTTTAACACTGATTAAATTAAATCTATACTATGACACATGTTTTTGATCAAAACAAGGATTCACATACCGAAATCGAGTGTATTTTGTCAAGGAAAGGCACAAGTAGTAAAATAAATGTCTCCATTTCTTCTTCAAGTCTGTCATTGTCTTCATTATTGGACATGAGAATGGTAAGAAACGCTTTCTTATCAGGCACTAGTTTGAGAGCTACCTAAAAAACCATCAATTAGTCAGCTTGATTTGAACTACTAAATCTGTCACTGCATGATGTTCTTGAGAAGTTCAAAACACAAAGTTCTCTGTTATGAAGAATTATTTCGCACCAGTGGGCAGCTACTGCAAATTTGCAATAGAAACAGTACGACTAAATACATGAAGCTTGATAAAAACAAGGAATAAATCGAAGATATTCAGTTAGAATTTATTTGATTTAACACTGCAATCAATAAAATTTAGCAAAGTTATGGAGAGAAAAATTTAAGAAATAAGTTGTGGTTTATTTTGAAGAACATTACGCAGGCATTAGGGCATTAGTGTTTTTCTTCAGAAAATTGAATGGTTACCTTGTAAGCAGTTGAAGTGATCCATCCATGCCATGGTTTTAAAGTGATAATATATGCTTCTTCTACAGCTTGCTCCATTTTAAGCTCAGAATCCTTCAGTAATAACCGCAACAATGTCACTGTAAAATCAAGAGATCTGCAAAGTAGAACATATAGTTATTAAAAGAAATTGCTGATCAGCTATAGATTTAGATTGCCTTAGGAAGCTCCAAAGTTCAGTAGTCAACCAACCACATGTAACATGCCATGGGTCCTAAAATAATACTTGATATTTACCTGGTAAGCCATACAAATGCTCTGCTGCAGCTGGCAACATGTCTTGCAGAGACTTCATTTTTTTCTTTCTTTAAGATCTCGACCACATTCGAATACAGTGAAGGGTTTGATTCCTGAAACTTCTCCAATCTCTGAAAATGAAATAGAACAACGTTACATGTGGTCCTAAGTCCTAACATATGTTTTCAAGAAGGACAAAGAAGGGTGAAAATGTCCTAAAAATTCATATCAGAAAAGTCAAAAGGTAGGGAAGTGTGTTTTTCACACAGCATAAGAAACACAAGAAACAGTTTTTATTATAAATTTTAAACAGGAGACAACATGGCCTAATAATTAAGCAAAGTTTTGTTTCTAGTTACCTGTATATTCTGATGGATGTCATGTCTCAAAACAGCCATTGTTGGGCCAATCTTATCTGCAACAAGAACATGAAAATAAAATATTTGAAAGATAAAAACATGAAAATTGAAACTGAATACGTGAACAGGACTACCAAAAAATTAATCAACAGAGAGAGAGAGAGAGAGAGAGAGAGAGAGAGACCAAGAACTTGAAGAACCATATTGCAGAGGAAAAGAAAAGGTTTGAGGGGTATATGTGCAGCAGCATTTTGAACTTGATCATCAACAGGCTGAACTTTTAAAACCTCTTTAGAGAACTCTTCAATGGCAGACCTTAATTCTGATCTCATCTTCAGCTCCATCTCCATCTCTCTCCTCCTTTTCATCACAATCTCTCTTGTTTTTTTGCTTCTTGATTTGCTACTTGTCTCTCTTTATATACAGAGAAATACTATATATTTTAAGACAAGTTCTAGAATTAACAAGTGCTCTTTTATTTGTATATAGTATGATATATTTATGCACAAATGAGAAGCTGCAAGAACTCCAGATTCCTTCTGTGCAATGAACTCTATAAAATTTAATACTAGTTTGTTCCTTATCCAATTTTCTTGTATAAGACATATGACAGTGACCCTTATTTTGACCTTGATATTATCAGATATCATCTACCATTGTTTAAGTGCAACTATTCATTTTTTATATCTGACTAAATGGGAACTGACACCATTCTATTATCCTGTACAGAATCTCAATTCTCGGGTTATAGACTTGTAGTATACTTTACAGTAATATTATCTAGTTTTCTTTGTTGTTTAAATTTCCAAGTAAAAAGGAAGCAAAATAAAAATTATTGGAAATGATACAAATATCTCTTTCTATATCTTTATATTACAAATTTTTCCAGTCCAGACACCATGCCTTATATTATGTACTAATAAATTAAAAATAATCCATAGATTTTGAAAGATCGTGGATTTGAAGAGAAATTTATGTGAAATCTCGTAGAGTCTCAGTGATTTAATAAGAGTGAAAATATAAAATACACTACAAAATCCACCAATTTTTAATATCCAACAAAATCAACGTACTTTTGAATACCATGAAATTTTAATGAATTTCTAAAAATCTAAATTGAATATACCAAGATTTTAACCGATTTTTCAAAATTCAAATTGAATACACCCAGATTTCAGTGAACTTTTAAAAATCTTAATCGAATACACCGAAATTTTAATCAACTTTTTCAAATTTCAATTGAATACACCCGGATTTTCAAAATTCAAAAAAATCCTATAAAATCCTGATTGAATACACCCTCTAAAATTATTGTTTTAGACTTATTTCAGAATCCATCCGATCAAAGAAGACTACACTAAGAAAAGGAACGTTAAGCAACAGAAGTTTAACTCTGCTACTTCAGAAACTACTTCCAATGACTAGTATTGAAAAGTATAAAATTATGTCGGTAATTTTGTCTAATATTTTAAAATTTTAAATATATTATTTACTTAATACTAGACGATAATTCGTGCGATGCACGGGCCTAGTTAATTGATAGAAAAATTTAAATTATTTATATAATATAAATCTATAACCTTTATTAATAAGCGAAATCCTTTTTTAACGATATTTTATTAAAATTGCACATAATTTAGCTTGATCAAACATGAAACTAAGTATTATACTCAAAATATACTCGGGAGAGTTAGAAAGAAAACTACACTTAGAGTTTTGAGGGTAGGTAGATGTTTCGTACAAAGGTAGATTAAGATAACCAATTTAGGGGTATAAAATAGATTGAGATTTGTATCTTGATTTAAGTAATTATAATCGAGTCTGGTGTTTGATGTGATTGTGACGTTGATGGTTACAATAATAATATAATATATTTGATACAATAATAATACTAAAATATATTAAAAGACCAACCGTTAGGTGCCAGATTTGTTGTAGGAGTGGTCGTTTGACTTTCCTGATTTCCTTTCTGATGTATTATTATTTGCAGACTCTGGTTGATTAATGGAAAGCTTTTATTGTCAATATATATAGGTACTGTTTGGAAGTTAGAGCTTTGGGAGAAAATTAGAGGTTTTAGCCAAATTAAATGTTTGATCATTTGAAACCTCTAATATTAGTATTCGGTAGTCAGCAGATTGAAATATCTTTTTGTACTAAAAAGTTAATTTTTAAAAGGCTACTTTGAGGAGCTTTTTCAATTAGATGGTTATAGTGTGTCTAGTTGATATACAAACGACTAACTCAATCAGCTAACTGCTAACAACTAACAGCTAATTGCCAGAGCTATATATATATATATATATAGGCTAGTGATCAAATACAAACCTTTTTTAAAATACAAACTAAGAACCAATTTAAGCCCTTAGATTAATCTAATCTAATGGCCCCCCTATATACACAACACACAACTAAAATACACCCTCTCACACTCAATCACACCTATTCCCCTTCGTTTTTAATTTGACTTTTCCCGTAAATCGGAGAGTTTTTTTTTGAAATCCGACTTCACCGTATTTTTCTCCATCTCCCAACGATCGATTTGCATACCATATGTGCTATGTTTCGACGCGATTTGAAAAATATTTATTTAGTTTGTAGGTTTGTAGTCTAAGAGTGGTTTGTAGTAGAATAGCCCCCTATATATATATATAATATATATATATATATATATATATATATATATATATATATAATATATATTAGATTAATATTATTCAATTGTATAAAATAGATTGAGATTAGAATCTTTGTCCAAATTGGGTCTGTTAGGTGATCTGATGTGATGCTGATGGATATAAAAATAATATAATATATTTTAGTACAATAATAATATTATAATATATTTTAGATTAATATTCTTTTAACAATATAAAATATTCTGTGAGATAAGATTTCTACGCGAGATAGAATTTTAAGGGTGAAACCAAAAAAAAAAGTGTGAACCAAATTTGGTGTTGTACTATTATAAAGGGGTTTCGCTAAATTTGGTACATGTTAAAAGGGTTTCACTTATTAATAAAAGTTATAGAAGTTATAGATCAGGGGTGAAACCAAAAAAAGATGTAACAAAAAAAAAAGTGCGAACCAAATTTGGTACAGTGTTAAAAGGGGTTTCACTTATTAATAAAGGGTTATAAATTAATAAAAGTTATAGAAGTTATAGATTAGGGGTGAAACCAAAAAAAGATGTAACCAACAAAATGTGCGAACCAAATTTGGTACAGTGTTAAAAGTGTTGGAGTCCGCCCCGAATTCCTAAATAAGTTAAGAATCCTATTATGAGCAGTATTCTAATTTGTGATAATTAAGGAAAGTCTTATTCTGGTAGAGATAAGAATTGTGGAAGATTTCTATCCAAGATAAGAAAAGATGGTAATTGTCACAAATAGAATTGAGATATATTAGGATTAGAATATTTGTGGTGCCTATAAATATAGATATTTGTAGGGGTTTTGAAGTATTGCAAAAGTTAGAGAGTTGTGTGCGATACACAAGAGAGAGCTTTTGTAATGAAAGTGAGGTGATTGTATTCAAGAGCGTTAAGTGAGGGAACGACTCCAATTGTTAGATCAGGATTCAATGATCGTCGGGATCTAGACTCAACTGATCAGGATTGTTGACGTCATCAGTATTTGCTCAAGCGTCAGTATCAGGATTGCTATCAGGATTACTATCAGGACTATGATCAGGATTGATCATCAGGACTGGAAGCTGATCAGGATTACAACTTCGAGTTATTTATGAAGTCTAGTTAATGAAGGAAGTTTATTGTGTCGGTTCCTAGTTTATAGGAATGAAGCTGTCGGTTAGGATATGTTTCAATATAGTTGGTAATTGATTCAGACTTATCTTGTAATCGATAGAGAAGCTGTGTAGTATATAAACACAGATTAGGTTTTAATTTTAATGAATCAATTGCATACACGAGTATATTGTAACCTAGAAGCTCTCAAGAACATCAGAATTTCTTGAGAGAGTTTGTAACAGTTTTATATCAGATTTAATAAAGCTGTTATAATTCTTTCATATTTGTGATCTATATTTTATTAAGTCGAGAATCTTATACAATTGTATTCAACCCCCTTCTACAATTGTTATTTACTGGGCAACAATTGGTATCAGAGCAAAATGATTTAAATTCGAATCATATACGATCTAAGATGTCGACAAAGTATGAAAGCATGAAAATTCCCATCCTGAAGAAAACTGAATATCCAACATGGAAGGTAAAGATGCTGATGTACCTGGAGGCTATGGATCCTGACTATTTGGACAGGATACGTGTTGGACCATATATTCCTACGAGAATAGTTGCACAAACAGATACTGTACCTGAACACTACATGGTCAAGGTAAAAAGTGAATGGACTCCTGAAGAGAAAGCTGACGTTCCCAGAGATGCAAAGATAAAGAATATCCTTCACAACAGCCTTGATGCTGTCATGTCTAACATGGTGATTGCATGCAAATCTGTAAAAGAAATTTGGGACACTTTGGAAACTCAATGCCAAGGATCTGCATCTGTCAAGAAAAACAGAAGGGCTCTACTTATTCAAGAGTATGAACAATTTGATGCAAGACCTGATGAGAGCCTTACTGACATGTATGATAGATTCCTGACACTTCTAAACAATCTATCACTAGTAGGCAAAGAGTATGTATCTGAAGATTCTAATACCAAGTTTCTGAGAATTTTACCTGAAGAATGGGATACACAAACATCAATCATTAGGCATCAGTATGATCTAAACACTGTGTCTCTTGATGAAGTATATGGGATGCTGAGAACCTATGATCTTGAGGTTCAACAAAGGAAGAATAAGAAAAGCAGCAAGGCAAAGTTTATTGCCTTGAATGTTGAGGCTAAATCAAAAGGAAAAGTTGTGGAGGTCTCTAGAAGGAAATCAAGAATAGTTGAGTCAGATCCTGATGACTCATCATCAGATACTGATGGCAATCCTGATGCCAATACTGATGATGATTCTTCTGACTCAGACATGGAAGAGATGGTTGCTATGATAGTCAGAGGCTTCAAGAAGATGAAGTTCAGGAAGGCTAGAAGACAAGGCAACTTCCAGAAAAAGACCTTCAATGCTGACAAAGACAAGTACAACAAAAAGGACAGCAAGAGTGACAAATTTGACAAGTCAAAGGTTAGATGCTATAAGTGTAATGGAATGGGGCACTTTGCAACTGAGTGCAAGAAGGCTAAATCACTCATCACTTCAAGCAAGGATTAGATGGACTCTTCCTCAGAATCTGACACTGAGGTGGTCAACTATGCCCTAATGGCCAATACTGATGAAACTGCTATTCCTGATGATAAAGTACCAAATACTGTCTTTGATTTTGATACTGATAATGCTTCTGAGTTAAGACGTTTTCTAAAGTCATTACATATTAGCTTTAGAAGTCAAACTGCTGAGAATACTAGGATCTTATCTGAGATGTCTGAACTTAGGAAAAGGAATGAGCATCTAGAAACTGAATTCTCTTTTATGCAAAAAGTACAGATAGAATGTGATAATGCTAAACACATGTATTTGGAGATGAAATTTAAATGTACTGCTATTGAAAAAGAACTTGAGGATGCTAAATAGAAAATCAGAACCTGGACAGATTCTGGAAGGAAATTTCATGAAATTAATACTTCTAAGAATTGGAAAGAGTGTCTAGGTTATAAGTCAGATGATGATAAGAAATTGAAAAAGAAAGTTGTAATAGATGAGACAGTAAGTCCAATGACCTATAGACATGTTATAGACAAGACCAAATCAAAGATTAAGCCTGTTAAATTTGTATTTGGTAATGATCCCAATTCTACTTTTGAAAAGGGATCTACCTCTGATAACTCAGTCTCTTATGTAAAGTCTAAACCTGTCAAGAAAACTGAAAAGAAAGATGTAGGTTTGTTGTCTTAGAAACAACTTAGGGAAAAAGTTAGTGATGCAATTGGTAAACAAAATATACATACTGTCAAGAGAAACAGGAATGGTAAAGTTGGGATTAATAAAGAGAATAACTATAAGTTCATCCCAAATGCACCTAGAAAATGTTGTTTTAACTGTGGAAACTCTTATCATCTTGCTATTGATTGCAGGAAGAGTAAAAAGAAAGTTACTGAAATTCCTAAGTCTGATGTTAGGAGTAGATCAGTATTTTATAAACCACAGAAGTCATGTTTTCATTGTGGTAGTAAATGACATTCTTTTTATACTTGTGAAGAATACCATAGTTTGTACCATAACTTTTATGATCCTTTACCTAAGTTTAATAAAAGTGCAAATTCTGGTATCATTAAGAATGTCAATGTGAAGCATGCATCTGTTAATACTGATACTGACAAAGCAAATCCTGATGGATTTTATTCTGTCAGGACTGCTAAAGTCAAAAAGTCTTCTGCTGCTAAATTTAGTAAAATGCATGGAAAAGGAACCCAACAAGTGTGGGTTCCTAAATATTCTAACTAGTGAATTATAATTCCGATTGCAGGGAAAAAGGAAAAATGTGTTAGTCATAGATAGTGGATGTTCTGTGCACATGACTGGAAACAAAGCCCTGTTATCAGAATATGAGGAAAAAGCTAGCCCAATTCTGTCTTATGGAGATGGCAACATTGGACAAACTTTGGGATATGAAAATATAATCATTGAAAATGTCATCATTGAAAAAGTAGCTCTAGTGAAAGGACTAAAACTTCAGTAGATGAAAGTTGGAATTGGCACAAGAAGCTTTCTCATCTCAACTTCAGCAATATCAATGAGTTGGTTAAGAAAGATTTGGTTAGAGGATTGCCTAAAGCTTTGTATACTCCTGATGGACTCTGTGATGCATGTCAAAAAGCTAAACAGAGAAGGACATCATTCAAGAGTAAATCTGAATCCTCTATTGGTGAACCATATCACATGTTACATCTTGATCTATTTGGACCAGTCAACGTAATGTCCATCAGTAAAAAATGTACACTCTTGTAATTGTTGATGAATACTCTAGATTCACATGGGTGTATTTCCTGCACAAAAAAGATGAGACTCCAAAAATACTGTTGGATCATGTGAGAATAATTGAGACATGCACAAAGTATAAAGTCAAGATTCTGAGAAGTGATAATGGTACTGAATTCAAGAATTCAAATATGGAAGAGTTCTGCAAATACAAAGGAATTATTCAAAAATTCTCTGCTCCTAGCACACCCCAGCAAAATGGAATAGTAGAAAGGAAAAATAGAACTCTTATTGAAGCTGGCAGAACTATGTTGGAAGAAGCTAAATTGCCTACATATTTCTGGGCAGAAGTAGTCAACACAACATGCTATACACAAAATCTCACATTGATAAACAGACATGGTGTAACTCCCTATCAAATGCTCAAGGAGAAGAAACCTAGTTTGAAGCATCTGCATGTGTTTGGCTGTAAGTGTTTTGTTCTCAGAACTCATCCTGAACAGCTAGGGAAATTTGAAACAAAGGCAGATGAGGGAATTTTCATTGGCTATCCTGCATCAAGAGCCTTTAGAGTTTTCAATTTGAGAACAAGGTCTGTCATAGAGTCAATACATGTATCTTTTGATGATAAGAAGATAACAGGAATTGATGAAGACTCACATGATAGGTTGATTTTTGAAAATAAATCTACCAAGGAACCTGAAGAAATGGAATCAGATACTGATACACCATCAGATACTGATACACCATCAGATACTGATGGGTCACCAAATCCTGATGATCCATCAAATCCTGATGACTCACCAAATACTGATGGTGCTACTGATGGTGCTGCTGATGGTGCTACTGATGATACTACAGACAGTTCACATGTTGAGGGGGAGCAACATCAGACTGTTACTGATACTGATACTACTCAATCATCAGGACAAAATTCTTCAGATACTGATTCAAGTGACAAAATTCTTCAGGAGCTGACATCAACAATTCAGGGGGAGCTTCTATTGAAGCAAATTCTTCTAATCAAGATAACACCAATCCAGGGGGAGCATCTACTTCAAGGAATAATTTACCACCAGCAAGGAAATGGACAAGAGATCATACTCCTGATTTGATAATTGGAGATCCTGATGCAGGTGTTAAAACAAGAAGTGCAACTCACAATGAATGTCTTTATCATAACTTTCTATCCAAGGAGGAGCCTAAGAAAGTTGAAGATGCACTTAAGGATGCTGATTGGGTTACTGCAATGCAAGAAGAATTGAATGAATTTGAAATAAATGAAGTCTGGAAACTAGTACCAAGACCAAAGAATAGGTCAATTGTTGGTACAAAATGGATTTTCAAGAATAAGACTGATTCAGATGGTGTAATAATCAGAAACAAAGCAAGGCTAGTTGCAAAGGGGTATTCTCAACAAGAAGGAATTGATTATGATGAAACTTTTGCTCCTGTTGCAAGACTAGAAGCCATCAGGATCTTTCTGGCATATGCAGCTCACAAGAAATTCAAGGTTTTCCAGATGGATGTTAAAAATGCTTTCTTAAATGGTGAACTGGAGGAAGAAGTATATGTTGAACAGCCTCCTGGTTTCATTGATCCTAAATATCCAAATCATGTCTACAGATTGGATAAGGCACTTTATGGACTAAAGCAAGCTCCAAGAGCATGGTATGAAACCTTAGCTCAATTCTTACTGGAAAGTGGATTCAAAAGAGGTACTATTGATAAAACTCTATTTTACTTGAATCATGGTAAAGATTTGCTTTTAGTTCAGATTTATGTTGATGATATCATTTTTGTGTCAACAAACAATAAGCTGTGTGAAAAGTTTTGTAAGCTTATGCAGTCAAGATATCAAATGAGCATGATGGGATAAATGATTTATTTTCTTGGTCTTCAAGTTAAACAGACTGAAGATGGGATTTTTATCAATCAGTCAAAATATACAAGGAATTTATTGAAAGGGTTTAACATGCAAGATAGTGCTACTGCAACAATTCCTATTGCTACAGCTACCAAACTTGATCCTGATCAAGGTACTGAGGTAGATGTAACTCACTACAGAGGAATGATTGGCTCTTTACTGTATCTTACTGCAAGTAGACCAGATATCATGTTTGCAACCTGTCTGTGTGCAAGATTTCAAGCAAAACCTAGGGAACCCCATCTGATTGCAGTCAAAAGAATTTTTTGATATCTCAAAGACACTCATTCACTTGGCCTTTGGTATGCAAGGGAATCAGATTTTGGGCTGTGTGGTTATTCAGATGCTGATTTTGCAGGATGCAAGATAGACAGGAAAAGTACTTCAGGAAGTTGTCAGTTTTTCGGTGGTAGACTAGTTTCATGGTTTAGTAAAAAGCAAAAGTCTATCTCTACTTCAACTGCAGAAGCTGAGTACATTGTTGTAGGAAGTTGTTGTGCTCGGATAATGTGGATGAGGAATCAGTTGTTAGATTATGGCATGTCATATTCAAAAATCCCTATTTATTGTGATAACCAAAGTGTTATTGCAATGATAGGAAATCCAGTTCAACATTCTCTTACTAAACACATCAGTATTAGATATCACTTCATAAGAGAACATGTTCTGGAAGGAATAATTGAACTTCATTTTGTTCCTACTGATCAACAACTAGCTGATATATTCACCAAGCCACTGCCTGAAGCTACTTTCAACAAGTTGGTGAATGAACTTGGAATGATGAATTTTGAGAATTTTTAAGGAAAGCTAAAGAGAGGAAATCCAGATGACTATCAAATCTTGATGGTCATTCTGCAAGGTATGTAATTTTGATCAAATCGTGATAGGACAGAATCCTGACAGGAAGTCAACCGGTCAATCCTGATGTACAGGTCAGTATTTCATTGCTTAAATTGTGCCTGATTTTTCGTCAGTTACTGATGAGAAACGTTTGAGTTTTAGTTGGACAACTGTATGCGCGCGTGTGTCACACTGATAGATATATACATATAGATACACATAAAAAGCGGTGCAGTTATGTTTAATTACGCACGTATTTTGTCCACTAATTATTTATGCACTAATCACAGCATGCCACCTGTCACTGAGAGTAATATTTTGTTTTAACAAAATACATTTGATTTTCTAAATTACCGTTTACTCTCTTATCGTCAGTTTTTCATCTTCTTTCTCTCTCTCTGTGCTCAAGAACCCTAATTTCTAAATCTTAATTCTCAAGTTCTCAATACTGTTTTAATGGAGTTTTCAACATTCATGAATAAGCAAACAGTAGTTAGTGGTGTTACTTTTGCCACTAACAATTTTGTGGCAATTCTAGATCATCAGGATTTGCCCACTGAGTTTCAAATTGTTGGTCCTTGACTACTGCAGAAGGGGGGGGGGGGGGGGGGGTTGAATGCAATAGTGATAAAACTCAATCTACGTTTCAACAACAAAAACTAAGGTTAAACTTTATCACTTACTTGATTGAAGACACATGAACAATTCTCACAAAATAAATGTTTTATTTATTTTGCAATGGGTTGCTACAACCTCAAGAAAATGTTTGTTTTCTTGAGCTTCAGTTTCTCGAGAGTTAGATCTTACGTCCTTACAAAGAATAGAATGATAGATTGTTTTTGTAAAAACTAAACCTATCATTATCAACACGGGTCTAGTGAAGCTGCTGTCATTTTCAAGTGGCAGTTTCTTACAATTTGCCTACCCGTGAATCTTTCCTAAATTGCTATACAAACAACTTATCAATACATTACAAAGCAATCTAGAAACTTTCCATATTAAGCTAACACAATTCAGTAGATGTAGATTTGTCATACATTGGAATTGGTGAGCTTTGTCATGTGATCTCTTCGAGCTTCGGTCGTAGTCTTGCAGACCTGTTGCAGTGTTGGGATACTGCAACACACCTGTTTCTTGAACATCCAAACTGTCACATATTTGACTGGGTTGAACCACAATACAAATGATATCCCTTCATGATAGTATCCTGATGTCTAAGCTTGCTGTCAAAAGAGTGTGCTTTTGGTGACAGTAAGAAATCCCCGTAGAAGGTGCTGTCAGGATTTCCAAGCTTGCTGTCAGGCTAAGGCAAAGATGATGTCAGAGGGCTTCCGCCAATGTTGCTGTCAGAGTAAATGTACTGTCGTGACTTGCAACATGTTGTCTTCAGGTAACCCTACTGTCAATGCTGTGACAGTAGTATTTATTCTTGTTGTCCATCTTGAGCACTTCTTGAGGCTTGAACAAACTAATGAACTTCTACCAAGATGTACTAGAATCTTATTTTAAGCAAGCAAAAACGGTTACATAGACATACTCTGGCTGTGACAGTATGTTCATACTTAATAAAATTAATTAAATAAAATATCTAGTTGAGTTGTCTCATAGCTATCACTCATAAATCCTAACAATCTCCCCAAATTTGTTTTTATGGAAAATAACAACAAATTTACAATTTACATATGTTGACAACTTAACTAACAAGATCAGAATTCACAAGGGATTCTAACTTTGCTTCAGAATTCCTTTTCTGCCTTGCTTCTTCCTCTCTTCTGAGAGCTTCCTGTAATACCTCCTTGAGTCCTTCAACTATTGCTTTCTCATCAGGAGAAACATCATCATCTTCAATCTCATCAATGTATTTCTGGACTATTTTGGAGAGGCATACTCTTGCATCCTGAAGATCAGTCCACAGTTCTTGACGAAAGGCATAGGTTCTGAATTTTAATTTGCCTTCGATCGGTTTGAATCTTCTTCCAGGATATGCATTGAGAGTTTTTCTTCTGGGCTTGTCCAACTTTGCATCTTCACCCTTTCTCTTCTGAAGAATGTCCTCAATCTCAAGTGAACACAGCTGTTCCAGAGGATGAGTTGATCCAATTACCATGTATAGTAAGTCCTTCAAGGTACTTGTTTTGAGTCTGTGAAGACTTGCAACCTAGATTTCTTCCCTTATGAACTTGATCCTCAGAGGGTTCTCTAGTACACAGGTTTGGTAATTGGGTCCTTCACTTTCCATCTTATTGGCTTCTTTGCATTTCTTCAGTAGTAAAGCTTCCACATCTTCAGTAGTGTCCTTTTTGTCAGATTTTGAGGGTCCTTCTTGACTTGGTTGAACTTGCACTTCTAAATCAGGAAAGTTTTTGGGATCATATTCAATGTCCTGAGCCATTTCCTCAGGAGCAAGTACAAAGCAGTCAGCAAAGTCAGCATCATCAAAGAGTGTCCAATCCCCATACTTCAGATAGAATTCTTCATCTCTTTCAGCTTTGTATGACAGTACAAGGTTCATGAATGTCTCAGGAACATTTTCAAAGCCTTGCATTAGATCCACCATGCTCACCAAGTAGAAGTAGTCAATTCTCCTTGTCACTATCTTCATTGTTTGTGAGAGGGTTTCAGATATTATCCAAGATGTCACCTCCATATCAAAATTCTTCTTGACTCTTACAGATCTTGATCCATCAAACCATAGAATGTATTCCTCAGCTTCTTGGTTGCCATCCAGCTTCACCTCAACATTCTTGATTTGATTTGCTTCCTTTTCCATGAGATCCAGAGTGCTGTAGAGTTTTGAACTGATAGGTTTCTTCAGTATTCTGCCAAGTCCAGTGGCTTTCTCCTTTCCTGAGTACTTGTGATTTCCTTTCTTCTCAGGTTCAGGTTCCTGTCTTGAAAACCAAGCCCTTGCTAAGGATTTTGTTCTCTTGGGTTTGACAGTAGACTTGATTTCACACTTGACAGTGTCTTTGTCGAAAGTGTCCTCCATGACAGTATCTTCCTTGACAGTGTCTTTTTCGACAGCATCTTTCAGGACATTGTCTTCCATGACAGTGTCTTTGGTGACAGCATCTTTCTCAGCATTTATGTTGTCTATAGCACATCTCAAGATGTTTGCCTCCAAAGCTTCAAGTAATTCATCCTCCTTCTCTTCTGTGACACCAGCATCTTTCTTTTCTTGCACATGAGCTTCTTCTTTACTTTCCTCTTGGGATTTAGATCCAACATTCCCAAAGGTGCTTCCACTAGCATTATCAGCTTCTCCAGTTCCCCCATTACCATCCAAGTCATCATCATCACCAAAAGGAACTTCAAAAGAGTAGCTTTCCCCTTGTTCAACTCTGTTGGAGTTAGCTTTGGAAATCATCTTTTTCATAGTGGAGCTCAGTTCCTTGTCCCTTTTTACCAGCAGATCATAGATTGCTTTGACAGCAAGAACTCTTTCCTTGTTGGCTTTGTAGTTAAGGATCATGTTTAACACCTTCAAGATAGACCTTGACTCCATTGTTGAAGTGCCTCCTAGACTCATGTATGCACATCTCCTGCTACCACTTTTAGTGGTACTTTCATAGTAGACACAGAATGGATTGGTGTAGACTTCTGGGAGTTTCTCAGCAATTAAATTCATCATTTGCAGATGTAGAACCTCATTGAAGACAGTGTGGTTTGCTGTGATTTTGTTCTTCATTACTGTTAGCACCCTTGTAGGAAGACTCTGCAGCAGCTGCATAGTAATGAGCATGGATATTCTAGAGTTTAAGTACACATCAATAGCCCACCTCCTTTCTTCATTGACTTTTACACAAACACTGATGATTTTGTCCTTAAGTAAGGTTGAGCAATTACTCAGCCTTCTTCTTGGTTCCTTCATAGCTTCCTCAACTATCTTGTAGAAGTCTTTATCATGATTCTTCAAAGTACTTTCCCTGTAGTTCACCATTATAGCATTTGCATCTTCTTGACATTAGAACTATTTCTCCAGCCATTTCATACTCAAAGAGTTGCTCAGACTCTTGCACTTGCTCCCCCTTACTCCCTGAATCTCCTTTTGTTCCCCTTTTCTTCCTCAGTAACTTTCTTTGAGCTGCAGGCTCCCCCTCACTCCTTGACATATTCCTTGAAACAGGCTCCCCCTGAGCAACATCCTGCTTGGAGACTCTTTCTGATTCTGATCTTTCCCTTTTTGATCCTGCCTTTGGTGAGTCTGATCTTGCCCTTTTCTCCCCCTTAGGTAAGTTGGCAGCATCAAGACTAGCAGAAAGAATCTGAATAGCTTTCTGAACTGTAGAGAAACCAAAGGCCACCATGGTAGACAAGCTATCAAGTTTGGATTCCATGGACAGGCACCTGTTCTCTAGAGCTCTCAACCTGGATGACGTAGAGGAGCCACCTGATCTTAACCTTCTTGGAGGTGAAGGAAAAGACTGGGGCTTGGAGGCTGTGGGGGTTCTCACACTCCTCACATAAGAACTCTCATGGCCTAAGGCCTGAATATGTGGGGTTCCCTCAATTTCACTCTGGACATGCTCAAGTCCCTCGCCTTTTGCCAGCTCATTTGGTTGCCTCTCATTTTTATGTTCACCTCTCTTTTCTTTTATCTCTCTTTTCTTTTGCACACCCTCACTCATCCTAGATGCATGTGTATGAGCAGTACTTTCATGCAAAGAAATAGATGGTTTAGAATGTACCTTCAAGAACTGAGATAGTGGCACATCATCATCAGAGACATCCTCAACAGTTACATCATCAAGATCATGCATGGTTGAGGTGATAGGAGCTTCTCCAGGAATGTTGCTGTCAGTTGGAGCATTGACAGTAGGTTCCACTGCAGTATGGACAGCAGGTTTGGTCTTGACAGCAGCTGAGTCCTTGACAGCAAGGTCACCCATGACAGCAACATCCACAGTGTCTTTGACAGCAACTTGGGCTGTGACAGCATTTCCCTAAGGTAAGATGCTCCTTGGAGATTGAAAAAGGTACTGGCTGTTTCATTTTCTAGAAGAATTGTACTTTGCTCTTTCTCAGTGTTTGAAGGAGTGGTATCCATCTCACTTTGAGAAATGGGTTCTTGTGGACCACTTGATGGGGGCTCATCCATGATTGGAGATGGATGATCAAAACCTGAAGGGTTGGGACTGTCCTCCTCTCTAGGTTGTGGAGAAGAAACAAATGAATGTGTAGGGAAGGAAGAAGGTGAAAGTTGAGAAGTGAATAGTGGCTGCTTCTCAGATGAAACTTGAGAAGCATCAACAGGGGAATGGAAATCCTCACAGTGTCCTGACTCCATGTGTATTTCTGCAAGTGGGGGCTCCTCATGAGTTGGAACATGAGGTTGTGCAGACTCTTTACAGGATGCCTTGGGAGACATGCCAATTTCAATAGATGGTCCCTGTTGAGAAGGCACATCTAGGGAGGAGTTTATTTCCCTATTTTCCTCTACAGTCTTTTGGGAGACTGCAGGGTGGCTGATAGTGGTTTTGGTCCTCTTAACTCTCTTCTTCTTAGGCTCAGGAGGAACCACTGTGGGTTCTGATTGACTACCTTCCTTATTTGCTGCACTAGGTGCAAGAACTCCCTCTTGACTCTCAGTACTACCACCAACACCAGTTTCTAGGGGTCTTTTTCTGGTTTCTTGTAAGGCTTGTCTCTGTACTTTGGGAAGTCTAAAGAACCTAGGCTGAGTGTATGGGGCAGAATGAGGGTTGATTGAATTGGGGTCTAATGCAGTCTCATTCTCAATAGTGAAGGTATCAAAACCAGGAGGTAATGGAAAATCAGGGTCAGACACTTGATCAACCATGTGCTTAGTGAAACATAGTGGAATATGTGCATTTAAATTCTATGAAGTGAGAATTGTGTGAGTGTTTCTTTTCAGCACTGGGCACACCTCCAAACGAGGGGCATTCTCATCAAAGTCACATAAAGAATTGATGCACAACATTAGAAAGCGAGGATAGATGTTTACCTTCTTACCTATGGCAGCCTTGAAGTGTGCCATGAGCAGCTTTCCAACATCCACTTTGTACCCATGAACAAGAGAATGAGTGAGCTTCTTGATGTAGGTGGGAATACCATTCCAGCATGTGGTCTTGGTAGAGAACACTTTTACCATAGCATCAAACACCATGCTCCACTCCTTGCGGAGATATTTCCTGTCCATTTCACCAGAAGGGTACCATTTTGTTGTTCCTTCTTCAAGAATTGGTCCTGAATAACCAATTGACAGGAAGAGCTTCTTTAGGGTTTCATCACTAGCAAGCTCAGAGTAAGCTTTTCCTTGTTCCAGCACAATTCCTAGAGCTGCATTGATGCCCTGAGCATTGAGAGAGTAGCTATGCTCCTTGATTTTGAATTGAATAGAGGAGACGTCACCATCTTCTTGAGCAATAGCTGTCGCCCAAAAGCTTTCAATCCTGTCTTGGTCAAGAACAGGAGTAGAGGTAATTGCATACCCAAGGTAGGACTTATTCATGAAGTAAACAAGCCCTTTGAATCCCTAACCAGCATCGCTTGGTGAGTAGATGCCAGCAAAGTTGGTTTGCGAATTTGATTGTTTGGGTGCCATTGTTGCTTTATGAGAGAGAAGAGAGAGAGTAGAAGATGAAATGCTTAGAGAGAAGAGAAAGGAGAGTGTTGTGTTTGCTTTTTGAGAACAGTTGTATGTTTGATGAATTTAGAGGGAAGTTCAAGCGTTTAACTGACAAAGTGAAAAAGTGAAATCGTGTCTTAACCCAAATAACTGTCACGTGGGTTACTGGCTGATTTCTCTCTCCTCGTGGAGGAAGTGTGTCAAATTTTAACGGTCCACTACTTTGACAGTAACTTGTGCGCTTACAACAACCGTGTCAGTAACTTTGGTGTGATGACAACATGTTTTGCGTGACAGTAACATTCCGCGCAAAACTTACTGTCATCGTTAAGTTCTCATATGACAGTATCTTTTGCAAGTCATGACAGAAAGTCGTTTATTGCTGTCGAGAAGCCTACTGTCAGGAAACTTTGACAACTACTTTACTTGATGACAGCAACCCTTGCGGGGAGAACAACACTGTCAAAACTTTGTAGAGAGACCATTATGAATGAGAACTTAACTGAAGAGACACCAGTTAAACAAATGCAACATTTATTACTGATTCATCATTCATTCAAAACATTATTCTAGCAAATAAGCAACTTAAACAACACACACATAGGAATCAAATGGAAACTACAAGAAGAGAAATTTTATTGATTTTATAAAACGAAGACAAAGAAAATGCTACAATTGGTGAGATTAACTAGTCAGTACAATCTTTCATAACCAATTCTAGGACTTCTTCCTTAACTTTTTCTTCAGTAGTTCCTTCTCCCTTGAGGAGAGTCTGAAACTCGTTTTCCTCTTCTTGCACCTTGGCCTCTTCTACGGCCTTGGCTGCAAGTTTCTCCTCCTCCTCCTCCTCATCAAGAGCATCCAGAAGCATGTCAAACATGGCTTCTACTTCCTCATCAAAGGGTTCACTCCCACAAGACTTAGGCCTGTACTCGATTCCTACTTTGTTTTCCATTTTACCCTTTTTCTAAGTGATTCACTAATATGGCCTAAGATTCATTTTATAGGCATACTAGGTTAAGAGGGATGTAAACGGTCAACAGTTTGGAATACCCATACAACTACCACTGATTGTAATTAAGTGATATATACCACTAATACAACAATCAAAGTAAAACAGACCAATTAAGGAAAACCCTTGACTAATTTCAACAAAACAACCATGCAAGTTAGTGAAAAAAAAAATCAACTTTCAAGTAAAAGACTAGCACAAAAAACAATTTAAGCTAAGTCAAAGTGAACATGCTGTCTAAAACAGATAGCGACTTAGATTGACAGTAACTTTCTCATGACAACAACTTGCTGAGGTTACTGTCACAAGCTTCATAGAAGACTTTTAGAATGGAAAAACTAGTAAGTTAACATACCAGATTTAGCATTCCCAGTTCACTTACCAACCTGTTAAAGGTTGCTTCATCCAGTGGTTTAGTGAAGATGTCTGCAAGTTGCTTTTCTGTAGGGACATAGATCAACTTCACAGTTCCTCTTTCAACATGCTCTCTAATGAAATGATGTCTAATATCAATGTGCTTTGTTCTAGAGTGTTGAACAGGATTGTCTGAGATGGCTATGGCACTAGTGTTATCACAGTAGATAGGAATGTTGCTCAACACTAGACCATAATCCAACAGTTGATTCTTCATCTATAGAATTTGTGCACAACAACTTCCAGCAGCAATGTATTCAGCTTCTGCTGTAGAAGTAGAGACTGAATGTTGCTTCTTGCTAAACCATGACACCAATCTTCCACCAAGAAATTGACAGCTTCCTGTAGTGCTTTTTCTGTCAATTCTACATCCAGCATAATCTGAATCAGAATACCCCACTAACTCAAACCCAGTATTTTTAGGATACCAAAGGCCTAGATTTGGAGTGCCTTTAAGATATCTAAAAATTCTTTTGACAGCAATCAAGTGTGACTCCTTTGGATCAGCCTGAAACCTTGCACAGAGACATGTAGCAAACATTATATCAGGTCTTCTAGCAGTTAGATAAAGAAGTGATCCAACCATGCCTCTGTAAACACTGGAGTCCACTTTCTTTCCTTTGGAGTCTAGATCCAGACTGGTAGAGGTAGAGATGGGAGTCTTGGCAGGGGATGAATCTTCTAGGTTGAACTTCTTGAGAAGCTCTTTGACATACTTTGATTGACAAATGAAGATTCCATCATCCTTTTGAAGAACTTGTAAACCAAGGAAGAATGACAGTTCTCCCATCATGCTCATCTCATATTTGTTTCTCATTAGAGATGAAAACCTCTCACACAGCTTCTCATTTGATGAACCAAAAATGATATCATCAACATAGATTTGAACCAAAATGATGTCTTTGCCATGATGTTTGTAGAATAAAGTCGTATCTACTATACCTCTTGTAAATTGATTTTCCAATAGAAAGGCCGAGAGGGTATCATACCATGCTCTAGGAGCTTGTTTCAACCCATAAAGTGCCTTGAACAGCTTGTACACAAAATCATACATTTCAGCATCTTCAAAACCAGGTGGTTGTTCAACATACACTTCTTCCTCTAACTCTCCATTTAGAAAAGCACTTTTGACATCCATTTGGAACACCTTGAAATTACAGTGTGTAGCAAAGGCTAAGAAAATCCTGATAGCTTCAAGTCTGGCAACAGGTGCAAATGTCTCATCATAATCTATCCCTTCCTGTTGACAGTAACCTTTAGCTACTAATCTTGCCTTGTTCCTTGTCACATTTCCATTCTCATCCAGCTTGTTCCCGAAGACCCACTTTGTCTCAATAACTGACTTTCCCTTTGGCCTTGGAACCAATTTCCACACATTGTTTCTTTCAAACTGGTTGAGTTCCTCTTGCATAACAATCACCCAATCAGAATCCAACAATGCTTCATCAATTGCTTTAGGCTCCACTTGAGATAGGAAACAGGAAAACCTGCTGTCAGCAAAAACATTGTTCCTAGTTCTCACCCCAGAAGAAGGATCTCCAATAATCAAGTCATTTGTTCTGGGCAAGCTTCTTGTTTGTTCAACAACAATAGCCTCATTTAGAGGGACTGATTCTTCACCAGGACAATTAGCTCCACCATTTTCTTCAATATCTCCAGAGTCACCATCATTTTGAGTGTTTCCTGAAATAGTCTGTGACTAAGCTGGAGTTTGATTTGTATTACCTTCATTGACATCATCTTTTTCAGTTTCCACAGTTTGAGTAAACGAGGGTTCTTCATCAACAAACTCTTCTTCTTCCAAGTAGCCTTGATTCTCAAATCTAAGAATCTGCATTTGACCTTCCTCATGCAGTCCAGGAAACTTGGTTTCATCAAATGTGACATTCACACTTTCATCTATGACTTTATGTTCCAGAAGATAGACTCTGTAGGCAGTCCTTTCTAGAGCATACCCCATGAAAATTCCTTCAAAGGCTTTGGAGTCAAACTTCCCTTTCTTTTCATGGTTGTCTTTCATCATGAAACATTTGCTTCCAAACACATGAAAATACTTGACAGTAGGTTTCTTTCCATTGAGCAAATAGTAAGGAGTGTTTCCATGAGTCTTGTTGATCAAGTTTCTGTTCTGAGTATAGCAAGATGTGTTGATGGCTTCTGCCCAGAAGTATGTAGCTAACTTTGCATCATGAAGCATAGTTCTGGCAGCTTCAATGAGAGTCATGTTCTTCCTTTCTACAACACCATTCTGCTGTGGTGTCCTTGCAGCAGAAAGCTATTGTACAATTCCTTCATCTTTACAGAAATTTCCAAGAGTGGCATTTCTGAACTCAGTACCATTGTCACTTCTTAGCAACTGAACTTTAGCATTTGGGGTTCTGCCAAGAACTCTTAAGTGATCAATGATGACCTAAGCTGCTTTATCTTTTGATTCTAGGTATTTCACCCAAGTATACCTAGAGTAGTCATCCACCATAACTAATGCATATCTCTTTTTGGCTAAGGGTGGGACATTTACTGGTCCAAAGAGATCGATGTGAATTAGTTTGAGTGGTTCTGTGTTGGTGTTGGTTTGATTTGACTTATGCACAGCTCTTCTCAATTTTCCCATTTGACAATCCCCACACAGTCTTTCTTAGCAGAATTCCTGTTGAGGTAGTCCTCTAACCAATTTCTTCTTCATCAGCATGTTCATTGTTTTGAAGTTGAGATGAGAGAGCTTCATGTGCCAAAGCATACTGTCACCAACAGTAGCTTTACTGTAGAAACAGTAAGTCTTGTCCTTCTTTGTTGAGCTTAGGTCAGCAACAAACAAGCTTCCTTTTCTTACCCCTTTCAGAGAGAGGCTTCCATCCTTCTTGTGATAGATATTGCACACCATCATGTCAAAGTCAACCTTGAATCCCCTGTCACTGAATTGGCTGACACTGAGCAGGTTGTGCTTCAATCCATCAACAAGAGCAATATCATTTATGACAACATTTCCAATTTCCAAACAGCCATATCCCACTGTGTAACCCTTGCTGTTGTCTCCAAAGGTTATGATTGGGCCAGCTTTCTCTACAAAATGTGATAGCAGGGCTTTATCACTAGTCATGTGTCTAGAGCAGCCACTGTCAATGATTCAAGTGACTTGCTCCTTTTTCTTGCCCTGCAGAACATATTGTATTTAAGAGGCATATGGTACCCAATCTTTGTTGGGTCCTGTTACTTCAGTATCACAGACATAATCAACATTTTCAACTTTAATCATCACATCAGGAATCTTCTGTTGGACTCCCTTCTTCACCCACTTTTCTTTAGAATTAGACTTGGTCTTATTCTTAGTGGATGAGGCCTTCTTACTGTTTCCAGTAGGCTCAGGAGTCTCAACAGTGTGCATGTAGACACATTGTTCAGTAGACAAAATAGGCAGATTGAAACAAGTACTCATGGCAGTTATCTTTCATGGCATACAATCAATGTTATTACATACTACCATAGGTCTATGCATGAGGGGGGTTCTATGTAATTTACCATTTTTCAGAGTCACATTATCCTTGACCTCTTTTGGATTCTTACAAACATGAGTTAAGTGATGTGAAGAGCCACAATTATTGCATAGTTTCCTAGGAGCATTACTACCATTAGCATTGCCATTTCCTAACTTGCCATTCCTGTTTCTAGACTTGTAAGTAACTGTGTCATTAGGATGTTCTGAAGTTGCTGTCGAGCTTTTCTTGATAGTACCTTTCATACCTCCTGTCATGACAGTAGGTTTGGAAGTTGCTATCTTCGAAGCTCTTTTGACAGTATCTTTAGAACATTCTGTCAGATTGTTTGGCAAAGTTACTGTCTTGGGGATTATGACAGTATCTTTTCCACCAACTGTTGAACTGTCAGTACCTTCATCCTCATCATCAAGTTGCTGCTTGATGAGCATGGCTTCCTCATCAAACTCAAGTTCAGAAGGTTTAAAAATTGGTTTATTGAGTTTCTTGAGAACATGAGGTTTGACAATAGCATCAGTGGAACAATCCTGACTAACAATTTCCTTACCAGGTCTTTTGCCGTAATCAAAACCTATCCCTACCTTTTGATCCTCTGTGTGTTTCTCATGATAATCCCGAAGTTGTTTGGATGAGTTTCTATAGGCTTTAATCTTGCATTCATTTTCACTTATTTCTTTCCTTAGAAACTCCTCAATCTCTTTAGCACAGACTAATTCATTTTTCAATTTAGCATTCTCCTGTGTTAAAGATTCTAATCTATTGGTCTTTAATAAAATCAAATCATTCTCAGAAGTGAGTTCATCATTCGACTTAGTCAACCTAGAAATCTCTTCATTGGCTGCAATTAAACTAGTATGAACATTAAACATTTCAGCACTCAATTCTTCAACAGTTTGCTTGTATTCATCTTTAGACATATCAAGTAAGACAAGTGAGGGTACCTGACTTGGAGAACTAGAGGGGGCTTCTTCAGATTTAGCCATGAGTGCTAAATTTACATACTCCTCTTCTTCTTCATCATCAGTATCATCCCAGCACTTTCCTTCAGCCACATAGGCCTTTCCCTGTCCTTTCTTGAAGTGTCCACTTGACCCTTTATCCATCCTTTGATTTTGCTTTGGCCTTCTGCATTCAGTAGCAAAATGGCCAAGCTCATTGCAGTTGTAACACCTGAACTTGGATCTGTCCACCATCCCTATTTTGTATCCACCTCTTGTAGCACCACCTTCACCTTTGGAGAAGTTCCCTTTGTTGAACCTTGATGTTTGACCTTGAGACTTATATGGCTTGTTTCTCTTGAACCTTATGTTCTTGAATTTCTTAGCCATGTAAGCCATGGTAGGGTTATCCATCTTTTCCATTTCTTCCAAGGAATAGAAGTCTTCATCCTCAACATCTGTTAGCTGTAGTACAACTTTCTCCTCATCATCCACAACCTCTTCAATTTTAAGAGTAGGTATTGGAGCAGGTTGGATGACTTGAGTTTCTTCTGTAGGTTGAGTGATTCTTGGAACATGAGCCACTAGAGCACCTGGCATGTTAGCCATCTTTCCTATGGATCTAGCTAGAATAGCTCTTTTCTGGACAAACTCAAGCTCATATGATTTAACCACACCATATAGAGTTTCAAGAGAAATATTGTTCAGATTTCTTCCTTCTCTTATGGCAGTGACTTTGTGCTCAAGATGCTCAGGAAGTGTGAGCAAAAACTTGACATTCAATTATTTCCTATCGTAGTACTTGCCATGAATTTGTAACTCAGTCATAAGCCTGCTAAACCTTTCAAACATGGTTTTAAGGTCTTCTCCTGACTTTTCCATGAAGGCTTCATACTGTGAGATAAGGATTTGTCTCTGGTTGTCTTTTACTTCTTCACTTCCTTCACACAGCAGCTCGATCTTATTCCACATATCCTTGGCTGATGAGCACCCAATGACATTCCCACACATGGCTTTATCCAAAGTGAGCATCTAGTAAGATGAGTTGCAAGTAATCGTCCAAGGCTACCTTCTCCTTTTCTGGCTCCAGAAACTCTGAAGGTAATTTGTTGACCCAATATGCTGGAACAAGAACACCATCTACAGTTGAGGCTTCAATTTCTTTTCGTGGAACGAAGGGACCATTCTGGAGGATACCCAAGTATAATGGATTCGCAGCTTTGATAAACAACATGATTTTTCTTTTCCATACATTTTAGTTCTCTTTATCAAAAGCTAGAATCTTTATGCTACTTGACTTCTGCATGCTTGTCATGATCTCAAATTTATGAACAATCTGTCTGCTCTGATACCAGTTTTTGGTCCTTGACTATTGCAGAAGGGAGGGGGGTTGAATGCAATAGTGATAAAACTCAATCTACGTTTCAACAACAAAAACTAAGGTTAAACTTTATCACTTACTTGATTGCAAAACAACAGTAGACACATGAACAATTCTCACAAAATAAATGTTTTATTTATTTTGCAATGGGTTGTTACAACCTCAAAAAAATGTTTGTTTTCTTGAGCTTCAGTTTCTCGAGAGTTAGATCTTACGTCCTTACAAAGAATAGAATGATAGATTGTTTTTGTAAAAACTAAACCTATCATTATCAACCCGGGTCTAGTGAAGCTGCTATCATTTTCAAGTGGCAGCTTCTTACAATTTGCCTACCCGTGAATCTTTCCTAAATTGCTATACAAACAACTTATCAATACATTACAAAGAAATCTAGAAACTTTCCATATTAAGCTAACACAATTCAGTAGATGTAGATTTGTCATACATTGGAATTGGTGAGCTTTGTCATGTGATCTCTTCGAGCTTCGAGCTTCGGTCGTAGTCTTGCAGACCTGTTGTAGTGTTGGGATACTACAACACGCCTGTTTCTTGAACATCCAAACTGTCACATGTTTGACTGGGTTGAACCACAATACAAATGATATCCCTTCATGACAGTATCCTGATGGCTAAGCTTGCTGTCACAGGAGTGTGCTTTTGGTGACAATAAGAAATCCCCGCAGAAGGTGCTGTCAGGATTTCCAAGCTTGCTGTCAGGCTAAGGCAAAGATGCTGTCAGAGGGCTTCCGCCAATGTTGCTGTCAGAGTAAATGTACTGTCGTGACTTGCAACATGCTGTCTTCAAGTAACCCTACTGTCAATGCTGTGACAGTAGTATTTATTCTTGTTGTCCATCTTGAGCACTTCTTGAGGCTTGAACAAACTAGTGAACTTCTACCAAGATGTACTAGAATCTTATTTTAAGCAAACAAAAACGGTTACATAGACATACTCTGGCTGTGACAGTATGTTCATACTTAATAAAATTAAGTAAATAAAATATCTAGTTGAGTTGTCTCATAGCTATCACCCATAAATCCTAACACACATTATACAGGATTTCTTAACTTCAAGTCCTTTGAAGTTTGCTCTAACAGAACCTGCAAGTGTTTCGTTTAAGTCAATTATACAGGTGTGGAACACAGTTACTTTTGACAAAGGGCATTCTGGCTCAATCCTGATGAGTTTTGAATTTGGTGGGGTTACTCACTATGCGACTCCTGCAATTGTGGAGGAAGCTCTTCATTTGCCTATTCTGGGTGATAAGGTCCCTACTACAGTTTCAGACTCTACTCTTTTTGAGTTTGTTACTAAGTTAGGTTACAATAGGAAGGTTAAGAGATATGGCAATCTCTTCAGGACAAAGCTCAAGAAGGAATGGAATTATTTCTTTGACACCATAAGTCGATGTTTCCTGAACAAGACTTCAAATTTTGATGCTTTACCATCAGGATCACTCAAAATAGGGTACTCTCTTATATACTCTACTGTTTTTGATTATGGGTCATTTATTCTGAAAGCTTTAAGTGATAGAAAATCAGATAAGTTAGGTTCTGTCTGTTTTCTTAGATTTTTACAGTTAATTTTTAATCATTGTAGTCCTAATGCTGTTTTTGAAGAGGATATAATTCTACCAATTTGTAGAATTACTGAGAATAATGTTAAGTCCTTAGTCAACAGTGATAAGGCAAATGGTTTCACATGCAATGCCTATAATATATATAAAACAATAACAAGAGTGAGCTATAACTCAGCAAGGTAATGAAAGTATGGCAAAATTCTGCCTTTAATTCAACCCAGAAATAAAGCGGGTATAAGACAATAATTTGTCAAAATATCTCGATACTGAATTCATTTCCTTATCGGAATACATTCCAAAAACAGTACCACTGTTGTATTTCAAAGATCATTTCCATAATACTCTGCAACTTTCGATATTCATATTATGAACAAAGTTCTAGTATAATATAAAAGATGAGGTTTGAAAGTAAACCAATATAGTCTTTCCAAAAATTATCTGCTATGTGAGCAGAATACCAACATATAACTTAAAAGATGAAGTTATAAGGTGATTCAGTATAAACAACTCCTGTTATGTAAGGTATCCACAGAGTCATAACTCATAAAATAAAAGATGAAGTTGCATGAATTTATTGTCACTTCATTTCGAACACTTTTCGACCCCCTGCCAACATGACCGGTAAACCTGTACCACGGTGTCATCCTTGGTCCCTTTCAATACATGTTGCAGAATCCCTCTGCCAACATGATCGGTAAACCTGTACCAATGTAGTCATCTGTGGTCCCTTTCAGTACATGTTGCAGAATTATCCAAAATGGATGATGAACCAATACTGGAGCCTTCTCCGCGCCCGTCGTACCAACCTTACTATGATCAGTAGCAGGTTGTACAACAAAAATATGTTTTCTACATGTAGATGGAAGTATCACGACAGCTTGACATTGTCTACCGCCTTTCTGGATCTCCCGGCCCATTTGGGGCAATAAGGTGATGGATCGGCGCGACTCGACCTCTTACACATGCTCCTAGTTCAGATGAAATCCATGACTCTGAAACGTAAAGATCGTCTTCCTTTCCCCAAGTGTAATACTTGTTGATACGACTCCACTCAGTAGTTGTATCTAGGTTGGAAATGAAGATTCTCCAATATTTCCCAAGCGATGCTTGTTAATGGATATCGACTTGTTCCATGAATTTACCCCTCGAGCGTTGAGGTGGTAGCACAATATTTAACTTGCAGCAACTAAATTGCTTTGAGAAAATATCTGTCCCCCGACAGTTTTGAGTTGAGAGTTTAAAATGAATAGCAGTTACTTAAATCAGGTTTCCCATATTTTTGATAGTTGAGCGAGCATTTAAATCCTCTTAAAAGACGGACTTAAATGGAAAACATTGTTTTGGGAACCTCTTTTTGATTTAAAAACAATTAATAAAATTTATTAAATAAGTAAACATTAAACGAATCTTCGAAAATAATATTCATTAAGTAAATAATGATTAAATGAATATTCAAAGATAATATTCATTAAATAAATAAGGATTAAATGAATATTTAAAATAATATTCATTAACTAATAAACCCCGAATGAATATTCAAGATAATATAAACCTCGAATGAATATTCAAAATAATATTCCTCAAATAAGTAAACCCCCAATGAATATTCAAAATAATATTCATTAATTAATAAATCTCAAAGGAATATTCGAAAAATAATGTCCATTAAATAATTAAGTCTCAAATGAATATTCAAAAGAAATATTCATTAAATAAATAATTAATCCTCGAATGAATATTCATAAATAATATTCATTAAATAAATAATTAATCCTCAAATGAATATTCATAAATAATATTCATTAATTAATAAAATAATCTTCAAATGAATATTCAAAATGAATATTCATTAAATAATCCCCAGATGAATATTCACAATAATATTCTTAAAGTCAATAATCCTCAAATGAATATAAATAATATTCTCTAAGTCAATAATCCTCAAATGAATATAAATGATATTCTTTAAGTCAATAATCCTCAAATGAATATAAATGATATTCTTTAAGTCAATAATCCTCAAATGAATATTCAAAAATAATATTCATTAAATAAATAATTAACCCTCGAATAACAGATACCCGATATCTTTATCAGAAAATAATCCTAAACCTATACAGAAATATACTCCCTCCGTCCCGTTTTTATTGTCCACTATTTCCTTTTTGGCTTGTCCCAAAATAATTGTCCAAAACTGATTAATATGGTAAATTGAATATTAATTATGTTAACTTTTATGAAAAACAATACAATTATTTGGTAACTATCTGTTTATTTTACATGATTGAATAAAATGTGGATTTTTGATGATGGACAATTAAAATGGGACGGAGGGAGTAATTATTTCTGATCTTAGAGAAAATCACCCGCCCTTATCCTAGGGCATTATATATAAAACTGGCTTAAAACTGATATCCCATATCTAGCTTATAAGCCCCACATCAAGTCATATCCTCGAATATCGCCATTTATATAGCAGTTCGAAAACAAGCATGCAATTTATATATCGCATCTACATATCATATATGAAAACAGTTTATTATCACAACAACAGTAAGTAGGAGTTTTGAAAACTTGCATCTAGTATATGCATACATCAGAATATGGTACTTTAAAATACAGCATGGAATGAGAAAACTTGCCTGATGCTCGAGAAGTGATAGGGTTCACGACGATTCCGGACAATCTAGACAAAGTCAAAGAAAACGCACGATTAATCTCCTGGATAATCCACTTGTACTCAATGCTTAAACACGTAAGCGAAACACAACCAAGGCATTACTAGCTCGTTATAGGCTCATACTAAGTCCATGTTAATCGACAATTACTTAAGTCGTAGGTTTAGTCCGAAATCGATCATCGAATACAAGTTATACTTGACCATTTGCAACATCGGTTTCTAAGTCATGCTCTTAGTGGTTTTCACTTGCGCAACCTCGGCTAAAACATTTTTATAAAATCGAAAAATAATCTTTTTAATCCGAATCGTTTTCGTGAGCCTTCCTAACTGTCTCTAGCATTATTCCTCAAAGTTTCACATTTTAATATGGCTTCTATGTGGTCCAAATGTAGCCTCAAAGTGACTGACCAGAGAGGGGTTGTTCCTCCGAACGACGTTTACTAAAATTCACTTTTCTCTTAAAAAGTAATTCGTATAGACATGATCTTTATGCCAAAAAAACCCTTAAAACAAGACCTACATGTTCATGGTCAGTTTTGTTCAAAAATATTCCAAGACCAGTTCGTAATCCTTGCTCAAAACAGCCTTAAATCAAATGGGCATTACGACGGCTATAATCGTAACGTTTCCCGGTTTTTGTTATGTCAAAACCTCTTAAAACCAAATCAATTCAATAACACAACCATCTTTACAACATAATCAGTTTATATACTTCAAGAACATATCACCAACATCAACCAACAACAAGTATCCATCAAGAATTAACCATACATACTCCAAACTCCATTATCATGCTTATTCTTAAACATCACTAGAAACTTCACTTAAAATCCAACATAAATCAAAGGATGGATGAGTGGTATACCTTCCTTGATGCTCTACCAACACTAACCAGTGGTCACAATCACTCAACAAGCCTTAGATACTCCTTACAAAGCTTAAACCTTAAGATTCAATCAAGAAAACAAGTTAACAAATTTCGGAGTTACTATTCATCATCACTTTGTAAAATCCATATAAAATCGAAAAACAAGAGTTTGGTGCTCAGAGTTTTACCAGACCTTTTACTCTTCATAAGCTTTCTTTTGAGCTATAGATCGCCAAATTTAAATCTTCCTAGCTAGGGTTTTGAGTCCCATCTTCCCGCTGGACAGAAACTGGACAGTTTGGAGTTCTCCAACTTGGGGAAGCGATTTGGCTAGGCTAGGCTCCTTTGTTGGCCATGAAATTTTGAACGAATATTGACCATGGAGTGGAGAAGCTGTGGTTAAAATTTGGTGATTTATGGATGGATATAAATGGAGTTATGGATTTGTCTTTGGACTCTGTTTCTGCTGAGCAGAATGGGGGGGGGGGGGGGGGAGTTCTTCTCTCTTTTTCTTTTCTTTTTGTTTTGATCAATTAATGATAAGGATGCTGATATTTTGAGGTGGAAAGGGGTGAGTCATCACCTTTATTGCTTAGTCAGTGGACACGTGTCGCGCATGCATGCGTTTGGTTAAAGTAGCTTTACGGGTTCGTTTCCTTTCACATGGATGATCCAAATGTTGCATCCCTCGAATTAATCTTGTTACATGTTACTTCCATGTCTATATTTAATCCTGTAAATGTTGCCTTGTTCCTCTTGAAACGATTCGAAATATTTTCCAAAAAGAGCGAGTAAAACTCTACGCGATCTTCGCAGTGAATAGTAACTATTCACTTCATCAATCGAATCCTTAAATCGACTTTAATAAAATAATAAAATTCCAAAATATTAAATCCTCAAATCCTCAATTTTAATATCTCATTTCTTGAATATAATAATATATAATTCGCTGCCCGGTCAAATACTATACCAAAATAAAATTTGGAATTTCTGAATTCCGATCGTCTTTGCATTCACTTATTTACTCCGTAGATCACTAATATGACTTTGGAATATCCACACTACGTCTCGTACATAGGTGGCATGAAAAATTTTCTTAACCCTCAAAATCACTATTCATCCACCAAATTCACTATTCACTGATGCACTTAATCATAATAAGAAAAGTTTTAAATTTTACCAAAAATTCGGGTTATTACAGTCTCCCCTCCTTAAAAGGATTCCGTCCCGGAATCAGCTTAGGAATAACTGGGGGTACTTTTCTTCCATTGCACTTTCTAACTCCCAAGTGGATTCTTCCACTTCTTGATTCTCCACAAACCTCTCACTAGCTTGGCAACCTCGTCACTTAGAACTTGCTCTTTTCTATCCGTGATTTCCACGGGTTGTCCTTTGTAAGTCAGACCAGGTTGTATATCTACCTGCTCGTACTCTAACATATGACGGGCATCTATAGTATACCGTCGTAGCATTGACACATGAACCCTGTTATGACCATTCTACAAGTTTGGGGGGGGGGGGTAAGGCTGGCTCGTACGCCACCTTCCTGACGCGTTTTAAATCTCAGATGGCCCAATGAATCTCTGGCTCAACTTCCCTTTCTTTCCAAATCTCATTAATTCCTTCCACGAGGATATCTTTTAGCATCACGAATCTCTAACTTCATATTCTTTATCTTGTTTGTACAGAAAATACACCAACATAAACTTGCTTGTCATCCATCAACATGCCATTTAGTTTATCAATAGCAGTATCATCTCTATACTTGCGGGCTTAGTCCGCATACTTTCTCTGTCTATCTTGGCTGTCACCAGCCGCTTGTTGGTGAAATCTTTTGTCTTTCTAGTTTGTTGGACTAACTTGGGTTTTGTGTAAAATCTCATCCTTTAATTCCCGATCATTCGGAATCCATCTCTGTCTCATTTTAATTAAGGGTATCGGCCACCACATTGGCCTTCCCCGGATGGTAGTGTATCTCACAGTCATAATCCTAGGTCAATTTTAGCCATTTCTCCATGTCATGTTATCTATTATCACGGATGACTCAAAGCCACTTCATTAAATTCCATAAAATTTGTGGGTGCATTAGTCAACCCAAAATAACCTCGCTGAAAACTCGAAGTGTCTATTCCAAGTATGAATCGCAGTCTTGGGTATATCCTCGGATTTAACTTCCAACTGGTGATACCCAGTTCTTAAATAAATTGGAAATACACAGCGTTCTTCCGCTGATCAAACAATCATTTATAAGGGTACCTATTCTCCATGTCGAACTCATACAACTCTCGAGGTTCGATGCATAATCTTGTGCTAACATCTTTTTCTCTTACAACAACACCGGGCTCTCCACGGTGGTACACTGGGTCTTATCATATTCTTGCCCATCAATTCTTATAACTGAGTCACTAACTCTTTCATTCCCACGATACTCTGAATACCCGGTATTCATTCTCATGTCATCCAAATCGATATCTGGTAGCTCATTAAAACCTTGTACAATCTCCCAAAACTATTGTAGTTTCCTTTATACTTCGTGTCTCTTTTCTTGGCGTCAACCATAAGAGCTAATTAAGCCTCATATCTCTGGCATAATAATTTCTTAGTCTGAACTATACTCAAGAATCTCTGAATCTGTCTCCATCCTTTATTTATTACTCTCTCTCCCTTACAATCAGTCTGGGCTCCATTGGGTGTCAACCAACCCATCCTTATTATAATATCAACTTCTCCCAACTTGAAAGGAATCAGGTCTATCGAAAGTGTCGACCTCATATTTCTAGTTCACAACCTGGATGTACCAGTCTTATGGGAAAATCCCTCGACTGACTATTTCTATTTGTAATTATTCCCTTAGCGGCTCGGCCTTAAGGTTTAATTGTCATGCAACTTCTTGATATACAACGATATATTAGCTCTGTCTAAATAGTATAGAAGGGTACCTGCTATTTAAAGGTCCTGACAGTGGGCTGCTGGTTGAAGGTAGCCCTGGTTGAAACCCGCTGGCTTTCTTTTATTCTCTGTTCACGAACTCCGGAACAAACCTCGATAATTCGGAAAACTTGGCCTCATACTCGGTCACAGTCATGGTTTCTTGTTTTAACTCTTTAACTTTCATTTCCATCCGGGTCTCCATATATTTCCGAAAATTATTCCTCTAAAAACAACACAAGCTGCACCTCTCCCAAGTCACAATACCAGCTCCCTCTGACTCCATCGCCAGTACTTATCTTGCTAACCCAGAGGTAGTGTCCATTCGTAAACAACTCCTCCAAAATCTCAATTCCACTATAGGGCATCTATCTAACACCGTTGTCACTAGAGTTCCCGGCACATCGCTATTCCTTTCACATATATCGATTGACACTCTTTCAATTATCATAATATCCTTGGGAGAATAAACCAATTTCATTGATATGTTGTTAGGAATATGTTGTTCTTGATGATAAACATAAAACACTTAGTAGAATTTGTGTAAAGTCATTTTTGTAACTATCAACGAAATGGCATGCTTTGCAGCATTCCGTTGACAGGAAGCTCATCAACGAAATGAGTGTTGTAGCAATTGCATTGTACAATACTTCACAGTATGATAGGCATTCTGTTATATGTTTTAGATAGGTTTTCTAAGTCATGTTGACTAAGTACTAGATAGGCAAAATAGGTTGGTTAATTGTAAATATGTTATGCCTTGTAATTTTGACTAAGTGAAGACATGTCAACGGTATGAAGATTACTCTGTCAACGGTATGGAGTTTACCCATCAACGAAACGAGGGAAACACCATCAACGGAATAAAGAATGAAGCTATCAACGAAACACATCTCCTTACTATCAACGAATCAATGTTGCTTTTTGAACAGTTGACAAAGTGATAGTGACAGTTTACTGAACAGATCTAAAAGGAGATATGGAAGTGTACTTTGCATTGGAAGCCATCAAAGTGGTTACTGGAAATAAGGAAACATTCCAATTTCCAATAAGGCTCTTGGAAATGATTATAATGAGCATGAAGACAAAAGCAAAGATCTCCAAGGACCATTGGACAAAAGGAATGAAAAGCAAGCTACTGATGGTTACTACTATTATTCTTTAGTTTAACCAAACGTAGAATTGTAAACTTGGGATTATATAACCAAGTGTAGCAGTTACTTTAGAAAGAAGAGAAGAAAAACAAATAGATTGTATTAGCTATTTTTGAGAGCAATTCTTCTCTACAACCTTGTAACTGAGCAGCTGTGTACTTTTGTATCACAGATTATTTCCGCAATAAAAACACTTCAGTTGGATCATCAAACAATCCAACTGAATTATTTATATCTTGTGTTTTTATTTATTCAGTTCAGTTTTATTTTAAAAAGTGTTTAGTTTCAAGAAAATATCAAGAATTGTATTCAACCCCCCATTCTACAATTCTGTTAGGTCATTTGGGAATAACAATTGGTATCAGAGCGAGCTTCTAACATACAAGAAGTTTAAAGATCAAGACCAAAAACAGAAACCATGGTGAAGAAGGATGCAGGTGTGAAGATACCAGTTCTTGATAAAGACAATTACTTTCACTGGAAAGTAAAGATGCATTTACATCTCATGTCTATGGATGAGAGGTATGTAGACTGCATTGAGAAAGGTCCACACGTTCCCATGAAGCTTGATTCTAGAGTTGGACTGCCAGATGATGCACCTGATGTAGAGATTCCAAAAACTGTCTCAGAATGGACTGTTGAAGATATTGCAGAAGTCCATAAAGACAAAAGGACCATGAACATTCTGTTTAATGGTTTGGAGCAAGAGATGTTTGACAATGTTATCAACTGTACAACCTCTAAGGAAGTATGGGATACTGTTAGAACTCTCTGTGAAGGAACTGAGCAAGTCAGGGAAAATAAAATGCAACTCCTTATACAACAATATGAGCATTTTCATTTTAAAGCTGGTGAAACCCTAAATGACACGTTTAGTAGGTTTCAAAAGCTTTTGAATGGATTAAAGTTGTATGGGAGGATCTATCAAACCAAGGATTCAAACCTTAAATTTCTTAGAGCTCTTCCAAAAGAATGGAAGCCTATGACTGTTTCTCTCAGAAACACTCAAGAGTACAAAGACTACACTCTTGAAAGGCTTTATGGAACCTTGAAGACTTATGAGCTGGAAATGGAGCAAGATGAGGAAATTGAAAAGGTACAAAAGAAGGGTGGATCTATTGCATTGATTGCATCTGTGAACCAACTTGAAGATGACAATAAAGAAGCTGCAAAGGCCACAACTAGTCGATCTAGTTGTAGGAGTGATGTTAGCAAGGGTAAAGACAAGATGACAGAAGAAGAAGAATCAGAACCAGCCAACTTGGATGACTTAGATGAGATTGATGAACACATTGCTTTTCTGTCTAGAAAATTCTCTAAGTTCAAGTTCAAAAGAAACTCAGAAGCAAGGCCACCAAGAAGAGACTTTCAACCTAGCAAAACAAACTGGATTGAAAAGTCTAAGTCAAAATGTTTCAATTGTGGAATGCTTGGTCACTTTGCTGGAGACTGCAGAAAGCCCAAGGTTGAGAAGGGCAACAGGAAATTTGAGCCTGTTGATTATAAAAAGAAATACTTTGAACTTCTCAAACAAAAAGAAAAGGCGTTCATGTCTCAGGAGTATGATTGGGCTGGTAATGGTGAAGATTCTGATGATGATGTTGAGTATGTCAACTTGGCTCTTATGGCTGACAATCATGAGCAGGAAGCAAGTTCCTCAAGCAACCAGGTAACAATTACTAATCTTTCTGAGCTTTCTAAAGAGGAATGCGACAGTGCAGTAAATGAAATGTCTACTGTATTATATAATTTGCGTGTTACTCTTAAATCACTTACTAAAGAGAATTCTAGAATAAAAGAGACCAATCTGCTCTTAAGTGATAGGAATGCAATGTTAGAAGCACAGCTCATTGAATTTGAGAAAATGAGATGTGTTAGTAGGGATGCTAAGAAGGAACTTGAGAACGTGTTACAAAGGGAAGAAATTCTTAAAACACAACTTGAGATAGAACAAGGTGTGATTGCAAAATGGAAGGATGCCAGGAATGTTGCTGCCAACATAATTAATGTTCAAGGCGTGGAATCCTTCTGTGAGCAATCATGGAAAAGGAACAAAGAGAAGCTAGGGTATGTTGGTGAAACCTTAGAATCAGAAACTGAGTCAACAAACAACAAGGATCATTTGTTGAAGGTTGATATGTCAACGGAATGCAATGTTTCGTTGACAGATGAACCATCAACCGATCAGGCTGTTTCGTTGACAGAGAAAAGAAAGGATGAACTCACTAGACTTAATAACAAGTATGGTCCTGTCACCAAGAACTTTGTTCAAGGTGAGTCTAGTAAATCAAAGAAAGTTGAGAAGCCTGTTGAGAGAGCTAATGTAGGTAACTTGTCTAACAAGCAATTGAAAGACAAGTTAGAGAAAGTTCAGGTTGAGGCTAAGGGAAATAAAAAGAATAACAGAAATGGCAAGGTAGGGATTAACAAACACAACAATTACACACCTGATAAATATGCACCTAGAAAGACATGTGTCAATTGTGGAAGTGTTAATCATTTATCTACTAACTGCAAATCTGTTAAGAAATCTGCTAATGTGAAAATGCCCAAGCCTGCAATGAACAGTTCCATGCCTAAAATGCCTGTTATGCCTAACATGTTTGCTCCATATGCACAATTTCAGAATCCATATGCTAGCATGCCATTTGTGCCTAATCCTTACATGAATATGTTTAACATGCCACAAATGCCATGGAACATGAATAACATGATTGTTCCTCCAACTATGCATGCTATGAATGAAAATATGAGCAACCCTCAGAAATCAACACCAAGGGTAAAGATTGATTTGAATCAATCTGAGCCCAAAGTGAAAAATGGTACAAAAGGGAATGCAAAGGCTAACAAGACAGGACCCAAGGAAACTTGGGTACCAAAATCAACTTGATTTGGTTTTATTGTGTGCAGGGAGACAAAAGGAATCTTTGGTACTTGGATAGTGGTTGTTCAAGACACATGACTGGTGATTCTACCCTGCTCACAGAGTTTCAGGAAAGAGCTGGCCCTTGTATTGCTTTTGGAGATGACAGCAAAGGCTACACAAAGGGATATGGCTTGATTTCAAAAGAGAATGTCATCATAGATGAGGTTGCATTGGTGGATGGTCTTAAGCACAACTTGCTTAGTATCAGCCAACTTTGTGACAAAGGATTTTTAGTTACTTTTTCGAAAGAAGCCTGTGTTGTTTCTAAAGGAGGAAACAACAATGTGGTAATGACTGGATTCAGAAGAGGGAATGTGTACATTGCTGACTTTAGTAGCACAAGTTCAGAAACCATCACCTGTCTTTTCAGCAAGGCAAGCAAAGATGAAAGTTGGTTATGGCACAAGAAATTATCCCATCTGAATTTCAAAGTTATGAATGATTTGGTGAGAAAGGATCTTGCTAGAGGAATTCCACAAGTGGAATTTTCCAAGGATGGTTTGTGTGATGCCTGTCAAAAAGGGAAACAGAAGAAGGCATCATTCAAAAGCAAGACAGAGTCATCAATTGTCCAGCAGCTTGAATTACTTCATATGGACCTATTTGGCCCTGTAAATGTTATGTCCATCTCAAAGAAGAAATACTGTCTTGTGATTGTTGATGATTTTTCTAGATTTACATGGACTTTCTTTTTGCACTCTAAAGATGAGGCAAGTGAAATCATTATCAATCACATCAAGATGGTAAGAAATCATCCTGATTTCAAAGTAAGAAGGATTAGGAGTGACAATGGGACAGAATTCAAGAATTCGAGCATGAAGGTGTTCTGTGAAGAAAATGGTATTTTGCATGAGTTTTCAGCAGCAAGAACACCACAGCAAAATGGTGTAGTTGAAAGGAAAAACAGAACACTTATTGAAGCTGCAAGGACAATGCTAGATGAATCAAAGTTACCTACATATTTTTGGGCTGAGGCAGTTAACACAGCTTGCTTTACTCAAAATATTTCTTTGATTAATCAGGCCAAGGGAATGACCCCTTATCATCTACTCAAAAGAAAGAAGCCACTATTAGATTTTCTTCATGTCTTTGGATGCAAGTGCTTTGTTCTGAGAAATCAAGCTGAGCATTTGGGGAAATTTGAAGCAAAGGCAGATGAAGCAATATTGGTGGGATATGCAGCAGGGAAAGCTTACAGAGTCTATAATCTCAGAATCAACATTGTTATGGAATCTGTACATGTTGTTTTTGATGATCTCATAATACAAGGTCTCTGTGATGAAGGTTTCCATGAAAGTCTCTCTTTTGAGAATGAGGAAGGAGAACAAGTGAATCATGATAAGGCTACTGAGAAACAGCCTAAAGTTGTTGTATCTAGCACAGATGAAAGCAGCAGTGAAGATGAAATTGTTGCATTAAGGTTAAAAAGGATAGCAGCTAGCAGACCAAATGGTCATTTCGTTGACAGTCATGATGGTGGATTCGTTGACAGTCAGAATGAGCGTTTCGTTGACAGCCAAAACGGTCATACCGTTGATAGTCATAGGAATGCTTCTAGAAGTGATCAATTAGGGACAACAAACTCAGGGGGAGTCTCTCAAGGACAAATATCCAATCAAGGCAATCATGATCATGAAGCTACGTCTTCAAGAGCAAATCTACCTCCCTCAAGGAAATGGACTAAAGATCATCCCTTTGAACTTATTATAGGTGATGTTTCTTCAAAAGTCCAAACTAGAAGAGCAACTCAAGAAGAATGTCTATATAGTAGCTTTCTGTCTCAAGATGAGCCAAAGAAAGTTGAGGATGCACTTCTAGATCCAGATTGGGTTTTAGCCATGCAAGAAGAGCTAAACCAATTTGAGAGAAACAATGTTTGGAAGCTGGTGCCCAGGCCTAATGACAGGAGTGTTATAGGCACAAAGTGGGTGTTCAGAAACAAGATGGATGAAAATGGCATAGTCACAAGGAACAAAGCTAGACTGGTTGCAAAAGGCTACTCACAGGAAGAGGGAATTGATTTTGATGAAACCTTTGCTCCTGTTGCAAGACTAGAAGCAATAAGGATTTTCCTAGCCTATGCAGCCCATGCCAATTTCAAAGTCTATCAAATGGATGTGAAGAGTGCTTTTCTGAATGGGGAATTGGAAGAGGAGGAGTATGTAAGTCAACCTCCTGGTTTTGAAGATGATGATTTTCCAGACTATGTGTACTTCCTTCTCAAAGCACTCTATGGTTTGAAACAAGCACCTAGAGCCTGGTATGACACTCTCTCACAGTTCCTCCTTGAGAATCATTTCACTAGAGGTACTGTAGATAAAACTCTTTTTCACAGGGTTGTAAATGGCTCTACTTTACTTGTTCAAATTTATGTAGATGATATAATCTTTGGGTCTACAGATGTGAAACTTTGTCAAAAGTTTGCCAAGCTTATGCAAAGTAAATATGAAATGAGCATGATGGGAGAATTAACTTACTTTCTTGGTCTTCAAGTAAAGCAAGTTAATGAAGGCATTTTCATTAGTCAAACAAAATACATTCATGATTTATTAAAGAAATTTAACCTAATGGAATGCTCTACTGCCAAAACTCCCATGCCTACTGCCACCAAACTTGAATTGAATACTAAGGAAAAATCTGTGGACATTTCAAGTTACAGAGGCATGGTAGGCTCACTTTTATATTTAACAGCTAGTAGACCTGATATTATGTTTGCTACATGTCTATGTGCTAGATTTCAGGCTGATCCTAGAGAATCCCATTTAGTTGCTATTAAAAGAATTTTCAGATATCTCAAAGGAACACCAAACCTTGGCATTTGGTATCCTAGAGAATCTGGTTTTGAACTAATTGGTTATTCAGATGCAGATTTTGCAGGATGTAAAATTGACAGGAAAAGTACAACTGGAACCTGTCAATTCCTAGGAAACAAGCTTGTGTCATGGTTCAGCAAGAAACAAAACTCAGTTTCTACCTCCACAGCTGAGGCTGAGTATATTGCAGCTGGAAGTTGTTGTGCACAGATTTTATGGATGAAAAATCAACTTCTTGATTATGGATTAAGAGTTGAGAAAATTCCTATTTTCTGTGACAACACTAGTGCCATTGCCATTACTGAAAATCCAGTGCAGCATTCAAGGACCAAGCACATTGACATCAAGTACCATTTCATTAGAGAACATGTTATGAATGGTACTGTGGAGTTACATTTTGTTCCAAGTGAACAACAACTTGCAGACATCTTTACCAAGCCACTTGATGAATCAACATTCTCAAGATTAGTAAGTGAGCTAGGTATGCTAAATTTCTCTTAATTATTTTTGAGATATTTGCAAGTTAAAATGCAGCCAGAAATTTGCTATGTTTTTCTGTGAATTAATTTTCTCAGGAAAAGGTAAAATTTTGTCTAAGTCAAGATTACTATGCCAACGGAATGCACCATTTCGTTGACAGTCTTAGCACTTTTTCTGGGTGTTTCGTTGATAGTTCTTTTGTATCAACGAAACGCAGCTTTATCAACGAAATAGACGGGACCTTAAACGCCCAATTCTGATTCGTTGATATAAAGCGCTTTTAATCTGAACCGTTGAAATTTTGACACGTCTTTTACCACGATCTATGCATACACCCCTGTAAGTATAAATCATGGTAATACTTTAAAAGTAACGGTTATATTTTTTTTAAGCCAATCCAGTAATTTACATTTATTATTGGATTCATTTTCTAAGAATTTTTGGGGGAGTATTTAAGAAATTTTATTTTCATTATTTCTTTTTACCTGTTCTCAAAAATTCCAAAGGCTTTTTCTCTCTTCTTCTCTCTAACAAGCAATTCAGTTCGAAGCTTTCCTTTAATCAACAATGGCACCTATAGTCAAGCTTATGTCTGCTGGAGGGTTCATCTATGAGAAGAACAACTCCATCCCTTTTGTTGTCAAGGAAAACCCGAACAGACTGTTCTTCAAAATGATGGATTTCATGAAGAATTGCAAGTTGAGCTATGCAATGTTTCACTCTACACCACTCTACAATGAGATAATTGAGGAAATTTGGACCTCATGTGAGTATAGTGGAACAAACTGCACACTACAATTCACTCTTCAAGGTAATGAGTACATAGTTAATTCTGATGTTTTGCAAGCATGTTTACATATTCCTGATAATAACTGTGATGTTTTGCCTACTAACACTGAAATAACTACCATGCTAAATTCTATAAACTACTCTTTGCCTACTGATAATCTGGGTAGAATAATTAGGAGAGGTTTGGTTAGGGAATACAGTTATTTAGCTGATGCATTCATTAAGGTCTTTTCTGGAAAGATTAGTAATTTTGATGCATTAACTAACTCTATGTTAATTCTCCTAACCATGCTTCTAAATGATAGATATCACAACTTTAGCACCCAACTTATGTATGAAATTGGTGCTAAGTTGGGTGACAAAGCAAATAGGAAGAAAAATATCTATTATGCTAGGTTTCTGATGATGTTGGCTAACCATGTTAGTCCAGCACCATTAGTTATCTCTAACCCTAATGCCAGGTTTGAGTGCTTTGTGCAAGAAAAGAGAGTATTGACAGACATACTGAGGCTGAACCACAATGGTGATGTTCCAGTGGTGTATCTGCCAATCATTGAGGTAACTACTACTATCCCTGTTAGTGTAGCTAACACCTCTACTGTTTTACCTTCCAATGTTGCTATGGAGTCTGTAGCTGTGACCCAACAAGCTCCTGCCCTAGCAACAAAACCAAAATCAAAGAAATCCTCCAAGCCAACCTCAGGTGCTTCTCAAAAGGCACCTGTTGTAAAAACTACCACACAACCTAAGGGGAGTGAGTCTGGAGTTGTGAGAGGTGAGGGAAGGGGTGAACATCAAAGAAACCCCAAGGATAAGGAAGGACAGGTTAGTGTGTACCAGCCAAGCCCCATTGTGTCTTCCCAACAAGGCACAATGAGTAACATGGATTTAAACACAAGTCTAATTGCATCCTCCCAAAAGGATGTGATTATTGAAACAAGCTCTCCTCCTAGAGCACAGTCCAAAAGGGTAAGGGACACTTCAAGCCCACAGTCTACATTTTCCCAATACCAAAGGAGAGTGAAGCAAAAGTCCAAGGGTACACAGGGTGCACACACACTGGAAGCAACACTTCCAGTTTCTCAAATTCAGTTTGATGTAACCCCTATCATTACTCTGGGGTTACAGTCCCATTCTCTAAACATCAATCTTGAATTATCTCCATCAAATTCACCAACTCAATCTTTAGATGTGGACATGATCCATACATCTATTCCTGATTCTCCAACTCTAATCTTGGAGAAGCCCCACTCTGAAGCTGGTGGCCATCACTTGTTAAGTGATTTGTTGGGCCATCAACCAATTTTTCCTGAAGTTGCAAGGGGATCTGTGGACCAATCTTTAAAATCAATCACCACAGACTCTACTGTAATTTCTCATTCTCAAAGTGCTTTCTTGACTTCATCAACGAAACAGTCTATTTCGTTGACAAGTGTTTCTCCATCAACGGTATCCATACCGTTGACAGTTCAAACTACCATTCCGTTGATAGTTCACTCTGCACCTTTAATTGAAAATCAAGTTGTTCCCACAACTAGTGCAGATGATCTAGTGGTAGTTGAGACACTTCTAGGACTGAGAGGGAGTGAAACTGAGAGGCTGGCTTGCAGCCAGGCAAAAGGAGAGAATGTGAGTGAGAGGCTGGCTATTTCTTCCAGCCAGGCAAAAGGAGAGATTGAGAGTTCCACCTTAGAAGGTGAAGGTGAGGGTGTGAGAGGTGTGAGCCATGGGGAGCCCATGATGCAAGAACAGAGTGGAGAGAGAGAAGGGACTACAGGAGTAATAAGGATGGAAGCAGTCATTGCTAGTGAGTTAATGGAGGTCAGTGAGGGAGAAAGGGAACTTACTTTCCAAGAGGTTTATCAACAAACTCTGGATAGTATTTCCCTGGATCCTGAGACCTTTACTCATCCTGTGTCAGCCTATCAAGTTTTGGCTCAACAGGGCAATGTGGAGGCAGAGAGGTCACTACAACTAATTCACACAACTGCATCAATGCAAAGAGCAAAGGATGCCTTGACCAATCTACCTCCAGGGGCTGAAGTAAGTGGAGAATTTGATTTTTCTGATAATGAGGATAGCTTTGGTGACATTCTACAGGTGGCCACTACTGCACAGACTGGGACTTCTGTGGTGCCTCCTACACCAAACTGGCTTTCTCAAGATATGCATGGTAGATGCAATTTGGATGCTGCTATCACAAGGCAGTACAATGAAGCATATCTAGCTCATGAGTCTGCAGGAGCAAGGGACAGGAAATTCTACAAAGCCATCATGGATTCTCTGGAAATTCAAAGGCTACAAATGTTGCAGACAAGGATTGAGGCTACAGAAATCAAGGACTCAATTAGCAACCTTAGGGCTGCTACTGACAGGAGGCTAGATGAAAAGCTTCCTCTTCACACTGTCTCCAGGATGTCAAGGTTTTTCACCAAGGAACCTGAAGTGTCTTCATCTTTGAAAACTCTTTCCTCTAGAGTGGACAAAGTTGAGGCTACACTTAGTCACATGCAAAAGGAGCAGGAGAAGCAAACTCAGCTACTCACCCAGCTTCTGGCAGCTCAAGGGCTCCCTATCATCTCACTTGATGCTAACAAAAAGGGGGAGAAATCTAAGGAGCTAGACATTCAGATCACAAAGGTTATGGTCCCAGCCATCTCCTTACCAGAAGAGCCATTAGCAATGGGGGAGTTTACAAAGAAGAAAAAGGACAGTATTGACCTGATCCAGGAAGCCTCTTTGAGGATGAAACTTGCAGAACAAATCAAGGATCACTGGTCAAATATTGAAGCAAAGGTCAAGAAGCTAGCTGACACTAAAAAGGTATCATCTGTACAAGCTACTTCAATACCACCATCAACAAATGCAATGGTGACAGTGCAAATGGAGCCACAATTCAGGAGTTCCTATGTCATGGAACCCCTTCAGCATGGAGTCCTTCAAGATTCAAGGAATGAGAAAGGACAAGCTTCATGTTTGAGGAATGTGGATGCAAGAGGGATATCTCCATTATCTCCCATAAAACCCAAAGGCAAGAACATAGCAAGGATAGCTTATCCTCCACCAAGGCCAGATGAGTTCAAAGTCTTAGGGAAGCTGATCAAGGAGAGCAAAGAAAGCAATCATCCAAGCATAAGGAACAAGAGGGCACTCATCTACAGGGATAGCAAGGAAATCTACATTTGGGTTGGTCACCCAAATTTTGCTAAGGCCAAAGCTGAAGAAAGTGAAAGGGCAGCAATGCAAGCTCTTGCAGTTGCTCAATCACTTGAAGATGAAGAAGCCCTACAGGAAGAAAAGGCCAAGGATAAAGCTAAGGAAGCTGGAAAGAAGAAGAGAACAAGTCAGCCAAAGGCTAGAGCTAAGAGGAATCTGAACTTTGATGAAGATGATTCTCAAGAAACTGCTCAAGACTCTTCCACAACAAGTGCACATCAAATTCCTGGTGATCTACCTATTGAGGGAAAGTTGGCTTGTGATCCTGCACATCCTGTCAACTTTCATGATCATCCAATCATGCCAAAAGAGGAACCTTTTGAATTTGATGAAGCCTACTTTCCAAAGTTCCTGTTAGAGAAGGACCAACCAATGAAGACAAAGAAGAGGTCTGTCAAAGCAAAGCCTGTTCTTGTGAGAAAGCCACAATCTCAAAAACCCCCTGCAAACCCAGAGGACTGCATGTACATTGCTGACATCAGGGAAGAATCCAGTCTACATCTTGACTTAGACAACCTGGTGGAAGTAAGGGGAATTGCAGCTTCTCAAAAGTTGCCTGAAAGACTAGTGTTCATATTCAAGGGAGGTAGAGAACAAGTGTGGCCTCTCTACAGAATTTTAGGAGAAGACTATCAAACACTACTCTCAGTGTTTAGATGCTTGAAAAAGGACTTTGGTTTCACCAAAACAGCCAAGTCTGAGGTGGTCTCCAAAATCTGTCAGTTAAAGGCTAGCTGGAACAAGCCTGAGGCTCTTCCCAGGATACTTAGAGTTCCCTCAACAGGAAAGAAAATCCATCTTCAACCTTATTGGATGATGGAGTTTAAGGACAAGGACAATTGCAGAAGATTCTTCAGAATGGAAGACCAGCTGGAGAAGGCATCTAATCAAACTCTAAAGCTGATGCAATCCAAGCTTGGTGATCAAGATGAAGAGGAGAAAATCTTCTACAGAAGGCTACAGGTCCAGATTGAGGAAAACAACTCCAAGAAAGGGAAGAAGACTATGCCACAAAGAAATCACAGATGAAACATTTGCTCAGACTAGAGGAGCATTTGTGGGCATTAGTCTTGTAAGTCTTATATTTTGTCTATAAAATTTTGAAGCTTAATACATATTCTACTTTTGTAATTTATGATGTATCTGAGTGTTTTTGTTATCATCAAGTCTCTTGATTTATGGCTGTTATTCTATCAGTCATAAATTGGGGGAGATTGTTAGGAATATGTTGTTCTTGATGATAAACATAAAACACTTAGTAGAATTTGTGTAAAGTCATTTTTGTAACTGTCAACGAAATGGCATGCTTTGCAGCATTCCGTTGACAGGAAGCTCATCAACGAAATGAGTGTTGTAGCAATTGCATTGTACAATACTTCACAGTATGATAGGCATTCTGTTATATGTTTTAGATAGGTTTTCTAAGTCATGTTGACTAAGTACTAGATAGGCAAAATAGGTTGGTTAATTGTAAATATGTTATGCCTTGTAATTTTGACTAAGTGAAGACATGTCAACGGTATGAAGATTACTCTGTCAACGGTATGGAGTTTACCCATCAACGAAACGAGGGAAACACCATCAACGGAATGAAGAATGAAGCTATCAACGAAACACATCTCCTTGCTATCAACGAATCAATGTTGCTTTTTGAACAGTTGACAAAGTGATAGTGACAGTTTACTGAACAGATCTAAAAGGAGATATGGAAGTGTACTTTGCATTGGAAGCCATCAAAGTGGTTACTGGAAATAAGGAAACATTCCAATTTCCAATAAGGCTCTTGGAAATGATTATAATGAGCATGAAGACAAAAGCAAAGATCTCCAAGGACCATTGGACAAAAGGAATGAAAAGCAAGCTACTGATGGTTACTACTATTATTCTTTAGTTTAACCAAACGTAGAATTGTAAACTTGGGATTATATAACCAAGTGTAGCAGTTACTTTAGAAAGAAGAGAAGAAAAACAAATAGATTGTATTAGCTATTTTTGAGAGCAATTCTTCTCTATAACCTTGTAACTGAGCAGCTGTGTACTTTTGTATCACAGATTATTTCCGCAATAAAAACACTTCAGTTGGATCATCAAACAATCCAACTGAATTATTTATATCTTGTGTTTTTATTTATTCAGTTCAGTTTTATTTTAAAAAGTGTTTAGTTTCAAGAAAATATCAAGAATTGTATTCAACCCCCCCTTCTACAATTCTGTTAGGTCATTTGGGAATAACATATGTCACTAACATTCTATTCGTCTTAGGGATTCGCTCCTGTCATAGGCGATTTCGTTGCGAATCTAATTCCTATCAGCGAATTTTGACTTATTTGACCTGGGTGGCCACCCCTTAAAATTCAATGAGGATAACAAAAATTATGGGGCCTTGAAAAGACAGCTCCCATATCAAGGAAAACGTCACACACCGGTGATCATAAGGTTATGAGTTTTAAGGTAACCTTATTGGAGGTAAAAGAATTTACCGAGAGATCAACATGATCATAAGAACTCAACGTTGTGTGCCTCGATTGAGACATTACTAAAGGTAATTAGCCTTCTTGTATTTCACAACTTACAAGTGATGGCGTCCCATCAGACTTCTATCACACAGACAGATAGTCCTTGTAGCCCCTATAAGTATAGGGTTGTTCGTCTCAGTGGAAGTTGGAAAGTATGAAAGCAATTCGATATCAATTTAATGATTATCGTCTTTCGACAATATTTCTTGAAGGAACACCTTGGATTAAAATTGAACAGATTCCAAAGGTGCGGTTTCCAAAGAAAAGAATAACCAAAAAGATACTGGTACTTAACAAGCAAGGGTTATTCATTATTTGAAGAAAAGTGGAAGCTTGAATAACATCATTTGACAGGGCTTTGAAAACCTGAAAGTAGGCATCGTGACAGCCTCTAACACAATTGAAATTAAATATGATTTAACACAAGTGTTATAAAATAACTTCGAAGGGGGAATATACCCTTTATCAGAATTCTTTCTTGGAGAGAGGTCAAGATAGATCATAGATTGGGGAGGTTTGCTAAGGTCTCTACGGATGCTTTTATGTCGGCTCCTCTAACGGATAACCGTTCGATTCTAAAGCTTTTCTTCTCCATGCACACCCTAAGGTGCTCGATACTTACGTCATTGCCGACTTATAATAGTCGCTAAGAATTCCACCATCAACATTTGCAATCGCAGGGAATTCTATTCGACTAGGCGCAAACATCTCAAGTAAGCGTTCTGTTCTATAAAAAGACTTCGATACCGTTGTTTCCCGTAGCAATGACAATTCCACCTGTCGACTGGGCGGTACTTCGGAAGATCGTTAGAATCTATAGGCTTAAATCCGGTCTCTATTTCAATCATCCTTATACCAAATATTCCTTTTCCCATATCAATCCCGTGCGCTACATAAGCTTAACACTTTTGGCACAATAGCCTTTTCATTTAAGTCAATCCTGGAACTTCTCAGTCCGTCTTGGTCCTCAAATATATTCCGCCTTTACCGTCCAATCTCAACTTCATCATTTTATCTCTACAATCAATTATAGCAATCTGGGTCTGTCCACCAACCCATATAACGACTATCTTATCCAATCCACAGGGTTCGCTCTAATTTCCACTCTCTTTGGTGACATCCTCTGGTAATCAGAAAGACAAGGTTTGCCAAAATTTGCTGAGTTTCTTTCCAAAATCAGGGAAATTTGATCAATCTATTTACCTACTAGTAATGCTCGGATCTGATTTCCGACCTTTCTGTTCTATCCTCATAATTCCTTCCTGGTTTCCCGAGGGTGGTAAATCTCGTTCTCGATTCCGTCTTAGCGTACTTGTCTTACAATAACATTTGCATGGTACATATACCCAAAATTCTCCTTGAGATAATAAAATCCCTCAATGATGTAATAGACACTATTTCCACTGGAATCGCTGGTCGTGGGGTTGAAACCTCATAGCCACATCAATTTCTTTCACTATTCTAGGCAACTAAGTACCCTTAATCGTTCGTGAAAATCTGGACATCTTGGTTCTTACGTATGTCGCCTCCTTATGGGCAACTATAACCGACTACGAGTAACAGGTTTCGTTCAAGTCGAATCAATCCACTGATACTGGCTATACTGCCTCTACCTCTTCTGCTTTGGAGACTCTACTCCATTTTCTTTGTCATACCTCTTGATGAATCATGAACGATCCTTAAACTCTCGTCTCGTCTCTTATTTATCCCTTGAAGGTTCGTCCAGTCTTATTATTACACCTCAAGTAACACACCACATCTTTATCAATCGGCACATTTTCTACAAGATTCTTCCCTTGACCCTCTATGGGGTCTTCCTCTAGATCCTCCTATGGATCTTCCTTTATCGGGTCTCCGTCCATTTCAAGGAACGCATCATCAATTGCCTACTCGAAGGCCTCGGGGTCTGGTATCTCAGAATCCCATCAATCTATAACTCATACGAATCGAGGTGACTAACCACAAAGTCCTAAGTACGGTTTCCCAGAAGAAGTCCCCTCTCAGGCTTCATCTTAAACAATCAGGGTCATGTCCTCTAACCCGACTACGAACTCAATTTGAGCTCTAGATGTTCTTATCATTATTAAGGGTATTGTAAGACTCGATCTCCTATCGTTTCTGAGGACTGTAACCTAACACTCTGATACCATTTCTGTAACAGCCCCAAATCCGGGGTCAGGGATTTAGGGTTGTCACGATCCACTTACTCCTTGCCTTACCTGTATTACTCACACCGTGCATAATTCACCTACTCATGACCCCACAATATATGTCTCACACACACACACACACAGGTTAGAGTCTCAGAAACGACACGATACAACAACTACGGAATAAATAATTTTTATTACAATACCCAAATGTCTTTGAATCTGTCACTGATACAATTTCTAAGTAATGTTACATTACCAACTTAGCCTTCTGATGCTCACAATCCTCTCATACCATTCATATCTATACATAAGTTGAATACCAAAAGCTGTAGCCTGATTCGATTGGTTCGTACTACTCTCGGGATCACTGCTAGAAACTGTTTATGGAACGCCTTGCGGGGTATGTGCCGTCCCATTGGCATCCTGTTTCACTGCTATATAATATATATAAAACAATAACAAGAGTGAGCTATAGCTCAGCAAGGTAATGAAAGTATGGCATAATTCTGCCTTTAATTCAACCCAGAAATAAAGCGGGTATAAGACAATAATTTGTCAAAATATCTCGATACTGAATTCATTTCCTTATCGGAATACATTCCAAAAACAGTACCACTGTTGTATTTCAAATATCATTTCCATAATACTCTGCAACTTTCGATATTCATACTATGAACAAAGTTCTAGTATAATATAAAAGATGAGGTTTGAAAGTAAACCAATATAGCCTTTCCAAAAATTATCTGCTATGTGAGCAGAATACCAACATATAACTTAAAAGATGAAGTTATAAGGTGATTCAGTATAAACAACTCCTGTTATGTAAGGTATCCACAAAGTCATAACTCATAAAATAAAAGATGAAGTTGCATGAATTTATTGTCACTTCATTTCGAACACTTTTCGACCCCCTGCCAACATGACCGGTAAACCTGTACCACAGTGTCATCCTTGGTCCCTTTCAATACATGTTGCAGAATCCCTCTGCCAACATGATCGGTAAACCTGTACCAATGTAGTCATCTGTGGTCCCTTTCAGTACATGTTGCAGAATTATCCAAAATGGATGATGAACCAATACTGGAGCCTTCTCCGCGCCCGTCGTACCAACCTTACTATGATCAGTAGCAGGTTGTACAACAAAAATATGTTTTCTACATGTAGATGGAAGTATCACGACAGCCTGACATTGTCTACCGCCTTTCTGGATCTCCCGGCCCATTTGGGGCAATAAGGTGATGGATCGGCGCGACTCGACCTCTTACACATGCTCCTAGTTCAGATGAAATCCATGACTCTGAAACGTAAAGATCGTGTTCCTTTCCCCAAGTGTAATACTTGTTGATACGACTCCACTCAGTAGTTGTATCTAGGTTGGAAATGAAGATTCTCCAATATTTCCCAAGCGATGCTTGTTAATGGATATCGACTTGTTCCATGAATTTACCCCTCGAGCGTTGAGGTGGTAGCACAATATTTAACTTGCAGCAACTAAATTGCTTTGAGAAAATATCTGTCCCCCGACAGTTTTGAGTTGAGAGTTTAAAATGAATAGCAGTTACTTAAATCAGGTTTCCCATATTTTTGATAGTTGAGCGAGCATTTAAATCCTCTTAAAAGACGGACTTAAATGGAAAACATTGTTTTGGGAACCTCTTTTTGATTTAAAAACAATTAATAAAATTTATTAAATAAGTAAACATTAAACGAATCTTCGAAAATAATATTCATTAAGTAAATAATGATTAAATGAATATTCAAAGATAATATTCATTAAATAAATAAGGATTAAATGAATATTTAAAATAATATTCATTAACTAATAAACCCCGAATGAATATTCAAGATAATATAAACCTCGAATGAATATTCAAAATAATAGTCCTCAAATAAGTAAACCCCCAATGAATATTCAAAATAATATTCATTAATTAATAAATCTCAAAGGAATATTCGAAAAATAATGTCCATTAAATAATTAAGTCTCAAATGAATATTCAAAAGTAATATTCATTAAATAAATAATTAATCCTCGAATGAATATTCATAAATAATATTCATTAAATAAATAATTAATCCTCGAATGAATATTCATTAATTAATAAAATAATCTTCAAATGAATATTCAAAATTAATATTCATTAAATAATCCCCAGATGAATATTCACAATAATATTCTTAAAGTCAATAATCCTCAAATGAATATAAATAATATTCTCTAAGTCAATAATCCTCAAATGAATATAAATGATATTCTTTAAGTCAATAATCCTCAAATGAATATTAATGATATTCTTTAAGTCAATAATCCTCAAATGAATATTCAAAAATAATATTCATTAAATAAATAATTAACCCTCGAATAACAGATACCCGATATCTTTATCGGAAAATAATCCTAAACCTATACAGAAATATAATTACTTCTGATCTTAGAGAAAATCACCCGCCCTTATCCTAGGGCATTATATATAAAACTGGCTTAAAACTGATATCCCATATCTAGCTTATAAGCCCCACATCAAGTCATATCCTCGAATATCGCCATTTATATAGCAGTTCGAAAACAAGCATGCAATTTATATATCGCATCTACATATCATATATGAAAACAGTTTATTATCACAACAACAGTAAGTAGGGGTTTTGAAAACTTGCATCTAGTATATGCATACATCAGAATATGGTACTTTAAAATACAGCATGGAATGAGAAAACTTGCCTGATGCTCGAGAAGTGATAGGGTTCACGACGATTCCGGACAATCTAGACAAAGTCAAAGAAAACGCACGATTAATCCCCTGGATAATCCACTTGTACTCAATGCTTAAACACGTAAGCGAAACACAACCAAGGCATTACTAGCTCGTTATAGGCTCATACTAAGTCCATGTTAATCGACAATTACTTAAGTCGTAGGTTTAGTCCAAAATCGATCCTCGAATACAAGTTATACTTAACCATTTGCAACATCGGTTTTTAAGTCATGCTCTTAGTGGTTTTCACTTGCGCAACCTCGGATAAAACATTTTTATAAAATCGAAAAATAATCTTTTTAATCCGAATCCTTTTCGTGAGCCTTCCTAACTGTCTCTAGCATTATTCCTCAACGTTTCACATTTTAATATGGCTTCTAAGTGGTCCAAATGTAGCCTCAAAGCGACTGACCAGAGAGGGGTTGTTCCTCCGAACGACGTTTACTAAAATTCACTTTTCTCTTAAACCGTAATTCGTATAGACATGATCTTTATGCCAAAACAACCCTTAAAACAAGACCTACATGTTCATGGTCAGTTTTGTTCAAAAATATTCCAAGACCAGTTCGTAATCCTTGCTCAAAACAGCCTTAAATCAAATGGGCATTACGACGGCTATAATCGTAACGTTTCCCGGGTTTTGTTATGTCAAAACCTCTTAAAACCAAATCAATTCAACAACACAACCATCTTTACAACATAATCAGTTTATATACTTCAAGAACATATCACCAACATCAACCAACAACAAATATCCATCAAGAATTAACCATACATACTCCAAACTCCATTATCATGCTTATTCTTAAACATCACTAGAAACTTCACTTAAAATCCAACATAAATCAAAGGGTGGATGAGTGGTATACCTTCCTTGATGCTCTACCAACACTAACCAGTGGTCACAATCACTCAACAAGCCTTAGATACTCCTTACAAAGCTTAAACCTTAAGATTCAATCAAGAAAACAAGTTAACAAATTTCGGAGTTACTATTCATCATCACTTTGTAAAATCCATATAAAATCGAAAAACAAGAGTTTGGTGCTCAGAGTTTTACCAGACCTTTTACTCTTCATAAGCTTTCTTTTGAGCTATAGATCGCCAAATTTAAATCTTCCTAGCTAGGGTTTTGAGTCCCATCTTCCCGCTGGACAGAAACTGGACAGTTTGGGGTTCTCCAACTTGGGGAAGCGATTTGGCTAGGCTAGGCTCCTTTGTTGGCCATGAAATTTTGAACGAATATTGACCATGGAGTGGAGAAGCTGTGGTTAATATTTGGTGATTTATGGATGGATATAAATGGAGTTATGGATTTGTCTTTGGACTCTGTTTCTGCTGAGCAGAATGGGGGGGGGGGGGAGTTCTTCTCTCTTTTTCTTTTCTTTTTGTTTTGATCAATTAATGATAAGGATGCTGATATTTTGAGGTGGAAAGGGGTGAGTCATCACCTTTATTGCTTAGTCAGTGGACACGTGTCGCGCATGCATGCGTTTGGTTAAAGTAGCTTTACGGGTTCGTTTCCTTTCACATGGATGATCCAAATGTTGCATCCCTCGAATTAATCTTGTTACATGTTACTTCCATGTCTATATTTAATCCTGTAAATGTTGCCTTGTTCCTCTTGAAACGATTCGAAATATTTTCCAAAAAGAGCGAGTAAAACTCTACGCGATCTTCGCAGTGAATAGTAACTATTCACTTCATCAATCGAATCCTTAAATCGACTTTAATAAAATAATAAAATTCCAAAATATTAAATCCTCAAATCCTCAATTTTAATATCTCATTTCTTGAATATAATAATATATAATTCGCTGCCCGGTCAAATACTATACCAAAATAAAATTTGGAATTTCTGAATTCCGATCGTCTTTGCATTCACTTATTTACTCCGTAGATCACTAATATGACTTTGGAATATCCACACTACGTCTCGTACATAGGTGGCATGAAAAATTTTCTTAACCCTCAAAATCACTATTCATCCACCAAATTCACTATTCACTGATGCACTTAATCATAATAAGAAAAGTTTTAAATTTTACCAAAAATTCGGGTTATTACAAACCACCTCTAATATCTCTCAAAAGACTTTAGTTGTAAAATCAAAGAAATTAGTTAGATCTGATGTGTCTGGAAGGCAATCAGGATCAAAGGATTTCTCATCTACACCACTCACCAAAAAGAAGAAACAAGGGGGTGTACAAGGGGTCCTGGTAAAGAAAGCTGATAAGGTTGAGGAGGTTGTTTCTGTGAAGAGAAAGTTGGTTTTAAGAGGTGAAACTGATTCTGAGGATGACATGCCCATATCCTCCAAGTTGAAAATAAACAAGGAAGTTGCTGATACTGCTGTTGAAGCTGTGGCACCATCTTCTAAGCCATAGAAAAAAAGAAAATTATCTAAAAGCAGGTATCATATTCCTTTGAAGACACAGGCTACTGATGGACATGACACTTCAATTCTTGATGAGTAGTCAAATCCTGATGCTCAAGCAAATCCTGACGTTGGTAATCCTGATGATACTCCAAGCAAAGTAGTCTCTATTTCAGACTCTCCAGCCAAAGCCTCTCCAACTACAAGACATGTTGATATTTCATGGGAGAAGCTTGGTGCTGCTGCTTCCAAACTTGGGTTTACTCATCCCATGGAAAAGAAAAGGAAGGCAGAAGAGAATGTCTTTCAGAGACTGAAGAAACTGAAAGGATCTAGCCCATAAGAACCTGAACCTCAAAGTGGTTCAACAGGTATTGAAGATCCTGCACCACAAGAACCACTCACTCAAAGTGTGAGTGAAGGCATAGCTGATGAAATGGTCCCATAAGAACCATTTTCTCAAAGGGAGAATGAAGACATCTGCATTCCAGCCACATAAGAACCATCTTCTCAATGTGAAGATGCAGGCATTACAGCTACAGTTTCTGAGAAGTTTCCTGACAATGCTCAAGGGGCTTCTGATATTCCTGAAATGGAAATTTTGGTCGAGGATACTGTCAATGAGGGAAGCACACAAGAACCTCCAACTCAAAGTGTTGAAGCAGCTTCTGAACCTCATGCTACACAAGAACCATTCGTAGAAAATACTGATGCAAGCTTATCAAATCCTGACAGTGTTGCTCCTGATGCTAGTGGTGCTCCTGATGCTGAGTCAATCCTGATCCAACCACTGAGCTCAAGACCAATGGTAAATCCTATATCAGAATCCAAAGATAAACTTAAAGGTGTTGTTCCTGATGCTACTGGTGATTCTGGAGATAGTGATGATGATGATGATGATGATGATGATGATGAGAAGGATCAGCTTGCTACAACACTCAAATCTAGTCTTGGAACTAACTTTGGTTCTTCAAGCACTTTCATGGCTGGCAAGGCTACTACAGGAAAGGATCTTAGACAAGACTTTTCTGGTCCTTCACCAATTGATCCAGCTGAGCTTCTGAGAAGAGATGAATGGGAAAATGAATGGTACAGATCTTTTAATTATGTCAGTTTTCCATGTGCTTTGGAACATGCTGCTCATGCTGCCAGAATCATAGAAATTGAAGATTTAAGGAATCACTTGAAGGCTACAACTCTGTTATCCAAGAGTCTCAAGACTAAAATTGATTCTGTGAAGGATGCTAATGAACATGTGAGGACTGATATCTCTCAGAACTTGACAAAGGCTCCAACTGCTTTTCAATTGAGGGTTGTGGAATCTCATGTTAAGACAATTGTTTCAGAACAGTCTCACATTCACAACAGAATTGATTCATTGGAATCCAAGGTAACTGATATTCAAGCCCCTCTTTCCTTAATTTTAAATTTGTTATCAAATTCTGATGTCAAAAAGGGGGAGAAGGTAAGTCAGACAAAATGTACACCTGAACTAGTATTGAGAAGAAATAATGATGATGACAATACTGGTAATGATGGTGATGATATGGTATTTCAAAGAGAAACCTCTGATGCTGCAGTGATGAAGTCTACAATTCAAACTTCTCAAAGTCAATTCACGCAGTCAACTCATGTTTCTGGTTCTGGAGTTAGAACAGTAAGGACACTGGTGAAATCTCAGATCCTGACGGAAGAGCAAATCCTGACAGGTGATCAAATCCTGACACCTGGTCATGGACAAACACTCTCTACAATTCCTGAAGGTGATGAAGATGTTCTTATTGATAATCCTGAAGATGCTGCTAATCTATTCCGGAATTTCACAACAAGAGATGGTGATGTTGTTACTCTTTCTCACACTGATCGATAAGAGAGTTCAAAAGTTATTTGCAAGGAAGGCACTTTCTACTTCTAGTGAAGAATATCCTGATCTCTCACATGAAGAATTTCTAAATCAACAGAGAGAAATGATGGAGAGTTTTAAGAATCCTGCTCCTGCTAGAGGTAGAGGAGGCAGAGGTAGAAGAGGTGCAAGTAGAGCAAGAAGCACATCAATTCAACATATGCCTAGACAGACAAGGTCTAGAAATCTAAGAATAGAAGAAATTCCTGAGCCTACTCAAATTCTAGTAGTTCCTGACAGGTCTACTTTTGGTGATGATAGAATTATTGAAGAAGAACCTGAATTAAGAAGAAAATCAAGACAATCAACACTCATCAGTAATATAGCTCAAATTCCAGATTCTAATCCTGACATTGTTCAAGATCTTGATGAATCTGAAATTCTACAAGAGGTTGATTTGTTAATCTTATCTACTGTGGTTGATTCACATAATGAACAAGTGGATGAAGAAGAAGAAAGAAGAAGAAGAGAAGTAACAAGAACAACAAATAGAGATTTCAATCTCTATGTGCAAAAGCTTAAACATTCAAATAGAAGGTTGTGGAGAAATTCAAGTAGACAACAACCTCAGTTAGAAAGAAGCTTTGTTCTTGAGAGGGAAAAAGACAAGAAGTGGAAGAACATTGACACACTTAGGTGTGATAGACATATCAACTATCAGTCTGGTGGAATTATAACAAGTGTCTCCAGTGTTGCTGATTTTTCTGATTTATTTAGATCCAAAGCACTCTGGTTACAGATGTTTTCAAGTCTAAAGCAAATGTCACACAACTCAAGAGGAGGTATTGGACACAGGGATGCTGAATTCCTGAATATACCACATGTTGATCCTCATGCTTTGACTGAAATTGGAGGTATTTTAACTTCTGAACACCTGAACAATTTATTGGCTGTTGATATAGTTATAGATTGTCATGATGGTACTGAAAAGAAAGAAAAGCTTCTGTATTTCATGAAAGATGGTAGTTTGAAGGTGATGACCATTCAAGAGCTGTTGGTTAAAACTACAAAGGAATTGAAATATGTTCATTATCTGCTAAGATGGAAAAACAAAGTGTGCAAAGAATGGAGTGATATGATTCTGTCAAAAATTAAGAGAAGATTTGATGAAGGAAGAAATTTCAATGGTGATTATACTCCCATGTACTTAAATCTAAGAGGTCAAGATATGGAAATGCAAAGAGGTACTGCTGTGAAAGAAATGACTTTTGGCATGACTCAACTTAATCTTAATCCTGATGGGAAGGAAATTGCTTATCTTTTTCTTGAAAAGCACAGTCTACAGAGAAGCTCTATACAGAATCTCAGAGCAGCTATCTTTCAGATAAATGAGGAAGATGAAGAACTCAAAGATCTTAAAGAAAGACTAATTCAAATTCTTGAAAACAAGGAAGAAAGTCTACTGTCAAACTTCTTGAAGATGAATTTGTTCTATCAAAGAATCTAAACAGATAAGTTGTTACTGTAAATACTTGTACATTTTGTAAATAAGTTTTTGACATCATTGAATCTAGGAATCTATACTTTATTTTACAAAGTATGAGATTGGGGGAGATTGTTAGATCAGGATTCGATGATCGTCAGGATCTAGACTCAACTGATCAGGATTGCTGACGTCATCAGTATTTGCTCAAGTGTCAGTATCAGGATTGCTATCAGGATTACTATCAGGACTATGATCAGGATTGATCATCAGGACTGGAAGCTGATCAGGATTACAACTTCGAGTTATTTATGGAGTCTAGTTAAAGAAGGAAGTTTATTTTGTCGGTTCCTAGTTTATAGGAATGAAGCTGTCGGTTAGGATATGTTTCAATATAGTTGGTAATTGATTCGGACTTATCTTGTAATCGATAGAGAAGCTGTGTAGTATATAAACACAGTTTAGGTTTTGATTTTAATGAATCAATTGCATACACGAGTATATTGTAACCTAGAAGCTCTCAAGAACATCAGAATTTCTTGAGAGAGTTTGTAACAGTTTTATATCAGATTTAATAAAGATGTTATTATTCTTTCGTATTTGTGATCTATATTTTATTAAGTCGAGAATCTTATACAATTGTATTCAACCCCCCTTCTACAATTGTTATTTACTGGGCAACAATTGGTATCAGAGCAAACTGATTTAATTTGAATCAGATACGATCTAAAGATGTCGACAACCAAGTATGAAAGCATGAAGATTCCCATCCTGAAGAAAACTGAATATCCTACATGGAGGGTAAAGACTTAATTTGAAGCTGGAGTTGTACTCTTTAAAACTGGATGAATAAAGTAGTCTTCATGATCACATTAGTTGTTTTAATCAGCTAGTATATCATCTGGCTAATGTTGATGAGCCTATGAAAGACGAGGAACAAGCTTTGGTGTTGTTGTCATCGTTGCCGAAGTCCTTCAAGTATTTTAAGCAAACGCTTTTATTAGGGAGGACAACTCTTACGCTTGATGATGTGTTAAAGGCGTTAAGAGATAATGAGAGGATGACAAATGATGTTGTTTCTCAAAGTGGGGCAGTTTTAGCTGTCGAAAGTACTGAAAGAAGGAGTCGCAACCGCAATGACCTGCAAGGAAGAAGTAAATCTCGGCCGAGTAAGAGGGATATGAGCACTGTTGAGTGCTATTATTGTGGTGAAACGGGTCATATGCAAAAGTTTTGTCCAAGCTTTAAAGAAGATGTGAAGTCCTTTAAGCAGATGAAGGGAAAGAACAAAGTTGATGATGCGGACTCTACACTTGTGATCGATGAGGGAAAGTTTTTGATGGCGAGTGAAGATACCGTTCCTGGTTCGGTGAAGAATAAATCGAAATGGGTGATGGACTCTGCTGCTTCTATGCATATATGTAGGGATCGAGCGATGTTTGAGACTTTATGCACTGATGAAAGTCTTGGTAATATTATTGTGGGGAATGATGAGAATATGAAGGTTCAAGGAGTTGGAACTGTTTGTCTTAAACTCTATGATGGTACGATCAAGAAAGCTCTCAATGTGAGATATGTACCAGATGCATCAAAGAATGTGTTATCTTTGAGTGTGTTGGCATCACGTGGGTACAGATTCGTTGGACAAGGGCGAAGTTACAAGGTGTATAAAGGAAGAAACTTGATTCTACAAGGGATGATGCATAAGAAGAACATCTATTGTTTAGATGGTGAAGCAATAACGATGAAGACCGAGAAAAAGGTAAAATTCTCGGATGCGGTTGAGGTATTAAGGAATTCATGTCGTGAGAGGATTTGTTGGGGTCCGCCCCGAATTCCTAAATAAGTTAAGAATCCTATTATGAGCAGTATTCTAATTTGTGATAATTGAGGAAACTCTTATTATGGTAGAGATAAGAATTGTGGAAGATTTCTATCCAAGATAAGAAAAGATGGTAATTGTCACAAATAGAATTGAGATATATTAGGATTAGAATATTTATGGTGCCTATAAATATAGATATTTGTAAGGGTTTTGAATATTGCAAAAGTTAGAGAGTTGTGTGCGATACACGAGAGAGTTTTTGTAATCAAAGTGAGGTGATTGTATTCAAGAGTGTTGAGTGAGGGAGCGACTCCAATCTTGTAATACATTCATAGTGGATTTGTGGTTTTACCCTCCCTTGAGGGGTTTTCACGTTAAATTGTTGTGTTCCTTACTTTCGTGTTTGTTATTGTGTTTGATTAACGTTGATCTATAGTGGATGCGATCCTAACAAAAAGGGGTTTCACTTATTAATAAAGGGTTATAGATGATATAAGAGTTAGGCTTAAAAGAGATCTCGGGTTCAGTCGTTCTACCAAATCCTATGTGTTAATGACGATATACTCAGGTGATACATCAGCCGAAACTGAAGATGAGTAAGCTCTTAGTTGAATTTGTAAAGCACAATCACTCCTTTGCGCTGGAATCAAAACGCAGATCAGGTGAAATTCTTGCTCTTATAAGCATATAAACAAACATTTCGGATAAATTCCTGGAAATTCATACTAACAGAGAAGTAACACTAATAGCTTTACTCCTCGTACTCTTTGTCTACCGTCAAACAAAATTTATACCAGTACAAGAAATAAGTCAGGGGAGAGGAAAAAAAAGTAGCAGAGACAATAAGAAAGCGCGGGAGATGATGTAGGGGTTTCTTACAGATCTGGAGTAATTCAACAAATTTGACTAATCGGGTGAGGTTGGCTATAAATATAGACAAGGGTTTTTGCCGATTGGAACGTTGTAGTTTAGACATATTATGTAAAATGCATAATGTTGTTATGCCACGTCTGAGTTTTTAGACAAGGGCATCTCCGGTTGGAGATGCTCTTAGTATTGCAAATTTGGAATGTGCCACTTATTAAATAGTAAAATGTAGTGGTTGACTATTTAGATTTCGAAATCTCTGAATATTGTATAGTACGTTATTATGAGTGACGGCTTCATTTTTTATCACCCTTTTCCAAACAATAATCGTAGAAGAACTACTTTTTTAATGCACGGAGCTGATGCAAATAGATCTAACTACTTATATAATTAGCTGAATTGGTTTCCAGATGAGAGTAAACCAATCATCCTGAGGAGAACATAAAATGTATATTACAAGTGCATGTATCAGTAATTTATATGCTTCTGCCCATCCTAACCTCAGGGGGACGCGTTAAAGCTGGAAAAATTAAAAAGTGTTTTGCTACACTCATCAATATATTATATACTATTATATAATAAAAGTAAAATGATAATAAAAAAGTACTACCATAGTTCATGAGTTCGATTCCTATCGATAACATATTAATACAATTTATACTTTAAGCTTCAAGAAAATTATCAAAATAAGATTCGCACAAAAAACATACACGGTTGAGTCCTAGGATTTTTGATTCACATAAAATTCACCTTAGTTCTGTTTCTTGGCTTCAAAGTTATATTCAACGAAATTCAAATTAGTAAAGATTACTCGATGGATGAACACCAACATACAAGAAAACTTTGAAACCATACTTTAATTTAATATTTAAATTTGAACATATTATTGTATCAGACTTTTTTTTTTTTTTTTTTTGTGACAAGAAGATAACACAACTAAAATCTTATCCCAACTAGGATAAGCATGGTAAACAAAGAAAAACACATTGTTTTGTAAAAGGTGAAGGGTGATATCATGTGATGTATTTTAAATTAGATAATTACATATGATATTTTTAAATTCGATAATTTTACGGACCAAAATTAAATAAATCGAATTTTGACCGTAATTTTTCAATACTTTATTAATATGTCAATATTTTAGAAAGTTGGACATAATAATGCATGACATATTTTTTTTTTATGTATCTATACTATTATATTAAAGACGAAACATTAAAAGTTTTTGTAGTCCGTTTGTAGTCCGGTCCTCCATAGTTTAGTAATCCGATCTCTAACCGTTAGATCTTTTAAATTAAATTAAAGTAATAAGAGTCATTGGATATAATACTAAATATTTTTTGGTATGTTGTGATTTTACTTAATTGCCCTTACTTAATTGTACTTCGTGTTTTTACTTAATTACCCTAACTTATTTATAAAAAATATTATTAAATAATAATATGACCTATTTATAACCAATTACCTTTTACACATAAAATATACTACTTTTTTATTTATTTTTGGAAAATTCCCTTACTTTTTCAAAAATATCACGGATAATTACCTTTTTTAACTAAAACATATAAGCTTTTTATTTTTAATTACTAAAATCTCTCATTTTCCAAAAATATCACAGACATTTTCATTTATTAAAATAAAATAATAATTGTTAATAACTAACCAATTACCTATTTTAGCCAAAGTTTATATTGTTTTTATATTTTCTAACTAAAATTTTTACTTTTCTATTTTTTCTAATTAAAACCTCTCATTTTCCAAAAATATCACGGGTAGTTCTTTTTAAAGAAATAAAATAATAATATTTAGAATTACTAATAACTAACCGATTAGTTTTTTTTTTCAAAAGCGTATATTCTTTTTTATATTTTCTAACTAAATTTTTTTTAAAGTAAAATCTCACAGTTTTCAAAAATATCACATGCAATTTCATTTAGTAACATAAAATAGTCATATTATAAATACTAATAATTAACCGATTACCTTTGTTAGCCAAAACGTATATTCTTTTTTATATTTTTTAACTAAAATTTCTCCTTTTCTAAAATTATCGCAGACGATATCTATCTATCTATACTATACTATTATATAATAGCCGAAACATTGAAAGTTTTGATTTCAATTTTTGGTAATTTATTCTATTTAATTTATCTATCTGTACTATTATATAATAGCCGAAACATTGAAAGTTTTGATTTTCGATTTTCTCACATATATAACATAACTACAAACTCTTTTAATTATACTTTAGTTAGAATTCAAAAACACGACCTTTTTTTAGAAAATATTTATATTTATATTTATATATATTACAACAAAATATATTGATAATTTTAACGGTTATCTCTACTGACATGCTTACTAAGCTAATAAACTATTATAAAATCTATAATTTTTTTTAGATTTAAAGTATTAAAGTAGTACTTTTAATTCTTTTTAAAAAGGTAGTATTTTCAGAAGTATTAAAATCTCAAAAAATTTAAAAGTAAATTTCAAAAGTAATATTAAAGTCGTCCGTGCGTTGCACGGGCTATATAGGTTTGTTATCAATACTATTATATAATAGACGAAATATTAAAAGTTTGGTTGGTTGTTGGTCGGTATGGTACGTTGTGATTTTACTTAATTTCCCTTAATTATTTATAGAAATATATTACTAAATAATAATATTACCTATTTATAACCAATTACATTTTTCACATAAAATACATTATTTTTTTTTAACAAATTCCTTTACTTTTTCAAATATATCACAGACAATTACCCTTTTAAACTAAAACATGTTAATTTTTCTATTTTTTCTTACTAAAACCATCCTTTTCGAAAAATATCCCTTTAATTATTTATTTTTAAACATATTTTAATATTATAAATATTTTTTAAAAATTACCTATTTTAACATGCATACTTATTTTTCTTAACAAATGCAATTACTAAAAATATTAAAAAAATAAATGATCAAATACCTATTTATAACCAATTACCTTTTCAGCTAAAACATATTATAGATTTTTTCTAACAAAATCCCTCATTTTCTAAATATATCACGGGAAATTACCTTTTTCAACTTACTTTTTTTATTTTTCTCACTAAAATCCATTCTTTTTCTAAAAATATCACGGAAAAACCCTTTACGTATTTATTTTAAAACGTATTTAAATATTTTTGATTATTAAAATTTAAAACCTCATTTTCCAAAAATATCACGGGCAATTTCCTTTTTTAAACTAAATATATATGTTACATTTTTTATTTTTTCTGACTAAACCCCCTCCTTTTCAAAAAATATAATGGGCAAACCCTTACTTATTTATTTTAAAATATATTTTAATGTTTTTAATTAATTAAAAGTGTTTATCTATTTTAACATGCCTACTTATTTTTTTAACAAATACAATTAATAAAATATTAAAAAAATATATTAAAATAACAATTAACAATCCGTGCATCGCACGGGTTTTAAGCTAGTATAAATTTATTGGTGAATAATTACAAATTTTGAAAAAATATTACCGTCAAATTTCGATTATTCGAGTTCAAATCAAAAAGGAAATATTATTGCATGACATATATTATATTTTTACTATAAAAAATATATTATAATATATTAAAAGAAGCACGTGTTTCGCACGGGTTATAAGATAGTATATATCTATATCTATACTATCTATACTATATTATTAAAGACGAAATATTAAAAGTTTTGGTCGGTCGTCGGTCGGTCGGTCGGTATTTGGGCCGATTCACGGGCCTATCTATAATCAATTTATTAATAACCAATTACCTTTTTTCACTACATTACCTATTTTATATTTATTTATTAAACCAAACCAACTCATCTTCTAAAAATAAAACGGGCAACATATATATAATATGGTAATATTATTATATATTTATAACTGATTACCTTTTTCAGCTAAAACACATTATTTTTATATTTTTTACCTAAAACAACTCATCTTATAAATAGGACACATATATGGAAACCAAGTTATTGATAACCAATTACCTTTTTCAGCTAAATTATATTACATCTATACTATATTATTAAAGACGAAACATTAAAAGTTTTGGTCGGTCGTCGGTCGGTCGGTCGGTATTTGGGCCGATTCACGGGCCTATCTATAATCAATTTATTAATAATCAATTACCTTTTTTCACTACATTACCTATTTTATATATATTTTTAAAACAAACCAACTCATCTTCTAAAAATAAAACGGGCCACATATATATAATATGGTAATATTATTATATATTTATAACTGATTACCTTTTTCAGCTAAAACACATTATTTTTATATTTTTTACCTAAAACAACTCATCTTATAAATATAGGACACATATATGGAAATCAAGTTATTGATAACCAATTACCTTTTTCAGCTAAATTATATTACCTATTTCATATATCTATTTAACTAAAACAAATCATTTTCTAAAAATAAGAGGGGCAATATATATATATATAATGGTAATATTATTATATATTTATAACCGACAGCTAAAACACATTATGTGTTTTATATTTTCTAACTAAAACAACTTATCTTCTAAATATAATACATGCAAAATAAATATACAATGGTAATATTGTTTTATATAAATATTAATAAATAACAAGTTATTCTTTTCAGCTAAAACAAATTACCTCTTTTATATTTTCTAACTTAAACAACTAATTTTCTAAAAGTAATGCAGACGTATATATAAAAAAATTAATATAATTTTATATAATTGTTAATAAGTAACTAATTGTCTTTTTAAGCATATTACCTGTTTATATTTTTTAACTGAAACAACTCATGTTCAAATTAAAAATAACACAGGCAAAATATAGATATATTGGTAATATTATTATATTAAACTTATGACATTCATGTTTATTATAAATTTTTTAACATTCAATTTAAACGAGATAATTAATTAAAATAAAAGTAATAGTATATTCAAATAAACTCGGTATATTGAACAAGCACATATTTTGATATTTGCACTTGAGTCCCTTTTTAGATTTTTAAGAGTAAAAAAATACGAATCATTAGATATGTTATTTTAAAATATTTTATATTTTAATATCTAAAATACTACTATTGATTATGTCAATAATATATTAAATTTAAATATTATATTGTTAGATTTATAAATCCAATATATATATATATATATATATATATATATATTAAAATTTTATCAAATTATATATAATAACTAAAATCTAAATCTAAATAAATAATAAGAAAATATTAAAGAAGACCGTGCATCGCACGGGATATAAGCTAGTATTTCATATATCTATTTAACTAAAACAAATCATTTTCTAAAAATAAGACGGGCAATATATATATAAAATGGTAATATTATTATATATTTATAACCGACAGCTAAAACACATTATGTGTTTTATATTTTCTAACTAAAACAACTTATCTTCTAAATATACTACATGCAAAATAAATATACAATGGTAATATTGTTTTATATAAATATTAATAAATAACAAGTTATTCTTTTCAGCTAAAACAAATTACCTCTTTTATATTTTCTAACTTAAACAACTAATTTTCTAAAAGTAATGCAGACGTATATATAAAAAAATTAATATAAATTTATATAATTGTTAATAAGTAACTAATTGTCTTTTTAAGGATATTACCTCTTTATATTTTTTAACTAAAACAACTCATGTTCAAATTAAAAATAACACGGGCAAAAGATAGATATATTGGTAATATTATTATATTAAACTTATGAAATTCATGTTTATTATAATTTTTTTAACATTCAATTTAAATGAGATATTTAATTAAAATAAAAGTAATAGTATATTCAAATAAATTCGGTATATTGAACAAGCACATATTTTGATATTTGCACTTGAGTCCCTTTTTAGATTTTTAAGAGTAAAAAAATACGAATCATTAGATATGTTATTTTAAAATATTTTATATTTTAATATCTAAAATACTACTATTGATTACGTCAATAATATATTAAATTTAAATATTATATTGTTAGATTTATAAATCCAATATATATATATATATTAAAATTTTATCAAATTATATATAATAACTAAAATCTAAATAAAAATAAAAAAATATTAAAGAAGACCGTGCATCGCACGGGATATAAGCTATATATATATATATCAATACTATTATATAATAGACGAAACATTAAAAGTTTGGTCGGTCGGTATGGTACGTTGTGATTTTACTTAATTGCCCTTTTTAAAATTTGTATATTTACTTAATTAACCTTACTTATTTATAGAAATATATTATTAAATAATAATATTACCTATTTATAACCAATTACCTTTTTCACCTAAAATGCATTATTTTTTTTATTTTTTCTAACAAATTCCCTTACTTTTTCAAATCTATCACGAGCAATTACCTTTTTTTAACTAAAACATGTTAGTTTTTCTATTTTTCCTTGCTAAAACTCCTCATTTTCCAAAAATATCATGGACAAACCTTTATTTATTTATTTATAAATCTAATATTATAATTATTTTTTTAAAAGTTTACTTATTTTAGCATGCCTACTTATTTTTCTTAACAAATGCAATTAGTAAAAATATTAAAATATAAATAATCAAATACCTATTTATAACCAATTACTTTTTCAGCTAAAACACATTATATATTTTTTCTAACAAAGTTCCTCATTTTCTAAATATATCACGGAAAAATGTCTTTTTCAATTTACTTTTTCTATTTTTCTCACTAAAATCCATTCTTTTTCTAAAAATATCACAGACAAACCCTTTACTTATTTATTTTAAAATGATTTTAAATAATTTAAATTATTAAATTTTAAAACCTCATTTTTCAAAAATATCACGGGCATTTACCTTTTTAAACTAAATATATGTTACATTTTTTATTTTTCCATACTAAAACCCCCATTTTTCCAAAAATATAACGAGCAAACCCTTACTTATTTATTTTAAAATCTGTTTTAATGTTTTTAATTAATTAAAAGTGTTTATCTATTTTTACATGCCTACTTATTTTTTTAAAAAAATACAATTAAAAAATAATAATAAAATAACAATTAAAAATACGTGCATTGCACGGGTTTTAAGTTAGTATATATATATAAAGGAGGATACACGAAAGGTTAGGTGGCGCCTCTAAGATCGTCTCAATCTATTTTTCTAATTTTCTAGAATTTTTGAATTTTAAATACTAATAAATCAAAAACTATTCTTTAAAATATTAGAAGTATAATAGGTGTTCGAATTTACTTAGTAGAAGAGTTCGAATTAATAGGTAAGACATAAAATTAAAAGTTCTATTTAAAGTATAATATCTGTTCGAATTTATAAAGGAGAATAATTCGAATTTATAGGTAAGCCATAGAATTGAAAATTCTATTGAAAGTAGAATAATGTTCGAATTTACAGAGGAGAAAAGTTCACATTTATAAAAAATACATACAATTATAAGTTTTATTAAAATTAAATAGGTATTTGTAAGACATAATTAAAAGTTCTATTAGAACTAGAATATGTGTACGAATGTATAAAGGAGAAAAGTTGGAATTATAGGAAAGATATATAATTAAAAGTTACATCAAAAGTAAAATAAGATTGTGAATTTATATATGTGTTTTTTCAACGAGAGAACGGCTTATTAGAAAAGAGTATGTTAACATGAAAATTAATATATAAGACAAGTATTCAATATATTAAATTTGAAATTTCGATCTTAACTAGGAAAACGTGTTTCACGGGAGGACGACTTATTAGGGAGAAACAAGTAATTATTATAATTCATTATATATACTAGCTTATAGCCCGCGCAATGCACGAATATTTTTTAATATTTTTTATTATATTAAATTAATAATTTTATTTTTATTATTTTTATATGTTTTAGTTTTTTAATTTTTAGTTTTATCAACATTTATAATTCTAAAATAAACTTTTTTTATTATATTGTTGATGAATTTCGAATCATGGATATTTTTTATTATATGACATTATATTAAACGGTTCTCATATTTTTGTTTTAAAATCCAACGATTCTTACTTTTTTGTAGTACTATCGTCTTATAACGACCAAAACTCTGGGTTTTTTAAACTAAAATTATAAGAGATAAAAATATTTTTTTTATATTTGTTACATTTTTAATGAAGTTCGAACATATCACGATTCTCATCTATTTATTTTAAAGTTTAATAATTCTTGTTTTTTATGGTATTATACCGTGATGACCAAATTTATGAATAAATTATGCAAGTATATATTTTTGTATAAATTATTTCGTGTTACGTTTAACCAGTGCAAAACACATATATTTTATGTATATTTATTCAAATTTATATGATTCAATATTTAAGTTCTTTGTTAATTTCTGAAATAAGGAATATCAATATGGTATTGCGGTGATTTGAAATTTAAATTTTTGTTAGTATGTTATGAGTATGAGAATAAAGATCTCGACTCCTGAGATAGTAATTGATCATTTAAGTGAATTATATTAATCCTAATTTATAAACAAATCAAAATATAAATATGTTGAGTTTAACCTCGTGATCTTTGTTCTTCGTAAGTATTACATTCAAAATTATCATTAATGAATATAAAACTCTCAATTTTTAATAATATTTTGATATTATCATTTTACGTTTGTTATATGTAAAATAATATAATATAATTTGGATGAATCAACGTGTTATGTCCATTTAAAAAAAAGTGTTGTAATTTGTACAGTAAAATTTACAACATAAATTCATTTACATGATTTCTCATACGTCTCTTGTAACATACATAAAATACAGTCTACATGTATTATTGTTATCCATGGTATTTTTTTTTGAAACGCCAGATTATATTACGAAAAGAGACTGCGTACATGGGCCTGATTGCTCTATCTCCTTCAAAAGACCTACTGGAACCTATAGACCAAAATCAACTACAAGGAGATGAGGCTAAAACAGAGACAAAACAGTCATACATAACTTCTAGAAGACTTACATAACATAAAGCAAGTTAACAATGGACTACATAATTAAAGCTTTGCCTTTTGTTAGGAATATGTTGTTCTTGATGATAAACATAAAACACTTAGTAGAATTTGTGTAAAGTAATTTGTAGCTGTCAACGGAATGGTATGCTTTGCAGCAATCCGTTGACAGGTAGCTCATCAACGAAATGAGTGATGTAGCAATGACATTGTACAATACTTCATAGCTTGATATGTAGTTTTGTTGTAGGTATTAGATAGGTTTTCTAAGTCTTGTTGACTAAGTACTAGATAGGCAAAATAGGTTGGTTAATTGTAAATACATCATGCCTTGTAATTTTGCCTAAGTGAAGACCTGTCAACAGAATGAAGATTATCCTATCAACGGTATAGAGTTTACTCATCAACGGAATGAAGATTATCCTATCAACGGTATAGAGTTTACTCATCAACGAAATGAAGAATAAAGCTATCAACGAAACACATCTCCCTACTATCAACGAATCATTATTGCTTTTCTGAATATTTGACAAAGTGATAGTGACAGTTCTCTGACTGCTCAAAAGGTGATGTAGAAGGGTACAGTGCATTGGAAACCATTAAAATGGACATTGGAAATAAGGAAACATCCCAGTTTCCATTTGGGTTCTTGGAATGAACTATTATATGCAAAAGACAAGGATACTCAAGAACCACTGGACAAAGGGATGAAAAGCAAACTATTGGCGGTTACTCATTGTACTTTTAGTGTAGCCAAAAATAGAGTTGTAAACTTGGGCTTATATAACCAAGTGTAGCAGTTACTTTAAAAATTGGAGAAGAAAAACAAATAGACTGTATTAGCTATCTTTGAGAGCAATCTTCTCTACATTCTTGTAACTGAGCAGCTGTGTACATCTTTGTATCACAGATTATTTCCGCAATAAAAACACTTCATTTGGATCATCAAACAATCCAACTGAATTATTTACTTCTTGTGATTTTATTTAATCAGTTCAGTTTTTATTATTTAATTTGAAGTTAAAGAAAATATCTAGAATTGTATTCAACCCCCCCCCCTTCTACAATTCTGTTAGGTCATTTGGGATTAACAATTGGTATCAGAGCAAGCTTCTAACATACAAGAAGTTTAAAGATCAAGACCAAAACAGATACCATGGTGAAGAAGGATGCAGGTGTGAAGATACCAGTTCTAGACAAGGACAATTACTTTCACTGGAAAGTAAAAATGCATCTACATCTCATGTCTATGGATGAGAGATATGTAGAATGCATTGAGAGAGGTCCACATGTTCCTATGGGAATGAGATCTAGAGTTGGACTACCAGATGATGCTCCTGATGTAGAAATTCCTAAACCTGTCTCAGAATGGACTGCTGAAGATGCTGCAGAAGTCCATAAGGATAAAAGAACCATGAACATTCTGTTCAATGGTTTGGAACAAGAGATGTTCGACAATGTTATCAACTGTACCACTGCTAAAGAAGTATGGGACACTGTTAGAACACTTTGTGAAGGAACTGAGCAAGTAAGGGAAAACAAAATGCAACTCCTCATACAACAATATGAGAATTTTCATTTCAAGGCTGGTGAAACCCTAAATGACACGTTTAGTAGGTTTCAAAAGCTTCTGAATGGATTAAAGTTGTATGGGAGGGTCTACCAAACTAAAGACTCAAACCTCAAATTTCTTAGAGCTCTTCCAAAGGAATGGAAGCCTATGACTGTTTCTCTAAGAAACACACAAGAGTACAAAGATTACACACTTGAGAGGCTTTATGGAACATTAAAGACATATGAGCTGGAAATGGAGCAAGATGAAGAAATTGAGAAGGTACAGAGGAAGGGTGGATCTGTTGCATTGGTTGCATCTGTGAACAAACTTGAAGAAGACAATGAAGAGACTGTTAAAGCTACAACTAGTCGAGCTAGTTGCAAGAGTGATGTCAGCAAGGGCAAAGGAAAATTGACAGAAGAGGAAGAGCCAGCCAACTTGGATGACTTAGATGAGATTGATGACCATATTGCATTTCTGTCAAGAAAATTCTCTAAGTTAAAGTTCAAGAGAAACTCAGACTCAAGACCACCAAGGAGAGACTCTCAACCTAACAAAAGTAATTGGGTTGACAAGTCTAAGATTAAATGTTTCAACTGTGGAACCCTTGGTCATTTTGCTGGGGATTGCAGAAAACCTAAAGTTGAGAAGGGCAACAGGAGTTTTGAGCCTGTTGACTACAAGAAGAAATATTTTGAACTTCTCAAGCAAAAGGAAAAGGCTTTTGTGTCAAAAGAGTATGATTGGGCTGGTAATGATGAAGATTCTGATGAAGATGTTGAATATGTCAATTTGGCTCTAATGGCTGACAATCATGAGCAAGAAGCAAGTTCCTCAAGCAATCAGGTAACTACTACTAATCTTTCTGAGCTTTCTTTAGAGGAATGCAATAGTACAATTAATGACATGTCTACTGTATTGTACAATTTGCGTGTTTCTCTTAAATCACTTACAAAGGAGAATTCTAGAATTAAGGAGACTAATCATCTCTTAAGTGATAGGAATGCCATGTTAGAAGCACAACTCATTGATTTTGAGAAAATGAGGCGTGTCAGTAGGGATGCTAAGAAGGAACTTGAAGCAGTCTTGGAAAGGGAACAAATTCTTAAGGTTCAATTAGAATCTGAACAGAGAGTGATTGCTAAATGGAAGGATTCTAGGAATGTTGCTAATAACATCATAAATGTTCAAGGAATGGAATCCTTTTGTGAGCAGTCATGGAAGAAAAACAAAGAGAAGCTAGGATATGTTGATGAAGTCCTAGAATCAGAAAAAGAGTCAACAAACAAGAATGATCACTTGTTGGAGGTTGATGTGTCAACGGATCATGCTGTTCCGTTGACAGATGAACCATCAACGGATCAGGCTGTTCCGTTGACAGGGGAAAAGAAACAGAAACTCACCAGACTTAATGACAAGTATGGTCCTGTCACCAAGAACTTTGTTCAAGGTGAGTCTAGTAAAACTAAGAAAGTTGAGAAGCATGTCGAAAGAGCTAATGTAGGTCACTTGTCTAACAAGCAATTGAAAGACAAGTCAGAGAAAGTTCAAGTTGAGACTAAAGCCAATAAAAAGAATAACAGAAATGGAAAAGTAGGGATTAACAAGCACAACAATTACACACCTGATAAATATGCACCTAGAAAGACATGTGTTAATTGTGGTAGTGTTAATCATTTGTCTACTAATTGCAAGTCTGTTAAGAAACCTGCTAATGTGAAAATGCCTAAGTCTGCATTGAATGTTTCTATGCCTGCAATGCCTGTTATGCCTAACATCTTTGCTCCATATGCACAGTATCAGAATCTATATGCTAGTATGCCATTTGTGCCTAACCCTTACATGAATATGTTTAACATGCCACAAATGCCATGGAATAACATGTTTGTTCCTCCAACTATGCATGCTGTGAATGAAACTGTGAGCAACCCTCAAAGATCAACACCTAAGACAAAGGTTGATTTAACTCAATCTGAGCCACAAGTAAAAAATGATTTGAGAGGGAAATCAAAGGCTAACAAGACAGGACCCAAGGAAACTTGGGTACCAAAATCAACTTGATTTGGTTTTATTGTGTGCAGGGAAACAAAAGGAATCTTTGGTACTTGGATAGTGGTTGTTCAAGACACATGACTGGTGATTCTACCCTGCTCACAGAGTTTCAGGAAAGAGCTGGCCCTTGTATTGCTTTTGGAGATGACATCAAAGGCTACACAAAGGGATATGGCGTGATTTCAAAAGAGAATGTCATCATTGATGAGGTTGCATTGGTGGATGGTCTAAAGCACAACTTGCTTAGTATCAGCCAACTCTGTGACAAAGGATTTTTAGTTACTTTTTCTAAGGAAGCCTGTGTTGTTTCAAAAGGTGGAAACAACAATGTGGTCATGACTGGATTCAGAAGAGGGAATGTGTACATTGCTGACTTTAGTAGCACAAGTCCAGATACAATCACTTGTCTTTTTAGCAAGACAAACAAGGATGAAAGTTGGCTGTGGCACAAGAAACTATCTCATCTGAACTTCAAAGTTATGAATGATTTGGTAAGGAAGGATCTTGCTAGAGGAATTCCACAGGTGGAATTTTCCAAGGATGGTTTGTGTGATGCCTGTCAAAAAGGGAAACAAAAGAAGGCATCATTCAAAACCAAGACAGAATCATCAATTGTCCAACAGCTTGAGTTACTTCATATGGATTTATTTGGCCCTGTAAATGGCATGTCAATTTCAAAGAAGAAATACTGTCTTGTGATTGTTGATGATTTCTCTAGATTTACTTGGACTTTCTTTCTGCACTCTAAGGATGAGGCAAGTGAAATCATTATCAATCACATCAAGATGGTAAACAACAGTCCTGACATCAAAGTAAGAAGAATCGGGAGTGACAATGGGACAGAGTTCAAGAATTCAACAATGAAGTTGTTCTGTGAGGAAAATGGAATTGTGCATGAGTTTTCAGCTGCGAGAACACCACAACAAAATGGTGTAGTTGAAAGGAAAAACAGAACACTCATTGAAGCTGCAAGGACAATGCTAGATGAATCAAAGTTACCTACTTATTTTGGGATGAGGTAGTTAATACAGTTTGCTTCACTCAGAATATTTCTTTGATTAATCAAGCCAAAGGAATGACCCCTTATCAATTACTCAAAAGAAAGAAGCCACTACTGGATTTTCTTCATGTTTTTGGATGCAAGTGTTTTGTATTGAGAAATCAAGCTGAGCATTTGGGAAAGTTTGAAACAAAAGCAGATGAAGCAATATTTGTGGGATATGTAGCAGGGAAAGCTTACAGAGTCTATAATCTCAGAACCAACATTGTTATGGAATCTATACATGTTGTTTTTGATGATCTTAAAATTCAAGGTCTCTGTGATGAAGGTTTCCATGAAAGTCTTTCTTTTGAGAATGAAGAAGGAGATCAAGTGAATCATGTCAAGGCTATTGAGAAACAGCCTAAAGTTGTTGTATCTAGCACAGATGAAAGCAGCAGTGAAGATGAAATTGCTGCATTAAGATTGAAAAGAATAGCTGCTAGCAGACCAAATGGTCATTTCGTTGAGAGTCATGATGGTGGATTCGTTGACAGTCAGAATGAGCGTGTCGTTGACAGTCAAAATGGTCATACCGTTGACAGTCACAGAAATGCCTCTAGAAGTGATCAATTAGAGACAACAAACTCAGGGGGAGTTTCTCAAGGACATTTATCCAATCAAGGCAACCATGATCATGAAGCTACTTCTTCAAGAGCAAATCTTCCTTCCTCAAGGAAATGGACTAAAGATCATCCCTTTGAACTTATTATAGGTGATGTTTCTTCAAAAGTCCAAACTAGAAGAGCAACTCAAGAGGAATGCCTATATAGTAGCTTTCTGTCTCAAGATGAGCCAAAGTTGAGGATGCACTTCTAGATCCAGATTGGGTTTTAGCTATGCAAGAGGAGCTAAACCAATTTGAGAGAAACAATGTTTGGAAGCTGGTGCCCAAGCCTAAAGACAGGAGTGTCATAGGCACAAAATGGGTGTTCAGAAACAAGATGGATGAAAATGGCATAGTCACAAGGAACAAAGCTAGACTAGTTGCTAAAGGCTACTCACAGGAAGAAGGAATTGATTTTGATGAAACTTTTGCTCCTGTTGCAAGACTAGAAGCAATAAGAATCTTTCTGGCCTATGCAGCTCATGCCAATTTCAAGGTCTATCAAATGGATGTGAAGAGTGCTTTTCTGAATGGGGAATTGGAAGAGGAGGTATATGTGAGTCACCCTCCTGGTTTTGAAGATGATGATTTTCCAGAGTATGTATACTTTCTCCTCAAAGCACTCTTTGGTTTGAAGCAAGCACCTAGAGCCTGGTATGACACTCTTTCACAGTTTCTTCTAGAGAATCACTTCACTAGAGGTACTGTGGATAAAACTCTCTTTCACAGAATTGTGAATGACTCTACTATACTTGTTCAAATTTATGTAGATGACATAATTTTTGGGTCTACAGATGTGAAACTTTGTCAAAAGTTTGCCAAGCTTATGCAAAGTAAATATGAAATGAGCATGATGGGAGAATTAACCTATTTTCTTGGTCTTCAAGTAAAACAGGTTAATGAAGGCATATTCATTAGTCAAACAAAGTACATTCATGATTTGCTGAAGAAATTTGATCTAATGGATTGCTCTCCCGCCAAAACTCCCATGCCTACTGCCACTAAACTTGAATTGAATACTAAGGAAAAATCTGTGGACATTTCAAGTTACAGAGGCATGGTAGGCTCACTTTTATATTTAACAGCTAGTAGACCTGATATTATGTTTGCTACATGTCTTTGTGCTAGATTTCAAACTGATCCTAGGGAATCCCATTTAGTTGCTATTAAAAGAATTTTCAGATATCTCAAAGGAACACCAAACCTTGGCATTTGGTATCCTAGAGAATCTGGCTTTGAACTAATTGGTTATTCAGATGCAGATTATGCAGGATGTAAAATTGACAAGAAAAGCACAACAGACACCTGTCAATTCCTAGGAAACAAGCTTGTGTCATGGTTCAGCAAGAAACAAAACTCAGTTTCTACCTCCACAGCTGAGGCTGAGTACATTGCAGCTGGAAGTTGTTGTGCACAAATTTTATGGATGAAAAATCAACTACTTGATTATGGATTAAGAGTTGAGAAAATTCCTATTTTCTGTGACAACACTAGTGCTATTGCCATTACTGAGAATCCAGTACAGCATTCAAGGACCAAGCACATTGACATCAAGTACCATTTCATTAGAGAACATGTTATGAATGGTACTGTGGAGTTACATTTTGTTCCAAGTGAACAACAACTTGCAGACATCTTTACCAAGCCACTTGATGAATCAACATTCTCAAGATTAGTAAGTGAGCTAGGTATGCTAAATTTCTCCTAATTATTTTTGAGATTTTTGCAAGTTACAATGCAGCCAGAAATTTGCTAGGTTTTTCTGTGAATTAATTTTCTAAGGAAAAAGTGAAATTTTGTCTAAGTCAAAATTACTATGTCAACGAAACGCATCATTTCTTTGACAGCCTTAGTACTTTTCTGGGTGTTCCGTTGACAGCACTTTTATATCAACGAAACGCAGCTTTATCAACGAAATAGGCAGAGGCCTCAAACGGTCAATTCTGATTCGTTGATATAGTTTAGTTAATCTTAACCGTTGAAAGCTGACACGTCTTTTACCACGATCTATACATACACCCCTCTAAGTATAAATCGTGGTAATACTCTAAAAGTAACGGTTATATTTTTTTTTAAAGCCAATCCAGTAATTTTCATTGATTATTGGACTTAATTTCTGAGAATTTTTGGGGGAGTATTTAAGAAATTCTATTTTCTTTAATTCTTTTCTACCTGTTCTCAAAAATTCCAAAGGCTTTTCTTTCTTCTTCTCTCTAACAATCAATTCAGTTCAAAGCTTTTCTTCACTCAACAATGGCACCCATAGTCAAGCTTATGTCAGCAGGAGGGTTCATTTATGAAAAGAACAATGCTATTCCATTTGTTGTCAAGGAAAGTCCGAACAGAATCTTTTTCAAGATGATGGACTTCATGATGAATTGCAAGTTGAGCTATGCAATGTTTCACTCAACTCCGCTCTACAATGAGATAATCGAGGAGATTTGGACCTCATGTGAGTATAGTGGAACAAACTGCACACTACAATTCACCATTCAAGGTAAAGAGTATATAGTTAATTCTGATGTATTGCAAGCATGTCTACAAATTCCTGAAAATAACTGTAATGCTTTGCCTACATATAATGAAATGATTAACATGCTAAATTCTATAAACTACTCTTTGCCTACTGATAATTTGGGTAAGATTATTAGGAGAGGTTTGGTTAAGGAATACAGTTATTTAGCTGATGCATTCATTAAGGTCCTTTCTGGAAAGATTAGCAATTTTGATGCATTAACTAATTCTATGTTGATTCTCTTAACCATGCTCCTAACTGATAGATATTACAACTTTAGCACCCAACTTATGAATGAAATTGGTGCTAAGTTGGGTGATAAGGCTAATAGGAAAAAGAATATCTATTATGCTAGGTTTCTGATGATGTTGGCTAATCATGTTAGTCCAACACCATTAGTTATCTCTAACCCTGTTTCCAGGTTTGAGTGCTTTGTGCAAGAGAAGAGGGTTTTGACAGATATACTGAGACTTAACCACAATGGTGATGTCCCAGTGGTGTATCTGCCCATCATTGAGGTAACTACTTCTAACCCTGTTAGTGTAATTGTTACTTCTATTGTTTCACCCACCCATGTTGCTATGGAGTCTGTAGCTGTGTCCCAACAGGCTCCTGCCCCAGCAACAAAACCTAAATCTAAGAAATCCTCCAAGCCAACCTCAGGTGCTTCTCAAAAGGCACCTGTTGCAAAAACTACTTCACAACCAAAGGGGAGTGATTCTGGAGTTGTGAGAGGTGAGGGAAGGGGTGAAAATCAAAGAAACCCCAAGAATAAGGAAGGAAAGGATAGTGTGTCCCAGCCAAGCCCCATTGTGTCTTCCCAACAAGGCACAATGAGTAAAATGGATTTAAACACAAGTCTAGTTGCATCCTCCCAAAAGGATGTGATTATTGAAACAAGCTCTCCTCCAAGAGCACACTCCAAGAGGGTAAGGGACACTTCAAGCCCACAGTCTACATTTTCCCAATACCAAAGGAGAGTGAAGCATAAATCCAAGGGTACACAGGGTGCACACACTCTGGAAGCAACACTTCCAGTTTCACATATTCAGTTTGATGTAACCCCTATTATTACTCTGGGGTTACAGTCCCATTCTCTAAACATCAATCTTGAACCAACTACACACAATTCACCAACTCAGTCATTAGATGTGGACATGATCCACTCATCTATTCCTGATTCTCCAACTCTTATCTTGGAGAAGCCCCACTATGAAGCCGGTGGTCATCACTTGTTAAGTGATTTGTTGGGCCATCAACCAATTTTTTCTGAAGCTGCAAGAAGATCTGTGGACCCCAATCTCATATCAATCACCACAGATTCAATTGTAATTTCACTTTCTCAAAATGCTTTATTGACTTCATCAACGAAACAGCCTCTTTCGTTGACAAGTGTTTCTTCATCAACGGTATCCATACCGTTGACAGTTCAAACTACCATTCCGTTGATAGGTCATTCTACACCTCTTATTGAAAATCAAGTTGTTTCCACAACTAGTGTAGATGACCTGGTGGTAGTTGAGACACTTTTAGGTTTGAGAGGGAGTGAAACTGAGAGGCTGGCTTGCAGCCAGGCAAAAGGAGAGAATGAGAGTGAGAGGCTGGCTATTTCTTCCAGCGAGGCAAAAGGAGAGGTTGAGTGTACCACCTTAGTAGGTGAAGGTGAGGGTGTGAGAGGTGTGAGCCATGGGGAGCCCATGATGAAAGAAAAGAGTGGAGAGAGAGAAGGGACTACAGGAGTCATAAGGGAGGAAGCAGCCATTGCTAGTGAGTTTATGGGGGTCAATGAGGGAGAAAGGGAACTTACTTTCCAAGAGCATTATCAACAAACTCTGGATAGTATTTCTCTGGATCTTGAGACCTTTACTCATCCTGTGCCAGCCTATCAAATTATGGCTCAGCAGGGCAATGTGGAGGCAGAGAGGTCACTAAACCTAATTCATACAACTGCATTAATTCAAAGAGCAAAGGATGCCTTGACCAATCTATCTCCAGGAGCTGCAGCTAGTGGTGACTTTGATTTTTCTGATGACGAGGACAGCTTTGGTGACAATCTACAGGTGGCCACTACTTCACAGACTGGGACTTCTGTGGTGCCTCCTAGACCTAGCTGTCTTTCTCAGGATGGTCATGGAAGAATCAACCTGGATGCTGCAATCACTAGACAGTACACTGAAGCCTCCTTGGCTCATGAATCTGTTAGTGTTGAAAACAAGCCTTTCTACAAAGCCATTATGGACTCCTTGGAGATTCAAAGGCTACAAATGTTGCAGACCAGGATGGAAGCAAGGGACATCAAGGACTCTGTTGAGAACTTGAAGAATGCTACAGAAAGGAGGCTTGATGAGAAGCTTCCCCTTCTCACTGTATCCAAGATGAACAGGTTTTTCTCCAAGGAACCTGAAGTGTCCTCATCTTTGAAGACTCTTTCCTCTAGAGTGGACAAAGTAGAGGCTACACTTTCTCAAATGCAAAAGGAACAGGAGAAACAGACTCAACTCCTAACTCAGCTTTTGGCAGCTCAGGGACTCCCTATCATCTCTCTTGATGATAACAAAAAGGGGGAGAAATCTAAGGAGCTTGATATACAAATCACAAAGGTTTTGGTCCCAGCCATTTCCTTACCAGAAGAGCCATTAGCTATGGGGGAGTCAGGGAAAAACAAGCTTGATGGCATTGACCTAATTCAGCAAGCATCAATGAGGCTTCAGCTTGCAAAACAGATACAAGACCACTGGTCTAGCATAGATGCAAGGGTCAAGAAAATTGCTGGAGCTTCAAAGACAAATCAGCCATCAACGGATCAAGCTACCTTTACAGAACCATCAACAAATGCAATGGTGATAGTATCAATGGAGCCACAGTTCAAGAGTTCATATGTTATAGAACCCCTTCAACATGGAGTCTTTCAAGATTCAAGAAGTGAGAAAGGGCAATCTTCATGCTTTAGGGATGTGGATGCAAGAGGGATATCTCCATTATCACCTGCCAAACCCAAGGGCAAAAACATTGCAAGGATATTTTATCCTCCACCTAAGCCAGATGAGTTCAAAGTCCTAGGGAAGCTGATCATTGAAAGCAAAGAGAGCAATCATCCAAGCATAAGGAACAAAAGGGCCATCATCTACAGGGATAGCAAGGAAATTTGCATTTGGGTTGGTCACCCAAATTTTGCTAAGGCCAAAGCTGAAGAATCTGAAAGGGCAGCAATGCAAGCACTTGCAGTTGCTCAATCACTTGAAGATGAAGAAACCCTACAGGAAGAAAAGGCTAAGGATGAAGCTAAGGAAGCTGGAAATAAAAGGAAGAGTGCAAGGCAACCAAAGGCTAGAGCTAAAACGAATCTGAACTTTGATAAAGATGATTCCCAGGACACTGCTCAAGACTCTTCAACAACAATTGCACATCAAATTCCTGTTGATCTACCTCTTGAGGGAAAGTTGGCTTGTGATCCTGCACATCCTGTCAACTTTCATGATCAACCAATAATTCCAAAAGAGGAGCCTTTTGAATTTGATGAGGCCTACTTTCCAAAGTTCCTATTTGAGAAGGATCAACCAATGAAGACAAAGAAAAGGGCTGTCAAGGCAAAGCCAGTGTTTGTGAGAAAGCCACAACCTCAGAAACCCCCTGCAATTCCAGAGGACTGCATGTACATTGCTGACATCAGGGAAGAATCCAGTTTACATCTTGATATAGATAACCTGGTGGACGTAAGGGGCATTGCAGCTTCTCAAAAATTGCCTGAGAGACTAGTTTTTGTATTCAAGGGTGGTAGAGAACAAGTGTGGCCTCACTACAGAATTTTAGGAGAAGACTATCAAACACTACTCTCAGTGTTTAGATGCTTGAAGAAGGACTTTGGCTTCACCAAAACAGCCAAGTCTGAGGTGGTCTCCAAAATTTGTCAGATAAAGGCTAGCTGGAACAAGCCTGAGGCTCTTCCCAGGATTCTTAGAGTGCCCTCAACAGGAAAGAAGATCCATCTTCAACCATACTGGATGATGGAATTTAAGGACAAGGACAATTGTAGAAGATTCTTCAGGATGGAAGACCAGCTGGATAAGGCATCTAATCAAACTCTAAAGTTTATGAAATCCATGCTTGGTGATCAAGATGAAGAAGAGAAAATCTTTTACAGAAGGTTACAGGTCCAAATTGAGGAAAACAACTCTAAGAGAGGGAAGCAGACTATGCCACAAAGAAGACACAAATGAATCATTTGCTCAGACTAGAGGAGCACTTTTGGGCATTAGTCTTGTAAGTCTTGTATTTTGCCTAAAATATTATGAAGCTTAAAGCATTTTCTACTTTTGTAATTTATGATGTATCTCAGTGTTTTTGTTATCATCAAGTCTCTTGATTTATGGCTGTTATTCTATCAGTCATAAATTGGGGGAGATTGTTAGAAATATGTTGTTCTTGATGATAAACATAAAACACTTAGTAGAATTTGTGTAAAGTAATTTGTAGCTGTCAACGGAATGGTATGCTTTGCAGCAATCCGTTGACAGGTAGCTAATCAACGAAATGAGTGATGTAGAAATGGCACTGTACAATACTTCATAGCTTGATATGTAGTTTTGTTGTAGGTATTAGATAGGTTTTCTAAGTCTTGTTGACTAAGTACTAGATAGGCAAAATAGGTTGGTTAATTGTAAATACATCATGCCTTGTAATTTTGCCTAAGTGAAGACCTGTCAACGGAATGAAGATTATCCTATCAACGGTATAGAGTTTACTGATCAACAGAATGAAGATTATCCTATCAACGGTATAGAGTTTACTCATCAACGAAATGAAGAATAAAGCTATCAACAAAACACATCTCCCTACTATCAACGAATCATTATTGCTTTTCTGAATAGTTGACAAAGTGATAGTGACAGTTCTCTGACTGCTCAAAAGGTGATGTAGAAGGGTACAGTGCTTTGGAAACCATTAAAATGGACATTGGAAATAAGGAAACATCCCAGTTTCCATTTGGGTTCTTGGAATGAACTATTATATGCAAAAGACAAGGATACTCAAGAACCACTGGACAAAGGGATGAAAAGCAAACTATTGGCGGTTACTCATTGTACTTTTAGTGTAGCCAAAAATAGAGTTGTAAACCTGGGCTTATATAACCAAGTGTAGCAGTTACTTTAAAAATAGGAGAAGAAAAACAAATAGACTGTATTAGCTATCTTTGAGAGCAATCTTCTCTACATTCTTGTAACTGAACAGCTGTGTACATCTTTGTATCACAGATTATTTCCGCAATAAAAACACTTTAGTTGGATCATCAAACAATCCAACTGAATTATTTACTTCTTGTGTTTTTATTTAATCAGTTCAGTTTTCATTATTTAATTTGAAGTTAAAGAAAATATCTAGAATTGTATTCAATCCCCCCTTCTACAATTCTGTTAGGTCATTTGGGATTAACACCTTTCCATGAGCATAAAATTCAGGTTAAAAGAGGCCTGTCACTTCTGGGTTGCCAAAAACAATGTATCCTGCCTCCACCTCATGAACTGGAACTGTTATCGGACCCTCCATGTTGTTATCCACCGCAAAGTAGTCTTCGTGGAAAGCGTATCCTCCATGGATCACACCTCCTCATGTCAACTGGTTAGAACCAAAATCGACTAGGTCTTCTTCATCACTCATTATTTCGATGTCTTGGTAGAGAGGATTGGTGGTTCCAAAGCCCAAGTCTAAGCTCAAAAGTTCCTCAACCGCTCCTACTGGCCTCTTAAAGGTGTATAGCTATTGGAATTTTTCTCCCCCCAATTTGGCTAATTAATGTAAGCAATGGTACAAATCCACCTAGGATCATGTAGCAGAATGTAAATTTGCTTTACAATTTTTGCTATTTCCTGCTCCTGAGGAGTAATGAGAGGGAGGTTTTTGATGACTTTAAAGGCATCTAAGTTATCAGTCTCATGGATGATTTCCTTGTAGTTGTCTTCGAAACCTTTCTTGAGCCCATGGTGAATAGCGTTCAGATTATTTTCAAGAGAGGATTCTGTAGGGAGGACTCCAGTTGAGAGTTTGAGAAGTTCGCCTTCGGAATTTCTGATTATCATTAGGGTATGGAATGAACAGAGTTGCACCATGGACATTAACTTTAACCGCCCCAGGTGGAGGAAGGAGCCAGTGGAACTGCATAGTTACTTAGGTAGAGAGAGGTTTTGATTGTGCAAAAGATAGAAGGGTAGTGAAGAGACTGGCTTGAATTTATAGGGGTGCATGAACTCTCTAGAGAAAATAAAGAAAATTAAATTGGAAATGATGAATAATCTGAAAAGTTTGCATGCTGCTCTTTATTTTTTCTCAAGAAAGGCGTGTATCTGTTGCCCAATAGGAGGGGGGGGGGGGAATTGTAGTTCCAAAAAAAGTTATCATTATACCTGAGGAGAGATAATAATCCTGGAGACAATCTTGGATTATGGGAAAAGGATATAGATTAGCTCAAATACCTGTAACCAACATAGACATAATCTCTATTTCCAGCTTGATGTGATCTTTCTGATTTTTGTCCCATTTTTAGCCAAATAATCAGCCTCCGAATTAATCTCTCTTTCACATTGAATGACAATAATATTTGAATATTTGGCCTCACCATTTTTATTTATCATGAACTCCCGTGATAACCAATAAGAATATGTGCAAATTACTAAGAATGCATTTATGAAAACTAAATTACTGAACTCTTCCAATAAAAAATAAAGAGCCTTTGATTCTGCTTCTAACAGGGTCGAGGCTATAGTAGGACCTGAGAATAAAAAAGCTTTACTTTTGTTTTTGTCCAGAATAATTTCACCGATTCCCGCCTTGATTTCGTTCTGGCTGTTAACATACCCAGACCCATCCACAAAACCCACCATCCCGAACTTGGATAACAGTAATCTCAAAAGATTTTCTTTCTTATTTAAAATCTGTATTTTAATAAATCCCAATGGATTTAAAATCCAAAGATTTTCGAAACCTTACGTATAATTTGAGATTGTGCCTTTAGATTTAAAACAATTGAAAGTTGTGGTCTTAAGCATCAAATGCATGTATCTACTATCTTTTATTTTATTTTGGAATGTACATTCATTTCTTGTCCTCCAAATTGACCATAGTGTTGAGACCACAAAAATGTGCCAATGATCACCCAATTTTTTTGGGTGTCTAGCTGATAGAATCGAAGAGAGATTGAATTGATCCCTTAGCAATGAGAACGTATGTAGGTTTAACCAACTGGCTAAGATAGACCAAAAGGTGGTTGCTCATGGACAGAGCCAAAAAAGATGATTTAAATCCTCTACTGAGTTCCCACACCAAGCACAAAATGCTTCCATATTTATATCTCTTCGAGCGAGAAATGATTTGGTTGGGAGGACACCATGTTGGATTTTCCAGAGAAAGATTTTGACTACTGGTGGAGTTTTAATCTTCCAGGTCCAAGACCATAAATCTCTTGGTTGTTGAAATGGTTCTGTTTATAACTTATATCCCAAGGAAGTCTTGTAAGAACTATTATTAACCTTCTATACTACCGAATCCTCCATTTCTCTGGGAATAGTACTAAAGATTATTACATGTAATTCTGATTCTTGTTCTAACTCCCATTGTCGAAGAGGACGCCTCCATAAAATCAAGTCTTGACTGACATGCCTCTGCCAAATTTTTAGCCTTTTCTCTACTGAGATCATTTTGTATACACAAAGAATGTATAATCTCTGAAATCTATCCTTGAGTGAAGCTCCTCAAACCAAATGTCTTCCCAAAAAAGAATTTTAGTTCCTCGATCTAATTTCCATCTAAAATCCGTTCTTGAGAAAAGTTTCAGGTTATTTTGCTCCGCAGCTGATAAAATGCTTTTCATAATAGGAGATAAAGCGATATATTGACGATCTCTAATTAACTCCCATTCTCCATACTTGTTTTGCAAAATGTTACACCAGAAACTTCCATTTTTCCTTTCGAGGCCTCCACCACCATTTTGCCAACAGAGCTATGTTTCTTTTTCGCAGAGATGAAATCCCTAACCCTCCTTCTCTTTTGTTCTTATAGATTTTATCCCAGCTTAGAAGATGCATTTTTCCTGTGTTTTGGGGCAGTCCTTTCCAAATGAAATCCCTCCTGATCTTATCTAATCTCTTTATCACAGTGCTAGGGACTTTGTAGAGATTTAACCAATAAATAGGAATGCTATTAAGTACCGCTTTCAGAATAATGAGCCTTCTAACAATTGAGGTGCTCAAAATTTTCCATTTTTGAAGCCGTTTGTGGAATTTTCCTATTAGAGGTTCCCAGAAGCTTTTTGAACTTGGAGATTTTCCTATTGTATTTCCCAAATAAGTGAAAGGCCAGGATCTTATTTTGTATTCTAGGATATCAGCCCATGCCTGCAATCTTGGCTGATTAGAACTATCTCCATAGATGAAGCTTTTCTGGAAGTTGATTTTTAGTCCTGTTGCAAGTTCAAAAAGCTTGAGCACCAATTTAATTCCTTTGACTGACTGAGTGTCATCTTTGATAAAAAAAATAATATCATCTGCGAATTGCAGATGAGTAAGTACATTAATAATTTTATAATATTGTAACTGATATGAATTGATATCTTGATCTTCGGTTTAAATATTATTATCTAACTAGAACTACCCATAAATTGTAGTTAAAAAAGAGTTACGAATTTTTACATATTTCTCTCTTATTAATATTAAAAATCCAATTATATTTAGTTTCAATTATCAAAATACCTTTTTTATTATTTAAATATAATTCTACTATTAATCAAATATATTTTAAATATTAGATCTAACGGTTCTCAGGTCTTTATTATTTTGGTCGTATAGTGGTCATACAGACCGACTACCAAAATTTTGGATAAGATCTCCCTTACGTATATTATATATAAGGATTTAATTATAAGCCAACATGGCTTTCAACCCTATTTAGTAAATTACTGATATATCCCTTTACTAAATTAATGTTAAAAGGTTGAAATTGGTCTTTCAAGGAATTGAACTCATGACCTTTGTAATAATACTAACAACTTTAGTTCACATGTAAAACCATTGCACCAAATCAAATTTTGATACCTCTTCGTACACAAAAATTATGTTTTATATATTCTCTTTAATATTTATTCTAAGATTAATTCAAGATAAAATTATCATGATATTCATTTTTTTTCAATAATTAGATAGGAAATAATTTGAGTAATCTAGAAATGTAACGAAATATATTATTGGGGAACATGGATTTTCACATTATTTTTGACATGTCTAAATCATGCAATTGTGCACATGAAAGGAATATTTAGTATTTAGATTTTTGGTGCACCAAATTATATGAACAAGTACGGAAAATTTAGTCATGACTATCGTCTCTTTGTAATTTGTAGTATTAATATTAAAAAAATATTATTGGTCATCCCCCAGTTGGAGAACTTCAGACTCAACACAACCACACCACCATAATAAGAAATTTAATATTTAGATTTGGATTTTTGATGCCCGAAATACATGAAAGAATAGTATTGGTGTTCGATAAAGTAATATTCATGAATTTTATATAATAATAATACTTATAATTGTAATAAATATTAAAATAAGGGTGCAAATCATTTTGTGGATAATAAGATTTGAAATTATATTTTTATATAACTAAATTTTTATATAATTTAAAAACTCAGATTTTTAATAATAATAGGTGAGTAATTAATAATTTATATATATTATACCTACATCATCATAATTCATATCACACTGGAGTCACACCTAAAGAAACCCTAAAACAATCATTAGAAAAGATAGAGAGAGCGCCGCACGACAAGAGAAAAGCCGGAAAGAAACGCTCCAAACTAATGGGGTACCTTACTTTTACATTCATTAATTGAGATTTTCGTTTCTTTTATCAGGTTATGTTCACATACATATTATTCTAATAGTTTCTAGCTTAATATACTAGTCATATGTTTGTGTGTTTAATGGTGTCAACGTAAGTTATTTATTAATGCTAATTCTAGTTGATACTATTGCCGTATCATGTTATAGCCATAATTTTGTTTTGAGTCAAGTATTAGATTTTGGCATAAGCAATGTTGATTATTAACTTAACAGGAGCCATTAACATGAGCGTGTACATGTGCGTTGTTTATAAATTGGTGTCTGGTTTTGTAATGTTAATGGTCAAAACAAGTTTCTAAATTCTAGTATTATTATTATATCATATTTATTTTGTTTGTTAAACTTGTATACCAACTACATTAGTCTCCTGGTCCAGTTTCGAAGCTAGAATGCGCATGTGTTTAGCGCTGAATATATTTATATTTTTAATAAATATTTTGTTATGTATAATCCAGTACTTTCGTTCATTATAGCATACACTTCAGTTATAAATTACATTTTATATTTTCGTAACTATTGTGTTATAATTTTTATTGTTAAAAATATTATTTAATATAGTGTAAGAAGATAATTATGAGCATAGTAATAAATAAGTATGATCGGCATGATTAAAAATTGATAAAAAAAAATATATATATTAATAATAAGTTATAATTTTGTTATTAGATCGGGGTTCGAGGCATTTGGCAGATTTTGTTAGTATTTGAGACTGCGATATCGAGGTACGGAATTCTCTCATCTTTTATTCAGCGCTACTCCTCTTAGAAATATTTAAATTAAATTCGTTTTGACCTCAAATCTGTTCATTTGATTTTGATCATTTTGATTCAAAAAATTTGTTTTGACTCTGAAAAATATTTTTACATCTGTTTCGAAATATTTAAATATCCGTTTATGTGATTTTCTGATATTGCGTACACTTTATATCTGTTGGAAATATTGGGAATATCTGTTTCTGTGATTTTAAAATGTTTTGTGAAATATTATATTTGAGCCCTTAGTGATATAGGGTATACCGAGTTAACCAGCTGTAGGGGTACTACAGCCATGTCATTGCGGCACCAATGACATGACACTTCCATGGCAGTGTGATTGGTCATGGCGTATCCTTCTGTTCTGGTAGCTCAGGAGGCGAGCTTTTGCCCATTTGATATTTTTTTTCGGATACGTGGGTGCACCCAGAGTTTGTGATTTGTGATTTGATTTGACGGTGACGTTGTATATGCCGTACACGTTATCCGATTTGTTACACACATTAGGTACCCTATGATGTGTGTATTTGTATCTGTTCTGTTCTGATCTCGGTATGAAATATCTTACCCATTTCGTTGCTTCAGCCATACTTGTTTTCAATTAATTATTTTATTACAAACTATCAAATATGAATATCTATTTTTCTGTTTTATAAACTGTATTCCAAATCCGTACTGGGCAATTGGCTCATGTCGTATTCTTTTTCTGGCAGGTGCTTAGGGGGATCTGGGACTGTGTGATGGAGAACACCCTTTATTCTATTGATTAGGATTTGCATATTTCTAGCATTATTAGACCTTATTTTTCTTTCGAGATTTTGGATTTTCGTATTTATTACTTTGAACTGTTTGGAAGTTTAATATTATTTTGGAGATTATTAGACTTATTTAATCATTATTTAGAGATTATTTGGTGCTCTATTAGCAGGTTTATGGTTTAATAAGTAGCCCCTCATTTAATTATAGATGGGGGTGTTACAAAGATGGTATCAGAGCTCAGGTTCTTTCTTGTAGAAAACCTATTTAGATTGATCTGTGAGAGTGGGTAGGCCTTTGGATGGGTATTCTGCTTTAGAAATTCATTTAGTCATGTTTATTTGACATCTATTCTACTTTTATGACATTTTTTTTAAAAGAAAAAAACAAACAAACTACTTTTGTTGATTTCTTTCTTGTGAACTCCATTCGTACATGAATCTGACATTGTGGATCATTCTTAGACGTGAAGCTATGGTGTTACTTGATTTTGCTTTGACCCAGTCTATCATTTCCTTGTTATCTGCTCAGAATTTAGGATTTCTGTCTTTGTGATCAAATCCTTTTTGTTTGTCTTCCTACTAATAATGAAAATCATGTTACATGTTTGTTTAGTATCGAGAGTGCTTAGAAATTTGAGTAATTATATATCAGAAGACAACTTGATTTCGATAGTGATGCATCCCATTATCATAGGAATGGATTAGTTAAGTTAAAATTGTGCAAGAGTAAAGTTAGTATTATGATGAGTTAATCGACAAAAAAAAGTGAATAATTTTTAAATATGCGAGTATATAAGAATATGTTTGATAATATCAACAACTTATAAAAATCTTGAAACTTTTGTTAGCTTCACAAAAGAGAAAAAATTTAGATTGTGTTAATTTTAAATTTTATCTAAGGATAAGATGATATATGCTTATATTGTGATTTTGTAGACTGCTTCTAGGCTTAACTTGTGAGTTGTGGGTTGACTTCGTATGCGTAGTTTTAAGCATTCTAATTTTGAATTTATGATATTATGCTCATGTATTTTGTGATATATATGATAATAAATTATCTCTTGAATACTAATTTAATCTTATTAATTATTTTTGTAAATTATTTTAAATTTATGAATAACAGGTTTACTTGTTTCGTGTATATGGTCCATTCTTTCATTTTGAATTATGTAATAAAAATAGATCAACATTTGTTTGCCTATCCAAACTAAGCAAAATATTATGCGTCCTTTATAGATATATTTATTTTAATTTTCCAAACTCATATATGTAAGATTATAGGATATTCACACTATTTCGATACTGGTTGCCTTAATTTCTTTTAAAATATTAATGTTAGAATATATATTTTTCTCTCAATTTTACGCAAATTATGTCTAAAGCACTCATGTTCCAAAATTTTATAATTTAATTATTTTATTTTGGGGACGCTCAAAATAAATAATTAAATCTAATGATATTATTAATTTTAGGGACGCCTGGAATTAATGATTCAGTGAAGGAATATAAGTGTTATGGATTCTTAAGAATTTATTATTATTTTGACAAGTTTCAAGGAATTTAGAATTATCTGTATAGTATTTAATGTATTATACACTACAACCAACATTTAGTATCCCTAATAGGCTTTTAAAACTCATAAATATAATTTTAATTTTGTTAGTATGAAGAATTATTGTAAAAAGCCAAAGATTAGCTTAACATGCCCTAAACTTAACGTGCCCTAATAGTGGAATTCTTTTCTTGTGATGGGATTAAACACTTGTTTTCTTTAATGTTCGAATTATATGTATCTTTATAATACAGATTATATGCACGTTACTTAATATTCTATTTTGTGTTTCAGGTTATATTTTATTTGAGACTACTACTTTCATGCATCTGACACGTATAATTTACGCGTGATATTTAAGTGCACAAAAAAAAATTATATATTTTAATTCTTGAATTTATTTAATTTTTTTAAAATAACTTATGCATGGTAAGACAATTTTAATTGTCAAGTTGTTATTAAAGAATTTCAATATCTGAGGAGCTATTTGGGGAATCAATGTAACTATTAGTTCGAGTTATTGGAATATCATCAAATATGTCATATAAAGAACAAATTTTAGTTTCTAAAGAACAAATTTATTTTTGAGCTATATACACGTATTAATTGCTTTAAGTTGAGCTCCATTTTATTTCAAATATATGATACTTAAATTTGTTTCACCTTTGAATATGTTTTGCATATATTTGTTAAGGTTGGGTCAGCTAATCCGGACATAGGGTCAGTGAACATCTACACGGCCCTATATTGTTAATTTTAGTAATTAAAAAAAAATAAAACAAAGCTTTATAAGTAGGTGTATTTATTAGTGAACCCTAGAATTAAGAGTTATATTGTATATTTTGCGGCACTAGGAAACAATCTGTAGAAGAAAAAAAAAACCAAGCAGCACGAAGGAAAGAGAAGAAAGAATAATGTTAGTCACGTACAAACGAAGTTATATTTTATAATTATGTGTTATGTTTATTTCACGCACTAAATTACTTTCTAGCCATTATCTATTAGTTGTTATGCATGCATGTTAAGTTCATGGTTCTATTTTTTTTTTTACGGCAAGTCAAGTTATTTGGTATTACATAGAGTATCATCAAGAAACTTTTATAATTGATGTGTGCAATATGACTTTTAATTTGAATTGCATGAGACTAGATTGTGGCTAGTTTAACTAAAGTAGTGTATTAGTAGCATGAGATTATTTTATAAATTATTTGAATTGCAATCTTATGTCTAATTTCTAATATTTTTGTTTATAGGTAATGTGAAGGTATTCTTTGTTTTATATTAACCAAAATCAAACATAAATTTATATATAAGAATACCGAGCATTGAAAATTTATGTCTTCTTTTTGCTAGTCAAACGTTGATCAACCCTCAATATGCATTTATGACTTATGTGAGCACATCCGTCCTTGTACGTGGGTACTAAGTTATAACATAAGTTATTATTTAACCCAAATGAACTTGATAGGCTTTAGTTATTACATTTTATTCCTAATTTTGTTATCTATTTCATGCGTGTTGAAGATTGTCGGCAAATTGTAGTAAATATTCATTTATATCTATTAGAGGAATGTATATCATATATGTTGATTTAATTTTGCTAATCATATTGATTTCATTAACAAAATAATATGTACATTTATTATTTAATATACTATGCAAATATTAATTACGGGTTGTACACTGAAGAAAAGAAATAGGTACAAGGCACTTACAAAAAAATGTGACTATTAGATAAGCAAATTAATATTTATGTATTATCGATATTTATGTATTAATTGTGGGGTTCAATTTTTATGTGCACTTGTCAACATGTATTTCACGGTTACTGCTAATAGCAAAGGAATATAATATTTGGTAATTTATCCTGAAGATACAATTTATATAAAATCGTTTTTGCTAGTTCAATTTATATGAATTGTAGTCTTGCATTCAATAAATAAATATAATTAAAAGTATATATAATTTTTTTTTTTTGGGTGTGTTAGTACTTCAGTAGAAAAAAAAGTTAGTGAAATAAATTAAAATCAAGACTACAGTTATTACAAATGCATTTATGTCTTTAATTCAACTTTAAGGGATTACAATTATTATTCTTATTTGTTAGACATTTTTTTTTTCAATGTTAATTATGTTAATTTCTAAATAAATTTGTAATGAGATAATCGAAGTCAACTTAACTTGAAAGGAACAGGTTACTAGAAACAAGTATAATTGTTTTGTCAAGTTTTGGGGAAGAATCATTAATGAAAAAAAAAATTAATTAGAGAAATCTAATCGTGAGAAATATTTGTACGTATATGAATTGGGTATGAATTTTAGTTTCGTTTGATTCCGTGGACGGAATCCTTTTTAAGGGGGTATTTATGTAATATTCATGAATTTTATATGATAATAATACTTATAATTGTAATAAATATTAAAATAAGGGTGCAAATCATTTTGTGGATAATAAGATTTGAAATTATATTTTTATATAACTAAATTTTTATATAATTTAAAAACTCATATTTTTAATAATAATAGGTGAGTAATTAATAATTTATATATATTATACCTAAAGCAACCCTAAAACAATCATTAGAAAAGATAGAGAGGGCGCCGCACGACAAGAGAAGAGCCGGAAAGAAACGCTCCAAACTAACGGGGTACCTTACTTTTACATTCATTAATTGAGATTTTCGTTTCTTTTATCAGGTTATGTTCACACACATATTATTCTAATAGTTTCTAGCTTAATATACTAGTCATATGTTTGTGTGTTTAATGGTGTCAACGTAAGTTATTTATTAATGCTAATTCTAGCTGATGCTATTGTCGTATCATGTTATAGCCATAATTTTGTTTTGAGTCAAGTATTAGATTTTGGCATACGCAATGTTGATTATTAACTTAACAGGAGCCATTAACATGAGCGTGTACATGTGCGTTGTTTATAAATTGGTGTCTGGTTTTGTAATGTTAATGGTCAAAACAAGTTTCTAAATTCTAGTATTATTATTATTATATCATATTTATTTTGTTTGTTAAGCTTGTATACCAAATACATTAGTCTCCTAGTCCAGTTTCGAAGCTAGAATGCGCATGTGATTAGCGCCGAATATATATATATATATATTTTTAATAAATATTTTGTTATGTATAATCCAGTACTTTCGTTCATTATAGCATACACTTCAGTTATAAATTACATTTTATATTTTCGTAACTATTGTGTTATAATTTTTATTGTTAAAAATATTATTTAATATAGTGTAAGAAGATAATTATGAGCATAGTAATATATAAGTATGATCGGAATGATTAAAAAATTGATAAAATATATATATATATATATATATATATTAATATTAAGTTATAATTTTGTTATTAGATCGGGGTTCGAGGCATTTGGCAGATTTTGTTAGTATTTGAGACTGCGATATCGAGGTACGGAATTCTCTCATCTTTTATTCAGCGCTACTTCTCTTAGAAATATTTAAATTAAATTCGTTTTGACCTCAAATCTGTTCATTTGATTTTGATCATTTTGATTCAGAAAATTTGTTTTGACTCTGAAAAATATTTTTACATCTGTTTCGAAATATTTAAATATCCGTTTCTGTGATTTTCTGATATTGCGTACACTTTATATCTGTTGGACATATTGGGAATACCTGTTTCTGTGATTTTAAAATGTTTTGTGAAATATTATATTTGAGCCCTTGGTGATATAGGGTATACCGAGTTAACCAGCTGTAGGGGTACTACAGCCATGTCATTGCGGCACCAGTGACATGACACTTCCATGGCAGTGTGATTGGTCATGGTGTATCCTTCTGTTCTGGTAGCTCAGGAGGCGAGCTTTTGCGCATTTGATATTTGTTTTAGGATACGTGGGTGCACCCAGAGTTTGTGATTTGTGATTTGATTTGACGGTGACGTTGTATATGCCGTACATGTTATCCGATTTGTTACACACATTAGGTACCCTATGTTGTGTGTATTTGTATCTGTTCTGTTCTGATCTCGGTATGAAATATCTTACCCATTTCGTTGCTTCAGCCATACTTGTTTTCAATTAATTATTTTATTACAAACTATCAAATATGAATATCTGTTTTTCTGTTTTATAAACTGTATTCCAAATCCGTACTGGGCAATTGGCTCATGCGTATTCTTTTTCTGGCAGGTGCTTAGGGGGATCTGGGATTGTGTGATGGAGAACACACTTTATTCTATTGATTAGGATTTGCATATTTCTAGCATTATTAGACCTTATTTTTCTTTCGAGATTTTGGATTTTCGTATTTATTACTTTGAACTGTTTGGAAGTTTAATATTATTTTGGAGATTATTAGACTTATTTAATCATTATTTAGAGATTATTTAGTGCTCTATTAGCAGGTTTATGGTTTAATAAGTAGCCCCTCATTTAATTATAGATGGGGGTGTTTGAAAGTATGCGAAATAAGTAAAAGTTCAAATTTCTATAAATACATGATCAAGAATATATATACATATACATATACATATACTTGTAATATATATTAAAAATCATATGTATTCAAATGTTGAAAATTAAACTATTATGATAAAAGTATTTTAACACCTATAATGCAATATAATTCCCTTCACTAGAAAGATCACGACCCTCATTACGAGCTTGTACACATGCTTCTAGAGCTACTCGATTAGCTACGACACCGGGTGCATTTCCCCAAGGGTGTCCGGGCAGGTTTTTTCATCATAGAATGGTTATTCTATCTCAAATGCACACACAAATCAAAATATTTAATCGTCTCATTAATTTTGCCAATTCAAATACAAATTGAACAATAATCTTCTCTCACCAATTGAGTACACAAAATTATCGTGTCATGTACTAAATTATAAACTTTATATTTCAATGCACTTATTGCAAGCGTTTGTGTCTTATCACTAAAAAAATAGATCATTTGCATTAACTTTTAATCAACTAAAAATATATGTTAATACAATAGTTTGACAATAGTATATTGATCCAATTCTTTGACAAATATTAGATGATAAATAAAATTCAAAAATTATGATTTTAACAAAATAACATTTGAAAGACATGTATAAGTTTATGTATGAGAATTATAATAATTAAGAATTTTTAACGATGATACCTAATCAGCTCGTAACCACAACATCGATAATTTTATTTGAGTATGAAAATATAAGTCGATGAGATGTTATCAGAGATGAATGCGTGATAGTATAAGTGAGGAAACGTGAGCAAATTTAAGATCCTCGAAGAGGAAACATAGGTGTCGCGGGGAAAATGAATGTACAAATATGATATGGTCGAACGGAGGAGCAGATCTTAGAGGTAGTGAGGTGATCGAAAAGAGACCGAAATGAGAAGGTAGACGAAAAGTAATTTAGGAAATTCTGGAGCAAAATCCATTATTTTGGTTTGATTCTATGATCACAAATATTTTGAAGAATCAACATTAATTTAGGAATTGTTATATTGTGTATAGTATACTTGCAATGGGAATATTAACAATGACTAACAAATAGACCCAAGTATCGGTGACTCATATCACTAATGTTGATAATATATTTAAGCCATAAATAATTGTTAGGCTTTCTAGTTTTTTCATGATCTTGACCTACTTTTTTTATTCGTTTAGGTTTGAGTATATGTATCGAACATATCAGCTTAATTTTTGTTACATTTAAGTTACACCAAGTATTGCTGTAAGTTTATGTTCTTCTCACCATAATGAATTTCTACTACATGTAATGATCCATTTATCAATCATAAATGGGTGTTGACGGTAGTAAAGTGAGTGAAAATGACATCGATCGGCGTTACAAACTCAGATCTATTGAGAGAGGGATGAATGAGTTAGTGGATGTGTTGACAGGAATGTGACTGTAATTCGTGACAAACATGTTCATAAATTACTTTCAGAGTTGTGGTCGATTCGGTGACCACAAACGATCGCAGAGTGATGATGTTTTATACACACATTCCCCCCCTCTCTCACCCACTCACACACATTATACATGTGTGTGTGTGTATATCATGAACGAGGATGAAAAATAGAATGAGGTGGTGATAACGGCGGTGTAAAGCAAGTGATGGTGTATAAGGTGGCCGAAAATGGAAGGGCTTAAGAGTGGATGTGGGTGAAGGTTGAGATGTAAATTAGATGTGAATGACCATGATTACACTACAAGAAAATTCGGCTAAATTCCACTGCATAAATTCGACTGGCCTAAATTCGACTGCTTCCAGTCGAATTTAAAGTCAACTAAAATAAATTGATGGTCAAACTTAAAGTCGACCGGCTATAGTCGATTTTAATGGCGGTCGAATTTAACCAGTCGATTTTATATTTCCGGTAGAATTTAATCGGTCGAAATTATTTTCCAGGAAAGACGGGAATTTACCCGCCCAACAAAATTATTGAACTGCCTAAAATTCGACTGGAACCGGTCGAATTTAAAATCGGTCGAATTTATGTTTAGGCGGGAAAATTCCCGCCTAAAATTTTCCAAAATTTTGAAATTTAAATTCGACTGGAACCAGTCATTTTTATAAATTTGACTGCGTCCAGTCATATTAATTCTAATAATTAAATTTCAAAAAATTTAAAAAATATTTAATGAACAAATAAATTATAAAAAAATTACCACAACATCGTTGTAGGAAGAATTACATGTTAAAATTTATTTTGGCCATTTACGATAATTAAATTTTAACAGAAGTAAGAAACTATTCATTTTATATTTGTTGAAGAAGTTTGGAAAATTTTAATAAATAATGATTATGTTTAAAAAAATTGAATTTTTTTATAGCAGCATTTGATAACATATTGTATCCAATGAAAATTATTAGAGATCATAATAGTGTGGGTGAAAAAAAATCTTAGTAATACGATACATGTGTTAAATGGATGATTGAAATGTAGGGTTTAAGGTTTGTATTTAGGGGTTAGTGATTTAGTATCTAGGGTTAGTAATTTAGATTTATTATAATTAAAATTTGAATGATCCAACCGTACGGATTCAAAGTTTGTTATATTTTAAAAGTTTATGTAAAAAGTCAATAAATAAAAAATATTGCACATTACTTATTTTAACAAGTTTAAATTTAATTGATGTATATATTCGACTGTTGCCAATCAAATTTATAAATTCGACTGCTGGCTGTCAAATTTAATCATGTATTTGACGACAAACTCTAGTTAGTCGAATTTATAATTTCTACTGCTACCAGTCGAATTTATAAATTTGACTGGAGGCGGTCGAATTTATTGCCATGTCAGCGATCCGCGTGAAACTCATCCAACGATCCAAATTTAACATATCAACAAAATAATCCAAGGGTCAATATTCCTCACAGCAAATAACACACACATATAAATATACTTACATTCTTTATATATTCACCATCATCTTCCTCTCTCTCTTACATCTACATACATATATACATACATAAACACAAACAAATCCAAATATATATTCAATCTTTATATTTCTTACAAATCAATGGTTCGTACAAGAATAACATCGAGAAAATCAACTCGTGGAATGGCAATTCCGGTGACAAAAACAACTCCGGCAATCGTACCAATTCCGGTGGCCATAGAAATTCCGGAAAATAAAATAAATCCGACAACCCAAGTATCTCCGGCAATTATTTCCGTCCAACTAAATGAGAAACAAAGTTGTAATATTGTTAAATTCGATTAGGGACCTTGAGTTGAATTTATAAAACTCAATTTGTAATATTATTACATTTGCTATGAAGTTATTGTTGTTCTTAATTAATTACTTACATAATATGAATTATGTTATATTTGTGTTGAATAGTCCATTACAATATATCAGTAATAGCAGAAAAATACATGCAGAATTATGCAGTTGAGAGCAGCAGAAAGCTACTGAGTTTTCAAGATCTGGTATACTAAAATTGACTGGTTTCGATCGAATTTATAAATTCGACCGCTTTTAGTCAAATTTATAAATTCGACTGGTAGCAGTCGAATTTAAGGTGCCTTAGGCGCCAAATTCAAAATTTTCAAATTTTTTCAAAATTGCGGTCGAATTTAGCCAATCGAATTAGACCAGTCGAATTTAATAAATTCGACTGGTTTTTGCTAAATTCCACTTGTCTAAAATCGACGAGACTTTTGCAGTCGAATTTAGCTAAATTTGACTGGTTCCAGTCGAATTTAGCTAAATTCGACCGCAAAATTTCGGTCAAATTTAGCCGTTTTTCTTGTAGTGTTAGTTTTCGGTTCTCATTTCTATATATGATCTTATTTAGTACTTATATATTAAAACTTGTGAGTCTACTAACTCATGATTAGATTTTTAAATTATGTATTTTTTAATCATTTCAAGTTATATTTTTTGTAATTTTCACTGTTTTGGAATAGTGATTCAACGCAACTTCAAAAGATATAAACTAATAGTACGATATGGCTTGAAATGATGAAGACAAGTTATGAAGAGTGTAGGCGATGCAAGTGTGAGCAAGTAGTGGTTGAGTTGTCATAAACCATGCCGCGGCCTTGACGCTCACTCACTTTGATCCCCCGGATACGCTGACGCTCATCTGCCCCCATCTTTTATTGTTTTTTTTTCAAGACTCAACGCCTTCCTTCAATCATCATTCTACATGTATTTTTATTGTATATGTCAAACTAAATCATGTATTAAGTATTAACCATTAATATTCAAGTAGAGTATTAGAAGAGACCAAGAGTGATATAGCTGGATGAAATGAGTGAGCTAATTTATACCGTAGTTTCGAATTAAATTGAAATGTTTAGTAAATTTTTTTATGAAATCATGCATGTTTTTTAGTTAAAAATCCGTAGAAATTTTATTTTAATTCTCAAAAAATCTTTTAAAAAATTGGGCATCTTTTATCCTCAGCTGTATTGTAAATTTGGTTCGCCATTGCATATCTTACCACATAATGCAGAAATCGATTATTTTCAGAAGCAAAAAGCTTGATATAATTCAATACAATTTATTTACATGTGAGAAGCAGCAAAGATTGCTGAATTCTAGATGTTATTTTTATTTTTGTTGGCACTGTCGAGTTACGTAATAACATGTAATAATATACAGAGCTGTAATTTCAGAAAAGATCAAAATTAGGAATACAATATATTCTATCTTTGATATTATTATTTTTTCTGGCATATCAAACATGCATGCATTATCCTTTAAGGAACTGCAAGAGAGTAATGCGAGTACCGAGTCAACTTTATCCAAATGGATCTTGTTTGCATTTTCTTATTAGGTTTCAAGGCACAGCTGTACGGTACGGCCAAGTATCAAGATTCAGCCGATCCAGAACTACTCTCCCATATTTGACCTTTTATGTCGTACAGGCCGTGCTATTATATTCTCCTTTACAATTTTGTTTGGGATTTATGATTGTATAATCCTGAGTAAAATTTCATAATTCTGTTTATACCTCAAATTTTCCGAAATAATACTTCGAAAATATTAAATATATAGACTCTCTCAAAAAATACTCCTACAAAACTAACATGAAAGTGAATATAAAATTTACGTGTCCGAATGTGGTTACATGAGTAATTCTAAGATCGCCACCGATTCCAACAAGGAAACAGTAAGGCGGCATCCTCCCAAGTAGCTAGCATATCCCTATTTGGATACTCCTGTCCCCCTTATCCAACCTTGTATCCAGGAGTTGTTCCTTGTTCATAAAATTATATACGTTGTGCTTGTTCCTATTCTAATTAATTAAAATTACAGAAAATTAGAAACAACCATGAACATGGATCTCCATGATTGTGTATGTGCACTCAAAGTTACCGCGTTTCGAACATCAGTAATCTATCTTTGTTTTGGATTTCTGTTTCCTCCATTCAGAGATGATTTAAAGTTTGCTTATAATTGACATGACCTATCTTTAATTTTTTTCGGAATTTTAACAATTACAGATTAATCAATCCTATACTCATCACATGCACATTTGAACCCTAGCTTGTTGTTCCATAATATTTGACATCGTCGTCATGTCAAAATTCTGACTGATCGAATATACGAAAAACTACTGTGAGGAAGATATCATATTTTTTTTCTTTTAAAACCCTTACTGATTATTTATTTGGACAGATCTTTCGAAAAACCTAGCTGGATAAATTTATACTCTTTATTAATAAGCAAAATAAGCAAAATAATGTGAAAATGACGCGCGGTACTAAATACCAAAGTACCAAATTTGGTTATCACTTAACCGGGTTCGATTCCTCGCAACTACATAATTATACAAGATTTATTTACTTTAAATATTCTTTAGTTTCATCCAGGGTTCGAATCCTTACAACTACGTAATTATACAAGATTTATTTATTTACTTTAAATTCAATAGTTTCATCGAGCGTTAGATCAATTGTCTATAACTACATAATTAAATAGTTATTTATTTATTATATATTTTTATCATTCAATTCTCGAGAAATACATTTTTAAATAATACTTATTAATAATTTATTAATACTAATATTTTAATGTCGACTTATGCTCGGTCCGTGCTTGGCACGGGTTCTAAAAATACATTATCTACTTTTACTTTGATACCATTAATAATTTGTAACATTATCAAAGTCTCAAAAGTAATGACTTGATTAACTTGTTTAACATTCCATAAACACATTGTGTGAACTCTTTGGAGAGTAATGGCGCGCAATCCACATTAAACGGTGCAAATTTATGCCAAGCTTCGTAATATGTAAATGAAAAATGTTACTGTTGGAACCAGTTTTCTGTCGGGTTGTATTCCAGGAAGCTCTTCGGATCGACCTGTCAAAAGAGAAGAATGCGAGGGATTGGGCCCCCGATTCACCTCCGGTGTGAGAATAAATTAGAGGTTCCAATTAGGTTTAAATGAACGTGTAAGTCTTTGTGAGTGTAAAATGAGTATTAACCTGAATATGAAACCTGCTATGTGCTTTTATAGGCACTTTGGTACCGGCTCGCCCGGATCTATCGGGGGCAACTGCCCACCCACGTTGTCCTGTTCTTACGCCTGAATAGGCGGGTGACTTGGTCAAGCAACGGTTGGATCCAACGGACCGACCCGAAAGAATGGGCTGCGGCCATTCGGTCCAATTATGGCTCGGCCCAATCCCTATTCGGCCCAATCACGGTTGGGCCACCAACATGTCCCTGGACTTCGGTCGGATTGTTAATGCGTTCGGAGTCCTAGCTTTTCGCTTCTCTTCGGGGTGGAATCCAACGGTTTCGTATCTATCCGCTGTGACACGTCATCTAGAGAATCGTGCCGTAATTAATAATGACAGCCGTAATTTCTTGAGATTAGTGCTGGATCATCACCGTTGAATCCCAAACGGCTTGGATCGTACGACCAGGATTAAGCGTTCACGTTTTATTGTCCAAACGTCACATATCCTTTCGTATAAATAAAAGAAGTTCCCCCCAAATATCGTCACTTATACATTCAAAAGCAACTTCACTTTGCCGGTTTCTCTCCACCACCTCTGTTTGCAGATATCGACAATTTCACTTGACAAGTTCGAATCCTCCTCAAATTCCTATCACCAGTAAGTTTTCTATATCCCTCTGCGCATTTTCTCATTTCATGTTTAACTTGTCTGAATATGTTCACTATCGTTTAGGCCTAGTAGTATTTTTGCTTTGGGTGAGGTTTGTTTGTCAAAAATATTCCCATAATTAGGTCGGTAGTCGGACCAGTAAATAGATTCGTCCTTAAGAACAGTTTCCGAGACCAATTTGTCCCTAGAAAGTTCTTCACGATGGATCTGCTCTTAGAACAACCTTCGGGACAGTCTGTCCCTTAGAACAGTCTTCGGACCGAGTAGCTCTTTAGGGATCTCTCCTTTTCCTTGGTTTAGCAGCTAGTAATCCTCCGACCGATCCAAACCCTCTGTACTCGGCGACCACTTTTTCTTTCTTCTCTTTCTTGCTCATGTCCGAGTACAAGGCTAATTTCTTCATATTAATGCAGGAATTATGGATCGGTCGGCTTCTACATCGGGACAGTCTCCCAGATCCCTATCCCCGGAAAGGTATCCGTTTCATAATATGGATGAATTCCCCGCGGAGAATCACCCTACTAGGCTGTCTGAGGACAAGGTAGCTAAGTTCCCGAAAGAGTTTGATATCCCGACCGGTGCCTGTCATACATATCTGCCGAGAGCTGCTGACCGAATATGGTTCAATCCTCCCGTCCCGAAGGGATATGGAAATGTTGCTACCGGGATTTCTGAGGCTGCTTTAAAATGCGGTTTCCGGGTCCCGATGCTCCCTCTGGTGAAGAAGCTGTTCGCCCAGATGGGGATAGCTTTAGGCCAGATGGACCCGAATGGGTTCCTACATATGAACGGCTTTCAATGCCGATGCCTTGCGGCCAATGTCGACCCAACTCCCGCCCTATTCTGGCATCATCACGACTTCCGCAAAAACGGTAAGAGTAAGGGTTTTTACTCTATCGCCCGCCGCACCAATAGGGCAGAGTGGGTGGAAACAAATTCCAATAATAAGGACAGCCACGACAAGTGGTGTTATATTTCGGGCCCGAAGGTAGGGGCTCTGTCTCAATGGCGTGTGGTCGACCCCACTGTCCAAGTAGTTAAACCCGCGCTATCTGGCGCCGAGTTGCATGAGTACCAACGCTTATGCAATTTTGACATGGGTCGTATCCCTTTAGAGGATCTTAGGGATCGCCAATGGCTTTTCGCCCTATGGGGTAATGGTAACATTCTTCATCCCTTGCCCTTTACTTGTCCTTCTTTTGTGCTTCTGTCTTTCCTTTTATACTGTCTTTTTAAAATGTCTAATGCCTTTTCTTTCTTTTTGCAGTGTCTTCTCGCCAGGCTATCGTTGAGCGAAAGAGGGTTAAGTTTGAGGCTGAGCAGGCGGCTCTGGCGGCTAAGGCGGCCGAAGCAGCTGAGGCAGCCGAAGCGGCCGGGACGGGGGCTGAGGCTAATGAGGGTCGCCAGGAGGACGATAAACGGGCACCTGAACAATCGGTCCCGACGTCTCCCTCTCGAACCGAGAATGCGGAGCAGACAACCGGGTCTGCCCCAGTTAGGAAAAGGGCTCGTCGGGGGGACGTTATAAAGACGTATGTTCCTCAATGGGCGGTCCTGGAATCTGATACAATCGCCACAGCCGACCCCAAAGCCGTCAAGGAGATAGCCCCCGACTTGTGCCGGGCGTTGGTTCTTCCGGCTGATCGCCCTGCCTATGATCAGCTGGGTCTTGCCGATGCTTGCGCCGACCTAATGGCCTTCCTCTCCAAGGTAAACATAGTTGGTTTGCCCCTCAATTTCTTCTCTCTTTAACCTTTTAACCGAGTTGCTTTTTTTTTTCAGGCGACACCAATGGCCACTATTATCACCGATAAGGTGAAGGATATGGAGGGCAATCTCGGCCAGCTTCGTGAACTGGAGGTCCGAGCTGTGAGGTCGGAGAATGCCCTTCAGCAAGCCGTTGGTGACGTGGAGAGGCTAGAGGGGCAGGCTGCGACGTTAAGGGCCGATCGGGAGTCAATGCAGAAGGAGGTGGACCTTCTCCGAGCCAGGCTGACCAGGCGGAACTTGTCCCTCAAGGCTTCGAGGAAGCTGGCTCGTAAGGAAGGCAAGCTGCGACTAATCGCCGAAGAGCGGTGCTACCAGATGGGCCACGACGAGGTCGTGAGGAGGGCGGCCGCCATGGGCTTAGATCATCAGGCCCTGATAGAGCCAGGCTTCAGCGATCCCGTCGGTCGCCCTGATGAGGACGAGGCTCCGGTGGTCTCCTCCGGCGAGGACGAAGATCTGTCAGATTAGGCCTTCGGGCAGTTAAATTTTCCTTTGTTCATCTTGTACTTTATTAAGCCTTCGGGCCTTGAACTCTTGTAGCCCTCGGGCCATTTATTAATGAGTTTTTGGTTTTATTTTGCCTTTTCGACTTATGTTTTCGCCTTAACATAATCGAACCAGTTTTACGTATCTTCGGCTTTATTTTGCCTTTAACATAATTTAAAAATTTTATGCATCTTCGGCTTATTTTTGCCTTGACATAATTTATAAAATTTATGTGTCTTTGGCTCATCAGCTTCGCCTCAACATAATTAACTCAGTTTTATGTATCTTCGGCATTTCTCTTCGCCTTACCATAATTGCATAAATTTTATGTATCTTCGGCTTCTATCTTCGCCTTAACATAATTGGACTAATTTTTATGTATCTTCGGCTTCTATCTTCTCCTTAACATAGTTGGACTAATTTTTATGTATCTTCGGCTTCTATCTTCGCCTTAACATAATTTAAAAAATTTATGCATCTTCGGCTTATTTTTGCCTTGACATAATTTATAAAAATTATGTCTCTTTGGCTCATCAGCTTCGCCTCAACATAATTATGAAACATAATTTATAAAATTTATGTCTCCCAAAGTTTGGCAGTTTGGTTATCCAATCGCCAAATTTATGAAACATTATTCAAGAAATCGTGGCATTTATCTTCTTTTTTTTTTTGGTCGTCCCCAGATAAATGTCCGACTTATAACATTGTAATGCATAACTGTTATAATAGGTAGAACGGGGAAACATGTATTTTATTGATAAATTATTCAACTCTACATGCTTTTGAGCAAGAAAGCTTAGTACAAAGTAAAAAATAAGAACTTGAGTGGCGAGCACCTTTTGTTCGGCCATACTTCCTTAGATTGGATGAAGGCTATTGGTAATATCTTCGTAACCTGGAGGCGTGCCATGTGTTCTTGATCGGGTCGCCGGACATGGTTGCTAGTTTGTAGGTATCAGGTCGAATCACCTCGGTCACTTTATACGGGCCTTCCCAGTTTGGCATTAGTTTTCCCTGCTTAGCTGGCATAGAGGTCGCCAATTCGCGCAACACCAAATCACCTGACATGAAGGTCCTTTTCTTCACTCCAGCGTCGTAGTATTGGGCCGCCTAGAGCTGATATTTCAAATTCCTTAGGTGTGCAGCTTCCCTTTCTTCTTCTAATAAATCAACATTGGCCCGGAGGCCGAATTCATTCGCCTCGACGTTGAACACCTCCGTTCGGTAGGAGTCCAATCCGACCTCGACGGGAACCAGGGCGTCAGTCTCGAATGCCAACTTGAAAGGTGTTTCTTCGGTTGATGAACGTGGGGTCGTTCGGTACGCCCACAATACCCAATTTAACTCTTCTGCCCAAAGCCCCTTGGCGTCTCCCAGTCGCTTTTTTATCCCGTCGAAGATGATTTTATGTGTGGCCTCAATTGCTCTGTTTCCTTGAGGGTGACCGACCGAGCTAAATTTCTGTTGTATTCCGAAGTGCGTCAAGAACTTTCGGAACTTGTTCCCGATGAATTGGGTCCCGTTGTCGGATACACAGACCTTCGGGATCCCGAACCTGAGTATGATTTTCTCCAGCATGAACTTTTCCGCTGCCTCTTCGGTTATGGTCGCCAGAGGCCTTGCTTCGACCCACTTGGTCATATAGTCGATCGCCACTATGCAATATTTGGCTTGTTTAGTGCTCTTGGGTAGAATTCCCACGATATCTACAGCCCACATGGCGAAAGGGATGGGACTTAGGACTGATGCCATTTCTTCTGGTGGTTGCTTCGGGATGGTACTGAATAACTGACATTGTCGACACTTCTTCGCGTAATCGGCCGCATCTGCTCGCAAAGTCGGCCAATAGAAACCCTGCCTGAGGATTTTAAAAGCAAGTGATCGACCGGCAAGATGTTCCCCACATATCCCCTCATGAACTGTTTCCAAAGCCAGTAGTTGTTCTTCGGGATCCAAACATCGGAGAAGGGGTTCTGTTGCTGACCTTCTATACAACTTGTTACCGATGATGGTGTAGCTTGCTGCTCTGTATTTCACTTTTTGGGCCTCTTTCCGGTCTAGGGGCAAAGTATCTTTTTCTAGATAGGCCCTGATCGGGGTCATCCAGTTAATGCCTTGGTGGATTTCCATGCATTGCTGCTTGTCGATTGAAGGGCTTTTCACTTCAGTTAGGTAGATGGATCCAGTGAGGTTGTGTGTTTCGGCCGAAGCCAACCTTGACAGAGCATCGGCTCGACTGTTATCCTCTCTTCCTACTTGACTGAGTTCGAAGGACTCAAATGAGGTCGATGAGTCCTTTACCTTTGCGGCGTAAGCCTTGAGTCGAGGCTCTCTTTGTTCATACTCTCCTGAAAAGTGCTTCACCACTAACATAGAATCACTAAATGCTCGTAAATTTCTTACCTCGAGGTTTTTGGCAAGGTTTAAACCGGCTAGCAATGCTTCGTACTCGGCCTCGTTATTGGTTAATGGGAAAGTGAATCTTATTGCTTGGCAGATTTCGAACCCATCTGGACTTGAAAGGATTAATCCTGCCCCACATTTTGACCCGGCTACCGACCCATCTACGAACAATTTCCACTTGCCTGGCGATCGAACCAGCCGCTCTTCGGGAGCTAGGTCTTTTGGTCCTGAAAAATAGCATTCGACCATGAAGTCTGCCAATGCTTGAGCTTTGATGGACGTTCTGGGGATGTATTCCAAATCGTATTCTCCCAACTCGATGGACCAAGCCACCACCCTTCCGGACGCCTCTGGTCTTGTCAAAATTTTCTTCAGGGGTTGATCGGTTATAACTTGTACCGTTCGCCCCTGAAAGTAATGACGTAGCTTTCGGGTTGCCATTACAAGGTCGTATGCGAACTTTTCGGCATTTGGATATCTTGTTTCCGCATCTTTCAGCATGTGGGATACATAAAACACCGGGTGTTGAGAGCTGCTATGCTCTTTCACTAGTACTGCTCCAAGAGTTCGGTCGCTCATCGCTAAGTATAACTGTAATGTTTCCTTCGGGTCGGGCCTCATTAGGAGAGGCGCCTTGGTGAGATATTCCTTCACATCTTCAAATGCTTTCTGGCACTTTGGCCCCCACTCGAAATTCTTTGATCCTCGGAGTGTCTCAAAGAAAGGTAGGGCCTTTTCTGCTGATCTGGAAATAAATCTTCGCAGGGCGGCCATTCGACCGGTCAATTTCTGTATATCCCGAACTGTCTTCGGCTGTTCCATGTCGATCACTGCTTGTATCTTTTCTGGGTTCGCCTCGATCCCTCGGGCACTGACCATGTACCCTAGGAATTTCCCACCGGAGACTCCAAAAGTACACTTGTTTGGATTAATCTTCATGCCGTGCTTCCTTAATGTCTCGAAGCACTCTTTGAGGTCTTCCATGTGATCTTCGAACTGGGATTTAACAATCATATCATCCACATAGCATTCCATGTTTCTCCCAATTTGTTTATGGAAAATCCGATTGACTACTCTTTGGAATGTGGCTCCTGCGTTTTTCAGGCCGAAAGGCATTTTGATGTAGGCATATGTTCCTTTCGGGGTGATGAATGCTGTCTTTGGAATATCCTCGGCATTCATTGCAATCTGATGGTATCCTGAAAAAGCATCCAAAAAACTAAGTACCTGATACCCGGCAGTGGCGTCTGTTAGTTGGTCAATGCTGGGAAGCGGGTAGTGGTCCTTCGGGCAAGCTTTGTTTAAGTTGGTGTAGTCCACACACATTCGCCATTTATTGTTAGCTTTCTTTACCACCACTACATTGGCTAACCAGTCCGGGTACTCGATTTCTTCAATGAATTTTGCTTCCAAAAGTTTTTCTACTTCAGCTTCAATGATCTTCTGTCGTTCCATGGCGAATGTTCTTTTTCGTTTCTTTACTGGCTTTGCCTCGGGCTTAACATTAAGGCAATGCTTCGCCGTCTTTGGATCAAAGCCAGGCATGTCCTCCGGCCCCCAGGCGAAGACGTCGTGGTATTGTCTGACAACTTCGATTACCTTCTTCTTGAGGTCGGGTTCCATGTTTTTCCCGATTCGCACCATCTTTCCTGAACAGCCTGCATATAACTCTACCTCTTCGGTTTCCGCCGCTGGTTCGGCGATTGGGTTGGATAGGTCCGCACCAAATTTCTCTAACTCAATATTTAGGGTTTGGCGACTTCCGCTGATTTCGCCTTCGGCCCTTTTTCTCTTACCTCCTTCGGTCATCTCAAAATCTTGATCCTTGTCCAGATCGTCCAACATGATGATTCGAGCAGTTTTTTGATCGCCCCTCATTTCCCCGATTCCATGCTCAGTCGGAAATTTCAATTTGAGATGGGGTATTGATGCTACCGTCTGAAAAGAAGTAAGGGCTGGCCTTCCGAGAATGGCATTGTAGGGGCTTTCCACTCGAACCACGTAAAATTTGACCTGTTTTTCTATAGTATATGGAGCTTTTCCCAAGAGAACAGATAGAGTGATAGTACCTTCGATGGGGACTGGCTGATTTCCGAAGCCGTAAAGGGGTGCTTCGTGGCAAGGCTCCAACTGTTCGCCTCCAAGGTTCATTTTGCTGTACGTCCGGTGGTATAGAATGTTCACCGAACTTCCTCCATCCACTAAAGCTTTCCATATTTTGTTTTGGCCGATCACCGGGTTAATGAGCAGAGGATCCTCGTGAGGCCAAATCACATCCTCATAATCATCCTCGGTGAACATAATCGGCATCGCCTGTTTTGCCGATTGAAACTGGTATAAGTTGTAAACCTGCTTCGCGTACCTCTTCTTGGCTGTCTTGCTATCGCGTCCTAGGGTGCTTCCCCCGAATATAGTCTTTACTTCGCCCCTGTATCTTTCGACTTCTTCGGACTCTTTTCGTTTGTCTTCCTTCGGGGCCAGCTTTTCCCTTAGGTCTTTGACAAATTTATTCAGTTCCCCTTCCTTGATCATCTTTTCTATCAGTTTTTTCAAATGGTAACACTCGTCAGTGTTGTGACCCTTATCCTGATGATAATCGCAATACTTGTTTCCATTCTTCTTGTAGTCGGGCATCTTCATTCGTGCTGGGCGAACGAAGCCAGACTTTCCTTTTATCTCATGGAGAATCTTTGAGATTGGTGCATTCAGAGGGGTAAATGCTGTGCCATCTCTATCTCTTCGTCGTTCGGCAGCTTTGTCGCGACCCTTCGCTTCGTCTCGCCTGTCATCGTATCTTCGCCCCGAATCATACCTGTCATGCCCTTTCCTTCTCCTGTCTTCTCTCCTGACCTCTTTGTACCCTCCGATGGATTCCATCTTCCTTCGGATGCTCTCACCCCTTAAGTATATATCATTCAGGGATTTAGGGGAAATATCGTAGAGAGAAGATCGGAGTTTTTTACCTTTGATGGGGTCTAGTCCTGCTGATAAGAACCCAGCAGCCTTTACTTTGTCCAAATTTGTTACCATTCCAGCCTCTTCCTTAAACCTAGCCAAATAATCTCCCAACTCTTCATTCGGCCTTTGTCTACAGTGTATTAAAGCTTCGGTATCCTTCTCTCTTCGGCACAGATGCGAATAGTGCCTCAAGAATTTCCTTTTCAGTTGGTCGTAAGAGCATATCGACCTTGGCTTCATTGACCTATACCACATGGTGGCTGGACCCTTCAGATATGTCTTGAACATCTTACAAAGCATGACGTCACAGTGTCCCATTCCCGTCATAAGGGACTCATACTTCTCGCAATGGTCCTCGGGATCACCTTTCCCATTAAATTCGTTCATCTTCGGGAATTGTCTTCCTGAGGGAGGTCTATACTGCTCGATTTCCTCCGACACTACTGGCTCGTGACTAATCCTACGATCACCGAACATCGCCTTCTCCATTCGGCTTAGCCTGTCTTTCATGCGAGGGTCTCCTTCCTCGTCGGTGTCCGATCGTACGGTTACTTTGGAACGGATCCTTCGGGGTGTGATTCAGAGTCCGAGGACCCATCTTCATCATTATGCACCCTCTTTTCTTTCCTGTGATTGGTCTGTACCAGTATTTGTTCTCCGGTCTCCACCGCACCTTGAAGGGCCTTTTCCTCAGCATCAAGCTCAGCCCTTCGCCTTTTAATTGCTTCCAGCTTAGCGAGGTCCTCCTCCCTCTTCTTCGCCCTAGCTTGGGCTTCGGTTTCCAGCCTTTCCTTTTCTCTCTGCTTTCCTCCTCTGGCAGCAGCTTCCTCACGCCATTTAAGGATCATGGCCTTTTGCTCTTCGGGTGTGGGCATCGGTCCCTCCTCCAAATCATCATCAAAATTGAGAACCCGATTAATGGGGGGTGTAGTCGTGGAGGGACCCTGGCGATGAGTTTCATCAAAACTGAGTACCCTGTCTTCAGAACTATCGATTGCCATCGTTCTCAGCTAACGTCACGAATTGGCTTACACGTTCCCACAGACGGCGCCAAATGTTGGAACCAGTTTTCTGTCGGGTTGTATTCCAGGAAGCTCTTCGGATCGACCTGTCAAAAGAGAAGAATGCGAGGGATTGGGCCCCCGATTCACCTCCGGTGTGAGAATAAATTAGAGGTTCCAATTAGGTTTAAATGAACGTGTAAGTCTTTGTGAGTGTAAAATGAGTATTAACCTGAATATGAAACCTGCTATGTGCTTTTATAGGCACTTTGGTACCGGCTCGCCCGGATCTATCGGGGGCAACTGCCCACCCACGTTGTCCTGTTCTTACGCCTGAATAGGCGGGTGACTTGGTCAAGCAACGGTTGGATCCAACGGATCGACCCGAAAGAATGGGTTGCGGCCATTCGGTCCAATTATGGCTCGGCCCAATCCCTATTCGGCCCAATCACGGTTGGGCCACCAACAGTTACAGATTCCAAAAAATATTTCAAATTTATTCCCCATAGTTGTATAATTGATAATTTTCCTATGAATAAAATAGGATCCCACGTCCATACATATGCGTTCTCAAATTATAATTCTACATTTAACAATCTCACTTATCTAAAAACAAATTTTGAATAACTAACACTATTCTAAAACTACGAGTGAAGTCTAAACACGATTAGATTCCTTTGGGACCATTATGATGTGAAGCAATCAAGCATATAAGATACTGTACGTATGATGCTTCCACTATTTAACTTGATCATTGATTAAATAATGTTCCTTATTTTTATATAATTAATCTAAAGGCTTTACTATTATCTTAAAAAGGTGACGATATGAGAATCTCCTAATTGCCTGTATTCATTCACATTGAAAGTTTCAGTGATTAGTAGTAATCTTGTTATTCGGTTCCAAAGAAACAGGGACAAATGACAGTGTACAAGTTAATTAAGATGTGTTTTATATTACTAATACATGTTGAATGATATCATGCATATGCACTGGCATAGCTAATCCTTGAAAATGAGATGTTAACTCTACATTTGATAGCTGTATATTGGCTTTTTCATCAAATTAACCTACAATATACAACGTTACTGTCATGGCTTCAATATTAAGCTGGATAGAGCTGAAAAAATTAATTCTTTTTATTTAATTATAGTGTAGTTATATATAAAATATCAATCAATAATTCAATACGAGTAAAAATGAAAATCTTTAAGAGATCTCCAAAGCTGGAAATCTTTAGCTAAAAAATTTATGACATCCAAAAAATTATAAAATTTATACATAATTTCTGAAATATGAGTTACTCCAATGAAGCATTCATTTTAGCTAAAATTATAGTCAACCTTATGTAGGATTTGTAGTAAATTTTAGATCATCTTATTCCCATGTTTAAATAATATTATCCATTTATAACAACATCAAATAATGATAAAATAATTCTTTCAAAATATAGTCAACTCTCATAGCTAATCTCATTAGAGTCCAACCAAATTGGTGTTTGTAATCGATTTTTTGAAAGCACCATAATAATTATTTGAAATTTAAAATTATTTTCTTGCTAAATCATATTAATTATTATTTAAAGTGATTGAAAATATAAAGAAATATCCAAAATTCAAATTGTATATATAAATGATAAATTTAATTTTTGAGAAATAAAATATAAAATTAAATTGAATAATTTAGAAAGACATATCGTACCTGATTTTAATTATTTTTAAATTCTGATTTTTTCATTATTTATTATATAAACACGCATTCTAACTCATGGTCAAAAAAGTTTTGTTTTTAATCTATATCTATCTTAAATTAAATCCTTATATATAATAAGCGTAGGGAGATTTTATCCAAAACTGGTCTGGTCCTCAGTACCGCCAAAACAATCTCAACCATTGGATCTGATAATTTTAAAAATGGACGATAAAGATTATATCAAATAAAAATAGAAGTTATTATCTAAAAAGGAAGATTTTATCCAAAACTCTGGTCTGGTCTTGGTACTGCCAAAACAATCTCAACCATTGGATCTAATATTTTTAAAAATGGACGATAAAGATTATATCAAATAAAAATAGAAGTTATTATCCAAAAAAAATATAAATCAAAAGTAGAAATATTAGTATTAGAATTGGATTAGAAGAAAATATAACTTAATAAAAAGACCAGTTCCATTAATATTGATATTCAATTCCTTTTATATATAAAAAATAACAAGGATCTTTAGATTTTAAAATTGATAGATGAGAATCGTTGGATCGAATATGAAAACGTGTATTTGGTTGTTAATTGAACTATATTAAAAATACTTAAAAAATGTATCTTGATAATTTAAACCAAATACATGAAAATTTTCTAAATCAAATAGAATTCTCAAAGTAAAAATTTACCACTTTCTACTATCTTTAGTTTTAGTGTATTTGTAATTGTAAAAAATTGTTAAACCATCAAATAACTAAAGATTATTTTGTTAGATCTTAAAATAGATAGAAGAAAATCGTTTGATATAATATTAAAAAGTGTATTTGTTTGTTAGTAGAACTATATTCAAATACTAAAAAGAGTATTTTGATAATCTAAACCAAATATAAATGAATTTCCTAAGTTCAATGAGAATTCTTAATGTAAAAATTCGTCATTTTTTCTCTCTTCAGTTTTAGGGTATTTTTAATTGAAAAAAAAAGTGTTAAACCATCACTAAATTAAAGATTATTTTGTGAGTTTCGCGTGTGCTGTAAAACATTAAAATCTAATTTTTAGAACTCAAGATACAATACAAATAGTTAATTGAGCATTAAAATTCTAATAAATAAAGTCCAAATATTAATCACATAAAGATATTAAAAAAATACAAATTAATATAATTATAGATATTAAAAAAAAGTAGTGCCTGATCTTATCCAAAACTTTGGTACATGTACCGTCAAACTAATAAGGACCTTTGATTCTGAAATAGATAAAGAAGAACTGTTATATCTAATATTTAAAAATGTATTTTGTTTTTATTAGAATTATATTCAAATACTAAAAAGTTATTTTTAATAATATTATGGCCCCGTTTGGTATTGCTGTTGCAGACAGCAACAACAACTTTTTTCTGAAAAACAGTTAAAATAGTGTTTGGTAAATTTCAAAAGTTGCTTTTCTGAAAAATGCTTTTGGCTGAAAAGCTGCTTTTAGAGAAAGCAGGTCCCCATGCTTTTGAAAAAAAACAACTTTTCAACTTTTGCGGGAACAGCTATTGGTTTCAACATCAAACCTCACCAAAAATATTTTTTTTTTTATATTATACCCCAAAACATGCACATATAAAAAATATTACCAAACAGATATCTGATTTTCACAACACTTTTTTCAACAACACAACAATTTTTAACAACAATCTCAAACAGAGCATATGTCCTTATAAGTAGTAATATATAATAAGAGCAAGGAGATTCTTATCCAAAACTTTGGTGGTCTGGTCCATGTACGATCACTGCACGACCAAATTAATAAGGATTGTTAGATATTAAATAGATAGATGAGAACCGTTAGATCTTATAGTAAAAAGTATAATTGTTAAGTAGTAGGATTATATTTAAATACTAAAAAGTGTATTTTGATAATTTAAACCAAATATAATTGAGTTTTTATATTGAATACTATTATCTATGTAAAATTTCGTAACTCTCTTTTCAATTCAATTTATGGGTAGTTCCAATTAGATAATAATTGTTAAACTAAAGATCGAGATATCGATTCATATCAATTATAATATTAAAATAATTATTAAAATGATGCTCATGTATATCATGGATAATAATAATATATGTGGACCTTAAGTTATAAGAGACGTAGGAAAAAATCTGTGCATGAATTTATTTTGCAAATTTTACTGTACATATTACAAGTAGAACAAATTAGTTGATTAGTCTTAACATAACACTTGTTTTTTAAAGGACATAACTTTTGATTCTTCCAAATTATATTATATTTTTTTACATATAACAAACATAAAAGTATAATTTCAAAATATTATTAAAAATTGAAAGTTTCACATTCATTAACAATAATATTGAATATAATCTTAGTAGAGAATAATAATCACGAGGTTAATGTCAGCATACTTTTTCTAAGATCACAACTAACACAGGTAAACAAATAAATTTAATCATCTATTGTTACCATATATTTTGATTTGTTTATAAATTAGGAAAATGAGTAATTAGATAGTTAATGCAATACACTCAAATGATCAATTACTATATCAGGAGTCGGGATCTTTATTCTCATCCTCGTAACATACTATAAAAATTTAAGAGTAAAGTGCACTTCGTGTACTTACACTTTGGCTGTCAGACCACTTGAAATACTGACATTCAAAAACTCCCATTTGTAATACCACATTTCCAGAATAATTACAGAGTGTGTATTGCCGTCAATTTCGTCGAACTCCGTCTGTTTGGACGAGGGTATTATAGTAATTGGCAGTCGTGTGGGTATTTTTCGGACAATTACTAACAAATTGTAAGAATGCGTATAATGTAATTGATAGAATATATATTTGTATATATTTTAGATGATTTTTATTCCCATATTAGTTATATTTTGCATTTAATTGGATCTTTATTAATTAGATTTTAATATTTTATTGTAGGAAGCAAGAAATTCTAAATTGGAAAGGATTGAAGCTAAATTATAAGAAAATTCGGATTTATTGGGCTACACACGCAATACACATTGTTTGGGCTATATCTTGAGTTCTAGATATCGGATTTCGGTGATTTAACAGCCCACGCGAAGATAATGAGATTTTCTTTCATTCTAGAGTGGGCTAGATGTCATATGCCAGTTGGAGCAGTTCAGAAACAGCAGAGAAAAGTCAACTACGAATTTTGACCATAAAAACCTTTTCAATTTTGGAAAGACATGTATTCTTTGGAACAATAAAAAATACTTGTATTATTAGGTCATTATCATTAGAAATAATAGATACACGTATATCCATAGCCACCAAGGGAGAAGCCAAAAGGAGGAGAATGTGTACTTTATGCTTGGAGATTTCAACATAGGGATAACTCTTCTTCCTCTATACTTGTATTTTATGACTTTTATTATGATTATGGTTGGCTAGATATTATTGTTGGATGGCTGTTTTGAAGCCCTAAATCTTATGACAATTGTGCAAGTTTGATATTCTGAGATGTGTTCTTGATTGTGCTTATATATACGTCAATGCTTGTAGAGATACATGAATTAACTATGGTATGTGGTCATCCAAATATGTTTTGTGATTGCTATCTCTATAAAGTCAATTAATCTTTCTATGTGGTCATGGGATTAATTGTATTAGTGTGTAATTCGTTTTAACCTTTCTATGTGGTTCATGGGGTTAAACGGATAGCAGAATTTGTTTCTATGTGGTCATGGCAAGTTCTCTATAAGTATCTTTCAGACATATCATAGGAGTTTCAGAATTGTGTTATGGGTTTAGGGTGGATCTACATGCTTTCCAACATGTTTTAGGAATTGCTTACAAACAAACTTTCCCTTGTTTACTAGTTAATTTAGTTATTAGATAAAAAACAACAAACCAAATCCATCTTTGATATTATTAGCAAAATAGAAGAAAAGTGATCCCTTGATCCTTGGCGTAGAACGATACCCTATTTACTCTAAATTACAAACGACACAAAAAGGGTTTAAGTTGAGTCACATCAATTTTTGGCGCCGCGCTGCCGGGGATTGAAATTTGCTTTTCTTTTGTTTTGTTTTTTTTTTGTAAATATATTTTTCTTTTTCTTTTCCATCTTTTCTCCGCCTATTGCTTGTTGTGTTTCAGGTATAGGTGAAATTTTTGAGTGATTGACATGGCTGCAATTCCTACACTACGTGATGATGTTGCGGTGTCAATTCCTGGTATTGGGCGTACTTGCATGGTGTATCCTGATCCTGTTGAAGGAAAGAGTAGTTCTTTTGAGCTCAAACAAAATCTTTTAATGAGGCTACCAGTCTTCCATGATCTTCCTACTGAAGAACCGAATCAACATCTCTCTCGGTTTGTGACCATTGTTGAGTGTATGGGACCATCTACGGCAGATCCTCAAATTTTGAAGATGAAGGCTTTTCTGTTTTCTCTTGATGGAGTAGCTTTGGATTGGTTCGATGATTTGCCCACAGGATTCATTACTTCTTGGGAGAAGCTAGCACAAGAGTTCTTGCAGAAGTTTTATCCAGCAACTAGAGTGATGAGCATGAGAAGTCAAATTGCTGGACTTCAACAATATGCAATTGAGACATACACGGAGTACTATGCTAGATTTCAGAGGTTACAGAAGAGGTGCCCACAACATGGTTTCACTAAGGGGAGTCTGCTACACTACTTCTACCAAGGTTTAGATGTGACAGAGAAGAGACTACTAGATTCTGCTGCTAGAGGAGCTTTTGTAGATTTGACTTATGATGCTGCTGAACAACTGCTCGCCAAAAGAGCTGCTAATGAACTGCAATATTGGAGTCATCCGAGGTCAGAATCAATTCCTGGAGTTGAATCTAATCCAAGTTTGACAAAGATTGAGCAGAATATTGAGAGGTTGAGTGCATTAATTCTAAAGGGAAGAACACCTCGAGCTCAAGTATGTGGTGTTTGTGCAGCTCCTGGCCATTTTGATAATGCATGTCCGCACTTGATTGCACCTTGTTATGAAAGTGTCAATACTATTGAATATCAAGGAGAAAACCCGTTCTTAGATTCATATAATCCAACATGGAGAGGTCACCCCAACTTGAGGCATGGTGATCACAATCAAATTGGGTTTGAGCGTCAAGACACTTCTATGCATTCCGATTTTCAACAAAGAGAACAAGTCCATCAAGATTCAGCTAGTGGAAGCAACATTGAGCAATTGTTGGCAAGGTTAACTGAAGGACAGTTGAAGATGCAAAAGCAGTGTGCTAAAGATTCTCAGGACATCAAGGAGATGCAAAAGCAACTTGGAGATGTGGTTACAAAGATAAATCAAAATCATGAGTTTGACGAAATTTATGAAATTACAAAACCGCAACAGAAGTTTGAGCATGTGAAACTCATTAGCACTTGCAACCCTTCACTAGGTGAAAGAAGTATTCTTTCTCATGCTAGTGATGTACTTGATGTGCCACAAGGGGAATATGATAATATGCAGAATGACACAGAGGAAGAGATTACAACAAGAACCAAAGAGAAGTCTACCGCTCTTTCTTTTCCATTTGGTGCTAATAATCGTTTCGATTATGTTCCTTTTCCATCTAGGTTGGTGCAAATCAAGATGACTGAGATTGAGGATAAACACCATATGGATACAGAATTATGTTTCTCGGAGAGTATAAGAGAGAGTGTTATGCAAGAAGATCCAAAAGTTGTGAAAGAAGAGGTGAGGGATTTAATTTTTGAGGATCCTATCAAGGATTTTCTAGGGGGGGAGTTTGTTGGGAATCAAGAAAGTTTTGTGTCTCTTACAAGTTTTGTTGAAAAACCAACTCCTCCGTTTATTCTCGAATTTGAGCGTGAAGAAATTCCTACTCTTGAGGGTCCACCAAATATTGTGAAAGAGTTATTGAGACATCATGTCTTGTGTGATGAAGCTAAGTTGGAGTGTAAACCGTTACCAACTCATTTGAGGTATCATATACCATTTTCTGATCAGATTGGTGATTTTTCAGCAAGTCATATGTGCCCAATTGGAACTACAATTGTATGGATGTCATTCGAGTTATGCAATTTTCATGACGCTTTTCACATGCTGAAGATGGAACAGATATCGTGGATGTATCCGCCTTAAAATTGAGAGCTACATTGTCTAGCCAAAGACAATAAAGAAGAGCACTTTTTGGGAGGTAACCCAAAGTTATTGTAAGTTTTGTATTATTATTATTAGATTTTTGTTTTTGTTTTTTTTATTCCCACAAGGTGCATTGATAATTTTGTTCGAAGTGTTTCAGAAATTAATAAATTCTTTAAGAATTTTCATGTTAGTCTAAATATTGGAGAAGTTTGTTCTTAAAAAAAAAGAAGAGGAAAAGGGCGTTTTAAAAAAGAAAATTGTTGAAGGAACAGATTTATTTAGATGACCAGCAAGTGATTTGTATGGTGTGCAAGGAAAAACAACGAAAAAAAAAAAAAGAAGAAACAGAGCAGCAGGGATCTTGTGATGGCAGTGCGTACTCTATGTTGGCGGTGCGAGCTTCCCTGTACATCAACAAATGGAGCGCTTAAAATTTAAATATGATACTGGGGTATTAGTTTTATTATCCGTGGCTTCTGTGAGTGTCAACAGCTCTTCACTTGCAGTCCAAGCCCATTCAATGTCTAGTCTAGACAACATTCCTTACGAGCCCAATTGCAGTTCCATTTCAAATCCACACTTGCCACTAGCTGTTCAGCCCAATTTCTGTGGTCCAGCTCAGTACAGCCCAATTTCTGGCCCATTTTTCTGTCCAAGTCCGTTGCTGTGCTTTGTTGAAGGGAAAAAATTAAATTGCTGCTGCTAGGATTTGAACCCGTGATCTGAGGTCTGAGTTTATAAGTGGACTTCTCAACCACTTGAGCTACACCATCTTTGTGTTAATATTCAGATTGCACTGCTTATAAAGGGCAGCTGGCCTTGAAATTTTAATTACTTGGAGGGGCTTCATAATTCCTTTTCAATGACACTTCATGCAATAGCACAGGGGAGTATTTCTAACTTTTATTTGTATATATTATATATTTTATTCATTGAGGACAATGAACCATTCAAGTGTGGGGAGGTGTTCTCAATATTATAAAAATCCAAAAAAATTAAAAAATTAAAAAATTTTGTGTGTATATGATTGCCATGTCAAGAGCATGTTAGCGAGGATAAGTACATATTTTGTAGACTAATTTTGCATGATTAATTCTGAGTGTGCTATCAACGAATAAAAATCGTTTGTTGCTTGATAATTCCTTGTGTATGCTTGCGAAAATTCTAAAACTTGAGATGCGTCTTAGTCAAATTTAGTAAGTTGAGCATGCTTTCACCTTGTGAGATTTTGAGCCTAATTTGTGATTGATACATTTTATATCAATCGAATTCTTTTGTTGTGTGGTGTTCGTCATTTAGCATGTGCTCTAGAACTTGTTTTGATACCGTTTTGAGACTACATGATATGTGTATGCATGAAAATGATAAAGGCACTAGGATTAACCTCATCGACCTAAACACTACCTTTATGAGTTATATCCTTAGTGAACCCCCTTGAGCTTATATCTGTTTCTTTCATATATCACCACTCTAAAAAAATTTGAGCCTACTTGTTCATTCTTGTCTTGATTTACTGGTAGAGCATTATGATTCAACTTAAGGGTGGGTGAATATTCAAGTGTGGGGATCTTCTGTTAAAGTATGATATTTTGGTGGGAATTAATATGATGTGGTTACTTGATCTTCGTTCTTCCCGGAAAAAAAGAAGAAAAGAATCTGAAAAGAAAAAAAAAATTTGAAAAAATAAATAAATTGATAAAAAAATAATAATAAAAAAGAGAAAAGAAGAATGAGAGGAAGAAGATCGAAAGAGAGTTTTTGTTCATTGTTTATTGCAATGTGAAAATGGGAAGTACATAATCATGTGCTTGTGGGTTTAATGCTTGTGAAAGCTTGATCACCTTTTACATGATTTATATTTCATATTGGGTGCTACAATTTAAAGTGAACATGATGCTCTATTAGTTTATCAAGTTTAGCCACTTGTGAGCTTTTTCTTTGAATTCCTACCCCGTCCTTAAGCCACGTTACAACCTTTAACAAAGACCTTTTGATTCGTGCATGCATATATACGAAGTAGTGGAGATTTGGTGGACAACCAAGCATATGGTAGCACATGTCTATTTTGATTGAACTTGAGTGATACATTGCACCTAAACACTTGTGTGAATTGAGAGTGATGTGAGATTTTGTATCCATAGCGTGCTTTCTTATTAAAGGCAACTTTGATGTTTATTTCATGATATTTTTGTCTATCCAGACATGTGTGCATACTTGGATGATTCTGTACAAGTGGTGTACTTTCAGATATTCTCAGGTTGTTGTGTGATTGAGGTTTGCATATGTGGCGTACTATGAATTGTTGCATGTTTGAGACTTGGTGATTGAAAATATTTGATTTTGTGGGTATATCTTCTATAAACCCTCACGAGACACAACTCGTCCTACTAGGGCTGCCTAGGGGTTTAACGGCTTGTTGCATATGCTCAATGCAATCGTGTCATCTACGAAAGTGGTGTTTGTTAGTTAGATTAGTTTTTATTCTTTTTATTTGCCCGAGGACGTGCAAAATACTAAGTGTGGGGATATTTGATAGAATATATATTTGTATATATTTTAGATGATTTTTATTCCCATATTAGTTATATTTTGCATTTAATTGGATCTTTATTAATTAGATTTTAATATTTTATTGTAGGAAGCAAGAAATTCTAAATTGGAAAGGATTGAAGCTAAATTATAAGAAAATTCGGATTTATTGGGCTACACACGCAATACACATTGTTTGGGCTATATCTTGAGTTCTAGATATCGGATTTCGGTGATTTAACAGCCCACGCGAAGATAATGAGATTTTCTTTCATTCTAGAGTGGGCTAGATGTCATATGCCAGTTGGAGCAGTTCAGAAACAGCAGAGAAAAGTCAACTACGAATTTTGACCATAAAAACCTTTTCAATTTTGGAAAGACATGTATTCTTTGGAACAATAAAAAATACTTGTATTATTAGGTCATTATCATTAGAAATAATAGATACACGTATATCCATAGCCACCAAGGGAGAAGCCAAAAGGAGGAGAATGTGTACTTTATGCTTGGAGATTTCAACATAGGGATAACTCTTCTTCCTCTATACTTGTATTTTATGACTTTTATTATGATTATGGTTGGCTAGATATTATTGTTGGATGGCTGTTTTGAAGCCCTAAATCTTATGACAATTGTGCAAGTTTGATATTCTGAGATGTGTTCTTGATTGTGCTTATATATACGTCAATGCTTGTAGAGATACATGAATTAACTATGGTATGTGGTCATCCAAATATGTTTTGTGATTGCTATCTCTATAAAGTCAATTAATCTTTCTATGTGGTCATGGGATTAATTGTATTAGTGTGTAATTCGTTTTAACCTTTCTATGTGGTTCATGGGGTTAAACGGATAGCAGAATTTGTTTCTATGTGGTCATGGCAAGTTCTCTATAAGTATCTTTCAGACATATCATAGGAGTTTCAGAATTGTGTTATGGGTTTAGGGTGGATCTACATGCTTTCCAACATGTTTTAGGAATTGCTTACAAACAAACTTTCCCTTGTTTACTAGTTAATTTAGTTATTAGATAAAAAACAACAAACCAAATCCATCTTTGATATTATTAGCAAAATAGAAGAAAAGTGATCCCTTGATCCTTGGCGTAGAACGATACCCTATTTACTCTAAATTACAAACGACACAAAAAGGGTTTAAGTTGAGTCACATCAGTAATCACTCTCTTCTCCTTCTCTTCTCCCGCTAACTGTCGATACATATTCTCCCGCGCAAAGCTTCCTCCACTGCTGCGATGGTGTGGTTTGTGAGAGATCGTAAGGACGATGGTGTATATCTTCCTCGTGAGTGCCCAGATTATGGAGGTAATTAATTCTGAACTTCAATTAGGATTTTTTAAGTAATTGGGTTTTGAACTGATATATATATGTGTGTTAATTAGGGCTTTTGACAACTCGAATATGATCATGTAAAGTTATATTTTGTCCAATATGATCTGTTTATGCTGCCATGTGATGTCAATTTTATATGTTCGTGTGGTCCTTTGTGTTTTGTGAAGAAAGGTGAAGAATAATTGTGTGGTGGTCCCTTTCTGTTTTATTCTGTCGGCATAGTCCTTCATATGTGTGTTAAAGTGCATACAATGATTTAGGGTTTTTATGGTTTTAAATAGTTACTACACTGTTATTCTTGTATTTTTGCAGGTCATTCAGACCTATTTAGTATTAAACTTCATCATGGTGGACAATTTCAAGAAAATCCTAAACAGTATGCCGGGGGTGTATTTTCTTACATTGATATGTGTGATGTGGATACTATGAGCCTAATCGAGTTGGTGTCAATGTTAAATGAATATGGTGAAATAGGAGCTTATGTGTTCAGTTACAAGTGGCCAAAGACTGACATAAATAAGGGTTTGTGGCCATTAGATTCTGATGCAGATATTTTGAAAATGTGTGAAATGATTCCTAATGAGAGAATCATATATGTCTATGTAGTGAAATTGAAACCCATACTAGCTTTAGATGTTGATTGACAACCTACCCAAGAGTTTGCACCTTCACAGGATGCAAACATGCAATATGTTGATCCTACCACTGCAGAGCCTACTGATCACATAGACCAGATGGTGGATCTTGAAGAAATGACTGGAAATGTGAGTGATGTTGATGATCAAACAGGAGGAGGTGATAATGTAGATAGTGATGGGGACAGTGGTGAGGATTACAATCCAGAAAACTATCAACATGAGTTGAGTGAATGTAGTTTTCATTCTGATTCATCTAATATGGAAAGTAGTGATGAGGAAGTATGCAATCATAAGACTGAAAGACAAAGGAATAGTAAGGAAAAAGCTAAAGAAAAAGAGAAAGTTCCAGTAAAGGGAAAGAGCAAATAAAAAGAGAAGGTTCCAGTAAGGGGAAAGAGCAAATAAAAAGGCAAGGATACAGCTAAGAGGAAGAGTAAGGCTAAGTACTTTGTTGATCAATTTTTTAGTGAACAAGAACCTATGAATGAACTTAACAACAACAATACTAGAGGTAACAATTCTACTAAAGATGAAGCAGGTTATGCAAGTGATGTCTGAAAGTGTTTGTCCTAAATCCAATCATGTATGATGAGTTAGGAAGAACTTTCTTGTATTTTTATTTTATTTCATTAATGTTAATAAAAGACTTGTTTTGTTTTTATTACGGGCTTTATCTATTTAAAGAGTTTTAAATAAGATGTTCCATAGTTTAGAGTAAAGCTTCTAGAATTATAATGAGATTATAATAGTGAGATCTAGAAGATGATAACTCTAGACTTAAACAGTTCCTGATCATAGGATAACTAATCGGAAGTTGGTGAATCCGCAAAGATTGGTACATACTATGCTTGCTCCCGTCAGGAGGATGTCTGTTCTCATAGGCATTTGTGTGGTGACACTATAGCTAGTATGTAGATGCTTGTTAGGGAATAAGTTTACTGAACATGACTCGATAAGTTGAACAACTAATAGAGTTTACTCACGTGTCAATAGTTATTCACTGAGTGATAGTTGTACAAGTGTCCTTAGACTTGAGATCGTTAGAGTTATCTTGTATATAATGAACTATGCTTTGGATTAGTCCTTAGTCTCAAAGACATCCATTAGGTCTATTCTAGGCATAGAGATTTGTGTATGGAGATAGTTAACGTCAATGGAGGATCTACCCCTTCCAGTATAGGAAGAGAATATCCTATGTTATTCTTAGTATGCGAGTTCTGGAATCTTTGGCTAGAGTGTATGAAATTAGAAAGGAGTTTCTAATTTGCATTAATATGAACTTAGCATTATGAATAAGAAATCATATGATTAAATTTGATAGGCCTGACACGAGATCCATGCCTTGTATTTAATCGGGATATTGTAGGGTAGAAGGAATTGATTGTACTGAAACTAGTCACTAACAGGTTCTTGGTATTCTAAGCAGTGAATTCATATTATCCGGATAGTCGCGATATGTTGAGAAGCATCACTCACGAGGTAGAATAAATTTAATTAATCAGTTAATTATATTTAATGAATTATTAGAATTCATATAAATAATAAATAAAAGTTTATTATAATTTATTTCTACTACCGGCTTAATATTGAACCTACAGGGTCACACCATAAAAGAATATTTTCTTTGATGAAAAGATTTAAATTATGAGAGAGGAAGAATTATTTTCTAAATAGTTTAGAAAAAGAAATAATGATTAAAATAGTTTTAATCATTATTAAAGTATTTTAGAAATGTGGGGTTAATATATATATAGATATATTATTAAAAACCCTAAAATAGCCCTATAAATAGAATGAGATAGTCATTCTAAGGCTCATCTTATTTTTGAGAAAAACCTAGAAAAAGGAGCTAGCCTCTCTCTCTCTCTCTCTCTCTCTCTCTCTCTCTCTCTCTCTCTCTAAAAAGTCTTAGAGTTTTTTTTTGAAGAAATCATCGAAGAAAAATTCTTAGTGGATACCGGTAGAGTGCTTCACACTCTGAGGAGCAACTGCTTGCAACCATCGTTTTCAAGCTTCGATTCTCAAGGTATGGCTACGATTCCTCTCGATCTAGATTTTATATGTTTTCTATATGTGCGATATATGGTTTTTACGGAATAAATGTTATATCACGCTTCCGCTCATCCGTAAATTCCTGCAAGTATATTTAGATTTAATTATGAATTAATTCGAAATATTATTTGCATGAGATTTTGACCATTGATCTGGGTTCTACAAGTGTTGTGGATCATCTAGGTATTTTTTTCATAATTTTGTGATGTGTAGATTATTTGTTATGAATTTTTTAAAATTGTTTTAATTAAAATTCATAAAATAATTATGCATGTTGAAACATATGAATTAAAATTTGCACAAGGACCCCATGGACACTTGGTTATTTTTGCTTTTGTTTGATTTCAGAAATCATATTATTTTGATTTTTTTATTAATTTATTAATTAATTGTTAATTAATTTATTAATATTAAAATAAAATAATAATAACAATAAATGCATTAATGGATGGACAGTTTTTTTTGTGTTTTAAATGTTTTATAGCATAGAATTGTTGTAACTTACTTAGCATTAAATAAAAAAAAAAAACTGCTGCTGCTGTCTGCGCGCGTGGCGCGCACTCGCTGGGAAGGGTGTAACGCATTCCGGGAATAGCATTTAATTGTTGTAACACATTCCATTAATGCGTTACAGCCCTTCTATCCACATTAAATTTGATTTTTTGGGAGTTTGGTAACTCCGTTTTGGGCGTGCAATATACCGTTGGATTCGTTTTTACGAGACGGATCTAATGGGGTGGTCAAATATTTTTTATATAAAAGTTTGGAACTGTTTATATTCCCGGATGTGTTTTAAAGCATGTACTAATTGTTTTAATTACTTTTAAATACTATAATAAATCCATACATCATTATATCATTGTATGACATGATATTACTTGCATGCTTACTTGTTTATTTATTTTTATATATGAGATATATGCCTATATTTACCATGCGATGATAGATTTAGGTGAACTTAAATCAAAATAAGGTGTGCTCTAGAAAATCTAGAATAGGAATCATTTCTTGCCTTAACAATAATATTATGAGTACAACCATGAGATTCTTATGTTTATGAAACATAGAGTGAAATACTCTTTTGATGTTGAAAATGAAAATTTCTGTCTAGGCCGTTGGGTTTTAAGCGGGACCGATGTGACCCCTCCAACATACTGTGAATTTTTCATTTAAATATCATAATTGTATTTTGTTCAAGAAAAAGAGAATCTCCTAGTAATATGATTATGGTTGTAACATAATATAATCCCTCTAAAATTAAATAATATCAAGTAGTAATTGGCCAATGACACAACAGGCTTGTGTCGGTCATAGCCTTCCAACATGGTAGAAAGTAGTTCTTATTTTTGAATCATTGTCGTTTCGTGCTACAGTCGAGGGCTTTGATTTCGAAATACGAAATACTTGTCTATTACATAGAGATGTGTACAATGAATTAGAATCTAATGGTCGTTACGAAATACTGATTCAATTGTATGAAATGTTGGGTTAGACTTGACTTAGAATATTGAGTTTGTCGTGCTACAGTCGTGACTCAATTATTCAAGAGGGTAAAGTTTTATTAGGGAATAACATGAGATGTAATTGACAAGAGTTGTCTTCCTACTGAACATCACATGGCGTTTCGTGCTACAGCCGAGGTTGTGTGATGGAATGTAGGATCCCTATTCCCACTAGCATGATGAATGTTTAATTTTTCCACTTAGGGGTTGTATAAATTAGATAAACTAGTGGGAGCCACTTATGAATAAAGACCCGATTCATATAGTGTTTTAAAATAAAATTGAATATTTGCTAAGTGTTGTTATGTGTTTATCATTTACAGATTTACTATATACATTATGTCTTCTGCACTATCACTCCGGAGCATACTGGATGCTCACAAATTGACTGGTCCTAATTTTGCTGACTGGCTTCGAAACCTGAAAATTGTTCTCAGGGTTGAGAAGCTGGAATATGTGCTTAACTCACCTAAGCCTGCTGAACCTGCTGACGATGCACATAATGATGAACATGTTATGTATCGTAAGTGGATAGATGATGCAAATGTTGCTCAATGTATCATGCTAGCTTCTATGAACATTGAGCAACAGAAGCAACATGAGCATATGGATGCTCACACTATCCTAATGCATCTACAAGAGTTGTATGATGTGGCAGGGAGGACATCTCGATATGAGATATCGAAGGAGCTGTTCCGCTGTAGGATGTCTGAGGGATCGTCTGTGAATGACCATGTACTTAAGATGATCAATTTGATTGAACGTCTTGGACAACGTGGTTTCAACATGGATGGGGAGCTGAGTCAAGACTTGGTCTTGCAATCACTTCCGGGTTCGTTTTCGCAGTTTGTTGTGAACTTTCACATGAACAAGTTGGACGTCAGCCTGGCTGAACTCCACAACATGTTGAAGACTGCGGAATCAAATTTTCCCTCTAAGAAGAGTTCTGTTCTTCTAATTGGTGAAGGTTCCAATCCTAAGAAAAGGAAGAAGAACCCTACCAAGAAGAAGAAAGTAGGTGAAAAAAGGCTGATTCCACCAAAAGCTGAATACCCCAAAAGCAAAGCTGTTTGCTTCCACTGTAACAAGGTGGGGCACTGGAAGAGGAACTGCAAGGTTTACCTTGAAGAATTGAAGAAGAAGAAGGGTAGTGAGACTTCCGCTTCCGATTCAGGTATGTTCATGATTGATGTGAATATGTCATTAAATCAAATTTCTACTTGGGTATTAGATACCGCCTGTGGTTCTCACATTTGCAATTCGTTGCAGGGACTAAGGAGAAGTAGGACTCTTGAGGAAGATGAGGTGATTCTACGGATGGGAAATGGAGCAAGAGTTGCTGCTGAAGCTGTAGGATCATTTGATTTACATATGCCTACGGGCAAGACTATTGTTTTAAATAATTGTTATTTTGTTCCCTCGATTGTGAGGAATATTATTTCTATTCCCATGTTAGACTTGGCTGGATTTTCGTTTTTTATTCAGAATAATAAATGTTCAATTCTTAGAGATAATGTTCTTGATGGTAGTGGTATTTTAAATAATGGTCTGTATGTATGTGACGTAGATCATAATTTACTACAAATTGAACGTACTAATAAAAGGAAAAGGGATGATGAAAATCTCACCTATTTGTGGCACTGCAGACTTGGTCATATTAGTGAAAATAGACTTCGTACATTGCATAAGGAAGGGTTACTTGAACCCTTTGATTTTGAATCATATCCTACATGCGAGTCTTGTCTATTGGGTAAAATGACCAAATCTCCATTTAGTGGACATGGAGAGAGGGCTGCAGATTTGCTAGTATTGGTACACACAGATGTATGTGGACCGATGTCTACGCAAGCCATGGGTGGATTTTCGTACTTCATTACTTTCACAGATGATCGATCTAGATTCGGATATGTGTATTTGATGAAACACAAGTCTGAAGCCTTTGAAAAGTTCAAAGAATACAAGTATGAAGTGGAGAAACAAACCAAACATAGTATTAAAACCCTTCGATCAGATCGAGGTGGTGAATACTTGAATGGTGAGTTTCTAGATTATCTCAAAGAAAATGGTATAGTCTCTCAGTGGACTCCTCCATATACTCCACAGTAGAATGAGGTATCTGAAAGGAGAAATCGAACTTTGTTAGACATGGTTCGATCCATGATGAGCTATGCAGATCTTCCAGTATTCCTTTGGGGTTATGCATTGGAAACCTCAGCATATTTACTGAATAAGGTGCCTTCCAAATCTGTTCCTCAAACTCCATATGAGATATGGAAAGAAAGGAAACCGAGTCTTAAACACGTTAAGATTTGGGGATGTCCAGCTTATGTCAAGAAAGTTGACCCTGATAAGCTGGAATCTCGATCCGTAAAATGTAAGTTTGTGGGATATCCTAAAGAGACTTTAGGGTATTACTTTTACACCGATCATAGGGTATTTGTTTCCAGACATGCTACCTTCTTGGAAAAAAAGTTTATTCTTGAAGGGAACAGTGGGAGCAAAATAGAACTTAATAAAGTTCAAGAAGCACAAACTACTACGGTTCAAGAGGAAACACCTGTTCAGACTGAACAACCTTCTGTGGAACAGCCCATTCGTAGGTCAGAGAGAGTGTCTCGCCAACCTGAGAGGTATTATGGCCTTGTCATTGAGAATGACAATGAGTTGTCAATCATTGATGATGACGACCCTATGACCTATAATGAGGCTATGAGTATTGTTGACTCAGAGAAATGGCAGAGTGCCATGAAATATGAAATGGATTCTATGTATACCAACCAAGTATGGACTTTGGTTGAAGCACCCAAGGATGTGAAGCCTATTGGGTGCAAATGGGTATACAAGAGAAAGATTGGAGCAGATGGCCAGGTGGAGACCTATAAGGCCAGGCTCGTGGCAAAAGGATTCAAACAAAGGCAAGGGATTGACTTTTTTGAAACTTTTTCGCCTATAGCCCTGTTAAAATCAATTCGGATTTTTCTTGCGATTGCTGCTTACTACGACTATGAGATCTGGCAAATGGACGTGAAAACAGCCTTCCTCAATGGGAAACTTGAAGAGGAAGTGTATATGACACAGCCAGAGGGTTTTGTTTCCAAAGGGAATGAACACCTAGTGTGTATGCTGCTACGAACCATATATGGATTAAGGCAAGCTTCTCGTAGATGGAACATCCGTTTTGATGAGACAATCAAAGAGTTTGATTTTATCAAAAACATAGATGAACCATGTGTCTACAAGAAGGTTAGAGGGAGCGTGGTAACATTTCTTGTGTTGTATGTGGATGACATACTTCTGATAGGAAATGATATACCGATGCTACAATCAGTCAAAGTGTGGCTATCAAAGAACTTCACTATGAAGGACATGGGAGAAGCATCCTACATTCTCGGTATGAAGATCTATAGAGATAGATCTAGAAGAATGATAGGTCTTACCCAGGGTACATACATCGAGAAAGTGCTTAAAAGGTTCAGCATGGAAAACTCCAAAAGAGGTCTCATACCAATGAGCCATGGGGTATCCCTTTCCAAGAAGATGTCTCCTAAGACACCTGAAGAAAGGAAGCGTATGAGTAAGATTCCTTATGCTTCGGTAATAGGATCTATCATGTACGCGATGTTATGTACTAGGCCTGATGTTGCTCATTCAATTAGTGTGACGAGCAGATATCAGTCCAATCCAGGTGAAGACCACTGGAAAGTAGTGAAGAACATCCTTAAGTATTTGCGAAGGACTAAGGATATTTTTCTTGTTTTTGGTGGATCTGAGTTGAAAATAGAGGGTTATACTGACTCTAGTTTTCAATCAGAAAGCGATGATAGCACATACATGTCAGGGTACGTGTTTACTCTGAATGGTGGTGCCATTAGTTGGAAGAGTTCCAAACAGTCTACAACGGCTGACTCCACAGCGGAAGCAGAGTATATAGCTGCAAGTGAGGCTGCAAAAGAAGCCGTTTGGATAAGGAAATTTGTTTCTGAGTTGGGAGTTGTTCCTAGCATTGAGGAGCCTATTGTGTTGTATTGTGATAACAACGCAGCAATAGCACAAGCCAAGGAACCTAGGTCTCATAAAAATACCAAACATGTTTTGCGGCGCTTTCATTTGATTAGGGAGATCATTGAAAGAGAAGATGTCAAAATTGAGAGAGTTGACACACATAACAACGTAGCAGACCCACTCACAAAGACATTGTCTCAGATTCACTTTGATCGTCATAAAGAGAAGATGGGTATTAGATACCAGTGTGATTGGCTTTAGTTCAAGTGGGAGATTGAAAGTGTTTGTCCTAAATCCAATCATGTATGATGAGTTAGGAAGAACTTTCTTGTCTTCTTATTTTATTTCATTAATTTTAATAAAAGACTTGTTTTGTTTTTATTACGGGCTTTATCTATTTAAAGTGTTTTTAATAAGATGTTCCATAGTTTAGAGTAAAGCTTCTAGAATTATAATGAGATTATAATAGTGAGATCTAGAAGATGATAACTCTAGACTTAAACAGTTCCTGATCATAGGATAACTAATCGGAAGTTGGTGAATCCGCAAAGATTGGTACATACTATGCTTGCTCCCGTCAGGAGGATGTCTGTTCTCATAGGCATTTGTATGGTGACACTATAGCTAGTATGTAGGTGCTTGTTAGGGAATAAGTTTACTGAACATGACTCGATAAGTTGAACAACTAATGGAGTTTACTCACGTGTCAATAGTTATTCACTGAGTGATAGTTGTACAAGTGTCCTTAGACTTGAGATCGTTAGAGTTATCTTGTATATAATGAACTATGCTTTGGATTAGTCTCAAGGACATCCATTAGGTCTATTCTGGGCATAGGGATTTGTGTATGGAGATAGTTAACGTCAATAGAGGATCTACCCCTTCCAGTATAGGAAGAGAATATCCTATGTTATTCTTAGTATGCGAGTTCTGGAATCTCTGGCCAGAGTGTATGAAATTAGAAAGGAGTTTCTAATTTGCATTAATATGAACTTAGCATTATGAATAAGAAATCATATGATTAAATTTGATAGGCCTGACATGAGATCCATCCCTTGTATTTAATCGGGATATTGTAGGGTAGAAGGAATTGATTGTACTGAAACTAGTCACTCACAGGTTCTTGGTATTCTAAGCAGTGAATTCATATTATCCGGATAGTCGTGATATGTTGAGAAGCATCACTCACGATGTAGAATAAATATAATTAATCAGTTAATTATATTTAATGAATTATTAGAATTCATATAAATAATAAATAAAAGTTTATTATAATTTATTTCTACTACCGGCTTAATATTGAACCTACAGGGTCACACCATAAAAGAATATTTTCTTTGATGAAAAGATTTAAATTATGAGAGAGGAAGAATTATTTTCTAAATAGTTTAGAAAAATAAATAATGATTAAAATAGTTTTAATCATTATTAAAGAATTTTGGAAATGTGGGGTTTATATATATATATATATATATATATATATATATATATATATATATATATATTGATAGATATAGATATAGATATATCTTATTTTTGAGAAAAACCTAGAAAAAGGAGCTAGCCTCCATCTCTCTCTCTCTCTCTCTTTTTCTCTCTAAAAAGTCTTAGAGTTTTTTTTGAAGAAATCATCGAAGAAAAATTCTTGGTGGATACCGGTAGAGTGATTCACACTCTGAGGAGCAACTGCTTGCAACCATCGTTTTAAAGCTTCGATTCTCAAGGTATGGTTACGATTCCCCTCGATCTAGATTTTATATGTTTTTCTATATGTGCGATATATGGTTTTTACGGAATAAATTTTATATCACGCTTCCGCTCATCCGTAAATTCCTTCAATGTCTCTAGTCACTATGTAGACAGTGAAGAAGAAAGGATGGCCTCTAACAACACTGATGAGGATGAGATTTGCTTTCCAGTTTTCAATCCCAAGACAAACATGAAAGAACCAAAATTGTAGTTGACCATGCTCTTTGCAACATCCAAAATCTTCAGAGATGCAGTTAAGAAGCAAGCAATATTAGAAAGGAGACCAATAAAGCAGTGCAAGAACTATGGAAGTAGAGTGAGGTTCATATGTGAAGGTGATTCTCCTTGGAAGATTTATGCCTCCAAGATGCAAAGGATTGATACATACCAGATTAAAGTTTATAATTCAAAACATACATGTACACAGACCTTTCACCAAAAGCAGATCATTTCTAGATGGATTTCAAATTATTATGAGGATGATATAAGGATGAATCCCACATGGCCTTTATCATCATTTCTGAAGAAGGTTGTAAATGACTGGAACTGTCATGTCTCCATATATGCAATAGCTAGGGCCAAGAAGAAAGCTTTAGAAAAGATAAATGGAAAACATGTTGATCAATATAGTAAGGTGTGGGAATATGGTAATGAGTTGTTGAAAGTTATGCCTGACAGCACTATACTTGTCATGACTGAAGACCAAGAATTGAAGGATGGAAGAAAGAGGTTTAAGAGATTCTATACATGTTTTGGTCCACTGAAGAGAGGGTTTAGGGCTGGTTTCAGACCTCTGATAGGAGTGGATGGTTGCCACTTGAAGGGGCCATATGGAGGGCAATTGCTTGTTGCAATTGGTATAGATGCCAATGATGGCATGTACCCCATAGCTTGGGCAGTTGTTGAAGCTGAAAACAATGAAAGTTGGAACTGGTTTTTAAACAATTTGAAGGAGGATTTATGCATTGAAAATGATGGAGGCTGGGCATTTATATCAGACAGACAAAAGGTACCTCTATGCATTTACTAACATTTACATCATAAATACACATGTACTGCTTAACTTTAACCAATTTTGACTCTCTTTTGAAGGGCCTTATAAATGCACTTGAAGCTGTATTCCCTAATGCAGAGCACAGGTTCTATGTGATGCACTTATATAAGAACATGTGGAAGGATCACAAAGGAATTGGAGTGAGGATGTGCTTATGGTTGGCAGCTAGGGCCACAACAGATTATACATTCAATAAGCACATGGAGGAACTGAAAAAGGTACATACTTTCAATAAACATTCTTGTCCAAATGGCATGTATCAAATATTCATGACTTTTCATATTTTGCAGCTTTCTAAAAAATGTTATGACTGGTTAAGTGAGAAACCTAGATCACAATGGACGAGGAGTTCATTTAGGACAATTTGTAAAAGTGACATCTTTGTGAACAATCATTCTGAAGTTTTCAACAGTAGCATCACAAAGTACAGGGATCTACCTATAATATCAATGTTGAAGGCAATTCATAAAGATGTCATGAGGAGGATTCAACAGAGGAGAGACAAAATGCAAAATAGCTATGCTCTCAACCCTATCTGTCCTAATGCAATGAGGAGGCTACATAAGTAAGTATTAAACAAAAATTTTTATGTGACTACTTTTCATATTGTTTCATAACATTACTTAAATACTTTTTATAGGGAAATTGATCAAAGCAAAGGATGTCATGTTACTTGGAGTGGAGGTGCAAGGTACTTAGTTACCATGACATCAGGTGGTTATGAAATGGTTGTAGACCTTGAGGCACATAAGTGTGCATGTAAAAAATGGGAACTGTCAGGTATCCCATGCTATCATGCTTGTGCATGCATAGCATGGAGTAAGAAATCCTTTGAACCTTTCATTCACCAGTGCTACACCAAAGACCTATTCCTAGAGTGTTATAGTTATATTGTTGAGCCTATTTGTGGTGAAGAGGAATGGAAGGAGACACCATATCCTAAACCCCTTCCTCTTGAGGTTAAGGCTCATACTGGTAGGCCAAAAAAAAAAAAGAAGTCAGAAAAATGACATCATTGGCCCTGATACAACAAAGTTAAAAAGATAAAACTCTACTGTCAAGTGTACCTACTGCACTGAGTATGGACAAAATACAAGGACTTGTCCAGCTAAGGTAATGCACTCACATTTTACTTATTTTACCATGTGTTCCAAGATTTGATGTAACCTTCTGTTATGTAATTATAGGCTCATGACATAGCAAATGGATGTGAGAAGGTAGTGAAGAAAAGGAAGAAGTACATTAAGAAGGTTACACCAGCAAATGAACCACAGAATGCAACAAATGAAACTCAGAATGCATCAACTGAAACTCATAATGCATCAACTGAGCATGCAGCAAATGAAACTCATAATGCATCAACTGGCCATGCAGCAAATGAAGGGCCTGAAAGAGGTGTCCCTGAGGTGCAAAACCCTCATACTAAGGCTACTAGAAGACCCTGTGAGGGTACTCAAGCTGGAGTTTTCAGAAAGAATAAAGGCCAGCCTATACTGAAGAATACCCCTCTTGGAATTCAGCCTCAGGCATTTAAGTCCAAGAACAATGTGACAACTACAAGCTATGAAAACATTCAGGCCAAACGAAGGGAAATGCAATCCAAATTGAGGGAGAATCCAGTTTGGAAGATTTAAAAACTTTGTTGGCTTTGCTATCTTGTGTGTCTACCTTTAAACTAATTTATGCTTTTGGTATGCATAAGCAATGTAGAGACAGTGTTGAATGTGGTACTAATATGCTTTTGGTATTCATGAACATTGTATTGTTTCTTTAAACTAATTTATGCTTTTAGTATGGTCATTGTGTTTCATATTGTTTCTTGTTCATGGCTATTGGAACCTTAAAATGAGAACATGGCTTACATACATAGAAAACAATCTTACATGGATTATAAAGTTGAGCTTAATTCATAAGCGAAGAGACAGTACATACATAAACCTAAAACAAACTAAAGCATAAGAGTCCTACAACAACAGCCTTAATTCATCAAGAGAATAATACTCATCATCCTCGACTACAATGTCATTCCTGATTGTGTTCAAAGCCATATTCATCATTACATTCACAAGCATAAACATCCCAACACCTACACACTGCTGCTTCGTCTTCAATTGGTATATCTCAGCTTGATGCCTCTCTGTCATACGATCCATTCTGCGCCTAAACCTCTCCTCCCTTTCAAAAGCACGGTCATGCAACTCCTTGATAATCTCTAACGTTCGAGGACCAAGAGGCTCCTCATCAACCCACACTTCGTAGCCACACCTGTCGTTCCAACAAGTCATATACCTCATACCTGCGTTTGGCCCAAACCATTGGGTCTTCATCACGCTCATCTGATCACAATAGCAAGCGAGATCCAAGATGGCATCAATTTCAGCTTCAATTCGAGCCACCCTGCCAGACATTTTGATTTGGGGGAGAAAAGAAAAGTATTAGGGTTTGCAATTAGAAGAAGAGGGAAGAGTAAAGTGAACAAAAGGGATGACTTAGGGTATATATACGCCAAACAGCCGTTACAATATGAACTGACTATAATACCCTCGTTCAAACAGACGTCGTTAGACGTAATTGACGACAGTACACACTCTGTAATTATTATGGAAATCTGGTATTGCAAGTGGGAGTTTTTGAATGTCAGTATTTCAAGTGGTCTGACAGCCAAAGTGTAAGTACACGAAGTGCACTTTACTCAAAATTTAAATATCGAATCACCACAAGAACATATGCATATTACTTATTTCAAAAATTAACAATAAATTTAAATATAAATTTGAATAAATTTACATAAATTTGCACAGGGTAAAAGCAACATGAAATATTTTATCCTTATATATTTTATCCATAATTGTGGTCGTCACGGTGCAATACCATAAACAGTAAGAATCGTTAAATTTTAAAATAAATAGATGACAATCGTGAGATGTTTGAATTCCATTAACAACGTATCAAATATTTAAAAAAATTAATTTTTTTTAATCTCTAAATATATTTAAAAAATCCAGAGTTTTGGTCGTTAAGAGACTATAGTACTACAAAAAAGTAAGAATCATTAGATCTTAAAATAAATAGATGAGAACTATTGAATATATTGTCAAGTAATATTCTATATTTTAATAGATAAATTATTTTTTCAAAAGTCCAAGGTTCGAAATTTGTCAATTATATATTAAAAAAATGTATTTTAGAATTATAAATATTAATAAAATTAAAAGAATTATGAATACTAAAAACAAAATTGTGAGATAATATAATAAAAATATTAATAAATATTTGTGCATTGCATGAGCTATATTTTGGATCCATATTCAGCTTCGTAATGATCCATGATATAATATACTAATATTTAATATTACAGGTTTGGGATCCATTTGATATGGTTCTTAGTTACACAACTGAATAAAGTCGATAACAATACGTTCAGTCAATCCTGAAAGAACGATTGGATCCTGAACCCCTTGGATCACTCCTAAAATAAGTGTTCAGTCAATAATCTTTATCACTCCTGACAAGATTAAAGGTTTGAATATCACTCCTGATACTAAAATAATATTGGTGGTATAAAACTCTCCGACCCTTGAATGAGGTTAGACATATTCAATCAATCATCAATCATCAATCAATCAATCAATACTACTCCCTCCGTCCCATTTTAATTGTCCATCATCAAAAATTCACATTTTATTCAATCATGTAAAATAAACAAATAGTTACCAAATAATTGTATTGTTTTTCATAAAAGTTAACATAATTAATATTCAATTTACCATATTAATCAGCTTTGGACAATTATTTTGGGACAAGCCAAAAAGGAAATAGTGGACAATAAAAATGGGACGGAGGGAGTATTATATAAAGGAGAAGACGGAGCGGTGATGTGGCGCTCTTAGATCGCTTCGTTCTAATTTTCTAATTTTCTCAATTTTTTGAATTAATAATATTAAAAATTCGAAAAAATCTCAATTACCTTTTAAATACTTATTAATAGAGGAAACATATAATATTTTTGCATTTAAAATCTCTACCAATGGAGAAAGTAAATATACAATAGATCTTTACTAATTGATGAAATTAAATATCACTAATGGAAGAAACTAAATATTCAATTATAATATTTTTGCCTTCAAAATATCTAAATTAGAAAAAAAGTGTATTACCTTACATTATTTTGAACTTTCCTCTATTATTATCTAAATATTCTCATAATATTTTTTTTAATGAAATTACTATCTTAACATACTGCTCTCCTAAACTTTTTTTTTTTTTTTTTATGTGATATAATAAAAAATACAGGAACGTTTTGGTAAATAAGAAGTTAAGAAATTAGATCGGTCTTGCATATTAATACTAAAGATTAGAAAAAATCTCAATTGCCTTTTAAATATTTGCTAATGAATGAAACTAAGTATACAATTTCAATATTCTTGCATTTAAAATCTCTATTAATGGAGAAAAGTAAATATAATATTCTTGCATTTAAAATCTCTACTAATGGAGAAAGTAAATATACAATAATTTTTTACTAATGGAGGAAACTAAATATTACAAATAGAGGAAACTAAATATTCAATTATAATATTTTTACCTTCAAATATCTAAATTTTAAAAAAAAGGTGTATTACTTTACATTATTTTGAACTTCCCTTTATTATTATCTAGATATTCTCATAATATTTCTTTTCAAATGAAATTACCATATTAACATTCTGCTCTCCTAAACTTTATTTTTTAATGTAATATAATAGTAAATACAAAAACATATCGGTAAATAAGAAGTTAAGAAATTAGATCGATCTTGCATAAGAAATTAAGTAATTACTTGGTAAATAATTAATTACCTTTAATACTTTCATACAAACAGCTAATTAATAGTATAAATATACACCTAAACTCTGTTAATTATCTACTGCAATTTTTGTTGTCAACATTGTTTTTCTTTGCTTTTTTGTTTGTTCATGTTAAAAGTGTGTATATGAGTAGATGAGTCTGAGACTTTTTCCTTTATATTATTTATCTTATTATGTTTGTTTGTATCCTAATACAAGATCATATTAAAATCTTTGACAAGTTATTTGTTATTAGTGTTGATTGAGTTAAGACATTGATTAACGAGGAGGGGGATTCATCAGTTAATCAGTTAATCAGTTAAGGTGATTTTCATGTACATGTGAATTGATTTATATGTTTATGTGTACGTTATTAGTTTTGAATTTATAGTTAAAAATTGATACACCGGTATACAAGCTAACTCGAAAGTGGAGAATTCATCATGTCTTCAAAAACAAATTTTATCATTGTTTTTTAACGTTTAGATAGTTATTGCTCTAATTTTTATGAGAAAAGATTATATCTTTTAGTAAAATATTTTCTGTAATTCATACACGAAAATTCAAAGATAAAAATTGTATATTAAGAAATTTATAGTGTATGTATTTCGAAAATATCATGTTAAGATTTATTCGACTGAAGAATTTATTTAGTGTGTGCATTTTTAACAAAATTCAATAAGTCGGTGCATCTATAACAAAAGTCATACAAGAATAAGAAACATTGAGAAAATGTCATTAATTTTTTTTTTTAAAAGAAAGAGGCTGTTGTTGTTATTTGTTTTGACAAAAAGAGATCATTATTAATAAAAAAAGTTCTCCCAACAACAAAAAAGATGTTTTTTCATATTTTTTGATTTTTTTTTTACTGGGAGTAGATTTAGAGGTAGTGAAGATTTTAATAGCTCTAAAGGTATAATTGTAGTTTTTGATTGAACGATCTAGAACTTTATATATATATATATATATATATATATATATATATATATAATTCAAAACAAAACTTAATTTTATATTAGAAATATTATTTTCTTTAAAAACGTATTTTTTAGAATATTTTTTGAGAAAATTTAGAGATATTATTATAAACCTGCTGCGAAGCGCGGCTTATTAAACTAGTTTTATACCGAGTATAATAGCAAACCCCCGTTGTTACAACCTTAATTATTACTGGACTGAAAACAGGCCCAATATACATACCATAGGCTTATTAACTAATAATAAATATATAAATAGCATCAGGTCGTACTATACTACAAGGTTACTAAGTAAGCCAAGTAATACAGCATAAAAACTGCTGCCTTGATGCAAATAAATTAAAACCAACTGAATTAAGAACTAAAGTAACAGATTCTTTAACTGGTGCCTTCGATTCTGCATCATTCTCTCCCCCTCTTCAAAAGAATTTCCCTCAAATTCTCATCAGCATGGTATGGTGACAAGTCTCCGATGTTAAAGGTAGCACTCACCCCTCAAAAATCATTAGGTAGCTCAATCTTGTACGCACTTTCACCATATCTCTCCAGAACTATAAAAAGACCCTCAGCGCTTGGCATTATTCTGCGTGAATCATGTCACCTTTTGGAAGAGGAATTAAATCCACCGGAACGAATGGATTGATGTCATACACCACTTCAAAAGGAGAACGATTAGTAGTAGTAGAAGCAGACCTATTATATGCGAACTCGGCATGACGAAGCTTTAAATCCCAATCCTTCTGCGTCCTGCTGACTAAACCCCGCAGCAAGTTCCCTAATGTTCGATTAGTCACCTTCGTTTGACCATCGGTCTGTGGGTGATGACAAGTACTAAACAACCACTTAATGCCCACAAACTTCCATAAAGTTCTCCAAAAATGACTAAGAAACTTACTATCACGATCAGAAACAATTCTTCTAGGAATTCCGTGTAACTTCACTATCTCTCTAAAGTATAAATCAGCAACATATATACGCATCATTTGTTTTATGGCAGGGCAGAAAGTGTGCCATTTTAGAGAACCGATCAACAACAACCATGATGGCATCTTTACCCCTTTGAGTTCGTGGAAGTCCGACAATAAAATCCATACTTACACTCTCCCACGAAATATCTAGAACTGGAACAGGGATTGGAGTGTAAAGACCCCTGTGAAACGTACTCTTCGCTCGTTGACAAGTTGCACAACTTTCTACAATTTTTTGGACATCAGAAATCATTTTAGGCTAGTAAAAGTGTTCTTTCAGCATGTCAACTGTCTTGTGAACACCAAAATGACCTGCCAAACCACCACTATGCATCTCTCGAACAAGTAATTCACGCACACCGGAAAGAGGAATGCACAACCAGTTTTCCTTAAATAAAAAGGCTATTAACATTTTGACCCTCAAAGTTTCCTCAAATATTTTTTTCACCGACTTTCAAGGAGTAAATATTTGTGTCGCCTTCATGATTCACCTTTCTGTCAAACTGCCAAGGCCTGCCAAGTAACAAGTGACACGCAGACATAGGCAATATATCACACCATAAAGAATCAGTGTAGTTACCAATAGTAAAAGTAACCAGCGCACCTTTTTCACTTTTAATCCTGCACTATCATTCAACCAGTTGAGCTTGTAAGGCTTTGGATGATCTCTTGTCGTCAAATTCAACTTGTTCACCATGTTAGAAGAATCAACGTTTGTGCAAGAGCCGCTATCAATGATCACATTGCCTGACTTCTCCTGAACTCTACACCTAGTATGAAAAAGATTTTCTCTTTGCTCGAACACTGGAGTTAATTATGCATGAACAACTCTTCGAACCACCCCAATTAAGAGATTATCTTCACTTTCTGGAGGAGCATCTTCATCTAAAGTATCATCTTGTAGAACAAATTCGTACATCTCCTCTTCTCTATTTGCTTCTTCATGTTGCATTAGTGTAAGAGCTTTTGCATTAGGACATTCACTTGTTATATGTCCTCTACCCTGACACTTGAAGCCTTTCCGCTTCTACATGTACTCTTCCTTTGGAATAAACACCTTTTGTTTCTCAGGCCTTTTAGTGTCTTTTCTTGAGCTATTGTACACACTTGCAGGCGATGATTTGTAATTGCTCGAAGATGGACCAGATTTGAAATTACTTTGTACTTGAGACCCGTTTTTGTAAATGGAGGAATTACCTTTATAACTACTGTAGGGAGTTCTCGGGCCATCTTCCTTCATTTGTGCTTCAAACTTAAGAGCTAGCTTGCACACATCTTCAAATGTAGTATAATGAGCAACATCTACTTTGTTGGAGATCTTTTTTAACAACCCCTTTAAGTACCTGGCAATCTTTAAACCCTCATTTTCTTGCATATCACACACTATGCATAACCTTTCAAAGTCTCTTGTGTATTCAGCCACACTGAGATCTTCATGCATAAGAGAAGTCATTTTAATGTACTGTTCCTGCTCATATTCTCTAGGAATAAATTTTTCTTTCATTTTCTTTTTTAATTTCTCCCATGTGTCAATCTTCTCCTTCCCGTTTCTTCTCCTCCAAGCTTTTAAATTATCAAACCAAATAGCAGCATATTTTGACATTTTCATGATAGCAAGCTTGTATTTATTTTTCTCATCAAATCCCTTGTATTCAAAAACCCTTTCAATTCCGCTAACCCATTCAAGAAAAACTTCAACGTCCATATCACCGGAAAACTCTAGCAAGTCCAATTTAACACCCCTGTCATCATCATAATTGTTTCTACAAGGTTGACCATAAGAATACACATCATAATCATCATCAAAACTAGTAACACAAGCATCATTCTTCCGACAATACTCATCTAAGTATACTTGATTAAGCAAACTGATTTTTCTCAATCTTTTTCCATTCTCGTGTCAAATTTATCAAACCGACTAATAATTGCTTGCAGAACTTTGTTAAGATCATCACTAGCCATAATTTGTAATATAATAACGATACGGGAAGACAATTTGATATGTATGTGTAGTGCGTGTTTACCAGAAATCAGGATGCCAAAATTGATATGGTTCTTAGTTACACAACTGAATAAAGTCGATAACAATACGTTCAGTCAATCCTGAAAGAACGATTGGATCCTGAACCCCTTAGATCACTCCTGAAATAAGTGTTATTAAAGGTTTGAATATCACTCCTGATAGTAAAATAATATTGGTGGTATAAAACTCTCCAACCCTTGAATGAGGTTAAACATATTCAATTTATACTGAGTATAATAGCAAACCCTCGCTGTTGCAACCCTAATTATTACTGGACTGAAAACACGCCCAAGTACTATATATACTACAAGGTTACTAATTAAGTAAGCCAGCTGGTAATACAGCATAAAAACTTCCGCCTTGATGCAAATAAATTAAAATTAACTGAATCAAGGACTGAAGTAACAGATTCTTCAACGGGTGCCTTCGATTCTGCATCACCGTTTGTAACTTCACACCAGGTTTGGGAAGCCTACATTAGTTCATCAACCCGATTTCTACATTAGTGCGACCCGATCTCTATTATTAATGCATTTCAATTAATTATTCTTGCCAAATTTAAAGATGTAACAAATTTCAACTCTTTTCAAATCTATTATCTATTATTAACTCCTTTATTTATATATAATAAGCGTAAGGGAGATCTTATCCAAAACTTTGGTCGGTCACTGTACTACCAAAAGTATACGATCCGTTGGATTATAAAACTATAAATATTCAAATCGATGAGGACCGTCAGATATAATATTAAAAATTGTATTTGATTAATAATAGGATAGTATTTAAATACTAAAAGTTGTATTTTGATAATTTAAACCTATTATATATGGGTTTTCTATATTGAATAGAAATCTTTATGTAAAAATTCGTAATTATCTTTTCTCTTTATTTTATGAATAGTTCCAGTTACATAATAATTATTAAACCATCATTAAATTAAAGATAATTTTGTAAGCTTCGCGTGGGCTGTAAAATCGTTCAAATCTGTTGTCTAAAACTCAAGATAGAGCCCAAACACTAAAGTTATTATCTAAATTTTAATAAATATTTTTTTATTATTGTAGCACCAATTTAATTTTTTTTTTCCTAATTCTTTTAAATTTATAAAATTCTATATTTATTTCAATAAAATATTAAAATCAATTTAAGAAAAAATTAAAATCGATCTGGTTCGTGTACGATCAATATACGACCAAATTAATAATTATAGTTAGATCTTCAATAGATCGATGAGAATTGTTAGATCTAATATTAAAAAGTGTATCTGATTAATAATAAAATTATATTTAAATACTAAAAAGTGTATTTTGATAATTTAAAATTTTTCTATGTAAAAATTCTTAAATATCTTTTTTCTTGAATTTATGTATAGTTCCAGTTAGATAATAATTGTTAAACCAAATATCAAGATAACAATTCATATCGATTACAATGATACCCTCGAGACTTAGGAGAACTCATGTACATGAATAAATTTAAACACTTTTTTTTTAAGGAACATAACAATTTGATTAATCCAAATTATAATTATATTATTTTACATATAACAAACATAAAAGGATAATAACAAAATATTATTAAAATGTTGAGGGTTTCATATTCATAAACGATAATTTTGAATATAATACTTATATTAAAATGTGTATTTGATTAAAGGTAGGATTATATTTAAATACTAAGAAAGCTTTGATAATTAAAACTAATTATAAATTGGTTTTCTATATTGAATTGAATTCTTTGTGTAAAACTTCTTAACCATCTTTTCTTTTCAGTTTATTTTATGGGTAGGTAAACTGGTCAAGTTAGATAATAATTATTAAACCATCATTAAATTAAAGATAATTTCGTTAGTTTCGCATGAGTTGTAAAATTGTCAAAATTCAATTTCTAAAACTTAAGATAGAACCCAAATATTAAAGTGAGTATCTAAATTTTAATAAATATTTGTTTTTGTTATTGTAGCACCAATTTATTTATTTTTCCACTAATTCTTTTAAATATAGAAATTTTATGTTTCTTTCAATAAAGTATCAAAATTAATTAAGAACAAATTCAAATCGATAAATAATATAATAATATGAGAATAAAATTTTATATAATCATAACATAATTTTTATTCTATATAATAATTTTTAAGTAATAATGTATTTTAAAATTTTATTTACACCGTAAATAAAACCGAAACATTAAAAGTAAAAGCAGTTAGTAATATACTTATATCAGTATATACTTGATATCCTTATTATATTAAATACTTATATATAATAATCATAATAGGGATTTTATCCCAAATTTTGGTCGTAGACAACCAAATTAATAAGGACCATTAGATATTAACTAGATAAATGAAAATCGTTAGATCAAATATTAAAAAAATTTATTTTATTAATAATAGGATTATATATTTAAATTCTAAAAGGTGTATTTTGATAATTTAAACCAAATATACCAAATATAAATAAGTTTTCTATATTGAATAGAATTCTCCATGTAAAAAATTCGTGACTTTCTTTTCTCTTCCATGGACAATTCCACCTAGATAAAAATTGTTAAACCATCTTTTAATTAAAGATAATTTAGTTATCTTCATGTGGGGTGTAAAATCGTCAAAATCTGATTTTTAAAACACAAGATAAAGCCCAAATTAATAAAGTGAATATTTAAATTCTAATAATAATTATTATATCATCATTATTTTAACACCAATTTAATTACTATTTTCTAACTATTTTAAATTTAGAAATCTATGTTCAAAAATTAAAATCAATCTAAGAAAAATTCAAATCAACAAAGAATATAATAATACGATGATAAATTTTTATAAAATTGTGCATATTTTTAATCATATTTTATTAAGTTTTATATCATAAATAATCAAATATTATTTATTATTAAATAATAAATTATACGTAAATGGTGATTTTGTTTTATTAGAACTCATAGAGGCCTAATTTCATTGTTAACAGAACTATATTCGTATTAAAAAAAAACCTTATTTTAATCATATATACATTGTAAATTATTAAATTCGAAACTTTAAAAGTTTGTTAATCAATTAGTATAGTACTTTTCTGAAAAATCGTACTTTACAAAAATATTATCAAATAACATATGTCTGCAAGAAAAAATGAAAAAATTCTTATTTTTCAAAAAAACCTATAAATTTTAATATTTTGTTGGTAGATTCAAATCTTAGATCATTCTACATGATAATTTTACTATTATATCTAACGTTTTTCAACAATTTAATTTGAAAGATTCAACGATTATGGATTGAGTGATCAAACAAAGCGACCAAACTTATAAGAAAGCTTTCATTAATTAGTCTTTAATATAACAACATAGATATTTACAAGATATACTATTAAAAAAAATGAAATTTATACAGAATTTTGATCACGGTGTACTACTTTAAAATAAGAACTATTACAAAAAAAATTATATTTTAATTGATAATTTATTTTCTCAAAAGTTCAAAGTTCCCGCATCTTTAACATATTACAAAAAAAGAGTATATTATATTTTAGCAATAAATATTTAAAAAAATTATAAATTAAAAAAATTATAAATATTAAGAAAAATTAATGATGTTATCATTGTAGTTTGGTCCTAAATACCGCCAAAACATTCTCAACCGTTAGATCCAATACTTTTAAAAATACAGGATCAAGATTATATCATATAAAAAGAAGTTATAATCTAAAAATGATATAAGTTAAAAGATATTATATTAGGATCGGATTTTCTAAAAAGTCAAAACATAAAAATAGTTGTAATTAAATAAGGAAACTCATTTAATACCAAAATAATAAAAATCGTTTAATGTTAAATAGATAGGTGAAAACCGTTAGATTTAACATTAAAAACTGTATTTGGTTAATAAAGGGTATTCTAATAATCTAAACTACATATAAGTAGATTTCCTAAATCGAATAGAATTATCAACATTAAATTTCGTCACTTTATTCTCTTTTTAGTTTTAGAATAGTTTTTAATTGAAAAAGAACTATTAAACCACAACTAAATTAAAGATTATTTTGTGAATTTCATGTGGACTATAAAATTGGCAAAATATAATTTTTATAACTCAATATAAACAAATATTAAATTGAGCGTGTAAAATATAATAAATATCAAATTTTTAACTATAATTGTTTTGGCTAAATCTTTTTTAATAATAATTTAATCATGTAAACTAATAACTTTTAAATATTAAAATATTCATAAATAAATATAATTATAAATATTAAAAAAACAATCGTGTGTTGCATGAGTAATAAAATTATAATTATAAATAAAATTTAAGTAACCGTGCATCGCACGGGCTATAAGCTAGTATATATAATACTACAACAAGGGTTTGGTGTAAGCAATTTAAATCTAATGGACCATTTTACCCTTCCTTATACTATACATTTTTAGGGTTATTTTGGTCTTTTAACATCAATAAATTTATTACATATTATTAAATGCTACAAAATTAATATGCATACTTATACATATATATTTATTACATATTATTAAATGCTGCAAATTAATATGCATACTTAATTACTTATACATACATACAACATTTACGTGAATATATATATATACGTATGTATACATATAAATACTTATATTTATGTAAATTTATGATAATATATGATCATGTACGCTTACATATCATATATCTCATACTATTATAATATCATTTAGATTTATTGTAAATGTTTATGAATTAAATATTGTTAAAAATATTATTTGAGAAAATTTATAAATTAAAGCATGTCTGTGAATTGTAATTATTTATTTCTATTAAATCAAACTATACATAATTTCTGATATGCCTTAAGTATTATATTTGTTACGATACAAATACGTCCAAATCAGTACAAGCTAACAAAAAAACAACTTTCATGTATATAAGTGTAATATACTAATTTTAATGTCTTATAACTCATCAATTGCTACTCTAATACGAGGACGTACAAAAATTTGCCAAAAAAATAAACAATTTACTCATATTTAAAACGGGCTAAAGAGCTAGTTTGATTAATATATCAAATAAACATGAAGATTAGTTTTTTTTTGGTCACGTAGATAAGTTAGCTTCAATTTAATTTAATTTTATAAAGTTACATTATCCATATAAAACCAACACACTTATATATTTTATTAAGTTCTTTTAAAATTATATTTTTCACACTTAAAGATATAATTATTTTATTTATTTAACTTATTCTTATTATTTTATATTATAAAAATAATTAGTATTAAATAAAATTTTAAAATATTGTGTGCTATATGTGTAGTATGCTTATATTCCAAATTTATGGGGCAGCCCCTCTGCCCAGCAATAATCTTATATTATAAATTTCTGCATATCACATTCGTTTGGTATTCATATTTAGGCTCTGATAAAATTTTGAAATTATCCAATTTTCAGGTTTGGTATTCATATTTGGTTTGTATAAGATCCCGATTCTTTTTTGACCCGTTTTTAATTATAGAAAGTTTATATAGATTTACAAATATCATTAATATCACTAGTAATATTTATAATAACCTCGTTAATAAATAATTGAATTGATTTTTAATTTTGGTAAGTAAATTAATGCATAATATCATGTAATATATATAATAAAACATCTAAATTTGATTAATTATTGAATATGTTTATTATAATAGATAAAAAATACTTTTTTATTGCATTAAAATTATTATTTTCACCATTGTATTGTTTGAACAGAGATTTAAAACTATTAAATTATTTATTTTATTATTATTATTATTATTATTATTATTATATTTGTAAAATAATTTTTGAAATTTCGTCTGTAACCTAGTTAGCTCTAAACTAGTCTAGTTCCGCTGATCTGCGATAGAAGCAAAATGGTACAGACTTTAAAGTAACAAAGCCCATTTCAGAGGATAGCTTTCCGACCCATAAATAAACTTTTTACAAAAGAAAGCCCATTTCATATTTTGTAAACTGTTCCTGTTCGGTTGCTCATTGATGGTAATTTGAGCTTTAGGGGTATATTTATCTCATACTTTAGTTATTTTTATCTACTATCTTTGTACATGTGCAATGCATGCATGCTTTATTAATTATTTATATGAATATATTTTTTTGTTAATTTTTTCTAAATTGCTGCAGTAGTTTAATATCAATTTTATTAATTTTTAATAATAATTGAAGTTGATAATAGATATTCATAATTATTTATATTTATTATTTCAGTTTATACTGTATTTTTAAAATGATTTTTTATATGTTTTTTTAATCATTAAATTTGTTGGACTTCAATTTATGTTATATTTTAGAAATGATTTTTTATATTTTCTAATCATTATATTTGTTGGTAGCGTTTATTCATTCATTATTTTTTATTAATTTAATTTTGGTATGATATATTATCATAATATTATCAAATTATTCATCAACAACCTTTTCCTAAAATTTTAAAATTCTAAAGAGAAAATTCTATGTTAGTTGTAAATACATAAAGATTTTATTTTAAATTTTAGGTTTTCTCTATCTTAAATCATTAAATTAACTTAATATATTTATACAATTTTTTATATATTTTTTAGAAACACTGCATTTTAAATGTTAATTTTAACTTTATGATTATTTTATATTATAGATATATGTTATGGATTAAAAAACGTACTTGTGAATTTAATGCTAGGATTAATGAGATTTCGAGCTTTAATGACTGCACTCGTGTTTCCGGACTAAATCGGTCCTCACAAGATGCCTACGTATCTCAAATCGTTATTGAGAATCAAGCCAAAGACGTAGTTCTGATTGTAGGATCAGGGACCTTATATAGGCGTCTGGAGCCTAGTATTTATGGTATGTTTGGGAGTCTTAGCGATTAAGTCTCCTTTTTGATATTGGATAAACATCGTATTTCTTGCTGGAGAAGTCTTTTCCTTGTTGATAAAGGCTATGACTCATTAATTGCCTTTAATTGGGATTCTGGATCCTTCTTTGACCAATTTACCATATTTTGGCCTCTTTTGATGAACTGTATATTTTCCCTATTCATTAATTACGAAATTAATGAATAATTAGGGTGTCGGACCTTAAATATCGGCCTTTCCATTGAATAGTCAATTATATTTCTATAATTACTTTTCTGTGCATATCATTTGCCCCCCAACTTCTGGGAAAATCTCCTCGGGGTTTTTGTAGAAGTTTCGACGTGTTTTTTCTTGAAATTTTCCATTTTTAAGGGCATTTTCGACCTCAAATTAGGTCATTTTCGACCAGGAAATTCGACCAGGAATAGTTCAGTTTCGACCAGGAAATTCGACCAGGAAATTCGACCAGGAATGGTCCCAGGTTGAAGGATTCGACCTCAAATTCCTAGTCATTTTCGACCAGGAACATTCGACCAGGAATAGTTCTTTTTTCGACCTCGATTTCTGTCCCAGGTCGATGGTTTCGACCTCGAACTACAGGTCTTTTTCGACCTCGTGGCTTCGACCTCGATCATGGGTCTTTTCGACCTCGATCTTGGTCCCAAGTCGATTGCTACGAGCTCGAACTACAGGTCTTTTTCGACCTCGTGGCTTCGACCTCGATCAGGGGTCTTTTCGACCTCAATCTTGGTCCCAAGTCGATTGCTACGAGCTCGAACTACAGGTCTTTTTCGACCTCGTGGCTTCGACCTCGATCAGGGGTCTTTTCGACCTCGATCTTGGTCCCATACATTTTCGACCAGGATTTCCTAGGTCATTTTCGACCAGGATTTTCTAGGTCACTTTCGACCAGGATTTCATGATTCCTTGGATTTATTTTGGTGCGAGGTCGAACAATACGACCTCAATTTCCAATGTATTTTCGATCTCGTTTGTTCGATCTCAACCCCGTGTTTCTTCGACCTCATTTTTGGTGTGAAGTCGAATGCTTTGTCCTCATTTTCAAAGTCTTTTTCGACTTCGAACCTTCGAGCTCAATCAGGGCTCTTTTCGACCTTATTTTGGTGCTAGGTCGATTGATACGAGCTCACTTTCTAAGCCATTTTCGACCTCGAGCCTTCGAGTTCAATCAAGGGTCTTTTCGACCTCATTTTTATAATTTTTGTGCCTTATTTTGGTGCGAGATCGACGAATACGACCTCGATTTTGTGTGTATTTTCGACTTGGGTCTTACGACCTCGATTTAAGGTTTTTCGACCTTAAATCTTTAATTTTTTCGCTTTATTTGGGAGCGAGGTCGTTGAATACGACCTAGTTTTCTCATATATTTTCGACCTTGGTCGGACGATTTCAATCCAAGTTCTTTTCGACCTCAGATTTTTGCCTTGGTTTTATTCCAAGATTCATTCTTTTTCTTGGGCCTTAACTAGTCCATTTTAATTTGGACTTAAATCTTTCCAGCCTTGGGCCGGAATGGGCCTTATTTGATTGGGGCTTCGATTTTGCCCGAGACTTAATTTATTTGGGCTTTTGCCTTTGTAATCCATAAATGGATTTTATGGGCCATACTGGCTATAGACGACTGCCCTTCCTTAACCGGTAGGGTTTCCAGTCACTTTGTTTATAAAAGAGTGAGATTTCTATTTCATTTCTCACTTCTCACTTTCAACTTTCTAAAATTTCTCTCTAGTCTTCTTAGCTTTTCTCTCTTATTCCGTGGTAAGGCGATTCCCGGCGAGTTTTTGTTCGGTGGTGTTCTTGTTTTTCTGGGATCATTCTTCATCCCTTGAAGATTTCTGGGTTTTAACCTTCATCCCTTGAAAATTTCTGGGTTTCTTTGAAGTTTTTCTGGGAATTTCTTTGAAGATTTGAAGATTTGAAGATTTTTCTGGAGATTTTTCTGGGATTTCTCTTGAAGGTTTGAAGATTTGAAGATGTCTGACAAAGCTGCTCAACGCCTTCAGAAAATGAACAAAGCTTCTAAGAGAGGTATCATCATTCGTTCTTCTCATATGTCACTTCAAGATATGATTTTAGAACGTAGTGATAAATATCCTTCTGTGTCCCACATAGATTCATTCGATTATAGTAACAAATTTCACGAAATCGACTTAATTAGGGACTATAACAAGATGTATAGGATTAAGTCCCCCTATAGGTTAGTTCCAGCCGGCCCAGGGGACCGTGTTAGGCCGAATACACAATATAATCAAGTATGTATGAAAATAACGACAATTAAGAACACTGTTTATGAATCAATAAACTGTAATTATATTAACAGCTTCTCTCTTTATGATGTTAATGAATCACAAAGAGCTTCTAGGTTACAAGAATAATATATCAATAATCGCGTCCCTTCTAGGGATAACCTATCTGTGTTTATATAGTACACAGCTACATACAATCCTTATCTAATTGATATTCCTACAAGTTAGCTATACAAAACTTATCAATTAAGGATTGCTTCTTATCTTCCATTCTGTTTCCTTAGCTGTATCAATATATTCTGCTTCTTTCCATCTTCAGAATATATTGCTTCTAGAATCTTTAATTCAGCACCGACAGCTAACTCAACTATCACCTTGTCAGACTTTACATAAACTCTGACCGGCTTCCTTTAAACTCTTCACCCTGTCAGAGTTTAATTAAACTCTGACCGGCTTCTGATAAACTCTTGTCAGTACCTGTTGCTTAAACACTGATAAACAAACATTAGCAATTATATCTAACAATCTCCCCCAACTTGTTCATAATAAAATGTACAAGTTAAACATATAATTGATGATGTCAAAACCATTTAACAAATGCAGTGTTTAACATATAACAGAGTTTAATTTAAAACAGAGTTTAAATTTGACTTAGAATAGAAAATATTAAAAACTTACAGTCAGACTTTACTTGACTTCTTCAATATCAGGCACAGTCCTGAGATAATCAATCAGCAGTCTTCTCTCAGCATTCTCAAGTTCAGTTATCATAATCTCTTTCAGCTCCTTATACTCTGGATCTCCTTCACCAGTTTGATATATGGCAGCCCTCAGAGAATAGATACTATTCTTCTTCATGTCATTCCCTAACCGAATGTACTGAGCTTTATCTGACTCTAAGTTGAATTCTAAGACTTTTATTCCCAGTGCAGTTTTAAATCTAGCACTGTTTCTCTTCATCTCCACCAATTTTCCAGTATGATCTCTATACTTTGGAATATAAGCATTTGAGACTTCTCCTCCTCCAAGCATCACTTTTGATCTCAGCATCTTTTCTCTTAAGATTTGAGCAACATTATGGGTATGTCTGTTCTTAACTTTTAACAGATAAAGTACATATTCAAGTTCTTCCCATGATTTGAGATTTACATCAGATTCTCCAATTCTATAAACTCTTCCATCACTCATGAAGTATAACAGAAACTGCTTCTTCAAGATCTTGTGAAAAATCAACTGAACAGATTCTAACTTATCAAGATTTTCTTGTGTATTCACAATACCAGATCCTGTCAGTGAAATATTGTCTTGAGATCTGTTATTTATTCTCTTCTCCCTATGTGAACCTAAACTAGACTTATCATAAGATTCTTTTCCAAGTACAGTCCTGGTTTGAGAAAAATCCACAGGTTGAAGTGTCAGAGTTTCAGAGAATACAGGTCTTAAGAAACCTTTGAGTTGAGGAGCTAGCTGAGTTTGCACAGCTTGAGCCTTGTCAGAGGCTGGCTTAACTTCAATAGTATCATCAACTTGAGCAGCGTCAGAGGTTGATTTTGGTAATCTTGTTTCAACTTGAGCAATGTCAGAGGTTGAATAAATCTTCTTAGGTAACTGCTCTTCTTCTACCAGTTTACCTTTTCCTTTATCAGCATTTTTAATCACAGGCCTCCTTGAGTACTGTAAACTCTGATTAGAGTTTACATTCTCTTTGATAACAATTCCTTTTTCTTTCTTTCTAGGAGCCTTGATTTCCTTCTTCTTGTAAGTACCATCCTTCAATTTCTTCTGATGCTCTTCAGCAAGACTCAACATTTCAGCTTCCATGTCTTCAACTGTAGCTTCATTACCATGTTCTTCTAGAAACATCTTGGTAGCAATTTCTTCATCAGTTAATGGATTGGCTGAAATAATTAAACTCTTAAGTCTTGAACCACTGGCAGAGTTTGAAATTTCTTTACCAGAGTTTGTCAACCTATTAGAATTTAATTTTGATCTTCTTTTTCCTTGAACAGAAAGTAAATTCCTCTCAGATTCCTTGCTTCCACCATCAGCAGAATCATCCTTCCGTCTCAGAGTTTGAGTATCTTTGCATTTGTCGTTAGGTATACTCTCCCCCTTTTTGACATCATCAGAAAGTAGTACTGATGTCAGCAATTCAAGCGCAGTAGAAATGGAATTCAATTGAGTGAACATTGCAGCCTGATTCTCCTCAACTTTTCCAAGCCTTGTCTTGATTTCCTCAGAATCCTTGGCTTGCTGCGTGAATTGTGTAGAATAAAATGATCTGTCAAGCTTCAAAGTTGTATCCCTTAGAGAAAATTCATTCCTCAGATTTGTAAACATCTGTTGATTCTCATCAAATCTATTATTGAGAGATTTGACTTGAACAACAGTTGCCTGTAAACTTGTAAGAACATCAGGATTTGTAATCTTCTTGACAGAATCAGATAAGAAATCTGCAGCCCTTTGCGCTGGAAAGATACAATCTGCATTAGCCCATGCATTGTAGTACATATTCTGATAATGCTCAGAAGCAGCCCTTTGAATTTCCCTTTCTTCAGTAGAATTTGCTTGAATATCAGAAATTTCCACTTGAATATCAGAGTTTGAATGAGAAGGACTAGCTTCAGCATTGTCATCCTCTCTGTGAATATCTTCAAGCACATTTTCAGCAGTGATTTCATCAATTAACTGTGCAGTCGCATCAGGTACTTGATCTGCTACAGTTTGAGGAACATCAGAGTTTGCTGGAGCAGTAACCTCTGCTTCTCTCTGAACAATCTCAACAACTGATTGTTGCAAAGTTTCAAGTAAGACAATATCCTCATGATCATTATCTGTTGCATCAGCATGTACAGCAACAGCTTCTGGAACTGGATCAACTCTAATCTGATCTACTTCCTCACCTTTCTCAAAATCAAGAGAAATGATTTCTGTGTGAGAAGCAATAGGTTCGACTAATTCAGTAGTAGCTTGATCAGCTTCTAGTATAGTATCTTCATGATCCACAATCCTGCTGTCAGAGTATGCAGCAGCTTCCTCAACTACATCATCAGCTTTTGATGTAGGAGCTTCTGTGTCCTCAGGTTCTTTATCCATATTGGCAATAATATCACCAAAAAGTTGATTAGCAACTAATCTTCTCTTTCTCTGATGAAGATTTTCTTCATCAGCTTCAGTTTCTGAGTCTGCAACAGAATCAGCAGCAACAGACTTTGCCCTTTGGGCTCTCCTTTTCTTCATTCTTTTTCTCTGAGGCACAGCATCAACATTTGATACCTCAGCTTCACCAGACTTAACTGCTCGAACTTTAGATCTCTTTGACCTCTGTGATTGAGATACAGAAGGTCCAGCTTCAGCAGTTGAGACACGTTGTTGTTGTGAGTTGTCAAGAAATTGTTGCACAGATGCAGGTAACATTAAAGGACCAACTTCTCCTTTCTTGTTGTCCTTGTTGATAAGGTCAGAGAATATACGTTTGTGTAATTTAAATGAAAGTATAACATCATCCTCTACAATCTCAACATTTGGACAGCAATGATTGAATATCAATTGACAAAACCTAGAGAAGTAAACAACATTTCTATTCTCTAGCATTTTCTCACCAATATTAGTTAAAACTAATCTAGCAACATCAAATTGACTGCCATAGAGAAGAGAATACCCGATCTGTAGACTATCCGTGGGAATCGCATCCCAATTAGTGCACTTCTTTCCAAAAGCCCGAGTAATGCAATCGAAAAAGAAGCTCCACTCCTTGCGCAAAAATGGCCTTTTGAGTTGACCTATCTTTGACAAAAGTCCAGAGTAGCCGATTTCTCTCATCATCCTAATCAACTCAGAATCACCAACAGATATCGTGAAAGCATTAAAATCTTCAAGACCCAAAGCATCACGAACAGTAGTAGGAGTAACAACAAATTGATCTTCTTGAAACTCAAAAATGATAGATGGAGATCCAGACTCTCCTCCATTATCATAAGTACCTGTCTGCCAAAAAGTTCGAATTTGAGTCGCAGACAGCTTCGATGGTGCTGTTAAAGCAGTACCAATATCAGAGTTTGACAAGAAACTCTGAATCAAATGAAACGCCTCCGGTGCGTTCTCATTTGCTACAGGAGCAGAATAATTGTTGGGAACAAATTCTAAGTCAGAAGCAATAAACGCTGTAGTTGCCATTAGTAAGATTTGAAAACAAGAAATACTGGGCTCAGAAAGTGTTTGAGTGTTTGTGTGTGAGTAAAATCTAATGAAAAGATGAAGTGCGTAAAAGATTGAATCGTGTGTATGTAGTGTTTTAAATAAGAACTGAAAAGATTAAAAGTATGTTAGTGGGACAGATGTCAGACGTGAATACGCTGACAGCTGTATCTAACAACTTCCAATACACACGTGCAAACGTGGAAACACCTGTCATCACATAACACTTAAAAAATTTCGCTTAAGAGAGAAAAAAAATCAATAATAATAAAATTATCAATTTTAATAATAAAGTACAAAGGAACTCAACAGTCAGAATAATAATGACTGTCTCGAAACTCCGCACCTTAGTATCCCAAGCGCTTCGATTCTAGGAAAAAACCCTTCAGTTACCCTGTTGAATGCTTTAAAAACTCAAGCATTTTAACAACAGGCTTCATATCTTAAAATTACCATACACCAAATGGCAGGAACCTTTGAGTTCATGGATGTCGAATCATTCTTGAACATGAACTGGCCTCAACAAGCAAACTACATCATCGATGAGTTTCTTGTTCTTTCTTTTCTGAATGATGAAGGTCTTATAGCAGATAATGAAATAGCAGAAGGACCAATCTCTAATCCTTATGTGCACATCATCCGTCCCGGTCCATATGATGTGCCCATCCTGGCAGACGATGATACTATGGAGATATGTATGATGCTCTTCCAGCAGAGCTTCCTGATGGGTACTGAGGAGACAATCTTCTTGGAATCCTGCAAGCTGCAAAGCAGAAAGCGAATCCAGGAAGATGATGATGATGATGATGATTCATCTTCAGGATGTTGTCAAGCAATCCCAGATGGTATAATGATCAGTTGAACAACTGAGTTGCGCTCATCAGAAGTAATAGAGCACAATAGCTTCTGGCTCTAGCTCTTCTGCTTCAGATGTAGCATTCAAGTACTTATCCTGGTTAAATAGATCTTCTCTTTTGTAACCATAGTGATTAGTATGTACCAGAAAGATTAGCTTAACATGAGTATGAAATTGTCTGAATGTAAATTTGAATCAATTAATGAAAAACAATTTGTTTCTTTACATACCAATATTATCAATATTGCATAGTAATTGTAAAGTGAAAGAAATGATATCACTTTAAACAATAAACTAACATACTCAGTAGCATTACGAATCACTATCAGGACTTATCAAACACACAGCTAAACTCAAATTTATAAAATGTCTGAAACAAAGAAATTATTTTAACCATCAGAGATTAAAACAAGATAACCTCGGCATATTTCACACAATACATCAGTGTTTACCATTTGTCCTTCTTTATCAATAGACTCTTTTCTCAATCTGTACAGTTGTGAAAAATGTGTGTGTAGTAGCAGAGTTTACCGAAATCAGTATTTAGATCATCTCAAAGTGCATAAAATCCACAAACTAAAGTAGTAAAAACTGGTTGCCTAAACTCTCATGTATAACATAGACACTGACTTTTCTATCTAAACTCTGTATTACTGATATCCTTTCATTTGGATATGTCTTTTATTTTTCACCCCCCTTTTTTTTTTTTTTTTTTTTTATTATTATTTATTAAATTTTTTTTTAATTTTTCCAGTAATCAGTGGTTGGCACTAGTCACCAAAAATCAAGAATTTTAGCCCTTATTTCATACAATAAGTTCCTGGATCGTCCTAGGCACAACATGATCTCAAAGGAATTTGTGCTCTGTTTGGCATCTTTTGATTTGAGGGTGAATTATTTGCAATAAATAATCAGAGTTTAGACTTTTCATCAGTGATTATAATTAACTTATGAGAGAAAATGCAAACAGCTAATACAGACTCAGTGTATAGGATCAATAAACTAAGAGATGCTATAAATATAGAGACAGTATCATGCTGTGTTAATTTACTGCACATATATGAGATCAGAATCTATCAACTCTTAAGGATTCACAATTACTTACTGAGAATTATGCTTCATACAAATTTCTTCATTGGTCCATATGTTTCAGACAAAATTACAGTTAGAGAATAGCATTAAACTGTAATTACCAGAGTATGACCAACAGAGTTTAACATCAGAGTTTACTTTCAGAGTATGACTGACACTTCACAGAGTTTATCATCAGAGTTTAACATGCTGGTTCACATAACAGTTAACACATGTAAGAAATCATGAACATAAAAAGTGAGTCTAACCCGTATCTCTAGTCAGAACCAGAGATCATTCCAAGTTCATTTACCAATCTTGTAAAAGTAGCTTCACTCAAAGGTTTGGTGAAGATATCTGCAAGTTGTTGGTCTGTAGACACAAAATGAAGCTCAATGTTTCCTTCTTCCACATGTTCTCTGATAAAATGATACCTTATGCTGATGTGCTTGGTCATGGAATGCTGTACTGGATTACCTGTCATAGCAATAGCACTTTGGTTATCACAGAAAATAGGTATTCTAGAGTACCTTAACCCATAATCCAGCAATTGATTCTTCATCCATAAAATCTGTGCACAACAGCTACCAGCTGCTATATACTCTGCTTCTGCAGTGGATGTAGAAATTGATTTCTGTTTCTTACTGTACCAAGAAACCAATCTGTCACCTAAAAATTGACAGCTTCCACTTGTACTTTTTCTGTCTATCTTACAGCCTGCAAAATCTGCATCAGAGTAACCAATTAATTTAAACTCTGATTCTCTAGGATACCACAAACCCAGGGTTATGGTTCCTTTGAGATATTTGAAGATCCTTTTTACAGCTGTTAGATGAGGCTCTCTAGGATCTGCTTGAAATCTTGCACAAAGACATGTTGCATACATGATATCAGGTCTACTTGCAGTAAGATACAGTAGAGACCCTATCATTCCTCTGTAGTTAGTCATATCTACTGAGGCTCCTGTGTCTTTGTCAAGCTTCGTTGCTGTAGCCATGGGAGTTGTAGCAGATGAACTATCAAGCATACCAAATTTCTTTAGAAGATTTCTGGTATACTTTGCTTGATTGATAAAAATCCCATCATCTGTTTGTTTGACCTGTAAGCCTAGAAAGTAACTAAGCTCTCCCATCATGCTCATTTGGTACCTGGATTGCATAAGCTTTGCAAACTTCTTACAAAGTTTGTCATTAGTAGATCCAAAAATAATATCATCTACATAAATTTGAACTAAAAGCAAATCATCACCAGAATTGAAATAAAACAAGGTTTTATCAATTGTTCCTCTTGTGAACCCACTTTCTAAAAGAAATTGAGCGAGAGTTTCATACCATGCTCTTGGTGCTTGCTTTAGTCCATATAATGCCTTGTCAAGCCTGTAGACATAATCTGGATGCTTGGAATCTACAAATCCTGGTGGTTGTTCAACAAACACTTCTTCTTCAAGCTTCCCATTGAGAAAAGCACTCTTTACATCCATCTGAAAGACTTTAAACTTCTTGTGTGCAGCATAGGCCAGAAAAATCCTTATGGCCTCCAATCTTGCAACTGGAGCAAAGGTTTCATCATAGTCAATTCCTTCCTGTTGTGAATAACCTTTTGCCACAAGTCTAGCCTTGTTTCTTGTAATCACACCTTCACTGTCAGTCTTGTTTCTGAAAACCCACTTTGTACCTACTATTGATCTGTTCTTTGGTCTAGGTACAAGTGTCCAGACTTCATTTCTTTCAAATTCATTTAACTCTTCTTGCATTGCTGTAATCCAATTATCATCTTGAAGAGCTTCCTCCACTTTCTTTGGTTCTGTTTGAGACAAGAAAGCATGATACAGACACTCATTGTTTGTTGCACTTCTAGTTCTCACACTAGCATCAGGATCTCCAATTATGAGATCAGGTGTGTGTGCCTGTGTCCACTTTCTGGCTGTTGGTAAGTGGTTTCTTGCATCATTATTGAATCCTCCCCCTTGATCCATGCTCTCCTGATTCATACGTTGACTTTCTGCAGTATCTGAGGCTCCCCTTGAGTTGGATGGCTCAGTGTTTGAACTGTCAGAGTTTGAATCAGTTTCCTCAACTGACTCACTTGCTGTGTCTTGTTGAGCTTCTTCACGCTCCCCCTCAACTGGTTCTCTATTTTGTTCAATTTGAGAATTTTCAGTTTCTTCAGTATTTACCAGTAGAGGTTCAGAGTATGCTCCGTCAGGGTTTGTCAAACCTGCTTCGTCAGAGTTTACATCATCAGAGAATAGATCTTCATTTTCAAAACGTAGTTGATCATATCCATCCTTGTCTTCAAGTCCAATTATTTTCTTGTCATCAAATGACACATGTATGGATTCCATGATCACCTTAGTTCTCAGATTGTAAACTCTGAATGCTTTTGTTGACAATGGATAGCCAACAAAGATTCCTTCATCAGCTTTTAACTCGAACTTGGTCAACTGTTCAGGATGAGTCTTCAACACAAAGCATTTGCATCCAAATATGTGAAAATATTTCAAATTTGGCTTCTTATTTTTAACCATTTCATATGGTGTTTTTCCATGCTTGTTGATCAGTGTAGCATTTTGAGTAAAACAAGCAGTTTGAACAGCTTCTGCCCAGAAGTACGTTGGTAATTTTGCTTCATCAAGCATAGTTCTGGCAGCTTCAATTAAAGTTCTGTTCTTTCTTTCAACTACACCATTTTGCTGTGGAGTTCCAGGTGCAGAGAATTCTTGTTTGACTCCTCTCTCCTTGCAGAAAGCTTCCAATATTGAGTTTCTGAATTCAGTTCCATTATCACTCCTTATAATTTTGACTTTGTGCTGTGATCCTTTGTCCAGTAGATTTACATGATCCATCAGAATTTGAGCAGTTTCATCCTTCTTTGATAAGAAATACACCCATGTATATCTAGTATATTCATCAACAATTACTAGAGCATATTTCTTTCTGCCCATTGACATCACATTCACTGGTCCAAAGAGATCAACATGTAGAAGATGATAAGGTTCCACTACTGAAGATTCAGATTTGCTCTTGAAAGATGACTTCCTTTGCTTGGCCTTTTGACAAGAATCACATAGACCATCTAGATTAAGTATTGATTTTGGAAGTCCTCTTACAAGATCCTTTCTTATCAGCTCATTGATGTTGTTCAAATTGAGATGAGAGAGCTTCTTGTGCCAATTCCAACTCTCTTCATTTGACATTTTTGCAGTCAGACACACTGTACTTCCATCAGAGTTTGTTACCAAACTTGCTTCATAAATATTGTTGCGTCTATGTCCAACTAGAACAACTTTTCCAGTAGATTTACTGATAACTTCACAGTATTCACTATGAAAATCTACATGGTTTCCTCTGTCACAGATTTGACTCACAGATAACAGATTATGCTTGAGTCCTGAGACTAGAGCTACATTTGTGATGATGACACTTCCAAGATTGATATTGCCATATCCCAGAGTGTGTCCTATGTTGCCATCTCCATAGGAAACTTTTGGGCCAGCTTTCTCCTCAAAGTCTGATAGCAGGGCTTTGTTTCCAGTCATATGTCCTGAGCATCCACTGTCCAAGATAAGTGTGCTCTCTATTATACCCTGCAATCACAAACAAACACTAAGTGTTAGTTTTAAGGATCCAGACTTGCTTGGATCCTTTGTCCTTCTTAACAGTGTTAGCTTTTGCAGCGGAATCTGTATTATCAGAGTTTAAACTAACATTGTCAGATTTTACACTAGTAGAGTTTGCTCTAACCCATTTCAAGTTGGGTTTTAGCTCATAATAGTTATGATAAATTGCATGATAACTCTTACATGTGTAAATAGAATGCCAAGTGCTTCCACAATGTTTACATAAAGTCTGTGGTCTTACTCTAACATAATCACTCTTTACTTCTGAAGTAGAAGGTAAAGAATTAATATGTTTGTTCTTAGTGCAAAATCTAGCAAGATGATTAGAACTACCACAATTGTAACATGTTTTTCTTGAGGCACTAGCATTAGGCATATTATTATTTCTATTATTTATGCCTACTTTTCCATTCCTATTTCTCTTGGAACCTTTAGGTTTCATGGAAGACTTTACCTCTTTCAGCTTATGATTGAACTGTTTTCCTGTCATCAAGCCAACATTAACCTGTTTTTCACAAGTTTTTACTGGTTTTCTAACAGCTTCTATTTCCATAAGTTTTTCTGTTATAATATTTTCCTGTTTGTCACAAGATTCATCTGATTCCATATCAGCTTCCCTTATTACAACAGATTTTAACTTATTGGCTTCTGGAACAAATTTCACAGGTTTAAGTTGTGGTTTTACCTTAACCTTGTCTTTAAACCTAAGTTCATCATTTTCACAATAACCTAAACCTACAGAATCAGTCTGAAACACTTGATGAGTGTCTCTTCCAGAATCTGTCCAAGTCTTGATTATTTTCCTTTCCTTCTCTAAATCAGATTCTAGTTGCTTATATCTTTTCAGCAACTCCTGTTCTACATAAACAGCATCATCTCTTTCTTTTTGAATCTGCTTCATATTCTCAAGTTCTCTTTCAAGAAACTTGTTTCTTTCTTTAAGACTAAGATTCTCAGATTTAATCCTCTCATTCTCTAAAGTCTGATCCCTATAACTAACATGTATATTCTTAAGATAAATTCTTAATTCAGAAATATTATCAGTATCATAAGCATAAGTAGTTAGAGGTACCTTATTTTCTGATGACTCAACTTCATCTTTGAGAGTTGCCATGAGTGCATAATTCACTCCATCATCAGAATCTGAAGTATCTGCCCAGTCTTTGCCTTTAGAGATGAGTGCTTTTTCAGTTCTTCCTTTCTTGCACTCTGGAGCATAGTGACCCATCTCTTTGCACTTGTAGCACTGGATCTCAGATTTGTCCTTCTTACCAGACTTGGTATCCCTTCCATCAGACTTTCTGAAATTCTTCTTCTCAGAATTTGAATCTCTCCTTGAGAATCTTTTACCCTTCTTGAAGTTCTTGAATCCCATCTTCTTAAATGTCTTAACCATCAAGGCAGCCATTTGCATCATCTCCTCTTCATCATCCTCAGAATCAGAAGCTTCATCAGAGTTTGAATCATCATCAGAGTTTGATGACTCACTCTCAGATTTGATCACTAAAGCCTTTCCCTTGGCTTTCTTCCTTGATGATTCCTTCTTAATGGGCTTCTCCTCAACTTTGAGAGCAATAGATTTTGTCTTCTTGCTGGATCTCCTGTTTCTTTGTTCTATCTCAAGTTCATGAGTCTTTAACAATCCATAGATCTCATCAAGATCTGTATCAGCAAGATCATAATTATCTCTGATTGTTGTTGCCTTTAAATCCCACTTTTCAGGTAGAGATAAAAGAAACTTGAGATTTGACTCTTCAAGTTCATATTCTTTATCAACCAGAGACAGATCGTTCAACAGTTTGCAAAATCTGTCATAAGTCTCAGTCAAGGTTTCATTAGTTCTTGAATCAAAGTGCTCATACTCCTGTGTGAGTATTGTCTTTCTATTCTTCTTGATAGCACCTGTTCCTTGGCATCTGACTTCTAGAGCATCCCATATCTCTTTGGCAGTCTTGCAGCCAATTACTCTGTTAGACATAACGTTATCTAACGCACTGTGGAGAAGATGTCTAACCTTTGCATCCTTTGCAATTGATGAGATGTCCTCAGGAGTCAAATCTTTCTTTTCCTTTGGAACAGTCTTTTGTTCTTGTCCATCAACAACAGGGGCTAGTTTGGTTGGATTATGAGGACCATCATTAATTCTGTCAAGATATTCTGGATCTGTAGCCTCCAGAAACATGGTCATCTTCACCTTCCAAATCGGATACTCTACAGGCCTGAGAATCGGAACCCTGATTGTTTCATATCGACTCACAGAATTAGGCTTAACCTGTTCAGCCTTGGAAGCAGTTTGATTTTCTTCAGACATGATTATTGTGTTTGAATCGTAAAACTGTATATATTAAACAGCCTTGGCTCTGATACCAATTGTTAGGCCGAATACACAATATAATCAAGTATGTATGAAAATAACGACAATTAAGAACACTGTTTATGAATCAATAAACTGTAATTATATTAACAGCTTCTCTCTTTATGATGTTAATGAATCACAAAGAGCTTCTAGGTTACAAGAATAATATATCAATAATCGCGTCCCTTCTAGGGATAACCTATCTGTGTTTATATAGTACACAGCTACATACAATCCTTATCTAATTGATATTCCTACAAGTTAGCTATACAAAACTTATCAATTAAGGATTGCTTCTTATCTTCCATTCTGTTTCCTTAGCTGTATCAATATATTCTGCTTCTTTCCATCTTCAGAATATATTGCTTCTAGAATCTTTAATTCAGCACCGACAGCTAACTCAACTATCACCTTGTCAGACTTTACATAAACTCTGACCGGCTTCCTTTAAACTCTTCACCCTGTCAGAGTTTAATTAAACTCTGACCGGCTTCTGATAAACTCTTGTCAGTACCTGTTGCTTAAACACTGATAAACAAACATTAGCAATTATATCTAACAGACCGTTCTTGCCATTGGCGTCCTGATGCTTTATGCATTTATAAGGATGCCATTGTCGCGGGACTCAGGTTCCCTTTCCATGAGTTTATTCCCAGGCTTTTGGCTGATGTTGGGATTAACCCTTTCCAACTTCCTCCAAATGCCTGGAGAATCATTATATGTTTCATTGTTCTTTGTTTGAAGAACAATTTTCCTTTATCTGTAGCTTTGTTTAGGAAAATTTTCCAGTTTAAGAATAGTTCGGCCGTTACTTTGGGTTGGGTTTATATCAACCACCGTCCTTCCACTCCCCCCATATTTCACCCCAAATCAATTCCAGATAATAACCCCAAATGGAAAGAAGAGTTTATGTATTTGATTTGGGAAGGAGGGGATTGGGGCACCCTTTTCCGTAGCTCCTTTAGTAGGGTTTCAGATGGTAGCCCTAGTAATATCATCCTGAATGATGAGGAGGCCCATGCATATGCTGAGCTCACAAAGGATGATTATGCCACATTGGCTTGGGTGCTCCTGGACGAGTTCCAGCTTAAGTCCTTGGGACTTTCAAACGTTTCTGATAAGGGTAATTCTCACCTCATATTTTCCTTTGTTTATTTAAGATTATCTTATACCAACTGCTTCTTTCCTTGTGTTTTTTACAGCTGCGGTCTTTATTAATAAGACCAACAAGCCCGAAGATGGGGAGACAGCAAGGATGAAGAGGGCACGTTTGGGAGGGAAGGACTCTCGTGCTTCCAGTGTTCCAGCTTTTATAAGGCCCCATGTGGACCTTACTGATGAGGCTGAGGGGCCTTCATCGGCTAAGAGTGCAGTTTGGCGCCCCAACTGGGGTCTTAGGAAGAAGGACACTGTGGTGGGAGTGTCCAAGCATGCTGTGGAGTGGTCTTGTCACTCTCTGACTCCTTGTGATTACAAGGACTTCGTTTCTAACTCCACTTTGGAGGGTGTGGAGCATGCAGGGTCTCAGGCGATTGCTGCTGTAAGTTATTTTTCTCCTTCTTTTCTTTGTAGTTTTTAACATGTTCCAAGTTTCTATCTTGTATTGACTTGTGACTTCTGTGTAGGCTAATGCCAACTTCCAGGGGGCTATCTTTCAAGCCAAGGCTTGGCGCTCATCTTCTAAGGCCAACCAAGGCAAGTTTGAGAAGTCCCAGGAGGAGGTGGGCTCGCTGAAGGCCACACTGGCTAGGAAGGAGAAGGAGTTATGTAATATCCGTGAATTTTATTATTTGATTAAATGATATATTTAATATAAAAATATTTATTGTGGAGTATTGGAATATTATTAAATGATAATTATTGTGTGATTATGTGCTAATTGGTGAGTCGGAAGCCCCTTTCAAATATTTCGTCATTTGGGATTTTCTTCAAATCTGAGCCCCGTTTTGATAATTCAAGGGCCCCATTGGAATTTCGTACATTAATTAATATCTCTTCGTCTTTCGTATTTGAATCATTATCGGGAGAGATATTCGTATCATTTCATTCCTACCTATTTGATTCTGCAAGAATAATTCGTTTTGTTCAAAAAGGGAAAAATTGTTCCGAACCCTAATTGCTTAAAGGGACGGATATATCGTTTTATATCAATATTACCTTTGTTATAGCCCCAGTATTCTTGAGCATTAGTTATATAATGATATGTATTGATTTGGATAATTATCAATCCTTGTAGATAATTATCTTCTCGTAAAACGTATTTTTAACCTAATTAGGGTTTTTAAACGATCCAGTGGATCTATAACGATCCAAAAGTGTTCCTTGGGGTATTATTTTTCTAAAAATATAAAAAGACGAATAGAACCTTATAACCTTCATAATCTGCATTGCGTATTATCAAAAAGTAAAAATTCCCGAAACGTGTTCTTCGTGTTCTTGAATCTTCAATCCATTCGTTCAAGGTGTTATTGATTTCAGAAATCAAAGTTCAAGTACTCAAATCAAAGCTCTTGATCTCTAGTTTCATAATCTTCCAACCTCATCATTATCTGGTAATTTTTCGATTTATTATGAATTTTTCAATGTTCGAATTAAATTAGGGTTCTTGATTAATTTGGGGATTTTCATTCTGTTGATTATCCGTTCAATTGGTTGCTTCTAACATGTTCCTAGGGTTCTAATTAGCAAGAATCCATGATTTAATTTCGTGTTTAAGTTCAAATTAGTCGGGTTTGATTTTCGGGTTTTCGACCCGAAATCTTCTTTTACTTTGTTCATTCTTTCTGTTGATCTGACATTAGTTGTGATATGGGGTTTTGATTGTATGAGTTATAAGCTTCATTTTGGTATATTAATCTTTGAGTTTCATGTAGAATTAAAGTAGATCGGGTTTCCGGCCGAAGTCGTTGCCGGCGAATTCTTTGGACGAATTCTGGGCTCGATTCCGGCACGGGACAGAGATGTTTTTGTGTGGGTTGTGTTTGTCTTGCAAAGGCGAACACAAGCCCTATTGTTTTATTTATGTTTGGACGGAATCGAAGAATTCCGGCCGCCGGACACCGGCCGGATTCTGGAAAACCCAGAATCCGGTGGGTTGTTCTTGGCGACCCGGAATTGTTCTTCCCGACCCGTTTACCCGAAGTTTGACGCGGTTTCAATCTTCAAAACCCTAATTCATTTTCTGAAAACTGTTTTTGAATTTTATTTTTAAATTTAATTCGAAAATAGTTTAAAAACTTTAAAAATTCATATTTTTATTTCAAAAATATATTTTAATATCAGAAAAATTCTGGAAAATTACATTTATTATTTTAAATCCGAAAATTGATTAAACTTAATTATTTTAATTATTTTTAATTAATAATTAATTTATTAATTAATTGGTTATTTCTTTTAATCAATTAATTCTTAAAAATTAAAAATTAATTATATTTAATTAATTTAAAATTCAGTTTAATTATTTTCAAGGCTATTTATTTATTTAAAAATAGTTTGAGCATTTAAAAAGTGTCAATTAATTTTATTAATTGATTTATTTGCATTTAAATGTTTATATTGGATTTAAAAATCCGAGTTTTGATTTAAAAATTAATCGTGACTTATCTAAAATTTAAATAAGTTTCGTATGATGTTTTAAAAATGTTTATAAGTGCTATATGGTTCATATTAATTGTGTGATGTGTTTTATAGTCTGTATATGCCCGTACTAGGGCAAATATCTGAGTTTTAAATATCGTAAATCATTCCGGACGTCCGATACGTAACCGGTTACTTGTTTAAATGTGATTATTGATTGAATAAGTGTCGAGAGTAGAACGAGAATAGTTAGACTTATTGTGATGAGTTGTTTAAATATAGAATCGAGTTCCCGGAGCAAGGGAAATGGAAAGGTAGAGTGAGCAGAGTCGATCCGACAGCAGCATAGACCAGGCAAGTATCTGTGCCTTTACTTGTCATAAAATTTATTATTGTCTTGATTACTTGAATACCGTTATCCCCAGAACAATTCAAATTACCAATATTTTAACCGCATTTGGACAACTGATTCCATTTCCTTAGAGATTCTTGATTCTTTGATTTGATCTGAATCGGAAGCCCTTATTTCCAACTCACTTGATTATTGTTTACCACCATTTGATTATTGATTATCATCCTTTGATTATTATTGACAACCATTGATCATTTGACTTCCATCGTTGACTATTGATTACGGTTATCGATTATCGATTACCAATATTGATCTCCTTATTGAATGAGTACACTGTACCGTTGAAATTACTTCATGATTATTTCTCAATCTTCATTTGATACTGAGCAGTTGAAGCTCCTTTGCAATTACTATACATTGAGTTATCTTATTGAGCATGTTATTGTTTATACCCTATGATAGATTTGGCATATTTTTAAAATGGACCAGTAATTGGTCGAACCATATTTATGGTCGGAATAACTTAAGGCCCAGTTTGACCTAGGATCCAGTAGAGGACTATGTTGTGAGCTAGTCTGGGGTTGATGCGTGGCTGGCCAGCAGCACAACCTTTGATTTGAATAAAATGTTTAAGCCAAATTCTAATTCTTTTTCTTCAATTGTTATTGATACAAAGCATGTGTTAGCTAAATATTGTTGATTCTGATATCATAAATTCATATCCTTACAACTGTGATAGAAATGATTCATTGATGTTTGCTGACCAATTTGGCCTCACTCTTGCTTGTTGTTTTCTAACCCTATTCCAGTGAAGCGAGAGTATGAGTCAGCATAGCGTGACCGATAGTTCACCAGCAGCCAGGAGAGCCCCTCGAGTCATTGTCATTGGCAGGGTAGTTGTTGTTTTGCTTTTCTAGATTAGATGTCTAGATTTGAACTTCAGTTGTGATGTAATAACTTTGATAAAACTGGTATTGTATTAATAAAAGATTGTAGTAGCTTGTGTTCATTGCCATAATCTGGATGCGGTCTTGGTCAAGGGGTATTTGTGTCTTTATATATATTATGCATGTGTTAAAGAGTATTCTGTTGGTTGGATGACTCCTCAAATCTGTACCCCAGGTTTGGAGGGCGTCACAGTTGGTATCAGAGCAACAGGTTATGGCATTTGAAACAAGTTAGGACTTAGGGTCCAGGATAACATAGAGAGTTAGGAATTCACGTAAGGATTTTGGAGGTCAACTAGGGATATTATGCGTAGTAATTAAATGTGGTTATAATTGCAGCCCCCTAGTTCTAGTTCAGACTCAGACCCTTCCGAGGATACGATAGCAGAGATACCTACACCCGTTGAGAGAGCAGGACCGTCTCGGCCAATGCGATATCAGCCTAGGCATCAGCATCCAGTAGTCAAGAGAGATCAGATACCTTGTCCTATTCCACTCCGACAGGTAGCCCCAGCACCAGTGTCTCAGGCATCAGTTTATGGGCCTTTGTATCAGTTAAGTGAGCCACCATTTCCACACCATGTGTATCAGAGGGTGAATAGAGAGAAGGAGTACCTTTATGGTCAGGTTATGGAGATGGGTAGGGTTCGTTCGATCGAAGCAGCCGCTATCCGAGATAGGGACAGACTTAGAGATCAGATGAGGGACATTCAGATGAGGTTTAGGGTTATGAGGACCTTGGTTGAGACTCGATTGCACGGATTAGCTTCTAGTCGAGAGGGAGAGACAGTAGCAGGGATGAGACAGATTTTGGATTATGCGATGAGTGAGATTGCAGAGATTTCAGGACCCCCGTTATGGCCGACAGGAGCAGGTGATCTGTGAGCAGGTTTTAGGAGCAGACAGATGTGACATGGATGTATGGTTTCTAGATAGTTAGTATATAGATTAATATTATAGAATCAGCAGTGCACCGGGCTTATAGGGACGCCTCGGGTTGTTGTTGCATTTTTGTTGTATTGCTGATCGGCAGTTATGGTTCAGCCATGATATATTTTCTTTAGAAGCGTTCTACGCTTGTACTAACTATATATATATATATATATATGATAAACCTCTTTTATAGAACTGTATTTATTCCCTTGTCATTCACTTCCAGCATTATAACTATTATTCTATTTGTTGCAACGAGTGTACCCATACACCGTTGAAAAAAAACCTGTAAACCTTCGAGATATCAATTGTGATCCTTCCTTCTCTTATATGGACTGTTTGATTAAGCCAATTATTTTTTATTCATCAGCGATATGGCTCCTAGACGACAAACCCGTATGACTGATACCTCCGACCAAGAAGGTCAACAAAATACACCTCCCACGGGCCACATGGACCCGATGGTAATCCAGTTGTTAAATACTCTTACTCAACAGACTGCCGCATTAGCACAGCAGCAGCAATCATTTCAGCAACAGCTCTTAGAACAGCAGCAACAACATCAGCATCAGCAGCATCAGCAGCATCACCAGCAAGCAGCACTGGCGATTATGTTCAAATCTTTCCAAGCAGCAAAACCTCCAGAATTTAAAGGATCAGCAGACCCTGTAGAGGCTAAGGCATGGTTGAAGGAGATGGAAAAGGCTTTTGCCTTGATAGAAGTGGCGGAGGATAAGAAGACGGAGTATGCAAGCTATTTTTTGAAGAATGAGGCCAGTTATTGGTGGGAAACGAGTAGGGCTATGGAACCCGAGGGATTGATTACATGGGCAAGATTTACAGAGTTGGTTTTGGAAAGGTATTTTCCGGACTATATGAGAGATTAGATGGAATTAAAGTTTTTGGAGTTAAAGCAGGGAAGTATGACAGTGCCCTAATATGAAACACAGTTTACGGAGTTGTCAAGGTTTGTTCCAACCTATGTGGATACGGAGAAGAAGAAGGCCAAGAGGTTCCAGCAGGGACTAAGGTCTTGGATTCGTAGTAAGTTAGCTATATTGGAGTTGGACACCTATGCATCGGTGGTCCAAAAGGCAATGATTGCGGAGACAGAGAGTGATTCTTACATGAAAGAGAGGGAGAACAAGAAAAGGAAAGCAGGGATACCCGATAAGGGACAGCAACAGGGAAGTTTTCAAAGGCAAGCAAATAAGAAACCAGGATTTCAGCCAAGAAGGAATGCAAGTTTCAGGAAGCCAGATACCGGAAGCGTAGGACAAGATAACCGTCTACCAGCCGGCAGTCAGCAGGGACTTTCTAGACCCCCACTACCAGAATGCAAGACATGCGGGAAGCGACATCCAGGGATATGCCATCGATTGAATGTCACATGCTTTAAATGCAATCAGAAGGGACATTATTCCCGGGATTGTAAGATAGGCATTGTGTGTCATCGGTGTAAGAAACCAGGTCACATGATTAAGGACTGCAGAGTACCAGCAACCGTGAACAATATGATTTGGGCGATTGAAGCACCCCCAGTTGTTAATGTCCAGCCGTTAGCCAGAACCTACAATATGTCAATGGGAGAAGTAGTGAGAGATTCCGACGTGGTGGCAGGTACACTCCTAGTAAATTCTATTCCTGCTAAAGTGTTAATAGATTCGGGAGCGACGAAGTCTTTTATTTCTGAAACGTTTGCTCGTAGATTGAATTGCGTAACGAAACCCTTAAGTGGAGTGTTGAATATAGAGATAGCTAATCAGGATCGTATAGCGGTCAGTTCATATTATCCTCGTTGTGAGATAGAGATTTTGGGAAATCGTTTGTATGTTGACTTGTTACCTTTTAAGTTATGTGAATTTGATGTGATATTAGGGATGGATTGGTTGACTGAGTATAATGCGAGTATTGATTGTAAGAATAAGAGGGTTACTTTGATTACCCTAGAAAAGAAAGAAATAATATTTAGAGGAGAGAGGCAAAGAAAGAGGTTCCTGACGATGATTCAGGCTAAGAGATTATTAAAGCAAGGTTGTGAGGCGTATTTAGCTTATGTGATAGATATAGATAAGGAAGTTTCTAAGTTAGAAGATATTCCAGTTGTAAATGAGTTTCCAGATGTTTTTCCGGAAGAATTACCAGGTTTACCTCCAGGTAGAGAGATCGAATTTGCGATAGATTTAGCACCAGGCGCGGAGCCAGTATCTAAGGCCCCATACAGAATGGCACCAGTGGAGATGAAGGAATTGGCTACTCAACTGCAAGATTTGCTAAAAAAAAGGAATTATTAGACCCAGCGTTTCGCCGTGGGGAGCACCAGTATTGTTTGTCAAGAAAAAGGATGGAAGCATGAGATTGTGTATAGACTATCGGGAGTTACACAAGCTGACTATTAAGAACAAGTATCCGTTACCTCGAATAGATGATCTGTTTGACCAGCTGAAAGGAGCGGTACATTTTTCAAAGATTGACCTACGAACAGGATATCACCAACTGAAGATTAAACCAGATGACATACCGAAGATAGCCTTTCGAACAAGGTATGGGCACTATGAATTCTTAGTAATGGTGTTTGGACTAACAAATGCACCCGCAGCTTTTATGGACCTAATGAACAGGATTTTCAAGAGATATTTGGACAAGTTTGTAGTGGTATTCATCGACGACATCTTGATATACTCAAAGACAGAGGAAGAGCATGCAGACCATTTGCGGATTGTGTTGGAAACGTTGAGACAAGAAAGACTATATGCGAAGTTTTCCAAGTGTCAATTCTGGTTAAGAGAAGTTCATTTCTTAGGACACGTGGTGAGCAGCGAAGGCATCAAAGTGGATCCAGCAAAGATAGAGGCAGTGAAAGATTGGGAGAGACCAAGGACACCGACTGAAGTCAGAAGTTTCTTGGGATTAGCCGGGTACTACCGGAGATTTGTGCAAGATTTTGCGAAGATAGCTACTCCAATGACCAAGCTGACAAGGAAAAGCGAACGATTCATATGGAACGATAAATGCGAAGAAAGCTTCCAAGAGCTAAAGAAGAGACTAACTACGGCACCGGTATTGATGTTACCAGATGATCAGGGTCAATTCGTAATCTATAGTGATGCGTCGTACAAAGGATTGGGTTGCGTACTTATGCAACATGACAAGTTTATTGCTTATGCGTCAAGACAGTTGAGACCCCACGAACAGAAGTATCCTACACATGATTTGGAGTTAGCAGCGATTGTGTTTGCTTTGAAGATATGGAGACACTACTTGTATGGAGAGAGATGTGAAATTTACACCGATCATAAGAGTTTGAAGTATATCTTTACTCAGAAAGAGCTGAACACGAGGCAACGAAGATGGTTAGAATTAATCAAGGACTACGATGTTTCTATCAACTATCATCCCGGCAAGGCAAATGTGGTAGCAGATGCACTGAGCAGAAAAGAGAGATTAAATACACTGACGATGACCAAAGAGTTATACAAGGAATTTGAGAAGTTAGAGATCGAAGTAAGTATTCCGAAGGATGCGACAGAAATGATTTATACCATGACGTTTCAACCTGAATTGTTGGAGAAGATACGGAAGTGCCAAGAGCAAGTTATGAATGATGATGTGAGTAAGATGACAGGTGAGGAAATATGTAGCCAACCGGACGACAAAGGGATCTTGAGATTTGCTTCTCGGATATGGATACCTAATGTAGCGGAGCTGAAAAATGAAATTTTGCACGAAGCGCATAACTCGAAGTATTCAATTCATCCAGGGAGTACGAAGATGTATCGAGATCTTAAGATGAACTTTTGGTGGCCAGATATGAAGAGAGAGATTGCGGAATGGGTAAGTAAATGCTTTACGTGTCAAAGAGTCAAGGCGGAACATCAGAGACCAAGTGGATTACTTCAACCATTGGAAATTCCTGAATGGAAGTGGGAACACATTGCGATGGACTTTGTGGTAGGATTACCTAGAACGAAGGCTAACCATGATGCCATCTGGGTTATCGTGGATCGATTGACGAAATCTGCGCATTTTCTTTCGATTAACGAGAGATTCTCGCTAGATAAGTTAGTTCATATTTACATAAAAGAAATCGTAGTACGTCATGGAGTTCCAGTATCGATAGTGTCTGATCGAGACCCTCGATTCAATTCAAGATTTTGGAGGAGTTTTCAAGAGTGTTTGGGCACCGAGTTAAGAATGAGTACGGCTTATCACCCGCAGACGGACGGCCAAAGCGAAAGAACGATTCAGACTATTGAAGATATGCTTAGGACATGTGCACTAGACTTTGAAGGCAGTTGGGACGATCATCTACCCTTGGTGGAATTTTCATATAATGATAGTTTTCACGCGAGCATCGGAATGCCACCTTACGAAGCTTTGTTTGGACGAAAGTGTCGATCTCCAGTGTATTGGGAAGAAGTTGGTGAACGGAAGATGATAGGACCAGAACTAGTGCAACAAACAAAAGAAGTGATTCAATTGATTCAAAGAAGATTGATAACAGCTCAGGACCGACAGAAAAAGTATGCGGATCTAGCCAGAAAGGATGTGGGATTCGAAGAAGGAGAGCAAGTGTTACTAAAGGTTTCACCGTGGAAAGGATTAGTTAGGTTTGGAAAGAAAGGGAAGTTGAGTCCGAGATATGTTGGACCGTTTGAGATTTTGAAGAAAGTGGGCAAAGTAGCTTACGAGTTAGCATTGCCGCCGTATATTCAGCACGTTCATAATGTATTTCATGTATCTATGCTTAAGAGGTATCAACCAGATTCGAATCATGTAATATAGTATGAACCCATAGAGGTCCTGGCAGATTTATCTTATGTAGAACGACCGATTCAGATATTGGATCGTAAGGAGAAAATACTAAGGAATAAGACAGTAGCGTTAGTGAGAGTTTTGTGGAGGAATCCTAAAGTAGAAGAGTCCACCTAGGAGTTAGAGAGTGAGATGCTAGAGAAGTATCCCCAGTTGTTTCCTTGATCTGATTCTGAGGACAGAATCCTATTAAGGGGGGAAGGATGTAATATCCGTGAATTTTATTATTTGATTAAATGATATATTTAATATAAAAATATTTATTGTGGAGTATTGGAATATTATTAAATGATAATTATTGTGTGATTATGTGCTAATTGGTGAGTCGGAAGCCCCTTTCAAATATTTCGTCATTTGGGATTTTCTTCAAATCTGAGCCCCGTTTTGATAATTCAAGGGCCCCATTGGAATTTCGTACATTAATTAATATCTCTTCGTCTTTCGTATTTGAATCATTATCGGGAGAGATATTCGTATCATTTCATTCCTACCTATTTGATTCTGCAAGAATAATTCATTTTATTCAAAAAGGGAAAAATTGTTCCGAACCCTAATTACTTAAGGGGATGGATATATCGTTTTATATCAATATTACCTTTGTTATAGCCCCCGGTATTCTTGAGCATTAGTTATATAATGATATGTATTGATTTGGATAATTATCAATCCTTGTAGATAATTATCTTCTCGTAAAACGTATTTTTAACCTAATTAGGGTTTTTAAACGATCCAGTGGATCTATAATGATCCAAAAGTGTTCCTTGGGGTATTATTTTTCCAAAAATATAAAAAGATGAATCGAACCTTATAACCTTCATAATCTGCATTGCGTATTATCAAAAAGTAAAAATTCCCGAAACATGTTCTTCGTGTTCTTGAATCTTCAATCCATTCGTTCAAGGTGTTATTGATTTCAGAAATCAAAGTTCAAGTACTCAAATCAATGCTCTTGATCTCTAGTTTCAGAATCTTCCAACCTCATCATCATCTGGTAATTTTTCGATTTATTATGAATTTTTCAATATTCGAATTAAATTAGGGTTCTTGAATAATTTGGGGATTTTCATTCTGTTGATTCTCCATTCAATTGGTTGCTTCTAACATGTTCCTAGGGTTCTAATTAGCAAGAATCCATGATTTAATTTTGTGTTTAAGTTCAAATTAGTAGGGTTTGATTTTCGGGTTTTCGACCCGAAATCTTCTTTTACTTCGTTCATTCTTTCTGTTGATCTGACATTAGTTGTGATATGGGGTTTTGATTGTATGAGTTATAAGCTTCATTTTGGTATATTAATCTTTGAGTTTCATGTAGAATTAAAGTAGATCGGGTTTCCGGCCGAAGTCGTCGCCGGCGAATTCTTTGGACGAATTTTGGGCTCGATTCCGGCACGGGACAGAAATGTTTTTGTGTGGGTTGTGTTTGTCTTGCAAAGGCGAACAAAAGCCCTATTGTTTTATTTATGTTTGGACGGAATCGAAGAATTCCGGCCGCCGGACACCGGCCGGATTCTGGAAAACACAGAATCCGGTGGGTTGTTCTTGGCGACCCAGAATTGTTCTTCCCGACCCGTTTACCCGAAGTTTGACCCGGTTTCAATCTTCAAAACCCTAATTCATTTTCTGAAAACTGTTTTTGAACTTTATTTTTAAATTTAATTCGAAAATAGTTTAAAAACTTTAAAAATTCATATTTTTATTTTAAAAATATATTTTAATATCAGAAAAATTCTGGAAAATTATATTTATTATTTTAAATCCGAAAATTGATTAAACTTAATTATTTTAATTATTTTTAATTAATAATTAATTAATTAATTAATTGGTTATTTCTTTTAATCAATTAATTCTTAAAAATTAATTATTAATTAGATTTAATTAATTTAAAATTCAGTTTAATTATTTTCAAGCCTATTTATTTATTTAAAAATAGTTTGAGCATTTAAAAAGTGTCAATTAATTTTATTAATTTATTTATTTGCATTTAAATGTTTATATTGGATTTAAAAATCCGAGTTTTGATTTAAAAATTAATCGTGACTTATCTAAAATTCAAATAAGTTTCGTATGATGTTTTAAAAATGTTTATAAGTGCTATATGGTTCATATTAATTGTGTGATGTGTTTTATAGTCTGTATATGCCCGTACTAGGACAAATATCTGAGTTTTAAATATCGTAAATCATTCCGGACGTCCGATACGTAACCGGTTACTTGTTTAAATGTGATTATTGATTGAATAAGTGTCGAGAGTAGAAAGAGAATAGTTAGATTTATTGTGATGAGTTGTTTAAATATAGAATCGAGTTCCCGGAGCAAGGGAAAGGGAAAGGTAGAGTGAGCAGAGTCGATCCGACAGCAGCATAGACCAGACAAGTATCTGTGCCTTTACTTGTGATAAAATTTATTATTGTCTTGATTACTTGAATACCGTTATCCCCAGAACAATTCAAATTACCAATCTTTTAACCGCATTTGGACAACTGATTCCATTTCCTTAGAGATTCTTGATTCTTTGATTTGATCTGCATCGGAAGCCCTTATTTCCAACTCACTTGATTATTATTTACCACCATTTTATTATTGATTATCATCCTTTGATTATTATTGACAACCATTGATCATTTGACTTCCATCGTTGACTATTGATTACGTTCATCGATTATCGATTACCAATATTGATCTCCTTATTGAATGAGTACACTGTACCGTTGAAATTACTTCATGATTATTTCTCAATCTTCATTTGATACTGAGCAGTTGAAGCTCTTTTGCAATTACTATACATTGAGTTATCTTATTAAGCATGTTATTGTTTATACCCTATAATAGATTTGGCATGTTTTTAAAATGGACCAGTAATTGGTCGGACCATATTTATGGTCAGAATAACTTAAGGCCCAGTTTGGCCTAGGATCCAGTAGAGGACTATGCTGTGAGCTAGTCCGGGGTTGATGCGTGGCTGGCCAGCAACACAACTTTTGATTTGAATAAAATGTTTAAGCCAAATTCTAATTCTTTTTCTTCAATTGTTATTGATACAAAGCATGTGTTAGCTAAATATTGTTGATTCTGATATCATAAATTCATATCCTTACAACTGTGATAGAAATGATTCATTGATGTTTGCTGAGCAATTTTGGCTCACGCTTGCTTGTTGTTTTCTAACCCTATTCCAGTGAAGTGAGAGTATGAGTCAGCATAGCGTGACCGATAGTTCACCAGCAGCCAGGAGAGCCCCTCGAGTCATTGTCATTGGCAGGGTAATAACTCTGATAAAACTGGTATTGTATTAATAAAAGATTGTAGTAGCTTGTGTTCATTGCCATAATCTGGATGCGGTCTTGGTCAAGGGGTATTTGTGTCTTTATATATATTATGCATGTGTTAAAGAGTATTCCGTTGGTCGGATGACTCCTCAAATCTGTACCCCGGGTTTGGAGGGCGTCACAAGTAGCTGACTCCCAGGCTGAGCTGGTGTCTTTGAGGAAAGGCAAGGATGACTTTATCGACGAGTACCTTGATTCCAAGGAGTACGAGGACTTGATTGATAAGCATGACGAGCTCCTCTTCCCAGTTCAGTATACTAAGGGATGGGATGGCGCTCTAGCTGCTATATTGGAGAAGATGCCTGGATCTCTCACCATTTCTGATTTTCCAAGCCCTTACCTTCCTACTCCTCTGGAGTTGGCTTTGGTTGGAGAGGACGACATGGAGGAGGATGACAGGATCTTCGACCTAGATCATACCTCTCCACCCGGTCAGACTGCCGGGGATGGTTATGCTACCACTCACTCCGGTTCCGCTTTAGGGGAAGATGAGGAGGAGGACGTGGACAAGGCAGATTAGATGTAGTTTCTTTTGTAGTTCTTGTTTATGGCCTTTCTTGGCTTGTACCAGTATTGATGTACTTTTGGCCTACGGGCTTAACTTAACTCTTATTTAAGTTTTTATTTATATCTTGTGGCCATTCATGTCTTGTGTTGTTTTCTTGCTTCTCGAATGTTTGTCAACACTCATAGTATATAAGCTTTAAAACATGAAAATACTGAATTTATTCATAACTTGAAAATGGGATCAACCCTTACATAGTATCCATGTTTAAGAACTTGGGTTGGTTTTATCAAACCTTATTCATAGTAGTGAGTCCATTCAGGAAACACTCTAAACATAATAAACTTTCAAATTGGAGGCATGCCAAGTCCTTGGCACCTCATGCCCTTCAAGGGTTTCTAGCTTGTATGAGCCTCGACCAAATACGTTCTTGACGCGATATGGTCCTTCCCAATTTGGGGCCCAACTTGCCTTTTTGTCCAACTCCGGACGCCTCAATCTTTCGGAGAACTAGGTCTCCTTGTCGAAAGAACCTTTCTTTAACCCTTAGGTTGTAGTAGAAAGATGCCTTTTTTTGATGTTCAACTATCTTGGCGTTTGCCTCATCTCTAACTTCATCAATTAGATCTAGAGACAGCCTCAAGCCTTCTTCATTCGTTTCTGGTTCATAAGCCTCAACTCTTGGAGACGTGTGAGTAATCTCCATTGGAACCACTGCCTCTGCCCCATATGCCAACAGAAAGGGGGTAGCTCCAGTGGTGACTTTGCAAGTAGTACGATATTCCCAAAGTATGGGGAGCAATTCGTCTACCCAAGTGTTTCTGGAGCGCTCAACTCTTTTCTTTAGTCCATCCAGGATTATTCGATTTGCAACCTCAGCTTGCCCATTTGCTTGAGGATGGGCGACAGAAGTGAAGCGCAACTTGATATCATTCTCATCACAATATTTCTTAAACTCATCGTTGTTAAACTGAGTTCCATTGTCTGTGACCAAGATACATGGAATCCCGTATCTGCATATCACATTTTCCTAGAAGAAATGCATCACTTGCTTGGTGGTTATCTTGGCTAATGGATTAGCCTCAATCCACTTGGTGAAGTAGTCGATTGCTACTATCAAGAACTTTCTTTGAGCACTTGCCATTGGAAATGGCCCGAGTATATCCATTCCCCACGTAGCAAAGGGGATAGGTGAGTTAATGGATGTCATCATCTCTGGTGGTTGCCTAACCACTGGTGCATGTTTCTGGCACCGTTCACATTTCTTTACGTAGCTTTTAGCATCAGCAAGTATGCTTGGCCAATAGAAACCTAGACGAGTGATTTTATGGGCAAGGCCTCTGCCCCCCAAGTGCTGCCCACAAATTCCTTCATGTACTTCCTTCAGGGCCAATTCTGCCTCTTGAGGTCTTAAACATTTCAGATATGGAATGATGAAAGACTTCTTGTATAGGATTCCCTCAATCAGGGTATACCTTAGTGCTCTGACGTACAGCTTTCGTGCTTCTGAAGTGTCGTTGGGTAACCACCCAGTTTCTAGATGAGATTTGATGGGATCAATCCAACAACTGCCAACATCAATGGGTGCTACCAACTTTCCGTTGATGATTGGGGTCCTCAGGACTTGGAAGTAGACACTTCCTGCATAATTTTCAATTTCGGAAGAAGCAAATTTAGACAAGGCATCAGCCTTCACATTTTCTTCCCTTGGAATGTGCTCTACATAGCATTCGTCGAACTGAGTCATGATGGCCTTGACAAGTTTCAAGTACTTGGCCATGACTTCATCTCTGGCCTCAAATTCCCCATTTACTTGGGAAACCACTAGCCTCGAATCTCCACATACTTTCAGAGTTTTGACCCTCAAGGCTCCAGCCAGCCCTAAACCAGCTATCAGAGCTTCATACTCAGCCTCATTGTTTGTCGTTGGGAAGTCAAGTTTTAGTGCATACTCTATGAGGAATCCATCATGACTTTGTAGCACTAAACCGGCTCCACTTGATTTTGTTTTTGATGCCCCATCAAAATAGAGCACCGAACATTCTTTGGAGATTATGTCTTCAACTTCCTTGTCTTCTACTATTGCTTCCTGCCCCCCGACTTCTTGGTTGTCAATGGTACATTCAACCATGAAGTCAGCAAGTGCTTGAGCTTTTATGGCCGTTCGAGGCTTATACTTGATGTCGAATTCGCCCAATTCAATGGCCCATTTGATCAATCTTCCACTAACTTGAGGGTTATGCAAGATGTTTCTTAGAGGTTGATCAATCAAGACCTCTATCTTGTGAGCCTGGAAGTATGGGCGTAGCTTTCTTGAGGCCATTATCAAGGCTAAGGTAAACTTCTCTACGGTAGAGTAGTTTATTTCTGCCCCATGTAGGATCTTACTCACATAGTAGACGGGCTTCTGCACTTTCAATTCTTCCTTTATCAGTACAGCTCCAAGGGCTGTGTTAGAAACTGCCAAGTACAAGTAGAGAGTTTCCCCTGGCTTGGGCTTTGCCAACAGCGGTGCCTCAGCCATATATTTCTTCAGGGCCTCAAAGGCCTCTTGGCTTTCAGTTGTCCATTCAAACAATTTCACTTTCTTGAGTGCTTTAAAGAAGGGTAAACATTTCTCTCCTGACCTGGAGATGAATCTTCCTAATGCTGCCACTCTTCCCGTTAATTTTTGGACATCTTTGACAGTCCGTGGTGGCTCCATGTCTATAATTGCTTTGATTTTGTCGGGATTGGCCTCGATTCCTCTCTTGGAAACCATTAGGCCTAAAAACTTTCCCGAGCCTACACCAAAGGCACACTTAGCTGGATTCAACATCATCTTGTGGTGCCTTAGCACTTCAAATGCCTCTCGGAGGTGCTTAATGTGATCGACCTTATCGAGGCTCTTGACTAACATGTCATCTGCGTAGACCTCCATGGTTTTTCCAATTAGGTGTCCAAATTTTTTTTTCACCAATCTTTGGTATGTTGCCCCTGCATTCTTAAGTCCAAATGCCATGACTAAGAAGCAGAAAACACCAAAGTCAGTGATGAATGATACTTTGGCGATGTCATCCTCATGCATCTTGATTTGATTGTATCCACTGAAGCCATCCATGAAGCTAAGCATCTCGTGTCCAGCTGTAGCATCTATTAGTGCATCAATCCTTGGTAAGGGAAAACAATCCTTAGGACATGCATCATTCAAGTCAGTGAAGTCGACGCACATCCTCCATTTTCCGTTAGCTTTTTTGACCATCACGGGGTTAGCCAACCATTCTGGGAATTGAATTTCCTCAATGAACCCAGCTTCCAAAAGTTTGTTAATTTCCTGTTTAATGGCTTCAAGCCTCTCTGGAGCAAAATTCCTCTTTTTCTGTTTCACCGTCTTCCTTTCAGGATCCACATTCAGTTTGTGAGTTATCAATTGGGGATCAATCCCTGGCATGTCGGCCGCTGTCCAAGCAAAAACATCATTGTTTTCTTGAAGAAAAGACGTGAGTTTGCTCTTCAATGGTTCGGGCAGTAGTGCCCCAATATTAGTCACCTTCTCTGGTTCTCCTGGGACTAGGGGAATTGGGACCAAGTCCTCAGCCGGTTTCCCCCTTCTGTCCTCGTTGTCATTTGTATTCATGTCTTCAATGGGGAGAACCTGCCCCCCGATTCCATCAGGCCTTAGCGCGGCTACATAACAACTTCTAGCCATCTTTTGGTCTCCCCTTTCTTCTCCAATTCCATTCCTCGTTGGGAACTTGACTTTCAAATGATAAGATGAGGCAACGACCTTAAACGCATGAAGACCAGTCCTTCCAAGGATCGCGTTGTAGGTTGAAGTTGCCTTTATAACCACGAAGTTCAGCATTTGAGTAGATGTATTCATCCCTTGTCCCATGGTCATTGGGAGTTGGATAGTGCCTTCCACCTTTGATTCTACTCCATTGAACCCGTATATGGGCATATTCGAGGGGGTCAACTGAGAGTCTGTGTAACCCATCTTGATAAAGGCATCGTGGAACAAGATATCCACTGAAGATCCATTGTCAACCAAGACTCTTTTTGTTTCGGAGTTGCCTATCACAAGTATGATGACAAGAGGATCATCGTGGGGGAACTTCACCCCTTCCAAGTCAGAATCATTAAATCCTATTGACACTTCTATTCTGGCACGTTTCGGTGCTTCTCCAACCACAGTCATTACCTCTCGGGCATAAGCTTTCCTTGAGTTTCATGAGGACCCAGCAGCAGTTGGCCCTCCGAATATCATGTTGATGACTGGCCCTCGGGGCTTAGGGTTACGATCTTGGTCGTTGTCCCTTCTGTCGTAATCCTTCCTTTCATAGTTTCCTCTTTGACTCCCTTGAATTCCATCCTTGGTGAATTTGCTGAGTTTTTCTCTTCATATCAGAAAATCAATCTCATCTTTCAATTGCCTACAATCATCGGTGTCATGACCGACTTCTTTGTGGAACCGACAAAACTGATTTTGGTTCCGTTTGGACAAATCAGCCATCATTGGCTTTGGCCATTTGATATCTTCTTCCTTGGCTATCTCCATCAGAATTTGACTCCTGGGAGTATTCAATCTTGCATATTCTGTGAATTTTGGCCCAAAATTGTTTCTCTTGGGGGGAGAATCGGAGTTCTTTGATGTTCTGGGGAACTTTTCCTTGACGTCGTATTCCTGAGTTTCTTTTCTTTTCTTTGAGTTTCCACTACCGCCAGCAGTGGGTTCATACTTTCTCATGCTTTCTTCAGCCTTGATATACTTTCCGGCTCTATCTTGGAGCTTCAGCATGCTCTCGGGTGGATGTTTAGCCAACGACCTTTTGAAGTGGTCATCAGTAGTTCCTTGTTGCAGGGCTATCATAGCCACCCTGTCCTCTAAGTCTGGGACTTTCAAAGCCTCTCGAGTGAATCGATTGATGTAGTCCCTTAGGGCTTCATTCTTTCCTTGCTGGATTGTCATGAGTGATGCAGAGCTTTTCTCATGCACCCTTCCACTAATGAACTGATTGATAAAAGCTTTGCTTAGTTCTTTGAAAGACCCAATTGAGTTGGGAGGAAGACAGCTATACCAACGTTGGGCCATGCCTGCCAAGGTTTGTGGAAACGCCCTACACTTGACCGCATCGTTGGTTGGCTGCAACAGCAGTGCATTGGAGAAGGTCCTTACATGATTTGCGGGATCTCCCGTTCCATCATAGGCTTTGATCGAAGGCATCTTAAATTTTCTGGATATAGCCGTTTTCATGATGTCTTGAGTAAACGGTGGTGTAGGATCATCAGGATCTCCTAGGGGCAAAAGAATACTAGGATCACCCCTTGGGGCTTCGGCCCTCTTGGTTCTTCTTGCCGGTGGATCCAAGTTGATTATTGGGATCCCTTCAGTTGTTCGGCCTCGAGATTGAGCGACCTCCTCCTCAGCAAGGAGTTTTGTGAGCCTTGTAGTCTCTGCTTCATGGGCTGCAATTTTCTCCTTAGTAGTTTGGGGTTGCTCCCGATTTGTCTGGGAAGAACGTCTCCTTCTTGGGGCGACATCCTCCCCAGTTGTATAACCCTCGTCTTCGGTGTATGGGCCAGAGTAATCTTGAACGAAAGGGGTCTGGCGAGTTTGGGGTCCCAGACCTTGAATATAAGGGGGCACATATGCCTCATGGTAGATTGGATTAGTTCCACTACCGCCCGCCATGGGTCGATGGGGCATGCCATAGCTTGGCATCCCCAAAGTCTGATTCGCGTATTGAGGGAGATCAGTGGTATGGAGTTGAAGGCTCCTTGGTGCACTCATGAGCAGCGGGGAGGTCGTGATTGGTTGCTGGTGAACGGTCTCTTGTGGATTAGATCCATGAATGACCATCTGCAGGGGATTCGTCCCTTCAACCGAAATCGGGATTTCCGGTCCTTGAGTGTTGGTGGGGATATTTGCCCCTTGAGTGCCAGTTGTCGGCGGTGGCTGATCAGCCTCAGAGGTGATAGAGCGATCCTCAGGAGTTAGATTATCCCGAGCTGTTCTTCGTGTGTTTTCCATGGTTGATGTTGTCTTCCCACAGACGGCGCCAAATGTTATGGATTAAAAAACGTACTTGTGAATTTAATGCTAGGATTAATGAGCTTTCGAGCTTTAATGGCTGCACTCATGTTTCCGGACTAAATCGGTCCTCACAAGATGCCTACGTATCTCAAATCGTTATTGAGAATCAAGCCAAAGACGTAGTTCTGATTGTAGGATCAGGGACCTTATATAGGCGTCTGGAGCCTAGTATTTATGGTATGTTTAGGAGTCTTAGCGATTAAGTCTCCTTTTTGATATTGGATAAACATCGTATTTCTTGCTGGAGAAGTCTTTTCCTTGTTGATAAAGGCTATGACTCATTAATTGCCTTTAATTGGGATTCTGGATCCTTCTTTGACCAATTTACCATATTTTGGCCTCTTTTGATGAACTATATATTTTCCCTATTCATTAATTACGAAATTAATGAATAATTAGGGTGTCGGGCCTTAAATATCGGCCTTTCCATTGAATAGTCAATTATATTTCTATAATTACTTTTCTGTCCATATCAATATAATATAATTTTCTTTTCAGATTTTTAACCTACTTTTTTTAGTTTCATGAGTGGAGTGCAACTTTTGTTATTTTGAACCACAATAAAAATGTACTTTGAATGTAAAACAACATTCACTAAAATCTTAAAAAAATTTAAAAATTAAAAATAAACAGAACTAATGTACATGCAACTTCAAATCAAAAAACAAATTAAAAAAGGACTCAGTAGATAAAATTTTAAATTAGGACATAAATGGTTAAAAAAATTTATAAGATGGCCTTGCTAGAGTAATTTGCAACATAATAAATTTTAAAACACAAATTTTTAAATGTAACCCTCAAGCAAGACATTGAAAATAAATATAACATATTAGATGATTTGTTTTATATTTCTTATGTATTGTTTTAATTTAAATATAAATTGATTTATGACATAAATTTGTGTTTCAGGCTCTTCTATTGTTTATATGAGGTCGAGTATTCTTTTTCTTTCATTTAGAATATTTTAAAAAAAAACATGCCAGCTAGGGGTATATTTATATTATAGAGTAATTAATTTATATTTTTTATGATTGAGTTTGATATATCTATAAGACATATACATTAGCCTATTTGTAAACACCGAGGATTCGACTCAACTTAAATAAGAATATAATAATTATATAATATATAAACTGTCACAGAATCTCAGAAGATATTATCAGTCAAAAGAAATGAAGATTAAAGTTAATCTACAGACTTGGAGTAATTCTATATTGAAATAAGTTCATTTATTTGATCAAGCCTTAGTGAAGTATTCAAGAAAGTGGATGTATTTAAAGTGACAGAGATTTCAACAGTGTGACAAGCAGTATACATGTTACAGAATTTGTCAAGGGAAAAAGAAAAAGGACCAAAACTTAAAGTCAAGAAATGAAGAACAGTCATTGCATTTAGTCACTCATGAACCAGACAGTACATTGAGTGTCAACTTCATACAGTGAAAGTTCGTCATAAATTTTAGTGGTTCAAAGAATGATTCTTCTATCAAGAAATTGTATTAATTCTCTTTTAATTAATTAAATCAGTTAGTTGATTTATTCAATAAATTAATTTAATAAGAATTAATTTATTCCTTAAATTAATTAAAAGGTTAATTAAATTAGAATTAATATAATTATAGAAAGACTTAAAAACTGCAAGACGTGGTTGCTAAAGGGTATTCACAAACTGAAGTCATTGATTATGATGAAACCTATGCACCAGTGGCAAGGCTTGAGGTTATCAGGATGTTCTTAGCATATGCACCATACTCCAATTTTAAAGTATATCAAATGGATTTTAAGAGTGCTTTCCTGAATGGTGAGCTGGATGAAGAGGTTTATGTAGAACAACCCCTGGCTTTGAAAATCAAGATTTTATGTACTTTGTCTATTTCCTTTTCAAAGCTATCTATGATCTCAAACAAGCCCCAAGAAAATGGTATGACACTCATTCTGGTTTTCTACTTGAGAATGGTTTTGTTAGAGATGTCATAGACAAAACTCTTTTTTCTAAAAAGCATAAAAATGATATGATATTAGTCTAAGTCTTTGTGAGTGATATAATATTTGGGTTTACTAATGATAATCTCTGTAAGAGATTTGCTAAGAAAATGCAAAGTAAGTTTGAAATGAGTCTGATGGGTGAGCTAAAATTCTTTCTTGGATTACAAGTAAGCCAAATATTAGATGGTTTATTTATTTGTCAATCCAAGTATCTCAAAGAAATCCTCAAGAAATATCACATTGAGGATTCAGCATCAGCAAGAACTCCATCATCTACAGCTGTCAAGCTTGGAGCATGTGAAAATTCTATTACGTTAGATGTTAAAAGCTACAAAGGTATGATTGGCTCATTATTGTATCTTACTGCAAGTAGACCTGATATTATGTATGTTACATGCTTATTTGCAAGGTTCCAAGCGGATCCTAGAGATTTACATCTCGTTGTTGTGAAAAGAATCTTGAGATATCTTAAGTGTACACCTAATTTAGGTATCTGGTACCCTAAAGAATCTGATTTTAACATTGTTGGATATACATATTCGGATTATGCAGGAAGTGTTGTTGATAGGAAAGCGCCTCCGGGAGCTGTCAATTCCTAGGTAGTAGATTGGTTTCCTGGTATAGCAAGAAACAACAAGCAGTTTCCAATTCTACAACATAAGCTGAATATATTGTTGCTGGAAGATGTTGTGCTCAGATCTTATGGTTAAGGAATCAACTACGAGATTATGGCTTTGTATTGAACACAATTTGAATTCTGTGTGACAATACAAGTGTCATAGCAATCTCTAATAACTCTGTACAGCACTCGAGGACAAAGCACATCGACATCAGGTATCATTTTATCTTAGAGCATGTCATGAATGGTACTGTGGAGTTACATTTTGTACCTATAGAGGAACAAACAGCAGATATTTTTACTAAATATCTTGATGAATCCACATTTACCATATTAGTTGGTAAATTGGGTATGTTAAATAGTTTTAATAATTAACCTTGTTTATATATGATGTTTGTTTTTGAATAAATTTACAAGTGTTTATTTGTTTGCTATTTATTTTAAAAATCACTTGTAAAATTATTTTATCAACTCATTTTCTCATGTGTATATTTATTGTATATTATTGTCATCCCTTGTCTAATTATTAAGCTTCTTTGTTTGAGTATTTTTAAATAACTTATTTTCTCTAAAAATATTTTTTCTCAAATTTTGCAGTTAAATTTTTAGAGAAATTTATTTTTATTGAAAATTTCTTTATTTTAAAGTATTTGAATATTTATGTACAGCTATTTTTAATTATTTTACTGCAATTTTAATTCAATTTTATACTCATAAGACTATTTTTAGTCTTTTCAGTAATTTAATTCAAATTTTCATGTGTAATTCGAATTTTTATTATTTGTCTTACTATTTTGTACTAGCAAGACTATCGACAAGACTATCCAATAGTCTTACTGTTAGTTTTTTCAAAATCCAAAATTTTATATTTTATTTATATTATTTGTTTTATTAATAGTTTTACTATGTGTTTTGTACTGGTAAGACTATCGGTTAGCCTATCCAATAGTTCTACCAATAGTCTTTGTATATATTATTTTATAATTAAATTTATTCGGTTTCTATTTGAGTTTGTATTAGTAAGACTAGCGGCCGATAGTCTTTGTAGATATATTGTATATATAATTTTTTTATTCCTCAAATACTATCGGTTAGTCTTACGAGCTCAAGTTTTTACTTAGCTTACTTTTTCTCTCTAGCAGTTATACACGCACATATAGATACAGAACTACTGCTCGTATTTTTCTTAATTTCAATTTCGATTCTCAACCATTTGTGATTCTGAGAACGTACTCTCTTAGATCTAATCAAGGGCTTTGTTCTAACTCCTTAAATTCGAATATTGGTCAAAGTTTTAAAATTTGGGTTTTTGAAAATCGTTCGCATTCTTGAGCGTTTTAAATCACTGGGTTTGATTTTGAGAAATCTAAAAATAGGTTTTTGTTCGTGTTGTGTCAAGGATCATCTTACCTAAATTTGGTTAATTTTGGTGAAGTTAGAATTTTTGGGATTTTAATTGATTTTTAATTAGTTTTTAATCCTTAAATATGTATTAATCTAATTAATTGAATTTTTTTTAAAAAATGGCTCAGAATTTTGAAATTGCTAAAAACAATTTTGTTGGGTATTTTGATCCGAAAAAATGTTCTGTTGAACGATTTAAGTCATGGATTCGATTTTTAAATGAGCATTCACTTATTCGATATGATATCTCTCTTAATGATGACTTAAAAATTGAAGCCTTAAGATTTCTTTGATTGAAACTGAGAGTGTATCCACAGCTCTGCCTCCTCTAAAGAAGAGAAGAACATATATTGAGGCATCTGTCAGCCCATATGTATCCTCTCAATAGGATATGGACTTTGAAATGGCCAATTAACCGATTCTAGAGACATTCTCTCAACACGATGAATCTATTCAATTTCGCCATAGGGCCATGGCACATTGTACTGAGTCAAGCACACTCTCATTACTCACGATGGGAGAAGACATACCATTAGAAGAAATTCAGGACAAATTGAGCGGGGAGCACTTACAGTTGGTTACAGTGCCTACCATAGTTACGGTAGAAGTGTCTTCACAGGCATCCGAGGGAAAATCTGATTCTATGCCTCCTATAACAGAATCATTTTCTCCCCTCCCAAAGGGAACATCTCTGGCTCCCTTAAGGGATTTTCCACTCGCAGATTTATCTGGAGAAAGTGGAAGGCAACTTGGTAAGTCTATCACTGAAGAAATTCAGAGTTCAAATCCAAATTATTTGATAGACTTCACCGAGGATCGAGATTTTCGAACTCCCATTGCACCACCACTGACCTCTCTTGAAGATGTTAGGGTGATTTCCAATGCAGGTACATCTGATGAAGGAGCAAATACACAGCTAGTGTTGAGTGATGTGAGGCAAACACTGAGTGAAACATATGCACGTGAGATGAGTGATACACCTTCGAGAGAAATTCAGGTGAGCGCACACACTGACACAAACACTGCAATGTTGTTACCTCAAATAGCTACTCTACAAGAACAACTATCTAAAACCCAGGATGAAAAAGAATTTTTCCAAGCACAAGTGGTTGAACGGTCTTCTTCTTCCACCTCTGTCAACAATCAGCTGGGACTGCTCAAGGATGATATTGAGAGCCTGAAGACAATTCTTATCCCCAAGATCAACTCCATTCAGCAATCTCAACTCCTTATGGCCTCAGACATTTCTGGACTGACAGAGTCTCAAATTCATATCTCAGAAAATTTCAAGGACGTAGCTTCAATCTCTGCCAAAGTGGACTTACTTCAGAAGACTGTGGATGAAAATCAATTGTTTGATGATGCTAGGTTTGCAAGGATAGAAGGAGGAATGGAACATCTCAGTGAAGGAATGAAGCATCTGTACTTTATGATCAAGAATTCTCATGCACCTAATATTGAGCAAAAGGCTTTCTTTGAAGGAGGTGATGGTGAAGGTGGTCAAAGAGGTGGAGATAGTAGAGATGTTAATCCTCAGACTCAAAAATCTAAATCTCTAGAGGATTCCTCAACTAAGTGGGAGAAGCAAGGAGGAGAAGGATGATAAAAAGATAACAAGGGTAAATGAGGAGATTCAAACCATGGCGGTAAAGGGAAACATACATTGCTGCCAGATGATGACTTCTACTACAGGGGTGAACAAGATGATTTTGATGCATTTGCTGACAAGGAGGAGCTCCCTGGAGTAAATGAAACTGAAGTAGAAGCCGATTTTGATGACTGGGAAGAAGAAACTCCTTTTGACACGGTATTTGAGAGAGAGCTGGGAAAGCAGCAGGCGGATCTTCGAAGAAGGGAAGATGGGCTTCAAAAGGCATCTGAAGTTATCACCCACAAGCCAAAATTGTAAAAGGCTGAAAATCAATAAAAAACAACGTCTTCACAATCTGAAAGTTCAACAAAGAAGATTGGACGTTAAAATGAAAGTTGGTGATAACTGGGATAAAGCTAGGAGAGTGTGTGCACTTCCATAGAAAAGTACGAACAATGATCGTGATTTCCTTCGTCTTTTTGACAGATTTAAAACTGCAAATCCAGACAATTCAATCTACATGGATGCTTTGAAAATTGAAATCTCAAGGATTGTCACTGGATTTGATAAAGTCATAGACGAAATGGATATCTATGTTTATTGTCAGCAGCAAGGGTCTTTAAAAGTTTCACTTCATTTTTTCGAGAACTGGACAATGTCAGAGCTTTGGATTCTTCTCACCAAGGTTTGCAGGACATCTGAATTGAATGAATAGCTTCGTGATCAACTTAAGGAATTTGCTAGTAAGGCCAGTCCACAAGTTATAAGTGTGCCTTATCAAGTCAAATTCTTTAAAGATATCTCAATTCAGACCTGTGAACTGGATCCTAAATCTCTGAAAGATTATCCTGCCAAGCACTTGGTAATGTTGTAAAATATGTTAAGGACTTTTGGGTTTGTTACTCAAGAAAAGATTGAAGTTGCTGATATGCTTCAGGATTATTGCTTAAAGAACATCAAAAGGTATAATCAGATGAAGAATAAGTTGAAGCCTCTCAGAGCTCAACCAATCAGACCAGTAAGTCACTTATCAGAAAGGGATCATGTAATAACCCCAAATTTTGAACTTATTAAAAACCCTGATTTTTTTATTATTTTATTATATAAGACCCTGATGAATAGTGATTTTACTGTTTTAGAAATTTATCAGACCACCCTATGAACGGATTAGGTTAATGAACTTTCGAAGTCGTATTAGCGTTCTACTAGGTAAATGAGTGAATGCAATAGCTGTCAGAATCAGAAGAATAACATTTTCTGTTTTCTCCGAGATTCCACTAGATACTGAAGGATTAATCATTATTTAAATAAATTGGAGGTTTTATATTATCAATTCCATGTATATGGATTTAGTAAAGGTATTAAGATATCAAGAACGTTTACTTCGACAGAACACTTAAGAAATCCCTACGAACGTTCAACGAGATTAAGCTGTAACAGAACAAGGTGACACAAATGAGAGTTTATAAATACCAATTATATTCCAAGATTCACACTCGAACCATTTTAAGTATGTATTCGATTGTTAGGCCGGATAGTGAATAGTTACTATTCACAGCGAGAATCGTGTACAGTTTTATTCGCTCTTTTTAGGAAATATTTTCGAATCGTTTCAAGAAGAACAAAAACAAGGATGAATAGTAACATTGATGAATAGTACTCCAAGGTGAATAGTAAAATTTTTATAGTCTCCAATCGATCCCATATTTCAGCAGAAGTTCCGGAATAATAAACGATTACTAATCGCGTAGTCAGAAATCGTAAACGAAAACGAGAATCGAAAATCCGCTTGAAGGAGCAACCTTGGACGTATTATAACTTAGAAAATAAAGAAGAAGATATTTATTAAAAGAATGGGTGGAAGAATTGTGTGGAAGAAACTTTGTAACTTAGCAAACTTGAGGGACTAGTTTGCAGTGACTAACTTGCAAATTTGGTAAACTAAACACATCACCTTTAACCACGCATCTACCACCTTGGGGTGGAAAACTTGAGGGACTAGTTTGCAGGGACTAGTTTGAAGAATTGAAGTGTATGATGATTCGTTGTGAATTGGAATGAGATTTGAATCTCGGAAATGTTAAGTTTTAAGCCGTCGTAATGCCCAATTTTCGGTAACTCTAAAAACTGCCTAGAATCCGAAACCTTGACTACCTCTTTTGGTTCAGTGATGACCATGAGTGTGTAGATCTTTGTTTCTAGTTTATGTGAGCGCAAGAATAATGTCATTACGATTTACGGTTTAGGAGAAACATTGGTTTTAGTGTAAGGCGTTCGTAAAACCAACACTAGTACAAAAATGATCTTTTACGTCGCCTATTATACGTCGGTTCTATCCAAAGGCGACGTATAAAATACTTATATACGTCGGTTCCGCCTAAAGGCGACATATATAAGTGTTTTATACGTCGGTTGAGGAAAAGGCGACGTATATAATTCTACTATATACGTCGGTTGAGTAAAAGACGATGTATATAATGACATTATACGTCGGTTGAGAAAAAGGCGACGTATATAATGCTACTATATACGTCGGTTGAGGAAAATGCGACGTATATAATGCTACTATATACGTCGGTTGAGGAAAAGGCGATGTATATAATGCTATTATATACGTCAGTTGAGCAAAAAGACGACGTATATAATGGTACTTTATACGACGGTTTTTTTAATCAACGACGTACAAAAGCTCAAACTTAAAGTAACATAATAATATAAATTTGGACTTGCTCAGTATACTCTCGAAGTCTCATCCTCGACTAAACGAAAGCCCCAATTTAAACCCTAGAGACGAAAGCTCGGTCTCTATCAATTCAATCCCTAGAAACTCTCTCTCAACATCTGTAAGCCATAGGCTAATTGGGTTCGAATTTGTAAGCCCTGCGCTAATTTGGTTCGTGCCCTAAATGGATTAATTTGTAGGATTTATGGATGTTGGTTCTTGAGAACTGGATTTGTATACTCTGCCTTTCAATTACAATTGGCTACTTCACTCTGCTCCAGGTTCGTACTTTAAATTTATGTGAATTTATATGAATAAGTATATCTATATATATATTGATTTGTTAAAGCTTGTATATGTGTGTGTGTGTATATCGATTTGCTTATTGTATATGTGTGTATGTATATTGATTTTGATGCATCTTTATAAAGACCGTTCTCTTAGAATGCTTCTAATGGACACAAGTAAAATTTTAAAAACATAAAATCTGTTGATACCTGATACGATAACTAGTATGTGTGAGTACTTTCGATTGCAAAAATTCTACTATGTTGCTTGCTAACAATGAACAAATCAGTGGATTACTCTAAACTCCTATGAGTTTATGAACATTATTAATGTTTAGTTTTTAGTAATTATAAATTAAATTGTCATGTAGAGGTTATCTTTTTGTTGTAGGTTCTTTATCAATTTCTGGAGTACTGATAAAGTTGTTCAAAGAAATTTGTACTCTTAGCATTTGGTTTGGCTTGTAAACTGCCAGCCATCTATTAAAATGCTTTCTGTAGTAGTTAAAATTTATCAATAGATGATTACTGTTTAAAACCTTTCTGTAGTAGTTAAAATGCTTGAGAGCTTAAAGTAAAATACTTTTCAACAATCAATTATTATGCACATGATATTGCAAATTACATGTACACTTGTGCATCAGCCATTGCAGCTTTATTTAAATATTCCAGATATGTAAAATTTTACAGTTTCAAGCCAAAGTGTTAGTTGAGATATCAGATCATATCTCCTTGCACACTCAATCACTCATAAACATGTACTCTCATGAATTCCATAGTTATGTTATTTGTTAATATCGAAGCCTAGTTTGCAGCATACTTGATCACAACTTTTAGGATGACATTAATTGCATTCTCAGGAACCGTAGTTGATACCAAGATCTGTCATCCAACAGAATTTGACTTTTATCTATGCAGCCATGCTGGTATTCAGGTAAAATATCCCAAGTCTTATATTGGAGATGTAACTAAAGATAAAATGCTCTCCTAAAAAGATTATTTTTTGGTTTCACAAATGTCGAATTAACTGGTTAGATAAATTGTGCAACAAGCTCCTCTGTAATTGGCTTAGTTTATTCTTTGACTTTTTAAATTCTCACATTTTTTTCATGACAGGGTACAAGTCGGCCAGCGCATTACCATGTTCTTTGGGATGAAAACAATTTTACAGCAGATGGAATTCAGTCGTTGACAAACAACCTTTGCTACACATATGCGAGGTGCACACGATCAGTTTCTGTTGGTAAGCCTAAGCTGCTGCTCTTCATTTCTATTAATTGTTCGTCACAGTGTATGCACAATATAATTCTTTGTATAAAGCATACCTCAGACCAGAAACCAACTAGCATATAATTTTGAATTGGAATATGAAATCTTTCAGGAGAATGCTTTGCCTCAAATTGTCAAAGCCTTATTTCCCTGGATTCTCTTAATTCTCACATACTCAAAGTGCTATATTAAGGGCTTAATGAACACAAAAGTCCTATAAAGTAGAAAAATAGACTTTGTGCCACAGGATGAAATGATCAAACTATTTGGTGGCCCAAGTTATGTCATGGAAGTAAGATACAACATTTCAGCACTTTTAAGAAGTGTGTATAGAACCCACTAATCAATAAATTCTTTTTACGCTTTGTGCAGTTCCTCCTGCTTATTATGCGCATTTAGCTGCATTTCGAGCCAGATTCTATTTGGAACCTGAACTCCAGGAGAATGGATGTGGTGTTGGTCAAGGTATGAAGAATACTCGAGGCGTTGGAGAGTCGGGAGTACGTCCATTACCAGCCCTCAAAGAGAACGTGAAAAGAGTAATGTTCTACTGTTAGTATTAGTAATGTGGGAAAGCAGGAAGAGCTTTCTACATGTATATGTTTGCATTAACAGTTTTAGATGGCTGGCAGTTTACAAGCCAAAGCAGGAGCAATAAGATCAGACTGTCAGCACTTACAGTTTGTTATTGTTATCGTTTTCTGCAGGTTATGGTTTCACAGGCCCTGTAAAGCTGATGACTAGATATTGTTTAATGTAGGGAGTAGAAGGCATTTTTATCTTTTCTTCTTTCTGTTCTAGCATCTGCTGCTGCTGCTGCATATTACTTAAGATTCACATTTTGAGTATTATGATAAACCAAATGTTTTTGATATGCAGATTGAAAGCCCTACAGCTTATAATGGACGAGGCTTTGTTTCAGGACAAATGTTTGATAGGAAAGGACAGGTTTAGAATCATTAACATCGTTCTTCATTGTCCAATATATATTTTTTTGGTCTCCTTGAGTTATGATTTATAATACAAGTGTTTGTGTGGATTTTGCTGGCTAGCTGATCGCATCAGTAAATCAAGAGGGCGTATTTAGGAAGAAACCAGATCTTCCAAACGTATCAAAGCTGTAATCTATGGACCTGAACTGAGAAGGAAGCACTCAGCCTGTTTTCTACTAGTGTATTTCAGATTTGTATAATTAGAATGGTTTGTATTTCAAGTATGTGATAATAATTATTTTAATTTAATTAGTCACTTTGTTGAGAAATTTGGGTTGCAAGTTTTATTATTATTTTTGGTTGTTAATAATAGGAATTTTGATGTATATATAAATATAAACAGGGGAAAAAATGTCATTTTTCAGTAGACATACGTAGGCCTTTTTGGTCTTATACGTCGCCCTTTTTGATCTTATTCGTCGCCTTTTTTTGATATTATACGTCGCCCTTTTTGATTTTATACGTCGCCCTTTTTATGACATTATACATCGCGCTTTTTGATCTTATACGTCGCCCTTTTTATGAAATTATACGTCGTCCTTTTTGGTCTTATACGTTGCCTTTTTAACCGACGTATATGATGCTTTATACGTCGCCTTTTTAACCGACGTAAAAGATGGTGACTTTATACGACGCCCCTGTATACGTCGCCAAAAGGGCGACGTAAAAGACCAAAAAAGGCGACGTAATAGGCCTGTTTTGTACTAGTGAACCGCACCACTTAGTCAACTTTGAGGTTATGATCGAACCACTTAAGTGCCTTAAAATAATGTGAAACTTTGTGATAACATGCTAGGTACGTTTAGGAAAACCTTCGAAGAGATTTCGTATTAAAAGGATTAAATTTCAATTTTATAAAAATGCGTAAGCGAGCGTGAGTAGAAGTTCTTAAGGAGTTAACATGGAAATGAACTTTGTACTTGAGTAATTGTATAATTAGTATGGTGAAAGAATTTAAGTGATTAATCTTCAACCTTGTGTTGATTCGTAGATTACTGGACCACCCGAGACTTACTACTACTTCGGGATTTCCAGGCAAGTTTACTAAACCCTTACTTTATTGTTCAGAGTAGGTATATTTTCAAATGTTCAATACTTGTGTATTCCAAAGTATATATCAACTATTTTGTTGCGAGTATTGTGGCAAGTTTCTAATACTATATTCCACTTAGCAAAATATTTGATTCCTGAAGATGCAAGTTTTCAAAACTTATATCTAACTGTTGTTGTTGTGATAAGTGTTTTCTGATATACATTGCAAGTACAATATTGTTGTTATACTTGAATCTTTCGAGATCTTGATTGGTTTATATGCTATATGATATGGCAGTTATAAGCCGAGTTTTATAAAAGCTTTTAGAGTAGAGCGTGTGAACCGTATTTTGAACTTAGACCGGGAGTCGGTATATTTCTTTAGACCGTTCAGGTTTATTTTCCGATAAGTATATTGAATAGATATATTCAATTGTTTTATTATTAAAGGGAATATTATTTTAAAATTCACTTAGATTGATTATTAAATATTTATTGAGCTTATGATTATTATTTAAATCAATTATTATTTGATGGAGATTATTTGAATATTTATTATTCTTTTAATCAATTTAAAAGTGATTTATATTGTTTTAAAAAGTTATCTTTGACCTTCAATAATTATGATGAATATTTCTGACCTTTATAAAATTTATTTTAATTAAAGTAAGGATTCCCAAATATTATTTTAATTTAAATATATCTTAATAGATGATTTAAATATTCGTTGACCGCACAAATGGGACGGGAATACCCTAAAAGATTTCCAAATAGTTTGACTCCCTGATCGTAATCTTTTAAATAGAATTCTCATCTTATCCTAATTCTGTTGACAGAGGTCAACCCACGTGGTAACTTACTTCCTCTATTATTCCGGAAGTAAGGAGACCAAGAAATGTTTTAAAAGAGGGACAAGTATCACATACTTGGGGAAACAGGATTAACTTCCGTTTCCCGTGACGTTGATTTTCATCTGGGGACTGAAGTTTAATTCGTGCTCTGCAATGAAATAGGTGCCCGTATGGTACGAAGTCATACTCGGTATTTAAATAGGTGCCCATATGGTACGAAGTCATGCTCGGTAATGAAATAGGTACCTGTATGGTATGACTCTATGCTCGACAATGAAATAGGTTCCCGTATAGCATAAAGGGCCCAGATGCGGCCAGGGTGATAACCCATTGGGAAGTCGTCCTTCTACTAGTAGAGAAAGTGTTATTTTGCGATACAGCGACTGATCATCGTGTATCGTGGTGTATTCCGGTATAGCCCCAATCTTCCAATTGGAGTTGTGTCTGCAACATTGTAACAAAGGCCTAGGAGCTCAGTAACAGCTAATGTTGGCAGTATTTTGAGAAATATTCAAAACTGGTATTTTTCAGTAATCTATGATATGCTAGCAAAGGATTTCTAAACTTTATAGAAATGTTTAAAGTTATTTTTATCAGTTGCAGATTATATATTTTGGTGGGAAGTGTTTAGACTTCTTATATAGTATCTCGAACTATATGATATTTTCAGATTTTGTGAAATCTTACTATTCCTCGTATAGTATTTTGAACTGTATGGTATTTTTAACTCAAATGTTATACTTTAAAGGTTTTGGTTGTTATACCAACAAAGGTTATTGGATTTCAGATTCCGTAGTTGTGGCAATATTTATTTTATTATGGGATACTTGCTGAGCATTCTTTCGCTCATTCTTGCATTACTTTATATTAAACTTTCAATAAATGGAGAATATAGTCAGTTATTCCGTACTACAAGAAGGGGAAGTGGAAGATTCAACCTTGAGGTAGTCCAATTGAGAATGGTTAATGCAGAAGTAAGTTGCATGGGTTCTGCTGCTATTAGTGAGATCATGGATAGTACATTTGGTTGTAATAACTAATGTTACTAAGGTGACTTGTTTCTGAAGCTATAACTGGTGTGTGTAAGAGGTTGGGGTCTTTTGATGTTGTATTATTGGATTTGTTGAGCTAGTACATGTATTATTGTTGGAATTGAGGGCGTGACAACCCGGATCCCCGACCCCGGATCAGGGGGTGTTACGGAAATGGTATTCAGATCTTTAAGTTATAGTACTCAGAGATAAGAGTGTTAAGAATGATGTCTAAATAAGAGATTAATGTAAGGACTCATATGGAGCTCGTTATTAGAGTACCGAAGGTAGTACCATTGAGAGACTTAAGATTGAAATGTTTACTTGAGGTCTTATAGTAGGACCGATAGAATCTTTAGAGGTCATCAAGATGATGAGAAGAGAGTTTAGAATTGTATATGATTTATCGAGGATATTGATATAAGACGCCGAGTAGAGTCTCAAGAGCAGTTTTGATAGAGGCGGTAAAGCCATGGTTGACATGACTGGAACGAAACTTGTTACTCGTAGTCCTTCACAGTTTTCCCTTGAGGAGGCAACATATGTGAGAACCAAGATGTTTAAACTTTTACGCGATTGAGGTTACTTAGTTACCTGGATTAATTAAAGGCATATATTTTTTATGAGGTTTCAATCCCCCGCGAACGATGACTCTACCAGAGATAGTGTCCACTACACCATTGAGGATTTTGTTGCCCTTGAGGAAGATTTTGTATGTATGTATTGCGACAACGTTATTTTAAGACAAACGTGTTGACTGACATCATGAGTATGCTTCGTATGGTGGGCCATGATGATTCAACTCAGCGATCAAGAACGTTGGAAATTGATGGCATGACCTTAATGAAGTTGCATATGGTTGCAACGAGAACTACAGCGATCTCAGAACATACCGGGGGGAAGGCCCTTGAGTCTGGAATTGGATTCTTTTGATACAACTCTTATTAGAGACTACGTAAATATTAAACCAGTAGACCTCCATCTTCGGTTGACATATCGATTCGACCATGGAAGACCTAATATTGGATAACTATAGGGGAATGACAGATGTGTTTATGGACCCCCAAGCTATTAAATAACTTTGATATGATTTTAAGAGACCATTTAGTTAGTATCCCATATTATGAAGGCGGAGAGAGGCGATCATCCTCGTACTGGCGATGTTAGAACTTATAATGACCATTGACTTTTTGGTACCTACTTGCTGGTGCACTACTCAATCTGAAACTGTTCATGCCCATGTTACCTTGAATAGTTCATGTCAGGTAGCCCTTCCAGTTTCCTACTTCAAATTTGGGATGCAACCAACAACTGCAATATTCATTTTATTTCTTTTCTTTTCTCCTCTCATTACCTTTAAGGTTTAAATACGCAGAATTAAGTTACCATTACTCACCGGAGCGCTTTGTTCGTGCTCTAGGACAACCGGAAGAGGGAACCATTATTTATCTATCCTTCTAGATCTATATTTTATTCTTTATTCTTTCAATTATCTAAGGAATGTTCAATTAATGTTTCCTTAATTATTTGACGAATATTCTTTAACGATTATTTTGATATTCGATTTCTTCCTTCATACTTGGACTCCTCAGTCGAGTTCATAAATATCTAACTATTTGTTTAAAACATAGATGATATATATTTCAGAGATTCCTCGTGAATTCTTTTCTTCTATTCAAGATGAGATTTGTACATCAGGCGTTGAAATCGTAGAAAGAATATCAATTTGATATTGGTATTCTGAATTCAATTCTATTGAAGAATTTGATAAAATATATGTACGGAGACACCTTTGGGTGGACCGTTTCACTGATGAGAAATGTTTGATGGGAGGTTATCTATTGTTCCGATACCAAGAACTTTCTATTCAAATCTTATATTCTATTCAAAGTTTATAATTACCTCGTCCGTCCCAAACTTATTTACTCTTCCTTTCAATTCGTTATCCGAGTAGTCAAAATTTTGTTTTTTTCTTTCTTTGGCTACGATGTTGAGATTTTGTACTAGTTGATTGCAACTGGCTAATTGTATATGCCATTATGAGTAACTAGTTAATTGTTCTAACTAGTTGAAATTTTAACGATATGATGAAAATCTAGCTAATCATCATAGCTAGATGATGCGTCCCAAACTAATCGAACTAGCAAATTTTGTTAAGCTAGTTGTTAATGTTTCTTGAAATGGACTAGTTATTGTTTCACTAAGTTCAACTTTCAGTCTAATTTATTTAAGTGAGCTCACAACGCATTTTATATGTAGTGAATTGTGCTGATGAAATTTTCAAAGGATAAATCGATTGAGACCTAACAAGGTTGCCCACTCGACGAGAATTCTTACAAAGTTTTTATAAAATATTATGTTGCTTGAAATATTCTTGGTACCATGCAAGTATTTTCTTTAGTATTTGGAAAGAGATAAAGTGTTGAAGTTTTAGAACTAAAATAAAAGTAGATGAGTACGACAAAGTATGAATCGAGACTACGAAAATTTTCAAGGTTTGTTCGGTATATTGGAAATTCAGAATGACAGAGTATTTGAAATGACTGATGGCGATACGTTGATGAAGAAATGACTATGATAGAAGCTTAATGAATGAGAAAGTAAGAACTATAGAGGAACATGAGTTTGAGGACTAATGAGGGAGCCACATATATGGAAATCCTATGGAACCCTAGAAATAGAAATAGAATTAGCAAACTATGAAATTATCTTGGTGAACCTTGTTTGCCCATAATGTGAAATTGAGGTTTTAAGGCAACAGTATACGTTGATTTATTTTTCCTTCAAAAAGGAAGGATCCGATGAAATTTTGGAAATAAACTGATTGATCAAATACGATGTGCAAATTGATTGAGGAGATAAGAAGGTAAGTGTGGATTGCCCAGTAAGGGGGAGTTGCCCTTTAAGGACGGAAGTGAACTACGAAGTTTATTGTGATAGTACAAACAAAGAGATTGTTGCGGCAAAATGTGAAACTTATTGAGCACATGCAAATCGATACAAATAGGGAGATACCAAATATAATGGGCACCCCAATTTAAATGAATTCATGGACGTATTTTTACGATCTGCAGGAACTACCACCTGATCGAGGCATGGAACTTGCCATTGATTTATTTCCAGGGGTTGCGTCAGTATTTAAGACCCATATCCATTGCCACCGTTGAGATGAAGGAATTAGCTACTCGAGTACAGGAAATAAGACTCATTATGTCACATTGCAGTACACCAGTTTTGTTTGCTAAGAGAAGAATGGCAGTATAAGACTGTACCTAGGTTACCAAGAGCTGAATGGACTAACCATAAGGAATAGATACTTCTTGCCAATGATAGATGATTCATTTGGCCAATTAAAGGATGTAATTTATTTTTCAAAGATAGATTTGAGGATAGTGTATCACCAAATTAAGAATAACCATGATGATGTGCCAAATATGGAATTTTGCACCTATGTACATTACGAGTTTTTAACGATGTAGTTTGGGTTGGCATGCGCCAACAACCTTTATGGATTTAGAGTATAAAGTTCTGGACAAATTGATTATTGTATTCATAGACAATATTTTGATGTACCCATGGATTGAATGAAGAGAGTTTAAAGGATTGAAGTAGAAGTTAGTAACGACCTCGTTGTTAGAAATACCTGTTGATAGAGGGGACTTTATGAATTATAGTTATGCGTCTAAGCAACTTAAACAGCATGAGATAAGATATCCTACACCGGACTTGGAGTTAGCTGCGATTATGTTCGCACTGAAAATTTGGAAACTTTAACTTTATGGAGAAATGTGGATTTTTGTTACCACAATAGCCTGTAGTATATCTTTACATAGAAACGAGTGACGCGAGGTAGAGAGTATAGTTGGAATTGATCAAAAACTTTGAGTGTGAAATTCATTATCACCCAGGAAAGGCCAATATGGTGGTCGATACTATAAGTAGTAAAGAGAGATTAAAGATGCTATATTTTTCGAACAACTGATATGAGGATTGGAAAGGATGGAGCTTCAAGTGATTATTTTCAGGAAAACAAACTAGAGGTATTAATTGGAATTAGGATTCAGCCAGAATTGACTGAAAAGATAAAAATTATATTAAGGAAAGAATATTGGAAGAGGAAAATTGGTTTAACAACAAGGAAGAATAAAAGAGTATAAGAGATGAGAAAGGGACAATAGAATATGCTTACAGAGTTCGGATTCCCAGCATTCAAGAATTAAAAGATGAGATCTTGAAAGAAGCCCATAGTTATAGATATCATGTTTACCCGAGGGTAAAACGATGCTTAGAAATTTAAGGAAATATTATTGGTGGCCGGATATAAAGAAGGATATTATTTTTTATTAAGTAAAGGCTTGATATGTCAGAAAATGAAAGCAGAGACTGGGTGGACTATTACAGCCCGTAGAAATTCCTGAATGGGATTAGGAATTGTTGTAATGGATTTTGTGGTAGGATTACCAAGGACGAAATCGAACCATGACGTTAGTTAGGTTATAATTGATTGATTGAATAAGTCTACTCTGATTGTACTCATCAACGAGAGATCTTCAATGCAAAGGGTTATAAATTTTAATGTGGAAAAGATAGTGGTGCGACATGGGGTTTCAGTAGCAATTACGTCAGATAAGGACCCAAGGTTTAATTCCAGACATTGAGAAGAGTTTTTAAAAGTGCTTGGCAACAAGATTGAACATGAGCACTACTTAGGATCCACAGACCGACAGAACGACCAAAAGAACTATTCAGACAATCGAAGTTACGTTAAGCGCTTGTGCCTTGGATTTCAAGAGTAGTTTGATTGATCACTTATCGCTGATAGAAATTTCATGTATCTATAATTATTGTACGAGCGTGGGGATGCCCCGTATGAAGCTAGTACGAAAAGAAGCATCCATCTCCCCTACGGTAGGAAGAAGCCAACAAACGAAAGTTATCGGGACCCGAGCTGGTTTAACGAACGAAGGAGACTATAAATCATTTGAAAGCAATTGGTAGCGGCTGAAGACAGGAAACACATGTATGTTGATCAAGCCTGGGAGAGATAAAGAGTACGAGGCGGAAGACTTCGTGTTGCTGAAAGTATCTCCATGATTAGAATCAATGAAGTTCAGTAAGAAGAGGAAAGTGCCGGGCGAATTGACATTTCCTCTTGAATCGCAACAAGTCCACGATGTATTTCGTGTGTCGATGATACGAGAGTTCAGCACCGATGACCAGAAATGTGATAAAATAGGAACGCATAGGAGTACAACCAGAATTTTCTTATATAGAGCACTCGGTAGAGATTATAGACCGGAGTAAGTAAGTGTTGACGGACCGAGCTATAGAGCTAGTAAAAGTGTTATGATGGAACCAGAGGATTGGAGATTCAACCTGGAAACTGGAGAATGTTGTATTGGGGAAGTACCCTCAGCTATTTTCTTAAGATTCCGGGACGGGATCCTTTTAAGGAGGGGAGACTGTAATAAACCCAAATTTTGAACTTATAAAAAACCCTGATTTTATTTATTTATTTATTATTTATTATTTTATTATATAAGACCCTGATGAATAGTGATTTTACTGTTTTAGAAATTTATCAGACCACCCTATAAACAGATCAGGTTAATGAACTTTCGAAGTCATATTAGCGTTCTACTAGGTAAATGAGTGAATGCAAAAGCTGTCAGAATCAGAAGAATAACATTTTCTGTTTTCTCCGAGATTCTACCAGATACTGAAGGATTAATCATTATTTAAATAAATTGGAGGTTTTATATTATCAATTCCATGGATATGGATTTAGTAAAGGTATTAAGATATCAAGAACGTTTACGGTAAACTACTTCGATAGAACACTTCAGAAATTCCTGCGAACGTTCAACGAGATTAAGCGGTAACAGAACAAGGTGACACAAATGAGAGTTTATAAATCCCATTTATATTCCAAGATTCACGCTCGAACCATTTTAAGCAAGTATTCGATTGTTAGGACGAATAGTGAATAGTTACAATTCACAACGAGAATCGCGTAGAGTTTTATTCGCTCTTTTTAGGAAATATTTTCGAATCGTTTCAAGAAGAACAAAAACAAGGATCAATAGTAAAATTGATGAATAGTACTCCAAGGTGAATAGTAAAATTTTATAGTCTCCAATCGATCCCATATTTCAGCAGAAGTTCTGGAATAATAAAAGGTTACTAATCGCGTAGTCAGAAATCATAAACGAAAATGAGAATAAAAAATCCGCTTGAAGGAGCAACCTTGGACGTATTATAACTTAGAAAATAAAGAAGAAGATATGCATTAAAAGATTGGGTGGAAGAATTGTGTGGAAGAAGCTTTGTAACTTAGCAAACTTGATGGACTAGTTTGTAGTGACTAACTTGCAAATTTGGTAAACTAAACACATCATCTTTAACCACACATCTACCACACTTTTCTCCACACATCTATCACCAGCCTCCACCTCCATTTCTTGAAGAAAAAAACTTGGCTAAGAGAGGAAGAAGAAGGAGATGGATGGCTAAGCAATTCTTTACCAAAATTTGAGTTCTTGGGCTTAAAAGAAAGAGGGAAGAAAGCTTGTTCTATCTAAGGTATAATCTCCACTACCCACCACCTCTAGATATCTCTTTTATTAAGTTAAAGAAGATGATGAATAGTGTTTTGTTGAGTTTTATGTTTATAGTTGAAAGATGGAAGCGTGAATGTGTTGTTAAGGTCATGAGTAAGTGGATTATGTAGTTTGTTTAGTTGTTGGATGAGTTTTGGATGGATTTTGAATGTGATACCAACTGGTTTGGCTCGGTTTGAGATTGATAATGGATTGTAAGTGTTTTAATTGACGTGTATGAAGATTTGTCGCGAATTGGAATGAGATTTGAATCTCGGAAATGTTAAGTTTTAAGCCATCGTAATGCCGATTTTCGGTAACTCTAAAAACTGCCTAGAATCCGAAACCCTAACTGCCTCTTTTAGTTCAGTGATGAACATGAGTGTGTAGATCTTTGTTTATAGTTTATGTGAGCGCAAGAATCATGTCATTACGATTTACGGTTTAGGAAAAACATGCGTTTTAGTGTAAGGCGTTCGTAAAACCAAACCGCACCACTTAGTCAACTTTGAGGTTATGATCGAACCACTTAAGTGCCATAAAATAATGTGAAACTTTGTGATAACATGATAGGTACATTTAGGAAAACCTTCGAAGAGATTTAATGTTAAAAGGATTAAATTTCAATTTTATAAAAATGCGTAAGCGAGCGTGCGCGAGTAGAAGTTCTTAAGGAGTTAACTTGGAAATGAACTTTGTACTTGAGTAAGTGTATACTTAGTTTGGTGAAAGCATTTAAGTGATTAATCTTGAACCTTGTGTTGATTCGTAGATTACTGGACAACCCGAGACATACTACTACTTCAGGATTTCCAGACAAGTTTACTAAACCCTTACTCTATTGTTCAGACTAGGTATATTTTCAAATGTTCAATACTTGTGTATTCCAAAGTATATATCAACTATTTTGTTGCGAGTATTGTGGCAAGTTTCTAATACTATATTCCACTTAGCAAAATATTTGATTCCTGATGATGGAAGTTTTCAAAACTTATATGTAACTGTTGTTGTTGTGATTAGTGTTTTCTGATATATATTGCAAGTACAATATTGTTGTTATACTTGAATCTTTCAAGATCTTGGTTGGTTTATATGCTATATGATATGGCAGTTATAAGCCGGGTTTTATAAAATCTCTTAGAGTAGAGCGTGCGAACCGTATTTTGAACTTAGACCGTGAGTCGGTATATTTCTTTAGACCGTTGAGGTTTATTTTCCGATAAGTATATTGAATAGATATATTCAATTGTTTTATTATTAAATGGAATATTATTTTAATATTCACTTAGATTGATTATTAAATATTTATTGAGCTTATGATTATTATTTAAATCAATTATTATTTGATGGAGATTATTTGAATATTTATTATTCTTTTAATCAATTTAAAAGTGATTTATATTGTTTTAAAAAGTTATCTTTGACCTTCAATAATTATGAAGAATATTTATGACCTTTATAAAATTTATTTTAATTAAATTAGGGATTCCCTAATATTATTTTAATTTAAATCTATCTTAAGATATGGTTTAAATATTCGTTGACCACTCAAATGGGATGGGAATACCCTTAAAGATTTCCAAACAGTTTGACTCCCTGGTCGTAATCTTTTAAAGATAATTCTCATCTTATCCTAATTTTGTTGACAGAGGTCAACCCACATGGTAACTTACTTCCTCTATTATTCCGGAAGTAAGGAGACCAAGAAATGTTTTAAAAGAGGGACAAGTATCACATACTAGGAGAAACAGGATAAACTTCCGTTTTCCGTGACGTTGATTTTCATCTGGGGACTGGAATTTAATTCGTGCTCGGCAATGAAATAGGTGCCCGTATGGTACGAAGTCATACTCGGCAATGAAATAGGTGCCCGTGTGGTACGAAGTCATGATCGATAATGAAATAGGTGCCCTTATGGTATGACTCTATGCTCGACAATGAAATAGGTGCTTGTATAGCATAAAGAGCCCAGATGAGGCCAGGGTGATAACACATTGGGAAGTCGTCCTTCTACTAGTAAAGAAAGTGTTATTTTGCGATACAGCGACTGATCATCGTGTATCGTGGTGTATTCCGGTATAGCCCCCATCTTCCAATTGGAGTTGTGTCTGCAACATTATAACAAAGGCCTAGGAGCTCAGTTACCGATAATGTTGGCAGTATTTTGAGAAATATTCGAAACTGATATTTTTCAGTAAGCTACCTGATTTAAGTTGATTTAAAAGTTATACTTTGAACCTTTGTCTATGATATGCTAGCAAAGGATTTCTAAACTTTATAGAAATGTTTCAAGTTATTTTTATCAGTTGCAGATTATATATTTTGGTGGGAAGTGTTTAGACTTCTTATATAGTATCTCGAACTATATGATATTTTCAGATTTTGTGAAATCTTACTATTCCTCGTATAGTATTTTGAACTGTATGGTATTTTTAACTCAAATGTTGTACTTTAAAGGTTTTGGTTGTCATACCAACAAAGGTTATTGGATTTCAGATTCCATAGTTGTGGAAATATTTATTTTATTATGGGATACTTGTTGAGCATTATTTCGCTCATTCTTGCTTTACTTTATATTAAACTTTCAGTAAAGGGAAAACATAGTCAGTTATTCCGTACTACAAGAAAAGGGAAGTGGAAGATTCAACCTTGAGGTAGTCCAATTGAGAATGGTTAATGCAGAAGTAAGTTGCATGGGTTCAGCTGCTATTAGTGAGATCCTGGATAGTACATTTGGTTGTAATAACTAATGTTACTTAGGTGACTTGTTTCTGAAGCTATAACTGGTGTGTGTAAGAGGTTGGGGTCTTTTGATGTTGTATTATTGGATTTGTTGAGCTAGTACAGGTATTATTGTTGGAATTGAGGGCGTGACAACCCGGATCCTCGACCTCGGATCAGGGGGTGTTACAGATCATGTCTATGATCAAGATTTGTTAAACACCTTGGAGGAATCTGAAGAAGATGAGATTAGAAACCAAGACACGTGAACTTCAGCTCAAGTTTTATTGTAATATGTCTAGAGCTTAGGTAAATCAAGATACGACCAATGTAATCATATGTACAGTCTAGAGGAACATCTATCTTGTATTTATCTTTACTGTTTGAATCTGGAAATGTTAAATATAAACCAAAACTTTCTATTATTTACTTAGTCTTCAATGTCTTATCTTTTTCTTCTTTATTAGTTGAGTTATCCTCTAGGTATTTGATTGTTATTGTCTAACAAACAAATAAGGGGAGATTGAAAGGCATATGCATTAGCCTATTTGTAAACACCGAGGATTCAACTCAACTTAAACAAGAATATAATAAGTAAATAATATATAAACTATCACATGAATCTTAGAAGATATTATCAGTCAAAGTAAATGAAGATTAAAGTCAATCTACAGACTTGGAGTAATTCTACATTGAAAGAAGTTCATTTATTTGATCAAGCCTCAGTGAAATTTTCAAGAAAGTGGATGTATTTAAAGTGACTGAGATTTCAACAATGTGACAAATAGTATACAAGTTACAGAGTTTGTCAAGGGAAAAATAAAAAGGACCACAGCTTAAAGTCAAGAAATGAAGAACAGTCATTGCAGTTAGTCACTCATGAACCAGACAGTACATTGAGTGTTAACTTCATACAGTGAAAGTTCGTCATAAATTTCAGTGGTTCAAAAAATGATTCTTCTATCAAGAAATTGTATTAATTCTCTTTTAATTTATTAAATCAGTTAGTTAATTTATTCAATAAGAATTAATTTATTCCTTAAATTAATTAAAAGGTTAATTAAATAAGAATTAATGTAATTATAGAAAGACTTAAAAATTGCTCTTGTTATTCCCTAACAATGTAATCACATGATTGTAGAATGGGGGGTTGAATACAATCCTTTCAATTTGCAGTTCTTTTTGTAGACAAAGATAATCTTAGAATAGAAATATGAAATTCTAGTAAATAAATAATACAAGAATTAAAAATTCAGGTGGACTGATTGTTCCACCTGAGAGATTTTATTTGAAGAAATATCTGTGATGTTTAGAAGTAAACACACAGCTGCAATTACAATGTTTTTGCTTCAGCAATTTACAAAGGAATAATGCTTTAGCTCTAAAAATTGAAACTGATTTCTTAAACTCAAAAACATTGCTACACTTGGTTATATATCTCAAGTTTACAAGCTAATTTGAACTACATAAAAGTATTCAGTAGATAAAGTCCAAAATCTTGCTTTTCCACTCTAAGTCCAATGGTCCTTGCAATGATTTGCCTTTTAGCTGATTGTCCTTGTAGAATCATCTCTATTGACCAGATGGAAATAAAATGCTTCCTTTTCTTCAGGGTTTCCTAAAATGCTGGTTTCCATGCTCTTTCTGTTCTATCAGCCCATGTGACTTCCAGAACTGTCCCTTTCACAATTTCAAATACTAATAATTGAACTAGCATCAGTTGAGGTTAAACTTCTAGCATCCGTTGAAAGTGTTGTGGCTGCATCCGTTGAAGCTTCTCAAGGTGCATCCGTTGAAAGCTGGATGGCTATCCGTTGAAATACAACTTCAGTTATGTAAAATTACAACGCACGGAGTATTTACAATTAACCTCCCTATTCTACATATCTGTTGAAAGTCAACATGACTTATTCAGCCTACACTATTATACTTCAACTGCTAGTACTTAAACAAAAAGAGTATGTTACATTTAGACTTATCAATCGATAAGCTACCTTTCAACGGATACTGAATACACATGCTATCCGTTAAAAGTTACATTTTGACTTATACAATTTTCACAAGGCAATCTTGTTAATCATCAAGAAACAACATATTTCCTAACAATCTCCCCCAATTTATTCCTTGTTGAAAATCAGACATAAATTCAAGGCTTGATGATAACAAAATATACCTAACAAATATACAGATAAATGCAAAAATTGTACAAAGCTACCGATATTTATTATTGTGAGACATTCGAAGTACATTACAGACAAATTGATCCTCTAGTCTGAGCTGATTTAGTTCTTTTTCTTCTGTCTTGGAGGTAGAATCTTTGTATTTCCTTGCTTGGCATAGTTGAGCTCAATTTGCTGCTGAAGTTGCCTGTAGAAGTTATCTTCCTCAACAACTTTAGGATTTAACATAGATTGCAACCATCTAAGGTACTTGGTGCTAGCCTTAGACAGTTGGTCCTCTAGTCTATAAAATCTTCTATAGCCTTTTTCATCCCTGAACTCTATCATCCAGTATGGTTGGAGATGGATTTTCTAACCATTGTATGGGATCTTCATATTCATTGACAAAATTTAAGAGGTGTTCCAACTAGCCCTTAGCTCTTCTATCCTCCTTAACACCAAGCCCCTTGCAATTGGAGAAAACCCTTTAGGATTTTTGATACTTAAGAACACTTTAACTAGGGTTTGATATCCTTCTCCTAAAATCCTTTGCAGGGGCCATGGCCTTTTCACTCCACCTTTGTAGACAAACATGAATCTTTCAGGAATATTTTTATATATGTCAATGCCTCTGACTTCCAGTCATCTAGAAAGAGATCCAATTCTGAGTACTCTTGAATGTCAGCCTTAAAGATATAATCCTCCTTGTTCTCCACTGGCTTGACTATCTGAGGTACTGACGGAATTTTAACTGGTCCCTTGTGAATTTTCTTCTTTGGCTCCCTCTTTCTTTTCTTCTCAGCTTCAAGAATTATCTTTGGGAACTCCAAATTGTCAAATTCTGTTGGCTCATCTTTAAGTTCAACAGGAGTCCCATGAAAGGTAGTGTCTGATTGAGTGACAGGCTTGATGATGTATTCAAAAATTACAGATTTCCTATCTGTCTTCTTCACAATTTCTTCCTTTTCAGGGGAGACAAGCCTGTTAGCTCTTGTCTTTTTCCTTTTTATAGGGTTTACCCTTGGCACTATCTTTCCCTTGTTTTTCTTCATCTTGGAAGGAGGGGTCACTTCTTCTTCAGCCTTTCTTTCCTCATCCTCCTTCTTCTCATCTTCAGCTAACTCATTCCTTAGCTCTGTAGCTACTCTAGCTTGCCTCTCAGGAGAGGTCACATAAGGAAAAGTGCTAGGATGAGCTTCCCTCAGTAATCTTGAGGTTTCTTCTCTTTTGGCTTCAGAGAATCTAGGATGGCTAGTTGTGATATGCAATGCTTTGCCATTCCTATAGATTACTGCCATTGCTTCCGTCAACCCTACATCATGTGTGTCTTTAAATTCTTTAATGATCTTGCCCATCACCTTGTTGTCATCAAGCTTAGAGAGAGGGAAATCCACTTCTAGTTTGTTCTTGCCATGATGCTTAGGTGGGGAACCAGTCCTTCCACTAAAAATTGGTTCAAACTCCTTGAGAAATGAAGGTTCAACATCATAGATTTTCTTTGAGAGAACTACTTCAGGAGTGAGAACCTTTAGAATTGTGGTGTGAATATGGGCTGGTTCTGAGGTTGAGGTAGCTTGAGATGAGTTACATCTTTGAAAATAGAATATTTGATCAGCCTCTCAGAGTTCAAAAACCTCTGATTGATCATTTCATTGATTTCCTTAGTCCTTTGCGCTAGTTGTTCATGTTTTTGAATCATCTCTTCTTCACTAATGCCAGAGAAATCAAAGTCACTAGCCTTGACTATAGGCAGTGAAACTGGAGGAAGAGAAAACACCTTTATGAGTTCAAATTCACTTGGATTGGCAATTATTTGAGGTGTTGGCTGCTCCCCCACAGTTGATGGCACATTTAAGTTGACAAACTCCCCCTAAACTTGTGGCAATGATTGAGTTGTTGTAAATGCTGGTTCAGAGCACATTGAGACCACTGGTATATTCTTCCCCTTTTTGTTATCAGCAAGGGTTTGAACAGTTCCAGTAGCCTGCAGCAACTGTTGTAGGAGTAGAGTCTGTGCATTTTGATTTGCTAAGAAGGTGTCCATCTTCTGCTTCATTTTATCTACTCTCTCAGAAAGAGTCTCCACAGACTGAGAGAGTTGATCATCCTTTAGCATTTTCCTCTTGAGAGAGTTAATAGTTGTGAGAGGAAAAGTAGTGTCAATTCTTATGCCTACAACATCTTTAAGATCATCTATCTTAGTCTTGACCTACTCCTTCACCACCATCTGAATCACTGTCTTCCTCTTCAAAGTTGTTGTCATACTCAAAGTTTTCACCAGCTCCTAGAGGTAGTTTTGAGATTGCATCTTTAGATCTTAACATGGACTCAGTAGTATGCACCAAGTTCAGTGTCCTTTCTGCCTCCACATTGCCCTGGCCAGCCAAAACTTGATAGGCTGGTTCAGGATGAGTAAATGTCTCAGCATTCAGGTTGATTTAACTTAGTTCATTTTGGTAATCTAACTGAATCAATCTTTCCCTTTCAGCATCACTGACAATCATTAACTCACTAGCAATGGATGTGTCTTCCATCCTTATATCTCCAGTACCTGCATTTATCTCATTTTCTCTATTTTCTTGCATCAGGGGCTCCCTGTGGCTCACATCTCTCACACCCTCACCTTCACCTTCTAAGGTGGTACCCTCTAACTCTCCTTTTGCCCGACTGGAAGAAATAGTAAGCCTCTCACTCTCAGTATGTTCACTCCTTGCCCTCAGTCCTAAGAGTGTTTCAACAACTACTAACTCATCTACACTTGATGTTGAAATAATTGAAGTTGAAATTTCAAGTGTAGAAGTAGTATAAGTGAGTTTCAAAGGATGACTGCTGAGAAGCGTATCCGTTGAAGGAGAAACACTCATCAACGGATGAGAGATATCCGTTGAAGAAGGAAAAGAAGTAGCGGTTGAAGTAGAAACAAAAATAGAATCTGCGGTGATTGATTTTAATTGAGATGCCACAGATGTAACCAAGGTTTCAGAAAGAGATGATTTGTGGTCCAAAAAATCATCTAAAAGATGATGACCTCCAATTTCAGAATGGGGCTCCTTCAAGAATTTCAAAGTTGGAGAATCGGGAATTGATGTGTTTATCATGACCACATCCAAAGAGAGAGTTAGTGAGTTTGGTGCTTCTATTTCGATTTGAATGTTGAGAGAATGGGGCTGTGACTCCACATTTATTGGAGTCACATCAAACTGACTTTGTGAAGGTGAAAACACAAAATCTGTGATTTTGGCTTGCACAATGTGTGTATCTTGTGCATCCCCAGTTGTCTTAGCCTTCTTTCTCCTGACATAGGGTTTAGACATATCTTTAGGGCTACTTGTGTCCCTATCCCTCTTGTTCTGTGTTCCTGGTTGGAAACTCTTTTCAATAGTGACATCTTTTTGAGAAGATGCCACTAGGGATGTGTGTAATTTCTTTTCAACGACTATATCTTTTTGAGAAGATACAGGGTGGTTTGGCTGGGATTTACTAACCTTTCCCACCTTGTTCTTGGGGTTTTGTTGACTTTCACCCCTTCCATCACCTCTCACTTCCACCTGAGCACTCCCCTCTGGTTGAGAAGTAGTTTTTACAACAGGTGCCTTTTGAGAAGCACCTGAGGTTGGCCTTTTTGATTTGGATTTGTGAGCTTAATTTGGTTTTGTCCACTTGGGTAGGAGGCTGTGGGACATTACCAGCCTCCATTGTGGCACTAGAAGGCAAAGAAGTTGGTGGTTGAGAAGCAGTAGTAGTATTAGAGGTTACCTGAGTTGCCTCTATGATAGGCCAGTAGACCAGTTCAACATTGCTGTTGAGGTCTTTTCTGTTCAAGTCCTCCAAAACCCTTTTGTTTTGCACCCCACATGCCATTTTGTTTTCCTGAAAATACTTTAATGAAAGCATCACATAGAAAGCTCCATTCTTTCCTCATACCATTTCTTTGAATCTGGCCTAGATTATCAGTAGATTTAGCATACCTAAGTGAATTAAGCATGTTAACTACATCATTATCACTGTGTTTTTCTAAGCAATTATTCTCAGGTAAGTGCAAGCATCTAGAAATCACATCAGCATTAATGATATGCTCATTACCCTTAAGAGAGAAAGAAATATTATCGTCTTGAGCATCATAGATAGCAGAGTCCCAAATTTCCTCTATCACCTCACAGAATAGAGTTGGAGCCTCAAGCATGGCATATGAAAGCTTGCAATTCTTGATGAACTTCATCATCTTGTGATACACCTCAGCATGGTTCTCAAAGTCGACTAAGGCAATGAAGTTGTTCTTTTCATAGGTGAAACCAGTCAGAGATAGAGTCTTGTTTGTGGGTGCCATTGCTACAAAAGCTTGGTTACAGAAGAAGAACTTTGTGCTTTGAGAGAGAATAGAGTGTTTTTGCCTTAGTGAATTTGGGGAAATGATAAAATTGAACTGTTAGAGTTAAAATGCTTTTATACTTCCCACAAATAAATAAATAAAACGCTCAGGTAATTAAAAGAAATTACATGATTGGTTCAAAATGTAACCATTGAAAATGAATTTAAGAAAGAAAATGGCCACGAATTTACATCGGTTATATACACATGACTGTATGTATATAGCGGCGGATAAACAAGTGACTTTCAATGGTTGAGATTAAAGCGCAACTTTCAACGGATGAGATAAAGGTCTATTAAGATTCAACTTATCCGTTGAGGTAACAGAAAGCTGATATCCGTTGAAAAGTAAAAACCGAGTAATATGTTTAACCTTCAACTGATAGAGGTATCGGTTGAAAGAGTAATTTTGACTTCGACAAAATTATCACTTTTTCTGAGAATGACAATTCTCAAGAAAATCAACAATATACTGGCTGCGTTGCAAACTTGCAAATATTCAAAATGACTAAGAGTAATTAAGCATACCTAGCTCACTTACCAACCTTGAGAATGTTGATTCATCAAGTGGCTTGGTAAATATGTCTGCAAGCTGCTTCTCACTTGGAACAAAATGTAGCTCCACGGTATCATTCATCACATGTTCCCTGATGAAATGATACTTGATGTCAATGTGCTTGGTCCATGAGTTTTGCACTGGATTCTCAGTTATGGCAATTGCACTAGTGTTGTCACAGAAAATTGGAATCTTATCAACTCATAATCCATAATCAAGTAGTTGATTTTTCATCCAAAGAATTTGTGCATAACAACTTCCAGCTGCAATGTATTCAGCCTCATCAGTTGACGTAGAGACATAATTTTGCTTCATAGTGAACCATGATACTATCTTGTTTCCTAGAAATTGACAAGCGCCTATTGTGTTTTTTCTATCAATTTTGCACCCTGCATAGTCTGCATTTGAATAACCAATTAGATCAAAACCAGATTCTCTAGGGTACCAAATGCCAAGGTTTGGTGTTCCCTTGAGATATCTGAAAATTCTCTAGTTTCAAAACTCTACTTGTCTAGGTTCGGATAACAGGTACGGCAGTGCTGAATCTCAGGCTTGGTCATGAAATAACAAGTTTGGACAGCAGCAGTTGGCTTGGATTAAAATGGGCCCGCAGTTGGGCTGATTCAGTAGTGTGACATGGACTGAATGGAAGTGAACTAGCTAATACAAAAGGAAATAATAGGAATTTTAAACCCGTAGGTACCGAGCAGCGCACCACGGGAAGAAATCAGCGCACATAGAAAAATAGAGACAGGGACTTGCGTACCGCCATCAAACAATCCACACGGCCACCACTAAGCCTCTACTTCGTTCTTTATTTTTCTTCCTAAGACATCCTCTTTTTTTCCCTCATTCAAACTTCTTTCTCTGTTTATTTTTAAGAATAAGTCTCCTCCAAAATTCAAAATCTACATCAAAATTTCGAATATATTGCTTCACTCATTGTAAAATTCTTTTGAATTCCTGAAACACTTCACAAAAATCATCAAGGCACCTTGCGGGCGTAAAAAAACAATAAAAAAACTAACCTACTAAAAAAATACAAAAATTAATATAATAATAATAATAATAATACAAAACTTACAATAAACTTGGGTTGCCCCTTAAGAAGCGCTAATCTTTATTGTCTTTGGCAAGATAATGTACCTCTCAATTTCAAGGCGGGTACATCCATGACATCAGCTCCATCTTCAGCTTATGAAAGGAGTCATGAAAATTGCATAATTTGAATGAAAACCATGGAACGGCTGAGCTTGTGTAACTTGTTGAAAAATCATCAAGCCAATCAAAAAATGGTGTATGATACATCATATGAGTCGGTGAAGCTTGGTAAGTTATTCTCTTGACGGTTGGCACCCGTAAGTACTCCTCCATATCTAAGGCCACTTGAAAAGCATGTTCCACACTAGAAGGGGGTTGCCGAAGTGACTCTTTCCCTATATCGAACCTCATGCCAGATTTGAATCTAGCTAAAGTGTGGCGAGGATCTTCAACAATTTGACTCCGAGTCTTGAGTTCGTCAAACCTTTGTAAGAAATGTGTGGTTTCTGAACCCATTGAGATGACCCAAGAATTTTGCTATTTCGATTCTGCGAGTCCTTGGGAACAACGTAGCGACGGATAATAAAGAATCAGAATAGGTCCAGTCCAGGGGACAAATTAATAGGAAATGCTATTTGGCTTCGTAAGAATAAGAATGAACTTCTATGAAATGAAAGAGTTTAACTAGAATTGTCTTGATCGTCGAATATCATTGATAAAAAAATACCACTCCAGTTTAGGAGCATCACATATGATAAGATGCATCAACAACTCCTTCGCAACATTGAACGTACCCTCAAGAGTAGGATTTTCTTCAAGTTCAAATTCAAGAAAATCCTCCACTAGAAAATCCTTGCTATGATCTTCGGGAATTACAGCATCCACCTCTTCTTTCACAACTTTATGATCTGTTTGCACAACACTCTCTTTTGTATTCTCTGAGAAACATATTTTTGTGTCCACATGGTCTTTATTTTTCACCTCATTCACTTTAATTTGCACGAACCTGGATGGAAAAGGGACATAATCAAAGCGACAATTAGTACCAAATGGATTAAAAATGTTAGGAGAATTCCCTTTGTGTTTTGTCGCAATCATTTCCTCCATGTCATCATGAAGACAATCAAATTCTACCTTTGGAACATCAAGTGTGTCATTAGCTTGTGAGTTCAGAATTCCTTCACCTAAGGAGTTGTTGGTTGTAATGACTTTCACATACTCAAACTTTTGTTATGGTTCTATAGTTGCAGGAATTTCAGCAAACTCATGCTTTTGATTCATCTTTTGAACCACATCATTAAGTTGTTTCTGTACTTCCTTGATGTCTTGAGAATCTTTGGCACATTGTTTATGCATCTCCAATTGTCCTTTAGTTGACTTAGCCAACAATTTTTTAATGTTGCTTCCACTTGCTAAATGTTGATGCACTATTTCCCTCTATTAGAAATTAGACTGTATAGAAGTGTCTTGACCCTGAAACCCATTCAGATTGTGATCACCATGCCTCAAGTTAGGGTGACCTCTCCATGTTGGATTATAGGAATCCAAGAACGAATTTTCTCCTTGATACTCAATAGCATTGGCACTTTCATAACAAGGTACAATAAAGTGCGGACATGCATTATCAAAATGGCCAAGAGCTGCACAAATACCACAAACTTGAGCTCGAGTTGTTCTTCCCTTGAGAATTAGTGCACTCAACCTCTTAATGTTCTGCTCAATCTTTGTTAAGTTTTGATCAGATTCAACCCCAAGAATCGGTTCTAACTTCAGATGACTCCCATATTGCAGTTCATTAGCAGCTCTTTTGGTGATTAGTTGTTCAGCAACATCATGAGTCAAATCTATAAAAGCTCATCTAGCAGCATAATCAAGTAGCCTCTTCTCAATTTCATTCAAACCTTGGTAGAAGAAGTGTAGCAGACTTCCCTTAGTGAAACCATGTTGTGGGCACCTCTTTTGTAACTTTTGAAACCTAACATATATAGTACTCAGTGTATGTCTCAGTTGCATATTGTTGAATTCCAGCTATATGACTTCTCATGCTCATCACTCTAGTTGCTGGATAAAACTTCTACAAAATTTCTTGTGCTAGCTTCTCCCAAGAAGTAATGAATCCTATGGGAAAATCTTTAAACCAATCCAAAGCTACTCCATCAAGAGAAAACGAAAAAGCCTTCATCTTCAAAATTTGAGGATCTGCCAAAGCTGGTCCCACACATTCAATAATAGTCACGAACCGAGAGAGATGTTGATTTGGTTTCTCTGTTGGAAGATCATAGAAAACCGGTAGCCTCGTTTAAAGATTTTCTTTGAGCTCAAGAGTACTACTCTTACCTTCAGCAGGATCATGATACACCATGCAAGTACGCCCAATACTAGCAATCGACACCGCAACATAATCACGTAGTGTAGGAATTGCAGCCATGTCAATCACTCAAAAATTTCACCTATACTTGAAACACAACAATCAATAGGCGGAGAAAAGATGGAAAAGAAAAAAGAAAAATATGTGTACAAAAAAACGAAAAAGAAAAAAGAAAAACAAATTTCAATCCCCGGCGCAGCAGCGCCAAAAATTGATGTGACTCAACTTAAACCCTTTTTGTGTTGTTTGTAATATAGAGTAAATAGGGTATCGTTCTACACCAAGGATCAATGGATCATTTTTTTTTCTATTTTGCTAACAATATCAAGAATGGATTTGGTTTGTTGTTTTTATCTAATAACTAAATTAACTAGTTAACATGGAAAGGTTTGTTTGTAAGCAACTAATGAAACATGCTGGAAAGCATGTATATCCACCCTATACTCATGACCTAATTATGAAACTCTTATGATATATATGAAACATACTTATAAGAACTAGTAATAGACCACATAGAAACAAGTTCTGTTATTCGTGTAACCCGATGGACCACATAGAAATTAAGGCTAACACAAATTACACACAGATACAATTAATCCCATGACCACGTAGAAAGATTAACTAACTTTATAGAGATATCAATCATATAACATCTTTTGATGACCACATACCATAGTTAATTCAAGAATCTCCATAATTATTGACGTATATATAAGCACACAATCAAGAACACATCTCAGAATATCAACATTGCATAACTGTCATAAGATTTAGGGTTTCAAAAAAACCATCCAACAATAAATATCTAGCCAACCATAATCATGATAAAAGTTATAAGGTTCACGAGGAGATTAGAATACAATACAAAGTATAGAGGATGAATAATTATCCCTATGTTGACGATATTGAGTCTCCAAGAATAAGTTTCTTCCTCTCCTCCTCTTGGCTTCTCCTCCTAGATGGCTCTTGATATACATATCTATTCTGTCTAATAATATACATCTAATATAAAAAAGTATTTTTATTGTCTATAGGATTATACAAGAAATATTTCCCAAACTGAATAGGTTTCTAAAGTCAAAATTCGTAGCTGACTTTTCTCTTCTGATGTTGGGATGCTCCTTTTGGAATTTGATATTTGGATTAGTCCAGAGTGAAAGAGAATCTCGTTATCTTCGTGTGGGTTGTTTATTCGTTGAAATCTGATATCTAGAACTTAAAATATGGCCCAAACTATGTGTTTTTCATGAGTAGTCCAATAAATTCGAATTTTCTTTTTATTTAGCTTTAATCCTTTTCAATTTAGAATTCCTTACTTCCTACAATAAAATATTACAATCTAATTAATAAAAATTCAATTAAATACAAAATATAACTAAGATGGTGTTGGTAATAATTTAAAACATGGTAGCTGAATTCTCAAGATAAGAAGACTGAGTCTTCTAGCCGTAGAGTTGTTTAGATAATGGTTTGAATAAGTTTAGTGGTAGAGAACTTGTAGGAGTCTGTTATGCACGTATTATGCACGTACTTCCTATTTTCTAGCATTCTAGGTAGTTGTTTTCTTTATATTCATTGTAATCAGTATTGCAGAAATCAAGAAGTCTGAGTTTAGACATATTCTATTGCCTTGTTTGTTCAGTTTTATATCATACAAGTTACTATAATTAATATTATATATCTATATTTGGTATCAGAGCTTAGGCAAAGCAAACGAGTAAATGTCAAAAACTGGGATGGACAAGCTGAAAGGTTCAGTTGGCCTTAGTTACCCGACATTGACAAAGGGAAACTATACGGCGTGGTCCATGAAAATGCGAGTATTCATGAAGGCACATGGAGTGTGGGACGCAGTTGAGAACAGCGATCCCAAGGCTGTGATCGATGTGAAAACTGACAGTACAGCAATGGCTATGATCTATCAGGCTATTCCTGAAGATTACATGTTGTCGATCGCTGAGAAGAAGACAGCGAAGGACGCCTGGGAGGCGATAAAAATCATGAGCCAAGGTGCAGAAAAGGTGAAGCAGGCGAAAGTTCAGACCCTGAAGGCTGAATTTGAGGCTTTAAGCATGAGAGATGCAGATCAGATTGATGATTTCTACCTGAAGATTAATGGCATTGTGTCAAACATACGGGCACTCGGAGAAACAGTAGCTGAGTCGTATGTAGTGAAGAAAATATTACGGGCTGTTCCACAAAAGTTTCTTCAAATTGCTTCAACCCTTGAGCAATTTGGGGACTTGAATACTATGTCTGTTGAGGAAGCAATCGGAGCACTGAAAGCTCACGAAGAAAGAATGAAGGGTACGACAGCTACCAGCGATGTACAGCTGATGTTGACAGAGGAAGAATGGCGAAAGAGAGACAGTGAGGGTGGAAAATTGTTGCTCACACGTGAAGAATGGTTGAACAGATCGAATCGAGGAACCTCGAGTAGAAATACCGGACAAAAGGGACGTGGATTTCGCGACAAAAGTCAGGTAAGGTGCTTCAACTGTGGCATATTAGGACATTATGCAGCAGAATGTAGGAAACCACGCCAAGGAAGGGAAGTGAAACAAGAGGCAAACTTTGCATCTATTGAGGATGAAGAGCCAGCTTTGCTGTTAGCAAAGTTTGAAAGGAATGGAAAGGACTTGGTTCTATTGAACAAAGGAGAGGCTACACCAAAATTGTTGGTTTCAGACCATGAGAAAGGAGTAGAATCAAATACTTGGTACTTGGATAATGGAGCGAGCAATCACATGACGGGGGACAAATCAAAGTTCAGTGATCTAAACAAGGACAGCTGTGGAAATGTAAAATTTGGCGATGGGTCGACAACCAGAATCGAAGGGAAAGGCTCGATAAAATTCAGATGCAAGAACGGGGAAGAAAGGACTCTCCATGACGTGTATTACATCCCAACTCTGCGTACTAACATAATCAGCCTTGGTCAATTGTCTGAAGGAGGTAATAAAGTTATGATAAGTGGAAATCTTCTTCGAGTCTACGATGAACATGAAAAATTGCTGATGAAAGTGGCCAGGTCGAGTAACAGACTTTACCGAATTGACATTGAACCATGCAACGATGCTTGTCTGCTATCAAAGTCCGAAGACATGACTTGGCTCTGGCACTCACGCCTCGGGCATGTGAATTTTCAGGCCATGGAATTGATGTCAAAAAAGAAGATGGTAAGAGGGATGCCTGCTACAACACAACCCAAAGGCATTTGCAGCGGATGCTTAATGGCAAAACAAGTAAGAAAACCTTTTCCCCCTCAGTCAAATTTTAGGGCTAGCCATGCATTAGAACTTATTCACGGAGATTTGTGTGGCCCTATCACACCTACAACTATAGCTGGAAATCGGTATTTCTTTCTATTAGTTGACGACTACACTCGAATTATGTGGGTATATATGCTGAAAAATAAAAGTGAAGCTTTTGATGTGTTCAAGAAATTCAGAACTAAAGTCGAAAAGGAATCGAAAGGAAAGATTGGAACGTTCAGGACTGACAGGGGAGGGGAATTCATGTCGAAAGAGTTTATTTCTTATTGCGAGGAACATGGAATTGCCAGACATTTCACAGCACCATACACGCCTCAGCAGAACGGCGTGGTTGAAAGGAGAAACCGGACTGTAGTCGAGATGGGGAGGAGTTATTTGAAGCACATGGGGATGCCATCCGTAATGTGGGCTGAAGCTATAAGCACACTGTATATGTTTTAAACAGGTTGCCCACTCGGGCTATGACTGGGCAGACGCCATATGAAGCATGGAAAGGGGTTAAACCCGATGTCGGACATATCAGAGTTTTCGGGTGCATCGTACATATGAAAGTACCTGGAGACAAGGTAAAGAAACTTGATGACAGAAGCTTGAAAGTGGTAAATCTTGGCAAGGAACCCGGCTCGAAAGCTTATCGGTTGTTTGACCCTCGAGAAAACAAATTGTATGTTAGTCGAGATGTGGTGTTTGAGGAAGAAAAGGCTTGGGATTGGAAAGACATGGAAGAGCAAAACTACGACGACATGTGTTACTTTGAAGTGCCAGAAGTACCTACAGTTGATAGTTCTGATGTTGGCAACCCAAGACAAGAGACTGCTAATGACACAAGTGATGTAGAAGTTCGAACTCCAGCATCGAGGTACTCCAACTCGAGTGTGGACAGAGAGACATACGATGACAGCACCACTCCCAGAAAATTCAGACTACTCGAAAACATCTATCAAGACACTGAAGAGATCGAAATTGAAGATGAGCTTCTTCTCATGGGTATTGATGAGCCGAACTCGTATGCTCATGCTGTGAAAGACAAGGCTTGGAGAACTGCTATGCAAAATGAGATGGAATCAATTGAGAAAAATGGAACCTGGGAGCTTACGACTTTGCCACCAGGAAAGAAAGAAATCGGTTTGAAGTGGATATTTAAGTTAAAGAAGGATGCAAACGGGAACATTGTGAAACACAAGGCTCGATTGGTGGCAAAAGGATACGTACAAGAAAAGGGAGTTGATTTTGACGAATTGTTTGCACCGGTCACTCGTCTGGAAACAGTTCGATTACTACTAGCTCTAGCAGCTAAGAATTCATGGGAGGTGCATCACCTTGACGTCAAAACAGCGTTCTTGAATGGCGAAATTGGCGAAGAAGTGTATGTAACTCAAACGGAAGGGTTTGTGAAAGAAGGACAAGAGAAACGAGTGTACAGGCTGCTGAAAGCTTTGTATGGGCTCAGACAAGCTCCTCGAGCTTGGTACGCGAAACTCAATAAGTGCCTTGAAAACCTTGGTTTCGTACGATGCCCCTACGAACATGCAGTATATGTCAAGCGAGAGGGAGATGAATCAATAATAGTCGGGGTGTACGTGGATGATTTATTGGTTACAGGAACTAATGTGTCTCTCATTCAAAGTTTCAAGAAACAGATGAGCAACAACTTCGAAATGAGTGACATGGGAAAGTTGAGTTACTATTTGGGAATAGAAGTCAAGCAAGGCGATGGATTCATAGAATTGAAACAATCAGGCTACGCTAAAAAGGTACTTGACAGGGCTGGGATGCTTCAATGCAATCCATGTAAATTTCCAATGGATCCGAAAGAAAGGTTAACGAAAGACGAAGGTGGAAGAGCCGTAGACGTGACTGAGTTCAAGAGTGTAGTTGGAGGGCTGCGGTACCTGGTGCATACCAGACCGGACATAGCATTTTCAGTAGGTATTGTGAGTCGATACATGGAAAGGCCAACTACTATGCACTTGACGGCTGCTAAGAGAATTTTACGGTATATCAAGGGTACAATGGAGTATGGTTTGGTCTACACTAAGGATGCTGGAAACAATATTCTGACGGGTTACTCGGATAGTGACCTTGCAGGGCACATTGAGGACAGAAAATCTACTGGGGGTATGGTGTTTTATCTGAACGAATGCTTGGTCACTTGGGTCTCGCAGAAGCAACGGTGTGTTGCATTATCTTCATGCGAAGCGGAGTTCATGGCGGCGACGGCTGCAGCGTGTCAAGCAATATGGCTGAGGAATGTTCTTAAGGAGCTAACTGGTAAGCTGGTACCTCCAGTTCTAATCTATATCGACAATAAGTCTGCCATAGATTTGGCGAAGAATTCAGTTTTTCACGGGAGAAGCAAACACATAGATGTTAGATATCATTTTATCAGGGAGTGTATTGAACGAGGGGAAGTGATTGTCAAGCATGTTAGTACTGAAAACCAGAAGGCAGACCTGCTAACCAAGGCTTTATTTGCTGTGAAGTTCGAAAGAATGAGGAACCTGTTGGGTATCAAGATTCTGAACAGACATGTTTGAAATTATGGGGGAGATTGTTGGTAATAATTTAAAACATGGTAGCTGAATTCTCAAGATAAGAAGATTGAGTCTTCTAGCCGTAGAGTTGTTTAGATAATGGTTTGAATAAGTTTAGTGGTAGAGAACTTGTAGGAGTCTGTTATGCACGTATTATGCACGTACTTCCTATTTTCTAGCATTCTAGGTAGTTGTTTTCTTTATATTCATTGTAATCAGTATTGCAGAAATCAAGAAGTCTGAGTTTAGACATATTCTATTGCCTTGTTTGTTCAGTTTTATATCATACAAGTTACTATAATTAATATTATATATCTATAGATGGGAATAAAAATCATCTAAAATACATATAAATATATCATCTATCACATGCATATTCTCTGAACAATCGAAACGAGAAATATTTCTCAAAATTTCATTGAGACTTGTTAAGTTAACAACACTCCAACACAATTTTGACATGTTCTAATTCTTAGCTGCAATCAGAACCTAAAAAAAAATCCTTCACATCGAAGAAAAATACAAACTAAGACGAAACAAACTCTCGTATACTAGAAAATTACATTAACCAATACACATGGACTTGCTCCAACAACAGTCTTTAATAATTTGTCCATATTTTGTATGGCTCCAATTTTTCCAGACGTGTTTGATGAGTCCAAATGCCTAACTTGTAGGCTAGCTAGTAGTCAAGCGAGGATCACAATTTTACGCAAATCCCATGTGCTATATACTGTAAATATGTTTCGCATTGTCCACATTGATCATGCTAAGCGATAAATATCAACGGCGACGGTTCAAGTCCATTCTATAGCATCGGTTCCACAACGGCGACGCTTGAAGTCCGCTATACAGCGTCGGTTCTATATAGACCGACGCTAAAAGTCCACTCTACAGCGTCAGTTCTATATAGACCGACGCTAAAAGTCCTCAAAGGCGTCAGCAATCAGAAAACCGACGCAAAAAAGCACTTTAAGCGTCGGTTAAAGTATAAAACCGACGCATAAACTCTAGCAGAATTGCTAATATGCGTCGGTTATGTTGACAACCGACGCTTAAAGCTGGCAAAAGCGACGGTTCAGTCTAGAACCGACACAATAGGTGCGACACTAAAAAGCATTTCTGTACTAGTGTGTTACTGTACTATAATTTCTGAAATCGATTCTCACTCGTCTCGATTAGTTAAGAATAGATACCAGCTAATAATTAAGTTATATATTAAAGAAAAAGTTTTCTTAACAATAGAAAGATCTTTATTTTAATCTCAATGTAAGAGTAGCGTATTCAATATATATATATATAAGTATGTTTCTTGAAAATGTAACAAAAATTAATTATATGGTAATTAAAAGATCTTAAATTAATCCGGATAAGTCTGTTGACGACGAGCTCCAGTTTTGGTTGATTAGATTAGCTGAGTTTTTCAGTTGATCTTCATGTGGAATAGATCCAAGCTCTTGCCACTGCACGCTAGATTCCCACATAAAATTCGGAAAAGTCCCGGCATTCATCCATGTCACTTCTGCTTGTAGATTGTCATCGAGCAGCTCCAAAGCATTCGGAGTTTGAGCAACAAAATCCTGATAATTATCGTCCCCCGTGCTTATATCTTGGTACAGATCATCATGTAATTGAGTTTCGTCCAGTAGATCAAGCGATTTCTCGAACTCCATTACCAAATTGTCCGAATTATGCATAGAAAAGTCATATGATGCACAACTAGCTCCACTAGAAACATCTTGATCCGCCACTCCATTATTTTGAGAACCAGAATTTTGATTGAGATAGTTGGCATAAACCGCAGCCAGGTCTATATTACTCGGCTCCTCGACTGCATCAGCCGTGGAGCCGGTAGTCAACCCATCGGGATTACACATGGTACGAGCCTGACTCGTACCACTCTTCGTTCTCGAACGTCTGTACTTACGACAACCACCACCAACAGGAACATTCCGCAAGGATCCGCCTTTAGTCCAGTACCTCCTACAGCCTTTACAAAAGTACCTAGGCTGTGACAAGCTGTAGTTATTGTAGTAACAAAACTTGGTGTTGGGAGAGGCACATCTCGGACAATTCGGTGCAATTTCAGCATGGCTTGACTTGTTCCAGCTTCTCTCCATAACTAGTGGTATTGGAGGAAATTGTAGCATTTGAAGATCATTATTAGTGAACATGCTATAAAAATTTGAGAGTGTAAATTTTGACAAATGAGAGGAGTAATGTAGCTAGGGTATGTGTATAGATAGTGAACAGGTAAAAATAGAGATGCATATAAATAGTAGTGAGGATGGCGGGTTGGACTTGGGGTAGAGAGAGTAGCAGTAAGTGAGTAAGAGATCGTGGGCGGTTGGCGAAGCGTCAGGACCAAGGAAGGGCGTGTGAAAATGAAATGTAAAAGAGTTGTTATCGTAGGATTAATCTACTACAGCGTAGCCGGATCATACGTGTCTCTTATTTTCTCATGTGTATTTTCCGTATTCGTTACCCCTGGACACTGATTGATACATTCTGCACAAGGATGAGCAAAAAAAAAGACCGAAATATTGAAGATTGTAACCAAACCGAATCGATAAAATTATTTGATAATGGTTTCGGTTTTACTCTTACAACCGAACCGTCTATAAAATTATATACATACACATTAGGTGTATTCATTTGAGGAAAATTCAGCTATACTTGCTGATGAACTCGAACTATTTAATATTTCTAACACCTTGTTCTTGAGTTTACAAAAAGATGGAATTGAAAATTTGAGACTTGTATAATGTTGTCCTGATTAGTTCAGCTTGATTGGTCGGTTATAAGTTTCGAAACAAGGGTTACTAGTCCGGTAGTCCCTAGTCCAGAATGAACAAGGGTGATAAAAATTTAAGGTTCTTGCGGTCAAAACGAAATACAAAATGCATGCACTGTATGTTACTCAAACTAACATAGGGATCAACAAAGGATTAGATTATAAGAAAGGTTTTTAATTTTAATTAATTGCATGGCATGTTGCTATCCACATGCTAAGAAGGGTTACGTGGCTACTCTACCTCCTTTAAAATAATTCCAACGTTATTTATTCCGTGGCTAATTATTTATTAATGATTTGATTATCATATCTACCGGAGTTTGAGTGAGAATAATTCAGATATTTAATAACTTTTGACCCTGATCTTCGTCTTCTTATATATTGGGTATCTCAGACTTCATTCTGCTCCAGGTTCATGGATCCTTTACAAAGTCAATACTCCATTTCGATACTACAATATAGTACTAAAATTTCCAAGTCAAACATCTATCATTTTTGTGGGCGTGAGAGGAGGGACCTCGGGTTATTTCCGAATGGGAAGTCTTATTTTTCCCCATCTCTAAATCAAAACTGATTCTCAAACCAGGGGCAGCATTTCGGGTGTGTGCAGCTCAGATTCTCCCAAATCCCGAAACTCTCCTATTATATCTCGTTAAATATATACAAAATTAAAATTTAACAAAAAAACAAGAAATGCGGCTTTTTTAAGTCAAATTGTCGGTGTATATTTATTATTTGTTGTATCTTCAATAAGTTATTTTATTTAAGTATAAATTTTATATTTTATTTTACATGAGATTTTGTTAGACATAATATAAGATTCAATTGAGATTTTATTCCCAATTTTATTTTGCATGAGATTTTATTTTGCATGCTATCTTCACTGCATAGTAGATATTTTTCTTTTTTAATTGGCCATAACTGGAAAGTAAAACTCAGACTACTACTCTACTAGTTAAGATAAGACAAAAAAAAATATAATGAGAATGCAAATCCATTCCGACTCAAGTAGACTGATGCCAACATATTAGCTATTTGAAAAAGAGAGTATCACAAATATTTGAAAGAACATGTGAAAACGTAAAAACAGATTCCAAATTATTATCAATCCTCTAAGTATCAGCGAAGAGAATAATAATCACTGTCCATTTATCATCCAAGATAACTAAAGAAACTTAAACCTCGTAGAAAATTCAAATAACGAACTAATGCAGTACTGCAATTAAGATTACTACTCTTTTTATCTGTTGGCTTATCATGATGTAATGGGTCATTACGATGCATTAGGTCAAAAACCACTTCTTTCTTCCAATCATCATCAGGACTTTTATAAACTTGCATATTCACATTATATGTAAAATATAGTTAGAGAGAGAAGCATTGTGTTTACTATAAATTGTAACTAACTGAATTAAAGAAATTAAAGATACAAGAGCTCTAGCTTATATACTAGAGTAGTTTTGTCTATGCATACACAAAACTATATCTAACAGAATGCCAGATGTATGACAGCTAGAGTTTTGACTATGTTGACTTATAACTAACTAAAAGCTACCAATAGCTTCTTTTGTATATTAGACTCAATATTATCTTTAGCCTCCCCTTGAACAAAAGCAACTATGGCCTTAGCACTATGACTACCACCAGAGTTATCACCAACAAGAACATCAGTAATGGTTGTATTCCCCCCACAAATTGGAGACTGACCAGAAAAAGAAAGTCCCAATTTGCGAGCAAAACTCCAGTGAAGAACCTTGCCTAAGCCTTTTGTGAGAATATCTGCCAAATTATCTTTGGTAGAGATCTGAGTAACACTAACAATGCCAGATTGAATCTTTTCACGAATGAAATGAACATCAAGTTCAATGTGCTTTGTCTGGGCATGATAAACAGGATTAGCAGTAAGATCAATAGTTGTTTTACTGTCACAATACAAGGGAATAGGACCATAAAAAGATAGTTGCAAAGCTTGCAAAAGATTCACAATCCAAAGAACTTCACAAGAAGCATCCGAAAGAGCTCGATACTCAGCCTCAGCTGAACTTTTAGAAGTAACATGTTGTTTCTTGGAACGCCAAGGAATAGCCACTGATCCAAGAACTAAACAATAAGCCCCAACTGATCGACGATCATTAGGATCACCAGCCCAATCACTGTCACTAAACACCTTCAATTGCAAATTATTATCAGCTGGGAAAAACAAACCATGTGACTGAGTACACTTTAGATAACAAAGAACTCTGACAGCAGCCTCCATGTGTTTAATTCTGGGAGCATGCATAAATTGACTAAGCGAACAGAAAATGAGATATCTGGCATGCAAGTGTTTAAGTAAAGTAATTTTCCAATCCAAGCCCTATAAACAGAAGGATCGTGTATTAAAGGACCAGATTCATCACTGTCATATAGCTTGAGACGAGGATCCAAGGGCACAGAAAGAGGTCTACAATCAGTAAGTTCAGCTAATGCAAGAAGATCATAAATGATTTTTTGTTCAGACACAAAAAAACCAGCAGCATTTCTACTAACTTCCAATCCCAAGTAATATTTCACTGCACCCAAGTTCTTAATACCAAACTTGGTATTCAACAATTGCTTCAAGGCAGAAATTGTTGCAGCATCATTACCAGATACCAATATATCATCTACATATATCAAGACAACCACAAAAACCCCACCAGAAGAATGGAAAGTAAACATGGAGTAGTCTGTTTTGGATTGAATGTAACCAACCTCAATCAAACATGCAGTTAGCTTAGCAAACCATTCCCTGGATGCCTGCTTTAGACCATAAATGGACTTCACCAATCTCCAAACTAGATTTGTAATTCCAGAAGCATTAATATATCCCAAAGGAAGATCCATGTAGACTTCCTCTTATAATGTGCCATGTAAAAAAGCATTATTCACATCAAGTTGTTCCAAAAACCAACCTTTGGCAGCTGCTATTGCAAACAAACTTCTGACAGTTACCATTTTAACCACGGGAGAAAAAGTGTCATGATAATCTACCCCTGTTGTTTGAGTATACCCCTTTTCAACCAATCTAGCCTTGTAACGTTCAATCTGACCATTAGCCAAATATTTGACCTTATACACCCATTTGCAGCCTATAGCTGACTTACCATGCGGTAAAGAAACCAAATCCCAAGTATGGTTTTGTTCTAAAGCTTTTAATTCCTTGTGCATTGCCTCTACCCATAAAGGATTGTGAACAGCTTGATAATAATGTTTGGTGATACGGGCTGAAATATAACCCTAGAAATAATTAATGATATATTAATTAGACCTAGTTTGGTCCAAGAACTAGGCCCGACAAAAGGCCCGAAACCCTAACTATTTATTAATTTCGTAATTAATAAATAAAGGGAAATACACAGCTCATAAAAGAGTCCAAATATGATAATATCTTCATAGAAGGATCCAGAATCCCGATCAAATATTACGATGAGTCACAGCACTTATCAGATGAGGATAATACTTGCATGACAAGCAAAACACTCCTTATCAGTTATCAATAACGAGACTTATCTGTTAAGTCTCCTAAACATACTCTAAATACAAGGCTCCTGACGCCTATATAAGGACCCTCGTCCTTCATCCAAGAACTACGTTTTTATTGGCTTGATACTCTATACAGCAGAGATACGTAGGCATCTTGTGAGGACCGATTTAGTCCCGAAACGCAAGAGCAGCCATCAAAGCTTGAAATCTCACAAACCCTAGCATTTAATTCACAAAGCACGTGTTTTAATCCATAACATTTGGCGCCGTCTGTGGGAAGACAACATCAACAATGGCAAACACACGAAGAACAACTCGAGATACTCAAACTCCTGAGGATCGCCATGTCACCTCTGAGGCTGATACTCACGGAAATCAACCACCGCCAACTATTGGCACTCAAGGGACAAATATCCCCACCAATACTCAAGGACCAAAAATCCCAATTTCGGTTGAAGGGACGAATCCCCTGCAGATGGTCATTCATGGATCTAATCCACAAGAGACCGTTCACCAGCAACCAATCTCGACTTCTCCACTCATCATGAATGCACCGAGAAGCCTTCAACTCCATACTACTGATCTCCCTCAATACTCAAATCAGACTTTGGGGATGTCAAGCTATGGCATGCCCCCTCGACCCATGGCGGGCGGTAGTGGAACTAATCCAATCTACCATGAGGCATATGTGCCCCCTTATATTCAAGGTGTGGGAACCCAAAACCAACAAACTCGCCAGACCCCTTTCGTTCAAGATTACTCTGGCCCATACACCGAGGATGAAGGTTATACGACTGGGGAGGATGTCGCCCCAAGAAGGAGACGTTCTTCCCAGACAAATCGGGATCAACCCCAAACTACTAAGGAGAAAATTGCAGTCCATGAGGCAGAGACTGCAAGACTCAAGAAACTCCTTGCTGAGGAGGAGGCCGCTCAATCTCAAGGCCGAACGACTGATGGGATCCCGATAATCAACTTGGATCCACCGGCAAGAAGAACCAAGAGGGCCGAAGCCCCAAGGGGTGATCCTAGTATTCTGTTGCCCCTAGGAGATCCTGATGATCCTACACCACCGTTTACTCAAGACATCATGAAAACGGCTATATCCAGGAAATTCAAGATGCCAACGATTAAAGCTTATGATGGAACGGGAGATCCCGCTAATCATATGAGAACCTTCTCCAATGCACTGCTGTTGCAGCCGACCAACGATGCGGTCAAGTGTAGGGCGTTTCCACAAACCTTGGCAGGCATGGTCCAACGCTGGTATAGCCGTCTTCCTCCCAACTCTATTGGGTCTTTCAAAGAACTAAGCAAAGCTTTCATCAATCAATTCATTAGTGGAAGAGTGCATGAGAAAAGTTCTGCATCACTCATTGGAATTCAGCAAGGAAAGAATGAAGCCCTAAGGGATTATATCAACCGATTCACTCGGGAGGCTCTGAAAGTCCCAGACTTGGAGGACAAAGTAGCTATGATAGCCCTACAACAAGGAACTACTGATGATCACTTTAAAAGATCATTGACAAAACATCCACCCGAGAGCATGTTAAAGCTCCAAGATAGAGCCATCAAGTACATCAAGGCAGAAGAAAGTATGAGGAAGCATGAACCCACTACTGGTGGTAGTGGAAACTCAAGAAAAAGAAAAGAAACACAAGAGTACGATGTTAAGGAAAAGTTTCCTAGAACTTCAAAAAGTTCTGATTCTCCACCTAAGAGGGGCAATTTTGGCCCAAAGTTTACAGAGTATGCAAGATTGAATACTCCCAGAAGTCAAATTATGATGGAAATAGCTAAGGAAGAGGGTCTCAAATGGCCGAAGCCAATGAGGGCTGACATGTCCAAACGGAACCAAAACCAATTTTGTCAGTTTCATAAAGAAGTTGGTCACAACACCGACGATTGTAGACAGCTGAAAGATGAGATTGAATTTCTGATACGAAGAGAAAGGAGACCAAAAGATGGCTAGAAGCTGTTATGTAGCCGCGTTAAGGCCTGATGGAATCAGGGGGGGGCAGGTTTTCCCCATTGAAGACATGAATACAAGTGAGAATGAGGACAGAAGAGGGAAACCAGCTGAGGATTTGATCCCAATTCCCTTAGTCCCTGGTAAGCCAGAGAAGGTGACTTATGTTGGAGCGCTATTGCCTGAACCATTGAAAAGCAAGCTCATAGCTTTTCTTCAAGAGAACAACGATGTTTTTGCTTGGTCAGCGGCCGACATGCCAGAAATTGATCCCTAATTGATAACTCACAAATTAAATGTGGATCCTGAAAGGAAGACGGTGAAACAGAAAAAGAGAAGTTTTGCTCCCGAGAGGCTTGAAGTCATCAAACAAGAAGTTGAAAAGCTTCTGGAAGTCGGGTTCATTGAGGAAATTCAATTCCCAGAATGGTTGGCCAACCCAGTGATGGTCAAAAAGGCTAACGGAAAATGGAGAATGTGCGTCGACTTCACCGACTTGAATGATGCATGTCCAAAGGATTGTTTTCCCTTACCAAGGATTGATGCTCTAATAGATGCCACAACAGGACATTAGATGCTAAGTTTCATGGATGGCTTCAGCAGATACAACCAAATCAAAATGCACAAGGATGACATCTCCAAGGTATCATTCATCACTGACTTTGGTGTTTTCTGTTATCTAGTCATGGCATTTGGACTTAAGAATGCAGGGGCAACATACCAAAGATTGGTGAACAAAATTTTTGGACACCTAATTGGAAAAACCATGGAGGTCTATGTAGATGACATGTTAGTCAAGAGCCTCGATAAGGCCGATCACATTGAGCACCTCCGAGAGGCATTTGAAGTGCTAAGGCACCACAAGATGATGTTGAATCCAGCTAAGTGTGCCTTTGGTGTAGGCTCGGGAAAATTTTTAGGCCTGATGGTTTCCAAGAGAGGAATCGAGGCTAATCCCGACAAAATCAAAGCAATTCTAGACATGGAACCACCATGGACTGTCAAAGATGTCCAGAAACTAACAGGGAGAGTGGCAGCATTATGAAGATTCATCTCCAAATCTGCACAGAATTGTTTACCCTTCTTCAAAGCACTCAAGAATGTGAAAAACTTTGAATGGACGACTGAAAGCCAAGAGGCCTTTGAGGCCCTGAAAAAATACATGGCTGAGGCACCATTGTTGGCAAAGCCCAAGCCAGGGGAAATTCTCTATTTGTACTTGGCGGTTTCTAGCACAACCCTTGGAGCCGTTTTGGTAAAAGAAGAATTGAAGGTTCAGAAACCCATCTACTATGTGAGTAAGATTCTACATGGGCCAGAAATAAACTACTCAACGATTGAGAAGTTTGCTTTAGCCTTGATAATGGCCTCAAGAAAGCTACGCCCATACTTCCAGGCTCACAAGATAGAGGTCTTGACTGATCAACCTCTGAGAAACATCTTGCATAGCCCTCAAGTTGGTGGAAGATGATCAAATGGGCCATTGAACTAGGGGAATTTGACATCAAGTATAAGCCTCGAACGGCCATCAAAGCTCAAGCACTCGCTGACTTCATGGTTGAATGCACCATTGACAACCAAGAAGTCGGGGGGCAGGAAGTAATAGTGGAGGATGAGAAAGATCAAGAAATGGTCTCCAAAGAATGTTGGGTGCTCTATTTTGATGGAGCATCAAAAACAAATTCAAGTGGAGCTAGTTTAGTGCTACAAAGTCTTGATGGATTCCTCATAGAGTACGCACTAAAACTGGACTTCCCAACGACAAACAACGAAGCTGAATATGAAGCTCTGATAGCTGGCCTAGGGCTGGCTGGAGCCTTGAGAGTCAAAACTCTGAAAGTATGTGGAGATTCGAGGCTAGTGGTTTCCCAAGTAAATGGGGAATTTGAGGCCAGAGATGAAGTCATGGCCAAGTACTTGAAACTTGTCAAGGCCATCATGACTCAGTTTGATGAATGTTATGTAGAGCACATTCCAAGGGAAAAAAACATGAAGGCTGATGCCTTGTCTAAATTTGCTTCTTCCGAAATTGAAAACTATGCAGAGAATGTATACTTCCAAGTCCTGAGGACCCCAAGCATCAACGGAAAGTTGGTAGCACCTATTGATGTTGCTAGTTGTTGGATAGATCCCATCAAAGCTCATCTGGAAACTGGGTGGTTACCCAACGATACTTCAGAAGCACGAAAGCTGTATGTGAGAGCATTAAGGTATGCCCTGATTGAGGGAGTTCTATACAAGAAGTCTTTCATCATTCCTTATCTAAAATGCTTGAGACCCCAAGAGGCAGAATTGGCCCTAAGGGAAGTCCATGAAGGAATTTGTGGGCAGCACTTGGGGGGCAGAGCCCTTGCTCATAAAGTCACACGTTTAGGTTTCTATTGGTTAAGCATGCTTGCTGATGCTAAAAGCTACGTGAAGAAATGTGAACGGTGCCAAAAGCATGCACCAGTGGTTAGACAACCACCAAAAATGATGACATCCATTAACTCACCTATCCCCTTTGCCATGTGGGGAATTGATATACTCGGGCCATTTCCAATGGCAAGTGCTCAAAGAAAGTTTTTGATAGTAGCAATCGACTACTTCACCAAGTGGATTGAGGCTAAGCCATTAGCCAAGATAACAACCAAACAAGTGATGCATTTCTTCTGGGAAAATGTGATATGCAGATACGGGATCTTGGTCACAAACTATGGAACTCAGTTTAACAACGATGAGTTTAAGAAATATTGTAATGAGAACGATATCAAGTTGCGCTTCACTTCTGTCGCCCATCCTCAAGCAAATGGGCAAGCTGAGGTTGCAAATCGAATTATCCTAGATGGACTGAAGAAAAGAGTTGAACGCTCCAGAAACACTTGGGTGGACGAATTGCTCCCCATACTATAGGCATATCGTACTACCTGCAAAGTCACCACTGGAGCTACCCCCTTTCTGTTGGCATATGGGGCAGATGCAGTGGTTCCAGTGGAGATTACTCACACATCTCCAAGAATTGAGGCTTATGAGCCAGAAACAAATGAGGAAGGCTTGAGGTTGGCCTTAGATTTGATTGATGAAGTTAGAGATGAGGCAAATGCCAAGATAGTTCAGCATCAGAAACGAGCATCTTTCTATTACAACCTAAGGGTTAAAGAGAGATTCTTTCGACAATGAGATTTAGTCCTCCGAAAGATTGAGGCATCCGGAGTTGGACAAAAAGGCAAGTTGGCCCCAAATTGGGAAGGACCATATCGCGTCAAGAACGTATTTGGTCGAGGCTCGTACAAGCTAGAAACCCTCGAAGGGCATGAGGTGCCAAGGACTTGCCATGCCTCAAATTTGAAAGTCTATTATGTTTAAAGTGTGTCCTGATTGGACTCACTACTAGGACAAATAGAAATAAGGTTCGATGAAATCATGAGCTTCCTAGAAAGAAAATGAAGGGTTGAAACCCCAGAAACCTAAGACATTCAGTCCAAACCCCATCATTCGATATGCTCAATGAAAGGCTTGAAGCCAAAACAAGACAGTATAAGACATAAAAGGCTTATGCAAATGTCAAGTTAGCCTCGAATAAGGCAAAATCGTCGTAAATGTGTAGGTCGCTCCACACTTTACACCAAGACGATACTCGTGAAACACTAGTGTATATTAAAATCCCCAAAAAGGGTAGTAAGTCCCAGGTAAGGGATAAAAAGACCCCAAGTCTCGAAAAAGACCGGTATAACTTCTATGAAATCCTAGTGCATTATCATAGACGTTGGGAAGCGCGATCAGCCATTTTGAACCCAGAAAATCTTGAAGCTATGAAGATTAAAACCCAGAAACCTTCTTGGGAAGGAGATTTGAACCCAGAAAAATAATAACACCACCGTAAAAGCTCGCCGGAAATCGCCTTATTGCGGAGAAAAAGAGAGAAAAGGGAAGAGAGACAGAGAGATTTAAGGAAAGTAATTTTTTGGAAAGTTTTGAGTGAAAAGTAAGAAATGAAATCTTACTCTTTTAAAGGCAAGTTGACTGGAAACTCAACCGGTTAGGAAAGTCTAACCGGTTACAGCCAGTCAAAAGCCCACAATTACTCTTTGGGCTGCTGGAATCAAGGCCCAAAAAGAGTTATGATCAATAAAAGTCAAGGCCCAAGGCCCAAATAAAAGAGGAGGCTCAAGAATTAAACCTAAGAAGGTTCTAGGACTGATAAGAAATTAGGGCCCAAAAAATTCAAGGCCCAAAGTCTAAAAGGAAGGCCCAATATAAAGGCCCAAAATGTTGAAAGCTTGAGAAAATTCTATCTCAAAATTTAGAAATAATTCTAAGGCAATAAAGAAAATTCAAGATCGAAAATATGCTGAAAGTAAGTTCGAAAAGTCGAGTTCGAAATTACCTTAAAAAACCAAATCGGACTAAACGACTTGAAACCTATTTGAGGTCGAAAAACGACTACGAAATCGAGCTCGAAATTACCAAAAATCGAGATCGGAAAAGTGAGTTCGAAAATAAACTGAAAAAAGAAATCGAATTATTCGACCTTGTGGCAATTTGAGGTCGAATTTGAATTGAAAAATTGAGGTAAAAAAAGACCCAAGTTGAGCTTTGAAAATTCGAGTTCGAAAAACACCTTAAAATTTCTGATCGAAATTATTAAGCTGAGCTCGAATCTAAATAAATTGAAGTCGAAAAATCCTGTTCGAAATTCAATTAAAAGTTGAGATCGACATGTTCGACCTTGATACGGTCCTGGTCGAAGTTTTTGCTCGCAAATACACTAGACCCTGGCCAAAACTTCTGTTCGAAATTGGACTAAAAATCCTGGTCGAAAGACACTAGAAATCGAGTTCGAAGAAATGAGGTCGAATTTACATTAGGAATCAAGGTCAACATATTCGACCTCGTCCTATTTTCTAGTCGAAAACAACTGTGAAAATGACCTAGAATTCTGGTCGAAAATGACCTAGAATTCTGGTCGAAAATGGTCTGGATTCCTGATCAAAAAATCCTGGTCGAAAATGGCCTGAAGTCCTGGTCGAAAATTCCTGGTCGAATTTATACTAAAATTCCTGGTCGAACTATTCGACCTTATCCCAGTCCTGGTCGAAAATGACCGAAAATTCCTGGTCGAAAACAGCCTGGATTCCTGGTCGAAAATTCCTGGTCGAAAATAGCCTGAACTCCTGGTCGAAAATTCCTGGTCGAAAATGACCTAGAATCCTGGTCGAAAATGACCTAGAATTCTGGTCGAAAATGCTCTGGAAAATATGGAAAAATTCAGGAAAAAATGTGATAACTTCTACAAAAATCCCAAGGGTATTTTCCCAGAAGTTGGGGGGCAAATGATACGGGCTGAAATATAACCCTAGAAATAATTAATGATATATTAATTAGACCTTGTTTGGTCCAAGAACTAGGCCCGACAAAAGGCCCGAAACCCTAACTATTTATTAATTTCGTAATTAATAAATAAAGGGAAATACACAGCTCACAAAAGAGTCCAAATATGATAATATCTTCATAGAAGGATCCAGAATCCCGATCAAATATTACGATGAGTCACAACACTTATCAGATGAGGATAATACTTGCATGACAAGCAAAACACTCCTTATCAGTTATCAATAACGAGACTTATCTGTTAAGTCTCCTAAACATACTCTAAATACAAGGCTCCTGACGCCTATATAAGGACCCTCGTCCTTCATCCAAGAACTACGTTTTTATTGGCTTGATTCTTTATACAGCAGAGATACGTAGGCATCTTGTGAGGACCGATTTAGTCCCGAAACGCAAGAGCAGCCATCAAAGCTTGAACGCTAACAAACCCTAGCATTTAATTCACAAAGCACGTGTTTTAATCCATAACATTTGGGTTCAACTATTTTGTTGGAATTATCTAGATAAACTTGATGTGAAACAATATTTGGAATTCTGGAAATAAAAGTAGAAAAATGAGCTTTGGAAGGAAGAACATTGAGAGAAGAAGATTTGTGATGATTTGAAATTTGATAGTCATTCCACCATTTTGGTCTGGAAATGACTCTAGTAGATTGTCTTGCAGCAAGCAATGGATGCAAAATCGGGGAAGAAACTATATTATCATTATCATTATGATTATGATCAGAAAGATCATTAATTGAAGCACTAGGAGAAGAAGAATTATGAAGTTCAATTGAAGGTGAAACTGGTAAAGTTGGGGATGATTGTATAGGATAATGAGAGACTGGAGAAGAATTTGGAATGGTGGAATTGGAATGAACAGCAGTAGGAACAAATATAGAAGGAGAATTATAATTCTCAAGACACCAATCTTGAAAAGATATGCCAGTAGAAACCTTAGAAGGAGTATGATAGGGAAAAATATGCTCATGAAAAATAACATGTCTACTAACAAAAACAGTATGAGAATTAAGATCAAGAAGTTTATACCTTTTTTATGAAAATGATAACCAAGAAATACAGATTTAATTCCTCGAGGAGCAAATTTATCCATAGGATGAACTGAAGCAAAACATAAACATCCAAAAGCTTTTAATAAAAAATAATTTGGAAGTTTAGAATGCAACAGTTGAAAAGGTGATTTATAGTTCAGAACTGGAGTTGGTAGGATGTTGATAAGATAGGCTGCTGTAAGTACACAGTCTCCCCAATATTTTGAAGGTAACCCTGATTGAAATCTCAATGCCCTACTCATTTCTAGTAAATGCCTATGTTTTCTTTCAACTTTGGCATTTTGTTGAGGTGTATATGGACAAGAGGTTTGGTGTATAATACCAAGATTAGAGATGTAGTCAGCAAAAGAATGACTCATAAATTCACTGTCATTGTCAGATCTGATAACCTTTGGAGACTTGTGAAATTGAGTATGAACATGATAACCAAACTTCTGGAAGATACTAAGAACTTGTTGTTTGTTAGGCATTAAAAATACCCATGTTGCTCTAGTATAATCATCGACAATTATAAGGAAGTATTTGCATCCATTATTAGTAGCAACATGATAAGGACCCCAAATATCCATGTGTAATAAAGCAAAAGAATTTGTGGTAACTGTAGAGCTAAATTTTGGAAAAGGAAGTTTACATTGCTTGGAGAGAGGACAAATAGGACACTCTCTATTACTAACAGCAGTAGTTAAAACAGGAATATGTTTCAAGATAGCATCAGGTGCATGCCCTAACCTCAAATGCCATAAGGTTGCATTGGTTGGAGAAGAAACATCAGTAATAGTAGTATCTTCAGATGACAAAGGAGCAACAACAGCATGAGCAGATGAAGATTGTGCAATTCCAAAAATAGGTGCTGAAGGAAAGTAGTATAAACCATCAAACTGTCTACCAGTAGCTAACACCATCTGCTGCTTATGGTCCTGAAAAATACATTCATTTGCCAGAAAGGAAACAGTACAACCAAGATCTTGTGTTAACTTTGAGATAGACAGAAGATTGTAGTTGAATTCAGGCACAAACAAAACTTCCTTGAGAGTGATATTTGGACTCAGAATAATAGTACCCATGTAGGTAACTGATATGATATGTTGATTAGGAAGTGCAATATGAAAATGTTGTGAAATGACCTTAAGGTCATGGAATAAACCTTTATTACTGCACATATGATTTGAGGCTCCAGTATCCAGTATCCACAAAAGAGAAGAATGTGGTAAAGAATATGAGTGAAAACTATAGGCCATACCTGCCATATTATGAACATGATCCTCTAGAGAGTGTTGTTTATTTTGCATCATCATCATCGTCATATGATTCATCTGAGACACCTGATTTTGCAAGTGCTCAAGATTAGGAGCCACATAACCAGAATTATGTGGTTGACTAGAAATATTGTTACTAGGATGTGACTTTCCTTGCATTGGATAACCACCAGAAAATTGAGTTGTATGAGTACGATAACTAACATTCATAGCCTGTGGTAACTGTCTAAAACCAGGAGATACATTAGAAGAAGTAGAAGATGCAGTAGAATTAGTCTGAAATTTTCCTTTTCCTTTCTTCTTATCTGGATAACCAATAAGTTTGAAACAATTCTCCTTCAAATGACCTTCCTTGTGACAATAAGAACACTTCATAGCAGACTTGTTTGTGGTAAAAGGCTTTTGAGTAGTGTCAGTCCCTTGTGTAGTGTAATATCCGTGAATTTTATTATTTGATTAAATGATATATTTAATATAAAAATATTTATTGTGGGGGTATTGGAGTATTATTAAAAGATAATTATTGTGTGATTATGTGCTAAATGGTGAGTCGAAAGCCCCTTTCAAATATTTCGTCATTTGGAATTTTCTTCAAATCTGAGCCTCGTCTTGATAATTCAAGGGCCCCGTTGGAATTTCGTACATTAATTATTATCTCTTCGTCTTTCGTATTCGAATCATTATTGGGAGAGATATTCGTATCATTTCATTCCTACCTATTTGATTCTGCAAGAATAATTCGTTTTGTGCAAAAAGGAAAAAATTGTTCTGAACCCTAATTGCTTAAGGGGACGGATATATCGTTTTATATCAATATTACATTTGTTATAGCCCCAGTATTCTGAAGCATTAGTTATATAATGATATATATATCAATTGGATGATCATCAACTTTTTTTAACTGATTATTCCTCGTAAAACGTGTTTTTAACCTAATTAGGGTTTTTAAACGATCCAGTGGATCTATATCGATCCAAAAATGTTGTTTGGAGTATTATTTTTCCAAAAATATAAAAAGACGAATCGTACCTTGAAACTCATAGAAATCTGCAGTTAATTATCCAAAAATTTAAAATTCCCGAACCGTGTTCTTCGTGTTCTTGAAAATTAATCCATTCGTTCAAGGTGTTATTGAAATCCAAATCTGAAGTTCTTGTACTCAAATCAAAGCTCTTGATCTCTAGTTTCAGAATCTTCCAACCTCATCATTATCTGGTAAGTTTTCGATTTTATATGAAATTTTCAACATTCGAATTAAAATTAGGGTTCTTCGTCGATTTGGGGATTTTCATTCTGTTGATTCTCCATTCAATTGGTTGCTTCTAACATGTTCCTAGGGTTCTAATTAGCAAGAATCCATGATTTAATTTCGTGTTTAAGTTTAATTTAGTCGGGTTTGATTTTCGGGTTTTGACCCGAATTCTTATTTTGAATAGTCCGTTCTTGATATTGATCTGACATTGATTATGATATGGGGCTTTGATTGTGTGAGTTATAAGCGTTATTTTGACATATTAATCTTCGAGTTTCATATAGAAATAGAGGAGATCGGGTTTCCGGCCGGAGTTTTGCCCGACGGTTTCTTTGACCGGATTCTGGGCTCGATTCCAGCATGGGACAGAGATGTTTTTGTGTGGGTTGTGTTTGTCTTGCAAAGGCGAACGAAAGCCCTATTGTTTTGGTTGTGTTTGATCAAGAATAAAGAATTCTGGTCGCTGGACGTCGCCGGACACCGGCCGGATTCTGGAAAACCCAAAATCGGGTGGGTTGTTCTTTGTGACCCGGATTTGTTCTTCCCGACCCGTTTACCCGAAGTTTGACCCGGTTTCAATCTTCAAAACCCTAATTCAATTTCTGAAAACTATTTTTGGATTTTATTTTTAAATTTAATTCGAAAATTGTTTAAAAACTTAAAAAATTCATATTTTTTTTAAAAATATATTTTAATGTCAGAAAAATTCTGGAAAATTATATTTATTATTTTAAATCCGAAAATTGATTAAACTTAATTATTTTAATTATTTTTAATTAATAATTAATTTATTAATTAATTGGTTATTTCTTTTAATCAATTAATTCTTAAAAATTAATTATTAATTAGATTTAATTAATTAAAAATTCAGTTTAATTATTTTCAAGCCTATTTATTTATTTAAAAATAGTTGGAGTATTTAAAGAATGACAATTAATTTTATTAATTGATTTATTTGCATTTAAATGTTTATATTGGATTTAAAAATCCGAGTTTTGATTTAAAAATTAATCGTGACTTATTTAAAATTCAAATAAGTTTCGTATGATGTTTTAAAAATGTTTATAAGTGCTATATGGTTCATATTAATTGTGTGTTGTGTTTTATAGTCTGTAAATGCCCGTACTAGGGCAAATATATGAGTTTTAAATATCGTAAATCATACCGGACGTCCGATACGTAACCGGTTACTTGTTTAAATGTGATTATTGATTTAATAAGTGTCGAGAGTTGAACGAGAATAGTTAGACTTATTGTGATGAGTTGTTTAATTATAGAACTGAGTTCCCGGAGCAAGGGAAAGGGAAAGGTAGAGTGAGCAGAGTCGATCCGACAACAGCTTAGACCAGGCAAGTATATGTGCCTTTACTTGTGATAAAATTTATTATTGTCTTGATTACTTGAATACCGTTATCCCATGAACAATTCAAATTATCAATCTTTTAACCGCATTTGGACAACTGATTCCACTTCCTTAGAGATTCTTGATTCTTTGATTTGATTTGCATCGGAAACCCTTATTTCCAATTCACTTGATTATTGTTTACCACCATTTGGCTATTGTTTATCATCCTTTGATTATTATTGACAACCATTGATTATTTGACTTCCATCTTGACTATTGATTACGGTCATTGATTATCGATTACCAATCTTGATTTCCTTATTGAATGAGTACACTGTACCATTGAAATTATTCCATGATTCTTTCTCGATCTTCATTTGATACTGATCAGTTGAAGCTCTTTTGAAATTATTATACATTGAGTTTATCTTATTGAGCATGCTATTGTTTATACCCTATGATAGATTTGGCATGTTTTTAAAATGGACCAGTAATTGGTCGGGCCATATTTATGGTCAGAATAACTTAAGGCCCAGTTTGGCCTAGGATCCAGTAGAGGACTATGCTGTGAGCTAGTCCGGGTTTGATGCGTGGCTGGCCAGCAGCACAACCTTTGATTTGAATAAAATGTATAAGCCAAATTCTAATTCTTTTTCTTCAATTGTTATTGATACAAAGCATGTGTTAGCTAAATATTGTTGATTCTGATATCATAAATTCGTATCCTTACAACTGTGATAGAAATGATTCATATGATGTTTGCTGAGCACTTTTGGCTCACTCTTGCTTGTTGTTTTCTAACCCTATTCCAGTGAAGCGAGAGTATGAGTCGGCATAGCGTGACCGATAGCTCACCAGCAGCCAAGAGAGCCCCTCGAGTCATTGTCATTGGCAGGGTAGTTGTTGTTTTGTTTTTCTAGATTAGATGTCTAGATTTGAACTTTAGTTGTGATGTAATAACTCTGATAAAACTGATATTGTATTAATAAAGGATTGTAGTAGCTTGTGTTCATTGCTATAATCTGGATGCGGTCTTGGTTAAGGGGTATTTGTGTCTTTATATATTATGCATGTGTTAAATAGTGTTCCGTTGGTCGGATGACTCCTCAAATCTGTACCCCGGGTTTGGAGGGCGTCATAGTTGGTATCAGAGAAACAGGTTATGGCAATTGAAACAAGTTAGGACTTAGGGTCCAGGATAACAGAGAGAGTTAGGAATTCACTTAAGGATATTAGGAGGTCAATTAGGGATATTATGCATAGTAATTAAATGTGGTTATAATTGCAGCCCCTAGTTCTAGTTCAGACTCAAACCCTTCCGAGGATACGATAGCAGAGATACCTACACCCATTGAGAGAGCAGGACCGTCTCGGCCAGTGCGATATCAGCCTAGGCATCAGCATCCGGTAGTCAGGAGAGATCAGGTACCTTGTCCTATTCCACTCCGACAAGTAGCCCCAGCACCAGTGTCTCAGGCATCAGTTTGTGGGCCTTTGTATCAGATAGGTGAGCCACCAGTTCCACACCATGAGTATCAGAGGGTGAGTAGAGAGAGGGAGTACCTTTATGGACAGGTCATGGAGATGAGGAGGACTTGTTCGACTGAGGCAGCCGCCATCCGAGAGAGGGACAGACTTAGAGATCAGATAAGGGACATTCAGATGAGGTTTAGGGTTACGAGGACCTTGGTTGAGACTCGATTGCACGGATTAGCTTCTAGTCGAGAGGGAGAGACAGTAGCTGGGATGAGACAGATTTTGGATTATGCGACGAGTGAGATTGCAGGGATTGCAGGACCCCCGTTATGGCAGACAGGAGCAGGTGATCTGTGAGCAGGTTAGGAATAGACAGGTGTGACATGGATGTATGGTTTCTAGATAGTTACTATATAGATGCGTATTATAGAATCAGCAGTGCACCGGGCTTATAGGAACGCCTCGGGTTGTTGTTGCATTTTTGTTGTATTACTGGTCGGCAGTTATGGTTCAGCCATGATATATTTTCTTTTGAAGCGTTCTACGCTTGTACTAACTCTATCTATATATATATGTATGATAAACCTCTTTTATAGAACTGTATTTATTCCCTTGTCATTCATTTCCAGCATCATAACTGTTATTCTACTTGTTGCAACGAGTGTACTCATACACCGTTGAGAAGATCTGTAAACCTTTGAGATATCAATTGTGATCCTTCCTTCTATCATATGAACTGTTGATTAAGCCAATTATTGTTTATTCATCAGTAATATGCCTCCTAGACGACAAATTCGTTCATCTGATACCTCCGACCAAGAAGGTCAACAAAATACACCTCCCACGGGCCACATGGACCCGATGGTAATCCAGTTGTTAAATACTCTTACTCAACAGACTGCCGCATTAGCACAGCAGCAACAAGCATTTCAGCAATAGCTCTTAGAACAGCAACAACAACATCAACATCAGCAACATCAACAACATCACCAGTAAGCAGCACCGGCGGTTACGTTCAAATCTTTCCAAGCAGTAAAACCTCCAGAATTTAAAGGATCAGCTGACCCTGTAGAGGCTAAGGCATGGTTGAAGGAGATGGAAAAGGCTTTTGCCTTGATAGAGTTGGCAGAGGATAAGAAGACGGAGTATGCAAGCTATTTTCTGAAGAATGAGGCCAGTTATTGGTGGGAAACGAGTAGGGCTATGGAGCCCGAGGGATTGATTATGTGGGCAAGATTTACAGAGTTGTTTTTGAAAAGGTATTTTCCGGACTATATGAGAGATCAAATGGAGTTAAAGTTTTTGGAGTTAAAGCAGGGAAGTATGACAGTGCCCCAATATGAAACAAGGTTTACGGAGTTGTCAAGGTTTGTTCCAACCTATGTGGATACGGAGAAGAAGAAGGCCAAGAGGTTCCAGCAGGGACTGAGGTCTTGGATTCGTAGTAAGTTAGCTATATTGGAGTTGGACACCTATGCAGCGGTGGTCCAAAAGGCAATGATTGCGAAGACAGAGAGTGATTCTTACATGAAAGAGAGGGAGAACAAGAAAAGGAAAGCATGGATACCCGATAAGGGACAGCAACAGGGAAGTTTTCAAGGGCAAGCAAATAAGAAACCGGGATTTCAGCCCGGAAGGAATACAAGTTTCAGGAAACCAGATACCGGGAGCGTAGGACAAGATAACTGTCTACCAGCCGGCAGTCAGCAGGGACTTTCTAGACCCCCACTACCAGAATGCAAAACATGCGGGAAGCGACTTCCAGGGATATGCCATCGATTGAATGTCACATGCTTTAAATGCAATCAGAAGGGACATTATTCCCGGGATTGCAAGATAGGCATTGTGTGTCATCGGTGTAAGAAACCAGGCCACATGATTAAGGACTGCAGAGCACCAGCAACCGTGAACAATATGATTCGGGCAATTGAAGCACCCCCAGTTGTTAATGTCCAGCCGTTAGCCAGGACCTACAATATGTCAATGGGAGAAGCAGTGAGAGATTCCGACGTGGTGGCAGGTACACTTCTAGTAAATTCTATTCCTGCTAAAGTATTAATAGATTCGGGAGCGACGAGGTCTTTTATTTCTGAAAGTTTGCTCGTAGATTGAATTGCGTAATGAAACCCTTAAGTGGAGTGTTGAATATAGAGATAGCTAATTAGGATCGTATAGCGGTCAATTCATATTATCCTCGTTGTGAGATAGAGATTTTGGGAAATCATTTTTATGTTGACTTGTTACCTTTTAAGATAGGTGAATTTGATGTGATATTAGGGATGGATTGGTTGACTGAGTATGATGTGAGTATTGATTGTAAGAATAAGAGGGTTACTTTGATTACCCTAGAAAAGAAAGAAATAATATTTAGAGGAGAGAGGCAAAGAAAGAGGTTCTTGATGATGATTCAGGCTAAGAGATTATTAAGGCAAGGTTGTGAGGCGTATTTAGCTTATGTGATAGATATAGAAAAGGAAGTTTCTAAGTTAGAAGATATTCCAGTTGTAAATGAGTTTCCAGATGTTTTTCCGGAAGAATTACCAGGTTTACCTCCTGATGTGTAAAAATAATGTAAACTGCAAGCGCACAGTGTTCAGTTGTAGCAATCACAGATCGATCCACAGAGACTATGTATTTTCGAAACCCTAACAATTAACTCAGGCGAACTAGACAAATAAGATTTGAGTTGAGATTTGTTTAACCTAATTAATAATTAAAATCAAATAAGGAAAACCTAGGAATCCGAATCCATTAATCAATCACAATTAATATCAACTCACCCTAAAATCAATTCTCTTTCCTTCACAAATAAGATATATCAATTAACGAGACAAGCATATACTATGAAACTTGTTATCTAACAATAACCTATCAAAACTTCATGGAGCAAGCATAGGCTATGAAAAATAAATCTGGTAACAATAATATATCAAAATCACTTTGTCAATTGAACAATTAAGCACCAAGGAAAATTATGAGAACCAAATAATAGGAACAAGAAGATATCAAAAATAATTAAATTAACTTCATCTTCATCCTAGGGCAAGAAATTTAGCTAGACATGATTATAAAATTAACAAAACAATTATGAATGAAGCACATAATAACAATAATAAAACAAAGTGATATAATGTAAATACTATTAATAAACTAATGATATGGCTACGTGGGCAATTAGTAGAAAAAAAAAATATATAAACAACTAACCACTAACTTGAATATACGTGAATGGCAGGAAAGTTTGTTAATAAATTAAACAATTAAACTAACTAACCTGACGAAAAGAGAGATTCAAACAAACTTAATAAAACACGTGCTAGATAACTAAACTGAATTTAGAGAAAACAATGATATAATCTAATAAAGAAAACTTAGCAGAGTATTGCCGGATAATAGCCAATGACGAAGTAAAAACATAAAAACAATTAACTATCAAATTCTAGGTGTCTCAAATACAAGAGAGGAGATCTATATTTATAGGAAAAATAATGGGCTTGGGCTCTTTGACTACAAATCGGATTCTGGAAATATTTCCTCAATTCCTTTTTCTTCTCCGATAAGTTTTCCAATTTTTCTCCAATTTCCTTTTGACTTCAAGTATTTTCATCTCCTTGCCTTTTTCACCTTTTTCTGCTTGAAATATGATTTTATTTATTTTCCTACAAAACAAAAGAAAACAATTTATTAAATAATAAAATTACGAAAACAAACATAAAATAGGTATTAAAAATGTATTAAATTATGGACCTATCAAATGCCCCCATACCTATCTTTTGCTCGTCCTCGAGAAAAACTAACATATTATAAACTACTAACTAATAGATAATACCACTTCCGTAGGTGATCATGGTTGCATTTGGCATATGCAACAAGCCCTTTAAACCCCTAGGCAGCCCTAGTGGACGAGTAAGGTCTCGTGAGGGCCTATAGTGAATGTACCCACAAAATCCATCTAGCTCATGTAAAAGATCGCATGGCAATGCAACGCCACACATAAAAGTCCTCTCATGCTTCATCAACTTAAGAATCAAAAATGACTTTGCAATGTCTTGTCGTGGAAAGATGCAAAGATTCACATAGTCTACTCAAAGAAATATGCATAAGTGCTCAAAAGTCCATGTCAAGTGTAAGAATAAGTTGGTAACCATGCTAAGCCCACAAGAGTACACTTTTGAGTCAAAACTCGGGATCTCAAATGTAGAAACAAGCAATAACTCACCTTTCACTCACAAAAGAATATTCACTCAAGAACAAGGGTAAGTGTATCACTCTATTCCAGCAAAATCATAAGCATACTTGACATTTGGTATCAATCTAACTTTAACACAACATACATCAATGATGATAATCAAAAGGTCTTTATTTGGGTTGTAATGGGGCTAGGGACAAGGTATGTCAAGTAAGGCCAAATAAGGTGAAGTGTCAAAAGCTAGTAGGCACCATAATTAATCGTACACATCACCAAACATCCTCCCCACAACTGAATTTTCTGATTTTTTTTCCAACAAAAGGCTTGATTAGTCGAATGAAGAAGGATCACACAAACATAAGTATGCTCTCATGATTTTTTTTTTTTTTTTTTCATATATATTTTTTTTTCTTTTTTCTTCTTTTTTTTTTTTCTTCTTTTTTTTTTTCGAGAGCTAAGAGATAGATATAAGCAACCACAATCCTCCTTCAAAAATTTATTGAACAGCGACTATCAAGTAAGCAATCAAACCAAATATTTCCTCAAAATAATGAACAAAAGTAAACCCATCTTACACACCTTATTACTCCATCAAGTTCCTACTAACCATTGACAATTTGGGATCAATCATAAGTAAGGCTAAACAAGAAAAAAGGTCTAGGCACGTAATGTGGTGTGTCACCGAAAAAATAGGATTTAAGCTCAAGAGGGTAACTAATTGATCATATAAAAATGGTGTGGTAATTTGGAAAATATAGGTTATTCCTAAATGCCTTTATCATCTTATCATCAAATAATGTCATGCATTCAAGAAAGGTCTCAAACAAACGCTAGCAATGCAAACAACATGTGGACACTCAAGCAAACGAATATAAAATGCAAAAGATATGCATATAGGCTCAAAATCTCACATGGTGGTAAAAACATAATCAATCCCAAGCAAAAGATCTCTTCAGTGCATCAACTTGTACTCAAAGCATGGAAACCAAATCATTTTGCAAATATTCATGTCCTTCTAATTACTTACAACATTCAGTAAGTCTACTAGTTTCAACTTGCTAGTGTATGTGTGTGAACAAGAACTTAGCAAATCACTTCTTAATCAAAAGTATCAGAAACACAAGATTACTATAGCATGTAAGGGTGCATAAAGACACAAGCAATCATTTCACAAGGCTAGAATTCTACAATTTACAACACTAAAATTCTTTTTGGGATTTTTTCATTTTTCAATTTTTTTGGATTTTTGTTTTTTTGTTTTAATAATACTACTAAACCCCTCCCCCATACCTAAATCATGCATTGTCCTCAATGTATGCAAATGAGATAAAATGACAAAGTAAAAGGACGAGAATACCTGATAAGACATGACAGAGGAGTATGACTATCTACTATATACAACAAGGGAACTTACTTGGATCACGAATCAAGGAGGTGGATCACCTCCTCCTCAGAATCAACTGGCAGTTCTAAAAATGGTTTAAGCCTTTGACCATTAACCTTAAATGTTTCACCAGTTGTAGGATTTTCAATTTCAATAGCACCATGAGGAAAAACAACTTTAACAACAAATGGTCCCTCCCACCGAGATCTCAATTTTCCAGGAAACAAATGCAGCCTAGAGTTGTATAAAAGAACTTTTTGACCAGGAGAAAAAGATTTTCTCAAAATAGATTTATCATGCAAAAGTTTAGTTCTTTCCTTATAAATCTTAGCATTTTCATAGGCATCATTCCTAAGTTCTTCTAACTCAGACAGTTGTAACTTCCTATGGCTACCAGCAGTGGTTAAATCAAAATTCAATTCTTTAATAGCCCAAAAGGCTCTATGTTCAAGTTCAACAGGGAGATGACATGCCTTACCAAACACAAGCCTATAAGGAGACATACCCAAAACAGTTTTAAAAGCAGTGCGATAAGCCCAGAGTGCATCTATCAACTTAACAGACCAATCTTTCCTATTTGAATTGACAGTTTTCTCTAGAATTTGTTTAATCTGCCTATTAGAGACCTCAACTTGACCACTAGTTTGAGGATGATAAGGTGTAGCTAACTTGTGAGTGATAGAATACTTCTTCAGAAGAGACTCAAACTGATGGTTTTTGAAATGCTTACCCTGGTCACTAATTATAGCTCTAGGCGTACCAAATCTAGAAAAGATATTCTCCTTTAAGAACTTAAGAACTACCTTGTTATCATTAGACTTAGTTGGTATGGCTTCGACCCATTTAGACACGTAATCGACCGCTAAGAGAATGTAGAGGTTACCAAAAGAATTAGGAAAGGGACCCATAAAATCTATACCCCAAACATCAAAAATCTCAATAACTAAGATTGGATTCATTGGCATCATGTTTCTTCTAGTGATCTTTCCTAAATGTTGACACCTACTACAAGCGGCACAAAATTCTGCAGAATCTTTAAACAAATTGGGCCAATAGAAACCAGATTGAAGTATTTTCGCAGCAGTCTTTTTAGCACTAAAGTGACCTCCACAAGCCTGATCATGACAAAAGGAAAGTACACTTCTAAACTCATGGTTTGAAACACACCTCCTAATGATTTGGTCTGGACAATACTTAAAAAGATAGGGATCATCCCAAAAGAAGTACGTGACTTGTGAGAGAAATTTGGATTTTTCTTGCTTCGACCAATGAGAAGGAATTTCACCAGTGACAAGGTAGTTAACAATATCAGCAAACCAAGGAGTGGTAGAGATGGAAAGAAGGTGTTCATCAGGAAAAGACTCATTCAAAGGAATATCCATGGAGGACTCCACTACTAATCGGGAAAGATGATCAGCAACAACATTTTCAGAACCCTTCTTATCCCTAATTTCTAAGTCAAACTCTTGGAGCAACAAGACCCACCTAATCAATCGGGCCTTTGAGTCTTTCTTAGAGAAAAGATATCTAAGAGCAGAGTGGTCTGTGTAAACAATGATTTTAGAACCTATAAGATATGACCGAAACTTTTCAAGAGCAAAGACTACAGCTAGAAGTTCTTTTTCTGTGGTGGAGTAGTTAAGTTGAGCATCATTTAGAGTCTTACTAGCATAGTATATGACATGAGGTATCTTATTGATTCTTTGTCCTAAGACTGCACCTACGGCATAATCAGATGCATCACACATAAGCTCAAAAGGTTGATTCCAATCAGGGGATTGAATGATAGGGGCCGATGTCAACTCTTTCTTAAGATGTTCAAAAGATTGGAGACATTCACTAGAAAAATCAAATTTTATGTCCTTATAAAGAAGATTAGTCAATGGTCTTGCCTTTTTGCTAAAATCTTTAATGAAACGCCTATAAAAACCAGCATGTCCTAAAAAGGAACGAATTTCTTTGACAGACTTTGGTGGAGATAAATTAGCAATGAGATCAATTTTAGCTTTATCAACTTCAATGCCCTTTGACGATATTTTATGACCAAGAACAATTCCTTCTTTAACCATGAAATGACATTTTTCCCAATTAAGAACAAGATTTGTTTCTTTACATCGTTTTAAAACTAAGTCAAGATGGTGAAGACACTGATGAAAAGAAGAACCAAAGATGGAAAAGTCATCTATAAAGATTTCTAGGAAGTCTCCTACCATATCAGAAAAAATGCTCATCATGCATCTTTGAAAGGTGGCAGGAGCAGTGGTTAGACCAAAAGCTAAACGACGATAAGCAAAGGTTCCAAAAGGACATGTGAAAGTGGTCTTTTCTTGATCCTCGGGAGCAATGGGAATTTGGAAATAGCCAGAAAAACCATCTAGAAAACAATAGTATGAGTGACCTGCTAACCTTTCTAACATTTGATCAATGAAGGGTAGAGGAAAATGGTCTTTCCTAGTGGCAGCATTTAGTTTCCTATAATCAATACACATTCTCCAACCAGACTGAACACGAGTGGGAACTAATTCATCATCCTCATTAACAACTACAGTGATCCCTGACTTTTTAGGCACTACTTGAACAGGACTGACCCAAGAGCTATCAGATATAGGATAGATGATCCCATTATCTAGACATTTAAGGATTTCTTTCCTAACAACTTCCTTAAGAGTCGGGTTCAACCTCCTTTGCGGTTCTCTAACTGGTTTAGCATCATCAACTAAGTGAATCCTATGTTGGACAATGGCAGGGCTAATTCCCTTGATATCAGATATGCTCCACCCTATGGATTCCTTATTCTTTCTAAGTACAATTAAGAGTTCTTCCTCTTGAGAAGGTGTCAAATCAGATGCAATGATGATTGGAAAAGACTCAGAAGGACCTAGAAACATATACTTGAGAGTTTCGGGAAGAGGTTTAAGTTCTAATTCTGGTGGACTTGTCTCAACTGATTTATTAGCTTCATAAAGTGGCAAAGGAAAATGTTCTAACTCTCGATTGGAACTAGGAATGGTGGACTCTAACATTTCATTAACCTCATTTTTATGACCAGTATCATCCCAATCTTGACCAAAGTAGTTTTGACAAAAGTTAAGAACATCATCAACATTCATGGTTTCATTATCAACTAACTCATCAATCATGTTAATTTCCATGGGTTGGTCAAAAAGCTCATTGGGTTGATTTCCTACATTGAAAATGTTGAGATCAATTTGCATGTTTCCAAATGTGAGTTTCATTAATCCATTTCTACAGTTAATCAAAGCATTAGAGGTGGCAAGAAAAGGTCTTCCTAGAATGATGGGAATTTGATTTTTGAGATTTTGGACAGGTTCGGTTTCTAGAACAATGAAATCGACGGGGAAGACAAAATCACCAACCTTAATCAACACATCTTCCACCATACCCTTAGGAATTTTGACAGAACGGTCAGCTAACTGAAGAGTGATACTAGTCTCTTTAAGTTCACCTAAACCCAGGTCTTGATAGACAGATAATGGAAGAAGATTCACACTAGCTCCTAGATCAAGTAAAGCTTTATCAATGAGAGTATTACCAATGACACAAGAAATGGTAGGACAACCAGGATCCTTATACTTCAAAGGAATTTGATTTGACAAGATAGAGCTAACATTAGATGTTAGGAAAGCTTTCTTAGGAACATGAGTGGTTCTTTTATGAGTACACAAATCTTTTAGACACTTAGCATAAGAGGGAACTTGTTGAATTGCATCTAAAAGAGGAATGTTAATCTTGTCTTGCTTGAAGACTTCCAAAATCTTATCTAATTGAGCAGATTGTTTGTTTGAAGTAAGTCTGTGAGGAAATGGAGCTTTTGGCTTAAAGACTTTTTCAATAGACACATCAGATTGGGGTTTTGAAGGTGGTTCATCGGAGGGTGATGACTCATTAGATTCAACTTCTTCAGGACTCTTGGGATTGGAAGATTGTTTAAGACTAGGATTCAAGAGTAACGGATTTGGTTCAGTTGTAAGCTTATCTTCTGTTTGAGTATTGACACCAGCATGATTATTGAATTGATTACCAGACCTTAGAGAGATAACAGAATTCACATTTTCATGAGACTTTTGATTTGGATGAAATTTGGGATTAATCTCGGGTTGACTAGGAAATCGATTTTTCTCTCTCTCACTGATGGTGTTTGCCAACTGACTAACTTGGACCTCTAGCTTAGATATGGCTTGAGCATTGGAATTTAGCAATTGCCTATCTTGGGTCATAGTGTTCATGAAATTTTGTTGAGATTTGAGCAATGCCTCTAAACTCTTTTCAATGGAAGTAAATCTTTTGTCAGATTCTGCAAAACCAGGAAGATTCAAGGGGACTGAATTTTGATATTGACCGAGATTTTGTGGAGGATATGAGTTAGGATTTTGAGTTGGGTATGGACCAGGATTGGGCTTTTGAAAAGCAGGTTGAGAATTTTGGTTATACTGATTGTATTGACCTTGGTTCCATGAGAAATTTGGATGATTTTTCCAACCAGGATTGTATGTGGATGAATAAGGATCATTCCTAACTCTAGATTGAAACATGGCATTGGCTTGTTCAATTTCAGGACAATTTTCTATCAAATGAGTGGGAGAATTACAGTTTGCACACAGAAACACTTGTGAGGACACCTTGTTGGTTTCTAAGGCTTCTAGACGTCTAGTGAGTGTAGCTAACTTAGCTTCGGTTGCAATAGAATTACCAACTACGTGTACGCCCTTAGATTTTTCAGTTTCCTGACTGGGTTCCCTAGTTGACTCCCACAACATTGTTCTTTCAGCTAACTCTTCAAAAAATTGCCAAGCTTCTTCATCAGTTTTATCCATAAACCTACCATTACACATAGACTCTAACAAGGCAGTGGTTTGGCTATCTAAGGCTTCATAGAGAATTTTACAAAGTCTCCATTTTTCTATACCATGTTGAGGACACTTAGACAACAACTTTTGAAATCTATCAAAATATTTCCAAAAAGGCTCATTTGGATTTTGTTGAAATTGGTTGATTTCATTCCTAAGCCTGTTAGCCTTATGGTTGGGAAAATATTTTTTAAGAAATATAGCAACAAATCCCTCCCATGTGGAAATAGAATTAACGGGTAGACTATACAACCACTGTTTAGCATCTTCTTTTAAAGCAAAGTTAATGAGTCTAAGCCTAATGAAATCCTCACTTAGTTGTTGAAGTTTTTGTAAGGCACACACTTCCTCAAATTCTCGAATGAAAAGATATGGATCCTCTCCCTCTACCCCAGCAAACCTAGGTAACATGCTAATGTTATGATGTTTGATTTCAAAATTGTTTGCGGTTACTGCTGGTAGCACTATGCATGAGGGTTGAGCGGTACGAGCGGGGTAACAACGTTCTTTAAGTGAAACAGCCATAATGGTTGTTGGAATTTCTACTTCTTTTGACTCAATTTTAGTGGGTGAAGAGAAATCGAGTTGTCTTGCTATTCCAGGTAATGAAAGGTCGGATTGTCTCACTAATCTAGATGTATTATCTCGAACCCAAGTACTTTGCATACAAGAGAAACAATCAACTAAGCACGTAGCAGACAAGAGCTATAAGTAAACACCCAAGAAGATGGAAAATCAAAAGAAAAATCTATCTTATCCTAAAAAAAATCTAGACCTTGCTCCTAACAATAAGATACTACTAAAAGTAACAGCTCAAAAAGCATTCGTCGTGACTGGCCAGGCAGGAGGAAGCATTGCCAAGAGGCTAACCACCATTCTAGGCACCAGTCTAAAGGCCAGGTAAGCTTTCGCTAGTCCTAGACACCACCGAAAAATACTTAGTGATTTGTTCCTCCCAGATTCTCTTCCTAGTTGAGCGCGATATCCTAGGGGCTAACGTCTAATTAATTTTATTAAGGAAAGGGAATGCAAGATGAACGAATTAGTGATTTGTGGGCCAAGGAAAGAGTGATAAAATCCCTCACCTTATCTTGAAATTGGGTGGCGCCCTTAAGATTGATTTAATGATGCAACACACAAAGAACGAGAAATAAACACTTATGGATGCAATACACTATGTGTTCTATTCTAAATTGTACGTACCTCTTTCCTCCAGCAATCACCACAATTGTATAATATGGAAAGCGATAAAGACAATAAAGAAATCTAGATGATGTGCTCCTATGTGAGAATGAATGATGCAACAATTTGGTTTTTAACAAATAACTAACTAATATTTTTGGATTTTTCAAATATTTAATTTTTTTGTGTTTTTCAATAATGGATGGAAAGAAAACAGAGAGAGGTGATACGGAATACCGAAAAGCGCTTCCAAAAATTTCACAAGAGACGACGAGGCCTTCTAGCAATCTTCTTGTCCAAACTTTCCTCCGCTTCACTGTCCCTAAAAGACAAACAATGCAGAACAAGAAACTAATCCGAAGAATTAAATATCAAGGAGTGAAAATTACCAATAATCCCCGGCAGCGGCGCCAAAAACTTGATGTGTAAAAATAATGTAAACTGCAAGCGCACAGTGTTCAGTTGTAGCAATCACAGATCGATCCACAGAGACTATGTATTTTCGAAACCCTAACAATTAACTCAGGCGAACTAGACAAATAAGATTTGAGTTGAGATTTGTTTAACCTAATTAATAATTAAAATCAAATAAGGAAAACCTAGGAATCCGAATCCATTAATCAATCACAATTAATATCAACTCACCCTAAAATCAATTCTCTTTCCTTCACAAATAAGATATATCAATTAACGAGACAAGCATATACTATGAAACTTGTTATCTAACAATAACCTATCAAAACTTCATGGAGCAAGCATAGGCTATGAAAAATAAATCTGGTAACAATAATATATCAAAATCACTTTGTCAATTGAACAATTAAGCACCAAGGAAAATTATGAGAACCAAATAATAGGAACAAGAAGATATCAAAAATAATTAAATTAACTTCATCTTCATCCTAGGGCAAGAAATTTAGCTAGACATGATTATAAAATTAACAAAACAATTATGAATGAAGCACATAATAACAATAATAAAACAAAGTGATATAATGTAAATACTATTAATAAACTAATGATATGGCTACGTGGGCAATTAGTAGAAAAAAAAAAATATATAAACAACTAACCACTAACTTGAATATACGTGAATGGCAGGAAAGTTTGTTAATAAATTAAACAATTAAACTAACTAACCTGACGAAAAGAGAGATTCAAACAAACTTAATAAAACACGTGCTAGATAACTAAACTGAATTTAGAGAAAACAATGATATAATCTAATAAAGAAAACTTAGCAGAGTATTGCCGGATAATAGCCAATGACGAAGTAAAAACATAAAAACAATTAACTATCAAATTCTAGGTGTCTCAAATACAAGAGAGGAGATCTATATTTATAGGAAAAATAATGGGCTTGGGCTCTTTGACTACAAATCGGATTCTGGAAATATTTCCTCAATTCCTTTTTCTTCTCCGATAAGTTTTCCAATTTTTCTCCAATTTCCTTTTGACTTCAAGTATTTCCATCTCCTTGCCTTTTTCACCTTTTTCTGCTTGAAATATGATTTTATTTATTTTCCTACAAAACAAAAGAAAACAATTTATTAAATAATAAAATTACGAAAACAAACATAAAATAGGTATTAAAAATGTATTAAATTATGGACCTATCACCTCCAGATAGAGAGATTGAATTTGCGATAGACTTAGTACCAGGCGCGGAGCCAGTATCTAAGGCCCCTTACAAAATGGCACCAGTTGAGATGAAGGAGTTGGCTAATCAACTGCAAGATTTGCTAGAAAAAGGAATTATTAGACCCAGCGTTTCGCCGTGGGGAGCACCAGTATTGTTTGTCAAGAAAAAGGATGGAAGCATTAGATTCTGTATAGACTATCGGGAGTTGAACAAGCTGACCATTAAGAACAAGTATCCGTTACCCCGAATAGATGATCTGTTTGACCAGCTGAAAGGAGCGGTACATTTTTCAAAGATTGACCTACGGTCAGGATATCACCAACTGAAGATTAAACCAGATGACATACCGAAGACAGCCTTTCGAACAAGGTATGGGCACTATGAATTTTTAGTAATGGCGTTTGGACTAACAAATGCACCCGTAGCTTTCATGGACTTAATGAACAGGATTTTCAAGAGATATTTGGACAAGTTTGTAGTGGTATTCATCGACGACATTTTGATATACTCAAAGACAGAAGAAGAGCATGCAAACCATTTACGGATTGTGTTGGAAACATTGAGACAGGAAAGACTATATGCGAAGTTTTCCAACTGTGAATTATGGTTGAGAGAAGTTCAATTCTTAGGACACGTGGTGAGCAGCGAAGGCATCAAAGTTGATCCCAGCAAAGATAGAGGCAGTGAAAGATTGGGAGAGACCAAGGACACTGACTGAAGTCAGAAGTTTCTTGGGATTAGCCGGATACTACCGGAGATTTGTGCAAGATTTTCCGAAGATAGCTACTCCAATGACCAAGCTGACAAGGAAAAGCGAACGATTCATATGGAACGATAAATGCGAAGAAAGCTTCCAAGAGTTAAAGAAGAGACTAACTACGGCACCGGTATTGATGTTACCAGACGATCAAGGTCAATTCGTAATCTATAGTGATGTGTCGTACAAAGGATTGGGTTGCGTACTTATGCAACATGACAAGGTGATTGCTTATGCGTCAAGACAGTTGAGGCCCCACGAATAGAAGTATCCTACACATGATTTGGAGTTAGCAGCGATTGTGTTTGCTTTGAAGATATGGAGACACTACTTGTATGGAGAGAGATGTGAAATTTACACCGATCATAAGAGTTTGAAGTATATCTTTACTCAGAAAGAGCTGAACATGAGGCAACGAAGATGGTTAGAACTAATCAAGGACTACGACATTTCTATCAACTATCATCCCGGCAAGGCAAATGTGGAAGCAGATGCACTGAGTAGAAAAGAGAGATTAAATACACTGACGATGGCCAAAGAGTTATACAAGGAATTTGAGAAGTTAGAGATCGAAGTAAGTATTCCGAAGGATGCGACGGAAATGATTTATACCATGATGTTTCAACCGGAATTGTTGGAGAAGATACGGAAGTGCCAAGAGCAAGTTATGAATGATGATGTGAGTAAGATGACAGGTGAGGAAATATGTAGCCAACCGGACGACAAAGGGATCTTGAGATTTGTTTCTCGGATATGGGTACCTAATGTAGCGGAACTGAAAAATGAAATTTTGCACGAAGCGCATAACTCGAAGTATTCAATTCATCCAGGGAGTACGAAGATGTATCGAGATCTTAAGACGAACTTTTGGTGGCCAGATATGAAAAGGGAGATTGTTGAATGGGTGAGTAAATGTTTTACATGCCAAAGAGTCAAGGCGGAACATCAGAAACCAAGTGGATTACTTCAACCATTGGAAATTCTTGAAAGGAAGTGGGAACACATTGCGATGGACTTTGTGGTAGGATTACCTAGAACGAAGGCTAACCATGATGCCATCTGGGTTATTGTGGATCGATTGACGAAATCTACGCATTTTCTTCCGATTAACGAGAGATTCTCGCTAGATAAGTTAGTTCATATTTACATAAAGGAAATCGTAGTACGGCATGGAGTTCCAGTATCGATAGTGTCTGATCGAGACCCTCGATTCAATTCAAGATTTTGGAGGAGTTTTCAAGAATGTTTGGGCACCGAGTTAAGAATGAGTACGGCTTATCACCCGCAGACAGACGGTCAAAGCAAAAGAACAATTCAGACTATTGAAGATATGCTTAGGACATGTGCACTTGACTTTAAAGGCAGTTGGGACGATCATCTACCCTTGGTGGAATTTTCATATAATAATAGTTTTCACGCGAGCATCGGAATGCCACCTTATGAAGCTTTGTATGGACGAAAGTTTCGATCTCTAGTGTATTGGGAAGAACTTGGTGAACGGAAGATGATAGGACCAGAACTAGTGCAACAAACAAAGGAAGTGATTTAATTGATTCAAAGAAGATTGATAACAGCTCAGGACCGACAGAAAAAAGTATGCGGATCTAGCCAGAAAGGATGTGGGATTCAAAGAAGGAGAGCAAGTGTTACTAAAGGTTTCACCGTGGAAAGGATTAGTTAGGTTTGGAAAGAAAGGGAAGTTGAGTCCGAGATATGTTGGACCTTTTGAGATTTTGAAGAAAGTGGGCAAGGTAGCTTACGAGTTAGCATTGCCGCCGCATATGCAGCACGTTCATAATGTATTTCATGTATCTATGCTTAAAAGGTATCGACCAGATTCGAATCATGTAATAGAGTATGAACCCATAGAGGTCCAGGCAGATTTATCTTATGTAGAGCGACCGATTCAGATATTGGATCGTAAGGAGAAAGTACTAAGGAATAAGACAGTAGCGTTAGTGAGAGTTTTGTGGAGGAATCCTAAAGTAGAAGAGTCTACCTGGGAGTTAGAAAGTGAGATGTTAGAGAAGTATCCCCAGTTGTTTCCTTGATCTGATTCTGAGGACAGAATCCTATTAAAGGGGGAAGGATGTAATATCCGTGAATTTTATTATTTGATTAAATGATATATTTAATATAAAAATATTTATTGTGGGGTATTGGAGTATTATTAAATGATAATTATTGTGTGATTTTGTGCCAAATGGTGAGTCGAAAGCCCCTTTCAAATATTTCGTCATTTGGAATTTTCTTCAAATCCGAGCCACGTCTTGATAATTTAAGGGCCCCGTTGGAATTTCGTACATTAATTATTATCTCTTCGTCTTTCGTATTCGAATCATTATCGGGAGAGATATTCGTATCATTTCATTCCTACCTATTTGATTCTGCAAGAATAATTCGTTTTGTTCAAAAAGGAAAAAATTGTTCCGAACCCTAATTGCTTAAGGGGACGGATATATCGTTTTATATCAATATTACATTTGTTATAGCCCCAGTATTCTGAAGCATTAGTTATATAATGATATATATATCAATTGGATGATCATCAACTTTTTTTAACTTATTATTCCTCGTAAAACGTGTTTTTAACCTAATTAGGGTTTTTAAACGATCTAGTGGATCTATATCGATCCAAAATGTTGTTTGGGGTATTATTTTTCCAAAAATATAAAAAGACGAATCGTACCTTGAAACTCATAGAAATCTGCAGTTAACTATCCAGAAATTTAAAATTCCGGAATCGTGTTCTTCGTGTTCTTGAAGATTAATCCATTCGTTCAAGGTGTTATTGAAATCCAAATCTGAAGTTCTTGTACTCAAATCAAAGCTCTTGATCTCTAGTTTCAGAATCTTCCAACCTCATCATCATCTGGTAAGATTTCGATTTTATATGAATTTTTCAACATTCGAATTAAAATTAGGGTTCTTGGTCGATTTGGGGATTTTCATTCTGTTGATTCTCCATTCAATTGGTTGCTTCTAACATGTTCCTAGGGTTCTAATTAGCAAGAATCCATGATTTAATTTCGTGTTTAAGTTCAATTTAGTCGGGTTTGATTTTCGGATTTTGACCCGAATTCTTATTTTGAATAGTCCATTCTTGATATTGATCTGACATTGATTATGATATGGGGCTTTGATTTTGTGAGTTAAAAGCGTTATTTTGACATATTAATCTTCGAGTTTCATGTAGAAATAGAGGAGATCGGGTTTCCGGCCGGAGTTTTTCCCGACGGTTACTTTGACCGGATTCTGGGCTCGATTCCGGCATGGGACAAAGATGTTTTTGTGTGGGTTGTGTTTGTCTTGCAAAGGCGAACAAAAGCCCTATTGTTTTGGTAGTGTTTGATCGGGAATAAAGAATTCCGGTCGCCGGACACCGGCCGGATTCTGGAAAACCCAGAATCCGGTGGGTTGTTCTTGGTGACCCGGATTTGTTCTTCCCGACCCGTTTACCCGAAGTTTGACCCGGTTTCAATCTTCAAAACCCTAATTCAATTTGTGAAAACTGTTTTTGGATTTTATTTTTAAATTTAATTCGAAAATAGTTTAAAAACTTAAAAAATCATATTTTTATTTTAAAAATATATTTTAATGTCAGAAAAATTCTGGAAAATTATATTTATTATTTTAAATCCGAAAATTGATTAAACTTAATTATTTTAATTATTTTTAATTAATATTTAATTTATTAATTAATTGGTTATTTCTTTTAATCAATTAATTCTTAAAAATTAATTATTAATTAGATTTAATTAATTAAAAATTCAGTTTAATTATTTTTAAGCCTATTTATTTATTTAAAAATAGTTGGAGTATTTAAAGAATGACAATTAATTTTATTAATTGATTTATTTGCATTTAAATGTTTATATTGGATTTAAAAATCCGAGTTTTGATTTAAAAACTAATCGTGACTTATTTAAAATTCAAATAAGTTTTGTATGATGTTTTAAAAATGTTTATAAGTGCTATATGGTTCATATTAATTGTGTGTTGTGTTTTATAGTCTGTATATGCCCGTACTAGGGCAAATATCTGAGTTTTAAATATCGTAAATCATACCGGACGTCCGATACGTAACCAGTTACTTGTTTAAATATGATTATTGATTGAATAAGTGTCGAGAGTAGAACGAGAATAGTTAGACTTATTGTGATGAGTTGTTTAATTATAGAACCGAGTTCCCGGAGCAAGGGAAAGGTAGAGTGAGCAGAGTCGATCCGACAGCAGCTTAGACCAGGCAAGTATATGCGCCTTTACTTGTGATAAAATTTATTATTGTCTTGATTACTTGAATACCGTTATCCCCAGAACAATTCAAATTATCAATCTTTTCACCGCATTTGGACAACTAATTCCACTTCCTTAGAGATTCTTGATTCTTTGATTTGATCTGGATCGGAAACCCTTATTTCCAATTCACTTGATTATTGTTTACCACCATTTGGTTATTGTTTATCATCCTTTGATTATTATTGACAACCATTGATTATTTGACTTCCATCTTGACTATTGATTACGGTCATTGATTATCGATTACCAATCTTGATTTCTTTACTGAATGAGTACACTGTACCATTGAAATTATTCCACGATTCTTTCTCGATCTTCATTTGATACTGAGCAGTTGAAGCTCTTTTGCAATTATTATACATTGAGTTTATCTTATTGAGCATGTTATTGTTTATACCCTATGATAGATTTGGCTTGTTTTTAAAATGGACCAGTAATTGGTCGGGCCATATTTATGGTCGGAATAACTTAAGGCCCAGTTTGGCCTAGGATCCAGTAGAGGACTATGCTATGAGCTAGTCCGGGGTTGATGCGTGGCTGGCCAGCAGCACAACCTTTGATTTAAATAAAATGTATAAGACAAATTCTAATTCTTTTTCTTCAATTGTTATTGATACAGAGCATGTGTTAGCTAAATATTGTTGATTCTGATATCATAAATTCATATCCTTACAACTGTGATAGAAATGATTCATATGATGTTTGCTGAGCACTTTTGGCTCACTCTTGCTTGTTGTTTTCTAACCCTATTCTAGTGAAGCGAGAGTATGAGTCGGCATATCATGACCGATAGTTCACCAGCAGCCAGAAGAGCCCCTCGAGTCATTGTCATTGGCAGGGTAGTTGTTGTTTTGATTTTCTAGATTAGATGTCTAGATTTGAACTTTAGTTGTGATGTAATAACTCTGATAAAACTGGTATTGTATTAATAAAGGATTGTAGTAGCTTGTGTTCATTGCCATAATCTGGATGCGGTCTTGGTTAAAGGGTATTTGTGTCTTTATATATTATGCATGTGTTAAATAGTGTTCCGTTGGTCGGATGACTCCTCAAATCTATACCCCGGGTTTGGAGGGCGTCACATGTAGGATTTAAAGCACTTGATGACCTTTGAAAAATAGTAGGCTGAGAGGAAGTGTGAGGTGAATCTGAAACTGCACCTAGAAAAGAGTTAGGAGTATGACTTCCCTGCTTCTGTTTTTCATCTTGTTTAATATGTGAAAAAGCATGTGACAAACTTGGTAGTTGACTCATCATTAGTACTTGTCCTCTAGCCACTGCATAACTGTCATTTAAGCCCATAAGGAACTGTAAAATCTTCTTCCGCTGTTCTCTTTCTTCTTGCAATTTTGCAGAACCACAAGTACAACCAAGCTTACAGCCATTAACTGATTCCAAAACCGAGTATTCATCCCAGAGATTCTTGAGTCTGTGATAATAGAGCTCAACTGATTTATCTCCTTGTTCCAAGGCATGAATATCCTTGAGGACTTGATAAACTCTATGTCCATTTATACTAGAAAATTGACCATTAAGTTCATCCCACATTTCTTGAGCTGAAGTCACAAAATCCATACCATTGCTAATTTCTTCTGAAACAATATTCAATATCCAACTAATGACCATGTCATTGACCCTATCCCATTGAGATCTAAGTGGTGAACTAGACTCTGGTTTAGGATATGTGCCATTAACAAGTCCAAGCTTGTTTTTAGCTGACAAAGCAATAGTGATTGACCTTTACCAAGGTCCATAGTTTTCTGTTCTAGTAAGTTTCTTAGCTATGAGAACAAGTCCTGGATGATCTATATTTTGCAGGTATAAAGGATGAAGGTTTGACTCTACTGATACTTCTTCAACAATCGGGATATTTTGATCAGTTTGACATTTTTCTCCATTATTACTACTTTCGCCATGATTCTAATTTGAAACAGCATGAGCATTTGAAACTTGAGGTTTAATTGAACTATTATGACCTAACATGATGTCGAAATTGCTCAAAAAACGACTGAATCACAATCGAATCACCAAAACAATATAACAATCTCTAATATCAATCAAACTAAGCAAAAACAACGCAATCACCGATGTAATTCATCATCTTCAACAATTTTGATCGAAATTTCGCAAGAACACATACGAAAAGTACAGATTAATCGTGGAAAAATACAATAAAACCTAAAGAATAATCGAGAATCGAGATGGAGAACGCTATGAATTCATGAAAAAAAAGCAGATCTTGATTCTCTTGGCTCTGATACCATATAAACTTGCATATTCACATTATATGTAGAATATAGTTAGAGAGAGAAGCATTGTGTATACTGTAAATTGTAACTAACTGAATTAAAGAAATTAAATATACAAGAGCTCTAGCTTATATACTAGAGTAGTTTTGTCTATGCATACAGAAAACTATATCTAACAGAATGTCAGATGTATTACAGCTGGAGCTTTGACTATGTTGACTTATAACTAACTAAAAGCTACTGATAGCTTCTTTTGTATATTAGACTCAATATTATCTTTAAATTTAAAATAAAACATCCATCTGACTTGAATTTGATGTAAACAAGCACGCAGCTCTAATTGTTGAGTAACCAGCTCATCTAAAACCTTAAGGTGTTAGAGGAAGGCACTTTCCAGGATCTTATATTATTCTAACACTCCCCCTCACTCGAGAGCCCATTTTTTATTGGGGGTGGTAGGGAGTCGAACCTGAGTCCTCCCGCCAGCCTGAGCTCTAATACCATGTTGAGTAACCAGCTCATCTAAAACCTTAAGGTGTTAGAGGAAGGCACTTTCCAGGATCATATATTATTCTAACACTAATTGCTTCAGCTTTGGTCATACCCGGCAAACTAGCTATCTCAGAAAGTAACCTTTTCTTTTGTTCGACAACCTCTATTTCTCGATTCTGCGTAGAACTCATGGCATTTTCTTAGCAGTCGGAGGTTGTGTAAGCCCATCATCATCACTATTATCATTAACAAGGTTCACAATCTCCTCAAGATTTTTGAAAGAGTCATCTGGTAATTTAGATGCAATTCCATTAGCTCTATCGTCACCAAATACATGATCTAGCCTGTCAAGACAAGGAAAGGGAGTTCTCCGTAATCCTCCGGCTTTTGGGTGATTCTGGGAAAATCAATATGCACAGTAGTAAAAGATTTTTTAGATACGTAGATGCATATCAAGATATTTAAAACTTAATTACCTTGACAAAATCGGCAAAAGATTGTTTCTCACATTGTACCATTTTTGTCTTATCATCCCATTGGAAGCCTAATGTTTTGTTTACCATTTCAGAAACAACAACATACTTGTCTTTGAACCATTTTACTTTTGAATCGATATGAGGAAGAGCTTTTATACCACAATTAGGAAACTTGTTCTTCATCTATACCTCCAAGTGATTTAAACATCCATCCTTAAAACCTCCTTCACCTTTCCATTGTCGGTCAACACTCATATCTAAGAAGAAATCAATTAAAGCTTCTTCTTCGTCATTTTTACAAAATCATTTATTTTTTTCCCTTGCAACAAGAGGAATCTGACTATTTTCATCCATCCTGAACAATATCCATCCAAATATCTTTAATTTAAATGTTATCAATTATCAAGACCACATTTATTCAACTGACAAAATATAGCGTTCAACATTAAAATATTAAAATAAAAATGTAAATACTAAAAGTAGATAACAAAGATAAAATTCCAAAATCCCTTTCTAGCTCTCCATGGGTTAAATAAATTCTATGCTAGTTCATTTCTAAGAGCAGTCCAAGCATTTGATGATTGAACAAGAGTTATGTATTGAACTTCATCATCCTCGCTATTATTGTCATCTGAATCATCGTTAACCGTTAAATTTGTAGACATGTACTTTCGATTTATATTATGTAGTATAGCACATGTTGATACTATACGGGTTTGGATGCGAACTGGATAAAAAGCAAGACTTCTTAGTATGCCTCACCTTCCTTTCAAAAAGCCAAAACTTCTCTCAATTACATTTCTTGCTTTACAGCGTTTCATATTAAAGTACTCCACTGCACTTGCTGGTTGACGATCTTCCCATACTTTTAAGTGATAACGGTGTCCTCTAAAAGGTGATAAAAATCCCTCACAATTAGTATAAACAGCATCTACCAAGTAGTAACAACCTTGAAATACAACAACATGAATTAGTGATGACTTTGATGAAGTTGTTTGATTTTTTAATTAATATTTGAAATTACCTTGAGGCACTTTTAAACCATTAGGCCTAGAAATTGCATCTCTTAGAACACGACCATCATGTAGAGAACCCTCCCAACCGGGCAAGACAAATATAAATTCCATATTTGGGTTACATACACCTAAGACATTCATTGCAAGGTTGCCTTTTCTTGTTCGATATCGTCCTTTTTCCTCATTTTTCACATGAACACTAACAAACGTACCATCTAGGGCTCCTAAGCAATTCTACAATATACAAATACAAAGGTTTATATACTTAGATGTAAAATAATATACTTTTTCAATTAAATAGTTCAATTAAATATTATAAGATGTACCTTGAAACAGTTCCATCTATTGGACTCACATTCCTCTGTTATTGGAGTAGGCTTTTTCATTAAATGATGATGTAACTTTAGAACCGCAAGGAGGCAAAGGTTGAATTGTCTACTCACACTTTCTCCACTTCCATGAAAATAAGTTGCTACTGACCTATTTTTCTTATGATGATCCAATGTATATAAAAACATAGCTAAATTTTTTTCTAAACTCGTATTTCGAGTACCCCTTGATCCACCTATGTCCCTGACCATCTCACAAAGTGTTTCTCCTTGAGTATTGCAGAAGGGGGGGTTGAATGCAATACTGATAAATTTCAATCTATGTTTCAACAAATAAAACTAAGATTAATGTTTATCAGTAGAAGAAATGCAGACACAAGTAGTGTACTCACAAAATAAATGTTTTATTTATTTTGCAAAGCATTACTACAACCTTGAGAAAAGTGTGTCTTTCTCAAGCTTCAGTTCTTCTCCGGATTCTCAACATAGAATGAGAGATAGTCTAAGTATACAAAACCCATCTCAGTCATCACGGGTTTGTGGAGCTGCTGTCATAATCTTGTGGCAGCTCCTTAAAATTTGCACACCCATGTGACTTACCTAAATTGCTATACAAACAGAGTTATCAGAACATAAAAAACAATCTAGATACATTCTATATTTAGCTAACACAATTCCAGTAGATGTTGATTTATCATACTCTCAAATTAGTAAGCTTTGTCTTGTTGTCTCTTAAGCTTCTGTTGTAGTCTTTACAGGCCTGATATAGTGTTGGGATACTGCAGCACGCCTGTTTCTTGAACATCCAAACTGTCACATGTTTGACTGGGTAGATCCCCAATTCAACATTATCTCTTTGAGACAGTATCCTGCACTTCCAAGTTTGCTGTCACAATAATGCGCTTTTGGTGACAGTATGAAATCCCCGCAATAGATGTTGTTAGGAGTTCCAAACTTGTTGTCAAGAGTATACAAGGTTGTTGTCTCAAGGCTTCCGCCAAAGTTGCTGTCAGAGTGAATATGATGTCATGACTTGAAACTTGTTGTCCTCTTGTAACCTTACTGCCAAAGATATGACAGTAACTTTTATTCTTGTTGTCGACCTGATGTATTCCTTGAGGCTTGAACAAATGATTGAACTTCTTCCAAGATTTACAAACAATTCTATTACAGCAAATTAATTGGCTACAAGAACATACTCTGGCTGTGACAGTATGTTCTACTTAATAAAATTAAGTATTACTAAATACGAAGTTAAGTTTTCTCTAAGTTATCACCCATAAATCCTAACAATCTCCCCCAATTTGTTTTTATGGACAATAACAACAAATTTACAATCAATACATGCTGACAACTTAACTAACAAAGATCAGAATAACTACAAACATAATTGCTCCTGTATGATTGAGCAGATATAAGAGATTTTACTTAGTTTATGCTTGTGATCTTCTTTTCTGCTTGCTTCTCCCTCTCTTCTGAGAGCTTCTGCTACACATCTCCTGAGACCATCCACCATAGATATTTCCATCGGAGAGAGTGCATCATCTTCAATCTCATCAATGTATTGTTGAGCTGTTCTAGAGTTGACCTGCTGAGCATCATTGAGATCCATCCACATTTCTTGACCAAAGACATAGATTCTGAATTTTAGTGTGCCTTGATCAAGCTTGAACCTTCTTCCAGGAAATGCATTTAGGGTTGTCCTCCTTGCCATGTCCATCTTTGAGTCTTCCCCTTTCCTTCTCTGAAGAATATCTTCAAGTTCAAAGGAACACAGCAATTCTAAATGATGAGTTGATCCAGTCACCATGTGAAATAAGTCTTTCAGTACACTGATCTTGAGCTTGTGGAAGCTGTCCAAATAAATTTATTCCTTTCCTTGCTTGATCCTCAAAGGACTTTCTAGTACACAGGGTTGAAAATTTGGTTCTTCACTCTTCGTTTTGTTCAAATTCTTGTATCTACTCAAGAGTTCAGCTTCCATTTCCTCAACAGACTGATCAGGTGCAGCTTTGGCTGATCTTTCTTGACTTGGTCTGGCTTGCTCTTCTTCTGTAGAGAGATCATCTTCAATGTCGATTATTTCTTCATCAGAGTACTCTAATAAGTTAGCAATATCAGCATCATCATGCTCTATCAAGTTCCCATGTTTCTGATAGAATTCTTCATCTCTTTTAGCTTTATACATCAGAATATGTTCCATGACTTTGTTGGGTATATTTTCATAACTTAGCAGTAGATTTACCAATCTCTCTAAGATGAAATAATCAATTCTCCTTGTGACTTTCCATTTTGTGAGTGAGTAGTCTTCATTTACCACATATGAAACAAGTTCCATATTAAAGTCATTATCAACCTTTACTGATTTTGATTTACCATACCAAAGGACATACAGGCTTGCTTCATTGTTATCATCCAACTTCACTTCAACATCCTTGATTTCTAGAGCCTCTTTTCTCAGCATGTCAAAACTGTTGTAGGGTTTTGTTTGGATTGGTTTCTTCAGTTTCCTGCCAAATCCTGTAGCCTTTTCTTTCCCTGGGTACTTTGTTTTTCCTTTCTTTGCTCTAGTGGTCTTCGCAGTTTCAGGTTCCTATCTAGAAAACCAAGCCTTAGCTAAGGATTTTGTCCTTTTAGGCTTGACTGCTTGCTTGGTTTCATCCTTGACAACATCCTCCACGACGGTGTCTTTTCTGACAGCATCTTTCTCGACAGTGTCCTCCATGATAGTATCTTTGCTGACAGCATCTATCATGATAGTATCTTCCTTGACAGCTTCTTTGGTGACATCATCTTTTTCAGCATTGATATTGTCAAGTGCACACCTTAAGATGTTTGCCTCCAAAGCTTCAATTGTTTCAAATTCCTCCTGTTCTGTAGCACCAGCATCTTTCTTGTCTTGTACATGAGCTTCTTCTTTACTTTCATCCTGGGCTGGATTGACAGCTTTTTCAGCAGATGTTCCACCAGCATTCCTTGCCACACCTGATCCTCCACTTCCATCCAACTCATCATCATCATCAAGAGAGTCATCAAATGCACATCTTTTACCTTGATCAGTTCTCTTGACATTGGCTTTAGAGATTAACTTCTTTATTTTAGAGTTGTGCTTCTTATCTCTCTTTGCCAGTAGTTTGTTAATTGCTTTGACATCTTGAACTCTCTCCTTGTTGATCTTAGAGTTGAGAATCATATTTAGCACCTTCATTATTGACTTTGTCTCCATTCTTGATGTGCCCTTTAGATTCAAATATGCACACTTCAGGTCACCATCCTTTGAGACAACTCTGTAGTAGACACTGAATGGATTAAAGTACACCTCTGGAAGTTTATCTGAGATTAATTTCTGGATCTGCATCTGCAAAATATCATTGAAGGATGTGTGGTTTGCTTTTATCTTGGACTTCATTATACTCAACACCTTTGCTGGAAGGTTCTGCAATAATTGCATAGTGATAAACATGGATATTACTGTATCCAAGTACACATCAATGGCCCATCTTCTTTCCTCATTGATCTTCACACACACTCACAATCTTTTTCATCAGTAATAATGAGGTGTTGGTTAGGGTTCTACTTGGCTCCCTCATTACCTCCTCAATTATCCTGTTGAATTCTTCATCTTGGTTGTGCAGTGTGTTTTCCCTGTAATCCACCATCAAGGCGTTTGCATCTTCCTGATCAATTTCAGTTCCTTCAGACCATAGGATTCCTGATATGCAATGTTCAAGCATTTTCCCTTTGCCTTTCCCCAACTTATTATGTTCCTCATTTTCTCTCCACGGCTTTTGTAATGCGGTTTTCTGAGGTTGAGGAGTTGGCTCTCTTACTGATACAGGATGAAGTATTGGTCTTTTAGATTTTGATTTTTCTTGCATTTCCTCCAATGCTTCTTTAGACATCAGTACTTTCTCCCCATCAATTACATATTCAAATAGGTTGCCAGTTCCACTTGCATGTTGGTCTGCAAATTACTCCCCCTTTCTTCCTGACTCCCCCTTACTCCCAGACTCCCCCTAAGATACAGGCACTCCTTTTGCTCCACCACTTTGCTCTTTGACAAATTCTGATCTTTCCCTTTTCTCCCCCTTAGGTAAGTTGACAACATCAATTTGAGCAGATAAAGACTGAATGGACTGTTGAATTCCAGCAAATCCAGTAGCTACCAGGGTAGATAGAGGCTTCCATAGATTGGCATCTGTTCTCCAGGGCTTCCAGCCTTATGGCAGTTTGAGTAGAGGGACCACCAGTTCTAAACCTTTTTGGAGGTGAAAGAAGAGAATGGGGCATGGAGGCTAAGGGGTTTCTCACACTCTCATGGTTTTTCTGAGTGATCTCATCACTCCTCACTGTTGAACTCTCAAGGCCTAATGCCTGATAAGTGTGGGCTCCCTCAATTGCACTCTGGACATGCTTAAGTCCCTCTCCTTTTGCCAGCTCATTTGACTGCCCCTCATTTGTTAGCTCACCTCTCTGTTCTTTTATCTCTCTTTTCTTTTGCACTCCCTCACTCATCCTAGATGCATGGGTATGAACAATACTTACATGAATTGAAAAAGTGGGTTTAGAATGTACCTTGATATACTGAGAGAGTAGCACATCATCATCAGAGGCATCCTCAATAAGAACTGCATCATAATTAGGCTGTGATGAGGGGACAACAACTTTTCCAGAAATGTTACTGTCAACTGAAGGGATGACAGTAGGTTTGACTGCATCTTGGACAGCAGGTGTGGTTGTGGTAGTAACTGTGACTGCATCCTTGACAGTAGGTTTTTCTGTGACAGCAACATTTGTAGTGTCTTTGACAGCAACTGAGGTTGTGACAGCACCTTCCCGAAGGTAAGATGCTCCTTGGAGGTTGAACAAGGTACTGGCTTTTTCAATTTCTGGCAGAATTATACCTTGTTCTAGCTCAGTGTTTCAAAAAGTGGTTTCCATCTCACTTTGAGAAATGGGTTCTTGTGGACCACTAGATGGGGGCTCATCCATGATAGGAGATGGATGATCAAAACCTGAAGGGTTGGGATTGTTCCCCTCTCTAGGTTGTGGAGAAGAAACAAAAAAATGAGTAGGGAAGGAAGAAGGTGAAAATGGAGAAGAGAATATTGGCTGCTCCACAGGGTGAGATTGTGAAGCATCAATGGTTGAGGTGAAATCCTCACTGTGCCCTAACTCCTTTTGTGTTTCTACAAGTGTAGGCTCCTCATGAGGTGAAACATGAGGGTGTGCAGACTTTGTACAGGGTGCCTTGGGAGACAGGCCAGTTTCAATAAATGTCCCTTGTTGAGAAGGAACATCTAGGGAGGTGTTTAGTTCCCTATTTTCCTCAACAGTCTTTTAGGAGACTGCATGGTGGCTGACAGTGGTTTTGATTCTCTTAGCTCTCTTCTTCTTAGGCTCAAGAGGAACCACTGTGGGTTCTGTTTGATTACCTTCCTTATGTGCTGCACTAGGTGCAGGAACTCCCTCAGTACTCTCAGTGCTACCACCAACATCAGCTTCCAAAGGCCTTTTCTTGGATTATAGCAAGGCTTGTCTTTCTCCTTTGGGTATTCTAGAGAACCTAGGCTGAGTGTATGCTGTAGAATGTGGGTTAGCTGAATTTGGATCTAATCCAGCCTCATCCTCAAGAGAGAAGGTCTCATACCCAGAGGGCAATGGGAAATCAAGGTTAGGCACTTGATCAACCATATGTTTTGTGCAGCAATGTGGAATATGTGCATTTAAACTCTGTGAAGTGAGAGTTGTGTGTGTGTTTCTTTTCAAAAAATTGCAAACCTCTGTGCGAGGAGCATTTGTATCAAAATCACATAGAGAATTAATACACATCATTAGAAAGCGAGGATAGAGAGATACCTTCTTACCTATGGCAGCTTTGAGGTGTGCCATGAGTAGTTTTCCAACATCCACCTTGTAGCCATGGACAAGAGAGTGAGTTAACTTCTTAATGTAGGTGGGTATACCATTCCAACCGGTGGTCTTTGTGGAGAACACCTTCACCATGGCATCAAGAATCATGCTCCATTCCTTCCTGAGATACTTCCTGTCCATTTCACCAGATGGGTACCACTTCTTTGTACCCTCTTCGAGAATGGGTCCTAAATACCCAATTTTCAAGAAAAGCTTCTTCACGGTTTCATCAACTGCAAGCTCTATGTAGGTTTTTCCGGGTTCAAGCACAATTCCCAAAGCTACATTGATGCCTTGAATAGTGAGAGTATAATTGTTCTCTTTGATTTTGAATTTGATGGCTGCATTGTCACCATCTCCCTGAGCAATAGCTGACTCCCAAAAAATTTCAATCCTATCTAGGTTGAGAATAGGATTTGAGGTAATAGAATACCCAAGATATGACTTATTCAAGAAAGAAACAAGCCCTTTGAAGTCCTCATCGGCATCATTTGGAGAATAGATACCAGCAAAGTTAGTCTGAGAAATTGATTGCTTGGGGGCCATTGTTGTTAATTGAAGTACGAAAGAATAGAAAGTGAGTTGATTGAGTAGAAAGAAAAATAGAGAAGAAAGTTGTTTTGCTTTGTGGTTGTTTTGTGTCAGTTTTCTTTTTGTCTAATTAACTGTTGAATAAATAGGGTAGCTCATACGTTTTGCTAAAAAAAGGGATAATTGGAATCATGGCTTTACCCAGTAACTCCACCACGTGGGGTGTTCCCTTTATTCTCTGTCTATGTGGAGATTGAGTTAACAATTGTAATGGTCCACTACTTTTGACAGTAACCTGTGCGCTTAAACAAGCTGTCAGTGGCATTTGGTTTGATGACAGTATGTTTTGCTTGACAGCAACCTTGTCGCAAAAACTTATTGTCATCGTTAAGTACATTACAGTATCTTTTAAAACTCTTGATATAATGTTATTCATTGCTGTCAAGAAACTAACTGTCATGGCATATTGTGACAGTTACTTTTCTTGACGACAGTAACCCTTGCGGAAAAACAATTAATTATCGAGAATTTTAATAGATCCTTTCATTAATTTACTTAACTCAAGAATCACCATATCCACATAGTCAATTTAATCAAGAATTTGTATTTATGCACAGTACAGTAATCAGACGATCAACAGAAACACATACCACACAGACTGAAGAAGCATGAAAGAAAATGGGATAAGTTTTATTTATGAAATCACTTTAATAACTGAGAATTACAAATTATGATTTCATGAATTCATTAACTAATCCTAAAACTTCTGAACGAGCTTCTTCTACAGTGCATCTTTCCTGCTTGAGGTGCACTTGAAGTTCTTTCTCTTGTTCTTGGCACTTTCTTTCTTCAGTGGTCTTAACAACTACTTCTTTCCCTTCTTCCTCTTTGAGGGTCTCATCCAACTATTCGAACAACGTTTCCACTACTTCTTTGTGTGAAGACTCACACTGAATCTTGGCCTTGTACTCGATTCCAACTTTATTTTTCATTTTACCTTTTTCTGTATGTGAAACTAATATGGCCTATGATTCAATTTATAGGCATACTAGGTGAGGGGAAGGTAAATGGTCAACAGTTTGGAATACCCATACAGCTACAAAAGATTATAATTAAGAGTTATGTCCTTCACTAAGCCAACAATTAACACACATATAACCAATCAATGCAAATCCCTTGACCAATTTCTCAAACTTTGAGGTCATCCAAGTTAATGACACACAAAGTCTAACTATCAACAATACGACTAGCACTTAATTCAAGTTTAGCAAAGTTATAGCAAGCATGTTGTTGAAAATAAATAGAGACTATGTGGAGAGTAACTTCTCATGACAATAACTTAGAAGCTACTGTCACAAGCTGCATATAGAATTTGAAAATGTAAAAACTAGTAAGTTAACATACCAGATTAAGCATTCCCAATTCACTTACCAACCTGTTAAAGGTGGCTTCATCCAATGGTTTAGTGAAGATGTTTGCAAGTTGCTTTTCTGAGGGGACATAGATCAGTTTCACAGTTCCTCTTTCAGCATGCTCCCTTATGAAGTGATGTCTGATGTCAATGTGCTTTGTCCTAGAGTGTTGAACATGATTGTCTGAGATGGCTATGGAACTAGTGTTGTCACGGAAGATAGGAATGTTGTTTAACACTAGACCATAATCCAAGAACTGATTCTTCATCCACAAAATTTGTGCACAGCAACTTCCAGCTGCAATGTATTCAGCTTCTACAGTTGATGTAGAAACTGAATGTTGCTTCTTGCTAAACCATGACACCGGTCTTCCACCAAGAAATTGACAACTACCTGTTGTACTTTTTCTGTCAATTCTACATCCAGCATAGTCTGAAACAGAATACCTAACTAGATCAAATTTAGTATTTTTAGGATACCAAAGGCCTAGATTATGGGTGCCCTTTAGATATCTAAAAATCCTCTTGATAGCAACTAAGTGTGACTCCTTTGGATCAGCTTGAAATCTTGCACATAGACATGTAGCAAACATAATGTCTGGTCTGCTAGCAGTTAAATAGAGGAGTCATCCTACCATGCCTCTGTAAGCACTAGAGTCCACTTTCTTTCCCTTGGGATCAAGATCCAGATTGGTTGATGTAGAGATGGGAGTCTTGGCAAGTGATGAATCTTCCAACTTGAACTTTTTGAGAAGTTCCTTGACATATTTAGCTTGACATATGAAGATTCCATCACTTTGTTGAAGAACTTGTAGACCAAGGAAGAATGACAGTTCTCCCATCATGCTCATCTCATACTTGTTTCTCATTAGAGATGAAAACTTTTCACACAGCTTCTCATTTGTAGATCCAAAGATAATGTCATCAACATAGATTTGAACCAGAATGATGTCATTGCCATGATGCTTGTAGATTAGAGTTTTATCTACTATACCTCTAGTAAACTGATTTTCCAATAGAAAGGTGGAGAGTGTATCATACCAAGCTCTGGGAGCTTGCTTTAATCCATAAAGTGCTTTGAACATTTTGTATACAAAGTTATACAATTCAGCATCTTCAAATCCAGGTGGTTGTTCAACATACACCTCTTCCTCCAACTCTCCATTTAGAAAGGCACTCTTGACATCCATTTGGAACACTTTGAAGTTACGGTGTGCAGCAAAGGCTAGAAAGATCCTTATATCTTCAATTCTGGAAACAGGTGCAAATGTCTCATCGTAATCTATTCCTTCCTGTTGACAATAACCTTTTGCAACTAGCCTTGCTTTGTTTCTTGTCACCATTCCACTCTCATCCAATTTGTTCCTGAAGACCCACTTTGTCTCAATGACTGATTTTCCTTTTGGTCTTGGAACCAACTTCCATCCATTGTTTCTTTCAAACTGGTTGAGTTCTTCTTGCATAGTAATCACCCAATCAGAATCCAACAATGCTTCATCAATTGTTTTTGGTTCCATTTGAGACAGAAAACATGAGAACATGCTGTCAGCAGAAACATTGTTCCTTATTCTTACTCCAGAGGAAGGATTTCCAATGATTAGATCATTAGTGTTATCCTTGTTCCATTTTGTAGATCTAGGTAAGTTACTGTTTTGATTTGGTGGATTATCTCCAATTTGAGGAGATGAATCTTCACCAGTGCAGTTGTCTCCACCATGCTCTTCATTATCTCCAGAATCACCCTCAAATTGTAGATTAGTTGAGATGGTTTGTGACTGAGCTGGAGTTTGATCAACATCATTAGCATTGACAGCATCTTTCTCAATATCAACAGTTTGAGTGTAGCTGGGGTCTTCATCAACAATTTCATCTTCTTCCAAGTATCCTTGATTTTCAAACCTATGCCTTCATAGGCTTTAGCATCAAACTTTCCTTTCTTTTCATGGTTGTCCTTCATCATGAAGCACTTACTTCCAAATACATGAAAGTATTTAACAGTAAGTTTTTTTTCAGTTAACAAATGATAGGGAGTGTTTACATGAGTCTTGTTGATTATGGTTCTGTTCTGTGTATAGCAAGCTGTGTTGATTGCCTCTGCCCAAAAATATGTTGGTAATTTTGCATCATGCAACATAGTTCTAGCAGCTTCAATAAGAGTCTTGTTCTTCCTTTCTACAACACCATTCTGCTGTGGAGTTCTAGCAGCAGAGAATTGTTGGACAATGCCTTCATCTTTGCAGAAATTTCCAAGAGAGGCATTTCTAAAGTCAGTACCATTGTCACTTCTTAATATTTGAACTTTGGCATTTGGAGTTCTGTCAAGAACTCTTATGTGATCAATGATTACTTGAGCAACTTCATTTTTTGACTCTAGAAACTTCACCCATGTGTATCTAGAGTAATCATCCACCATTACCAATGCATATCTCTTTCTGGCTAAAGATGGAACATTTACTGGGCCAAAAAGATCCATGTGAATTAGCTTGAGTGGTTCAGTGTTGGTCTTGACTTGCTTTGTCCTGTGCATAGCTCTTCTCATCTTTCCCATTAGACAGTCCTCACACAGTCCTTCTTGACATAATTCCTGTTGAGGTAGTCCTCTCACAAGCTCCTTCTTCATTAGCATATTCATTGTCTTGAAGTTGAGATGAGAGAGTTTCCGGTGCCAAAGCATGCTGTCACCAACAGTGGCTTCACTGTAAAAACAGTAGATTTTATCCTTCTTTGTTGAGCTTAAATCAGCAACAAACAAGCTCATTTTCCTCACTCCTTTGAGAGAGAGGCTTTCATCCTTCTTTTGATAGATGTTGCAAACCATCATATCAAAGTCAACCTTGAATCCGCTGTCACTGAATTGGCTGACACTGAGTAAATTGTGCTTTAATCCATCAGCAAGAGCAATATCATTTATGACAACATTCCCAATTTCTAAACAGCCATATCCCAGAGTGTAACCTTTACTGTTGTCTCCAAAGGTTATGATTGGGCCAGCTTTCCCAACAAAGTGTGATAGCAGGGCTTTATCACCTATCATGTGTCTTGAGCATCCACTGTCAATGATCCACATGACATGTTTTTTTCACTTGCCCTGCAAAACAAATTGTTTTTAGGTTGCATTTGGTACCCAATCCTTGTTGGGTGTTAGGTCCAAAGTATCGTAGAAGGGGGGGGTGGGGTTGAATACGATACTCACAAATTATTCAATTTCGTTCGCGGATTAATCATTCAGTTCTATAACGAAATCAACTACACCAAATCAAACCAAGAGTCGGGGAATATATCGTTTTATAAATATAAACCTCGAAGGGTGCTACAATTTCTAATCCGTAGATTAGCTTCAATGAGTTTAAGGTTACACGAATTCAATACAATGATAGAAATCTGAGCAATATTAATTTCTCTGATAATCTCTCTGGCTCAAACTCTCTCCTCGTAAATTCTTCTGTGAAAATCCTTAACTGAAGAAGACACACTTCTCTCTTAGTAATTGTAGACTTGTTTTTAGAAAAACCATCGAACCAAAAATAATGGAATATTCTTGGCCGTTGGATCTTCATCAACCTGACAACAATGTCACTTATTCACCTGCTTTCAAATAAGAAAACTATCGAATATTTAGAATCAAATTTCCATTCGATGGTTTTTAAATAAAAACTATCGAATGAGAATTTAATTCATGTTAGTTTTCTTATGGATTTCTTGAATTACATTCGATGGTTTTCTAAATATAAAAACCATCGAACTCTTTTCTTGTCTTTGACTTTCAAGAAAAGATTCTGAGCTTCAGGGTGTTTAAGTTTCAGACTGTATCAATTTCTTCTGAGACGATAAAACAACTTGATCTTTTTAAGTGCCGTCAACTAGTGCAACTGGTCTGGTTCACAGATGAATAACACTTCATCAATTCTTCTATGTCTTCAATTCAATGCTGCTGATAAGTCTTTTGTCGTTCTGGTTGCTTCAAATAAATCACTGGAATCCTGTGGTACTAACCCTAAATCATTCACATACTTCTGTAGTCTTGAAAGTCTTGTTTCTATTGCTATCACTGAGGCTTGAACATTTTCATGAACTTCTTTCCGTGACCTGTTTACGGACTTCAAGAATACATACCGTATTTTGATTTTTTTTGAGTTTACCTTTTCTTCTTTGATTCTGGATTCCTGTGCTTCTGTTAATATTATTTTCTGTCGTGTCCTTTGTTGAGTTGTAGTTATCTCTGTTTCATCTTATGTTACATTATGCTTTACAATCTCCCCCAATTTGATTGGATAGAGTTCGACAAGCAAATACCTCGAGGATAACTCAACTAACTAAGTAAACATGAAACTAATTAAAGTAAGATAGCTTAATAATATTAAATGCATTCTGGATCAGATATATATAAATTTCCAGATTTCATAAATCAAAAAACAATAAAACTTTATACATGGAAGTTGCTCCTCTAGACTGAGCTGATAGTTCTTTTGTTCTTTGCTTCTCATCTTCAATCCATTTCAATCTCACCTTCTTCTCTCACAGGATTGGAGTTAGCAGCTTGATAATCAATCACTGATGGATAGTGCAGTGGTTCTCCAGGTTTAAGGATTGCTCCTTTGATGTGTCTTCCAATAAACTCAACCTCTTGTCCCACTCCAGCCCACAACCATGCAATGTTAACATCTTTCTTGTTTAGCTTTGGCATGTTTGGTAGTCTGGGATGCACTTCCAATCCTCTTTCCACTCTCTTCCTATAGTAAGGAACATTCTCCATTAGAAATATTCTCAGAGTGTCTACTGCTTTGTCCTTCTCCGTTGATGAGAATCCAGTGGATCTAAGATACTTCTCAACTGAGATTAGATAGTTTCTTGGATAGTCTCTCAGTTTGTCCTCAGTCAAATAGCAGATTCTGAACAAGTCATTCGTCATGAATCTAACCATTGGAGGATCTTCAGTAATCTCTGGACTGACTTTCATCAAGATATCTCTAACATGCTCACAGAGCAGTTCATTTAACCTTGTAGTCCTTTGTATCTTGATGAGCAACACCTGCAACTCTGTATATGTCCTCTGTTCAAAAAACTTAGTGGAAATCACAAAGGTACCTTTCTCAAGAAAGTTGATCAATATGTTCCAGGCACCGTTTGCTTTAACCCCGGCTTTCAGAAAGATCATAGAGTTTCTCAATGCTGTGATGTAAGTCTGATCTTCAAGATTGGCTTCTTTGATATTCTGAATGATAACTTCCACCTTAGCATTGTCGTTGACTTCTAATCTGTCTTCAACTCCGCAAAAGGTTTTATAAGCCATCTCCCAGTCAGTTCCTGATTTCTTTGCCAGATCCATCATCTTCTTCTTCCTCACTTCACTATACATCTTGAACCTCTTCAGTTTTTCACTTCGCAGAATTGCTTGTTGTTTTTCTTTCTCAGCTTGCCTGACATCTATTGCAGCTCTTTCAGCTTTTACCATCTCCAAGGCAGCTTCTTCTTGTTGTGATAGAGGATTTGCTTCTTCTTCCATATTATCCTCCCAGATAGGATATTCAACAGGCTCTGGATAATATGGCTCATGATGTTCCTGTAGATGCTCATGCATGATTTCCTCAAATACCTCTTCACTATTTCCTTCTTGTACAATGTTCTCAATCCAGTACTGTCTTACCGGAATAGCTTCAATTGTTTCCCAAACTCCCCATCCATCCAGACCTTGCTCCCCACCTCCAACTTTCTCCCCCTTAGTTGAGGAATCCTCGATAAAGTTATCTTCAGCATAAAAGGTAGTAGAAGGACCAGGTTGCTGATTTGAAGGTCCAGGTTGTTGGTTTCTCAGCATAGTCTAGATTGACTGTACCCCGTCACCTTGATTCTCCATGAACTCTGCAATCTCCTTGTTCATCTCATGCATAAAAGCTAGCTTCAGGTCAATGTCATCCAATCTTGAGTTGGTAGTCTTTTCAATATGATCCAATCTCTTGTTTAGCTTAGACTCCACTCTAGAAAGGGTGTTCATTGCATCTTTTACCTTAGCTTGACCATCCCGGATAACCAGAACGTCTTCCTTCAAAGCTTCTTGCCCTTGTGTCAGATAATACACTTCGTTCATGAATCCATCTTTTAGCTCCTTGACGTCCATCCTCAAGTCGACTAGCTCCTCCATTGCTTCCTTCTTCAAGGAGTCCACTGCTTGCTTGGTTCCTGTTATAGTGCCAGATGCACTGCCAATGACCCTGAATGTTCTTCTGGAATCAGCTGCAGCCAAGTCAACCTTCTCTTGAATAGTCTTTAAAGAAGCATTGGCTTGACTAGAGGAGATCCATTGGTCAAAGGAAGGTCGCAGTGGAACCTTGAATAATGGATTTCCTTGTTTGTCTCGAACTGTGATCTCCTTTAGGGTGGATTGAACATGTACTTCTCTTTATGTAGGTAACAGCAAATCATCGATTTGTGGAAGGGTTAGGGTGTCACTCCTCACATTTGGCTCTGGGTGTACACTCAACGTTTCTGTCGGTGTTTCAGTCATTTTACCTTTCCCACTCAGGCCAGGTGTAAGTGTTTTTGTTTCACTCAATCCCTTTTTGCTCATTGTACCTGCAGAAGAAAACACCGTAGCCGTCCTTAAGGAGATCACCGGTGGTGCAATGGGGCTTCGCAAGTCCCTGTCCTTGGTTAAACCAAGTTGCTGATCATCCGTGGATGATATATCCTTTGAAGGATCTAGAGTTTGAATCTCTAGGGGTTAGAATCAGTCTCTATTAACAGCAGAGACCCTGAAACTTCTCTAATAGTCTGTGAAGATTTTACCTCAGTTAACTCCTCAATTGAAATTGATTCATCGTCACCGAGTTGCCAATCCGCACCTACGTCAGACCCTTTACCAGCAGGATCCAGATATGTTCCATCTGGGGAGTTAGGTAATGACCTTTGAGATTTTGCATTTAGGTCAGAACCTTCTCTCGACGTCTGTGAAGACACTTGGTTCTTAGAACCTTCAACCAGTGAACCTGACCGTAATATGGTCGGAACACCAGTTGCTTCCGTCAATTCCTCCTTGCTTGATTGAGCTATAGGTTCAGATATAGCTTTGGTTAGTGTAGCCCAATCAGCATCAGAAAAATCAATAAAGGGCTCTTTGGAAGTTTGAAATAAAGTATCAACAGTTGCCTCGTTTTCTATTCTTCTCCTTTTAGAGGATGGCAGAATTGTTGTTGAAGGGTGTATCTCCTTATGTGGTGCTGCTTTGGCACTATCTCCCTCTACACTCATGGATGTTTGTTTACTGGGTATAGGAGGGGAAGGAGGTTCGTTTATGTTTTCATTTGGCACTTCCAAAGGCTCTGTGACCGTGGTTAGAGATTGTGGGTTTGCAACCTCTTGGTCTAGAATGGCCACTGAGGGCTCTGGATATACATCCATTGGTTGTTATACAGGAGCCATTTCAGGTTGAGGAACATTACCTTCATTTACCTGTTCCCCTGGGGGTAGAAGTGGTAGGGGCACCGTTCTTAGATAATCCGTGAGAACAGTGGGTACCCCTGGAAGATGATTCTTTCTTATCAGAGCGGTTATTGCATTGCTCTTCATCTTCATGCACTCCATGGTCTCCTATTCTGCGAATGTCTCACGTTCATTATCTGTTAAAATATCATTGAGAATTAGCTGTAGGAACCTAGGATAGAAACAAAGCACATCATCCATGCATGTTCTGTCTTCCAGTGGTCCCATGCACAGAATGACTTGATCAATCACTAGCTTTCCTATGTTAATATGCCTATTGTAAGCAATGGCAAACCCTATCTTCTGAAGAAATAAGGGAATACCATGCAGATTTGTCAGCTTGGCAGTAAAAACATGGATAAGGGTATGAAAGAAGAAGTTCCATGGCTTTGTCAGGTAATGCTTAAGGAACTCTCCCACAAAGAAGTTTGGTTGTTGACTTCTAATGAGAGTGAAGAAAACATGTATCTCCTCAGTCGTGGGATCCGGAACATGGTTTTCTGTTGGAAAATGAAGTATTCTGTTAAAGTCATGTTCCGTCACCCTTATTGTTCTGCCACCTGGCACAACAAAACTGAAGGATCTCACATTATTCTCACTTGTATCTGTGGCGGTTGTGTACAATGCAGTCAATTGATCGATGCAAAGGACTACGGGAGTACTCAAAGCATATGCCACTAGTGAACGTGTGTTCAGAAACTCTGTCCATGCACGAAACTGTAAGTTCGTAATGGCTTGCAAGTTCTGAAACGAGACATGATTAGTCTTGGTTACGATAAATTCTCCGGCCATTATATTTCAAATTTCCAGAAAATTAAATTTAAACCAAAACTAAATTTCACTTAAATTTAATTAATTATTACTAATTAACCAAACTTTTAACAGTAACACCCCTTTTCTGAAATAAAAAATACAACTTTGAATCACTTTTATCAAGAACTTTAATTCTGTAACACAAATAATCAGAATTATCCAAAGAAATCAATTAAGAACAATTAATTTCTTAAGAACAGTAGTGAAAATAGCTTTATAAGGTTCAAGTTTCTGATTTCGATAGTTTCTTTCTTAGTGATGCTACAAAAACTCAAAAGAAACAAAGTTTCATGGTTAAAATCAATTAACAATGAAGAAGCTATAACTTTTTCAAGTTTTAATCGGTTAAAGTGAAGAAAATTGTATTGAAAGTGATGTTCTTAGATGTATGTATTCTTGTAAGCATAAAACAAAAGCCTTTAGATCTGAGAATAAGAACAAAAAAAAACGTAAGGGGATGTTATATACTTTTAGAATTGACAGGGGAAAAAATGTCATTAAACTGTTCGATGGTTTTTAATAGTACTATCGATGGTTTTCTGCAAGGGGCAAAACTGTCAACTTCCCTTCGATATTTTTTAGAAAATTATCGAAGTTTTTTGAAAATCAGAATTCATAACGTTTTGAAGAAAACTATCGAAGGCTATTTTTGTTTAAAACTGAAAAACTATCGAACTGTCCTTTGTTAAAAAAACTATCGAGAATTAAAAGAAAGGAAAAATTAATTCTCTCCGATAGATTTTTCTTTTTATTTCAAAAACCATCGAGAATTTAGATATGATTTAATTAAATTCACTTCGATGCATTTTCAAATTATCCTAAAAAACTATCGAAAGGTGTTTTCGATGGTTTTTCTTTTCCTTTCCAAAAACTGTCGAATTTGTGTTCGATGGTTTTTATTAGTACTTAGAAAAACTATCGAATTTTCTAAATTCGATGGTTTTTGCTTCTTTCCAATTTCTAAAACCTGTTCATGTTCTAAAAATCAGACTTTTTGATTTTCTATCAAGTTTTATTTTGAATAAACTTTTTAAAATTTACCAAAATCAATTGTTAACAGAAAATTCACAATTTTCTCAGAATTAAATCGACTAAATATCATCGAATGATATTAACCAATTAAAATCCAATAAATTATGCTGCATTAATCTACAATGTTAAAAACAAAGTAAATTAATTCAAATTAAATAAATGCTTAAATATTTAGAACAAATATTAGCACCTAAATAATTTTAGAATTAATAACCAATTAAATGCCAGAAGATATATCATCCATAATTATGACATAAAATTAGTACAATAATCCTAACTACGAGAATTGCTTTAGAAAATAAATTCACGAGTCCTAAGGATATAGAAATTCTTAAACTCATGTATTTACTAGGACTATCTGCAGTTACTGACTTCTAATCAAAATCAATTAGAAAGATTTAGCATCCCAAGTTCACCAACCAGCTTAGAAAAAGTGGATTCATCAAGCGGTTTAGTAAAGATGTCTGCAATTTGTTCCTCTGTGGGTACAAAGTGTAACTCCACAGTTCCATTCATGACATGCTCTCGGATAAAATGATACCTGATGTCGATGTGCTTCGTCCTCGAGTGTTGCACTGGGTTGTTAGAGATTGTTATGGCACTTGTGTTGTCACAAAATATTGGAATCTTTGTCAACAAAAGCCCATAGTCACGGAGTTGGTTTCTCATCCACAATATCTGAGCACAGCAGCTACCAGCAGCAATGTATTCAGCCTCAGTTGTTGATGTGGACATTGAATGCTGCTTCTTGCTATACCAGGAAACTAACCTTCTTCCAAGAAACTGACAGCTTCCTGAAGTACTCTTCCGATCAATCTTACAACCTGCAAAATCAGAGTCTGTGTATCCAATAAGATCAAATCTTGTATCTTTAGGGTACGAAATTCCAAGATTTGGGGTCCCCTTAAGATATCTAAATATTTGCTTAACAGCTATTAGATGAGATTCTTTAGGATCAGATTGAAACCTAGCACACAAGCATGTTGCAAACATTATATCTGGTCTACTTGCAGTGAGATAAAGTAATGAGCCTATCATACCTCTGTAGCCTGTGATGTCAACCTTCTTACCAGTTTCATCCTTATCAAGCTTAGTGGCAGTTGGCATTGGAGTCTTTGCTGTAGATGAGTCTTCCATTTGATACTTCTTCAGAAGATCTTTGATGTACTTGTACTGACAAATGAATATACCATCTTGCCTTTGATACACTTGCAGTCCAAGAAAGAATGACAATTCACCCATCATGCTCATTTCATAATGACTTTGCATTAACTTTGCAAATCTCTTGCATAGATCGTCATTAGTAGAACCAAATATTATATCATCAACATATACTTGCACCAATATTAAATCATTTTTGTGTTTTTTGTAAAAGAGAGTTTTGTCTACAACACCTCTTGTAAAATCATTTTCAAGTAAGAATTCAGAGAGAGTGTCATACCATGTCCTTGGAGCTTGTTTGAGTCCATGGAGAGCTTTGAGTAGAAAGTACACAAAGTCTGCCAGTTTTGAATCCTCAAAACCTGGAGGTTGTTCCACATACACTTCTTCTTCCAACTCCCCGTTCAGAAAAGCACTCTTCACATCCATTTGATATACCTTGTAATTGGAATGTGCTACGAATGCCAGAAACATTCTGATGGCCTCAAGTCTTGCTACTGGTGCATAGGTTTCATCATAATATATACCCTCTTCTTGAGAGTAACCTTTAGAAACCAGTCTGGCTTTGTTTCTCGTAACAATGCCATCTTCATCCAGCTTATTTCTAAATACCCATTTTGTTCCAATAACAGATTTTCCCTTAGGCCTGGGTACCAGCTTCCAAACTTTCTGCCTTTCAAACTGATTGAGTTCATCTTGCATTGCAATCACCCAATCTGGATCTTCTAGAGCATCTTCTACTTTATTAGGTTCTGTTTCTGAAAGAAACCCAGAATAGTGACATTTATTTTGTGATGTTCTTCTAGTTCTCACTCCTGTGTCCGGATCACCAATGATCAAGTGAAAGGGATGATCTCTATTCCATACCCTTTGTCTTTGCAGATGCGATCTTGATGATTCTCCTTGTTCTAGATGTTGTGAGTGTGACTAGTTGATCCTTCTCCTGCTCCCCCTGAGTTGTTGACGGTGTGATCTGTTGATTCTGTAGACTGACTAGTGGATCTTGTTGAATTTTGAGGATCTCCACTATGGTCACCACTTTGTCCAGAATCATTATCATTATGATTATTATTAATAACTGTAACAACTTCAGTTTCTTCTTCATTGTCAGAGAGATCTCCTGATAAATTTTCAAATACCAAGGATTCAGAGTTCTCTCCAGTTTACAGGCCTGGTCTTTTGGTGTCGTCGAATGTTACATTAAAGCTTTCCAACACCTTCTTATCTTCAATCACATATACCCTTTAAGCCTTAGATTCCAGAGAATAGCCCAGAAAAATGCCTTCGTCTTCTTTGGCATCAAACTTGCCTAGATGTCCTCCATCTTTTAGTACAAAGCACTTTGCACCAAACACATGAAAATACTTCAGTGTTGGTTTCTTGTTGGTCATTAACTCATAAGGAGTCTTATGATGATCTTTGTTAATCAGGGTTCGATTCTGAGTGTAGCAAGTTGTATTCACTGCTTCAGCCCAAAAGTAAGTGGGAAGTTTTGATTCATTCAACATGGTCCTTGCTGCTTCAACCAAGGTCATGTTCTTCCTTTCCACTACTCCATTTTGTTGTGGAGTTCTTGGTGTTGAATATTGTCTAGATATTCCTTTCTCTGAGCAGAAATCATTAAGAACTGTTGTTAGGAATATGTTGTTCTTGATGATAATTATAAAAACACTTAGTAGATTTCGTATTAAGTCATTTTGTAACTGTCAACGAAATGGCATGCTTTGCATTGTTTCGTTGACAGGAAGCTCATCAACGAAATGAGTGATGTAGCAATTGTACTGTACAGTACTTCACAGTTTGATATGCAATTTGTTGTATGTATTAGATAGGTTTTTCTAAGTCATGTTGACTAAGTACTAGATAGGCAAAATAGCCATGTAATTCTGCCTAAGTGAAGACATGTCAACGGTATGAAGATTACTCTATCAATGGTATGAAGATTAGTCTGTCAACGGAATGAAGATTACTCTATCAACGAAACGAGGAATACACCATCAACGAAATGAAGAATAAAGCTATCAACGAAACACATCTCCATGCCATCAACGAATCACTATTACTTTTTGAATAGTTGACAAAGTGATAGTGACAGTTTACTGAACAGATCTAAAGGAGATATGGAAGTGTACTGTGCATTGGAAGCCATCAAAATGGTTACTGGAAATAAGGAAACATTCCAATTTCCAATAAAGCTCTTGGGAGTGATCATAATAAGCGTGAAGACAAAAGCAAGGATCTCCAAGGACCATTGGACAAAAGGAATGAAAAGCAAACTACTGATGGTTATTACTAGTGTACTTTAGTGTAACCAAAATAGTATTGTAAACTTGGGAATGTATATAACCAAGTGTAGCAGTTAAAATAGAAGAGTGAGAAGAAAAACAAATAGATTGCATTAGCTATCTTTGAGAGCATACTTCTCTACACTCTTGTAACTGAGCAGCTGTGTACATTTTGTATCACAGATTATTTCCGCTATAAAAATCACTTCAGTTGGATCATCAAACAATCCAACTGAAATTATTTATGTGCTTGTGATTTTTACATTAAGTTCAGTTTTTATTTGTAAGTTGTTTTTAAGTTTAAGAAATATCAAGAATTGTATTCAACCCCCCCTTCTACAATTCTGTTAGGTCATTTGGGATTAACAATTGGTATCAGAGAAAGCTTCTAACATACAAGAAGTTTAAAGATCAAGACCAAAATAGTAACCATGGTGAAGAAGGATGCAGGAGTAAAGATACCAGTTCTTGATAAGGACAATTACTTTCACTGGAAAGTAAAGATGCATTTACATCTCATGTCTATGGATGAGAGATATGTAGACTGCATTGAGAAAGGTCCACACGTTCCCATGAAGTTTGCATCTAGAGTTGGACTGCCAGATGATGCTCCTGATGTGGAAATTCCAAAACTTGTCTCAGAATGGACTATTGAAGATGTTGCAGAAGTCCATAAAGATAAAAGAACCATGAACATTATGTTTAATGGTTTGGAGCAAGAGATGTTTGACAATGTCGTAAACTGTACAACCTCCAAAGAAGTATGGGACACTGTTAGAACTCTCTGTGAAGGTACTGAGCAAGTTAGGGAAAACAAAATGCAGCTCCTTATACAACAATATGAGCATTTTCATTTTAAAGCTGGTGAAACCCTAAATGACACGTTTAGTAGGTTTCAAAAGCTTTTGAATGGATTAAAGTTGTATGGGAGGATCTATCAAACCAAGGATTCAAACCTTAAATTTCTTAGAGCTCTTCCAAAAGAATGGAAGCCTATGACTGTTTCTCTCAGAAACACTCAAGAGTACAAAGACTACACTCTTGAAAGGCTTTATGGAACCTTGAAAACATATGAGTTGGAAATGGAGCAAGATGAAGAAATTGAAAAGGTACAAAAGAAGGGTGGATCTATTGCATTGATTGCATCTGTGAACCAACTGGAAGATGACAATGAAGAAGCTGCAAAGGCCACAACTAGTCGAGCTAGTTGTAGGAGTGATGTTAGCAAGGGTAAAGGCAAGATGACAGAAGAAGAAGAATCAGAACCAGCCAACTTGGATGACTTAGATGAGATTTATGAACACATTGCTTTTCTGTCAAGAAAATTCTTTAAGTTCAAGTTCAAGAGAAACTCAGAAGCAAGGCCACCAAGGAGAGACTTTCAACCTAACAAAAGTAACTGGATTGAAAAGTCTAAATCTAAATGTTTCAATTGTGGAATGCTTGGTCACTTTGCTGGAGACTGTAGAAAGCCCAAGATTGAGAAGGGCAACAGGAAATTTGAGCATGTTGATTATAGAAAGAAATACTTTGAACTTCTCAAGCAAAAAGAAAAGGCTTTCATGTCTCAGGAGTATGATTGGGCTGGTAATGGTGAAGATGCTGATGATGATGTTGAGTATGTCAACTTGGCTCTTATGGCTAACAATCATGAGCAGGAAGCAAGCTCCTCAAGCAACCAGGTAACAATTACTAATCTTTCTGAGCTTTCTAAAGAGGAATGTGATAGTGCAGTAAATGAAATGTCTACTGTACTATATAATTTGTGTGTTACTCTTAAATCACTTACCAAAGAGAATTCAAGAATAAAGGAGACTAATTTGCTCTTAAGTGATAGGAATGCAATGTTAGAAGCACAGCTCATTGAATTTGAGAAAATGAGATGTGTTAGTAGGGATGCTAAGAAGGAACTTGAGAACGTGTTACAAAGGGAAGAAATTCTTAAAACACAACTTGAGATAGAACAAAGTGTGATTGAAAAATGGAAAGATGCCAGGAATGTTGCTACCAACATCATTAATGTTCAAGGTATGGAATCTTTCTGTGAGCAATCATGGAAAAAGAACAAAGAAAAGCTAGGGTATGTTGGTGAAACCTTAGAATCAGAAACAGAGTCAACAAACAACAATGATCATTTGTTGAAGGTTGATATGTCAACGGAATGCAATGTTTCATTGACAAATGAACCATCAACCGATCAGGTTGTTTCGTTGACAGAGAAAAGAAAAGATAAACTCACTAGACTTAATAACAAGTATGGTCCTGTCACCAAGAACTTTGTTCAAGGTGAGTCTAGTAATTCAAAGAAAGTTGAGAAGCCTGTTGAGAGAGCTAATGTAGGTCACTTGTCTAACAAGCAATTGAAGGACAAGTTAGAGAAAGTTCAAGTTGAGGTTAAGGGAAATAAAAAGAATAACAGGAATGGCAAAGTAGGGATTAACAAACACAACAATTACACACCTGATAAATATGCTCCTAGAAAGACATGTGTCAATTGTGGAAGTGTTAGTCATTTATCTACTAACTGCAAATCTGTTAAGAAGTCTACTAATGTGAAAATTCCCAAGCCTGCAATGAACAGTTCTATGCCCACAATGCCTGTTATGCCTAACATGTTTGCTCCATATGCACAATTTCAGAATCCATATGCTAGCATGTCGTTTGTGCCTAATCCATACATGAATATGTTTAATGTGCCACAAATGCCATGGAATGTGAATAACATGTTTGTTCCACCAACTATGCATGCTATGAATGAAAATGTGAGCAACTCTCAGAAATCAACACCAAGGGTAAAGATTGATTTAAATCAATCTGAGCCCAAGGTGAAAAATGATATTAAAGGAAAAGCAAAGGCTAACAAAACAGGACTCAAGGAAACTTGGGTACCAAAATTAACTTGATTTGGTTTTATTATGTGCAGGGAGACAAAAGGAATCTTTGGTACTTGGATAGTGGTTGTTCAAGACACATGACTGGTGATTCTACCCTGCTCACAGAGTTTCAGGAAAGAGCTGGCCCTTGTATTGCTTTTGGAGATGACAGCAAAGGCTACACTAAGGGATATGGCTTGATTTCAAAAGAGAATGTCATCATAGATGAGGTTGCATTGGTGGATGGTCTTAAGCACAATTTGCTTAGTATCAACCAACTTTGTGACAAAGGATTTTTAGTTAATTTTTCTAAAGAAGCATGTGTTGTTTCTAAAGGAGGAAACAACAATGTGGTAATGACTGGATTCAGAAGAGGGAATGTGTACATTGCTGACTTTAGTAGCACAAGTCCAGACACCATCACTTGTCTTTTCAGCAAGGCAAGCAAGGATGAAAGTTGGCTATGGCACAAGAAACTGTCTCATCTGAATTTCAAAGTTATGAATGATTTGGTGAGGAAAGATCTTGCTAGAGGAATTCCACAAGTGGAGTTTTCCAAGGATGGTTTGTGTGATGCCTGTCAAAAAGGGAAACAAAAGAAGGCATCATTCAAAAGCAAGACAGAGTCATCAATTGTCCATCAGCTTGAGTTGCTTCATATGGATCTATTTGGCCCTGTGAATGTCATGTCTATTTCAAAGAAGAAATATTGTCTTGTGATTGTTGATGATTTTTCTAGATTTACATGGACCTTCTTTTTGCACTCCAAAGATGAGGCAAGTGAAATCATTATCAATCACATCAAGATGGTAAACAATCATCCTGACTTGAAAGTAAGAAGGATTAGGAGTGACAATGGGACAGAATTCAAGAATTCAAGCATGAAGGTGTTCTGTGAAGACAATGGTATTTTGCATGAGTTTTCAGCAGCAAGGACACCACAGCAAAATGGTGTGGTTGAAAGGAAAAACAGAACACTTATTGAAGCTGCAAGGACAATGCTAGATGAATCAAAGTTACCAACTTATTTTTGGGCTGAGGCAGTTAACACAGCCTGCTTCACTCAAAATATTTCTTTGATTAATCAGGCCAAAGGTATGACCCCTTATCAACTACTCAAAAGAAAGAAGCCACTATTGGATTTTCTTCATGTCTTTGGATGCAAGTGCTTTGTTCTGAGAAATCAAGCTGAGCATTTGGGGAAATTTGAAGCAAAGGCAGATGAAGCAATATTTGTGGGATATGCAGCAGGGAAAGCTTACAGAGTCTATAATCTCAGAACCAACATTGTTATGGAATCTGTACATGTTGTTTTTGATGATCTCAAAATTCAAGGTCTCTGTGATGAAGGTTTCCATGAAAGTCTTTCTTTTGAGAATGAGGAAGGAGATCAAGTGAATCATGTTAAGGCTACTGAGAAACAGCCTAAAGTTGTTGTATCTAGCACAGATGAAAGCAGCAGTGAAGATGAAATTGCTGCATAAAGGTTGAAAAGAATAGCTGCTAGCAGACCAAATGGTCATTTCGTTGACAGTCATGATGGTGGATTCGTTGACAGTCAAAATGAGCGTTTCGTTGACAACCAAAATGGTCATACCGTTGACAGTCATAGAAATGCTTCTAGAAGTGATCATTTAGGGACAACAAACTCAGGGGGAGTTTCTCAAGGACAAATATCCAATCAAGGCAATCATGATCATGAAGCTACCTCTTCAAGAGAAAATCTACCTCCCTCAAGGAAATGGACTAAAGATCATCCCTTTGAACTTATTATAGGTGATGTTACTTCAAAAGTCCAAACTAGAAGAGCAACTCAAGAAGAATGTCTATATAGCAGCTTTCTGTCTCAAGATGAGCCAAAGAAAGTTGAGGATGCACTTCTAGATCCAGATTGGGTTTTAGCTATGCAAGAGGAGCTAAACCAATTTGAGAGGAACAATGTTTGGAAGCTGGTGCCCAAGCCTAAGGACAGGAGTGTCATAGGCACAAAATGGGTGTTCAGAAACAAGATGGATGAAAATGGCATAGTCACAAGGAACAAAGCTAGATTGGTTGCAAAAGGCTATTCACAGGAAGAAAGAATTGATTTTGATGAAACCTTTGCTCCTGTTGCTAGACTAGAAGCAATAAGGATTTTCCTAGCCTATGCAGCCCATGCCAATTTCAAAGTCTATCAAATGGATGTGAAGAGTGCTTTTCTGAATGGGGAATTGGAAGAGGAGGTGTATGTAAGTCAACCTCCTGGTTTTGAAGAAGATGATTTTCCAGAATATGTATACTTCCTCCTCAAAGCACTCTATGGTTTGAAACAAGCACCTAGAGCCTGGTATGACACACTTTCACAGTTCCTCCTTGAGAATCACTTCACTAGAGGTACTGTAGATAAAACTCTTTTTCACAGGGTTGTGAATGGCTCTACTATACTTGTTCAAATTTATGTAGATGACATAATCTTTGGGTCTACAGATGTGAAACTTTGTCAAAAGTTTACCAAGCTTATGCAAAGTAAATATGAAATGAGCATGATGGGAGAATTAACTTACTTTCTTGGTCTTCAAGTGAAGCAAGTTAATGAAGGCATTTTCATTAGTCAAACAAAATATATTCATGATTTATTAAAGAAGTTTAACTTAATGGAATGCTCTCTTGCCAAAACTCCCATGCCTACTGCCACCAAACTTGAATTGAATACTAAGGAAAAATCTGTGGACATTTCAAGTTACAGAGGCATGGTAGGCTCACTTTTGTATTTAACAGCTAGTAGACCTGATATTATGTTTGCTACATGTTTATGTGCTAGATTTCAGGCTGATCCTAGGGAATCCCATTTAGTTGCTATTAAAAGAATTTTCAGATATCTCAAAGGAACACCAAACCTTGGCATTTGGTATCCTAGAGAATCTGGCTTTGAACTAATTGGTTATTCAGATGCAGATTTTGCAGGATGTAAAATTGACAGGAAAAGCACAACTGGCACCTATCAATTCTTAGGAAACAAGCTTGTGTCATGGTTCAACAAGAAACAAAACTCAGTTTCCACCTCCACAGCTGAGGCTGAGTATATTGCAGCTGGAAGTTGTTGTGCACAGATTTTGTGGATGAAAAATCAACTACTTGATTATGGATTAAGAGTTGAGAAAATCCCTATTTTCTGTGACAACACTAATGCCATTGCCATTACTGAGAATCCAGTGCAGCATTCAAGGACCAAGCACATTGACATCAAGTACCATTTCATTAGAGAACATGTTATGAATGGTACTGTGGAGTTACATTTTGTTCCAAATGAACAACAACTTGCAGACATCTTTACCAAGCCACTTGATGAATCAACATTCTCAAGATTAGTAAGTGAGCTAGGTATGCTAAATTTCTCTTAATTATTTTTGAGATATTTGCAAGTTACAATGTAGCCAGAAATTTGCTATGTTTTTCTGTGAATTAATTTTCTCAGGAAAAAGTGAAATTTTGTCTAAGTCAAAATTACTATGTCAACGAAACGCACCATTTCGTTGACAGTCTTAGCATTTTTCTGGGTGTTTCGTTGATAGCTCTTTTATATCAACGACACGCAGCTTTATCAACGAAATAGACGGGACCTTAAACGCCCAAATCTGATTCGTTGATATAGCGCTTTTAATCTGAACCGTTGAGATTTGACACGTCTTTTACCACGATCTATGCATACACCCCTGTAAGTATAAATCATGGTAATACTTTAAGAGTAACGGTTATATTTTTTAAGCCAATCCAGTAATTTACATTTATTATTGGACTCATTTTCTGAGAATTTTTGGGGGAGTATTTAAGAAATTCTATTTTCCTTAATTTCTTTTTTACCTGTTCTCAAAAATTCCAAAGGCTTTTCTCTCTTCTTCTCTCTAACAAGCAATTCAGTTCGAAGCTTTTTCTCACTCAACAATGGCACCCATAGTCAAGCTCATGTCTGCTGGAGGGTTTATCTATGAGAAAAACAACTCCATCCCCTTTGTTGTCAAAGAAAGCCCGAACAGTCTGTTTTTCAAAATGATGGACTTCATGAAGAATTGCAAGTTGAGCTACGCAATGTTTCACTCTACAATGAGATAATCGAAGAAATGTGGACCTCATGTGAGTACAGTGGGACAAATTGCACTTTGCAATTCACCATCCAAGGTAATGAGTATATAGTTAATTCTGATGTGTTGCAAGCATGCTTACACCTTCCTGAAAATAATTGCTCTGCTTTGCCCACATTCACTGAAATGGTTAACATGCTAAATTCCATAAACCACTCATTGCCTACTGATAATTTGGGTAAGATAATTAGGAGAGGTTTGGTTAGGGAATACAGTTATTTAGCTGATGCATTCATTAAAGTCCTTTCTGGTAAAATTAGTAATTTTGATGCATTAACTAATTCCATGTTGATTCTATTTACCATGCTCCTAACTGATAGATATTACAACTTTAGCACCCAACTTATGTATGAAATTGGTGCTAAGTTGGGTGATAAGGCAAATAGGAAGAAAAATATCTATTATGCTAGATTTCTGATGATGTTGGCTAACCATGTTAGTCCAACACCATTGGTTATCTCTAACCCTGTGTCTAGGTTTGATTGCTTTGTGCAAGAGAAGAGAGTATTGACAGACATACTGAGGCTGAACCACAATGGTGATGTTCCAGTGGTGTATCTGCCAATAATTGAGGTAACTACTGCTATCCCTTCTAGTATAGTTGTTACTTCAACTGTATCACCCAGTCCTGTTGTTGTGGAGTCTGTAGTTGTGACCCAACAGGCTCCTATCCCAGCAACAAAACCAAAATCAAAGAAATCCTCCAAGCCAACCTCAGGTGCTTCCCAAAAGGCACCTGTTGTAAAATCCACTACACAACCTAAGGGGAGTGTTGTAGGTGCTGTGAGAGGTGAGGGAAGGGGTGAACATAAAAGAAACCCTAAGGATAAGGAAGGAAAGATGAGTGAGATCCAGCCAAGCCCTATTGTGTCTTCCCAACAAGGCACAATGAGTAATATGGATTTAAGCACAAGTCTAATTTCATCCTCCCAAAAGGATGTAATTATTGAAACAAGCTCTCCTCCAAGAGCACACTCCAAGAGGGTAAGGGACACTTCAAGCCCACAGTCTACTATTTCCCAATACCAAAGGAGAGTGAAGCAAAAATCCCAGGTTTCACAGGGTGCACACACACTGGAAGCAACACTTCCAGTTTCTCAAATTCAGTTTGATGTAACCCCAATCATTACTCTGGGGTTACAGTCCCATTCTTTAAATATAAATCTTGAACCAACTCCTCAAAACTCACCAACTCAATCATTAGATGTGGATATGATCCATTCATCTATCCCTGATTCTCCAACTCTTTTCTTGGAGAAGCCCCACTCTGACATTGGTGACCATCACTTGTTAAGTGATTTGTTGGGCCACCATTTCTGAAGTTACAAGAGGATCTGTGGAACAATCTCTTAAATCAATCACCACAGATTCTACTGTAATTTCACTTTCTCAAAGTGCTTTCTTGACTTCATCAACGAAACAGTCTCTTTCGTTGACAAGTGTCTCTCCATCAACGGTATCCATACCGTTGACAGTTCAAACTACCATACCGTTGATAGTTCATTCTGTACCTTTAATTGAAAATCAAGTTGTTTCCACAACTAGTGCAGATGATCTAGTGGTAGTTGAGACACTTCTAGGATTGAGAGGGAGTGAAACTGAGAGGCTGGCTTGCAGCCAGGCAAAAGGAGAGGTTGAGAGTGAGAGGCTGACTATTTCTTCCAGTCAGGCAAAAGGAGAGGCTGAGGGTTCCACCTTAGTAGGTGAAGGTGAGGGTGTGAGAGGTGTGAGCCATGGGGAGCCCATGATGCAAGAAAATAGAGGAGAAAGAGAAGGGACTACAGGAGCAATAAGGGATGAAGCAGCCATTGCAAGTGAGTTAATGGAGGTCAGTGAGGGAGAAAGGGAACCTACTTTCCAAGAGCATTATCAACAAACTCTGGATAGTATTTCCCTGGATCCTAAGACCTTTACTCATCTTGTGCCAGCCTATCAAATTATGGCTCAGCAGGGAAATGTGGAGGCAGAAAGGTCACTAAACCTAATTCATACAACTGCATCAATGCAAAGAGCAAAGGATGCCTTGACCAATCTACCTCCAGGAGTTGCAGCAAGTGGAGACTTTGACTTTTCTGATGATGAGGACAGCTATGGTGATAATCTACAGGTCGCCACTACTTCACAGACTGGGACTTCTGTGGTGCCTCCTAGACCAGACTGGCTTTCTCAGGATATGCATGGAAGATTCACTCTAGATGCTGCTATCTCAAGGCAGTACAATGAGGCATATCTAGCTCATGAGTCTGCAAATGCAAGGGATAAGAAATTCTACAAGACCATCATGGATTCTCTGGAAATTCAAAGGCTACAGATGCTACAGACAAGGATTGAAGCTATAGAAATCAAGGATTCCATTAGCAACCTCAAGGATGCTAATGACAGGAGGCTAGATGAAAAGCTTCCTCTTCTCACTGTGTCCAAGATGACCAGGTTTTTCTCTAAGGAACCTGAAGTGGCTACCTCCTTGAAGACTCTCTCTTCTCGAGTGGACAAGGTGGAAGCTACTTTATCTAAGATGCAAAAGGAACAGGAGAAGCAAACACAACTATTGGCCCAACTAGTGGCAGCTCAAGGACTCCCAGTCATCTCTTTTGATGATAACAAAAAGGGGGAGAAATCTAAGGAGCTAGACATTCAAATCACAAAGGTTATGGTCCCAGCCATTTCCTTACCAAATGAGCCACTAGCAATGGGGGAGCTTGGAAAGAAGCAAAAGGATGGTATTGACCTAATACAGGAAGCTTCTATGAGGATGAGACTTGCAGAACAAATTAAAGACCATTGGTCCAACATAGAAGCAAGGGTCAAGAAAATTGTTGGAACTACAAAGGACTCAAATCCATCAACGGATCAACCATCAACGAATGCCATGGTTCTAGTGTCAACGGAATGGGAGCCACAGACCAATTCTTTCTATCAGGTAGAGCCTCTTCTACATGGAGTCACTCAAGGTCCAAGGAAGGAAAAAGGACAAACTTCATGCATTAGGGATGTGGAACAAGCTACACTCCAAAGAAGCTTATCTCCCAAGTCCCCTGCTAAACCAAAGGGCAAAAATATAGCAAGGATTTTCTATCCTGCACCTTATCCAGATGAGCTCAAGCTTCTTGGTCTACTTATCACAAAAAGCAAGGAAAGCAATGATTATGAGATAAGGAAGCAAAGGGCAATTGTCTACAGGAATGGACAAGAAATCTGTGTTTGGGCTGGTCACCCAAACTTTGCTGAAGCTAAAGCTGAAGAGTCAGAAAGAGCAGCAATGCAAGCCCTTGCTGTTGCTCAGTCTCTTGATGAAGAAGAAATACAGCTAGAAGAAAAAGCAAGAGAGGAAAGGAGTGCAAAGAAGAGCACAAGGCAACCAAAGGCAAGAGCTAGGAGAAACATAGCCTTTGAGAATGATGACTCTCAGAGCATTGCATCAGACTCTTCTGTACCAATTGCACCTCCAACAATTCCTGATCCAGTTTCAGAGGTAAAGTTAGCCTGTGATCCTAATCATCCTGTAAATTTCCATGATCAGCCAATTGAGCCAAAGGGAGAGCCAATTGAGTTTGATGAGGCCAACTTTCCAAAATTCCTCTTTGAAATGGATCCAAAGAAGAAATCTAAGCAAAGGGCTACCAAGGCTAAGCCAATTCTGGTAAGGAGACCACAAGCTGAGAAACCCCCTACCAACCCAGAAGACTTCATCTACATTGCTGATATCAGGGAGGAGTCTGACATTCATATCAATTTTGTTGACCTGGTTGAAGTGAGAGGAATAGCAGCTTCTTACAAACTACCAGAGAGATTGGTATTTGTCTACAAGGGTGGGAGAGAACAGGTTTGGCCTCTACACAGAATTCTGGGAGAAGACTATCAGACACTGCTATCTGTGTTTAAATGTTTGAAGAAAGATTTTGGTTTTACCAAAACAACCAAGTCTGAGGTTGTCTCCAAGATTTGCCAAATCAAAGCTAGCTGGAACAAGCCTGGTGCACTTCCCAGAGTATTGAAGGTCCCTCAAGAAGGAAAGATAATTCATTTCCAACCTTTTTGGATGATGGAATTCAGAGATAAGGACAACTGTAGAAGATTCTTCAGAATAGAAGACCAACTGGAGAAGGCATCCAATGAAACTCTAAGGTTAATGCAATCCAAGTTGGGGAATCAAGATGAAGAAGAGAAGATTTTCTACAGAAGACTTCAAGCTCAAATTGAGGAGAACAATGCAAGAAAAGGGAAGAAAACAAGACCACAGGGGCAAAGATGAAAAATCTGCTCAGTCTAGAGGAGCAACTCTGTGCACTTGTTTTGTAAGATTTTCTACTTTGCATTTCAATTAAATTCAATGAAGCTCAATGCAATTTCTACTTTTATCATGTGTAATATGTCTAAGTGTTTTTGTTATCATCAAGGCTCTTGATTTATGGCTGTTATTCTATCAGTCATAAATTGGGGGAGATTGTTAGGAATATGTTGTTCTTGATGATAATTATAAAAACACTTAGTAGATTTTGTATTAAGTCATTTTGTAACTGTCAACGAAATGGCATGCTTTGCAGTGTTTCGTTGACAGGAAGCTCATCAACGAAATGAGTGATGTAGCAATTGTACTGTACAATACTTCACAGTTTGATATGCAATTTGTTGTATGTATTAGATAGGTTTTTCTAAGTCATGTTGACTAAGTACTAGATAGGCAAAATAGGTTGGTGAATTGTAAATATATTATGCCATGTAATTCTGCCTAAGTGAAGACATGTCAACGGTATGAAGATTACTCTATCAACGGTATGAAGATTAGTCTGTCAACGGAATGAAGATTACTCTATCAACGAAACGAGGAATACACCATCAACGAAATGAAGAATAAAGCTATCAACGAAACACATCTCCATGTCATCAACGAATCACTATTACTTTTTGAATAGTTGACAAAGTGATAGTGACAGTTTACTGAACAGATCTAAAGGAGATATGGAAGTGTACTGTGCATTGGAAGCCATCAAAATGGTTACTGGAAATAAGGAAACATTCCAATTTCCAATAAAGCTCTTGGGAGTGATCATAATAAGCGTGAAGACAAAAGCAAGGATCTCCAAGGACCATTGGACAAAAGGAATGAAAAGCAAACTACTGATGGTTATTACTAGTGTACTTTAGTGTAACCAAAATAGTATTGTAAACTTGGGAATGTATATAACCAAGTGTAGCAGTTAAAATAGAAGAGTGAGAAGAAAAACAAATAGATTGCATTAGCTATCTTTGAGAGTATACTTCTCTACACTCTTGTAACTGAGCAGCTGTGTACATTTTGTATCACAGATTATTTCCGCAATAAAAATCACTTCAGTTGGATCATCAAACAATCCAACTGAAATTATTTATGTGCTTGTGATTTTTACATTAAGTTCAGTTTTTATTTGTAAGTTGTTTTTAAGTTTAAGAAATATCAAGAATTGTATTCAACCCCCCCCCTTCTACAATTCTGTTATTAACAACTGTATTCTTGAATTTAGTTCCATTGTCTGATCTGATTGTCCGCACAAGTAGCTTGACTTCCACTTTGATCTTCTTGATGTGATCAATGATTAGTTGTGTTGCTTCATCCTTTGATTGTACAAACAACACCCACGTGTACTTGGAGTAGTCATCCACCATCACCAATGCATATCTCTTTCTTGAAAGTGACATAACATTAACTAGACCAAATAAATCCATATGAATCAGCTGTAATGGTTCAGTAATGTTTGTCATTTCTTTGCTTCTATGTGATGCTTTCTTTGACTTCCCTTTTTCACATGCTTCACACAGTCCCTCCTGATTGAATTCCATCAGGGGCAACCCTCTCACTAACTCTCTCTTTACCAAAGAGTTCATAGTTTTGAAGTTCAGATGTGAGAGCTTCTTGTGCCATAACCAACTTTGTTCTGAAGATACCTTTCCATAGAAACATGTAACTTCTCCTTCACTGGTAGAACTTAAGTCAGCTATGAACAAATTTCCTTTTCTTACTCCCAGTAGAGCAAGCTTCTCATCCTTCCTGTTTATGATCAAGCACTTGTCCTTTCTGAAGTCTACATTGTAGCCTTTATCACAGAACTGACTGATACTTAGAAGATTGTGCTTTAATCATTGAACAAGAGTGATGTTTTCAATGATGACATTTCCAATTCTCAAATTACCATATCCCGTAGTGAATCCTTTGCTTTCATCTCCAAAGGTTACAATAGGGCCGGTCTTCTTAACCACCTCTGTAAGCAGGGACTCTTCACCAGTCATGTGTCTAGAACAGCCACTATCCAGAATCCACACAACCTTTGAGCTTTTAACCTTTCCCTGCAATCACAGATTGATTAAGCGGACTTTGGTACCCAAAATTGTTTGGGTCCTGAAGGTTTAGATGTTTTAACATGAGTAACATTCAATTTTGTCTTACCCTGATTGATTTTCATAGTATCTGTGGATTTAGCAGTAACAGTGCTTTTGCTATTATCATTCATCAACTTAAAATAAGCACGCATGATGTTGTATGTACATAGCAAGCATTCTTTCTTTCCACAGGGTTCATGAAGATCAGACATGTTATGTATTTCAGAAGTATTAGCAGTTTCTACTTTAACCTTTTTACATGCATGTGTAAGGTGTCCAGCAGAATTACAAATAGTGCACAACTTCCTAGATAAAATGGGAGAATATGGAACCATTTCCTGATTAGCAATCTTCTTCTTCCCATTCCTGTTCTTTTTGGATTTACTAACTGAGTCACCTACTTCAGTTTTAGGTATTACAGTTTTTATTGAATTCCTAGGCAACTTTGTCTTCACCTTTTTTTCCTTCAATAAATCCTCCTCAAGCAATTCTTGTCTAAGATATAAGTCATCCTCATGAAAAGGTTCTGAGAAGGGCCTGACAAAGACTGGATTGACCACATTCTTAAGAATGTGTGGAATATTCTTCATTACACCAACAGGGGATGCACAGGAAATTCCATAATCTTTTTCCCAACCTTTTTGGAATAGTCAAGTTCTATAGCAGTCATGTTTCCCTGGGTCTGAGTATCCATTATCTCCTTAGAAATCAGGGCGGAATTCTTAAAAGCATTCAGCTTCAGAGCTAACTCTGAAATCTGCTTCCTGAGGATAGTCTATATCTCATCATTACACTTGACCTTGTTTTCTAAGTACACATTCTTTTGTTTAAGATCTTCTATTGTGACAGCTACAAGCTCTAGTTCTTCATTTTTAGATTCTAGATTTTTAATCTTAAGAACTAGTTTAGCATTTTCCATTTCTGATGCTAGCATGCTTGTGTGTACATTAAACAATTCTACACTAAGATCTTGCACAGTTTTCTTGTACTCAGAATTAAACATGTCAATTGTCGTTAAGATAGGTACCTGAGATAATTGTGGTGATTCCTCTAAAGAGTCAGCCATTAGGGAAACATTTACATATTCTTCCTCTTCATCCGAATCAGTATCATCCCAGTGTTTTCCCTCTGCTATATAAGCTTTCCCTTTCTGCTTTCCAGACAATGCCTCCACTTGCTGTTTCAGCTTGGCATTCTCCTTCTTCAAATCCTCATATGAGTCTTTCTTTTCATAGACTCCTTTTTTGTCTCTTGCTAGACGAGGCTTCTGGCATTCAGTGGCAAAATGCCCTAACTCATTGCAGTTGTAGCATCTTGATTTGCTTCTATCAATCATGCCAGTCTTGTAGCCTCCCTTAAAGCCAGTGACTGGTGAATACTTGCTCTTCTGAAATCTATTGGTTGAGCCCTTGAACTTGTACTTAGGGTTTCTCTTGAAACGGATGTGGCTAAACTTTGCAGCTAAGTACGCCATGGTTTTTTCTTCCATTTGCTCAAGCTCTTCTAGGGTGTAGTAATCACTTTCATCAACACCCAGATTTACAGAATCCATCTCAGCTTCTATTATCACCTCCTTTCCAGCTCTAGGGGTTTGAACCTGAATATCATAAGTTATTGGTTCATCCACTACAAGTACTGCTGATCTCACAAGTGCATTGTGCTTGTTATCCACTGTCCCTGGTCCGTAGATTATTACTCTTTGTTCCTGTTCCATCTCATAAGTCTTCAACTTGCCATAGATCATCTCTAATGACATCTTGGTGAAGTCTATTATTTCCCTTATGGATGATGACTTGTGTTCTACATGATGGGGCAGCGTCATCATGAACTTCCTGTTTGTTTCTCTCAGTGGATAGGTCTTTCCTTTCATTGCCAACTCATTCAGGAGTTTAGTATATTTCTCAAAGACCCGAGGTATACTTTCTCCTGGTAGTGACCTAAAAGACTCATACTGAGAAGTCAGGATGTCCAATCTGTTTTCCTGTACGTCTTCAGTTCCTTCCATTATTAGGTTAATAGTATCCCACATATGTTTCCCGCTTGTACAGTTCATTAACTGATAGCTCATTTCCTTCTTTGCGGAGTCTGCCAATATCAACATCAAACCTGTATCCAATCGAATCAGTTCTTTGTCTGTTAAATATAATTGCTGACGTTTGCTCATCAGTGTTTAAGTACCAGGTGTTAATCAGAGTTTACATTGAAGCCAGTCAGAGTTTGTTAAAGTCTGACGTGGTGATAGTTGAATTAGCTGTCGGTGCTGAATTGAATATTCTAGAAGCAATATATTCTGAAGATGGAAAGAAGCAGAATATATTGATACAGCTAAGGAAATGGAATAGAAGATAAGAAGCAATTCTTAATTGATATGAATTGTATAGCTAACTTATAGGAGTATCAATTAGATAAGGATTGTGTAACTGTGTACTATATAAACACAGATAGGTTAACCCTAGAAGGGATGCGAAAATAGAATTATTATTCTTGTAACCTAGAAGCTCTTTGTGATTCATTAACATCATAAAGAGAGAAGCTGTTAATACAATTACAGTTTACGATTCATAAACAGTGTTCTTGATTATTGTTATTCTCATATATATTTGATTATACTGTATTCGGCCTAACAATTGGTATCAGAGCTTAGGCTGTTTAATATATACAGTTTTACGATTCAAACACAGTAATAATCATGTCTGAAGAAAATCAAGCTCCTCCCAAGGTTGAACAGGTTAAACCTAATTCTGTGAGTCGATATGAAACAATCAGGGTTCCAATTCTCAGGCCAGTGGAGTATCCAATTTGGAAGGTGAAGATGACCATGTTTCTAGAGGCTACAGATCCAGAATATCTTGACAGAATTAATGATGGTCCTCATAATCCAACCAAACTAGCCCCTGTTGTTGCTGGCCAAGAACAAAAGACTGTTCCAAAGGAGAAGAAAGATTATACTCCTGAGGACATCTCATCTCTTGCAAAAGATGCAAAGGTTAGACATCTTCTCCACAGTGCTTTAGATAATGTTATGTCTAACAGAGTAATTGGTTGCAAAACTGCAAAAGAAATCTGGGATGCTTTGGAAGTCAGGTGTCAAGGAACCACTGCTATAAAGAAAAACAGGAAGACAATACTCACACAGGAGTATGAGCACTTTGATTCAAGACCTAATGAAACCTTGACTGAGACTTATGACAGATTTTGCAAACTATTGAATGATCTGTCTCTGGTTGATAAAGAATATGAGCTTGAAGAGTCAAATCTCAAATTTCTCTTATCCCTACCTGAAAGATGGGATTTAAAGGCGACAACAATCAGAGATAATTATGATCATGCAGATACAGATCTTGATGAGATCTATGGATTGTTAAAGACTCATGAACTTGAGATAGAACAAAGAAACAGGAGATCCAGCAAGAAGACAAAATCTGTTGCTCTCAAAGTTGAGGAGAAGCCCATCAAGAAGGAATCATCAAGGAAGAAAGCCAAGGGAAAGGCTTTAGTCATTAAATCTGAAAGTGAGTCATCAAACTCTGATGATGACTCAAACTCTGATGAAGCTTCTGACTCTGAGGATGATGAAGAACAGATAATGCAAATGGCTGCATTGATGGTGAAGACCTTCAAGAAGATGGGATTCAAGAACTTCAAGAAAGGAAAGAGATTCTCAAGGAAAGATTCAAACTCTGAAAGGAAAAGTTTTAGAAAGTCTGATGGAAGGGAGACCAAGTCTGGCAAGAAGGATAAATCTGAAATCCAGTGCTACAAGTGTAAGGAGATGGGTCACTATGCCCCAGAGTGCAAGAAAGGAAAATCTGAGAAAGCACTCATCTCTAAAGGCAAAGACTGGGCAGATACTTCAGACTCTGATGATGGAGTAAATTATGCTCTTATGGCAACTGTCAAAGATGAGACTGAATCATCTGAAAATAAGGTACCCCTAACTACTTATGCTTATGATACTGATAATATATCTGAGTTAAGAGTATATCTGAAAAGCGTACATGTTAGTTATAGGGATCAGACTTTAGAGAATGAGAGAATTAAATCTGAGAATCTTAGCCTTAAAGATAGAAACAAGTTTCTTGAAGGAAAACTTGAAAATATGTAGCAGATTCAAAAAGAAAGAGATGATGCTGTTTGTAACAGCCCCAAATTCGGGGTCAGGGATTTAGGGTAGTCACGATCCATTTACTCCTTGCCTTATCTGTATTACTCACACCGTGCATAATTCACCTGCTTATGACCCCACAATATATGTCTCACACACACACACAGGTTAGAGTCTCAGAAACGACACAATACAACAACTGCGGAATAAATAATCTTTATTACAATACCCAAATGTCTTTGAATCTGTCACTGATACAATTTCTAAGTAAGGTTACATCACCAACTTAGCCTTCTGATGCTCACAATCCTCTCATACCATTCATATCTATACATAAGTTGAATACCAAAAGCTGTAGCCTGATTCGATTGGTTCGTACTATTCTCGGGATCACTGCTAGAAACTGTTTGTGGAAACGCCTTGCGGGGTATGTGCCGTCCCATTGGCATCCTGCTTCGCTGCTATATAATATATATAAAACAATAGCAAGAGTGAGCGATAGCTCAGCAAGGTAATGAAAGTATGGCCTAATTCTGCCTTTAACTCAACCCAGAATAAAGCGGGTATAAGACAATAATTTGTCAAAATATCTCGATACTGAAATTATTTCCTTATCGGAAGATATTCCAAAAATAGTACCTTTATTGTAATTCAAATATCATTTCATAATATTTCTGCAACTCTTTTGCTATATTATGAACAAAGTTCTTGTATACAAGATGAGGTTTCAAAATAAACCAAATATAACCTTTCCAAAAATTATCTGCTATATAAGCAGAATATCAACATATAACTTAAAAGATGAAGTTATAAGGAAAATTCAATATAAGCAACTCCCTTACCATAACTCATGTTATGTAGGGTATCCACAGAGTCATATGATATGCTTTAAGCGGATAAGAAACTAGTATAATATAAACGATGAAGTTACGAGGAAAATTAATATAATATTTCCGTAACCCAAACTCCACTTATGCATATATATCTTTAATCAGGTTTTATCAGAGTCATAACTCAAAAGTAAAAGATGGAGTTGCACAAATTTATTGTCACTTCATTTCCAAACACTTTTCAACCCCCTGCCAACATGGTTGGTTCTTCACCCCAATACATGTTGCAGGAAATATCCTAATTGGATGATGAACTAATACTGGAGTTGCTACCGCGTCCGCTGTGCCTAACCTTACTATGATCAGTAGCAGGTCGCACCGCTCAAATAGTTTTCTACATGTAGATGGAAGTATCACGACGGCCTGACATTGTCTACCGCCTTACTATGACCTCCCGGCCCATTTGGGGCAATATAAAAGTTGGATGGGCCCACGCAACTTGACCACTTACACCACTCCTAGTTCAGATGAAATCCATGACTCTGAAACGTAAAGATCGTCCTCCTTTCCCCAAGTGTAACACTTGTTGATACGACTCCACTAAGTAGTTATATCTAGGTTGGAAAGGAAGGTTCTCCAATATTTCCCAAGCTATGCTGTTAATGGATATCGACTTGTTCCATGAATTTACCCCTCGATCATTGAGGTGGTAACACAACATTAGACTGGCAGCAATTAAATTGCTCCAAGAAAATATCTGTCCCTTGACAGTTTTTGAATTGAGAGTTTAAAAAGAGTAGTAGTCACTTAAATCAGGTTTCCCGTATTTTTGATAGTTGAGCGAGCATTTGAATCTTCTTAAAAGACGGATTTAAATGGAAAACATTGTTTTGGGAACCTCTTTTGATTTTAAAAATAATCAATGACATTGATTAAGTAAGTAAAGCTTAGATGAATATTCGGAATAATATTCCTTAAGTAAATACTGATTAAATGAATATTCGAAAATAATATTCATTAAGTAAATATAGATTAAATGAATATTCAAAGGTAATATTCATTAAATAAATAACTCTTAAATGAATATTCTAAAATAATATTCATTAAATAAATAAACCTCAAATGAATATTAGGAAATAATATTCATTAAATAAATAAGCCTCAAATGAATATTCAAAAGCAATATTCATTAAATAAATAATTAATCCTCAAATGAATATTCAAAAATAATATTCATTAAATAAATAAATAATCCTCGAATGAATATTCAAAACTAATATTCATTAAATAAATAAATAATCCTCGAATGAATATTTGACATTAATATTCATTAAATAATCCCCAGATGAATATTCACAATAATATTCTTAAAGTCAATAGTCCTCAAATGAATATACATAAATAATGTTCATTAAATACATAATTAACCCTCGAACAAGTAAGCCTCAAATGAATATACATAAATAATATTCATTAATTAATAAATCTCAAATAACAGTCACCCGATGTCTTTATCGGAAAAATAATCTTTAGCATATACAGAAATACAATCACTTCTGATCCTTAATGAAAATCACACGCCCTTATCCTAGGGCATATATAAGAATACTGGCTTATAACTGATATCCCTTATTTAACATATAAGTCAATTACCAAATCATTTTCAAATAATAACCTTCGAATGAGGTAATATTCAAATAACATTCCTCAAATCATTTCCAGGTAACTAATACTTTCTAGAAATATAATTAATGTTTAATAATAATATTCCTCAAGATGAATAGTACTCTGCCGCTGGAATCCCTCCGGGTCTCCACGACTATCTATATAACACAAATATCGACTCCTGGTCTAGAGTCGAAACAATAAACCTGCTCTTATCTATAGAGCTACAAGGTACACCGGTTTATAACTACTTTATCTCAAAGCTCATATATAAACCAAAATCAAACTCTATTTTATACAATATATAACATGTATCGCAAAACTGTATAACTCCACACATGGCAAAAGCAGTAATATATAATCAATACTTCAAAGTATAGATTTAGAAAACTTGCCTGATGCTCGAGAAGTGATAGGGGTTCGCGACGATGCCGGACAATCTAGACAAAGTCAAAGAAAACGCACGATTAATCCCCTGGATAATCCACTTGTACTAAATGCTTAAACACGTAAGCGAAACACAACCAAGGCATTACTAGCTCGTTATAGGCTCATACTAAGTCCATGTTATTCGTCCAATACTTATATCACAAGTTTGGTTCGAAATCCATTCACCAATCCAAGTTATACTTAACCATTTACAACATCGGTTTCTAAGTCATGCTCTTAGGGATTTTCACTTGCGCGACCTCGGCTAAAACATTTTTATAAAATCGAAACATAATCTTTTTAATACGAATCGTTTTCGTGAGCCTTCCTAACTGTCTCTAGTATTATTCCTCAAAATTTCACATTTTAATACGGCTCTGAAGTGGTCCAAATATAGCCTCAAAGTTGCTGGACAGAGATGAGTCATTCTTCCGAACGGCATTTACTAAAACTCACTTTTCTCCTAAATCGTAAATCGTATAGACATGATCTTTATACCAAAACAAACCTTAAAACAAGACCTACATGTTCATGGTCAGTTCTGTTCAAAAATATTACCAGACCAGTTCGTAATTCTTGCTCAAAACAGCCCTAAATCAAATGGGCATTACGACGGCTATAATCGTAACGTTTTCCTTTTCCAAAACACAACCAAATCAATACCAATTAATCCCAAACTCACCATCCACCTTATACACCCTCCACTCAGTCAAATCCTCCATGAATAATCAAAACAAATTCATAACCCATCCTCCAAACTCAACCAACAATTCATATAATTACTTAATCATGATCTTAACTTTACATAAACATCAAAACCACTTCAAACTCATATAAACAAAAAGGGGCAGGGGTTTTTATACCTTCCTTGGTGCTTCATATACACTAAAAATGGTTTATAATCCTTCCTTGAGCTTTGAACAAACCTTATCAAGCTTAATCCTTAAGAAACAAAATCAAGAATCATGAAAAGTTACTATTCATCATCACTTTGTAAAATCCATATAAAATCGAAAAACAAGAGTTTGGTTCTAAGATTTTTACCAGACCTTGTACTCTTCATAAGCTTTCTTTTGAGCTATAGATCGCCACATTTAAATCTTCCTAGCTAGGGTTTTGAGTCCCATCTTTCCGCTGGACACAAACTGCACAGTTTGGGTTCTCCAACTTGGGGAAGGGATTTGACTAGGCTACACTCCTTTGTTGTCCATGAACATTTGAACGAATGTTACCCATGGAGTGGAGAAGCTATGGTTAAAATTTGGTGATTTAAGGATGGATAGAAATGGAGTTATGGATTTTTCTTTCCTCCTTGCACAAGCTGAGCCGAAAATGGGGGGAAGAGTTCTTCCTCTCCTTTTTCTTTTTGTTTTGATAATTAGATAAGGATGCTGATTTTTATGTCAAAAGTGGTGAGTCATCACCCTTGGTTGCTTCTCCTTCCGACACATGTCACACATGCACTGGCCCAGATAAAGTAGTTTTACTGGTTCGCTTTACTGGTTCGTTTCCTTTCACATGGATGATCCAAATGTTGCATTCCTCGAATTAATCTTGTTACATGTTACTTCCATGTCTATATTTAATCCGGTAGATGTTGCCTTGTTCCTCTTGAAACGATTCAAAATATTTTCCAAAAAGAGCGAATAAAACTTTACGCGATTCTCGCAGTGAATAGTAACTATTCACTATTCATTCCAACAATCGAATCCTTAAATCGACTTTAATAAAATAATAAAATTCCAAAATATTAAATCCTCAAATCCTCAATTTTAATATCTCATTTCTTGAATATAATAATATATAATTCGCTGCCCGGTCGAATATTACACCAAAATAAAATTTGGAATTTCTGAATTCCGATCGTCTTTGCATTCACTTATTTACTCCGTAGATCACTAATATGACTTCGGAATATCCATACTACGTCTCGTACATAGGTGGCATGAAAAACTTTGTTACTCCTCAAAATCACTATTCATTCACCAAATTCACTATTCACTGATGCACTTAATCATAATAAGAAAAGTTTTAATTTTTCCAAAAATTCGGGTTATTACAGTCTCCCCTCCTTAAAAGGATTCCGTCCCGGAATCAACTTAGGAGTAACTGGGGTACGTTTCTTCTATTGCACTTTCTAACTCCCAGGTGGATTCTTCCACCTCTTGATTTTCCACAAACCTTTCACTAGCTTGTCAACCTCGTCACTTAGCACTTGCTCTTTTCTATCCGTGATTTCCACAGGTTGTGCTTTATAAGTCAGACCAGGTTGTATACCTACCTGCTCATACTCTACATATGTCGGGCATCTATAGTATACTGACGTAGCATTGACACATGAACCCCGTTATGACCATTCTACAAGTTTGGGGGGCAAGGCTGGCTCGTAGGCCACCTTCCTGACGCGTTTTAAAATCTCAGATGGCCCAATGAATCTCGGGCTCACTTCCCTTTCTTTCCAAATCTCATTAATTCTTTCCATGGATATCTTTTAGCATCACGGATCTCTAACCTCATATTCCCCATCTTGTTTGTACAGAAAATACACCAACATAAACTTGCTTGTCATCCATCAACATGCCATTTAGCTTATCAATAGCAGTACTATCTCTATACTCGCGGGCTTAGTCCGCATGCTTCCTCTGTCTGTCTTGGTTGTCACTAGCCACTTGTTGGTGAAATCTTTTGTCTTTCTAGTTTGTTGGACTAACTTGGGTTTTGTGTAAAATCTCATCCTTTAATTCCCGATCATTCGGAATCCATTTCTGTCCCATTTTAATTAAGGGTATCAGCCACCACATTGGCCTTCCCCGGATGGTAGTGTATCTCACAGTCATAATTCTAGGTCAATTCTAGCCATTTCTCCATCTCACGTTATCTACTATCGCGGAGAATTCAAAGCCAATTCGTTACATTCCATAAAATTTATGGGTGCATTAGTCAACCCAAAATAACCTCGCTGAAAACTCGAAGTGTCTATTCCAAGTACGAATCGCAGTCTTGGGTATATCCTCGGATTTAACTTCCAACTGGTGATAGCCAGTTCTTAAATAAATTTGGAAATACACAGCGTTCTTCCGCTGATCAAACAATCATTTACAAGGGTACCTATTCTCCATGTCGAACTCATACAACTCTCGAGGTTCGATATATAATCTTGTGCTAACATCCTTCTCTCTCACAACAACACCGGGCTCTCCACGGTGGTACAATGGGTCTTATCATATTCTTGCCCAACCATTCTTGTAACTGAGTCACTAACTCTTTCATTCCCACTATACTCGGAATACTCGGTATTCATTCTCATGTCATCCAAATCGATATCTGGTAGCTCCTTAAAACCTTGTACAATCTCCCAAAACCATTGTAGTTCCCTTAATACTTGGTATCTCTTTTCTTGGCGGCAACCATAAGAGCTAATTAAGCCTCGCATTTCTGGCGTAATAGTTTCTTAGTTTAAACTATATTCAAGGATCTCTGAATCTGTCTCCATCCTTTATTTATTACTCTCTCTCTCTTACAATCAGTCTGGACTCCATTGGGTGTCAACCAACCCATCCTTATAATAATATCAACTTCTCCCAAGTCACAATACCAGCTCCCTCTGACTCCATCGCCAGTACTTATCTTGCTAACCCAGAGGTAGTGTCCATTCGTAAACAACTCCTCCAAAATCTTAATTCCATTATAGGGCATCTATCTAACACCGTTGTTACTGGAGTACACGACACATCGCTATTCCTTTCACACATGTCGATTGACACGCTTTCCATTATCATAACATCCTTGGGAGAATAACCCAATTTCGTTGATACGTCACTAACATTCTATTCGTCTTAGGGATTCGCTCCTGTCATAGGCGATTTCGTTGCGAATCTAATTCCTATCAGCGAATTTTTGACTTATTTGACCTGGTTCGCCTCCCCTTAGAATTCAATGAGGATAACAAAAATCATGGGGCCTTGAAAAGACAGCTCCCATATCAAGGAAAACGTCACACACTGGTGATCATAAGGTTATGAGTTTTAAGGTAACCTTATTGGAGGTAAGAGAATTTACCAAGAGATCAACATGATCATAAGAACTCAACGTTGTGTGCCTCGATTGAGACATTACTAAAGGTAATTAGCCTTCTTGTATTTCACAACTTACAAGTGATGGCGTCCCATCCGACTTCTATCACATAGACAGATAGTCCTTGTAGCCCCTATAAGTATAGGGTTGTTCGTCTCAGTGGAAGTTGAAAAGTACGAAAGCAATTCGAGATCAATTTAATGATTATCGTCTTTCGACAATATTTCTCAAAGGAACACCTCGGATTAAAATTGAACAGATTCCAAAGGTGCGGTTTCTAAAGAAAATACAAGGAAAAGAATAACCAAAAAGATATTGGTACTTTAACAAACAAGTGGTGAGGTATCACCATAGGGTCATTCATTATTCGAAGAAAAGTGAAAGCTTAAATAACATCATTTGACAGGGCTTCGAAAACCTGAAAGCAGGCATTGTGACAGCCTCTGGCACAAGTGAAACTGAATATGGTTTAGCACAAGTGTTATAAAATAACTTCAAAGAGGGAATATACCCTTTATCAGAATTCTTTCTTGGAAAGAGGTCAAGATAGATCATAGATTGGGGAAATATCCCACATAATTTGCAAATGGGGAGGGTACTACCAAGGTCTCTACGGATGCCTTTTTATGTCGGCTCCTCTGATGGATAATCGTTCAATTCCAAAGCTTTTCTTTTCCACGCACCCTAAGGTGTTCGATACTTACGTCATTGCCGACTTATAATAGTCGCTAAGAATTCAACCATCAACATTTGCAATCGTAGGGAGTTCTATTCGACTAGACGCAACATCTCAAGTAAGCGTTCTGTTCTATAAGAAGACTTCGATACCGTTGTTGCCCATAGCAATGACAATTCCATATGTCGACTGGGCAGTACTACGGAAGCTCGTTAGAAACTACAAGCTTAAACCCGGTCTCTATTTCAATCATCATTATATCCAATATTCCTTTTTCCCATATCAATCCCGTGTGCTACATAAGCTTAACACTTTTGGCACAATAGCCTTTTCATTTAAGTCAATCCCGGAACTTCTCAGTCTGTCTTGGTCCTTAAATATATTTCGCCTTTACCGTCCAATCTCAACTTCATCATTTTATCTCCATAATCAATTATAGCAATCAGGGTCTGTCCACCAACCCATATAACGGCTATCTTACCCAATCCACAGGGTTCGCTCTAGTTTCCACTCTCTTTGGTGACATCCTCTGGTAATCAGAAAGACAAGGTTTGCCAAAATTTTCTGAATTTCTTTCCAAAATCAGGGAAACTCGATCAATCTATTTACCTACTAGTAATGCTCGAATATGATTTCCGACCTTTAGGTTCTATCCTCATAATTCCTTCCTGGTTTCCTGAGGGTGGTAAATCTTGTTCTCGATTCTGCCTTAGCGTGCTTGTCTTATAATAACATTTGTATGGTACATATACCCAAAATTCTCCTTGAGATAATAAAATCCCTCAATGATGTAATAGACACTATTTCCAATGGAATCGCTGGTCGTGGGGGATTGAAACCTCATAGCCAAAGAAATACCTTTCACCATTCTAGGCAACTAAGTACCCTTAATCGTTCATGAAAATCTGAACATCTTGGTTCTTACGTATGCTGCCTCCTTATGGGCAACTATAACTGACTACGAGTAACAGGTTTCGTTCGAGTCGAATCAATCCACTGATACTGGCTATACTGCCTCTACCTCTTCTGTTTTGGAGATTCCACTCCATCTTCTTTGTCATATCTCTTGATAAATCATGAACGATCCTTAGACTCTCGTCTCGTCACTTATTTATCCTCTGAAGGTTCGTCCGGTCTTTATTATACGACCTCAAGTAACATACTACATCTTTATCAATCAACACGTTCTCTACAAGATTCTTTCCTTGACCCACTATGGGGTCTTCCTCTAGATCCTCCTATGGATCTTCCTTTATCGGGTCTCCGTCCATTTCAAGGAACGCATCATCAATTGCCTACTCGAAGGCCTCGGGGTCTGGTATCTCAGAATCCCATCACTCTATAACTCATACGAATCGAGGTGACTAACCATGAAGTCCTAAGTACGGTTTCCCAGAAGAAGTCCCATCTCGGGCTTCATCTTAAACAGTCAGGGTCATGTCCTCTAACCCGACTACGAACTCAATTTGGGCTCTAGATGTTCTTATCATTCTTAAGGGTATTGTAAGACTCGATCTCCTATCATTTCTGAGGACTGTAACCTAACGCTCTGATACCATTTCTGTAACAGCCCCAAATTCGGGGTCAGGGATTTAGGGTAGTCACGATCCATTTACTCCTTGCCTTATCTGTATTACTCACACCGTGCATAATTCACCTGCTCATGACCCCACAATATATGTCTCACACACACACACAGGTTAGAGTCTCAGAAACGACACAATACAACAACTGCGGAATAAATAATCTTTATTACAATACCCAAATGTCTTTGAATCTGTCACTGATACAATTTCTAAGTAAGGTTACATCACCAACTTAGCCTTCTGATGCTCACAATCCTCTCATACCATTCATATCTATACATAAGTTGAATACCAAAAGCTGTAGCCTGATTCGATTGGTTCGTACTATTCTCGGGATCACTGCTAGAAACTGTTTGTGGAAACGCCTTGCGGGGTATGTGTCGTCCCATTGGCATCCTGCTTCGCTGCTATATAATATATATAAAACAATAGCAAGAGTGAGCGATAGCTCAGCAAGGTAATGAAAGTATGGCCTAATTCTGCCTTTAACTCAACCCAGAATAAAGCGGGTATAAGACAATAATTTGTCAAAATATCTCGATACTGAAATTATTTCCTTATCGGAAGATATTCCAAAAATAGTACCTTTATTGTAATTCAAATATCATTTCATAATATTTCTGCAACTCTTTTGCTATATTATGAACAAAGTTCTTGTATACAAGATGAGGTTTCAAAATAAACCAAATATAACCTTTCCAAAAATTATCTGCTATATAAGCAGAATATCAACATATAACTTAAAAGATGAAGTTATAAGGAAAATTCAATATAAGCAACTCCCTTACCATAACTCATGTTATGTAGGGTATCCACAGAGTCATATGATATGCTTTAAGCGGATAAGAAACTAGTATAATATAAACGATGAAGTTACGAGGAAAATTAATATAATATTTCCGTAACCCAAACTCCACTTATGCATATATATCTTTAATCAGGTTTTATCAGAGTCATAACTCAAAAGTAAAAGATGGAGTTGCACAAATTTATTGTCACTTCATTTCCAAACACTTTTCAACCCCCTGCCAACATGGTTGGTTCTTCACCCCAATACATGTTGCAGGAAATATCCTAATTGGATGATGAACTAATACTGGAGTTGCTACCGCGTCCGCTGTGCCTAACCTTACTATGATCAGTAGCAGGTCGCACCGCTCAAATAGTTTTCTACATGTAGATGGAAGTATCACGACGGCCTGACATTGTCTACCGCCTTACTATGACCTCCCGGCCCATTTGGGGCAATATAAAAGTTGGATGGGCCCACGCAACTTGACCACTTACACCACTCCTAGTTCAGATGAAATCCATGACTCTGAAACGTAAAGATCGTCCTCCTTTCCCCAAGTGTAACACTTGTTGATACGACTCCACTAAGTAGTTATATCTAGGTTGGAAAGGAAGGTTCTCCAATATTTCCCAAGCTATGATTGTTAATGGATATCGACTTGTTCCATGAATTTACCCCTCGATCATTGAGGTGGTAACACAACATTAGACTGGCAGCAATTAAATTGCTCCAAGAAAATATCTGTCCCTTGACAGTTTTTGAATTGAGAGTTTAAAAAGAGTAGTAGTCACTTAAATCAGGTTTCCCGTATTTTTGATAGTTGAGCGAGCATTTGAATCTTCTTAAAAGATGGATTTAAATGGAAAACATTGTTTTGGGAACCTCTTTTGATTTTAAAAATAATCAATGACATTGATTAAGTAAGTAAAGCTTAGATGAATATTCGGAATAATATTCCTTAAGTAAATACTGATTAAATGAATATTCGAAAATAATATTCATTAAGTAAATATAGATTAAATGAATATTCAAAGGTAATATTCATTAAATAAATAACTCTTAAATGAATATTCTAAAATAATATTCATTAAATAAATAAACCTCAAATGAATATTAGGAAATAATATTCATTAAATAAATAAGCCTCAAATGAATATTCAAAAGCAATATTCATTAAATAAATAATTAATCCTCAAATGAATATTCAAAAATAATATTCATTAAATAAATAAATAATCCTCGAATGAATATTCAAAACTAATATTCATTAAATAAATAAATAATCCTCGAATGAATATTTGACATTAATATTCATTAAATAATCCCCAGATGAATATTCACAATAATATTCTTAAAGTCAATAGTCCTCAAATGAATATACATAAATAATGTTCATTAAATACATAATTAACCCTCGAACAAGTAAGCCTCAAATGAATATACATAAATAATATTCATTAATTAATAAATCTCAAATAACAGTCACCCGATGTCTTTATCGGAAAAATAATCTTTAGCATATACAGAAATACAATCACTTCTGATCCTTAATGAAAATCACACGCCCTTATCCTAGGGCATATATAAGAATACTGGCTTATAACTGATATCCCTTATTTAACATATAAGTCAATTACCAAATCATTTTCAAATAATAACCTTCGAATGAGGTAATATTCAAATAACATTCCTCAAATCATTTCCAGGTAACTAATACTTTCTAGAAATATAATTAATGTTTAATAATAATATTCCTCAAGATGAATAGTACTCTGCCGCTGGAATCCCTCCGGGTCTCCACGACTATCTATATAACACAAATATCGACTCCCGGTCTAGAGTCGAAACAATAAACCTGCTCTTATCTATAGAGCTACAAGGTACACCGGTTTATAACTACTTTATCTCAAAGCTCATATATAAACCAAAATCAAACTCTATTTTATACAATATATAACATGTATCGCAAAACTGTATAACTCCACACATGGCAAAAGCAGTAATATATAATCAATACTTCAAAGTATAGATTTAGAAAACTTGCCTGATGCTCGAGAAGTGATAGGGGTTCGCGACGATGCCGGACAATCTAGACAAAGTCAAAGAAAACGCACGATTAATCCCCTGGATAATCCACTTGTACTAAATGCTTAAACACGTAAGCGAAACACAACCAAGGCATTACTAGCTCGTTATAGGCTCATACTAAGTCCATGTTATTCGTCCAATACTTATATCACAAGTTTGGTTCGAAATCCATTCACCAATCCAAGTTATACTTAACCATTTACAACATCGGTTTCTAAGTCATGCTCTTAGGGATTTTCACTTGCGCGACCTCGGCTAAAACATTTTTATAAAATCGAAAAATAATCTTTTTAATACGAATCTTTTTCGTGAGCCTTCCTAACTGTCTCTAGTATTATTCCTCAAATTTCACATTTTAATACGGCTCTGAAGTGGTCCAAATATAGCCTCAAAGTTGCTGGACAGAGATGAGTCATTCTTCCGAACGGCGTTTACTAAAACTCACTTTTCTCCTAAACCGTAAATCGTATAGACATGATCTTTATACCAAAACAAACCTTAAAACAAGACCTACATGTTCATGGTCAGTTCTGTTCAAAAATATTACCAGACCAGTTCGTAATTCTTGCTCAAAACAGCCCTAAATCAAATGGGCATTACGACGGCTATAATCGTAACGTTTTCCTTTTCCAAAACACAACCAAATCAATACCAATTAATCCCAAACTCACCATCCACCTTATACACTCTCCACTCAGTCAAATCCTCCATGAATAATCAAAACAAATTCATAACCCATCCTCCAAACTCAACCAACAATTCATATAATTACTTAATCATGATCTTAACTTTACATAAACATCAAAACCACTTCAAACTCATATAAACAAAAAGGGGCAGGGGTTTTTATACCTTCCTTGGTGCTTCATATACACTAACAATGGTTTATAATCCTTCCTTGAGCTTTGAACAAACCTTATCAAGCTTAATCCTTAAGAAACAAAATCAAGAATCATGAAAAGTTACTATTCATCATCACTTTGTAAAATCCATATAAAATCGAAAAACAAGAGTTTGGTTCTAATCTTTTTTACCAGACCTTGTACTCTTCATAAGCTTTCTTTTGAGCTATAGATCGCCACATTTAAATCTTCCTAGCTAGGGTTTTGAGTCTCATCTTTCTGCTGGACACAAACTGCACAGTTTGGGTTCTCCAACTTGGGGAAGGGATTTGACTAGGCTACACTCCTTTGTTGTCCATGAACTTTTGAACGAATGTTACCCATGGAGTGGAGAAGCTATGGTTAAAATTTGGTGATTTAAGGATGGATAGAAATGGAGTTATGGATTTTTCTTTCCTCCTTGCACAAGCTGAGCCGAAAATGGGGGGAAGAGTTCTTCCTCTCCTTTTTCTTTTTGTTTTGATAATTAGATAAGGATGCTGATTTTTATGTCAAAAGTGGTGAGTCATCACCCTTGGTTGCTTCTCCTTCCGACACATGTCACACATGCACTGGCCCAGATAAAGTAGTTTTACTGGTTCGCTTTACTGGTTCGTTTCCTTTCACATGGATGATCCAAATGTTGCATTCCTCGAATTAATCTTGTTACATGTTACTTCCATGTCTATATTTAATCCGGTAGATGTTGCCTTGTTCCTCTTGAAACGATTCGAAATATTTTCCAAAAAGAGCGAATAAAACTTTACGCGATTCTCGCAGTGAATAGTAACTATTCACTATTCATTCCAACAATCGAATCCTTAAATCGACTTTAATAAAATAATAAAATTCCAAAATATTAAATCCTCAAATCCTCAATTTTAATATCTCATTTCTTGAATATAATAATATATAATTCGCTGCCCGGTCGAATATTACACCAAAATAAAATTTGGAATTTCTGAATTCCGATCGTCTTTGCATTCACTTATTTACTCCGTAGATCACTAATATGACTTCGGAATATCCATACTACGTCTCGTACATAGGTGGCATGAAAAACTTTGTTACTCCTCAAAATCACTATTCATTCACCAAATTCACTATTCACTGATGCACTTAATCATAATAAGAAAAGTTTTAATTTTTCCAAAAATTCGGGTTATTACACTGTTTATATTGAACAGGAGTTGACTAAGAGATATAAGCAGCTAGAATCTGATCTAGAAAAAGAAAGAAAAATAATCAAGACTTGGACAAACTCTGGAAGTGACACTCATCAAGTGTTTCAGACAGATTCTGTAGGTTTAGGCTATTGTGAAAATGATGAACTTAGGTTTAAAGACAAGGTTAAGGTTAAACCACAACTTAAACCTGTGAAATTTGTTCCAGAGTCCACTAAGTTAAAATCTGTTGTAGTAAGAGAAGCTGATATGGAATCAGATGAAACCTGTGAAAGACAGGAAAATATTATAACAGAAAATCTTATGGAAATAGAAGCTGTTAGAAAGCCAGTAAAAACTTGTGAAAAACAGGTTAATGTTGGCTTGATGACAGGAAAACAGTTCAATCATAAGCTCAAAGAGGTAAAGTCTGCCATGAAACCAAAAGGGTCCAAGAAGAATAGGAATGGAAAGATAGGCATAAATAAAAGAAATAATCATTTGCCTACTGCTGCTGCTCCAAGGAAAACATGTTATAATTGTGGTAGTACTAACCATCTTGCTAGATTTTGCAATAAGAACAAAGATATTAATTCTTTACCTTCTACATCAGGAGTAAAGAATGATTATGTAAGGGTTAAACCACAGACTTTATGCACACACTGTGGGAGCACTTGGCATTCCATTTATACTTGCAAGAGTTATCATGCTATTTATCACAACTATTATGAGCCAAAACCCAACTTGAAGTGGGTTAGGGCAAACTCTGCAAGTGTAAAGTCTGACAATGTTAGTTTAAACTCTGTTGATAGTGATTCCGCTGCAAAACCTAAAAATGTTAAGAAAGGCAAAGGATCCAAGCAAGTCTGGATCCTTAAAACTAACTCTTTGTAATTGGTTGTGATTGCAGGGCATAAAAGAGAGCACCCTTATCTTGGACAGTGGATGCTCAGGACACATGACTGGAAATAAAGCCCTGCTATCAGATTTTGAGGAGAAGGCTGGCCCAAAAGTATCCTATGGAGATGGCAACATAGGACGTACTCTGGGATATGGCAATATAAATCTTGGAAGTGTCATCATATCAAATGTAGCTCTAGTCTCAGGACTCAAGCATAATCTGCTATCTGTGAGTCAAATCTGTGACAGAGGAAACCATGTAGATTTTCATACTGAACACTGTGAAGTTATCAGTAAATCTACTGGAAAAGTTGTTCTAGTTGGACACAGGCGCAACAACATTTATGAAGCAAGTTTGGTAACAAACTCTGATGGAAAAACAGTGTGTCTGACTGCAAGAATGTCAAATGAAGAGAGTTGGAATTGGCATAAGAAGCTCTCTCATCTCAATTTGAACAACATCAATGAGCTAATAAGAAAGGATCTTGTAAGGGGACTTCCAAAATCAATACTCAATCTAGATGGTCTATGTGATTCTTGTCAAAAGGCCAAGCAAAGGAAGTCATCTTTCAAGAGCAAATCTGAATCTTCAGTAGTGGAACCTTATCATCTTCTACATGTTGATCTCTTTGGTCCAGTGAATGTGATGTCTATGGGCAGAAAGAAATATGCTCTAGTAATTGTTGATGAATATACTAGATATACATGGGTGTATTTCTTATCAAAGAAGGATGAAACTGCTCAAACTCTGATGGATCATGTAAATCTACTGGACAAAGGATCACAGCACAAAGTCAAAATTATAAGGAGTGATAATGGAACTGAATTCAGAAACTCAATCATGGAAGCTTTCTGCAAGGAAAGAGGAGTGAAACAAGAATTTTCTGCACCTGGAACTCCACAGCAAAATGGTGTAGTTGAAAGAAAGAACAGAACTCTAATCGAAGTTGCCAGAACTATGCTTGATGAAGCAAAATTACCAACTTATTTCTGGGCAGAAGCTGTTCAAACTGCTTGTTTTACTCAAAATGCTACACTGATAAACAAGCATGGGAAAACACCATATGAGATGGTGAAAAATAAGAAGCCAAATTTGAAATATTTTCATATATTTGGATGCAAATGCTTTGTGTTGAAGACTCATCCTGAACAGTTGACCAAGTTCGAGTTAAAAGCTGATGAAGGAATCTTTGTTGGCTATCCATTGTCAACAAAAGCATTCAGAGTCTACAATCTGAGAACTAAAGTGATCATGGAATCCATACATGTGTCATTTGATGACAAGAAAATAACTGGACTTGAAGATGAAAATGAATATGATCAACTACGTTTTGAAAATGAAGATTTATTCTCTGATGATGTAAACTCTGATGAAGCTGGTCTGACAAACACTGACGAAGCATACTCTGAACCTCTACTGGTAAATACTGGAGAAATTGGAAATTCTCAAATTGAACAAAATAGAGAACCAGTTGAGGGGGAGCGTGAAGAAGCTCAACAAGACACAGCAAGTGAGTCAGTTGAGGAAACTGATTCAAACTCTGACAGTTCAAACTCTGAGCCATCCAATTCAGGGGGAGCCTCAGATGCTGCAGAAAGTCAACATATGAATCAGGAGAGCATGGATCAAGAGGGAGGATCCAATAATGATGCAAGAAATCACTTACCAACAGCAAGAAAGTGGACACATGCACACACACCTGATCTCATAATTGGAGATCCTGATGCTAGTGTGAGAACTAGAAGTGCAACAAATAATGAGTGTCTGTATCATGCTTTCTTGTCTCAAACAGAACCAAAGAAAGTGGAGGAAGCTCTTCAAGATGCTAATTGGATTACAGCAATGCAAGAAGAGTTAAATGAATTTGAAAGAAATGAAGTCTGGACACTTGTACCTAGACCAAAGAATAGATCAATTGTAGGTACAAAGTGGGTTTTCAAAAACAAGACTGACAGTGAAGGTGTGATTACAAGAAACAAGGCTAGACTTGTGGCTAAAGGTTATTCACAACAGGAAGGAATTGACTATGATGAAACCTTTGCTCCAGTTGCAAGATTGGAGGCCATAAGAATTTTTCTGGCCTATACTGCACACAAGAAGTTTAAAGTCTTTCAGATGGATGTGAAAAGTGTTTTTCTCAATGGGAAGCTTGAAGAAGAAGTGTTTGTTGAACAACCACCAGGATTTGTAGATCCCAAGCATCCAGATTATGTCTACAGGCTTGACAAGGCATTATATGGACTAAAGCAAGCACCAAGAGCATGGTATGAAACTCTTGCTCAATTTCTTTTAGAAAGTGGGTTCACAAGAGGTACAATTGATAAAACCTTGTTTTATTTCAATTCTGGTGATGATTTGCTTTTAGTTCAAATTTATGTAGATGATATTATTTTTGGATCTACTAATGACAAACTTTGTAAGAAGTTTGCAAATCTTATGCAGTCCAGGTACCAAATTAGCATGATGGGAGAGCTTAGTTATTTTCTAGGCTTACAGGTCAAGCAAACAGATGATGGGATTTTTATCAATCAAGCAAAGTATACCAGAAATCTTCTAAAGAAATTTGGTATGCTTGATAGTTTATCTGCTCCAACTCCCATGGCTACTGCAACAAAGCTAGACAAAGACACAGGTGCTACAGTGGATATGACAACCTATAGAGGCATGATAGGGTCTCTTCTGTATCTCACAGCAAGTAGACCTGATATCATGTATGCCACATGTCTTTGTGCAAGATTTCAAGCAGATCCCAGAGAGCCTCATCTAACAGCTGTAAAAAGGATTTTCAAATATCTCAAAGGAACCATAACCTTGGGTTTGTGGTATCCTAGAGAATCAGAGTTTAAGCTAATTGGTTACTCTGATGCAGATTTTGTAGGCTGTAAGATAGACAGAAAAAGTACAAGTGGAAGCTGTCAATTCTTAGGTGACAGATTGGTTTCTTGGTATAGCAAGAAACAGAAGTCAATTTCCACATCCACTGCAGAAGCAGAGTATATAGCTGCTGGTAGCTGTTGTGCACAGATTTTATGGATGAAGAATCAGTTGCTGGATTATGGGTTAAGGTACTCTAAAATACCTATTTACTGTGATAACCAAAGTGCTATTGCTATGACAGGTAACCCAGTACAGCATTCCATGACCAAGCACATCAGCATAAGGTATCATTTTATCAGGGAACATGTGGAAGAAGGGAACATTGAGCTTCATTTTGTGTCTACAGACCAACAACTTGCAGATATCTTCACCAAACCTTTGAGTGAAGCTACTTTTACAAGATTGGTAAATGAACTTTGAATGATCTCTGGTTTTGACTAGAGATACGGGTTAGACTCAAAAACTATACATGTTTGATTTTTATGCTCATGATTCCTTGCATGTATTAACTGTTATGAGTACCAGTGTCATAAACTCTGAAAGTAAACTCTGATGCTAAACTCTGTTAGTCATAAAGTGTTGGTCATACTCTGATAGTTACAGTCTAATGCTATACTCTGATTGTAATTTAGTCTGAAACATATGGACCAATGAAGAAATTTGTATGAAGCATAATTCTCAGTAAGTAATTATGAATCCTTAAGAGTTGTATAGATTCTGATCTCAAATATGTGCAGTAAGTTAACACAGCATGATACTGTCTCTATATTTATAGCATCTCTTAGTTTATTAATCCTATACACTGAGTCTGTATTAGCTGTTTGCACTTTCTCTCATAAATTAATTGTATTAACTGATGAAAAGTCTAAACTCTGCTAATTAATAGCAAATATTTCACCCTCATATCAAAAGATGCCAAAAAGAGCACAAATTCCTTTGAGATCATGTTGTGCCTAGGAAGATCCAGGAACTTATTGTATGAAATAAGGGCTAAAATCTTTGATTTTTGGTGACTAGTGTCAACCACTGATTACTGGAAAATTTTAAAAAAAAAAAATTTATTATACAAGGGGGTGAAATTAATAAAATTATCCAAATGAAAGGATATAAGAAGACAGAGTTTAGGATAAGTATCAGATTTTATTTTATACATGAGAGTTTGGGTAATCAGTTTTTACTGCTTTAGTTTGTGGATTTTATGCACTTTGAAATGATCTAAATATTGATTTCGGTAAACTCTGCTATTGCACACACAATTATTCACACCTGTACAGTTTGAGAAAAGAGTTTATTGACAAAGAAGGACAAATGGTAAACACTGATGTATTGTGTGAAATACGCCGAGGTAACTTTGTTTTAATCTCTGATGGTTAAAATGATTTCTTTGTTTCAGACATTTTATAATTTTGAGATTAGACATTTGTTTAGAAATTCGAAAGAGTATGATTACAAACGGTTCATATTTGTATTAAACAGAGGAGAGAGAGGTTGAGTGTTTTGAACAATGTGAAAAGCGGTAATTATGGCTATTTTTACTGCGCGTGTGTATTGGAAGTTGTTACATACAGCTGTCAGCGTATGCATGTTTGACATCTGTCCCACTCACACACTTTTCAAAGACGCCTGCTGTGTGTAGTAATGATTAAAACGATTGGGTTTTAATTTTCACAGTTATTATTTAAACTTACTACACATAAACGGTTCATTCTTTTACACACTTCATCTTTTCATAAGTTTTTACTCACAAACACTGTCTCAAACACTTTCACTGCATACATTCTACACTTTTCTCTGTCTTATTCCTTGCTTACTTCTAAACTTTTCTCATGGCTACAACAATGTTTACTGCTTCTAGGTTAGAATTTGTCCCTAATAACTATTCAGCTCCACTGGCAAATGAGAACGCACCGGAGGCGTTTCATTTGATTCAGAATTTCTTGTCAAACTCTGATATTGGCACTGCTCTAACTGCACCATTGAAGCTGTCTGCATCTCAAATCAGAACTTTTTGGCAGACAGGAACTTATGACGATGGAGGAGAGACTGGGTCTCCGTCCATATTCTTTGAATTTCAAGAAGAAGAATTTACAGTTACTCCAACAACTGTTCGTGATGCTTTGGGTCTTGAGGATTTCAATGCTTTCACAATCTCTGTTGGCGATTCTGAGTTGGTTAGAATGATGAGAGAAATAGGCTACTCTGGACCATTGACAAAGATTGGTCAACTGAAAAGGCCGTTTTTGCGCAAGGAATGGAGTTTCTTTTTCGATTGCATCACTAGGGCTTTTGGAAAGAAGTGCACGAATTGGGATGCAATACCCACTGATAGTCTGCAACTCGGGTATTCTCTTCTTTATGGAAGTAATTTTGATGTTGCTAGGCTAGTTCTAAATAATATAGGTGAGAAAATGACTGAAAACAGAGGTGTAGTCTATTTTGCAAGATTCTGTCAATTGATATTCTCTGAATGTGTTTCTGAAGTAGAGATAGCTGAGAATGATGTGATTCCCTGTTTTAAATTACATAAACGCATATTCTCTGATCTAACTAATAAGGATAAAAAGAAAGGGGATGTTGGTGTTTTGTTGTTGCCTGAGTCTGTGCAACAATTTCTAGTCCAGTCACAACAACAACAACTCGCAAACTCTGAAGCTGGACCTTCTGTGTCTCAATCACAGAGGTCAAAGAAGTCTAAGTTGCGAGCTGTTAAGTCTGCAAGAGTGAAGCCATCAGAAAATGAAGCTGGGGTATCAACCACTGATGGTATGCCTCAGAAGAAAAGGTTAAAGAAAAGAAGAGCCAACAGGGCAAAGTCTGATGATGCTGATGAGAAGAGTGAAACTGATGATGAAACTCTTCATCAAAGGAAAAGAAGACTGGTGGCTGCACATCTCTTTGGTGCATCCAATGCTGAAGCAGCACCTATGCCTGAAATGGTAAGTGCTGATATAGAAGCTCCTACATCAAAGGCTGATGATGTAGTTGAGGAAGCTGCTGATCATTCTGACAGCAGAGTTTTTGAGAATATGGATTTATTTGTTGATGAAGATTTGGAAGCACATCCTAGTATCAGTATTTGTGATACTGAGGATGTGGCAGCTGCTCAAGCCACCTTAGTGATTGAAGACTCTGTGGGTTCTCACACAGAAGTTCTTTCAGTAAATAATGCACATTCTGAAAAAGGTGAGGAAGTTGATCAGAGTTTGGAAGTTGTGACAGAGAATGTTGTACAAGATGATGTTCTACTTGAAGCTCTACAACAGGCTGTTGTTGAGGTTGTTACAAGCGAAGCAGAGGTTTTTGCTCAAACAAACTCTGATATTCCTGAAACTGTTGCAGATAAAGTAATTGATGAAACTGCACAGTTAATTGATGAAACTGCTGAAAATGTTCCTGCTGCAAATGAAGCAGATATTGATGAAGAAGCTGAAAATGATGCTGAGGGTTCTCATTCACACCCTAGTATTCAAGTTTCATTGGTTGATGGTGTCAATACTGATGAAGAAAGAGAGATTAATAGAGAAACTGCTGAGTATTACCAGGATATGTACTACAATAGATGGGCTGCTGCAAATTGTATCTTTTCTGCACAGAGGGCTGCTGATTTTCTTGATGATTCTGTGAAGAAAATTTCAAACTCTGATGTTCTTACAAGTATAAAGGCCACTGTGGTTCAAGTCAAAGCCTTAAACAATAGGTTTGATGAAACACAAACAGTGGTTACCAATCTTAGGAATGAAGTTGGTATAAGGGATCTTACCTTAAAGACTGATAGGTCTTATTATTCTGCCATGTTCAAGAAGCAAGCCAAGGATTCTGATGAAATTAAGAAGAGGCTTGGGAAAGTTGAGGAGAATCAGACTGCAATGTCTGCACAATTGAATTCTATTTCTACTGCTCTAGAATTGCTCACATCAGTACTACTTTCTGATGCTGTCAAAAAGGGGGAGAGTGTACCTAATGACAAATGCACAGACACTCAAACTCTGAGACGGAGGGATGATTCTGTTGATGGTGGAAGCAAGGAAACTGAGAGGAAGCAAATTTCTGCTCAAGGGCAAAGAAGATCAAGATTAAATTCTGATAGGTTGACAAACTCTGGTAAAGGATTCTCAAACTCTGCTCTGCCAGTGGTTCAAGACTTAAGAGTTTAATTATTTCAGCAAATCCATCTACTGATGAAGAAATTGCTACAAAAATGTTTCTAGAAGAACATGGTAATGAAGCTACAGTTGAAGACATGGAAGCTGAAATGCTGAGTCTTGCTGAAGAGCATGAGAAGAAATTGAAGGATGGTACTTACAAAAAGAAAGCTGTCAAGGCTCCTAGAAAGAAAGAAACTGGAATTTCTATCAAAGAGAATACTCAACAGAGTTTGCAAAACTCAAGGAAGCCTGTGATAGCAAACACTGATAAGGGCAAGGGTAAACTGGTAGAAGAAGGACAGTTACCAAGGAAGAATTATTCAACCTCTGACATTGCTCAAGTTGAATCAAAATTTATTAAATCAACCTCTGACGATGCTCAAGTTGATGTTTCTACTAAAGTTGTAACAACCTCTGACAATGCTCATGTTGTGCAAACTCAACTAGCACCTCAACTCCAAGGTACTTTTAGAAGACCTATACTTCCTGAAACTCTGAAGCCAGAAACTGTTAACTTCTCAGAAACCAGAACTGTATTGGGTAAAGAATCTTATGATAAATCTGGATTAGGTTCACACAGGGAGAAGAGAATAAACAACAGGCCTGGAGATCAATCATCACTGGCAGTATCTGGTATTATTACTCAAGAGAGTCTTGATATGCTAGAATCTGTTCAGATGATATTTCATAAAGTGTTAAAGAAAGAGTTTTTGTTGTATTTTATGGCTGATGGAAGAGTTTACAAGGTTGCAGAGTCTGACATCAATCTCAAATCTTATGAAGAATTGGAGTATGTTCTGTATTTGTTAAAAGTCAAAAATAGAAGTACTCATGATGCTGCTTTAGTTATCAGAGAAAGAATGCTGAAATCAAAGATAATGCTTGGAGGAGGAGTCTCGAGTGCATATATTCCTAAGTACAGAGATGCTTATGGAAAGATTGTAGAAATGAAAAGAAACAGTGCAAGACTAAGGACTGATCTGGGAGTTAAAGTCTTAGAATTCAATCTAGAATCTGATAAATCATATTTTATTAGGCTAGGGAATGAGATGAGGAAAAATTCCATCTATTCTTTGAGAGCTGCAATTTATCAGACTGGAGAATCTGATTCAGAATTGAGAGAATTGAAGAAAGTTATGATTGAAGAGCTGGAAAAGGCTGAAAGAAGACTTCTCATAGATTATCTCAGAACTGTTCCTGATATTCAAGAAATCAAATAAAGTCTGACTGTAAGTTTTTAAAGTTTTCTATTCTAAGTTAAAGTTAAACTATGTTATATATTAAACACTGCATTTGTTATATGTTTTGACATCATCAATTATCTTTTTAACTTGTACATTTTAGTATGAACAAGTTGGGGGAGATTGTTAAATATAATTGCTGACGTTTGCTCATCAGTGTTTAAGTACCAGGTGTTAATCAGAGTTTACATTGAAGTCAGTCAGAGTTTGTTAAAGTTTGACGTGGTGATAGTTGAATTAGCTGTCGGTGCTGAATTGAATATTCTAGAAGCAATATATTCTGAAGATGGAAAGAAGCAGAATATATTGATACAGCTAAGGAAACGGAATAGAAGATAAGAAGCAATTCTTAATTGATATGAATTGTATAGCTAATTTATAGGAGTATCAATTAGATAAGGATTGTGTAACTGTGTACTATATAAACACAGATAGGTTAACCCTAGAAGGGATGCGAAAATAGAATTATTATTCTTGTAACCTAGAAGCTCTTTGTGATTCATTAACATCATAAAGAGAGAAGCTGTTAATACAATTACAGTTTATTGATTCATAAACAGTGTTCTTGATTATTGTTATTCTCATATATATTTGATTATACTGTATTCGGCCTAACATTGTCAGAATCTGTGTATTCAGTGATATCCTTAGGTTGGGTGCCTTGAGGAATCCTGGTGCCATCAGGAGCTGTTGATTCACTAACTGGTTTCATTGGTACAAACGGTCTGTTCTCTAATACGCCAATATACAACGGATTAGATGCCTTGATAAATAACAGCATATTCATCTTCCACACACCGAAATCATCTCTAGTAAACGGGGGAACTTTAATACCAGCAGTTGTCTTTGGAGCACTCATTGTTTCTGAAAATTTCAAATTGTTTAAAATTCAAGAAATTCCAATTAAATGAAAAAATTTGAAAGTTAAAAAATTTGCTTTGAATTTTCACGCTACGTTTGATTTTGGTCTCATTCACCGGATCTGATTTGTACGTCAATCAAGCAGCTTTGATACCAATTGTTAGGTCCAAAGTATCGTAGAAGGGGGGTTAAATACGATACTAACAAATTATTCAATTTCGTTCGCGGATTAATCATTCAGTTCTATAACGGAATCAACTACACCAAATCAAACTAAGAGTCGGGGAATATATCGTTTTATAAATATAAACCTCGAAGGGTGCTACAATTTCTAATCTGTAGATTAGCTTCAATGAGTTTAAGGTTACACGAATTCAATACAATGATAGAAATCTGAGCAACATTAATTTCTCTGATAATCTCTCTGGCTCAAACTCTCTCCTCGTAAATTCTTCTGTGAAAATCCTTAACTGAAGAAGACACACTTCTCTCTTAGTAATCGTAGACTTGTTTTTAGAAAAACCATCGAACCAAAAATAATGGAATATTCTTGGCCGTTGGATCTTCATCAACCTGACAACAATGTCACTTCTTCACCTGCTTTCAAATAAGAAAACTATCAAATATTTAGAATCAAATTTCCATTCGATGGTTTTTAAATAAAAACTATCGAATGAGAATTTAATTCATGTTAGTTTTCTTATGGATTTCTTGAATTACATTCGATGGTTTTCTAAATAGAAAAACCATCGAACTCTTTTCTTGTCTTTGACTTTCAAGAAAAGATTCTGAGCTTCAGGGTGTTTAAGTTTCAGACTGTATCAATTTCTTCTGAGACGATAAAACAACTTGATCTTTTTAAGTGCCGTCAACTAGTGCAACTGGTCTGGTTCACAGATGAATAACACTTGATCAATTCTTCTATGTCTTCAATTCAATGCTGCTGATAAGTCCTTTGTCGTTCTGGTTGCTTCAAATAAATCACTGGAATCCTGTGGTACTAACCCTAAATCATTCACATACTTCTGTAGTCTTGAAAGTCTTGTTTCTATTGCTGTCACTGAGGCTTGAACATTTTCATGAACTTCTTTCCGTGACCTGTTTACGGACTTCAAGAATACATACCGTATATTGATTTTTTTGAGTTTACCTTTTCTTCTTTGATTCTGTATTCCTGTGCTTCTGTTAATATTATGGTTTGTCTTGTCCTTTGTTGAGTTGTAGTTATCTCTGTTTCATCTTATGTTACATTATGCTTTACATTGGGTCCTGCAGACTTAGTAACACCTGAGTTTTCATCATTTTCAGCATTTACATCATCATCAGAAATCTCATGTTTGACTTCTTTTCTCACCCACTCAGTTTTAGAATTAGACCTTGTCTTCTTCTTAGTGGGTGGTGCCTTTTTACTGACATTAGTAGGCTCAGAAGTCTTAATAGAATGCATGTAGGAGCACTTTTCAGTAGATAGAATAGGCAAATTGAAACATGTAGTCATGGCAGTGATCTTACAAGGCATGCAGTCAATGTTGTTACAAACATTCATAGTTCTATGCATAACGGAGGTTCTATGTAAGTTACCATTAACCTCAGTCACATTGATTTTACTCTCTGTTGGTTTCTTACAAACATGTGTTAGATGATTAGAGGAGCCACAATTATTGCATAGTTTCCTAGGAGCATTCTTAACATGAGCATAGCCATTACCTTTGTTGATTCCTAACTTGCCATTCCTATTCTTAGACTTGTAGGTTTCAGTGTTGACAGTATGTTCTGAAGTTGCTGTCGAGTTATTCTTGACAGTACCTTTCGCACCTACTATCTCTTAACAACAGGTTTGGAAGTTACTGTCTTGGATACTCGTTTGACAGTATCTTTTGAAGTTTCTGTCTTGCCTTTGATGACAGCATCCTTAGAACATTCTGTCAGATTGTTTGGCAAAGTTACTGTCTTGGGATTTTTGACAGTGTATTTTCCTTCGGTAGATGTGCTGTCAACATTCTCATCTTCATTAAGGATTTGTTGCTTGATGAGCATGGCTTCCTCATCAAACTCAAGTTCCGAGATCTTGAAGATAGTTTTGTCAACCTTTTTGAGGATGCGAGGTTTGAAAGCAACATCATTTGAACAATCATGAATCACATATTCCTTTCCAGGTCTTCTACCATACTCAAAACCTACTCCAACTTTCTGATTCTCAGTGTGTTTCTCATTGTAATCCTGGACAATTTTAGATGAGTTCCTGAAGGCTTTAATCTTGAATTCATTTTCAGTGATTTCCTTTCTCAGAAACTCCTCTATCTCCTTAGCACAGACTAATTCATTTTTAAGTCTTGCATTTTCTTGAGCTAAGGAATCTAATGGACTAGTCTTAAGCAAAAGTAATTCATTCTCAGATATGAGTGTTTCATTCAGTTTAGTTAACCTAGCAATTTCTTCATTTGCAGCAGTTAAACTAGTATGGATATTAAACATTTATGCACTCAATTCCTCAACAGTTTCTTATATTCACTTTTAGACATATCGAGCAAGACAAGTGATGGTACCTGATTTGAAGAGCTTGATGATTCATCATCAGATCTAGCCATGAGAGCTAGGTTCACATATTCTTCCTCTTCTTCATCATCAGAATCATCCCAGCACTTTCCTTCAGCCACATAGGCTATCCCTTGTCCCTTCTTGAATTGACCACTAGCTCCTTTGTCCATTTTCTGAAATTGTTTTGGCCTTATGCACTCTGTAGCAAAATGACCAAGTTCATTACAGTTGTAGCATCTAAATTTAGACCTATCCACCAGTCATGTTTTGTATCCTCCTCTTGTGGCACTACCAGCAACCTTAGAAGAATTCCCCTTGTTGAACCTAGATGTTTGACCCTGAGGCTTGTATGGTTTGTCTCTTTTGAATCTTATATTTTTGAACTTCTTTGCCATATAGGCCATGGTTGGATTGTCCATTCTCTCCATCTCTTCTATAGTGTAGAAGTCTTCATCCTCAACATCATTCAGTTGCAGCACCACCTTCTCCTCATCATCCACCGCCTCTTCAATCTTTAGAGATGACATTTGAGTTGGTTAAAGGATTTGCATTCACTACAAGAAAAACTGAATCAGATGACACCTTTCAGACAACGGACGGCCGAAAAAGTGTTGCCTAAAATTAACAGATGACAGTTTATTTTTTGGCTCGAAAAAATATTGTCTAATTCACTACATTACAACGGTCTGCGAACCGTTGTCTAAGAAAGTGAAAAGTACTGGATATAGACGACGCAAATGAATGGGTTTAGACAGTAGTTTTTTTTAACTCTTGTCTAAATAAAATTGGGACAATGTTTTACTTTAACCGTTGTTGGATTGAGACAACGGTTTTGGGGTCTATGTTGTTTAAAAGGTGTTCAAACAACAGTCAAGAAATAGTGTTATGTGAATACAACCCGACAGACAAGTGTATTTGTCTGTTGTATTGTCACTTGTCAGACAACGATTTGAATTTTAAAAACTGTCGTCTCATTTACTGCACAGGGAAAAAAATAACAGAAAGTAAAACATCTACCAGCTGCATAAACCAACAAACAAACCAACAAACAAACCAACCAACAAACCAACCAACCAATAAGAAAATTAACAAAAACAATGCAAGCAAACCATCAATAATCATAGGATCACCAAACCAAAGTTATCACGAAAGTATACTAATTAGATTACATTATGAAAGTTGAATTAGTTCATCTACATCTCGCAAGTAACTAGTCGCGTCCTCTTCAACTAAATCAACATCTGGTATATTGGGCACAAAACAGTCATTCTCCAGTTCTACTTCGACGGATCCCTCATTTTCATCATCGTTGTCTTTATAGTACTTTCTCTCAGGTAATTTCAGCACCACGGACCATAATTTATCAAGAGGATCGTCGATGTAACAAACTTGTTTAACATGTTTGGCCAACACAAATGGATCATTCAAGAACCCCAACCTATTCAAATTAACCAAAGTATATCCCAAGTCATCTGTCTTAATCCCTTTGTTCATTTCTACCCACTTACAATAGAAAATAGGGACCCTAAAGTTGTTATAGTCCAACTCCCATATACTTGTTATAACTCCATAAAATGTATGTGCACTATGCTCAATATTTTGATCCTTACCCTGCACAACCATTGTATCGGATTCTACACACACGCCGCTGCATTGAACTTGACGAGCATCATCACGATCCTTGGTGCTGAAGATAACCCTAATTTCACATTCTTCTAACAAATTTCATCAAAAGGAAGCAAAATGTCATCACAACAACTCAAAACTGAGCTAATACCTGAAAGATGCGATGCAATTAACTGAGGAACTGAGCTAATAAGAACTGATGCAAAGATGCGATGAGGCTTGATTGCTGTGGATGCAGAGATGCGATGAGGCTTGATTGTCTTTGTACGTGGAGATGTGGAAGTGGAGATGTGGAAGTGGGGATGTGTGGAGGTGTGCAGGTACGGAGGTCGCGCGACGGAGAGATTGATTTCAGACAATGAATATGTTTCGGACATAGATACACAAAGATGATAAATTTGTTTTTATATTTATATTTACTAGTCAATAGTCAAGGTTACAATAGTCAATGTTTATAATTATATTTATATTTGATTTTTTAGATGAGTGATACAATAGTCAATGTTACATAAACTGTTGTATGACATGTATTTTACAACGATTTAACTCAACAAACCGTTGTGTACTTATGAAGAAGAGTTTTAAACAACGGTTTTTTGTCAATTACCCTTGTAATACAGTCTATTAGGCAAGGCTCTTCTGCCCTAAACCGTCGTATATATTAAAACAAACGTTTTTTAAGTTGAACCCTCGTAACAGTGGCTTTCAGACAATGGTTTGTTGATGACAACAATATGATTAACACCTAGAATACGATCACATTAAGATATTTGTTAATACACAATAGATGTTGACAACATATATTGTATCGATTTCCGATTATACACTTGATACATGTTCGAGATGGTAACATCACAAATTCGCAAGTTAAACAAAACACATTACATATTATGTAAGAATTATACTATTATTCAGATGAAAATCCCACGAACTTATATATCAAATACTACTAACAATGTTGTCAGATTTAAATTACTAGTTTTACGTATCATTATGTCTATAATTTATTTATAAAGTCGTCGGTAAATTGACTCATTCTATTTTTCGTACATATAAGTCGTGAGTAACGTATGCTTTGGTTATTTGATTTTTTAGATGAGTGATACAATAGTCAATGTTACATAAACTGTTGTATGACATGTATTTTACAACGATTTAACGCAACAAACCGTTGTGTACTTATGAAGAAGAGTGTTAAACAACGGTTTTTTGTCAATTACCCTTGTAATACAGTCTATTAGGCAAGGCTCTTCTGCCCTAAACCGTCGTATATATTAAAACAAGCGGTTTTTAAGTTTAACCCTCGTAACAGTGGCTTTCAGACAATGGTTTGTTGATGACAACAATATGATTAACACCTAGAATACGATCACATTAAGATATTTGTTATATACACAATAGATGTTGACAACATATATTTTATCGATTTCCGATTATACACTTGATACATGTTCGAGATGGTAACATCACAAATTCGCAAGTTAAACAAAACACATTATACATTATGTAAGAATTATACTATTATTCAGAAGAAAATTCCATGAACTTATATCGATTGAGATATCGATTTAGGATTAATCGGAGTAAAAATCAAATGTATTTTAATATTTTAATATTATTTAATGTATTATTCCAATTCTCTTAGTTATTTTTTAACTAATATGTAATTATAGTTTATAATTATTTTTATATGATTATTTTATTATTTTTTAACTAAAATGTAAAATACTTTTCAGCCCTTAGATTTGTGACAATACAATCTGTACCGTCCATTTTTCTTTTACCCTACTTCCCCCCAATTAGTCGACTCATTTCCCCCCTTTTCTCTTTGTGCGGCCTCCCCCTTTTCTCTCATTTCCCCCCTTTCTCTTTCTCCCAAATCTCTACATCCTTCTCTCCTTCTCTCATAATTAACTCACTGGTACTTCCTTTCTCTCCTTCTCTCATAATTAATATTTGATAATCTTTCATTTCTTTTTCTCTTTTTCTCTCTTTCTCTCTTTCTCTCTTTACATGCATTTATTGGTTTTATTTCATTTCTCTCTTTAGTTTCGATTTTAATGCTTTGTGTTAATTATCTGTATATGTTGGGTTTTACTTTCTTCGTGTTGGGTATTCTGTGTTTTGTATTATATTTTCTTGATTTAAGAACTGTTAGCATTTTTCGATTTTGATGCTTTGTGTTATTTGTTATATATTAGGTATTCTATATTTTAATGCTCAGTCTTTCAATTTCAGAACTGTTAGTCCATTTTTGTGTTTGTATTTTATTTGTTTTTGATCTTATTTTCTTCGTGTTGGTTATTATATGTTTTTTGTGTTAGGTATCATATGATTTAAGAACTGTTAGCATTATATGCCTTTGTTTTGATTTTACTGCTTTGTATTTCCATTTTACTCTTTTGTTTTTGATTTAAGAACTGTTTTGTGTTTCGATTTAAGAAATTTTAGTCCATTATATAAAATTAATCTGCTTTTGTGGTTGGGCAGATTAAGTATGGTGGCTTCAAAAAAGACAAAATCTGCTCCGAATGCAACATGCACTACAAACCTTATGAAAGCTTTAAAAAGGAACAAGTCTATGGAGATGGTACCCGTAAAGAAGAAGTCAGTGAAGAAGAAGGCAATGTAGTCCCCTCAAAATTCTTCGCCTCAATCTGTAAAGAAGGCCATTTCTACAAATCTACAAAAGAAATTGTCAAGGAAGAGGAAACGGGTGGATGAACCGATGCCTAAGCAACAAGGGCTTAAGCTTTTGAAACGTGGATCAGTTACAATGCATAGGATTCTTAGGCATAAGATTCTGGGAATCAAGCTCACGGTACATTTTAATGCTAAGGGTGAGCCGTATGGTCCAGAAGCGACAGAGATGCAATCTTATATTGGAGTCCTTGCCAGAACAAAATCCCCAATATGGTATGATTCTTGGAAACGAGTTCCAAAAGAAACGAAAAATAAGATTTGGGAATGTGTGTAGGTAAAACAAATTACATCTCACAAACTTATTTTGTACACATATACTCTTGTAACTACTTAATTAAATAAACAATCTTAAATTTGTAGATGGCATTTGATGTACCGCCATCATCAAAAAGGGTAGTATGGAAGTCCGCGTGCTCTAAGTGGAGGGAGTTTAAGAGCCAATTAACAACTGATTATATTCTTCCATATCGTGATCAACCTGAGTTGCTTGCATATCCTCCAGCTGACTACTCATTCATTGAGAAGGCAAACTGGGATATTTTCGTTGCTGACCGTATAACTAATGAATTCCATGTAAGCTTTTGACCTTGTTTATTTATAAAGTTGTCAAATAGTAAAATATTTAGTGTTAAATCCTTCTTCCTAATATTTTGGTGTTTTTTATGAAGGCGATCCACGAAGAACAAAAAAGGAGACGGGAAATGAATCCATATGATCACTACCTGTCTCGCAAGGGTTATGCCAACCTTGAACAAGAAATGGTAAGTGATCATTACACATTGCTTTCTTATTTTCTTGTGACATTATTTACTATTGGTTTAATATTAATGTTTTAAACATGTTTCTACATGCAGTCTAGTGGAGATCCTGAAATTGAGATAAACCGATCTGATACCTGGCTCCGTGCGCGACAGGATAAAGATGGAAATTACAAGTCTGAAGAAGTTAAGAACATCGCTGTTGAAATTGTAAGTTATTCATTTATGTTGTAAGTCAAATTCTCCATCAATATAAAAGTGTGCAAGATTAATTAACTACTTCTACTTTTTTATTTAATATTTCAGGTGAAAATGAAGAAGAAAGTTAGTGATGGGGAAGTGATTCTGGAAGGCACCGATGATGTCTTGACCAAGGTGCTTGGTAAGCCTGAGCATAGAGGACGTGTACGAGGCCAAGGGGCTTATGTAAAGCAGTCGGTCTACTTTTGAGCTTCCGAAGCAGAAGAATAAAGCTCTGACGATTGAAGAGAGGATTCAAGAGGGTGTTCAGATGTTTATGGCGAGTGAGACTGATAGGATTATTAAAGAGCGAGATGCATTTTGGGCTGCAGAAATGGCAAAGTTGAGTGCATCTTTACATGAAAAGAATATTTTTTTGGATGGCAGTCCAAATATTGGATCACAACACGGAAGTTGTTCCAAGGGCGTACCTAATTTCATGGAGTTGGAAGGTATCAAGAAGAAATTGGATTTAGCGGAAGATGTTGTTTGTGATGGAGAGGAGAACGAGGTTGAGAAAATACTGAGGTTGAGAAAAAGACTGAGGTTGAGGAGAAATTTGTTAAAGAGAAGAATGATGTTGATGAGAAGAGTGAGGTTGAAGGGAGGAAACCGGAGGTGGTAGAAATTGAGGATGAACATAAGGAAGCTGGATTTCTGAATAATGAATGTCCAGAGTGGGAATTGACAATTGGATCCCCGAAAAATGTTGTTGCTTATGCAACAGTTGACATAGAAAGTAATGTTCTTCATGGGAAGCCACTTGCAAAGGAGAATACCCGAGTATCAATTATTCGTGTAATCCAGGGTGCTGCTCAGATTCCTATTCCAATCAATGATGAAATTATGATTGTGGAGCAGGCTGTTGGTACTTATATTTCTTGGCCGAGAAATCTCACACGGGAAGTCAAGACAAGCAGTGCTCCAGTCAAAGGAACTGTGAAGGATAAGTTTACCATTTATATTTTTGTTACTTTGTCGCGATTTGGATTCTCAATTTTCTTTTTAATTTGAGCGTGATTTGAATTCTCAATTTTCTTGTTACTTTTTCCTTTTAGGGAGGCAAGAAAAATGGCGGAAAGAAGTTAAAGAAGCTCAAAGACTATGTCTCGGAACCAGATTATGTGGTTACAATGGGTGCTGATTCCCCCCTTCTTTGAAGCATTTGTGGCTTTGGGCAAGCGATGCCTTGAAGGATGGTCGTACATGTTCTTTTCAATTATGCCAAGAAGCTTTTGGAAATACAAATAAGCAGGTTTTATTTTCATCAAACGTGCATGCTTTGTGTTTTGGAGGTGAAATATCAGGGTCGGTCATTTGCTTGTTTATTAAGTAAGGTTCAAACTTTAAATGTTTAATTTTGTTCACTTTGTCAATAATTCATTAAGGAAGTTTAAGAAATTTAATAATATTTCTTTACGTTTTGTATTCAGTGTCTTGCATGAAATTTTGAGAAAGCACAAGATGACCGACATGATATCATTTGTTGATCATATCATGATTGGTGCCCTTGGTTGTGGTACTCCAGTTGAGAGGTCGCGTGCCCTTTCTAACAGATTTAAGAATGCTAAACCTGGTCAACTTTTTCTGTTGCCATATAACCATATGTAAGTGCTTGTTTTTTTAATTTTTGTCCTTCGATATTATTAATATTACGATATATTAATTGATATTCAAAAATATCTCTTTGAGTTTAAGCTGAAGAGTAGATTGATTGTGTATACTTGTAAAATTTGAGAAATTATTTCATCTAGGATAGTTGTGTAGTGTATGCGCAAATATAGCATTTTATAAAATTAAGTTGTAATATGTCAATGTCTAGGAACCATTGGGCGCTGAGTGCTGTGAATCCATAATCTCAAGTGGTTTACCACATGGACCCGTTAAAGCGCATAATTAAAACTGAAGAGTGGACAGAAGTGGTTGACAAGTGAGTTTGGTCGGTTAATTTTATTTAATTCAAAATCAGTTTGATAATTAAGGAGAAGTGTCTTAATTTTGATTTATATTTATTATTTGTAGTGGCATCAAACTCTATAAGGACAAGGCGAAGAAGATTCTAAAGAAGAAAATAGTATGGGAGAATCTGGCGGTATGAAAACTTTTCAAATCTTACAGTTTCGTCTCTCATCCCTACAAATATAGTGTAGACTTCTAATAATTGTTTGTAAATTTTTCAGGGTGTTCCTCTCCAGACGGGGACCAAGGATTGTGGCCTATTTTTTATGCGTTATTTGAAAGAAATATGTTTGGATAAGGAACTTAAATTTTCTTCAAAGGTATAAAAATTACAATTTATCATTTTTTTTATCTATGTCCAGAGTGAAAACTGTGACTAATGTTGTTTTCATTTTTCAGTGGGCACGGAGGAGCAACCTTTCTTATGACATGAATGATCTCAATGAAATCAGGGTCGACTGGGCTAAGTACTTCCTGAAGCACTACGCTCGTTAGGTTCTTCAGTACGAACTTGGATAATAACTGGGTTTTTTGGATGCGCATATCATATATTTTGTGGAACTCCTGGTGGATATTACATGGTTTAGCGTACATATTGCGCTTATATTTAAACTTATGAGTGAACTTTCAATTGCTCTTTTTTGGATATGTTCATCCTTAAATATAACAGTCCAGTTAGAAATGGTTTATATTTTGTCAATGACTTGTATTGGTGAATATTAGAAATGGTTGGAGCTGGTTGGATGAATGGATTATGTAGTGGTGAATATTAGTTTGTGAATTTGGTGAATGGTGGTTATGATGGTGAATAGTAGTTGGTATTATATGAACTTGTTGGTTTTTAATTGTTGGCTTCTAATTATAATGTCTACCATTGTTTCATTTGGTTATAAAACCATTGTCTCTTATGCTTTTGGATTAGTGATGCATCGATGGGAACTATTGTTATAAGCTATATCAAGCAATGGCCACTGTCTATTTAGCCTGTTGTGCAAATGTTTTTCATACAACATACACATAAAAAGAAATCTATTGTCTAATTAGACTAAATTCAAGAGATTTACCAAACAAAAACGTTATAAAAATAATCTCTTACAACGCATTCCTAAAATAAAACTGTTGTCTAACAAAACAAAGCACAATGATAAATACATGTGAAGTATTGTTCAAAAGCCTTCTTGCTACACACTTAGAGATAAAAAACCGTTGAGTAAATGCCGGTACTGAGGAGAAAACCGTTGTAGATAAAACTTAAACCATTGTGCAAAAGAAATATAAACAAGGCTTATTAAGAAGCAAACCGTTGTAGATAAAAGTTCACACAACGGGCGACGTAAACAAATCTATTATAACTAATGCCTTCTTACAATGGATTCTGCAGTGACCTATTGTTGTTTCTAGTTGTCATACAACACTTTAGATTTACCAGAATGTTGTGATCATCAACTTATACAACGGGCTGTATGGTAGGAAACTGTCGTTCTTTCTGGTGGTTATACCACACTTTGTTAATCGGTGACTGTCGTTTCAGTTATTTTGCATAACATTTTTTAAGCGTTGTCTGAGGTCCATCTGACGGCATCTCAATAGTCATCGGTTTTCAGGGGTAATAGACAATGGGCCTGGGTGAGTCGTCTGATTCAGTTTTTCTTGTAGTGATTACTTCACACGGCTGGGTGACCTTTGGCTCATGAGCTACAAGAGCACCAGACATATTTGCCATCTTGCCTTTTTGTCCACTTTGTATGGCTCTTTTCTGAAAGAGTTCTAACTCATATGACTTAAGTACACCATACAATGTTTCAAGAGAAACATTTTTCAGGTCTCTTCCTTCTCTGATTATAGTAATTATGTGCTCAAGATGCTCAGGAAGGGTGAGTAAGAACTTAACATTAATTTATTTCTTCTCATAGAACTTGCCATGAATCTGGAGTTCAGTTAGAAGTTTGCTAAATCTTCAAACATTGGTGTCAGTTCTTCACCAGGTTTTGCCATGAAGGCTTCATATTGAGAAATAAGAATTTGTCGTTGATTTTCTCTAACCTCTTCACTTCCTTCGCAGAGCAGCTCGATTTTGTTCCATATCTCTTTAGCTGATGTGCATCCAATGACATTCCTACACATGGATTTATCCAAAGTAAGAGAATTAAGCAGGATGAGTTGCAAGTAGTCATCCAGAACTATCTTTTCTTTTTCTGGTTCTAAAAACTCAGATGGCTTCTTGACAACCCAGTGTGATGGAATAACAACACCATCCACCGTCGAGGCTGCAATATCTTTTTGAGGAATAAAAGGACCATTCTCGAGGATTCCCACGTACAGTGGATTGACAACTTTGACGAACAACAAAATTTTTCTTTTCCATATATTGTAGTTCTCCTTATCAAAAGCTGGGATCTTGATACTACTTGACTTCTGTATACTCGTCATGATCTCATATTTGTTTGTCAATCTGTTGCTCTGATACTAGTTGTTGGTCCTTGAGTATTGCAGAAGGGGGGTTGAATGCAATACTGATAAATTTTAATCTATGTTTCAACAACTAAAACTAAGATTAATGTTTATCAGTAGAAGAAATGCAGACACAAGTAGTTTACTCACAAAATAAATGTTTTATTTATTTTGCAAAGCGTTACTACAACCTTGAGAAAAGTGTGTCTTTCTCAAGCTTCAGTTCTTCTCCAGATTCTCAACATAGAATGAGAGATAATCTAAGTATACTAAACCCATCTCAGTCATCACGGGTTTGTGGAGCTACTGTCATAATCTTGTGGCAGCTCCTTACAATTTGCACACCCATGTGACTTACCTAAATTGCTATACAAACAGAGTTATCAGAACATAAAAAGCAATCTAGATACATTCTATATTTAGTTAACACAATTCCAGTAGATGTTGATTTGTCATACTCTCGAATTGGTAAGCTTTGTCTTGTTGTCTCTTAAGCTTCTGTCGCAGTCTTTGCAGGCCTGATATAGTGTTGGGATATTGCAGCACGCCTGTTTCTTGAACATCCAAACTGTCACATGTTTGACTGGGTAGATCCCCAATTCAACATTATCCCTTTAAGACAGTAACCTGCACTTCCAAGTTTGTTGTCACAATAATGCGCTTTTGGTGACAGTATGAAATCCCCGCAATAGATACTGTCAGGAGTTCCAAACTTGCTGTCAGGAGTATACAAGGTTGTTGTCTCAAGGCTTCCGCCAAAGTTACTGTCAGAGTGAATATGTTGTCATGACTTGCAACTTGATGTCCTCTTGTAACCTTACTACCAAAGATATGACAGTAACTTTTATTCGTATTTTCGACCTGATGTATTCCTTGAGGCTTGAACAAATGAATGAACTTCTTCCAAGATTTACAAACAATTCTATTACAGCAAATTAATTGGCTACAAGAACATACTCTGGCTGTGATAGTATGTTCTACTTAATAAAATTAAGTATTACTAAATACAAAGTTAAGTTGTCTCTAAGTTATCACCCATAAATCCTAACACGAAGTACATGGAATGTTTTTGTGTTCATACGTAGTTCACTCTTACAAGCAACATCACCATCCCTGATCAATGCATTTAAATTATCTAGTATATGACGTTTTTTTATCTCTGATTTGGTATATGTTCTGCCTATTTTTACCGATAATACGTAACACTAGATACATGATAAATGTAGTATTAATAATAATCAATAAAGTTACAAGAAGTTCTCCTTGATTCCTTTTTTTCCTCCTTATCAAGGACAATCCAGATTGATCCATTCTGAAGAACACCACATTTAAGTATCAAAACATACTCTAAAAATTCCTACATAAATTCATTCATAAGAATTAATCTAAAATTAATTTTAAGAAAATATATATACCAGTACATGGATACAAATATTCTTAATAATATTTTCACCTTTAGTAGTTTGTCTTCGATTTTATGTATCAATGATCTATTAATATTCATAACCAGAAGCAATACGTATATGTATGTATGTATTTCGTAGAGATATACATATGTATGAACCATTTCAGTCTTTATATATGGGTGTGTATTGTTGTTGTCTCTATATGTAATATGCATAGTTGTACAGAGTAAGCATCATGAATGCTTCGTTTGATAATTACCCATACATCACATATTGTACGTGGTAGATGATCGAAAAATGTTGATGAATTAGGGAGTGGAGAAGAATTACCTGTAGTTTGGTGGCAGATGAGACAATGAATGAAGGCAGCTGGCAAAGAAAAATGTGCAACCTATGTTTTTATTTCCATACCAGGATATAGGATTTGGCTCATACCCACCTTCACCCAAGGTATGAAAAACCTATACCTGGTGGGTTTAAGGTATGGGTTTAAAAATTAGAAAATACCCAATCAAACACAAGGTATGGGTTTTGTTTATTTTAACCTGATACCTGATTCCCAATATTAGTAAACCAAACGACCCCTAAGTACTATCATTGTTGGGATCTCTAACCAACTTACACTAGTAGCTAGTAATTTGAATTGTGCTTGCCTGTATGAATCTTCTCATTGGGTTTCAAACGTGCAAGTAACATTCCATTTCTATCTTTGACTGTAAGTTTAAAGTTTCCAACAAAGCAAGAATGAACGAAAGAATACTCAACAAAATAGGGATGTAACAACAGTTTATAACTGAATATCAATGTTAAGAATGTATTGAGATTATGATCAGTTAAGTAACGTAAAGGTTAGCAGTTTCATGATAGATGATGGGAGGGCTTGGGATGTTGAGGTTATAGAGGACCTACTGGAAACTAGAGATTGTGAGCTGATCAAGCGCATTCCTCTGTCCATACACGTTTCTACAGATTCTTGGTATTGGTTATTGGATGATAAAGGAGATTTTACGGTTAAGAGCTGTTATAGAGCCCTGCAAGGGGAGTGTGTAGATGACTACACGAGACTGTGGAAAAAGGTTTGGACGTTGAAACTACCTAGTAAAGTGACACACCTGATTTGGAGATTATGCAAGGATTGCTTACCTACTAATGCAGCACTATTCACGAGGTATGTAAATGTTGAAGCTACATGTCCATGGTGTCATTGTGCAGCTGATACAGGTGTACATGTTATGTTTCTATGCGAATTTGCTAAGACAATGTGGCGTGCAGTAGGATTAGATAAGCTAGTGTACTGTGTTGAACAGGAGAATCCAAAAGTAGTTGTTGAACGGGTGTTTAAGCAAGGTTCAAGGGAGCAGTGTGTGGAGGTGGCTATGTTATGCTGGAGTTTATGGCATAGAAGGAACAGATGGGTTTGGGATCGTGCAAATGGTTCTGTCTTTGGTGTAAGAAATACGGCTAGTTGTTTACTGCAAGCATGGACAGAAGCTCGGGCGAGGGAAGAAAGCAGGAGAATTAGAGGAGAAATTGGGGATCGTGTTTGGTCTCCACCATTGAATGGCTGGCTAAAAATTAACGTGGATGCAGCAGTGTTTATGAATGGGGGGATTGGAGTTGCAGCTGTGATCCGGGCTGATCGAGGAGGTTTTGTTACAGCTCGTGCTTTGAGGATACCAGGTGCTTGGAAACCCCGTGAGGCTGAGGCGATTGCACTGAAAGAAGCCCTATTGTGGGTCATTAAATGAGGTTGTATGCAGTGTGTGTTTGAAACGGATTCTTACGCTTTGGCTGATGCGTGTAATGGAAGTCCAGGGAGAGCATTGTTTGATACTATTGTGATAGATTGTATTGAGTTAATTAAGCACATAAGTCTGGTGCTATTTAGTTTCGCTTATCGTTCTGCGAATAATGTAGCTCATGTGCTCGCACAAGATACTTGTTCTATGTCAGACGTAGGGGAGTGGTGTGTCACTCCACCTAATTTCTTTGTTCATGTTTTGGCTTTGGATCTGATCTTTTAATGCAAGTTCGATTTTATTCAAAAAAAAAAAGAATGTATCTCATCAGTGTAACGGTCCGCTCAAATGTGCCCTCGTACACAAAATTATCAATTTCTTTGAAAGAAATGAATTCGTAATACCAATATCAAATTGATACCATTTCTACAATTTTAACATCGGATAGATAAATCACATCTTGAATATAAGATTTCACAAAGAATCTCTAAGTGATAGATCAACAATAATTCAACCAATGGATAAATATTTATAAGTTTGATTTGGAAGTTCGAATATGAAAGAAGGAATCGAATATTAAATTAATCGTTGAAGAACATTCGTCAAATAATACGGAAATGTGAATTAAATATTCCCTAAATAAATTAAAGAATAAAAGAATATTAAATAAATATTCTTTGAAAAATAAAAGGATTTAAAGAGTATTAAACAATTATTCTTAAAATAATGAATGAATTAAAGAATATTAAATAAATATTTCTTAAATATATAAATGAATTAAACAAGGGATCCGGTCCCTGGCAATCTATCGTTTGTCAGGACGAGTTAAGCAACATACAATCTCTGCACCGTTAGATTGAGAAATGAATGACTAAGATTAAAAAAAAATCAGGAAAGTACCGCGGAAAGTTTCCGCGGTACCTAAGAATCCTCTACACCGCTAACAATTTCCACGGTACCTAGGGTCTACATAAAAGCTATCCACCTCAGTCACCTCTTTTACATATTTCGTTCATTTCATTTGAATTTAATAAATAGTTTTTTATTTAATAGTTTTTTATTTGAAAATGGATGGCCCTAAATGCCCTCAGACACTGTATTTCGTCTGTAGCAACAGCTTGTCACTGCGTTTCGTGTGCAGCAACAGCCTGTCACGGCGTTTCGTGTAACGAATTACAGGTAATACGGAAGACGATTCACCGTGACTGCCTCTGTTATCCCCTGGGTGCCCTGATCAGCAATGACACACGACATATCGTATGTCGTGTTTACGGCATATCGTATGTCGTGTTTGGGAGATAAGAAACACGGTGTAACGTATATGTACCATATACGGTACACGAAACACCGTGTCTTTTGTAAAAAAAATTAGCAGACCCGGTAGACGATTCACCGTGACCGGGGAGGTAGGTGAGGGACAAACTTCTGTGGCGGAGGCATTTTGGTATTTATCTCATTTTAATTAGAAAATACAATCATCTAGTTACTATTTTTATATTATTTTATTATTTATTAAATAGAATAAAGGACCGAAAACCGAAAATCAAAATTTTTAATGTTTCGGCTTTAATAATACTAGCTTAAAACCCGTGCGATGCACGGATTATTTAGTTATTATTTTATTATTTATGTTTTAATATTTCATTAATTATATTCGTTAAAAAAATAAGTACACATGTTAAAATAGGTAAATTTTTTAAATAATTAAAAGCATTAAAATAGATTTTAAAATAAATAGGTAAGGTTGGCCGTGATATTTTTGGAAAAAGAAGAATTTTAGTAAGAAAAATATAAAATATAACATAATTTAGTTGAAAAATATAATTGGCCGTGATATAGTAGGTATGTTAAAATAGGTAAAGTTTTTTAAAATAATTAAAAGAATTAAAATAGTTTTAAAATAAATAAGTAAGGGTTGTCTGAGATATTTTTGGAAAAAGAGAGATTTTAGTAAGGGAAAATAGAAAATGTAACGTGTTTTAGTTGAAAAAAGTAATTGAACGTGATATTTTTGGAAAAGAAATATTTTGTTAGAAAAATAGAAAAAGTAGCTGAAAAATGTAATTGGTTATAAATAAGAATACTGTATCTTTTAGTTGAAAAGGGTAATTGTCCGTGATATTATTGAAAAAGGAGGGTATTTTGTTAGGAAAAATAGAAAATAAGTAAAGGTTTCTGTGATATCTTTAGAAAATGAAATGTTTTAGTAAGGAAAAATAGAAAAGGTAAACATGTGCGATGCACAGATTGTTTTTAATATTTATTATTTGATTATTTACGTTATAATATTTTATTAATTGCATTTGTTAAAAAAATAAGTAACCATGTTAAAATAGCTATATTTTTTAAAAAATTAAAAGCATTAAAATAGGTTTTAAAAGATAAATGATTATAAATATGTCTTATTATTTAATAATTTTTTGTTATAGATTAGTAAGGTTATTTAAGTGAAATCATAAATTACCAAGAAATAGGTACTAATAAACAGGTACCGTACCGACCAAATTTTTAATATTTTCTCATTATAATATAGTATAGATAGATAGTATAGATAGATTAGTATATGATCAATATAGTTGGTCATCTAGAGCAAATTATAATAGCAGAAAATAGTGTGTTGGTCATTACTTAAACGTGAATATAAATCATGAAATGTTAAATCTATGACGACATATTATCGCAAGGTACTTTGGAACATCTTCGATAGTTAGTTAAAAAAAATTGATGAATCTGTAGATTAATTTATTCAAATAAAGTTGATTTGTATAATGATTGTTAAAAATATTAATAAAATAAATTATTTTAATATATTATTTCAATATAATAATAGGTATTATGAAATTTCGCTATAAAAATTTGAAATGTTCCGCTAACATAACTAATAAAATTGGATTGACTAAAATTCTAACTAAGAAGAATACATCATTAAACATTCTTTACCATTTATATTTACACTTTTATAGACAAGAATTTTTCACAATTGAAAATGCTCTTCTAGCACAAAATGAATTTACATTATTGATCTTTTGAAACAAGTTGAAATTGTGAAATGAAATAAGTAGTACTCCAAAATCCATTATGTACATTTGCATCGTTCTTCTTTTAAAATTCATTAAATATTTAATTCTATTTTTTCTCAACGGATAAAGTGCATAAAATGCGTCTAGAATATTGTAATATAGCGATGTTAGAGAGTCTAGGTCTGTCAACGGGTCGGATTCGGATCGGATTACCCTAAATCCATATCCGAATCCGTTAAGATTTTTCGGGTTCGGATCGGATCGGATCAGGAGTCGGATATTTTTTAGGTCGATCCATACCCGATCCGTTCGGATTTCGGGTTATCGGATCGGAGGTCCGACCCGTTTAATATATTAAAAAAGAATAATTTTGTTCATTTTTTTTATTCAAAAAATAATTTTTTTTAAATTTTTTTTACGAAAATAAAATAAATTATGACATATACATTGACAAATTCAAATTTAAATTTCAAAATAATATTATTTATATAAAATATAAAATATTATATATGTTTTACATTTAATAATATATAATATTAATATATAAAATATAAAATAAATATAATATATTCGGATCGGATCCTTATCGGATCGGATCATACTAAATCCATATCCGCTTGTTATCGGATCGGACCCTTATCGGATCGGATCATTAACGGATCGGATTTTTTTTGACAGAATCCATACCCGTTAATTTAGCTACGGATCGGATCGGATCGAGTCGGATCTCCAATCCATTGACAGCCCTATTAGAGACAATATACACACACATTACTGTAGCAAGAAAAAATATTACTTTTATAGACAGGGCATTAGGACTTTAAATGAGTTGAGCGGAGCCGAACACTTAACTGTTTATGTATCAATTTGTTATATATAAATATGTCAAACTCGATCTTAAACTTGAATTATTATCGAGCCAATATTTTTATTTGTATATCGACTTATTGAGAAAAATATTATTCATGAACATGTCACAAGTTATTACTCACCAAATTCTCATGAATAATAACTCACGAACATTCATTAATACTGTTCATGGTGAACATTCACGAACAACTCAATTTTTTTAGATAATTTTTAAGGCTTAAAATAAAAAGAAAGCATGGAGAAAAACTCGAAATCTAGAGACATGTTTCAAATCTAAATTTATCAACGAATAAAATTTGAATTAATTTAGTTAATACATAACCAACTAATGTCATAATTTACAATATTACATATGTTATAATTTAACTATTTATTATATAAATATATATATATATATATATATATATATATATATATATATATATATATATATATATATATATATATATATATATATATATAACAAAAGAAAATGATTGAATAGGCAAACTAAACCAGTATATTACTGCATATACATTTAGTCCCGGTAATTCGTTCATTTTGTATACTTTCGTGTGGTAGATTTTCGTGTACCTAAATGCTAAACTCAAAATCACTCGTTTAGGGTTCGTGTAATTTTGTGTTTGTGTATTTTCGTTTCATATATTTTTCTTTTCGTGTCGTGTTTTCGTGTAATTTTAATTAATAATAAAAGTAAAAATAAATAAGTAAATGTATTGAAATATTAAAATTTAGGTAATATTTTTACAAATATGTATTAAAAATATATATTTACAAATAATATTATAAAATTATGTATAATCAGTTAATAAATGTTAAATATCTAATAAAAAAGTTAAAATATCTAATATAAATATTTATTTATTTATTTCGTTTATTTCGTGTCTTGTACTTGAAGGATAAACAAAAATCCGACACTAAATCTCGATCGTGTACTTTCATGTTCGTGTACTTTCGTTTCGTGTACTAAAAATGCAAACTCAAACACTAAATTTTTGTGTCATTTCATGTCGTGTTTTCGTGTCGTATCCAAAATTGTGGGGTCTATAGACATTTACATATACACTTATTTATTAGTTACCGTGAATTTAAACAATGGAATATGTTTACAAGTATATATATATATATATATATATAATAATATATATTTTATATCGAGTTTATACAGTGTTTTAAAAGTTATCCGACAAACCGATTAATCAGTAGTCGGACGGGTCCCATCTCAATTAAGCGAAAATCGGGTCAAAAAACGATTTTTTGAGACGGGATTAATCAGTCAAAGTTCAAAAATAAATAATAAAATTATTTTTTTAAAAAAAGTTAATCTTTTTTTAAAAAAAGAGTTAATAAACATATATTATTATTATATGTGTATGAGTTATTGATTTATTGACTAAATATTTTACTAAATTCCTAATACACGAATTATTTTCTAATAATATCAAGGTTTATATTTGTAAATTTCGATAAGTAAATATCAACATTGGACTAATGATATAGTATTTTTTTTTTAAATTTTTTGACTAACTTGATAGTACTAATATAAAATTATCTATACTATTATATTAAAGACGAAACATTAAAAGTTTTTGTAGTCCGTTGGTAGTCGGTTTGTAGTCTGGTCCTCCATAGTTTGGTCATCCAATCTCTAACCGTTAGATTTTTTAAATTAAATTAATGAGAGCCATTGGATATAATACTAAATATTTTTTGGTATGTTGTGATTTTACTTAATTGCCCTTTCTTAATTGTACTTCGTGTTTTTACTTAATTACCCTTACTTATTTATAAAAAATATTATTAAATAATAATATTACCTTTTTATAACCAATTAACTTTTACACCTAAAATATATTTTTTATTATTATTTCTGAAAAATCCCTTACTTTTTCAAAAATATCACGGACAATTACCTTTTTTAACTAAAACAGGTAAGTTTTTTATTTTTGCTTACTAAAAGTCTAAAACCTCTCCTTTTCCAAAAATATCACAGACAGTTTCATTTATTAAAATAAAATAATAATATAATAATTATTAATAACTAACCAATTACAGATTTTAGCCAAAGTGTATATTCTTTTTTATATTTTCTAACTAAAATTTTTACTTTTCTATTTTTTCTAACTAAAACCTCTCATTTTCCAAAAATATCGCGGACAGTTCTTTTTAATGGAATAAAATAATAATATTTATAATTACTAATAACTAACCGATTAGCTTTTTTTCCCCAAAGCGTATATTCTTTTTTATATTTTCAAACTAAAATTTTTCCCAAGTAAAATCTCACATTTTTCAAAAATATCACATGCAATTTAATTTAGTAACATAAAATAGTAATATTATAAATACTAATAATTAACCGATTACCTTTGTTAGCCAAAGTGTATATTGTTTTTTATATTTTTTAACTAAAATTTCTCATTTTCTAAAATTATCGTAGACGGTATCTATCTATACTATACTATACTATCAATACTATTATATAATAGACGAAACATTAAAAGTTTGGTTGGTCGGTACGGTACGTTGTGATTTTACTTAATTGTCCTTAATTAACTGTACTTCGTGTTTTTACTTAATTAACTTTACTTATTTATATAAATATATTATTAAATAATAATATTACCTATTTATAACCAATTACCTTTTTCACCTAAAATACATTATTTTTTCTAACAAATTCCCATACTTTTTCAAATATATCACGGGCAATTACTTTTTTAACTAAAACATGTTAGTTTTTCTATTTTTTCTTACTAAAATCCCTCATTTTCCAAAAATATCACGGACAAACATTTAGTTATTTATTTTTCAAGTTATTTTAATATTCTAATTATTTTTTAAAAGTTTACCTATTTTAACATGTCTACTTATTTTTCTTAACAAATGCAATTACTAAAAATATTAAAATATAAATAATCAAATACCTATTTATAACCAATTACCTTTTCGGCTAAAACACATTATATATTTTTTCTAACAAAGTCCCTCATTTTCTAAATATATCACGAGAAATTGTCTTTTATAATTTACTTTTTCTATTTTTCTCACTAAAATCCATTCTTTTTCCAAAAATATCACAGGAAACCCTTTACTTATTTATTTTAAAACGTATTTAAATACTTTTAATTATAAAATTTTAAAACCCCATTTTCCAAAAATATCACGTGTATTTACCTTTTTAAGCTAAATATATGTTACATTTTTTATTTTTTCTTACTAAAACCCCTCATTTCCAAAACTATAACGGGCAAACCCATACTTATTTATTTTAAAATCTGTTTTAATGATTTTAATTAATTAAAAGTGTTTAGCTATTTTAACATGTCAACTTATTTTTTGCACAATTACAATTAATAAAATATTTAAAAAATAATAATAAAATAACAATTAACAATCCGTGCATTGCACATGTTTTAAGCTAAAACACATTATAGATTTTTTTTCTAACAAATATATCACGGGAAATTACATTTTTCAACTTACTTTTTCTATTTTTCTCACTAAAATCAATTCTTTTACTAAAAATATCACGGGCAAACCATTTACGTATTTATTTTAAAACGTATTTAAAAATTTTTAATTATTAAATTTTAAAATCTAATTTTACAAAAATATCACGGGCATTTTCCTTTTTTAAACTAAATATATATGTTAAATTTTTTATTTTTTCTTACTGAAATCCCTTATTTTCCAAAAATAGAACGATCAAACTCTTACTTATATATTTTAAAATCTATTTTAATATTTTTAATTAATTAAAAGTGTTTAGCTATTTTAACATGTCTACTTATTTTTTTAACAAATACAATTAAAAAAATATTAAAAAAATAATAATAAAATAACAATTAACAATCCGTGCATGGCACGGGTTTTAACCTAGTATATTATTATTTATTTATTTAAAAATATATCTGATTAATGGTTCAATTAATCAATTCAATTAATCACCGATTATCCGATTAATCACTAGACGGTATCTCTATCGACTAATACTGATTCCCGTCTTTTAGAACATTGAGTTTGTACATAAACTTATTCATGAACCATTTCACAAGTTTGTCCACGAATCTGGTTCACAAGAACTATATTAACGAACTTGTTCGCAAGTTTTCAAGTCAAACTATGTCGTGCTCAAGCTCAATGCATTTATGAGATGAACCTCAAAATTTCGTTCATCTTTAACTTATTTACGAATCGAATCGAACTCAAATCGAATTCTTTTTAAGCCAGTTACCGAACTGTTGGTAAATGTATCGACTCATTTATGGGCAAAGCATCTGATCTATGTATGTTGGTGCATAACATAAATTGAGTTCATTAAGACGTTTACTTCTTTATGAGTGTCGTCATACTAGGATAACATGACCGTCATTGAAATATTCAACATAATGTACGAGTAAAAAATGAAATAAAAATTAGAATGAGAGGTTGAGTTAAATCTTTTGAACGATGTGAATGCTGTCTTGACTCTTAATGGCTTTACACATTTGTAAATCTGTGTCAAACTTAGCAAATTGGTTTTGGGTAAAATATAGACGATTATATTTCTCATAAAAACTAGAATAGTAGTGTTTTTCGTATTAAAGGAATATACGTGAAAGTATTAGGAAGATATTATAAAATATATACTATTTATTCCAATTAATCATTATGCTTGATTACAAATCGAAAAAAAAAACATCCTTTTACCTACATCGGAAGTCAGAACTGCCCTATCAATGTGTTTATTTATTTATGTTCTCTTTGTCAAATTTGTAGAAGACTTGACTCTTTCCAATCTTCATAATACAACGGAACCGGCCCAGCCCCTCAATAAATAATATTATATACATTAAATTACAGCTAGCCACTCACCATCTGTTTCGTAATTAAATTTTTAACTACTCTATTTGTTTATACTACTATGTCATTTGAATCAAACTGTTTACATATTTCATGTCGGCTCTTATAATATGATCTTCCCAGTTAAGCTAACAAACACACAATGCCTTTAGCATCACCACCGTCTGCTTATAGTTTTCTCCCAATCATTGACACTCTCCACCACAACATGGACTTCTCCGGTCACGGAAAGTCGCCACGACGGGAGCTCCAAGGCCCCCGTCCAACACCTTTAAAAGTGCGAAAAGAGTCTCACAAGATCAAAAAACCTCCTATTGTCCCACAACAACAGCATCAACAACAGCATCCAGTACACCGGCCTCCAGTGATCATATACACAGTTTCTCCGAAAATAATTCATGCAAATCCTAATGAGTTCATGCAACTAGTTCAGCGACTCACTGGACCTAACTCTTCTATGGTTACTTCCTCTTCATCTCCGGTGTATTCTTCTTCTCATTCTTTTTTTCAAGATAGTGGTGCAATTTCTCCAGCTGCTCGTTATGCTTCAATAGAAAAAATAAAGTCCCCAGAAGGCAAAAGAAATTTGCAACAAAATGGTCATGGACAACAAATGGTTGAAGGTGTAGATCTAAGTGCTGATATTGATAAAATTACAGGGATGTTTCCAGGTATTCTATCACCTGGTCCGAGTTCCCTTCCACCTATTCCACCAAACTTTTTTTCTCCATTAATGTCATCCGATCCAAATCCTCTAAGTTTCTTCCATGATTTAAGCCCTGTGTTACAAACCAGCCGGAACTATAGCATTGATGGTAGTTTCATGCCCAGTAATTTCATTCCTAGCCCTTCAAATAATTTATTTTCTCCTAATATAAATTATTCTCTTTCCCCGTCTGTAGATCTTTTCAATAATTTCTTTGACTTCTAACACTAATTATAACAAAATTTATACGCACAATACTTTTATACCAAATAGTACGGGGAAGTTCCAGTTATACGTAGTCTTAAGCAGACCTGATTATAGGAAACTGCTTCTATGCATCTTCAGTGGTGAAATGGAGGAAGAATTGAATTTAGATTTTTATTTTATTTTATTTTGTATGTAAGCACAAATAGTTGGCGTATTTCTTTTGCTAATTGATCAATAGTCTCTTATATATGTCAATTATACAGAATCCTTAGTTGTGATAGGTTTGTGTAATGTAAAATGAAGCATTAGAATTAGTAAATTACTATATGATCTTTGGATTTTCATGTTTGTTTCATTCATTTGTTATGTTTCATATGATTACTTTGTAATTTCACCTGGGTTTGAATGATTGCCTTAGTAATATTTTATTTATTACATTAATATTGACAAATTGTGATGCTACCCTACATGTAATTAAGGATTTATATATTGGTAGAAATTGCAGGTAGAGAAGAGTCTTTAATATGACTTTATCCATTGGAGAAACTTCACATCTCCCAACTGTCACACCTGCCACCACTATTACAATTTCTATATCTTTTGATGTTTTTTGTCTTGGTTTTTTTACATTACCCAGTCAAAGACTGGTAATCACTCTCTAAATAACTTTTTATGATTTATATATTAGAGAGGAAAAATATAGCCAAAAGAGAAATCCATTAAATTTGTCATCAAATCCAATAATCAATCCCTACAATGCATCCTATGGCAATAAAGCTCGGATCTTAGTGGAAGACACGAGTCAAAACGATAAAATACTTTAGATAGGCGCTAGTGGGGCTAAACTCTCGCTAAGCTGAAAAAATCTATTGATCTCACTAGGGAAAAATATCAGATATGGAGGTCTGCGACAAACTTTTCCACACATCTGGAAACTCTATAATCAACCACAACCATCCATGGACCTTGTATATCTTAAGACAGGAATGGAAGTTATCCTATACAAATATTTAATACCCAAAAATACTTATAAAACAAACATCACTTTAATTTTTTGTCATAGTGTCTTTCTCCTCTAATAATAGCATATAAAGTTACCTAAATCTCCTAAAATCTAGCATATTAGGAGACCTAATAGAATCTAGTATAATATTTAACAGAATTTAATACCAACAACGAAACAATAGTATTTTTGTGAATATACAACACGAACAGATTTGGAAATACTACAAGGCAAAGAGAAGCTAGAGCATGTAGCAAGAGAAAGCAAAATCAATGGACGGAAAAATACCACTATTGCCAGGAGTAGTATCAGTATTCTACAATATGCAAACTGCTACAAGGTTACCCTCCAATTTGAGATGGCCATTCTAAGTTCCTAATAAGGAGGTCCATTAGGTCGACAGAGGGGAACTTTTCTTTAAGGCACCCCAGAGATAATAATTTCCCGTAAATCCTGCATAATTATCATGCTGAAAAAGTTCAATCTACATCTCAGACAAATTTAGTAAAATAATTGTATGCTTGTTCTATATGGGAGCTGTTTGAACTCACTCCAACATTCTTTGGGCAGTTGAAGAGATGTAAAGACCAACAGTTCAAAATTGTCAATGACAGTCCTGAGTGCAAGATCTTCATCAACCATGCGGTCTAGCAAGCTTTTGTAGAGGCATTCATCGCTGTAGAGATTCATTTAAACACGCGTCAAAATACATAAATATAAGTTTGTATGAAAGAGAGAAAGTGAATGAAAGATGAATCGACAAACACTACAAATTATTAACAATAACTAAATACCTTCCGGTTTCAGGGAGGAAGTATATGCCAATCTGTTCATCAGTTGGCTCTGATTCACCGTATGATTTAGGCCAAACATGAAGCCTAGGATATATATTTAAATGGAGCACTGATGGGAATTGTTGTGCAGCCTCAAATACTTTGATTGATGCTCTGGTAGACAAATGAGACGCCAATCCCATTTCTATGCAGAAGTTGTCACTGCAGATACTAAAACCTCCTCTGTACATTTAACAGAAGTTATGAAACGAGGCACCAGAGTCCATTTGACCATTGAATTCAAGCTACAGTATAGATATACTCCATAAGCTGCTCATCTTATTCTTACCTCCATGTTGGATCACTGAATGGTTGTGCTGGGAGAACATCGTGAGCTTCCAAAGTAGTTGATGTATCATATGTTCTAGCCTGAGAAATCACACTGTTTTCTACCTTAACACTGAAGTAATCTTCATCTTTGCTAGTTGGCATTTCTTCATGCACAGACTTCTGCAATTCCTCAAGATTTGTGTTTAAACATGAAGTACGTTTGTTCTTAACCAAAGGAGAGCATTTAACCAAATCAGCCTCTGGATGCACTTTACAGGGTTGCAGAGCGTCGATACTTTCACCTATCTGTTTCTCCTGAGAAACTATGCATGCATCGCTCGGAGCGATTCCGGTACTGGAATCAGACATTTGAACACTGTTTGGATGTCCACAAAAAGGATTCCCTGAAATAGTCGGTTCTGCATTATGCAGTACGCAATCGCTGCATATCCAGTCAAAACTATCCTCAAAATTTTTAGGCCATTCAGGAGAGCAGTAACTGTAGAATACACACGGGGCCATCAACAAAAAGTTTGCAGGGCTCATCCAATAATAGATATAACCACAAGTAAACAATATTGCAAATTACTTCCTATACGAATATACAAGTAGCTCATAGTTGTTCCTGACCCTTATTCTGGATTAAATCCCTAATGTTGCTGTAAAGATACATGTTTTAAAACGTGCTTTTAATTATATGAAGGGAGGGGCCTCCATCAGATATCATTTGTTATTCTGTGATTACAGACTTTTACAGTAGCTAATACGATAAGTTTGACGTCGCATCTCATAACAGAACGTTTCTGCCTTCTGGGGCAATCACCAATCTATCTTGAAAACCACGGAATATTTTACAGCCAATTCCGGTAATATTTGTAATCTTTTATAAATGGAAGGAGTACAGACTATATTTAAAAAAAAAACTGTCCTGCTACTTGGGCTTTGGAAAGCTCATAAATGATACGCCCAAATAAATCTCAACTGAAAGAGGTTCAATTCAGTTACTTGATTTATAGAAAGACTTTACTGTTCAATCAAAGTTTAATTGTTTACCCGTATTCTTGATGCTTTCATTAGAAATATGTTGAAGGGTCTGACACCATGGTATCAAAAAACACATTAGAAAATGGAAAACTGATTCTTCTAGTATTTTAGGGGAATGGTCAATTTTAGAAACTATATGATTACACACCCTTGCCTCCACTAAATTTTGATCCCACGACCTCTTTATTACCAAGAGAAGAAGGGTATAAGGGCCTGTTTCACTTCATTCGCAAAGATCACTCTTATAAGATGTTCCATTCATCTGCAAGATCTCTTTAAAGTTTCAAGTCATAGTTTTTTTCTTATTTTCAAATTTACTTCTTGTAACCCCCCCCCCCCCCCTCTCTTTTCCCTCGTATCTTATGGTCTGCAATTCTACCCATCCTAAATCCTATGTGAAATTCCACAAAAACGTTGAAGATGGACATGAATTATACATATATGATTACATGTCATAAATTGCATAGCTTTCAAGTCTCAACCTTGTTAGTATTCCATGATAAGAAAATATTATATATCACATATATCAATGCATTATAGAGATATTTACATTTATAGAGATATTTACATTTGGATGCTATTATTTGGAACGGGGTGCCTCTTAAGAAACTGAAAACTTGGCACATATGGGATTCGATTCGTTTCAAATTGTCTCATGTTCCCTGGTTTTCTTCAGTTTGGCACAAACTTGCCTTAAGCCGTTATGCTCACCACCAGTGGGTTCTTTGCTGGGATCGACTGCCTACTTTGCAACGCTTAGCTTCTTTCGGGCTTGTCACTATACAGCATTGTTACTTATGTGTGGGAGGTCTTGAATGCTCTTCTCACCTTTTTGTTACTTGCACATATAGTTCTTTTGTTTTGGGTTTACTTGCTCAGAAGCTTCGATTATCCATTCGGGCTCACTCCTGGGTTGATCAGTTGATCTATGTCAGGAATCGGAGGTTCCTGAACTGAGTTTTCAAGTATTTTTGGTATTTTCTGGTTTATAAGTGCAGAAAGTAAAGGATAGACAGCAGATAGAGGTAGTTTAGCAGAGAATAGAGAGAAATTTGAAGAGAATCAGAGAAGAGCAGAGCAGAAATGAGAGAGAGGCAGAGATTAGAGAGATTTCTGTTAGAAACCCTAGAGAGAGAAAGACAGATTCAGTTATAGAGAGAGAAAGAAAGAGAGAGAGAGAGAGTGGTGGAAACATTTCCATTCATATATCAACATAATGAGAAATACAGGACACTTATAAGTATTTATAGACCTTGACTAATATCTAACCAACTCCAATGAAAAGACAGAACTACCCTCCCAGTACTATTACTATTACTAAACTAACACTGCAATACTATCACACTAAGACACTAATCATACAGTAAGTAGTAATACAATACTAATCCTGACAATCCTTCCCCCTTAAAAACCACCATGTCCTCAGGGTGGTTCACGCACTTCCAAACTTCTTTCCACCTGAAGCACATACATCGTTATTAATACATTCACTACTATGCCTTCTTGTCCTTTCAATAGGAACTTCTCTGCAGTGAAAACTTCTTGCAACAATTTCTGATCATAAAGAGTTCCAGCTGTACTTCCAACAAGTTGAACTTCATAAACACAAATTATATATCCTCCTGGATCAAAGATGGTTATTTGAACACTTTTCCTTGAAGTCTCTTGGTCTTCCGATCTCATTATCTTATCCATTTCAGGAATTACTTGTCTCAGTCTCATTGCACTGTACTTAGGTATCACCTTCTTCCCATCTATTACAATATCAACATGCTGTTGATGGATTCCACTAACAACTCCATCAGTTTGATGACCAACTCCTTGAATTCTATATGCATTCACCATTTGAACCATTATCACCCTCTTCCTTAATCAATGCTGCATCATAAGTTGGTCTATTGTCAGCTTCCAACAAATCATATCCTGCAATTGCCCAAGCTGACCACAAACTGAAATTAATGTTAAAACATCATCAAGAGTCACTTCATGCCTGATCTTTTCTATGAGCATTATCGTAACACCTTTTGAATTGGTGTTTTGCAAACCACCACCACCAGGATCAAAGATAAACACATTATCCTCACAAGAATTTGCTAAACTTCCCAAACAATGAGAATTTGCGGTCCTTAAGAACCACATCTTCATGTCACCCTCTATCCATTCAAGCTCACTAGGACTACTCAATGTGATGCTAAGATCATTAAGCTTCAAAGTAATTGCATTTTCAGGCATAATCATTGTCGTCTTTAAATCATGAACACCTTCCCTAGTTGGCATACTAAGTTCAGGAAGGTTTCCTAAATGATTGTAGATGCCTTTTCCATTTAAGATTGGGGAGTGTCCATTCAATTTAAGCTTCTCACTAGAGTTGTTGCCAACAGAAGGTATATCTTCATCTTCTGTGGACCAGGTAAAGGAACTTCCAAGAAAAGTAGTTAAAGTTTCCTTAGGATGAAAGATGTAAGGATCCACCTTTGACATTTCCAAGTATTTTTCTTCTCTACTAGGCTGCATAACATTGTTTGCAATAGTGTTCATGTCACCAGATGACACATTCTTCTGTAGCTTCTCTAATACCAAAAAATTAAAACCAATATCCTGCCAATGCCTAAGTTGACCACCAACAGAGAGTTTCATTACAACTTCTTTCACCTTGAGGTTTTCTTTGAATGTGTTAACACCTTTTGATGTCTTGTTTTGCACCTGACCACCAGGGTCAAAAATAAGCATATTCCTCCTACCAAAATTGCTAGATCTCATACCAAAATAGTAAGGAATTTCGGCTGTTAAAAAATCTTTGGCAATTCTTTTGTTGAGGAAAGCCTCAACAGGTTCTGTGGTGGGAATTAGTGAAGATACTTCTTTCAACTGGATTGGTGTTCCCTCATTTTCAATGTTATTTCCATGCCCCTGTTGGAAGTCTTGTATGTTTGAAAATTCTTCCAGCTCCTCTGATCTTTCACTTGTGCAGATTTCAGATTGCAAGGGTTTAGATGAATTTGAGTTATCTCCACTTAGTGCTGCTAAGATAAATTCATGCTCAGGCCAACACTCCTGGCCCTCTCCTGGTTCTTCATCATAGATAGGTTCCCCTGTATAAGCTTCCCAAACAACATGTGCATTTTCTTCCTCTTTGAGGTTTGGCCATTCTGGTGTCTTACCAAATTCAGGCTCAAAGTCTACTAATCCTTCTTCAGACTTAAGAAATTTTGGAAATCTCAAGTTGAGTTGTTGTAGGGTTCCTAACTCCTGGGAACTAGGCTTGTTGTAGTTGCCTTTCTCATCACTCTGCCAACCAAGAGGATTCATAAAACCTTCTTCAAGTTTTTTAGCCCTCATTTGCAGAAGCTCTTCCATCATTTTCTTAGCTATTTCTATTGCAGCTTCCAATTTCTGCAATTTCTTTCTAGTCCTGTCCTTATAATCTGTAACCTGTTGAATCTCTAGGACAACCTCATCAAAGGATTGATCACTTGCTTCTACTACTACTGACTCCATCAACTAGTCTACTCTTGCTACACAGACTAACAATCCACAATACACCTGAATTCAAGCTTCACTTCACCAGCAATTACACCTTGACAATTCCTCAAACACTTAGAGTGCACAGAGTGAAACACAACCAGATCACCACAGAATCTCTTAGCAACTTCTCAAATCCACAATCCAACCTTAACAACACAGTATAACCACTCCTTAACAGTATTCGATCTCAATACTTCCACAACTCCAAGCTTATCCTCAAATTACACACCAAAACAGAGTAATATCAACAGCAAGACTTAAAACACAAAATTTAACCTAATTCTTTTGTGTTTTCTTCAATAATAGCAACTGCTAACACTAACTATACAGAAACGCCTCTGAACAAGCCATCACAACACTAATCACAACTGAATTCAATATACTAAGGACAGATCTGTAAGTAAAATGAAGAACAGAGCACCTGAGATGAAAATTACTAAAGTTCTGAACTTTGATCTGCGATTACTGTGATTCTAGGCTCGTTCAACTCGGATTGGAGTGCACAACATAATCGAAGCAGTAGTTGATCTAAAATAACAGCTCTGATACCAATTTGTCAGGAATCGGAGGTTCCTGAACTGAGTTTTCAAGTATTTTTGGTATTTTCTGGTTTATAAGTGCAGAAAGTAAAGGATAGACAGCAGATAGAGGTAGTTTAGCAGAGAATAGAGAGAAATTAGAAGAGAATCAGAGAAGAGCAGAGCAGAAATGAGAGAGAGGCAGAGATTAGAGAGATTTCTGTTAGAAACCCTAGAGAGAGAAAGACAGATTCAGTATAGAGAGAGAAAGAAAGAGAGAGAGAGAGTGGTGGAAACATTTCCATTCATATATCAACATAATGAGAAATACAGGACACTTATAAGTATTTATAGACCTTGACTAATATCTAACCAACTCCAATGAAAAGACAGAACTACCCTCCCAGTATTATTACTATTACTAAACTAACACTGCAATACTATCACACTAAGACACTAATCATACAGTAAGTAGTAATACAATACTAATCCTGACAATCTACTGTGACAATCTACTGCTGGATCTTTGTAATATCCTTGGTCCTATCTCCAAAGCTTTGGCTCTTTTGGTTGCTCAAGTCTACTGTTATCACCTTTGGCGTGAAAGAAATGCCCGTGCCCACGGGAAAGGTTGCCTCGGCCCGAGAAAATTATTTGATGGCATTATTATTGATGTAAAGAGTAGATTACGTAGCTCTAAATGGTTTTTAGATCATGCTTGTTTAGATGCTTTTACTTATTGGCTAAATTAGCTTTGCTAGGTTGTATTTTTTGCTTTCTACACACAAACTCTTTTTATAGTTTGTTTGTAGATAGTCCTCTCTATGGCCTGTCATAGAGCATGGGTTAATCCCTTGTATATCTTTTCTTTTTTATATATATAACAGCTTAGCAAAAAAAAAAATTGTTATACTCGTTAACACGTTTTTAGTTTCTATGACATTGGCATGCAAATGATGCCAAAATATAAACTATCGGGCACTCTTGTATAATTTTTATTACTTTTCATGATCAATTCAGACTTTATCAGGAATAGGTAGCAGATAACTCAATGACAAATAATCATATGTTCCGATTGCCAAAAAAAGATGTTCTAGATCTCTTGATGATATTATTACTGTACCAAAATGGTGTAACTTTTGGTGTAAAACTCACTCCAATGCAACACTATAATAGTGTAGAAATTACACCAAATGAATAGTGTGACACCAAATTTGGTGTCAAAAGTACATTTGGTGTAATTTTTACACCAATTTGGCGTCTTTCATATTGCCTATTATACCCTCGTACTAGTTAACAAAAACAAATGTATTCCCTTTATACCCTATTTATGTCCTATTATATGCCAAACAAGATACTTACTTTGAAAAAGTAAAAGACAACATGTCCTCTTTTAGATTTTTAGTGTAAGATATAGTGTAGATGGATTGGAGTTGTTTTTGTGAATGGTGTTATTTTCACACTAAAATAGTGTAAAAGCTACACCATTTTAGTGTTATGCATTGGAGATGGTCTAAATCATACGAATCAGAACTGATAGAAAACACTGTACAATACTTAACATATAATAGTGATACAAGGGTCCTGGTCCCTGACATATCTTTGCTGAAGGCGCTGTTAAGCCCTAAGTTTTAATTCCAATTTCATTGCCCTTATTCCGAAAGTAGAAAGTCCTTAACATTTTCACCAATTCCGACCTAAAGGAGAGCTTTGTCACTTTTTATATAAAATTCTCTCTAGCTCGAAGAATGAGTTAGATTCTCCCTATCCTTTTTTTAAGGAACAAGGGGCTTTTGTTAAAGGACAATAGACTAATCCTGGTATATTTTCCTTAGCTCCTTCACATGGAAATTAATTGTGCAATGCAGTTGGTAAAACTGAATGGCTACAATTAACAAATTACCTCCCCCTCCCCTATCCTTCAGAACAAATAAAGTTCAAAATATGTGGATAAAAAAGGGAAAATTAGGAAGAAAAGAAATTAGCATACATTCAGTTGACTTTGTTGTTTGTTGCTTTACACTGGTACTATAACATGCACTCAATTAAACTTCTTTTTCTCTGGTCTTCTTATTTCAAGATTATAAAGGAAAAGGTTTATAAGTTGTTCTCCTTACTAATATTATAATAAAAACAAAAACTAAGTTCCTATGTCATAACTAATAAGGTTTTCCTATGATGCAATCGCATTTACGTCTTTATTCTCGAAGGACGTTTCTTTCCACTTTAAGCCCGCCATAACAAAGAGAAAAATCCAGCAACTTGACATCAAATACGCTACAACTGAATATATATGATATAATGGCAGGGTGTCATTACCGATGTTCCCCAGCATCATGACACTTGACACAGATAACAATAGCTTCTGAAATACCTTTGTCGCCACAAGTCTGGCAAACAGTCTCCTGCCCAAAATATTGTGTACAGAAATGTAAGTTGTGACAAAAACCCTGTTAGTGACTTGACAAATGAAAGGAGAAAGCTGAAATTTATATTTGCATTAGCAAGAATGATTAGAGAAACATGCCTAGCGTTCAAGGAACATTTTGTGATCTTAACTAAAATATGTTTCATTCCTGGACAAGATCTATCTCAAATACCACCAACCTTCTGCATTTTCGAACCAGCCACAATTGAGCAAGTTCTAATGCCCAACGTCAGTGTTTAATCCTAAGAGGCCCTCCTTTTTAATTTACTCATGTGTCTAAAATGTGAAAAACCCTCGCGGCCTCGCCAGAGGAAAATTTGTCAATTTTTAAAAAGAATATATTGCATTATTGCAAACAACCATTTTGGACACCACTTTATTAGTAATGTTAGAAAACAATTCCTTAGGCTGGATGATAGCACAATGCTTTTTTTCTAGCAGTGAAGATTAACCTTATGAAGTGCGCTTTCCAACAGTATTCTCTTGCTCTGGTTCAAATTTTCTTTGTTGAATTTATAAAAAAAATCAATGAAAAATGATGACAAACAAAGATGTTAAACAAAACTCAAATGAACATCAAAAATTTATGCCCCCGCATAATACTGATTCAAGTTGACTTTCCTCAATTTCTTTTTGTTGCTTAGATTCTCTTTAATTGACTTGTTTTATTTTATTATTTAAATTTATCTCCTTATATTTTGTAGTGATACTGTCCTTGTTAGATTTAGTTTTAACTTTTTATTTAAGCAAATTTTCTATTGGCTAAATATTCTGCACTATTATGTATATTATAAATTTATAATTTGTATATAAGGTTTACTCATACACATTTTATACTAACTAACTAGGACCTCAAAAACCCTCATACTCCTATAGTCCTATTACATATAGGACACAGCTGGACAACTTTAATTAACACTGAAAAAACAAGTGAAAGAAGATTGTCTTAGGAATAAAAGAAAATTCTCTAAAAAAATTATATTTATTGGTAACTTGAAGAACTTTTCAGTTTCAAATTATTATCAGAGGGTCACAACCTTAAACGAAATAGAGGGAGCCAATTAACATGTTTTAATATTTATTTTATATAATTTACTCTTTTCTTGAATTATAATTTTAGTTCCAAAATCTCATATAACACATCATTCTTAAAAAGCAACTTTTTGAAAATCTCCAAAACAAAGAAATGGAAAATACAGATTAAGGGAGAACTCGCAAAGTCCTCATTCTTTTTGAGTATTAATACTTACAACTTACAAGACATGGGCTATCTTGTCGTTCGCTTACATTGACATATATTTGCATCAAATACAGGTGCCAACTTTTAACCTTTTCTTTTAACAAAATTGACAAAAATAACGATTTTTTAATTTTTGGGCAATTTGTATCCCATACATATGATATATGGGTAAGCATTTGGCAATTAGCAAAAATCAAAATTTTATTTCAAGTTGCACATTTACAGATGGAGTATCCCAAAGGCTAAAATTGGCCATCATTTTCAAAATGGTTATTTTTGTCGATTCCATCAAATATATGGTTACTTTTATCATTCTTCCGATTTTAAGCAGAAATACCTAAATAATCATAACCAATCAAACACCTGTGTCACAATATAAACACCCACATCCCATTTCTAAAGGTTGGATAATACTCCCCCAGTTCCCTTTTACCTATTACCTATTACATGTCCATTTTGAATATAAATTCATGTCCATTTCTAATTCCGGAACATATTTAGAGCTAATCTTCCAAAATTCTCTCTATATTTACCATTTTCAAGGTTTGATTCTTTAAAAACTTAGTTGGATTTTCAGTTTTCAAGGTAATAATTAAGGGTATACATGGGAAAAAATAATCTATAAATCTAACCAACAGATTTCTAATATGCATAATATTTTTTAAAATGCACATGTTAAAATTACTTAATTAGCAAAAAAAACTAGTCTAACAAACCAAAAAAGGTCAAAAACGCATTCATAATCTGGTAAAATCATATAAAAATCAAACAATGCCCATCACAGTGCAGGCCGGAGCCTTTCTCTTCTACTTAACATTTGACAACCATAATAAGCAATTATTTTAAAATTTCAACATATATTTCATGCAGGGTAGTCCAAATAAGCAGTACTATGAAAAAGGGCTTAATACACATTTCGACATTCACAGGTTCAACTTTTCAAAACCCATAACAATAATAATAGTACCTGTAATCCTGGCATGTTGTTTTGATTTAGGGGAGAATCATTGGATGGAAAATGGGGTTTTAGAAGGGGAAATTGGACTCGTACATAGACATTTAGACAGTGGTATGTGTGAATTAGTGTGAGAGCGCAGTTTGTGTGAATTAGTATGTGCGGAGAGAGAGACCACTGTATGTGAATCTATATATTATAAATTTGTTTATACGTCTTATCTTAGGTTTGGGATTCAAATTTAGGTTCCGAGAACATTTTAATATATAGATGTGATTTGATGGATTATTCACTTTAGGTTTGGTATTCATATTTAGGTTCGTAGAAAATACATATACTTATTTTGATCATCTTTAATTATAGAAACTTTCTATTTCATTTTTGAATATCATCAATACCATAATAATATTTATGATAAGTTCATTAATTAAAATATAAACTAATCTTTTAATTTTGGGTAAGCATTTAATGTAAATTATCTTAAAATATATGTTACATATACAACAAAATATAAAAAAAAATGAATGAATTTATTTTAACATTTAAAGCAAAACAGTTATTATACCTTTGATCTTAAATCTAAAATTACTTAATTTATTATAATTAAATTATTTTTTTAAATACTCATGTGCTTAGCACGGGCTATAACCTAGTATATATATTATAAACTAGCTTTATAGATCGTGCGAGGCACGAGCATGCTCTAGACTCACGTGTTACTAAAGTATGTACATATTGTATTGTAAGATGCAATTTCTTCCATTTTATACATGGACTTGTCGTGCTAATCGTGCTAATCGTGCTAATGAATAACGTTAGTTAGTGATATACCTTGAAAACGTTTTAAAGTTTTGAATTCTACGGTTGATGTCACGAAGCACAGACATTTATTGGTTTGACAAGATCCAGTTAGTGATAAACGGCAAATTTATGCATATATTGTTTAAATACTGCTATTAAAATTATGTTTTTAGTCCTACATACGTGCATGCTCTAGATACGAATATATTTATTATTATTTTTTCAAAATATATTGTACACCTAAATCTTAAATGTGTGCTAAATCAATTATATGATAGTTAATATTGACATTAGTATTGTTGTGAAGTTAACAATCCCCTAATTTGTTAAAGTGTTATGTTTATATATATACTAGCTTAAAACCCGTGCGATGCACGGATTGTTAATTGTTATTTTATTATTATTTTTTAATTGTATTTGTTAAAAAAATAAGTAGACATGTAAAAATAGTTAACACTTTTAATTAATTAAAAATATTAAAACTGATTTTAAAATAAATAAGTAAGGGTTTGCTCGTTATATTTTTGAAAAAAGAGGGGTTTTAGTATGAAAAAATAAAAAATGTAACATATATTTAGTTTAAAAAGGTAAATGCCCGTGATATTTTTGGAAAATGAGGTTCTAAAATTTAATAATTTAAATTATTTAAATATGTTTTAAAATAAATATGGAATAATATTATCATTTTATATATATGTTACCTATTTTATTTTTAGAAAATGGGTTGTTTTGGTTAGAAAAATAAATAAAACAGGTAAAGTGTTTTAAAATAGGGGTTTTAGTATGAAAAAATAAAAAATGTAACATATATTTAGTTTAAAAAGGTAAATGCCCGTGATATTTTTGGAAAATGAGGTTCTAAAATTTAATAATTTAAATTATTTAAATATGTTTTAAAATAAATATGGAATAATATTATCATTTTATATATATGTTACCTATTTTATTTTTAGAAAATGGGTTGTTTTGGTTAGAAAAATAAATAAAACAGGTAAAGTGTTTTAGCTGAAAAAATATAAAATTATATTACCTTTTTTTATATATATGTTGCTCGTTTTACTTTTAGAAAATTAGTTGTTTAAGTTAGAAAAAAATAAAAAAAGTTATGTGTTTAGCTGAAAAAGGTAATTGGTTATTTATTAATAATTATATATAACAATATTATCATTACATATTTATTTTCCATGTGTTATGTTTAGAAGATGAGTTGTTTTAGTTAGAAAATGTAGAAGAGATAATGTGTTTTTGCTGAAAAAGGTAATTAGTTATAAATATGTAATAATATTACCATTTTATATACATTACCTATTTTATTTTTAGAACATGAGTTGTTTTTGTTAGAAAAATATATAAAATAGGTAATGTGTTTTAGCTGCAAAAAAGTAATTAGTTATAAATAAATTGATTATAGATAGGCCCGATCCAAATTATAGATAGGTCCGGCCCAAATACCGACCGACCGACCGACCGACCGACCAAAACTTTTAATGTTTCGTCTTTAATAATATAGTATAGATATATAATTTTTATAATTGTAGTCTCTATCCGAGTTTAAACTTAATAGCAGATATATTGAATTCGATAATTGTACAATTATGGATATACTTTATTTTATAAAATTATTACTTATATATCTCAAAAAGTTGGTAAATTGATTCGTGATAAGTTACTCGCTTTACCTTACAATTGTCACTTGACACAAATAATTTAACATTTAATACTTTTAATATTTTATCATAAATATTCGAAAATTTTAAACCGATATTAGTTTATATTTGATTTAGTCATACGATGACAACCTCAACTTTCTTGTAAAAGCCTCCTACAATTTTTTTTAATAGTATACAAAGAGAAAAATCTTTTCAAATTTTCAGGTTATATACTTTGGTTCAATACTTTATATACTTGTTTATCAAGATCCAGTTAGCGATACATGCCAAGTTTATGCAGATATTGTTTAAACATTGACATTAAAATTATGTTTTTAGTCCTACGTACGGGCATGCTCTAGATACAAACATATTTTTTTCTTTTTTTCAAAATATATTGTATATCTAAACATTAAATGTGCGATAAATCAATTATATGATAGTTATTATTGACATCAATATTGTTGTGAAGGTAACGATCCCTTAATTTGTTAAAGTGTTATGCTTATATATATATTTGATAATTGTAATCTCCATCCAAGTTTAAGCTTAATAGCAAACATATTGAATTCGATAATTGTACAATTGTTGACATGCTTTATTTTAGAAAACTATTACATTTATCTCTCAAAAATTGGTAAATTGATTCGTGATAAGTTACTCATTTTACCTTACAATTGCCACTTGACACAAATAATTTAACATTCAATACTTTTAATATTTTATCATAAATATTTGAAAATTTTAAACCGATGTTAGTTTATATTTGATTTAGTACGATGACAACCTCAACTTTCTTGTAAAAGCCTCTTGCAAAAACTTTTTTATTAGTATACAAAGAGAAAAATCTTTTCTAGTTTTCAGATTCAATACTTTATATACTGGTTTGGCAAGATCCAGTTAGTGGTAAACGACAAGTTTATGCATATATTGTTTAAACAATGTCATTAGAATTATGTTTTTAGTTCTACGTACGGGCATGCTCTAGATACAAATATATTTTTTATTCCTTTTTTCAAAATATATCGTATATGTAAACGTTAAATGTGCAATAAATCAATTATATGATAGTTAATATTGACATCAGTATTGTTATGAAGTAAACGATCCCCCGCGTTGTTGAAGTGTTATGCTTATATATATAAACATTTGATAATTGTAATCTCCATCCGAGTTTAAACTTAATAGCAGACATATTGAATTCGATAATTGTACAATTTTGGATATACTTTATTTTAGAAAACTATTACTTATATCTCTCAAAAAGTCGATAAATTGATTCTTGATAAGTTACCCGATTTACCTTACAATTACCACTTGACACAAATAATTTAATATTTTAAAATAAATATTCGAAAATTTTAAACAAATATTAGTTTATATTTGATTTAGTCGTACGATGATAACCTCAACTTTCTTCTAAAATTCTTCTACAAAAACTTTTTGATTAGTATACAAAGAGAAAAATATTTTCCAGTTTTCAGGTTCAATACTTTATAGACTAATAGTGTAGTTTTCGAAAATAATCAACATATAAATTTTATTTATTGAAGACGAAAATTTAAAAAATGGATCTGCAATTATAAGTTGTTAATGTCCAATAATGAAAAAGATTTAAATGTAAAATAATAGATAAAAATCGTTTTATGCTTATTACATATGAGAATATAATTAGAAAGGAGTAAATATGTTGATAGTTTTAAATTTTAAATTAAATATTAAAGAAAAATATAACAAGTGATATTTGGTTGACATTAAAAATTTTCAATATTGTAGTAGTGGCAGATGTTAATATCGAATTTGTATTATAAAGATTATTGGTACTACTCTAAAAAAATATTAAGAAACATAGGACAAGTGATTTTCGTGAATATGAGCTTAATAACTTTTAAGTTGTTATTCAAGTGTTGGGATGGTGTAGTGGATACATATGTGCACATTTGTCACACCTAGGTCTTAGGTTCAATTCTCATCAAGAACAAATTTTTTATCATTAATATAATATAAGAGGGGTAGTTTAGTAATTTCAAGATGATTAAATTGTCTCACTAAACCCCCTAGGATTTCCCCTACCTTAGGTTCGGGATTCATATTTATGTTCGGATAATATTTTAATATATATATTTGATTCAATGGGCTATCCATTTTAGGCTTGGTATCCATATTTAGGTTTGTAAAATATTCATATACTTATTTTGACCCATCTTTAATTATAGAAACTTTCTATTTCATTTTTGAATACCATAATAATACTTATGGTAATTTCATTAATTAAAATATAAATTAATTTTTTAATTTTGGGTATATATATTATAAATTTATGGATATCCCATACCTTAGGTTCGGGATTCATATTTATGTTCGGATAATATTTTAATATATAGATTTGATTCAATGGGCTATCCGTTTTAGGCTTGATATCCATATTTAGGTTTGTATAATATCCATATACTTATTTTGACCCATCTTTAATTATAGAAACTTTCTATTTCATTTTTGAATACCATAATAATACTTATGGTAAGTTCATTAATTAAAATATAAATTAATCTTTTAATTTAGGGTAAGCATTTAATGTAAATTATCTTAAAATATATATGTTACATATACAAAAAAATATATCTTTGATCTTAAATCTAAAATTACTTAATTTATTGTAATTAAATTATTTTTTTAAATACATGTGTGCATAGCACGGGTTATAACCTAGTTATTGATAAATTTTTGCATAATCAAATCTTGAGACTTGGGGGTCATTTGTTAAATCTGAACAGTTATTTCTGGACGATTGGAATTTCTGGATGATCTGGACGAGGAGGTAATCTGGAAATCTGAATGAATGATGTTGTTTGTTAATAATTTTTCTAAATTGTCTGGACGATGATAATTTCCTATAATATTTAATTTTATTGGACAAATTAATTTTAGCAAGATATTTTAGAATTACAAGTTATGCTCTCCCAATTATAAATTAAATAAACAAGAATGTCAATATCACTAATAAATTTCATTACAAAAACCCAATTCTAAGAAAACATAAAATTACTAAGAATTTTTTCACAAATTTAAAGCAATATGATCCCGAAGATCATTCATGTATTGACTGGCTTGAGATCCCTATTGTGTTTCATTTATTGGTCCTTCTAAATCCTCCTCATTTTCTTCTCCATCACTGGTTTGATCGCACTGATCAAATAATTCATCTTCTAATTTTTTCTTTCTTATGAAATTGTGAACGGCAAAACAAGCAATCACAATATCTCGCTGTGTAGAAAATGTGTATGGAGCCATCTGCTTTAATATTGGAAATATTTCTTTCAACACCCCATAAGCACGCTCAATAACATTTCTTAATCTTGCATGATCATGATTAAACTTTTCCTCCTTAGTTAAAGCATGTTGACGACGAAAATCTGCTAACCAATATCTTGTGTTATGGTATGGGGCTAAATAACCACGAGTGTTTGTATATGCTGCATCACAAAGATAATATTTATCTGCAATATAAAGTGATCAGAAATTATTCTTTATTATCCATTTTAATGTAATATCATTTAAAAATATTATGAAATACATACTTGGTGGAGGAACCGGAAATCCGGAATCAGGATCGACGATAACCTCTGTCAATATTCGTGAATCATGCGCTACTCCCTCCCATCCAGCCCAGACAAATATGAATATCATATTAAAATCGCATATACCCAAAACATTTTGGTAGCATTCGCCCCTTCCTCGTCCTCTATATCGATCTTGTTGGCCAACTGGTATAACAGCATGAACAAGTGTAACGTCAAGTGCACCAATTGCTCCCTGTAACACACAAAAATAATCATGTGAAAACTCATTAAAAATAATAAAATTACATCGACATGTCAATTAATAAGAAATTACGTAATAGAAATAAAAAATAGATATTACTCACTGGAAATATTTTTAGCAATTCTCTTTGTCTCCTTGAAATATTTGAGTTTTGATTGGATGGTGTGGGAACTATCATTTCTTTTGCGAACTCCATCATTCCGTCCAACACTTCATGAAAATATTTGTGTATTGTTTGTGTAGAATGTTGAAATCTACGTTTCACCTTTATAAAACGATCATTATGACTTATTACATGTAAAAATATAGCCATTTTTTCTTCAACTGTCGAATACCGACTATCTTCAAGCCAACCACGTTGTTTAAAGAGGTTGCAAATTTGAATATATGCAACACGAGAAAGACGCATCATTTCTTGACATTGAGTGTTAGAACCTTCTAATAACTCTAATGTATAAGCAAATCCAGGCAATGATGAGTTATTATCTTTTATTCTTGGCACATTTCCTGGGTGACGTTTTCTTAGGTAACAATACATAATCATGAAACATAGTAATTGATCCTGAATTTCCATGTTCACCCTGTAAAAGTACTTTCAAGTTATAAATACATACAAAAAAATTAAAACAAATCATAACAAATAAAAATGCATTTATTAAAACCATTCAATATGCATTACAACTGAAAAGTACGAAGTTCGAAATTAAACCAATTTTTAAGTTCAAGAATGCTAAAGAAATACCAAGTTCCAAGAGAAATCAAATATGAAAATGCATGAAAATGTGGAGGAAAGCACACGAAAAACTAAGTATCAAATCCTAATTTAGTTGACACCATTTTAACCCAGTGCTCATTCTCATCTGCATCAAGAAGCATCCATTGTTCTCTATACTTCGCACTCTCACAAAATATCCCAAGAGCCTTTCGGTGCAAGGAATTTGTTGCTCCCCATCCAAGATTGTTCAATTTCTCTTTACATTCTTTAAGTGATGGTCCACTATTGGTCTGAACCATAAGTTTTAGTGCATTGGTCATTTCATTTTCAAATTCTGTAGTTTTTGTAGGTTTTGATGATGTTTTAGGTTTTTTCTTTGGATTTTCTTCGACAACTGGATTCAAAGTATTTGACTGAACTTCTTCGGTTCCAGGAGTATCTATGTCGTCATTTTGATCAATAATCCTGCTTTTCTTAGAGCGCTAGGTCCCCATCCAGTGACTCCTGTGGCAGCAGTTCCATCATAAAGATGAGTGCAAAGTTCTGGAAAGCTCAAAGGTGTGGTTCTTAACGTGTCTACGATCTTATTTCCCTGTGGACAAGAGAATCAAGTCAATTTTATTCATGATGCAGTCACTAGATTTTATTTTTTATAGATTAAAAAGTACCTTTCTTAGTTGATCCCATTCTGCTTTTGTGAAGTTGAATGTATTAGTTGTCGGATCATAGTGATTTCCAGTTTTGGATTTGAGTCGACACCAAGCAACATATCGAGATCTTAAATAATCATATCGGTTTCTCATCTGTCTAGCGTCAACCTCAAAGTTGTGGACTTTCTTAAGAATTTCTCTCACTTTTATCCAGGAATGTGGCTTAAGATTGCTACCTAGTCTACCACTAGCAGTAACTTCCTCAATGCAGGCTTCAAGAAAAGTTTTAGTTATAAGTTCAGATCTCCACAACACCTTTTTCTTTTTTTCAGGTTCGGTAGTTTGAGTTTGCTCCTCACTAGCTTGATTTTGGGTTTCACTAGTTTGGTCCATACCTACGGACCAGATTGAATTCAAAACTGAGTATATATTGCAACATCATTCTATTGTAACAATGTATTTTTTATTAAGTCTGCTGAGAAACAGATGCTATGACAGACCAAACAGATACGTTTAAATCAAGGGAATTATTTCCAGCAGGTGGAAAGAGATCATGAGATCATAGCAGCTGTACTAGTGCATTACAATTAAACTACACAGTTAAGCACAGTTAATAAACTCATCTACTGTAGGCAAGTAATGAACTAAATATAACACTGATCAATGATCTGAATGGCTATTATTTGGACTCTCTAATTACTCCAGAGGTGGCATCCAATTATATATAACAATTGTCGATCATAACACCTTTCATGCTGTTACTTTAAAATTTTGATCAGATATTGGTGCAAGTAAGAGATTGTGATAAGAACAATCAAGATAACCATTTGTTCCGAAAATTAGAAGAGCTATTTCCAGTGCAAAATATAATAATTACTCTGTCTCTATGTGTGCAACAAACTGATCCCTATCCATGAATAATTGCAAAACCAAGTTTAGATTCAAACTACTAGATTCAAACTCACCAAGTTGATTGTTAATCCCAAATGACCTAACAGAATTGTAGAAGGGGGGGGGGGGTTGAATACAATTCTAGATATTTTAGATTTAAAACAACTTTCGAAATAATACTGAACTTATAAAATAAAAACACAAGCACTTAAATAATTTTAGTTGGATTGTTTGATGATCCAACTGAAGTGTTTTATTGCGGAAATAATCTGTGATACAAAATGTACACAGCTGCTCAGTTACAAGAATGTAGAGAAGTATGCTCTCAAAGATAGCTAATACAATCTGTTTGTTTTTCTTCTCTTTTTCTTATTTTAACTGCTACACTTGGTTATATATATTCCCAAGTTTACAATGCTATTTTTGGCTACTCTAAAGTACACTAAAGATAACCGCCAGTAGCTTGCTTTTCATCCCTTTTTTCCAATGGTCCTTGGAGATCTTTGTCTTCTGTCTTCAGTCTTATAGTGATCCCACTCAAAAACCAGATTGGAAATTGGAATGTTTCCTTATTCCCTATGTCCATTTTGATGGCTTCCAATGCAAAGTACACTTACAAATCTCCTTTTGATCTGTCAGAAAACTGTCACTATCACTTTGTCAACTATTCAGAAAAGCAATAATGATTCGTTGATAGCAGAGAAATGTGTTTCGTTGATAGCTTTATTCTTCATTCCGTTGATGGTGTATTCCTCGTTTCGTTGATAGAGTAATCTTCATTCCGTTGACATGTCTTCACTTAGGCAAAATTACATGGCTTAATATATTTACAATTCACCAGCCTATTTTGCCTATCTAGTACTAAGTCAACATGATTTAGAAAACCTATCTAATACATACAACAAAATGCATATCAAACTGTGAAGTATTGTACAGTGCAATTGCTACATCACTCATTTCGTTGATGAGCTTCCTGTCAACGAAACGCTGCAAAGCATGCCATTCCGTTGACAGTTACAAAATGACTTAATACAAAATCTACTAAGTGTTTTTATTATTATCATCAAGAACAACATATTCCTAACATTGATCATGGAGCAGGAGCACTCAAACTGTTAGTAGAGAGATTATATTTCAGAAACCGTGTCAAAAAAGACAAATTATAATGGATGGAGTATATTCTTCAGATTTAAACAGGGCTCTCCATGTTCATCCTCCTATCTCATTTCAGTTCTGATGCAAAAGAATCGTTTCTGATCATACTAGCCTTGAAATCTAATGTATCATGATAGCTAGCTAGCTAGTATTGCCTCTGCCTATTTTTAAGGCAATATAAAGTAATAATTTCATTCGCGAGAACATGAGGACGGTGAGAATAATTCTGTTTCTTGAAACTACTGCCCTGACCTCAGAAATAGTTATGTAGACACAAATTTATTTTTAATCTCATCAGTGTACTTCTTAGGTATCTTTAATTAACTTGCGATATTAAAAATTTGGAAAATTAACATTCGAGTCTTCATTGACAAAACTAACTGAAAGTTTATTGTTACAAATTTAGCATGAATAATAGTGTCTCATTCTTAGTGGTTAAAGTTAAACATCTCAAGACTACTAGATTCAAACTCACCAGTGACGATTAATGTTAAACATTGCATGACCAACGGACAATTAACAACAAAAAACTTATACAGGGACAAAGATTATGCCATTAGCAACTCAAAACTCCTGTCTTTATCTCTGTGGAACCACATACAGTCATCTTGGTTACTTGCAACTCAGTACCATTTTATACTTTCTACCAAGGACCAGATTATGGCTATTATCTACACACATCCTGAAAGGACCCATAGACAACAACAGTGATGATCCACATATTCAGACACATACAAGTTATAAATGGCTAGCAGGACTTGTGAAAAGATACGAAAAACAGCAAAGGCTGGCTATAATATGAACTCTTCTTATACTTATAAGATTGTTTTGCCTACACCAATTTTCCGATGATCAGTCCAATTACAATTTCATATGTTAAATAATTGACAGAAAAAATCATTCAAAACAAAAATAATACATATAAAAACTACACACATAGAAAACAAGAACATCCTAATCATTAACAATTTAGGTGAACTAATTCGTACCTGGTAGAATTAGAAGTGATGACAAAGAGAGCCGCAAAAAATACCCAAAATCTAGAAGTGATGGGAAGAGCCGCCAAATAACCTAAAAATTGCGCGAAAATAAAAGTACCTAGTTATCTGGACGATTGAGTGAGAAATACGAGAACGTGTCGTCCAGCAATATTTTTTTCTTCGTCCAGATTTTTGTCCTATCATTCAGCACAAATAAAATCTAATCAAATAATCTTAACAGAATCTTTACTGGACGAGCCCATAAAATTTCCATCCAGCTGTTATCAAACGAGCCCTTAGACACTGAATAAGAAATATCTGGCCTAGTCACATTAGCAAGATATTGCAAACTCCCAATAATCTGAGAATACCTTAACTGAGACACATGTATACCTGAACTATTCTTGACTAGGGCAACTTTAGGATCGTACGGTGTACTAGCGATTCTACAATTTGAATAACCATATTTCTCAAGTATAGATTTCTCAATATAATGAGATTGTGACAATATTATTCCATCAGTTGACTGTGTCAACTTGACCCCAAGAATCACAGTAGCCTCACCCATATCCTTCATTTCAAAGTGCCTTTTCAAGAAAATTTTTGTCTCGTTAATAATCTCAATATTGGTTCCAAACAATAATATATCATCCACATATAGGCACACGATAATACATTCATTTCCTTTAACCATATAGTAGACACAATTGTCACTTTCATTAACTACAAATTCTGATTCTAAAACAGTATCATCAAACTTCTTATGCCAGTCTCGAGGAGCTTGTTTTAAGCCATATATAGACTTGATCAACTTACATAATTTCCTCTCGTTACCAGAAGCAACAAATCCCTCAGGCTGATCCATATAAATTTCTTCTTCAAGATCACCATGAAGAAAAGCTGTCTTTACATCCATTTGATGGATGATAAGACTATGTACGGAAGCCAATGTATATAAGCATTCGGATTGTTGTCATCCTTGCAACAGGAGAGTATGTGTCAAAGTAATCAATGCCTTCATTTTGCCTAAAACCCTTAGCTACCAGCCTAGCCTTATACTTATCTATTGAGCCATCAGGATTCATCTTCCTTTTGAATATCCACTTACATCCTATAGTAGTACACCCAGGAGGAAGATCAACCAACTCCCATGTTCCGTTAGAAACAATAGAGTCAATCTCACTCTTTACAATACCTTTCCAATGCTTTGACTCCGAAGAATCCATGGCATGTCGGAAAGTCAAAGGTTCATCCTCGACATCGTAAGTGACAAAATCACTTCCAAAGTCCTTGACTACCTTCGCACGCTTACTCCTTCTAGGTTCATCTACTTCTTCAAGAGTAGAACTACTAGCAGACATCACATGTCCCTGTTTGGACTTGTGCTGTTCCTGCACAGAGATGTCCAACATCAGGTTTGTCCAAGTGATCTCTCCTTTCTGTGTTTTCAGGGAGAAAGCAAACTCTTCCCAAGACTTAGGGAGCTTTTCAATCACTGCCATAACCTGAAACTTCTCAGGAAGGTCCATTCTGGACTCCTTCAAAGCATGCACTAACATCTCAAACTCGTGTGCCTGCTCAGTCATGGATTTTGTATCCACCAGTTTAAAATCAAGAAACCTAGCCACATAATACTTTTCAACCCTTGCGAGTCAGTATTGTGTGTCTGGTCCAGCTTCTCCCATAAGAGCTTAGCAGTGAAAGAATCAGATGAATAAACATCAAATAGAGTGTTCGCTAAAGCTGCCAGTATATCAGCCCTAGCCACCCCATCTTTTTCCTCCCACATAGCATACGCCCTAACAGAATCAGCCTTTTCCTGATCAACAACAGGTTTCTCATACTGCACCACCGGCCATAGACCCTTTACCGTAAGCCACAGTTTCATCTTTTTCTGCCAACGAGAAAAACCAACACCCCCACCGAATTTATCAGGCATTCCTGACAAATCGATAGGCTGTGGGAAACGGTACGTGGTCCAATCAATGGTAGGTGCAGTAACACCAGAACCCGAAGCAATAACACCAACACCAGGAGTTACAGTTTCGTTAACCATCTTGCTAATTAACAATATATAACACAGAAAATAATCTCTTCAAGATTGTTGGGTATAATTTACTAACTACACAGCAACAATAGGGCCGTTATATATATTTTGTATCAACAAGAACATGCAGATAAAACCAATTAACAAAACAAACAGGAAGGTCGAAACAATAATATAATTAGAGACTGAAAAATAACACAGATAAGAAAGAACACTTATCTCTCTGTAGCTTTTCACAAATACTGAAAGATAAATAACAGCTGAGTCGCCAAGCCTTAGAGAAGTCTTGACTGTTCTTGAAGAGATTATTGCCCCACTTACGTTGTGTTGGGTTGGGTTGCAGCAATATCACTCCCAGGATAAAACAGCACAGATCAATCCACCCACAATAGTAGGAATGATCAACAGCGACCATCACCTCACTTCGCCCAAGAACTATGTAATTAATCTGTATGTGTTGAGAGAGAACAGAGAAGATGACAGTTGCAAAGGTTTTCAGAGTTACGTATATCCTTTTTCCAACGTTATATTTTGTATATATAAAATACAAAATAAAACGTAACAGACCAAATATTGTAACTGAAGATATGACATTTAATACCAAATATTCTGATTTAATTACCATAACAGTTGTCATCAGTATTTAATATCAGTTACAACTCAGTCAGGATTTCCTGGTCCATCAGGATTTGATCATCATCAGTACTCCAAGCCATCAGGACTTGCTGTCCGTCAGGAGTGGCATCAGTACTTGACCGACCATCAGGATTTCGTCAGGACTGGACCATCATCAGGATTTAACTCCATCAGGATCCAAGTACTGACCCAGGCCATCAGGATCAGTAGTCATCAGGATTTAACTCCAAATACTGACACTGGCCATCAGGATCAGTAGCCATCATGATTTGATCCAAGAACTGGTCCATCAGAATTTAATATAAATCCTGACCCAGTTCGTTTAGCTGTTACAAATAAATACTGATACTGTTAAATTAAATCAATAAATAATATTAAATAAACATGTAATAAAATTCCTCGCCCAGGTCGCCTCGTGTACGCGAGACGCCGAGACATTCGCCCAAATCGCCCTTCGACCCGACCCGACCCGAGTCGAGTCGAGTCGTGACGTGGCGTGGCGTGGCGAGGCGAGGCGAGGCGGGCGGCGGCACGCGCGCGTGTGTGTGTGCGTGAGGCACATAATAACACAATGCACACCCACATGCCTTAGTAGTTGTACACTACTCTTGCACATGGTTCTTGGGATACAAGTTATTCCAATATAACCAACCCACATAACCCATTTCAAGCAACTTATTTCAACTCAATTTATTTATGGATTACACTAAGAAAATGTCTTAGATCCAAACATGCAAGTTTAAGTCCTCATTACAAGGAACAACCTCCAATTGTTAGTTTCCGGAAATTTCATCAAGAAAATATTAAAAATATGCCTCAAACTTTCCATTTTCTAACATATGTGTTGCATATTTCCCCAGCATTCAGCATATTATAATATCAAATGCTATGTAGAGCTCTGGAAATAACATTTCCCTTTTGTTAATCTCATCAATGCATACCATTACATAATATATACTAAATGGATTTTTAAATGTAACTAGTAATATGCTCGTGCTACGCAACGAAATGATATTTGTTTTTTTTAATAATTGGTATTCAATTTATTAATTCTTAAAATTATAACTTGATATTATATAAGTGATTTCATTACACCTATATTATAATACTAATATCGTTCTCTCTAACATACATATTAATAATATCACATATTTGTGCAATTGTAACATTAACTCGTACTTAATTTTAACAGTATCATACGTAATGTTGAGGTCGTAATTAATTTTTTAATTTTTTTTTGGAGAAGAAGTTGTAATTAATTTAAAAGCAAACACATTTAATATTATAACGTTAAAACCAAACATCCTTAAAATCAAACAAACTTAATATTTTAATTAAAACCAAAATATCCCTGGTACTTATCCCAAATATTCAGAACAAAGCAATAGAAAAATTCAATAACCAAATAATCAAAACCATCAAAGTATTTAAACAAGAGAAAATGTCTTTGTAGTCGAGAATATCTTGAATACAATACTACAACATAGAATGTCGATTATGTTACTATGGACAACCATATTTTACTTTGTTTTTAAAAATTTATATGGAAAAAATTAATACATAATTTTCACATGATATAAGTATAGAAAATCAAGTTTCTACATTTATGAACAAAGAATTAAATTCTTTTGGGACATTTATAAAGTTTTACCATAACATTTGTGAAGTTTTATTCTAAACTAAGAACCGAGTTTTTTGGCATTCAATTTGGATGAAAATATACCTTTATTTAAATTATATATAATTAATTTTTTTTATAAAAAAGTAGAATTGGGTGAAAAAATAATAAAAAAAGGAGCAAACATTTTAATATTTCTATAGTCAATTTAAAGATGAATGAAATAATAAGTAAAAGGTTATAATTACAGTAAAATATAATTTTTCACGATTTTGTGGTTTTTTTATAGTAAGAGTATATATATTATTTACTCAATGTCGACTCACGGTGTCGTACAGTATTTTGCTATATAGCAATTATTATAATTAGTTGAAAAGAATTTGAATTATGACTAAATTAACATATTCAAAATTAAGTTTAAGAAAATTAATTAAAATATGTGTAGAAAAAGAGATAAATAACTAAAAGGAAGGGAATGCAAAAAAAAAGGTTGTGAAGAAAATATCAACGCAATAAACATAACTTCATTCAAATTAAATATAATTAAGATTTTTAATAAAAATGCACGCCAAATAGAATTGGGTGAAAGAACTAAAAAAGAGAAGAAAATGTTTTAATATTTTAAGAGTAATTATAACAACTAAAATTTATAGTTAACTATGATTTTCACGATTTAGTAATTTTTTCATAATAAGAGCATATTTTATTTACTAGACGTCGACTCACGACGCTATCTCGAGTTTTATTATTTAAATTTATTATAGTTAATGGAGGAGAATTTGAATAATGACTTTAAAATATTCAAAATTAAGTTAAAAAAGAAATTAAAATAAGTAGATAAATATCAATACTATTATATAATAGACGAAACATTAAAAGTTTGGTTGGTCGGTATGGTACGTTGTGATTTTACTTAATTACCCTTAATTAAATGTACTTCGTATTTTTACTTAATTAACCTTACTTATTTATAGAAATATATTATTAAATAATAATATTACCTATTTATAACCAATTATCTTTTTTCACCTAAAATACATTATTTTTTCTAACAAATTCCCCTACTTTTTCAAATATATCACGGACAATTACATTTTTTAACCAAAACATGTTTGTTTTTCTATTTTTCTTTACTAAAACCCCTCCTTTTCTAAAAATATCATGGACAAACCTTTGGTTATTTATTTTTAAACCTATTTTAATATTATAATTATTTTTTAAAAGTTTACCTATTTTAACATGTCTACTTATTTTTCTTAACAAATGCAATTACTAAAAATATTAAAATATAAATAATCAAATACCTATTTATAACCAATTATCTTTTCAGCTTAAACACATTATATATTTTTTAACAAAGTCCATCATTTTCTAAATATATCACGGGAAATTGCCTTTTACAATTTACTTTTTCTATTTTTCTCACTAAAATCCATTGTTTTTTCAAAAATATCATAGGAAACACTTTACTTATTTATTTTAAAACGTATTTAAATACTTTTAATTATTAAATTTTAAAACCTCATTTTTCAAAAATATCACGGACAATTTACCTTTTTAAACTAAATATATGTTACATTTTTTTTTCTTACTAAAACCCCTCATTTTCCAAAAATATAACGGGCAAACCCATACTTATTTATTTTAAAATCTGTTTTAATGTTTTTAATTAATTAAAAGTGTTTAGCTATTTTAACATGCCTACTTATTTTTTGCACAACTACAATTAATAAAATAATAAAAAAATAATAAAAAAATAACAATTAACAATCCGTGCATCGCACGGGTTTTAAACTAGTAAATCACTAAAAGGAGAAGAATGAAAAAAAAAGTCGTGAAAAAAATACAAACACAGAAAACATACTAAATTAATTTTTATAATAAAAATGCAAGCCAAGTAAAACTGGTGAAAAAAAGTATTTTAAAAAAAGAGAAGAAAATGGTTAAATGTTTTTAGAGTCAATTTAACAGTGAATGTATTTCAGGTCTTACCGTTACTATTATTAATACGTACTTGGAATATATTTATTTTTAAATTACTATGTTAATATAAGTTTTTGTTTTTTATATTTGTAATACATGCACATTAAAGGATTAAACTATACATTATGTATTTCATTTTACAAAAAATAAAATGAAATATACATTATACAAACCTTCCAATATAATGCCCCGCCCTTTCTTTTAAAGATAAATGAATGCTAATTCTTTAGTTAAATTCTTTTTTATGCATTACAAATAATATCTTAATTTTTCTTTATAGATAATTCATTGAAAATAAATGCCAGGGACATGGCCATTTTGAATTGCGAACACTTTTCTAATACAACCAATTTTTTATTACAACCTGTTGGAACCAGTTTCGTCCACGACGTCCGGTCAGACCTGCGTAGAAGAAGAATGCGAGGGTTGGAGCCCCCGATTCACCTCCGGTGTGAGAATCAGTAACTGATAGTCCAGAAATAGGTAAATTGAACGTACAGAGAATATGTGTGTATTGTGAATTGTGTATGAATGAAGAATAGACCTGATCTTTCTCTTTTACCAGTTCGTTCCGATCCCCACGTTCCGGACGTGGAACTCGGGGTCTTCCCACGACCTGTTCTACCCACTGTGGATCGGCCCAATCCATCAAGAATGGGAAGCGGACTCTTCGATCGTTATAAAGTTGTTGGGCCTCTTCATACAGGTTATGGGAAATGGGCTGCTTCGATCGGCCCAGTAGCCATCAGCCTTAAGCCTCTAACATGTCCCTGGACTTCGCGCGAAGAATATTCGGTCGAAGGCCCAAAGATCCGTTCCATCTTCGAATAATTTCTAGGACCGGTCTCTGTCAGAACGACCAAAAGGCCAGCCGGATATGCCAAAGGTCCATTCCATGTCAGCAACAGACAGTTGTTGTAATAATTACGCAAGGGAGTTACACGGTTCTCCAGATGGATCTCAGCCGTGAATTTCAATGGCTCTCATCCTAGCCATCCATTTCAAAACGACATTGTATATACACATATAACCGCCCTTTTCTGTATCTTCTCACCGTTTCTAATAGCAATTCCAAAGCTTTTCTCTCTCAAATACTCTCATTTTTGCGATTTCCGGCGAGCAAAACATAGGAGCGCAAGTATCCATACCAAGGAATCGACCAATTTCTCCAACACTTATTACCAGTAAGTAATTTCTTCCTTTACTGTTCCTTTTCGTAATTTGCATAGAACTTTCCCTTTTCTTTTGATGGTCACTTATTTGCAATATAGACTTTTATGCATGCGTGTACATATATTTCACATATGTTGCGACTTTAGTATATTCCCAGCGTTCCCTAAGTCACCTTAGTGCTTTACTGTGACTATTTTAGTGTGATGTCCCTTTATGTTGTGATAAAGAAGAAAACCCGAGAGTGGTGAGTGTTTTTAACAGTAGATGTATACCTGGGTATTTCGTTGAACATGAACACCCTTCGGTCAGTCGTTATACTCCTAGAACACCCTTCTTACTTTTTTCTGAACTCGAGATTCTCCTTTTCGTACCCTTCTGAATTTCTTTTTTTTCGAGTTTGGCCCTCTGTACTCGGTGCTTCCTTCATCTTTTCTCTTAGATCGTTCTGTCCTATAACTCCCCCGAGTACAAGGCTAACCTCCCTCCTTTGCATTCTCTGCAGGTTATGGATCAACCCGTAGAATACGGACCACTCTATTCGGCTATGGTGCACTTCGGTGCTTCCCGGTTCGCTTCGGCTAATCTCAATTCCGTGATGACGGAGGCCGAAGTCCGCAAGATGGCGGAGAAATACGACATCGGGAGCTCTCTTTTCCGAACATGGGCAGCAGATGAGACCGACCTGATTTACCACACACCGGTTGTGGACGAGGTGCTCGGGGGGGGGTCGCTCTGGGTGTGTCTGAACGCGCATTTTTCTGCGGGCTCCGCCTACCCCTTCTTCCCGTTTTGAAGATGCTTCTAAAGCATACCTCCGTAGCTTTAGGCCAGCTAGACCCTAACACCTTCATTCACATTAACACTTTCCAGGACAGATGTTTGAAGGCGGGAGTAAGGCCTCGGTTGTCCCTTCTGTTACATCATTTCGACTTCCGCAAGAACGGGAAGAGCGTTGGGTTCTACCAGCTATCTCGTAGGACTGGCCGACCAGAATGGGGCATCACTAATTCCAGTAATAGGGGCACACACGACCATTGGTTCTACATCAGTGGTCATAAGTTAAGGGAGTATTCGGTATGGCCAGAAATCGATCCTGCCCTCATTACGGCTCCCGAACTGAATGACGAAGATAGGGCAGATTATGCCCGGCTTTGCCGTCCCCAGGAACCAAACCGTATTTCCTTAGCCGTTAGCAGAGACAAGACTTGGCTTCGTGCGCTATGGGGTACCGGTAACATATTAGACTGTCTTTCTATTTGCTTTCTTCATTCTTTTTGATTACGCATTGATGACTTATGCTATTTACTGACACCTATTTTTCTTGTTGCAGTGTCTTCTCGGTCGGAAATGCTTAAAAGGGCTCAAGTTAAGAGTGCCTTAAAGCTCGCTGAGTTGGCCAAGAAGAAGAATGCTGAGAATCTCTCTGATGCTCCTACCGGGCCTGCCCTTAATGACCAAGCTGGGTCTCGATCGGTCGTTGCTGAGGAAAATATCATCGATACCACTGTTGAGGATGTGGAGATCCTCGATATATCCAACATCGGTCAATCCTCAGCACAGAAGCGTCCTCGCAGCGCGGATGGGGAGGCTATTTTGACCTACCGACCGGAATGGTCTATTATGACCACGGACAGTTTTGGCGCCCCCGCTCCCCCTGCGGCTAAGGAGATTGGTGTTGATCTGTGTCGGGCGTTCATCCTTCCCCAGGATCGTCCGGTATATGACAACACTGATGGCTTGGGTGCCTGCTCAGAGTTGATCGGGCATGTAGCTTCAGTAAGTGTTCTCTACCTTGTACTTAGCAGTTTTCGTTGATAAGTTGGTTTTTTCTTATTCTTTATTCTTTGCAGGTTGTTCCTTGGGCTGCTGCTGTGGAACAGAAAATGAAAGACTTGGACGGACAGCTGCGCGGGCTAAAGCTGACCGAGGAAAGAGCGGAGGCCGCTGAGGCACAACTTGACTCTTTGCAGAAAGAGGTGGTCTCTTTGCAGCAGAGGTTAACTCAGGTGGTGGCTGATCGAGATAGCGTCAAGATCGACCTTGATGCTGCCTTTGCTCGTCTCGATCGGGTTAAGTCCAATTTGAGGGCCTCCAAGAAAGCCGAGAAAAAAGCCCAGAAGCTCGTTCTGCTGTCTGAAGACAGGGGCTTTATGGCCGGCTTCGAGGAGGTGATCCGCAAGGCTCACGCTGCTGGGTTCGACCATAAGCTTCTCTTGGAGGAGGGTATGGAAGATCCCATCGGGCGACCTGAGGAGCCTGACGTCCCTCCCGTCGTTAGCTCGGACCCTGAGTCGGAGATGTCCGATTAGACTTAGCATCTTTCTTTTTAGCCTTGTAGTTTAACATTTGGCCTTCGGGTCAGTTTCGACTTCTGCCTTCGGGCATGTATTTATTTAACTTCTGTGATCTACATTGCCTTAGCGTAAAATTTTCATTCGCGTGCTATATTTGGCGTTCGATCATAATTGCTTTAGGTCTTACTTGGTTGCCTTGGCTTTTTCTTTATAATACTTCTGCGGCTTACTGGTTTGCCTTGGTATTTTTCTTTGTAACACCTCTTCGGCTTAATGCTTTGCCTTGGTGTTTTTTATTTGTAACACCTCTTCGGCTTAATGCTTTGCCTTAGTGTGTTTTATTTTTTTTTTGTAACACTTCTTCGGCTTTGTGTTTTGCCTTTGGTATAAACGTCGATTCGTCATACCTCTTCGGCCAGTTTGTCCCTTTGATATTTTGAGGAGGTGAACACATATCTTAAAATATTAACAGCGTGGGGTTAATAAGGATAAAAATTGTGAATAAAAATTGCAAACTCATGATTCCCTGTTGAATGCCCTGAAGTATGGGCTTGGAATTTTTATGCTAGCATAGCTTCTGCGCTTAGTCTATTCAAATTTTGCATTTACTATTCATTACACTTAAAATGAATATGCTGAAGTAAACATGCTTAAGCTGACATAAAGGACTTCAAGCAAACAATATTGGGAATAAACCTTCTGTTTTCATTCATGCTGAAGTAAAATATGCTGAATCAAAGTTGTTTAAAGCAAAACAATTAAAGAACGAAGATTTTCGATAGGCTTACTGGTAGAACCTACGAAGGCGTGAAGCATGCCAAGTGTTTTTGATCAATGAACCGTCTAATCCGGACAGTTTATATGTCCCTGGTCGAACCACTTCAACCACTGTGTACGGGCCCTCCCAATTCGGCATCAGTTTCCCTTGTTTGGTCGGCATGGAGGTTGCTCGCTCCCTGAGAACGTGGTCTCCTACTTGGAAAGACCTTTTCTTTACCCCTGCGTCGTAGTACTGAGCGGCTTGCAGCTGGTACCGAACATTTCTTTGATGAGCGGCCTCTCTCTCTTCAGCCACCAAATCAACATTAGTTCGTAGACCCAACTCATTTTGTTCCACGTTAAACACCTGTGTTCGGTACGATTCCATTCCAACTTCGGCCGGCATCAATGCATCTGTCCCAAATGCCAACCTGAATGGAGTTTCTCCGGTCGAGGACCTGGGAGTCGTTCGGTAAGCCCAAAGAACATAGGGTAACTCTTCTGCCCACATACCTTTGGCATCTCCGAGCCGTTTCTTTATACCGTCAAAGATTATCTTATTTGCTGCTTCAATAGCTCCATTCCCCTGTGGATGACCGACTGAACTAAACTTCTGTTGAATTCCAAACTTAGCCAGAAACTTCCTGAACTTACTACCGATAAATTGAGTTCCATTATCTGATATACAGATCATCGGGATACCAAACCTTAAAATTACTTGTTCCAACATAAACTTTTTGGCTGCTTCTTCAGTTATGGCCGACAGTGGTCGAGCTTCTACCCATTTTGTCATGTAATCGATGGCTACAATGCAATATTTAGCCTGCTTAGTACTGGTGGGTAGGATTCCCACAATGTCCACGGCCCACATGGCAAAGGGAATTGGATTGAGGACCGATGACATTTCTTCTGGGGGTTGCTTCGGTACGGTACTGAATAGCTGGCACTGCCTACACTTCTTCGAGTAATTCTTGGTGTCTTCCCTTACGGTCGGCCAGAAGAATCCTTGTCTGAGGATTTTGAAGGCTAGTGATCGTCCCGCCAAATGCTCTCCACAAATTCCTTCGTGCACTGTTTCCAATGCTAACCTTTGATCTTCGGGGTCCAGACATTTGAGAAGAGGTTGTGTAATCGACCGTCTGAACAACTGTCCCCCTACTAAGGTATAGCTAGCTGACCGATATTTCACCTTTTGTGCTTCCTTTTTGCCTAATGGCAGTACTCCTTTCTCCAAGAAAGCCCTGATGGGGGTCATCCAATTGATTCCTTGATGGATTTCCAAACATTGTTTTTTGTCGATGGAAGGGACTTTCACTTCGGTCAGGTATACCGACCCCCCCCAGGCTCTGAGCTTCAGCTGAGGCAAGCCTAGACAACGCATCCGCCCTGCCGTTGTTTTCTCTGGCTATCTGGCTTAGTTCAAACGACTCAAAATGAAGTGAGTTTTCACGTACCTTGGCTGTGTATGCCTTCGTTCGGGGGTCTTTTTGGTCGTACTCTCCTGAAAATTGCTTCACCACAAGCATAGAATCACTAAATACCCTTATATGCTTCACCTCTAGGTTTCGTGCCAAGGAGAGTCCTGCTAGCAACGCTTCGTATTCGGCCTCATTGTTAGTCAAGGGAAAGGTGAACCGTATGGCCTGACAAATCTCAAAACCCTCTGGGCTGATGAGGATCATCCCGGCCCCATACTTCATCTTTGTGACCGAACCATCTACAAAGAGTTTCCATTTTCCTGGTGTCTGAATGAGATGTTCCTCCGGTGCTAAGTCCTTCGGTCCTGAGAAAGAACATTCTACTAGAAAATCGGCCAGTGCTTGGGCTTTGATGGCGGTTCTGGGCACAAACTCCAAGTCATATTCTCCTAGCTCCACTGACCAAGCCACAACTCTGCCCGAAGCTTCTGGTTTTTGAAGTATCCTTTTTAGCGGTTGATCGGTTACCACTTGAATAGTTCTTCCTTGGAAATAGTGGCGTAGCTTCCTCGATGCCACCACCAGTCCGAAGGCGAACTTTTCTGCGTTAGGGTATCTTGTTTCCGCATCCTTAAGCATATGTGAGACATAGAATACTGGGTGTTGATTCTTCTCATATTCCTTGACTAGTACAGCCCCTAGTGTTCGGTCACTCACTGCTAAGTAAAGCTGCAGTGTTTCCTTGGGGTCGGGTCTCATCAGAAGTGGTGCCTTGACCAGATATTCTTTAACCTCTTCAAATGCCTTCTGGCAGTTCGATCCCCACTCAAAGTTTTTGGACCCCCGAAGCACTTCGAAGAACGGTAGTGCTTTTTCAGCCGATCGGGAAATAAACCTTCTTAAGGCGGCCAATCGCCCAGTTAATTTTTGAATTTCCCTGATCGTCTTCGGTGCCTCCATATCAATCACTGCCTTGATCTTCTCAGGGTTAGCTTCTATTCCTCTGGCACTTACCATGTACCCCAAAAACTTGCCACTAGCTACCCCGAACGTGCATTTGCTTGGATTAATTCTCATATTGTTTCTCTTGAGTGTTTCGAAACATTCTCTTAGGTCATCTGCATGATCTTTAAACATGGATTTCACGATCATGTCATCTACATAGCATTCCATATTTCGACCGATCTGCTCTTTAAAAACTTTATTGATCATTTTCTGGAAGGTTGCCCCTGCATTCTTCAGCCCGAAGGGCATCTTGATGTATGCATAAGTTCCTTTGGGGGTGATGAATGCTGTCTTTGGAATATCCTCGGCATTCATTGCAATTTGGTGATACCCAGAAAAAGCATCTAAAAAGCTAAGTACCTGGTGGCCTGAGGTTGCATCTATCAACTGATCAATATTAGGTAGAGGATAGTGATCCTTCGGACAGGCCTTGTTCAGGTCGGTATAGTCGACACACATTCTCCATTTGTTGTTCGATTTCTTGACTACCACCACATTTGCCAACCAGTCTGGATACTCAATTTCTTCAATGAATCTAGCTTCCAGCAGCTTTTCTACTTCGGCCTGGATTACTTGTTGCCTTTCCATGGCAAAATTCCTTTTCTTCTGTTTGACCGGCTTTGCATCGGGGTTAACGCTAAGACAGTGTTTTGCGACCGATGGATCTAAACCCGGCATGTCTTCCGGTCCCCATGCGAACACATCGTGATACTGCCTGATCACTTCAATAACTTTCGTTTTTAACTCTGGATCCATGTTTTTTCCTATTTGGATCATTTTCCCCGACTGTCCGACATACAGCTCCACTTCTTCAGTTTCAGTTGCCGGTTCGGCTATAGGGTTGGACAAGTCTGCCCCAAATTTTTCTAGCTCGATGTTCATCATTTGCCGGCTGCTCCCTTCATCTTCATTTCTCTTCCTTTTCCCCCCTTCGGTCATCTCAATGTCTTTATCTTTCTCGATGTCTTCCAGCATGATGATTCTAGCAGCCTTCTGATCTCCTCTCATCTCCCCTACTCCGTTTTCTGTCGGGAATTTCAATTTCAGATGGGGAACGGAGGCTACTGCCTGGAAAGCGCTAAGAACCGGCCTTCCCAAGATTCCATTGTACGGACTGTCCACTTTCACTACATAGAACTTGGCCTCTTTTTCCATGGTATAAGGGGCCTTGCCCAGCACGATCGGAAGAGTGATAGTTCCTTCGATCGGCACGGGTTGATTCCCGAAACCATACAATGGTGCCTCATGGCATGGCTCCAACTGCTCACCTCCCAAATTCATCTTGCAGTACGTTCTGTGGTACAAGATATTGACCGAACTACCACCATCCACTAGAACCCTCCAAATTTTGTTTTCCCCTATGATGGGATTTATGATAAGTGGATCTTCGTGCGGCCATATCACGTCTTCGAAATCATCCTCAGTGAAAGTGATAGGCAGGGCCTGTCGGGCGGGATTTGTCTGATATAAGTTATAGACCTGTCTGGCATATTTCTTTCGGGCGGTCTTACTGCACCGTTCTAATACCGTCCCCCCACTTATTGTTCGAACCTCTCCTCTATACTTCTCCTCTCTTTCAGGCCCCTTTTCTCTTCTAGGCTCCTTAGGCTCTAGTTTATCCCTTAGATCGCCTTTGTACTGTTCTAGTTCTCCCTTTTTTACCATTTTTTCGATCAGCTTCTTCAAATGGTAACACTCATCCGTATTGTGCCCTTTATCCTTGTGATAGTCACAATACTTATCCCCGTTTTTCTTGTAATCGGGGGTTTTCATTCTTGCTGGCCGAACAAAACCTGGCCTCCCCTTTATCTCATGGAGAATCTTTGAGATAGGTGTGTTCAATGGGGTGAACACCGTACTATCTCTATCTCTCCTCCTTTCTGCCCCTCGGTCGGGCCTGTTATCTGTCAATCTACTTTTGATATCTCCTCGACCCCTTCGGTCGTCTCTCCCAGAGCCTTCATTCCTGCGACTCTCCTTATATCCCCCAATAGATTCAAGCTTTCTTCGGATAGCCTCTCCTCTTACATATATATCATTTAAAGATTTAGGGGGAATATCATAGAGAGAGGACCGAAGTTTTTTACCTTTTATGGGGTCCAATCCAGCAGCTAGAAACCCTGCAGCCTTTACTTTGTCTAGGTTAGTGACCATCCCTGCTTCTTCCTTAAATCGGGCTAGGTAATCTCCCAGCTCTTCGTTCGGTCTCTGACGACAATGAATCAGTGCTTCAGTGTCTTTCTCCCTCCGGCACAGGTGGGAGTAGTGCCTCAGGAATCTTCTTTTCAACTGTTCATACGAGTGCACCGATCGGGGTCTTTGCGAACGATACCACATCGTTGCTGGTCCCTTTAGGTAGGTTTTGAACATCTTGCATAACATGACGTCACAATGTCCCATACCTGTCATTAAAGACTCATATTTTTCGCAGTGATCTTCTGGGTCTCCTTTTCCATTAAACTCGTTCATTTTCGGAAATTGCCCCCCTGAAGGAGGTCGATACTGCTCAATTTCTTCAGAGACAATAGGTTCATGACTGACTTTCCGTTCTCCAAACATGGCTTTTTCCATTCGCCTTATACGATCTCGCACATGCGAGTCGTCTTCCTCCTCAGAATCGGTCATCGTTATCGTAGTTTTGGAGCGTGTTCGTCTAGGATGCGACTCGGAGTCCGAAGACCCGTCTTCATCGTCATGCGGCCTTTTATCCCTTCTGTATTCCGACGATACAAGTGTTTCTTCGACCTCTTCGAGAGACCTCCTCAGTGCCTTCTCTTCCAACTCTAATTCTTCTCTACGGAGCTTGATGGCCTGGAGTTTGAGCCTGTCCGCCTCTTTCTTCTTAGCCCGCATCTGGGATTCCTTATCAGCTTGATCGGTCACTTTTTGTTTCCCCTTCTTAGCCGCCTGCTCCTCTCTCCATCTTAGGAGCAATTCCCTTTGTTCTTCGGGGGTCGGTAGGGGTCCTTCATCCCCCTCAGATTCAAAACTCAATCGCCGATTTATCAAGGGCGTGATGGTCGAGCCTCCGGGATGCGGAGTTCCATCAAATCCAGGCGGTCGTTCAGAAGACATGTTCGCAATAAATCAAAACCCACAATTAATCTGTACGTTCCCACAGACGGCGCCAAATGTTGGAACCAGTTTCATCCACGACGTCCGGTCAGACCTGCGTAGAAGAAGAATGCGAGGGTTGGAGCCCCCGATTCACCTCCGGTGTGAGAATCAGTAACTCGTAGTCCAGAAATAGGTAAATTGAACGTACAGAGAATATGTGTGTATTGTGAATTGTGTATGAATGAAGAATAGACCTGATCTTTCTCTTTTACCAGTTCGTTCCGATCCCCCACGTTCCGGACGTGGAACTCGGGGTCTTCCCACGACCTGTTCTACCCACTGTGGATCGGCCCAATCCATCAAGAATGGGAAGCGGACTCTTCGGTCGTTATAAAGTTGTTGGGCCTCTTCATACAGGTTATGGGAAATGGGCTGCTTCGATCGGCCCAGTAGCCATCAGCCTTAAGCCTCTAACACAACCAAAGAAAAAAAATCACCCGTCAATAATATACATACGTTGATATTAGTAAAACAAATAATTTAGAGTTGTCCCCATTTTTCTTTTGAATTTCAATAAACTTCTACACCATACATTTTATGTATGGAGAATTGTAGACCAGATAGATACAAAGTTTTTTTTCTATAAAATATTTATAAGGCATATGGAGTGTAAATGCATATCAAATCATAGACCTAATTCATCTCCTATCAAACTGCGGAGATTATCGGTTTGCACTTGAAGACTATCAGAGAACAAATATTAAGTTTGTCTAAATAATTCTTCGCAGTCATCACAGTGACACGTTAAAGAATAAAGAACAATTATTGGCACTATAAGTCAAGCATAAAATGAAAAACCAACTGATAGACTGATAACTCCAAATCCCGATCTAGTCCTTCACGGCCGATCCCACGCCTGGAAGCGGTGTCGCTGCGGTTGGGACTCTGCAAAACAACACCGGAGGGGGGTTTGGACCCTGGCGGCGCCTCCGGCGTGAGAATAAGTAATGGCTTTGGAAAGGGAGACAGGTATATAGAGAAATCTTAATATGGAGGGTGTATGTATAGTGTGTGTATATGTAGGCTAAGTGTGTAAAGGAGAATGTAACCCCTAAACCTTTCCTCCTTGGTCTATTTATAGGCCCAGGATTAGGGCTTAGGGGTTGTACCTGCAATCATGAGCGTTGAATCCTAGGTAGGTAGGACACCTGGGTGATGTTGATGGACTGCACGTGTCCAGGTGAAGGATTGTGGCATCGTGTGCCAGGCTCCTGCTGGCGTGTGGTTTTAAATAGGGAATGACTGTCCCAATCATTAGGTATTCTTACGTGTCGTTATCAGGTGTGGACATCAATGATGATCTAGGCACGTCACGTAATGAGGTATAGATTTTCTCACACAAGAGATTGCCTTTATCGCCAGGAGAGAATTAAGTCTAAAGCTTGAGCCACAGCCCAGCAATGAGTCCGGACTAGTATGTAGGTCATGATTCCAAGATGAGTCTGGGCTAGGAGGTGAGCCATGATTCAAATGGTAATCCGGGTTCCAGGCTCAGAGATAAGACTGGGCTATACATAGCCTATCATTTGCCCCCCACTCCCTTATTCAGATTTTCTGGATGGGGGAGTAGAAATCCCTGAATAGGTAGCTTTGAAAAACTCCTTAGCTTGATTGTTGCCCCCCACCCGGATTGTTATCAAGGATGGCAATCCGGTGTTAAGAGTAAGTCCTGGAGCTTTCTTAAGTCCGAGGCTGAAGGCTTCGAGTAACTTAGAAAAAATTCTTGGCTTGATTGTTGCCCCCCAACCCGGATTGTTATCGAGGATGGAAATCCGGTGTTAAGAGTAGGTCCTGGTTCTTTCTTAAGTCCGAAGCTGAAGGCTTCGAGTAACTTAGAAAAAATTATTGGCTTGATTGTTGCCCCCCAACCCGGATTGTTATCGAGGATGGAAATCCGGTGTTAAGAGTAGGTCCTGGTTCTTTCTTAAGTCCGAAGCTGAAGGCTTCGAGTAACTTAGAAAAAATTCTTGGCTTGATTGTTGCCCCCCAACCCGGATTGTTATCCAGGATGGAAATCCGGTGTTAAGAGTAGGTCCTGGTTCTTTCTTAAGTCCGAAGCTGAAGGCTTCGAGTAACTAAGAAAAAATTCTTGGCTTGATTGTTGCCCCCCAACCCGGATTGTTATCGAGGATGGAAATCCGGTGTTAAGAGTAGGTCCTGGTTCTTTCTTAAGTCCGAAGCTCAAGGCTTCGAGTAACTTAGAAAAAATTCTTGGCTTGATTGTTGCCCCCAACCCGGATTGTTATCGAGGATGGAAATCCGGTGTTAAGAGTAGGTCCTGGTTCTTTCTTAAGTCCGAAGCTGAAGGCTTCGAGTAACTTAGAAAAAATTATTGGCTTGATTGTTGCCCCCCAACCCGGATTGTTATCGAGGATGGAAATGTTCTGGAATATGAAAGGATTTCAATTTTTTCCCCCTTTTGCTCTGAAAAGGTGCTGCCCTTTTCTACCTCGGGAACAGACGTAGCCTGCTGTCGCAATTATTACTCCTGTCTATTCTTCATTTTTGTATTTTTCTTTTGTACTTTATTTTCTTGGCAGCCAATGGGATTCTGCCAGCTGTCCTTTTATGTGTCCTTTTCCCTTGTGTTAGGCCGAATACACAATATAATCAAGTATGTATGAGAATAACGATAATTAAGAACACTGTTTATGAATCAATAAACTGTATTTATATTAACAGCTTCTCTCTTTATGATGTTAATGAATCACAAAGAGCTTCTAGGTTACAATAATAATATATCAATAATCGCGTCCCTTCTAGGGATAACCTATCTGTGTTTATATAGTACACAGCTACATACAATCCTTATCTAATTGATATTCCTATAAATCAGCTATACAATTTATATCAATTAAGGATTGCTTCAGTCTTCTATTCCGTTTCCTTAGCTGTATCAATATATTCTGCTTCTTTCCATCTTCAGAATATATTGCTTCTAGAATCTTCAATTCAGCACCGACAGCTAATACAACTATCACCTTGTCAGACTTTAAATAAACTCTGACCGGCTTCAATTAAACTCTTCACCCTGTCAGAGTTTAACTAAACTCTGACTGGCTTCTGATAAACTCTTGTCAGTACCTGTTGCTTAAACACTGATAAACAAACATTAGCAATTATATCTAACAATCTCCCCCAACTTGTTCATAATAAAATGTACAAGTTAAACATATAATTGATGATGTCAAAACCATTTAACAAATGCAGTGTTTAACATATAACAGAGTTTAATTTAAAACAGAGTTTAAATTTGACTTAGAATAGAAAATATTAAAAACTTACAGTCAGACTTTACTTGACTTCTTCAATATCAGGTACAGTCCTGAGATAATCAATCAGCAGTCTTCTCTCAGCATTCTCAAGTTCAGCTATCATAATCTCTTTCAGCTCCTTATACTCTGGATCTCCTTCACCAGTTTGATATATGGCAGCCCTCAGAGAATAGATATTGTTCTTCTTCATGTCATTTCCTAACCGAATGTACTGAGCTTTATCTGACTCTAAGTTGAATTCTAAGACTTTTCTTCCAAGTGCAGTTTTAAATCTAGCACTGTTTTTCTTCATCTTCACCAACTTTCCAGCATGATCTCTATACTTTGGAATATAAGCATTTGAGACTTCTCCTCCTCCAAGCATCACTTTTGATCTCAGCCTCTTTTCTCTTAAGATTTGAGCAACATTATGGGTGTGTCTGTTCTTAACTTTCAACAGATAAAGTACATATTCAAGTTCTTCCCATGATTTGAGATTTACATCAGATTCTCCAACTCTATAAACACTTCCATCACTCATGAAGTATAACAGAAACTGCTTCTTCAAGACTCTGTGAAAAATCAATTGAACAGATTCTAACTTATCAAGATTTTCTTGTGTACCCCCAATACCAGATCCTGCCAGTGAAATATTGTCTTGAGATCTGTTATTTATTCTCTTCTCCCTATGTGAACCTAAACCAGACTTATCATAAGATTCTTTTCCAAGTACAGTCCTGGTTTGAGAAAAATCCACAGGTTGAAGTGTCAGAGTTTCAGAGAGTACAGGTCTTAAGAAACCTTTGAGTTGAGGAGCTAGCTGAGTTTGCACAGCTTGAGCCTTGTCAGAGGCTGGCTTAACTTCAATAGTATCATCAACTTGAGCAGCGTCAGAGGTTGATTTTGCTAATCTTGTTTCAACTTGAGCAATGTCAGAGGTTGAATTATCTTTCTTCTTCAGGTTAGGCTCTTCAATCATTTTGCCTTTACCCTTATCAGAGTTTCTAATCACAGGTCTCCTTGTATATTGTATACTCTGTTGTGTATTCTCTTTGATAGAAATACCAACTTCTTTCTTCCTAGGAGCCTTGATTTTCTGTTTCTTGTAGATTTCAGCTTCAAGATTTTTCTTGTGTTCCTCAGCAAGCATCTGTTCTTCAGCCTGGATATCTTCAATAGTAACTTCCTTTCCATGCTCTTTAATAAAGATCCTAGCAGCAATCTCTTCATCAGTAGATGGGTTAGCTGAAACAACTAAACTTTTGTTGAGGTTTGAAGTAGATTGACCACCAGAGTTTATTACACGTCTTTGCCTTTGAGCAGAAATCCTTCTTTCATTTCCTCTGCTTCCCCCATCAGTAGAATCATCCTTCCGTCTCAGAGTTTGAGTATCTTTGCATTTGTCTTTAGGTATACTCTCCCCCTTTTTGACATCATCAGAAAGTAGTACTGATGTCAGCAATTCAAGCGCAGTAGAAATGGAAGTCAGTTGAGCAGACATAGCATTCTGGTTGTCCTCAACTGTCCCAAGCCTCTTCTTGATTTCTTCAGAATCCCTGGCTTGCTGCTTGAACATGGCATAGTAAGAAGTTCTGTCAGCCTTTAAAGTAAGATCCCTCAGACTTACTTCATTCCTCAGTTTTGTAAGCATTTGTTGATTCTCATCAAATCTATTATTGAGAGATTTGACTTGAATAACAGTTGCCTGTAAGCTCGTAAGGACATCAGGATTTGTAATCTTCTTAACAGAATCAGATAGAAAATCTGCAGCCCGTTGTGCTGGAAAGACACAATCTGCATTAGTCCATGTATTGTAGTACATATTCTGAAAATGCTCAGAAGCAGCCCTTTGAACTTCCCTCTCTTCAGTAGAATTTGCTTGAAGATCAGAAACTTCCACTTGAATATCAGAGTTTGAATGAGCAGGACTAGCTTCAGCATTGTCATCCTCTCTGTGAATATCTTCAAGCACATTTTCAGCAGTGATTTCATCAATTAACTGTGCAGTTGCATCAGGTACTTGATCTGCTACAGTTTGAGGAACATCAGAGTTTGCTGGAACAGTAACCTCTGCTTCTCTCTGAACAATCTCAACAACTGATTGTTGCAAAGTTTCAAGGAAAACAATATCCTCATGATCATTATCTGTTGCATCAGCATGTACATCAACAGCTTCTGGAACTGGATCAACTCTAATCTGATCAACTTCCTCACCTTTCTCAAAATCAAGAGAAATGATTTCTGTGTGAGAAGCAATAGGTTCTACTAATTCAGTAGTAGCTTGATCAGCTTCCAGTACAGTATCTTCATGATCCACAATCCTGCTGTCAGAGTATGCAGCAGCTTCCTCAACTACATCATCAGCTTTTGATGTAGGAGCTTCTGTTTCAAAATCCATCATAATAGTTTCAGGATTTGCAGCATCCTCAGCAGTTAGAATATCCTCCTCAACAACAATTGCAGGAGTACTTGAAGGAACAGTTGTAATCACAATCTCCTCATTCTCTGATGTAGGAGCTTCAGTGTCCTCAGGTTCTTTGTCCATATTGGCAATGATATCACCAAAAAGTTGATCAGCAACTAGTCTTCTCTTTCTCTGATGAAGAGTTTCTTCATCAGCTTCAGTTTCTGAGTCTACAATAGAATCAGCAGCAACAGACTTTGCCCTTTGGGCTCGCCTTTTCTTCAATCTTTTTCTCTGAGGCACAGCATCAACATTTGATACCTCAGCTTCAGTTTGTTGAAAACCAGACTTAACTGCTCGAACTTTGGAACTCTTTGACCTCTGTGGTTAAGACACAGAAGGTCCAGCTTCAGCAGTTGAGACTTGTTGTTGTTGTAAGTTGTCAAGAAATTGTTGCACTGATGCAGGCAACATTAAAGGACCAACTTCTCCTTTCTTGTTGTCCTTGTTGATAAGGTCAGAAAATATACGTTTGTGCAGTTTAAACGAAAGTATAACATCATCCTCTACTATCTCAACATTTGGGCAGCAAAAATTGAATATCAATTGACAAAACCTAGAGAAATAAACAACATTTCTATTCTCTAGCATTTTCTCACCAATATTAGTTAAAACTAATCTAGCAACATCAAATTGACTGCCATAGAGAAGAGAATACCCGATCTGTAGACTATCCGTGGGAATCGCATCCCAATTGGTGCACTTCTTTCCAAAAACCCGAGTAATGCAATCGAAAAAGAAGCTCCACTCCTTGCGCAAAAATGGCCTTTTGAGTTGACCTATCTTTGTCAAAGGTCCAGTGTAGCCTATCTCGCTCATCATTCTGACTAGCTCAGAGTCTCCAATAGAGATTGTGAATGCATTGAAATCTTCAAGACCCAAAGCATCACGAACAGTAGTAGGAGTAACAACAAATTCATCTCCTTGAAACTCAAAAATTATAGATGGCGATCCAGACTCTCCTCCATTATCATAAGTACCTGTCTGCCAAAAAGTTCGAATTTGAGTCGCAGACAGCTTCGATGGTGTGGTTAGAGCAGTACCGATATCAGAGTGTAACAAGAACCTCTGAATCAAATGAAACGCCTCCGGTGCGTTCTCATTTGCTACAGGAGCAGAATAATTGTTGGGAACAAATTCTAATTCAGAAGCAATAAACGATGTAGTTGCCATTAGTAAGATTGGAAAACAAGAAGAACTGGGCTTTGAAAGTGTTTGAGTGTTTGTGTGTGAGTAAAAGCTTATGAAAAGATGAGGTGCGTAAAAGATTGAATCGTGTGTATGTAGTGTATTAAATAGGAACTGTAACGATTAAAAGTATGTTAGTGGGACAGATGTCAAACGTGCATACGCTGACAGCTGTGTCTAACAACTTCCAATACACGTGCAGACGTGGAGACACCTGGCATCACATATAACACTCAAAATATCCGCTTAAAAAAAATTAATAATAATAAAATTATCAATTTTAATAATAAAGTACAAAGGAGCTCAACAGTCAGAATAATAATGACTGTCTTGAAACTCCGCACCTTATTATCCCAAGCGCTTCGATTCAAGGAAAAATCTTTCAGTTACCTTGTTGAATGCTTTAAAAACCGAAGCATTTTAACAACAGGCTTCATATCTTAAAATTACCATACACCAAATGGCAGGAACCTTTGAATTCATGGATGTAGAATCATTCGTGAACATGAACTGGCATCAACAAGCAAACTATATCATCGATGAGTTTCTTGTTCTGTCTTTTCTGAATGATGAAGGTCTTATAGCAGATGATGAAATAGCGGAAGGACCGATCTCTAATCCTTATGTGCACATCATCCGTCCCGGTCCATATGATGTGCCCATCCTGGCAGACGATCATACTATGGAGATTTGTATGATGCTCTTCCAGCAGAGCTTCCTGATGGGTACTGAGGAGACAATCTTCTTGGAATCCTGCAAGCTGCAAAGCAGAAAGAGAATCCAGGAAGATGATGATGATGATTCATCTTCAGGATGTTGTCAAGCAATCCCAGATGGTATAATGATCAGTTGAACAACTGGGTAGCGATCATCAGAAGTAATAGAGCACAATAGCTTCTGGCTCTAGCTCTTCTGCTTCAGTTGTAGCATTCAAATACTTGTCCTGGTTAAATAGATCTTCTCTTTTGTAACCATAGTGATTAGTATGTACCAGAAAGTTTAGCTAAACATGAGTATGAAATGGTCTGAATGTAAATTTGAATCAATTAATGAAAAAAAATTTGTTTCTTTACATATCAGTATTATCAATTTTGCATAGTAATTGTAAAGTGAAAGAAATGATATCACTTTAAACAATAAACTAACATACTCAGCAGCATTACGAATCACTATCAGGACTTATCAAACACACTCTTTCTTTTCTCCGTTCAATCATACTTTTTCCGAAAAACAAATGGCTAATCTCAAAGTTATAAAATGTCTGAAACAAAGAGATTATTTTAACCATCAGATTAAAACAAAGTAACCTCGGCGTATTTCACACAATACATCAGTGTTTACCATTTGTCCTTCTTTGTCAATAAACTCTTTTCTCAATCTGTACAGTTGTGAAAATATGTGTGTGTAGTAGCAGAGTTTACCGAAATCAGTATTTAGATCATCTCAAAGTGCATAAAATCCACAAACTAAAGTAGTAAAAACTGGTTGCCTAAACTCTCATGTATAACATAGACACTGATTTTTCTATCTAAACTCTGTATTACTGATATCCTTTCATTTGGATATGTCTTTTATTTTTCACCCCCTTTATTATATATATATTTTTATTTTTTTTATTTTTTTTATTATTTTTTTTATTTTTCCAGTAATCAGTGGTTGGCACTAGTCACCAAAAATCAAAGATTTTAGCCCTTATTTCATACAATAAGTTCCTGGATCTTCCTAGGCACACCATGATCTCAAAGGAATTTGTGCTCTGTTTGGCATCTTTTGATTGGAGGGTGAATTAATTGCAATGAATAATCAGAGTTTAACTCTTCATCAGTAATTATAATTAACTTATGAGAGAAGATGCAAACAGCTAATACAGACTCAGTGTATAGGATCAATAAACTAAGAGATGCTATAAATATAGAGACAATATCATGCTATGTTAGCTTACTGCACATATTTGAGATCAGAATCTATCAACTCTTAAGGATTCACAATTACTTACTGAGAATTATGCTTCATAAAAATTTCTTCATTGGTCCATATGTTCCAGACAAAATTACAATCAGAGTATAGCATTTAAACTGTAACATTCAGAGTATGACCAACTTTTTATGACTCACAGAGTTTAGCATCAGAGTTTAACCGACAGAGTTTATGACACTGGTACTCATAACAGTTAATATATGCAAGGAATCATGAGCATTAAACAATCAAACATGGATAGATTTTGAGTCTAACCCGTATCTCTAGTCAGAACCAGAGATCATTCCAAGTTCATTTACCAATCTTGTAAACGTAGCTTCACTCAAAGGTTTGGTGAAGATATCTGCAAGTTGTTGATCTGTAGACACAAAATGAAGCTCAATGTTCCCTTCTTCCACATGTTCTCTGATAAAATGATATCTTATGCTGATGTGCTTGGTCATGGAGTGCTGTACTGGATTACCTGTCATAGCAATAGCACTTTGGTTATCACAGAAAATAGGTATTTTAGAGTACCTTAACCCATAATCCAGCAGTTGATTCTTCATCCATAAAATCTGTGCACAACAGCTACCAGCTGCTATATACTCTGCTTCAGCAGTGGATGTGGAGATTGACTTCTGTTTCTTGCTGTACCAAGAAACTAATCTGTCACCTAAAAATTGACAGCTTCCACTTGTACTTTTTCTGTCTATCTTACAGCCTGCAAAATCTGCATCAGAGTAACCAATTAACTTAAACTCTGATTCTCTAGGATACCACAAACCCAGGGTTATGGTTCCTTTGAGATATTTGAAGATCCTTTTTACAGCTGTTAGATGAGGCTCTCTGGGATCTGCTTGAAATCTTGCACAAAGACATGTTGCATACATGATATCAGGTCTACTTGCAGTAAGATACAGTAGAGACCCTATCATTCCTCTGTAGTTAGTCATATCTACTGAGGCTCCTGTGTCTTTGTCAAGCTTCGTTGCTGTAGCCATGGGAGTTGTAGCAGATGAACTATCAAGCATACCAAATTTCTTTAGAAGATTTCTGGTATACTTTGCTTGATTGATAAAAATCCCATCATCTGTTTGCTTGACCTGTAAGCCTAGAAAATAACTAAGCTCTCCCATCATGCTCATTTGATACCTGGATTGCATAAGCTTTGCAAACTTCTTACAAAGTTTGTCATTAGTAGATCCAAAAATAATATCATCTACATAAATTTGAACTAAAAGCAAATCATCACCAGAATTGAAATAAAACAAGGTTTTATCAATTGTACCTCTTGTGAACCCACTTTCTAAAAGAAATTGAGCAAGAGTTTCATACCATGCTCTTGGTGCTTGCTTTAGTCCATATAATGCCTTGTCAAGCCTGTAGACATAATCTGGATGCTTGGAATCTACAAATCCTGGTGGTTGTTCAACAAACACTTCTTCTTCAAGCTTCCCATTGAGAAAAGCACTTTTTACATCCATCTGAAAGACTTTAAACTTCTTGTGTGCAGCATAGGCCAGAAAAATTCTTATGGCCTCCAATCTTGCAACTGGAGCAAAGGTTTCATCATAGTCAATTCCTTCCTGTTGTGAATAACCTTTTGCCACAAGTCTAGCCTTGTTTCTTGTAATCACACCTTCACTGTCAGTCTTGTTTCTGAAAACCCACTTTGTACCTACAATTGATCTATTCTTTGGTCTAGGTACAAGTGTCCAGACTTCATTTCTTTCAAATTCATTTAACTCTTCTTGCATTGCTGTAATCCAATTAGCATCTTGAAGAGATTCCTCCACTTTCTTTGGTTCTGTTTGAGACAAGAAAGCATGATACAGACACTCATTGTTTGTTGCACTTCTAGTTCTCACACTAGCATCAGGATCTCCAATTATGAGATCAGGTGTGTGTGCCTGTGTCCACTTTCTGGCTGTTGGTAAGTGGTTTCTTGCATCATTATTGAATCCTCCCCCTTGATCCATGCTCTCCTGATTCATACGTTGACTTTCTGCAGTATCTGAGGCTCCCCCTGAGTTGGATGGCTCAGTGTTTGAGCTGTCAGAGTTTGAATCAGTTTCCTCAACTGACTCACTTGCTGTGTCTTGTTGAGCTTCTTCACGCTCCCCCTCAACTGGTTCTCTATTTTGTTCAATTTGAGAATTTCCAGTTTCTCCAGTATTTACCAGTAGAGGTTCAGAGTATGCTTCGTCAGAGTTTGTCAACCCTGCTTCATCAGAGTTTATATCATCAGAGAATAGATCTTCATTTTCAAAACGTAGTTGATCATATCCATCCTTGTCTTCAAGTCCAATTATTTTCTTGTCATCAAACGACACATGTATGGATTCCATGATCACCTTCGTTCTCAGATTGTAAACTCTGAATGCTTTTGTTGACAATGGATAGCCAACAAAGATTCCTTCATCAGCTTTTAACTCGAACTTGGTCAACTGTTCAAGATGAGTCTTCAACACAAAGCATTTGCATCCAAATATGTGAAAATATTTCAAATTTGGCTTCTTGTTTTTCACCATCTCATATGGTGTTTTTCCATGCTTGTTGATCAGAGTTGCATTTTGAGTAAAACAAGCAGTTTGAACAGCTTCTGCCCAGAAATAAGTTGGCAATTTTGCTTCATCAAGCATAGTTCTGGCAGCTTCAATTAAAGTTCTGTTCTTTCTTTCAACTACACCATTTTGCTGTGGAGTTCCAGGTGCAGAAAATTCTTGTTTGACTCCTCTTTCCTTGCAGAAAGCTTCCAAGATTGAGTTTCTGAATTCAGTTCCATTATCACTCCTTATAATTTTGACTTTGTGCTGTGATCTTTTGTCCAGTAGATTTACATGATCCATCAACATTTGAGCAGTTTCATCCTTCTTTGACAAGAAATACACCCATGTATATCTAGTATATTCATCAACAATTACTAGAGCATATTTCTTTCTGCCCATGGACATCACATTCACTGGTCCAAAGAGATCAACATGTAGAAGATGATAAGGTTCCACTACTGAAGATTCAGATTTGCTCTTGAAAGATGACTTCCGTTGCTTGGCCTTTTGACAAGAATCACATAGACCATCTAGATTGAGTATTGATTTTGGAAGTCCTCTTACAAGATCCTTTCTAATAAGCTCATTTATGTTGTTCAAATTGAGATGAGAGAGCTTCTTGTGCCAATTCCAACTCTCTTCATTTGACATTCTTGCAGTCAGACACACTGTTTTTCCATCAGAGTTTGTTACCAAACTTGCTTCATAAATATTGTTGCGCCTGTGTCCAACTAGAACAACTTTCCCAGTAGATTTACTGATAACTTCACAGTATTCACTATGAAAATCTACATGGTTTCCTCTGTCACAGATTTGACTCACAGATAACAGATTATGCTTGAGTCCTGAGACTAGAGCTACATTTGTGATGATGACACTTCCAAGATTAATATTGCCATATCCCAGAGTGTGTCCTATGTTGCCATCTCCATAGGAAACTTTTGGGCCAGCCTTCTCCTCAAAGTCTGATAGCAGGGCTTTATTTCCAGTCATATGTCCTGAGCATCCACTGTCTAAGATAAGTGTGCTCTCTATTATACCCTGCAATCACAAACAAACACTAAGTGTTAGTTTTGAGGATCCAGACTTGCTTGGATCCTTTGTCTTTCTTAACAGTGTTAGTTTTTTGCAGCGGAATCTGTATTATCAGAGTTTAAACTAACATTGTCAGATTTTACACTAGCAGAGTTTGCTCTAACCCATTTCAAGTTGGGTTTTAGCTCATAATAGTTATGATAAATTGCATGATAACTCTTACATGTGTAAATAGAATGCCAAGTGCTCCCACAATGTTTGCATAAAGTCTGTGGTCTTACTCTAACATAATCATTCTTTACTTCTGAAGTAGAAGGTAAAGAATTAATATGTTTGTTCTTAGTGCAAAATCTAGCAAGATGATTAGAACTACCACAATTATAACATGTTTTTCTTGAGGCACTAGCATTAGGCATATGATTATTTCTATTATTTATGCCTACTTTTCCATTCCTATTTCTCTTGGACCCTTTAGGTTTCATGGCAGACTTAACCTCTTTGAGCTTATGTTTAAACTGTTTTCCTGTCATTAAACCAACATTAACCTGCTTCTCACAGATTCTAATTGGTTCTTTAACAGCTTCTAGCTCAACAAGCTTCTCTGTTTTAGATTCAATATCTACTTGTTCAACACAAGCTTCAACTGGCTCCATAACAGCTTCTTTCACAACTACAGATTTTAGCTTGGTGGATTCTGGAACAAATATCACAGGTTTAAGTTGTGGTTTAACCTTAACTTTGTCTTTAAACCTAAGTTCATCGTTTTCACAATAGCCTAAACCTACAGAATCTGTTTGAAACACTTGATGAGTGTCTCTTCCAGAGTTTGTCCAAGTCATAATTATTTTTCTTTCTTTTTCAAGTTCAGATTCTAGCTGCTTATTTAACTTAAGCACTTCCTGTTCAATATAAACAGCATCATCTCTTTCTTTTTGAATCTGCTTCATATTCTCAAGTTCTCTTTCAAGAAACTTGTTTCTTTCTTTAAGACTAAGATTCTCAGATTTAATCCTCTCATTCTCTAAAGTCTGATCCCTATAACTAACATGAACACTTTTCAGATATACTCTTAACTCAGATATATTATCAGTATCATAAGCATAAGTAGTTAGGGGTACCTTATTTTCAGAAGATTCAGTCTCATCTCTGACAGTTGCCATAAGAGCATAGTTTTCTCCATCATCAGAGTCTGAAGTATCTGCCCAGTCTCTGCCTTTAGAGATGAGTGCTTTCTCAGATTTGCCTTTCTTGCACTCTGGAGCATAATGACCCATCTCCTTACACTTGTAGCACTGGATTTGAGACTTATCCTTCTTGCCAGACTTGGTCTCTTTTCCATCAGACTTTCTGAAACTTCTCCTTTCAGAGTTTGAATCTTTCCTTGAGAATCTCTTTCCTTTCTTGAAGTTCTTGAATCCCATCTTCTTAAAGGTCTTCACCATCAATGCAGCCATTTGCATCAACTCCTCTTCATCATCCTCAGAGTCAGAAGCTTCATCAGAGTTTGAGTCATCATCAGAGTTTGATGACTCACTTTCAGATTTAATAACTAAAGCCTTTCCCTTGGCTTTCTTCCTTGATGATTCCTTCTTGATGGGCTTCTCCTCGACTTTGAGAGCAACAGATTTTGTCTTCTTGCTGGACCTCCTGTTTCTTTGTTCTATCTCAAGTTCATGAGTCTTTAACAATCCATAGATCTCATCAAGATCTGTATCAGCAAGATCATAATTATCTCTGATTGTTGTTGCCTTTAAATCCCACTTTTCAGGTAGAGATAACAGAAACTTGAGATTGAACTCTTCAAGTTCATATTCCTTATCTACCAGAGACAGATCGTTCAACAGTTTGCAAAATCTGTCATAAGTCTCAGTCAAGGTTTCATTAGTTCTTGAATCAAAGTGCTCATACTCCTGTGTGAGTATTGTTTTTCTGTTCTTCTTAATAGCACCTGTTCCCTGGCATCTGACTTCTAAAGCATCCCATATCTCTTTGGCAGTTTTGCAGCCAATTACTCTGTTAGACATTACATTATCTAAAGCACTGTGGAGAAGATGTCTAACTTTTGCATCCTTTGCAATTGATGAGATATCCTCAGGAGTCATATCTTTCTTTTCCTTTGGAACAGTCTTTTGTGCTTGACCATCAACAACAGGGGACAATTTAGTTGGCATATGAGGGCCATCATTAATTCTGTCAAGGTATTCTGGATCTGTAGCCTCCAGAAACATGGTCATCTTAACCTTCCAAATCGGATACTCTACTGGCCTGAGAATTGGAACCCTGATTGTTTCATATCGACTCACAGAATTGGGCTTAACCTGTTCAGCCTTAGGAGCAGTTTGATTTTCTTCAGACATGATTAATACTGTGTTTGAATCGTAAAACTGTATATATTAAACAGCCTTGGCTCTGATACCAATTGTTAGGCCGAATACACAATATAATCAAGTATGTATGAGAATAACGATAATTAAGAACACTGTTTATGAATCAATAAACTGTATTTATATTAACAGCTTCTCTCTTTATGATGTTAATGAATCACAAAGAGCTTCTAGGTTACAATAATAATATATCAATAATCGCGTCCCTTCTAGGGATAACCTATCTGTGTTTATATAGTACACAGCTACATACAATCCTTATCTAATTGATATTCCTATAAATCAGCTATACAATTTATATCAATTAAGGATTGCTTCAGTCTTCTATTCCGTTTCCTTAGCTGTATCAATATATTCTGCTTCTTTCCATCTTCAGAATATATTGCTTCTAGAATCTTCAATTCAGCACCGACAGCTAATACAACTATCACCTTGTCAGACTTTAAATAAACTCTGACCGGCTTCAATTAAACTCTTCACCCTGTCAGAGTTTAACTAAACTCTGACTGGCTTCTGATAAACTCTTGTCAGTACCTGTTGCTTAAACACTGATAAACAAACATTAGCAATTATATCTAACACCTTGCTTGTATAAAAACCGCTCAACTGTTCATTTCCACTTTTTACTTCTTTTTCGAAAACCCTCTTCTCACTTCCCATTGGTCTTTTACTCTCACCCGAAAAGTTTCTCCGGTGATTCTCTTTTCTGGCGACTGTCGCGTATCTCCTTTGAAGCCGTCTTATTCTCCTGCTTGTTTGTAAGTACCTCTCTTCTCATCGCCTTTTAATCGGTCTTCTGCACCGTTTTTGCCTCGTTTTCATCTTTAATCGATTTTGTGCCACAACTGTTCATCTTCGATTTTGACGGTTGTGTGGATGTCTGTTTTTGTTTATAGTGTTCTATGTGTGTTTTTGGTTCTTCGATTTTGTTGTTTTTGTGGTTGCATGTCATTTGAACTTTTTGGTTTCGATCTTTGGTTCTGGGTTTCAAGAAGCCTCTTTTGTGTTCTTGGCTGAAACTTTGTGTGTATCTGTATGTATATTTGTTTTGATCTTGTTTTTGTAGTTTGTGTTTGGTGTTTAAGTGTTTCTGACTGTTTGTGTTCCCGTGTGTGCGCAAGTAATCCGGATTGGTTTATAATCCGGGCCGTCTTTTTTTATGATTTAGGATATTGATGGAATATTTTTGGTTATAACATGGCTAATATGTGTAATCCGGATTTGGTAGAAATTAGGGTTTGAATGATAGCTGGCAGGGTAACATATATGTTTATAATTTGGAGCATATAATCCGGATTAAGATAGTAGAACTTACTTCAAATTGATCTTTCTAGGTTTATGGTTCGGACTAAGGCTCGTGCCCGTCGCGTACTTATTTCTCTCTCTGACCCTTCTTCCTGTAGTGAGCCTTCACCCTCTAGTAATCCGGAAGTAATAGAACTATATTGGTGTAAAATGGCTAAGAAGAAGAAACAATCCGGACCTCTAGTAACCCAACTTTTTGTTCATGAACCTCCCTCTGGCGGTGTGCTCAGTACTCCGGACGGGTTTTGGTCGGATACCAGCTACTTCTTCGTAAAGAAGGATCCGGACATAGAGGAGGAGTTTTATTATAGGGATCTTAGTATTTGTTACAGAAGCAGACAAGAATTCGGACGTCCAGGACCATACAATGAATCCGAATTTGATGCTGCTTTTGCTAAAATGGGTATTAGTGAGGCTCCTTATCCTTTGAAAGAAAAATTTGCTAGTCTTCCGGGTGCTCAGATGGACAAACTGGTCCGGGCCGCTTTTCATTTAGGGCCTGAAATTAGCTGGAGATGGCCTCAGCCCGGGGAGAGGATTTACCATAGACCTGTAGATGGTTACGTTGGTGTCTGGTTGGAGACCCTTAGGTCCGGGTGGAACCCTCGATGCCATCAATTTATAAAACACCTTTGTAAGTATGTATATAAAATTTCAATAATGCAAATTACCCCCAACGGGGTTAAGTGGATGACCTGGTTCCTTTCTGCTTGTAATAAGATGGGGTATCAGCCCACATTGCGACTTTTCCACCAACTTTTTAAACTAGTCCAATCTAACAAAGAGCCTTTGTATGAGATTCGGTTCCGGGCTGAGGAGTGCGGTTATCCATCTGGAACTGCCAAACCCGTCATACAGCAATCTACGTTGAAGTATTGGGGTGGTGAGTTGATATTTTTGAAAGGCTTGGATTTGGAATTCCTGCCTCATATAGTTTATGGAGTTGAAGTAGAAGTATTTGACACTTATAAGCTTGAAGGAGAGGCCTTAGCCCAGATTCATCGGTTTTGTGAGTGCCTCGGGTTTCAAATGACCCGGGATAGTTTCATGAAACATGATAAGTTGTTTGAGCTTGGATGTAAGTTGTTGTAATTCTTCTTTTTGTGAACCGAACTAATTCCTTTTATATACTGATATTTCCTTTTCCTTTGTACAGGTTTGCCTTACTTTCAACCCGAGCTGTACGCAATCATGTCTTCCAATGCCCTTGCCGCATCTTTTAGGAAACTTGGTGGTGTCCACAGCACCAAAAGTCCGGGCGATGTTGGAGGGTCCGGTTCCAGCGCACTAAAGGAGGGAGGTGCCGAATCTGTTGCTCCGGATGCCCATCAGCCCGAACCTATGGTTGATGCTGTTGATGTTGAAATTGTAGAAGGCCTGGAGCAGCGGTCTGGGAAGAAAAGGAAAATTCATGTTGGAAAGAAACCACCTGCGAAGGCGAACGCCACCGTCAATAAAATTGTTGCCGATGGTGATGGGAAGGGTCCGGATAGAGAGCATATCCGAATTGGAAATTTCACTCTGGAGCAACTTGCTGGAATGTGCACCGATATCCCTACTGATTCGGACTTCGAAGAGATGGAAGATGCTGGGAGTAATGCTTGCCTGAAACGCCTTGTTGGCCACTGGGCACATGTAAGTAGTTTCCTGTTGAAAATTGTCCTTATTCTTTGTAATTCTGTCTTTTCCTTTGTTGATTTTTGATTTTTATTTTGCAGACCGGTAGCTTAATCGGCGCCCTTGCCAGTCTTATCATTACTGAGCGGAAAACTGCACAGGAGTTTGCTAATGAAAAGGATGCCCGGGTTCGAGACCTTGAACTTGAAGTTGCTTCGTTGAAAAAACAAAGTGCTGAGAAGGAGTCCGAGCATCAAGCTGAAATTGTTTCGGTTGAAAAAAGGGCTAATGACCTGGATGAGGTCAACAAGCAGCTTGTTGTGGAAAATGCTAAGACTCGTGATGCTATTATATCCGAGTTCAAAGGTGGTCCGGAGTATGACCAGGATGTTGCTGATGCTGCTGCTCCCGAGATTCAACGAGCTTGGATTGTTTCCGAACGCCACGTTAAGACTGATCCCAATGCCAATTGGGACTCTTTTGTTGGTGAGTTTTTGGCTGCAAAGCTCGCCATCGAGGAAGGCAAAGGGGAGCCTCAGCCTTTCAATGGCCCTGTTCCGAGCTTCCTCCCGGCTTCGTCCAACCCGGATGATTATGGTCTCTAGTTCTTTTTTGTACCTTTTGAACATTTGATATTTGATCTGTAACCGTAAACTGGGTTTTGTTTCTGCTCACTTTGGGATGTTTCCGGGTTGTACGGCCACCCCGGGTCCCTGTTTCTTTAATCATTTGCAATTCAACTCTTTATATTTTTATCACTGTTCACTCTTTTGTTCTGCGAAACTTATATTTCTCGTGAGCCCGGTTTCATAGCTTGGTTATGACCCGGACGTTTTGTTTTATACTTAGAATAGAATCTAAGATTTTCATTTGATGCATATTGCTCGTGAGTCCGGTCTCATGGCGTGGTTCTGAACCGGACTCTAGATTTAGTACTTAGAATAGAATCTAAGATTCTCATTTGATGCATATTGCTCGTGAGTCCGGTCTCATGGCTTGGCTCTGAGCCGGACTCGTTGTTTTGTACTTAGAATAGAATCTAAGATTTTCATTTGATGCATATTGCTCGTGAGTCCGGTCTCATGGCTTGGTTCTAAGCCGGACTCCGGATTTAGTACTTAGAATAGAATCTAAGATTCTCATTTGATGCATATTGCTCGTGAGTCCGGTCTCATGGCTTGGTTCTGAGCCGGACTCCGGAGTTAGTACTTAGAATAGAATCTAAGATTTTCATTTGATGCATATTGCTCGTGAGTCCGATCTCATGGCTTGGTTCTAAGCCGGACTCCGTTGGTGCGCATTGCTGGGGACCCTGGCTACAATAATTGCCTATGGCTCCGAGCCAGGGTCACTAGTTTTGCATATTGCTGGGGACCCGGGCTACATGTTATACCTATAGCTCTGAGCCCGGGTTATTACAAAAAATTGAAATTTACTGGACGTTTAAATATACGTGATAACATGAAAAGAAAACAAGACAAAGAGACCGGTTTTATTTATAGAAAAATCAGGAATACAAAGCTCTTATTCTAATCTGGGCTTTCGGGAGCTCCTTATTCTTTACCCGGTTACTGCAATCTTCTTACTGGTAGAATTTTCGGAGTCTAAGGCCATGCCAAGTATTGGGGACCTCAGAACCATCCATATGAACCAACTTGTATGTTCCAGGCCGGAGTACCTCCCTTATCTTGTAGGGTCCTTCCCATTTTGGCATGAGCTTGCCAGTATTAGTGGGGTCAGACGCCTCCGTATCGCGAAGGACCAGGTCTCCAACTTGAAAGTTCTTAACCCGGGCCTTCTTCCCAAAGTACTCTCTAGTTTTCTCCTTGTATTTTTCCATCCTCTCAATAGCTTGATCCCGGACTTCGTCAATCAAAATCAAGTTAGTCTGCAACCCTTCTTCATTAGCTATTTCTTCAAAATTTATCGCTCGATGGGAGGGATTTCCGACTTCAATGGGTAGTAAAGCTTCAGTGCCGTAGGCCAGTCTGAATGGGGTTTCACCAGTGCTAGTCCGGGGACTAGTCATGTATGCCCATAACACATTTGGCAGCTCCTCGGGCCACCTATTCTTACTTTCTTGTAACCTCTTCTCAATTCCTCTAAGCAAAATCCGGTTTGTAACTTCAACCTGGCCGTTTCCTCTCGGGTATGCAACAGATGACTTTTTATGTTTTATCCCTCTTTCCTTCAGATAGCTTTCGAATTCGGATCCCACAAATTGTGGCCCATTGTCAGAAACTAGAACCATTGGTAGCCCGAACCTCATTAATATGTTGTCCATAAACCGGATGCAATCCTGTTGGTTGATTGTTCTCATTGCCTTAGCTTCAGCCCACTTGGTCATGTAATCAATTGCCACCAACAAATATCTCAGGTCGCCTTTAGCCCGGGGAAACGGACCCATGATATCAATACCCCAAACTGCAAACGGGATAGGAGACAGGACTGAGGATGGTAAGACCGGGCTCTGTCGTGGGACATTGCTGAAAAGTTGGCAGTTCTTGCACTTCTTCACAAACTCCACAGCATCATTATGAATTGTAGGCCAGTAATAACCCTGCCTTATAATATTATGAGCCAGGGCCTTTGCAGATAGGTGGTCTCCACAAATTCCCTCATGAACTTCTTGCAGACAATAGGTAGCTTCAACCGGTCCCACGCACTTTAGAATTGGTGCCGAGTAAGTCCGGCGATAGAGTATCCCTTCTTCCAAAAAGAACTTTGCTGCTTTATTCCTGAGTCTTTGAGCTTGATTCTTCTCAGAAGGCAGCTCTCCCTTCTCCAAGTACAAAATTATGGGCGTCATCCAGCTGGGTTGATCATCAATTTCCATTATTTCCTCCTGCTCCACTGTAGGTTTTGCCAACTCTTCGAAATAAACCGAGCTGTCCAGTTCTGCCGAATTCTGGACCAATTTGGACAAAATATCAGCTTGAGCATTGTCTTCTCTGTTCACCTGTACTATCTCAACATTGGTAATCTGGGCCAGATGACTCTGTACTAGAGCTTGGTACCGGGCTAGAGTAGGATCTTTCGCAACATATTCTCCACTTGTCTGCTTTACCACGATCTGCGAATCGCTAAAAATATTGAGCTTTTTGATTCTGAGAGTCCTGGCTAGACGGAGTCCTGCCAAAAGTGCTTCGTATTCAGCTTGATTGTTAGTTGCCGTGAAATTGAATGAAATTGCTTGTTTGATCAGGAATCCATCCGGGCTCTTTAGAATGAGTCCAGCCCCGGACCTCTCATTAGTCGAAGAACCATCCACATGTAGTGTCCAAAACTCTGGATCCTGGTTGCTATCTTCTCCGGGTTCAGTAGTCATTATAGATGGGGTTATTTCTGGAAACGAACATTCTACAACAAAATCAGCTAGAGCCTGGGCTTTGATTGATGTTCTTGGGACGAAGGTGAGTGAAAATTGGCTTAACTCCACAGCCCAATTGACTAATCTTCCTGAAACATCCGGTTTGTGAATTATCTTCCGGAGTGGTTGATCAGTAATGACTTTGATTTCCCTTCCTTGAAAGTAATGCCTTAGTTTGCGTGATGCGGTTATCAAAGCAAAGGCGAATTTTTCCAGGTTTGGATAGCGTGTTTCAGCATCCTTGAGCACTTGGCTCACATAGTAGACTGGTTTTTGTTGACCCTCATGATCCCGGATAAGGGCCGCCCCAACAGCCAGGGTTCCTGCAGACAGATAGAGGCTAAGGGGTTCTCCAGGTTCTGGTTTGGTCAGGATTGGTGGTGAAGCTAGATATTCTTTAATTGACTCGAAAGAACTTTGACACTCCGGACTCCAAGTAATATTCTTTTGTTTCTGGGCTCCTTTAAGCAGTGTAAAGAAAGGCAGGCAGCGCTCGACCAGTTTAGGAATGAACCTTCTTAGAGCTGCCAAAGACCCAGCTAGTTTTTGTATATCCCTTTGAGTCCGGGGTTCCTTCATTTCCCTTATAGCCTTGATTTTTTCCGGATTAGCTTCGCTTCCTCTCTGGCTAATCATGAATCCTAAAAATTTTCCAGCTTCCACTCCGAAAGTGCATTTCTCCGGGTTTAGCTTCATCTCTTGTTTCCTTAGGTTGTCAAAACATTCCTTCAAATCAGCAATGTGGTTTTGAACTTTGATGGATTTTGATATCATATCGTCGACGTAGGATTCCAGATTTCTTCCCAGCTGACTCTTGAAGATTTCAACCATTGCTCTCTGGTATGTGGATCCAACATTCCTTAGTCCGAATGGCATTAGTTTGTAGGCATAAACAGCCCGGTGCGTGATGAATGCAGTCTTGGCTATATCAGCCGGGTTCATTTTAATTTGATTGTAGCCGGAGAAGGCGTCCATGAAGCTCAGCATGACATGCCCGGCTGTCGCATCTATGAGCTGGTCGATACTTGGAAGTGGGTAAGGGTCTTTTGGACAGGCAGCATTTAGATCAGTGTAGTCCACACACATTCGCCACTTTCCATTTGGTTTCTTGACTAAGACAACACTGGCTAGCCACTCCGGATACTTTATCTCACAGATAATATCGGCCTTTAGGAGCTTTTCAACTTCCTCATCGATCGCTTTCTGTCTCTCCGGGGCAAAGTTCCTTCGTTTCTGCTTTACTGGCTTCTTTCTAGGATCAACATCCAGGCTATGTATAGCAACAGACTCCTAGAGCCCAGGCATGTCATCCGGGCTCCAGGCGAATACATCGGCATATTCTCGAAGCAACTCTGTTAACTCCTTCTTGAACACTGTGTCTAACCCGGTTCCAATTTTGACTTGTCTATCCGGGTTCCCTTCTATTAGTTCGATCGATTCGAGCTCAACAGCAGCCTCCACTTTTGTCATTTCCGCCTTAGAGACATACTGCTGGACTCGGGCTTGTACAATCTGGTCAAGGAAAACCTGGGCTGGTGGGTTTTCAATGTTATGGACACCCTTACCGGGCTCAGTCTTTTTGTTGTATCTATGCTTCTTCCTGCTCAGATTTTTGTGGTAGGAGTTTGCTTTCCTTTTGTTCTCTGGGTCGGTCTCTGCCATTACCAAAGCCTGCCCATAGCAACGGCTGGCCATTTCATAGTCGCCCCGGACTTCTCCAATGCCTCCGGGAGTGGGAAACTTGAATTTGAGATGGGGTGTTGAAGTTATAGCTTGGAGTTTGGTAAGGGCTGGTCTTCCCAGTATGACATTATAAGATGATGGGGTGTTGATGATATAGAATTTTACTATGTTGGTTACCTGCTTCGGGAAGGTCCCGAACAGGACTGGGAGATAAAGGGTTCCTTGAATGGGGACCAAATTGTTTCCAAATCCATAGAGGGGATCTTCCCTGCAATCGTTCATTCTTATGCTGCCCAGCTGCATCCGGTCCATTGTGTGTTTGAACAGGATATTGACGGAAGACCCATTGTCAACTAGGACTCTCCTAACCTCATTTTCTGCTATGTCAAGGCTCACGACCAAGGCTTCGTTGTGGTTGGGGTTGATTCCTTCGAAGTCATCCTTGCTGAAGGTTATTACTTGTTCCGGACAGGCCTGCACCATCATTACTTCGTCTCCTGAGTCCGGGCTTCTTGGAGGTGAATTGGATCCGCCCATAACCACATTCACAATATTCTTGTCTTTTCCGGATCCCTCTCCTCGGTCAGCCACTCGCCGAGCTATGTACTGCCCCATGTTGCCTTTTTTGACTTGGTCTTCCACAAAAAATTTCAAAGAGAGGCAATTTTCTGTTGTATGCCCATGGGTTTCATGGTAGTCGCAATGCTTATGGACTGATCGGTTTTTTGGGGCAGTGAGATTGGCTTGGGAGGGTAATAGAATGGCTTATCTCGCACTTCTTTCAGAATATCTACGCGAGCCCGGTTGAGAGGAGTCCAGTTAGGTTCAGGTCTGGGCTCGCGCTTGGGTTTAGGCTGTCCGGACTCACTTTTTTGACTGGAGTCCGGGGGCAGAGCTGGTACTGTAAGCTGAGAGCTATGGATGTAGTTGCTTTGTCTGTTGGGCTTAAATTTTTTGTCTTGGTGAAAATTGCTTTTTGGGCGGTCTTCAGTCCGGGGTGGGGAGAGTCCTTGCCTGGTCATCCTCATAGCTTGAAGGACATCTGTTTCTTTGATGAACCGGGCTGCCATGGAGTATGCAGCCGCCAGGCTCTGTGGCTCTTTATGGATGAGGTCAAGGACATACCTCTCATTATTGTCCGGGTCTAGGTTCCTTCAGAAAATCGTAAGGGCTTCACGTTCATCCAGGTTACTCACATTGTTGATGGCTTCCTGAAAGCGTTTCATATATGTGGCCAATGCCTCTCCCCGAGCCTGCCGGATTGTCTCTAAGTGACACATGTGCATTTCGTGGGTTTTATTGGCTCGGAAGCGTCTCAGGAAGGACTCCCGAAACTGCTTCCAGTTGTGGATGCTACGGGATGGGATTCTGCTAAACCATCTTTGGGCCCCGGACTTGAGGGTTGATGCGAAAAACCTGCATTTGGTTAGATCATTGTAGTAATATATCATTGCAATTTGTTCAAAGTAGTTTATATGTTCCTCAGGGTCACCCAAACCATCAAAGGAATCAAAGTTGTAGTGTTTGAGATTTTTCTGCCTTGGTGTTGCTTCGAGGGAGTAGCTGAAGGGGGTTAGTGTATCTCCAATGTCAATCCCCGAATCCTGCCCCACCTTTTTCTGAAGTTCATGGATCATGTCCATCAAGTCCTCCTGGGGTTCTTCATCATCTGAGAATATGTCGAGGCTAGGGGCCCGGGTTCTCCTTTTTTCATGATTTCTGCCCATAATCCGGGCCTCCTTCTCTTGGATTCTTCTTTGTATTTTGAGGTCAAGTTTAGCTTGCTCTTCATTTCGGATCCTTTCCCTCAAGTCAGCTAGCTTTCTGAGCCTTTCAGCTTCGGTATCTTGGTTTTGACTGTTGGTCCTGTGGTGGGTCCTTTTTCGGGTTTCTTTGTCCTTGCCTCCGATTCTGTCGAAAACTGAGGCGCGGGATCGGTGGGAGTCTCCAGAGTCATGTGAGTTCTCAACCTGATCAACTTCATTTAGCCGAGCTTCTTTATACATCCGAATTGCATCAGCAAGCTGGTCCCCTGTCAGGTTTTCCATGAGACCGGGTTCCATGTTGATATCCGTATACTTGAATTTGTTAACCTCGATTTCAACCCGGGCATCACCAGGCCGGATTATCTGCGATGCCAGAGTCAGGACTGGGGGTACTTCACCAACAATCGGGTTCAAATTTGTGGGTGGTTCTTGTCTTGGGGTACTGGTTGTGGGTCTTAACACAGACTTGCTACCTCGAGCCATGATTCAAGAGCAAACAATGTATACAACTTTTTTGGGGTAATACAATTTTTCAAAATCAAAGTAAATTTCTGATAGATCTGGGTTTGTCAAGGAGCACGAGACAATTTATGCATGTTATTTCTGGGTTTGGTGTTTTTCGAAGCAAGAAACTTGGTTTTAAAGACAGATCTATAAGAGAGCAATGCAGATCTAAGCAAAAACGGGAACAAGGAAGCTAGATAATGCTAAACAAGGCTAAAAGTAAACAGATCTGGGCTAAATAAGGTTAGAAACATTCATACATTGGAGATATGGGCCAAAGAGTTCATGTTTAGTTGTTAAAACGAAGGAGTTTGCTTAGATCTTACTGGATTTAACTAGGACTCCTTCAAGGATGAAGGAGCTTGTTGACGATGGTGAGTCTAGCGGCGCCGTGACCACAAGACAGGGTTGGTTCCCCTCCTTCTAGCGCCAATGATAACTCCAAATCCCGATCTAGTCCTTCCCGGCCGATCCCATGCCTGGAAGCGGTGTCGCTGCGGTTGGGACTCTGCAAAACAACACCGGAGGGGGGTTTGGACCCTGGCGGCGCCTCCGGCGTGAGAATAAGTAATGGCTTTGGAAAGGGAGACAGGTATATAGAGAAATCTTAATATGGAGGGTGTATGTATAGTGTGTGTATATGTAGGCTAAGTGTGTAAAGGAGAATGTAACCCCTAAACCTTTCCTCCTTGGTCTATTTATAGGCCCAGGATTAGGGCTTAGGGGTTGTACCTGCAATCATGAGCGTTGAATCCTAGGTAGGTAGGACACCTGGGTGATGTTGATGGACTGCACGTGTCCAGGTGAAGGATTGTGGCATCGTGTGCCAGGCTCCTGCTGGCGTGTGGTTTTAAATAGGGAATGACTGTCCCAATCATTAGGTATTCTTACGTGTCGTTATCAGGTGTGGACATCAATGATGATCTAGGCACGTCACGTAATGAGGTATAGATTTTCTCACACAAGAGATTGCCTTTGTCGCCAGGAGAGAATTAAGTCTAAAGCTTGAGCCACAGCCCGACAATGAGTCCGGACTAGTATGTAGGTCATGATTCCAAGATGAGTCTGGGCTAGGAGGTGAGCCATGATTCAAATGGTAATCCGGGTTCCAGGCTCAGAGATAAGACCGGGCTATACATAGCCTATCATAGACAATATTCTAAGTCCTTGTGAGGAACTTACCTGATCTGCATCTTTATGATCATGTTTTTTTTAAATGGATTAGAGCTACTGGATATTACTACTCCTTACAAATATATCTCGCCAATAAAATGAAACTTCAATTCATGTGCAAGAGAAACGAAACATTAAATCTAAAAGTATAAGATAACCAAATAGAGTTAAGCTAGCTTGCAAATTTATTAAATATATATGAACTTTCTTTACCTTATTCAAGGTTTAACTAAGGGGAAAAAAGATTAAAGAGAATGCAAAAGAAAAAATAAAAGTAGTTTTAAAGTGAAAGAAATATTAACACATAAATGTTTTATCCTTCTCTGCGTGTTAATCAGTTTTATCACAATAAGCCATTTTTCCACACATCAGCTAGCGATGACGGAAACATGTTTCAACACCAAGAGCGTTCTTCTAGACATCGGACGACAACATGTGTCTTTGGTTCTTTTAGACATCTCCTCACGAACGAATAGATGGGCCGGTATGCATTGGATGCATAAACTTATTCATATCATCGTGCTTCTAAATGCACTCCATACTTAGCCTTTATCATATAAAATACCTAGCAAGAAGAACCATGTACAGATAGATAAATGTTAGAAAATGGAAAGTTTGAGGCATATTTCAAATATGTTCTTGATGGAATTTCCGGAAACTAACAATTGGAGGTTGTTCCTTGTTATGAGGACTTAAACTTTCATGTTTGGATCTAAGACATTTTCTTAGTGTAATCCATAAATAAATTGAGTGGAAATGGATTGTTTGAAATGGGTTATGTGGGTTGTTTAAATTGAAATAACTTGTATCCCACATAGAAATGGTAATGAGAGGTTGGTGGGTTTATATAGAACCATGTGCAAGAGTAGTGTACAACTACTAAGGCATGCGGGTGTGCATGGTGTTATTGTGTGCCTCACGCGCGCGCACACACACACACGCGCCGCCGCCGTCGCCCGTAGGTCAGGATTTATATTAAATCCTAATGGACCGGTTCTTGGATTGATCCTGATGGTTACATACATACAGAATATACATAGTTTTTTGGGCGAACTGAGGTGCAGGTCGCTGTTGATCATTGCCATTACTATGAGTGGATTGATCTGAGCTGTTTTATCCTGGAAGTGATATTGTTGCAACCCAACACAGCGTAAGTGGGGCAATAATCTCTTCAAGAACAGTCAAGACTTCTCTAAAGCTTGGCGACTCAGCTGTATATTATCTATCAGTACTTGTTAAAAGCTACAGAGATAAGTAATTCTTTCTTATCTTGTTATTTACAGTCTCTGATTATTATCTTGTTTCGACCTTCGTGTTTATTTTGTTAATTGGTATATTTGCATGTTCTTGTTAACCTAAATATATATAATTGCCCTATTGTTGTTGTGTAGTTAGTGAATTATACCCAACAATCTTGAAGAGATTATTCTGTGTTATATATTGTTAATTAGCAAGATGGTTAACGAAACCGAAACTCCTGTTGGTGATACTGCTTCTGATTCTGGTGTTACTGCACCTACCATCGATTGGACCACGTAACGTTTCCTACAGCCTATCGATTTGTCAGGAATGCCTGATAAATTCGGTGGGGGTGTTGGTTTTTCTCGTTGGCAGAAAAAGATAAAATTGTGGCTTACGGTAAAGGGTCTATGGCTGGTGGTGCAGTATGAGAAACCGGTTGTTGATCAGGAAAAGGCTGAATATGTTAGGGCTTATGCTATGTGGGAGGAAAATGATGGGGTGGCTAGGGTTGCTATACTGACAGCTTTAGCGAACACTCTATTTGATGTTTATTCATCTGACTCCTTCACTGCTAAACTCTTATAGGAGAAGCTGGACCAGACACATAATACTGACTCGCAAGGGTTGGAAAAGTATTATGTGGCTCGGTTCCTTGATTTTAAACTGGTGGATACTAAATCCATGACTGAGGAGGCACATGAGTTTGAGATGTTGGTGCATGCTTTGAAGGAGTCCGGAATGGACCTTCCTGAGAAGTTTCAGGTTATGGCTGTGATTGAAAAGCTCCCTAAGTCTTGGGAAGAGTTTGCACTCTCCCTGAAAAGACAGAAAGGAGAGATCACTTGGACAAACCTTATGTTGGACATCTCTGTGCGGGAATAACACAAGTCCAAACAGGGACATGTGATGTCTGCTGAACATGGGAGTTTGAAGGTGAATGTAGTGACTGTTGGACAGAAAAGAAATACTGTCACTAAGAAGGAAAACACTAAGCCTAAAAATGACAAGAACAAGGCTAAGAAACCAAAGACAAACAAACCATGTTGGTCTTGTGGACAGGTTGTTCATTGGAGCAAGGACTGTCCTGTAAAGAAAGCAAAGAAACCTGTTATGGGAGCACAAGCTAATACTGTGCTTGGAACCACTGGTGGGCCAATGGTTAACATGGTTGTTGGTGAGGTTGTTGCCTCTGAAACCAATGACGGATATGTTACCTACAACCCCGTACTTCTTTCCACTTATTTGTCTCATGAATGGTTGATTGATATTGGAGCTAATGTACATATTTGTACTGATATTACTCTATTTGTGTCTTATCAACAGACTCATGGATTGACAGTGACGATGGGGAATGCTAGTGCTGCTCAAGTTCTTGGAATAGGAAACGTGGACCTGAAGTTTGCTTCTGGGCGTGTTCTATCTCTAACTAGAGTGCACCATGTTCCTGATATTCGTAGAAATATAATAAGTGGAAGTTGTTTAGTTAAGAACGGTTTTGAACTTTCTTTGAAATGTAATAAAGTAGTTATTACACATACTGGTGTATTTTTTGGCAAATGTTACTTGTTTGATGGTTTGTTTTTAATAAATGTTGAGCCTGTTTTGGGCAGTTTTATTAATGATAGTGTTGCACCATCTGTTAATTGTGTTGAATCATCCGATTTGTGGCATTCTAGACTTGGTCATTTAAATTTTGGTGCTCTAAAGAATATGATCAATTTAGAGTTGATTCCAAAACATGCAATTGATAGGAAATCTAAATGTCAAGTATGTGTGACTGCTAAACAAACAAGGAAACCCTTTCATAATGTTGTTAGGGATTCAGGTGTTTTAGATTTAGTGCACACAGACATGTGTGAATTTGGTGGCATGTTGACTAAGGATAATAAACGATATTTTATATTACCTTTATAGATGATTGTAGTAGATACTGTTATGTTTATTTACTCAGGCATAAAGATGAAGCACTAGAAAAATTCATTATGTTCAAAACTGAAGCTGAAACACAAACCGGTAAAGTACTTAAACGTTTGAGATCTGATAGAGGTGGTGAGTATACTGGCACCTCGTTTAATGAATTTTGCGCAAGCAATGGTATAGTTCATGAGGTGACTCCACCATACACACCTGAGTCTAATGGGGTGGCTGAACGAAAGAACAGAACTTTTAAAGATATGATTAACAACATGCTTATTAATTCTGGGTTGCCTAAGTACATTTGGGAAGAGGCTTTGAATACGGCTTGCCATATTCTGAATAGAGTCCCTCTGAAATATATGGACAAGACACCTTATGAATTATGGAAAAGTAGAAAGACAAGTTTAAAGTATCTTCGTGTGTGGGGCTGCCTTGCAAAGGTGTTTGTCCCTGAACACAAGAGAAAGAAACTAGGTCCGAAAACTGTTGATTGCATCTTTCTGGGCTATATTGAAACCACTACGGCTATGAGATTTTTAGTGTTAAAATCTGACATAGACAGTATAGTGGCTAACACTATAGTTGAGTTTCGTGATGCAACATTCTTTGAGGATGTGTTCCCTATGAATACTGGCATACCTCAAGGTATTTATAATGATGATCCCACTCACACATCGAGTTCTATTCCTGATCATGTGGAAAAGATGACAAATGTGGGGGCAGATCCTATTAGTAGTTCTACTCCTGACGAAGTAGATGAACCTAAAAGGAGTAAGCGTGTAAAGGTAGTCAAGGACTTTGGAAGTGATTTTGTCACTTACAATGTCGAGGATGAACCTTTAACTTTTCGACAGGCCATGGATTCTTCGGAGTCAAGGCACTGGAAAGGTGCTGTAAAGAGTGAGATCGACTCTATTGTTTCTGACGGAACATGGGAGTTGGTTGATCTTCCTCCTGGATGTACTACTATAGGATGTAAGTGGATCTTCAAAAGGAAGATGAACCCGGATGGCTCAATAGATAAGTATAAGGCTAGGCTGGTAGCTAAGGGTTTTAGGCAAAAAGAAGGCATTGATTACTTTGATACATACTCTCCTGTTGCAAGAATGACTACAATCCGAATGCTTATAGCATTGGCTTCCGTACATGGTCTTATCATCCATCAAATGGATGTAAAGACAGCTTTTCTTCGTGGTGATCTTGAAGAAGAGATTTATATAGATCAACCTGAGGGATTTGTTGTTTTTGGTAACGAGAGGAAAGTATGTAAGTTGATCAAGTCTATATATGGCTTAAAACAAGCTCCTAGAGACTGGCATAAAAAGTTTGATGATACTGTTTTAGAATCAGAGTTTGTAGTTAATGAAAGTGACAAGTGTGTCTACTATATTGTTAAAGGAAATGAATGTATTATCGCGTGCCTATATGTGGATGACATATTATTGTTTGAAACCAATATTGAGATTATTAACGAGACAAAAAGTTTCTTGAAAAGGCACTTTGAAATGAAGGATATGGGTGAGGCTAGTATGATTCTTGGGGTCAAGTTGACACAGTCAACTGATGGAATAACCTTGTCACAATCTCATTATATAGAGAAATCTATACTTGAGAAGTATGGTTATTCAAATTTTAGAATTGTTAGTACACCGTACGATCCTAAAGTTGCCCTAGTCAAGAATAGTTCAGGAATTCCTTTGTCTCAGTTAAGGTATTCTCAGATTATTGGGAGTTTGCAATATCTTGCTAACGTGACTAGACTAGACATTTCTTATTATGTATCTAAGTTAGCTAGATATACAAGTTGTCCGAACAAGACTCGTTGGGAGGCACTGGATAGAGTTCTTAGATATCTTAAGGGAACTATTTCCCTTGGTTTGCATTATCGAAGATTCCCTGGAGTACTCGAGGGATACAGTGATGCAAGTTGGATAGCTAAGAAATCTGGTACTAATGGAGTGACCGGATATTTGTTTACCCTAGCAGATGGAACAATATCCTGGAATTCTACTAGACAGACTTTGATTACTCGGTCTACGTTTGAGGCTGAGTTGTGTGCACTAGATGCCACGGGGACGGAGGCAGAATGGTTACATGGACTTATGTCAGTGTTACATGTAGTAAGCAGACCGCTTCCAGCCATTTCTGTTCATTGTGATAGTCGTACAACTATCGACAAGATCATTAGTGAAAAGTATAATGCTAAAACAAAGAGACACGTCCTAGTTAGACTTAAGTCTATAAGGGGTCTAGTGTCTGAAAGGATTTTTGCTATAGAGTTCATTGGAACTCAGGATAATATAGCTGATCCTTTGACTAAAGGACTTGAGCATGCAGTAGTCCTTAAGTCGAGGTTGGGGATGGGACTGATAGCCCATTATGATTCATCTACAGCGGGAACCCAATACACCTGAGAGGAGATCCCTTGAAGTGTATTCAATGTGGTAATAACAAGCTGTGAAGGTGAGTTGGTAGTACCTTTACTATATACCTTGATACTCACGTATCTGAGTCTACCACGTTTAAACCTAAAAGGTACTGATACTGCCAGTATAGCAAGAGTTATTTGAACTCTGAATGGGGTCAAGTCATTTGACGAGATGATTGCAGTATATCTCTGGAGATGCCCAGCTAAGCGAATATAATTGTGTGGTCGCAATTAGATGCCTTGATAAATAACAACATCTTCATCTTCCACAAACCGAAATCATCTCTAGTGAAGGGGGGAACCTTGATACCAGCAGTTGTCTTTGGAGCACTCATGGTTTCTGAAAATTTCAAATTGTTTAAAATTCAAGAAATTCCAATTAAATGAAATTTTTTGAAAGATAAAAAATTTGCTTCAAATTTTCAAGCCTTGTTTGATTTTGGTCTCATTCACCGGATCTGATTTGTACGTCAATCAAGTAGCTCTGATACCAATTGTTAGGTCCAAAGTATCGTAGAAGGGGGGGTTGAATACGATACTCACAAATTATTTAATTTCGTTCGCGGATAATTCTTTCAGTTCTAATACGAAATCAAATGCACCAAATCAAAACACGAGTCGGGGAATATATCGTTTTATAAATATAAACCGCGAGGGGTGCTACAAATCTAATCCGTAGATTAACTTCAATGAGTTCAGGTTATCGTAATCAATACAAACTATAGAAATTAAGGCACTATAAATTTTTTGTTATCAATGTTCTTGAGCTCTTAAATGCTTCTGTCTATTTGATCTTCCAACAACCAACTGAAGAAGAACGCTGTCTTCATTCTCGTATTTGTAGTCTTGGTTTGAAAAACTATCGAACCAAAATCAAATCAATCTTGGTCGTCCAATTCCTCAATCAACCTGACAAAGTGATACAAGTTTCACCTGCTCCTTCTTTTAAAAACTATCGAAGGAATTAATTAATTCTTCTTTCGATAGAATTTAAATAAAATCTATCGAATGAAGAATTACTTCTTCGATGGTTTTTCATCCAAATCCACTTGATCAATTTCGATAGTTTTTCTTAACAGAAAACTATCGAATGTTTTCCTTATGCAGTTTGACCCTTGAAGATTCTCTCATTTTACAACAAGTATATTGTACTTCCATTTAAACCTAAACATACCTTGTAATATTCTTTTGACTTTCAGGATGTTTCAGATTTATACTTAAATCAACTTCTTCCGAGACGATAAAGATCTTGATCTTTTAGGTGCTGACAACTGATGCAACTGGTCTGGTTCACAGATGACTAACACTCGATCAATACTTCCATGTCTTCAATTTAATGTTGTTGATAAGTCCTTTGTCATTCTGGTTACTTCAATTAAATCACTGGAATCCTATGGTACTAACTCTTAATCATTCAAATACTTCTGTAGTCTTGAAAGTCTTATTTCTTTATTTGTCACAGAGGCTTGAACAGATTAATGAACTTCTTTCCGTGACCTGTTTACGGACTTCAAGTATACATACCATATTTTGATTTTTTGAGTTTACCTTTTCTTCTTTACTTCTGGATTCATGTGCTTCTAATAATATTATTGTCTGTCTTGTCCTTTGTTGAGTTGTAGTTATCTCTGTTACATCTTATATTACATTATGCTTTATAATCTCCCCCTATTTAATTGTTAGAGTTCGACAAGCAAATACCTCGAGGATAACTCAACTAACTAAGGAAACATGAAACTAATTAAAGTAAGACAGATTAATAATATTAAATGCATTCTGGATTAAATATATATATTTCCAGATTTCAAAATTCAAAGAACATGAAAACTTTTTACAATAAAGTTGCTCCTCTAGTCTGAGCATATTGTTCTTATGTTCTTTGCTTCAATTCTTCAGTCCATCTCAATCTCACCTTCTTCAGCTACAGGATCAGAGTTAGCAGCTTGATAATCAATCACAGATGGATAGTGCGGTGGTTCTCCAGGTTTAAGGATTGCTCCTTTGATGTGTCTTCTGATATACTCAACCTCTTGACCCACTCCAGCCCATACCCATGCAATAATAACATCTTTCTTGTTTTGCTTTGGCATGTTTGGCAGTCTGGTATGCACTTCCAATCCTTTCTCCACTCTCTTCCTATAATAGGGAACATTCTCCATAAGATATCTTCTTAGAGTGTCAGCTGCTTTGTCCTTCTCTGTAGTTGTGAATCCAGTGGATCTAAGATACTTCTCAACTGATATAAGATAGTTATTTGGATAATCCTTCAGTTTGTCCTCGGTCAGATAGCAGATTCTGAACAAGTCATTCATCATGAGTGTCGGCTGCTTTGACCTTCATCAAGATTTCCTTAACATGCTCATGGAGCAGTTCATTTAGCTTTGTGGTTCTCTGGATCTTGATGAGCATCACCTGCAGTTCTGTATATGTTCTCTGTTCGAAAAACTTAGTTGAAATCACAAATGTACCTTTGTCAATAAAATTGATCAGTATGTTTCAGGCACCATTTGCTTTAACCCCAGCTTTCAGAAAGATCAGAGAATGTCTCAATGCAGTGAAGTAAGTATCATTTTCTTGATTTGCACTCCTTATATCTTGAATAATAACTTCCACCTCAGCATTGTCGTTGACTTCTAAACCGTCTTCAACTCCGCAGAAAGTGTTGTAAGCTACCTCCCATTCTTTTCCTTATTTCTGTGCCAAATCAATCATTTTCTTCTTCCTTGCTTCACTATACATCTTGAATCTTTTTAGCTTCTCACTCCTCAGAACTGCTTTGTGAGTTTCCTTCTCAGCTTGCCTGGCATCTCTTTCTGCTTTCTCAACTTTCAATCTTTCCAAGGCAGCTTCTTATTCAAGTGATAGAGGATTTGCTTCTTCCATATCATCATCCAAGATATGATGTTCTATTGGCGCTGGATAATACGGTTCATGCTCTTCCTGTGGTTGCGCATGCATGATCTCAAATCCCTCTTCACTTTCTTCTTCCCGTACTAGATCTTCAATCCAGTATTGTCTCACTGGAATAGTGGTTATAATCTTTTCATTAGTTTCCCATTTCCCCCATCCTTCTTTCTCCCCCTAAGTTGAGGAATCCTCCATGAAGTAATCCTCGGCATGATAGGTTGATGAAGGACCAGGTTGTTGGTTTCTCAACATATTCCAGATCGATTCTATACCGTCAGTTTGGTTCTCCATGAATAAAGCAATGTCTTTGTTCATTTCCTGCACAGAAGCAATCTTTAGGTCAATGTCATTTAGTCTTGAGTTGGTAGTCTGCTCGATTCCATCCAATCTCTTGTTGAGGCGAGACTCCACTCTTGACAGCGTATTCATTGCATCCTTGACCCTTGCTTGACCATCCCGGATAACCAGAATGTCTTCAGATAAAGCTTCTTGTCCTTGTTGTAAGACATGCACTTCATTCACAAAACCATCTCTCAATTCCTTGACGCCTGCTCTCAATTCGACCAGTTCCTCCATAGCTTCCTTCTTCAGGGAGTCCACTGCCTGTTTAGTACCTGTTATAGTGCCATATGCACTGCCTAAGACCCTGTAGGTTCTTCTAGAATCAGCTGCAGCCAAGTCAATCTTCTGTTGAATAGTAGTTAAAGAAGCATCAACTGGACCGGAGGAGATCCATTGGTCAAAGGAAGGTCGCAGTGGGACTTTGAATAGTGGATTTCCTTGACGATCATGAACTGTCATCTCCTTGAGAGTGGATTGAACATGTAGCTCTCTGTTTGTAGGCATTAGCAAATCATCTATGTTTGTTAGGGTTTGGGTGTCACTCCTCACATTTGGCTCTGGGTGTTCACTCAACGTTTCTGTTGGTGTATCACTCATTTTTCCTTTCCCACTCAGGCCAGGTGATAGTGTTTTTGTTTCACTCATTCCTGTCTTGCTAGTTGTACCTGCATCAGAAATCACTGTAGCCATCCTTAAGGAGGTCACCAGTGGTGCAATGAGGCTTCGTAAGTCCCCGTCCTCGGATATACCAAGTTGCTGATCATCCGTAGATGATGTATCCTTTGAAGGATCTAGAGTTTGAATCTCTAGGAGGCTAGAATCAGGCTCTATTAACAGCAAAGATCCTGAAACTTCCTCTAAAGTCTGTGAAGACTTTTCCTCAGTTAACTCCTCAATTAAAATTAATTCATTGTCACCGAGTTTCCGATCTGCACCTACTTCAGACCCTGTACCTGCAGGATCCAGATATGTTCCATCTGGGGAGCTAGGCAATGACCTTTTAGATTTTGCATTTAGGTCAGAACCTTCTCTCGACGTCTGTGAAGACTCTTGGTTCAATTCAGAACCTTCAACCAGTAATCCTGACCGTAATATGGTCGGAACACCAGTTGCTTCCTTCAATTCTTCCTTACTTGATTGAGCTATTGGTTCAGATATTGCTTTGGTAAGTGTTGCCCAATCAGCATCAGAAAAATCAGTGAAGGGCTCTTTGGATGATTGAAATGAAGTTTCAACAGTTGCCTCGGTTTCTATTCTTCTCCTTTTAGAGGAAGGCAGAGCTGTTGTTGAAGGGCGTATCTCCTTATGTGGTGCTGCTAAGGCACTATCTCCCTCTACACTCAAGGATGTTTGAATGATTAGTATAGTAGGGGTAGGAGGTTCGTTTATGGTTTCATTTGGCTCGTCCAAAGGCTCTATGACCGTGGTTAGAGATTGTGGGTTTGCAACCTCTTGGTCTGGAATGGCCACCGAGGGCTCTGGATCAACATCCATAGGTTCAGGTTGTGGAGCCACAACAGGTTCAGGAATATTACCTTCGTTTACCTGTTCCCCTGGGGGTAGAAGTGGTAGGGGTACCGTTCTTAGATATTCAGTGAGAACAGTAGGCACCCCTGGAAGATGGTTCTTCTTGATAAGAGCTGTTATAGCATTGCTCTTCATCTTCATACAATCCATGGTCTCCTCACCTTCAAAAATTTCCCGTTCTTCAGCTGTTAACACATCATTAAGAATTAGCTGTAGGAACCTTGGATAAAAACAAAGCACATCATCCATGCCTGTTCTTTCTTCTAGTGGTCCCATGCACAGAATCATTTGATCAATCACAAGCCTTCCAATGTTTATATGCCTATTGTTAGAAATAACAAACCCTAGTTTCTGAAGAAACAGAGGAATACCATGCAGATTTGTAAGCTTTGCAGTAAAAACATGGATTAAGATGTGAAAGAAGAAATTTCATGGCTTTGTCAGGTAATGCTTTAAAAACTCTCCCACAAAGAAGTTTGGTTGTTGACTTCTAATGAGAGTGAAGAAAGCATGTATTTCTTCAGTATTGGGATCAGGAACAAGGTTTTCTTTAGGAAAATGTAATATTCTGTTTAAATCATGTTCCGTCACCCTTATTGTTCTGCCCCCTGGCACAACAAAACTGAAAGAAGATATATTATTCTCTGATGTGTCAGTGGCTGATGTGTACAATTCAGTCAATTGATCAACACAAAGGACCGCAGGAGTACTCAAAGCATAAGCCACCAAAGAACGTGGATTCAAAAATTGTGCCCATGCACGAAACTATAAGTTCGTAATGGATTGCACATTCTGAAACGAGACATGATTAGTCTTGGTTACGATAAATTCTCCGGCCATTGTATTTTCAAAAATTCCAGAAAATTTAAATTTAAACCAAAACTATTTTAATTAATTATTTCAAATTAATCAAACTTTTAAAATAACCCTTTTATCAGAATTCAAAAAACTCAAACAAATACTCAAGAACCTTAAATTGTTAACTTTCGAATTTTTTACAAAAATCCAAAGAAATCACTTGTTTATCAATTAATTTCTAAACAAGAACACCGTTAACAGTTTTGTTAGATTCACAAGTATCACTTTCGATGGTTTCTCCCTTACTGATATGTTTCAAAAACTCAAAAGAATCAAACTTTCACGGTTAAAATCAATTAACACTGATAGAATAGTAACTTTTTCAAGTTTTAATCGGTTTAAATTGAAGAAAATATCGATGGTGACTGTTCTTGTTTGTATCTATTTGTGTAAGTATAAAAAGCTTTTCTTAGATCTGAGAATAGAGAAAGGAAAAACGTCTAAGGGCCATTTATATACTTACTGTTCTGAAAGGGTATTTTAGTCATTTAATGTTTGATAGTTTTTAAATAGTATTGTCGATGATTTTTTCTTAGGGGCAAAAAGGTCAATCTCACTTCGATAGTTTTTGAAAAACTATTGAAGTGGTTAAAATTTAGAATTCAAACAGACTTTTTGAAAAACCATCGAAAGATTTTTGCTTTGAAAAACCAAAAACTATCGAAACTTTTCTGAAAACTATCGAGAATTTTAAATATTGAAAAATTAAATTCCCTTCGATAGATTTCAATTTGCATTTCAAAAACTATCGATAAATAACTTCGATAGATTTCTTGTCTTTTCCAAAAACTATCGAAAATTACTTTCGATAGATTTTTTCTAGTACTTAGAAAAACTATCGAATTTCCTAATTCGATACATTTTTGCTTCCTGTTTAATTTTAAACCTGTTCTTGTTTAAAAAATCAAACATTTCGTATTTTCTGTCAGCTTAGAATCTGTTTAAGATTAACAAATTTACCAAAATCAAAGCCAACAGAAAATTCACAATTTTCTTAGAATAAAATCGACTAAATATCATTAAATGATATTAACCAATTAAAATCCAATAAATTATGCTGCATTAATCTACAATGTTTAAAACAAAGTAAATTAATTCAAATTAAATAGATGCTTAAATATTTAGAACAAATATTAGCACCTAAATAATTTTAGAATTATTAACTAGTTAAATGCCAGAAGATATATCATCCATAAATATGACATAAAATTAGTATAGTAATTCTAACTTACGAGAATTGCTCCTGAAAATAAATTCACGAGTCCTAAGGATATAGAAATTCTTAAACTCATGTATTTACTAGGACTGCCTTGCAGTTATTGACTCCTAACCAAAATCAATTAGAAAGATTTAACATCCCAAGTTCACTAACCAGCATAGAAAAAGTGGATTCATCAAGCAGTTTAGTGAAGATGTCTGCGGTTTGTTCCTCTATGGGTACAAAATGTAACTCCACGGTTCCATTCATGACATGCTCTCGGATAAAATGATACCTGATGTCGATGTGCTTTGTCCTCGAGTGTTGCACTGGGTTGTTGGAGATTGCTATGGCACTTGTGTTGTCGCAAAATATTGGAATCTTAGTCAACAAAAGTCCATAGTCACGGAGTTGGTTCCTCATCCACAAGATTTGAGCACAACAGCTACCAGCAGCTATGTATTCAGCTTCAACTGTTGATGTGGACACTGAGTGCTGCTTCTTGCTATACCAAGAAACTAACCTTCTTCCAAGAAACTGACAACTTCCTGAAGTACTCTTCCGATCAATCTTACAACGTGCAAAATCTGAGTCTGTATATCCAATGAGATCAAATCCTGTATCTTTAGGGTACCAAATTCCAAGATTTGGAGTTCCCTTAAGATATCTAAATATTCGCTTAACAGCTATTAGATGAGATTCTTTGGGATCAGACTGAAACCTAGCACACAAGAATGTTGCAAACATTATATTCGGTCTACTTGTAGTGAGATATAGTAAGGAGCATATCATACCTCTGTAGCTTGTGATGTCAACCTTCTTACCAGTTTCATCCTTATCAAGATTAGTGGCAGTTGCCATTGGAGTCTTTGTTGTAGATGATTCTTCTATTTGATACTTCTTCAGAAGATCTTTAATGTACTTGGACTGGCAAATGAATATTCCATCTAGCCTTTGATACACTTGCAGTCCAAGAAAGAATGACAATTCACCCATCATGCTTATTTCATATCGACTCTGCATTAACTTAGCAAATTCCTTGCATAGATCATCATTAGTAGAACCAAATATTATGTCAACATATACTTGCACCAATATCAAATTTTGCTTTTTGTAAAAGAGAGTTTTATCTACGACATCTCTTGTAAAGTTATTTTCAAGTAAAAATTCAGAGAGAGTGTCATACCATGTCCTTGGAGCTTGTTTGAGTCCATAGAGAGCTTTGAATAGAAAGTACACAAAGTCTGCCAGTTTTGAATCCTCAAACCCTGGAGGTTGTTCCACATACACTTCTTCTTCTAGCTCCCCATTCAGAAAAGCACTCTTCATATCCATTTGATATACTTTGTAATTGGAATGTGCTACGAATGCCAGAAACATCCTGATGGCCTCAAGTCTTGCTACTGGTGCATAGGTTTCATCATAATTTATACCCTCTTCTTGAGAGTAACCTTTAGCAACCAGTCTGGCTTTATTTCTCGTTACAATGCCATCTTCATCCAACTTATTTCTAAATACCCATCTTGTTCCTATAATAGATTTTCCTTTAGGCCTGGGTACCAGCTTCCAAACTTTCTGCCTTTCAAACTGATTGAGTTCATCTTGCATTACAATCACCCAATCTGGATCATCTAGGGCATCTTCAACTTTCTTAGGTTCTGTTTCTGAAAGAAACCCAGAATAGTGACATTCATTTTGTGATGTCCTCCTAGTTCTCACTCATGTGTCCGGATCACCAATGATCAAGTGAAAGGGATGATCTCTATTCCATACCCTTTGTCTTGGCAGATGTGATCTTGACTCTGTTGATTGACTAGTGGATCCAGTAGTAGTCTGATGATTTCCACCACTGTCACCACTTGGTCCAGAATCATTATCATTGTCATTATTATTAATATCACCAGGAACAACTTCAGGTTCTTCTTCAATGTCAGAGAGATCTCCTGATAGATTTTCAAATACCAAGGATTTAGCATTCTCTCTAGTTTGCAGGCCTGGTCTTTTGGTGTCATCAAATGTTACATTTTGGCTTTCCAACACCTTCTTATCTTCAATCACATACACACTGTAAGCCTTATATGCCAGAGAATAGCCCAGAAAAATGCCTTCATCTGTTTTGGCATCAAACTTGCCTAGATGTTCTCCATCTTTAAGTACAAAGCACTTTGCACCAAACACATGAAAGTACTTCAGTGTTGGTTTCTTGTTGGCCATTAACTCATTCGGAGTCTTTTCATGATCTTTGTTAATCAGGGTTCGATTCTGAGTGTAGCAAGCTGTATTCACTGCTTCAGCCCAAAAGTAAGTGGGAAGTTTTGATTCATTTAACATTGTCCTTGCTGCTTCAACCAAGGTTCTGTTCTTCCTTTCCACTACTCCATTCTGTTGAGGAGTTCTTGGTGCTGAATACTGTCTTGATATTCCTTTCTCTGAGCAGAAATCATTTAGAACTGCATTCTTGAATTTAGTCCCATTATCTGATCTGATTGTCCGCACAGGTAGCTTGGCTTCCACTTCTATCTTCTTGATGTGATCAATGATTAGTTGTGTTGCTTCATCCTTTGAATGTAAGAATAACACCCACGTGTACTTGGAGTAGTCATCCACCATCACTAATGCATATCTTTTTCTTGAAAGTGACATAACATTGATTGGACCAAATAAATCCATATGAATCAGCTGAAGAGGTTCAACAATGCTTGTCATTTCTCTACTTCTGTGTGATGCCTTCTTAGACTTCCCTTTTTCACATGCTTCACATAGTCCCTCCTGATAAAATTTCATCAGGGGCAACCCTCTCACTAACTCTCTCTTTACCAAAGAGTTCATAGTTTTGAAGTTCAAGTGTGAGAGCTTCTTATGCCATAACCAACTTTGTTCTGAAGATGCCTTACTGTAGAAACATGTAACTTCTCCTTCACTGGTAGAACTTAAGTCAGCTATAAACAAATTTCCTTTTCTCACTCCCAGTAGAGCAAGCTTCTCATCCTTCCTATTTGTGATCAAGCACTTGTCCTTTCTGAAATCTACATTGTATCCTTTATCACAGAATTGACTGATACTTAGAAGATTGTGCTTCAATCCTTCAACAAGAGAGATGTTTTCAATTATGACATTCCCAATTCTCAGATTACCATATCCCGTAGTGAATCCTTTGTTGTCATCTCCAAAGGTTACAATCAGGCCGGTCTTCTTAACCACCTCTGTAAGCATGGACTCTTCACCTGTCATGTGTCTAGAACAACCACTATCCAGAATCCACACGACCTTTGAGCTTTTAACCTTACCCTACAATCACAGATTGATTAAGCGGACTTTGGTACCCAAACTTGTTGGGTCCTGAAGGTTTAGATACTTTAACAGGAGTAACATTCAAGTTAGTCTTAACTTGTTTGACTTTCATGTTGTCTGCGAATTTATCATTTACAGTACTAATGCTACTAGATGCATTCATCAACTTAAAATAAGCATGCATGAGTATGTACATAGTAAGCACTATTTCTTTCCACATGGTTCATGAAGATCAGGCATGTCAGACATGATATGCATTTCAGAAGTAACGGCAATTTCTACTTTAACCTTTTTACATGCATGTGTAAGGTGTCCAGTAGAATTACAATTAGTACGCAACTTCCTAGATGCAATGGGAGTAGTTGAAACAATATTCTTATTAACACTAGCTTTCCCATTCCTGTTCTTTATAGCCTTGCTAACCTTATTGCCTATATCAGTTTTAGGTAATTCAGTTTTTACTGACTTCCTAGGCAACTTAGTCTTTACCTCTACTTCCTTCAATAAATCCTCCTCAAGCAATTCTTGTCTAATGATTAGATCATCCTCATTAAAAGGTGCTGAAACAGGCTTAACAAAAATTGGACAATCTACATTCTTAAGAATATGTGGAGTATCCTTCTTGACAGCTGAAGATGTCACAGGAAATTCCACTATCTTCTTTCCAGTTCTCTTGCTGTAGTCAAATCCTATAGCAGTTTTATTCCCTAAGGTCTGAGTATCAATTATTTCCTTATCAATTAGGGCGGAGTTCTTATATGCATTCAGTTTCAAATCTAGGTCTGAAATCTGCTTCCTGGGGATAGTCTCTATCTCATCATTACACTTGACCTTGTTCTCTAAGTACTCATTCCTCTGTCTAAGATCTTCTAATGTGACAGCTACAAGCATTAGTTCTTCATTCTTATATTTTAGATTTTTAATCTTAAGAACTAGTTTAGCATTTTCAATTTCTGATGCTAGCATGCTTGTGTGTACATTAAACAATTCTACACTAAGATCTTGCACAGTTTTCTTGTACTCAGAATTAGACATGTCAATTGTAGTGAAGATAGGTACCTGAGATGATTGTGGTGATTCCTCTGAAGAGTCAGCCATTAGGGCAAGATTTACATACTCTTCCTCTTCATCCAAATCAGTATCATCCCAACTTTTACCCTCTGTAATATAAGCTTTTCCTTTCTGCTTTCCAGATAAGGCTTCCAGTTGCTGTTTCAACTTGGCATTCTCTTTATTCAAATCCTCATAAGAATCTTTCTTGTCATAGACATCTTTCTTGTCTCTTGCTTGACGAGGCTTCCAGCATTCAGTGGCGAAATGCTCTAACTCATTGCAGTTGTAGCATCTTGATTTGCTTCTATCAATCATGCTAGTCTTGTAGCCTCCCTTAAAGCTAGTGCATGTTGAATACTTGCTCTTCTGAAATCTGTTGGTTGAGCCCTTGAACTTGTACTTAGGGTTTCTCTTGAAACGAATGTGGCTAAACTTTGCAGCTAAGTACGCCATGGTTTTGTCTTCCATTTGCTCAAGCTCTTCTAGGGTGTAGTAATCACTTTCATCAACACCCAGATTTACAGAATCCATTTCAGCTTCTATAATCACCTCCTTTCCAGCTCTAGAGGTTTGAACCTGAATATCAGAAGTTGTTGGTTCATCCACTACAAGTGCAGCTGATCTTGCGAGTGCAGAATTCTTGTTGTCTACTGTCCCTGGTCCGTAGATTATCACTCGTTGTTCTTGCTCCATCTCATAAGTCTTAAGCTTGCCATAAATCATATCCAATGGCATCTTAGTAAAGTCAATTATTTCCCTTATGGATGAGGACTTGTGTTCTACATGATGGGGCAGTGTCATCATGAACTTCCTGTTTGTCTCTCTCAGAGGATAGGTCTTCCCTTTCATGGTTAATTCATTCAACAGCTTAGTATACTTCTCAAAGACCTGAGTTATACTTTCTCCAGGAAGTGACCTAAATGATTCATATTGAGAAGTCAGGATGTCCAATCTGTTTTCCTGCACGTCTTCAGTTCCTTCCATTATCAAGTTTATGGTATCCCGCATTTGTTTCCCGCTCACACAGTTCATTAACTGATAGCTCATTTCCTTGTCTACGAAGTCTGTCAATATCAGCATCAAACCTATATCCAATCGAATCAGTTCTTTGTCTGTATCCGTGTACTCAGATAAATCCTTTGGGGTTGAGCCTTGAGGAATTCTGGTACCATCAGGAGATGTTGATTCACCAACTGGTTTCATTGGTACAAACGGTTCGTTCTCTAATATGCCAATATACAACGGATTAGATGCCTTGATAAATAACAGCATCTTCATCTTCCACAAACCGAAATCATCTCTAGTGAAGGGGGGAACCTTGATACCAGCAGTTGTCTTTGGAGCACTCATGGTTTCTGAAAATTTCAAATTGTTTAAAATTCAAGAAATTCCAATTAAATGAAAAAATTTGAAAGTTAAAAAATTTGCTTCAAATTTTCAAGTCTTGTTTGATTTTGGTCTCATTCACCGGATCTGATTTGTACGTCAATCAAGTAGCTCTGATACCAATTATTAGGTCCAAAGTATTGTAGAAGGGGGGGTTGAATACGATACTCACAAATTATTTAATTTCGTTCGCGGATAATTCTTTCAGTTCTAATACGAAATCAAATGTACCAAATCAAAACACGAGTCGGGGAATATATCATTTTATAAATATAAACCGCGAGGGGTGCTACAAATATAATCCGTAGATTAGCTTCAATGAGTTCAGGTTATCGTAATCAATACAAACTATAGAAATTAAGGCACTATAAATTTTCTGTTATCAATGTTCTTGAGCTCTTAACTTCTTCTGTCTATTTGATCTGCCAACAACCAACTGAAGAAGAACACTGTCTTCATTCTCGTATTTGTAGTCTTGGTTTGAAAAACTATCGAACCAAAATCAAATTAATCCTGGCAGTCCAATTCCTCAATCAACCTGACAAAGTGATACAAGTTTCACTTGTTCCTTCTTTTAAAACCTATCGAAGGAATTAATTAATTCTTCCTTCGATAGAATTTAAATAAAATCTATCGAATGAAGAATTACTTCTTCGATGGTTTTTCATCCAAATCCACTTGATCAATTTCGATAGTTTTTCTTAACAGAAAACTATCGAATGTTTTCCTTATGCAGTTTGACCCTTGAAGATTCTCTCCTTTTACAACAAGTATATTGTACTTCCATTTAAACCTAAACATACCTTGTAATGGGTTCCTTGAAATGGGTTATGTGGGTTGTTTAAATTGAAATAACTTGTATCCCACATAGATTTGGTAATGAGAGGTTGGTGGGTTTATATAGAACCATGTGCAAGAGTAGTGTACAACTACCAAGGCATGTGGGTGTGCATGGTGTTATTGTGTGCCTCACGTGCGCGCGCACACACACGCGCGCCGCCGCCGCCACGTCACTTCATGACACGACTCGACTCGGGTCGGGTCGATGGGCGAATGTCTTGGCGTCTCGCGTACGCGAGGCGACCTGGGCAAGGAATTTTATTACCTATTTGTACTAAGATATTCAAAACCCTACATCATAGTCTTCTTTGTTTTCTCTCTGAATACATACATACAGAATATACATAGTTTTTTGGGCGAACTGAGGTGCAGGTCGCTGTTGATCATTGTCATTACTGTGAGTGGATTTATCTGAGCTGTTTTATCCTGGAAGTGATATTGCTGCAACCCAACACATCGTAAGTGGGGCAATAATCTCTTCAAGAACAGTCAAGACTTCTCTAAGGCTTGGCGACTCAGCTGTACATTATCTATCAGTACTTGTTAAAAGCTATAGAGAGATAAGTAATTCTTTCTTATCTTGTTATTTACAGTCTCTAATTATTATCTTGTTTCGACCTTCATGTTTGTTTTGTTAATTGGTATATTTGCTTGTTCTTGTTAACCTAAATATATATAAATGCCCTATTGTTGCTGTGTATGTAGTGAATTATACCCAACAATAAATACAAAGTCATGATAAGAATTCTGAATTCAAGTTTATTGCTGCATAATATAATCCAACACTTGCATACATACATGAAATTTCACTTATCCAAATAGGAGGGGTAGATATCCCCAATCTTATTTCAAATTTGGACTGAGGCAAGCTACTTGCACATGTCCCCAATCTTTGATAATTCCAGAAAGCTCCCTTGCTTGCAAAACATGGAGTAAACATGTAAGTTAATAAAGTATTATAATGTTTACCTATAGGCTCTTAACCAAGTTTGTGAACACACTCACAAACAAACTCGGAGAAACTTCACAAACATGTTTGGTTACTGTGCTCATCACCAGGCTCGATTATTAAGACTCTCATAAACATGATTGTATTCTTAATTATCAGTAGTTTATATAACATAATCAAACTCTCATAGACGTATTATATTTTAACCCAGAATATGAATCTGGTAGGTATTTATCCAACTCACTTTACCATTAGAAGTCAAATACTCAACACAATGTTATTGAGGATCAGGTCAACATTTATCATTAATCCCTTTTAAGGTATCCTGACTGATTTTATATTTCTTTAGTTATCGACTGGTTGATAGTTAAAATGTGGTAGAAAGACATTGATGCTATCGTACTATCGGTAAAAGAGCAACAAGCTTTTATTCGTATTATAGAATATATTTCACAGAAACAGGCAAGCAATAAGGAACTCTTGTAACTTGTAAGTCAGCACTATGATCCAAAATATTTAACAGCAAGTGATGATCAATCATTATTCAAACCTTGTACCATTTAAGGCAATATGTGAATCTCAGAATGTATTTTTCCTTTTTTTGCTAATTATCATAATGTAATTTCTCTAGTTCTACACTTGTATCTCACTTGTAATCACGGGTTCAGTTTAGTCATTTAGGATCAATGGATCATGTTGAGTGCTTAGTCATATATTGGCTATATAACCAACCAAAACAAGATTTTAGTAAACTTTCAAGTTTTAAGCCATTCATCTAATTTTTAATCTAAAGGAGCTGGTGTAATTTCACATACTTAAATTGAGGGGTTAGCACATAGAGGCGTCAAAATGATATAATAAAACTTAATTGATTGACACAGAAAATACTAAATCAGCCCCGCTTCAAGTAATAGATCAAGCTTCTGCAAGGCCACGGTTTGTCTTTAGTTAATCCATTTATTAGGCTAAAAAATATACAAAAAGGCCTTTGAAACATCTCAGCACAGTCTGGAGAAGTTCCAGCAAGTTTACTCTTAAGTTTCATTTAACTACTCCACATAACTATTATATAAAATCTTCACCAGTCTCTAGAAACTTTGCGTGAAATAACCAAATATAGTTTATATTAATAATAAATAAGTAACTAAACTACAAAATCAAGATTACAATCTTGATTATACATGTTCGTTGCACAATTAAAATTATACACATTAATATATCACTATAAAAATCAAATCAACTGAGAGATAGAAGAGGTTATTAACGCATTTACTATTCAGTTCTGTATTTAAGCCCGTCTTTGTAGTTTCATATTACTGACATGCTCATTAAAGGAACCAAGCCATACTTCTTCACCATTATAATGTAAAAACTTGATTAAATATCGTCAAATGGGATCGCGCCTGAAAAAGAAGAAAACAAAATAAGAGAATGTACATGAATTCAAAATTGATATGCAAATAATAATGTTGCTTGAGAGTATGCACGAATGGATACAATGACACATAAAATGTCAAGGCTAAAATCAAGGCAAAATCAACTGCCTTCCTCCACTCTTTTGTTAAACGCATGCAATGTATTGCTTACCCTATGAGTAACCATGTGTTGAGTTTAAAAACTTTGGTTTATTCTCATTTGAAATAAATGAACTCGGAATTCTACTAAATTGCGAAAGAGAATTCTGATCACCTTTGAAAAGTGAATGATGCGTGGAATCTAATAAAAATAAACAGAACAAAATCAAGTAAATAAACATAAGCAGCACAATCATACCTAATTTTCTATCATATTTTGAATGAGAGACTAATGAATATTCCCAAGTAGTTGTAATACATGTTACAGTGGTGTGTAATTTAACGTGGAGGAAACCTGACAAACAATTAGTTGGAAGGTGTGACATAAATGGAGATTTATTTGTATTTGGGATCCGAGTATGTTGCATGCTTCCTGAAAATAGCCAAATATATTATTACTTGGAAAACAGTAAGCAAGATTCAGAGACAAATATACACATTTGTTGTTCATTGCAAATACTAAATATAAAGATAGAAATGTACCTCACTGATTGCCAAATGAGTAGTCATGCATTAAGGCGGGTTGATTTGATAGAAATATACATGAATAATTCGAGTCTGCTTGGATTGCTCATTACTGAGTTCATTCATATTTCCAGTAATACGTTGAGTTGTTCCCTGAAGCTGTGTTTTGACACTGTAATCTTATTATAATTTTTACACAAAATCGAAGCATATCACAAACCAAAATAGCTAAATGTTTACACACATCATAAAATGGATATATGGATATATAAAAAGTAATATTTGAACGTATAGAACCTACTGAAATACCAAAAAGCAAGTCACATAAATAAATTAGAAGAAGGGTCTTGGCACTTGCTAAATTCCTAATAAATTATATTATGTACGATAATCCACTGCATATCCAATATAAAACATATGAAACAAAAGATAGAGAAATTTGATTGTCTTCTTGGACACATTACCATTTCTTATTTATCATGAAAATTGAACTAAGTGTTTCATCAAACACCTAATCTGCACTTGAAATTTTTATAAATTACCAATAAAATCCAGCAATAGTAAGTACAATCTATCTATAATATAATAAATAATCATAAACGTAACAACAGTAAAAAACTTTGAGATAAAAGAAAGTAAATTCTAAAATACATGCACGCTTCTGTTTCGGAACACCATTATCATGCTTCTGCTTGAGATGATAATGGCGATGTATAGAATTATGGCAAGGAAATATGGTTTTGGTGTGACCTGTAAATTTTTATCATTTAGACTTATAAGTTCATACCATCAACACACTAAAATAATATAACGGTAAGAACATGATAGTTTAAATGCAAATAGGTATCAATATGCCTGGTAATTGACTTTTGAGCATTGGGATCTTGATTTTCATTAGTAATCACATCCTTTGGATGAACCACATTTTCCTGTATCTCATGAAGGTATGTGTGACGTCTTTTTTGTGCTACAAAAGTGTGAGAGGTTAATCTATAAGTTCAGTATGAAACGATCCAAAAAAAAACTTACAATTTCGGATCGAAGGAGAAACTGGATCCAAAGGAACCCGTTTACGACCTGTTTGACATATATACTTGTAATTTAAAAACTTGACAAACGGATATTAAAAACATAAAGACATCCCAATTCTATCAAAGATGATTGATACTATACTGATTTATCCATGATTTATCCATGATTCGACAATGGGTAAAATGAGAAAGAAATGTTGTGAAGATTACAATGCGTGTGTTTAAATTTGAAATTAGGGATGATCACTGCTTGACGAATCAAGGATATTACACCTACAATCAAGGATAGATTAACTGCATTTCCGTCTTTTTTTAAACTGATGATGAATGGATATTACCCGTAGGAAATCAGGTCAGCATATTTTATATGGGAAATATGTTGGATCAGACCCGGTTGACAGATGGGTGACCCGAATTCGTTCTGAAAGGACAGAAATGGACATGGATATTAATGTTAATTTAAAAATTGAAAAGGATAGAAAATGTCATTTTCCTAAATTTTTTTATTCATGAATTAAGATTATAAATATATAGATAGATTATTATATATTTATTACATGATTCAAAATAATATTTTTTTTATCAATATTAGCTTTTTCAAAATTATATAATTTAATTTTAACAAATAATATTTTTATTTTATTTAGTTATTACATTACATATAAATTACTGTATTTTTTATTAAATAATATTTGAAATACCGTATGTGTAGCCCGAGTTATAACCTAGTAAACACCTAAAATTTTAAAAAAAATTCAAAGAATCCAACAATTTTTTCCCAAAAATATTAAACATACCTAACGGTATCTACGTATCGTACAAACTATATATGTTTAACATGCAGATTAAATGCTCCAACGGTTTTCAAGTCACAACTAGCATTCTTAAAATTCAGTACAAATATTGGTCACTAATTTAAGATTTTAAATTATAGTCATTATTTCTGATACATATTTTCTCTTTGTGCACATTGCACTATTTTCTTTCTTGCTGCATCTTCCAGTATCTTCATTACCTGCATCAACATTGTTCCTAGACATCCTAGTGGCAACACCTTCGGAAACATGCCATCCAGCTGGGTTCGAATGCCATAACCTTGAGTTGGGTCTAAACGAGATGAGTTTCCTGTGGGGTATTGATCTGTCCTTCCTAGCAAACCAGTGCAAAGCACATGTTGCACACACAAACCCTGTGTAAGGTCAGCAGTAAGAGTAGATTCTCCAGGATCAACCTTCATAAACCTCCATCTTTTGGCGAGTGACATGTGTTCTACTTTCTGTTGCACAGATAACTTGTCCCAGACAAGATCTTATGACATGTGTTCTACTTCCTTTTTGCCAGGTTTCCCTGCAATCTACTACTTTAATCTTTACTAAATTTTCTGCTAACCACCATTTTCCTCGTTATCACATAAACCCATAAAATAAAACAAGAACAGCAAGCACATATATAACAACCAGAGCTAAACCTCCTAAACCAATTGCAACCAGAAGTTCCATTCTGTCTCTACGACGATGATTCGAGACCTTGTCATTTACACTACTCGTGCCTCCTGGACAAGAAATCAAACACTTTATCTTCTTAAACTGTTTCCATTTGCAACGTGGAAGAGACAACCTGCAATGGGGAGGAGATACTCTTAGAAGTTCGAATTTCCGCTCTTAACAATATAAACAGCTGAATCCCTCCCATCAGACGCCGAAAAGCCCAAATGCATAAACTCTTCAAGTGCTTGAAAGGGTCTTTTACAGATTTGGGAACAGAGCTTATTAACCTAACCTCTCAACTTTTTCAGGCCAAACTCTAGTTTTCTTCACTGAATTTCTATACACAGTCCAAGCAGTCATTTCCCACTCTTAAGATAAAAAACTAGTGAAAACTAGTTTGTATTGGTATCAATCCCAATGCGTTTCCAATTTTCAATGCATTTCCAATTAATATCCTTAACAGATGAGTCAAATTTGGTAACAGATTCAACAGCAAGAAATAAAACCTGAGGGTGAGAAACCTTACCTGGAAGACCCATGTAGCCATTAAATACCCTGAAAGTAATACTGAATTTCAAGTAATTAAAAATGCAATGCCACCCCCAAATGGACAGAAAGGGGAGGAACATGTTATTTTTTAAAGAAAATTTACAAGAAAAGGATGATGTGACATTACTTAAAAATCAGGAAATTTTGTTGGGTAAACAAAACAAGCTCTTTTAACCCCATTTGAAGAAGAAAAATTTGAAGAACTAGGACATTGGTTTCTTGTGTGAGACTAGTTGAGGTATTTGCCAAATGGGCATCTCCAAGAAGGATAAAGTATTTTGGGGTAAAAAGGGAGAGAAAGATAAACAAAAGGAGGAGACAAAGAAGAAGAAAAATGGGAAGAGACGTGAATACATGATTGTATAATACAAAACGTGGTCTTGCATGTACAAGAAATATAGCTGTAGAATTAATGTGTTTCTTGGATGTTACTGAACTTTCTGAACAAGTTTGAGATTTTTCCTGCATCGGAAAATCAAGATTGTGAAATTGAGGACAGGGATTGTTTTTACCAGAAAAAAGTAGGATATAAAATTCAGTAGTATATAAAGACACATGGCATGGCAAACAGCAAGTCAAAAACACAAAAACTTATAACATTTCCTTATCTACTTTGCAAAATAGAAACAGAACAATTAATTAACGATATAAGTTGAAGGGTGAGGTGAAGTAACATAAATGATAAACTACTTTACACAACTTACTGTAGAGAAAAACCATGAGGCTATATTCAAATACTACAGTAATGCACGAATGGTACTGGTAGCTGTTCTAAAAAGGTCAAGTAAACATACGTGTTGCATGTGAGGCAAAAAATCTTGAACCATCTTAGTTAAAAAATATAAGCTTTGATTTCCATTAGTGCCTCATATCCTTAACAATTAACAGTATATACCATTAAATGAAACTGCATATGGGGAGAATCATTGTAAGCAAAAATTGCCACCAAAGAGGCGCATGTCTTTGATAATTGAAATACTATAATATTCGACAGAGGAAATCAAAGACAATTGTCATTATACTGAATAGAAAACGGAATAAGGGCAATGAATGACAATTGTCCAGCTCAACATGGCAGAGCAACATGAGATCGCAGGCACTTCACTTATGTGGAACAGCGAGGTCAAGATTATCTTCTTGAAGCTGCTTCTGTTTGAGATATTGATGCAAAATTGCAAGCCTAGCTGTCTCAAATGCAAAGTAACCCAAAGCTGAAAAGCAAGCACTGTGAATAACTCTTGGCCCCATTCCATGAGTAAAACCAACCCAACCTTCATCCCTTAATATCTGTTTCACAGTAGCCGAAACTCCAGCAGCAGTATCCCTATGAATCTGAGTCATCAATCGAGTCTTAACAACATCCAACGGTGTCGTCAACGTAGCTGATGTAGCACCAGCTAAAGCTCCACATAAAACACTCTGCAACGGGTTCAAATTCGTCTGGTTTGTTTTACTCAAAACCGCAGCTTTCAAGTACTCAAACGACGAATAACTCAATACACCTGCAGGCAAATTCCTCAACAATGTAGCAGAGTAACCAGCATACAATCCCAAAATCCCATCTTTCTCTAAAATTCTCAACAACACCTCCCACGACCTCCCCTTAGCCCCAGTTTGCATTCGTTGCGTAATCAATTCTTTAGGCACCATAATAGCCGACGATATAATATTCCCCATTGCCCCAGCAGTGGGAGGAATCAACACAGTAGGATAATCAAATTTCGACAAAACAGACTTCCCAAACTCACAAGTACCAAAATACATAGCAGAAGAAAATGTAGACCCAACAATTACCGCAGAAACACCGCTATAAAACCCTAAAATCCCTTTACTTTGAAAAGTTTTCGCAATTGCATCAAATGTACCATTATACAAATCTTTAGCACCTTTAGCTTGTAATTTAGTTTTAATAGTATCAAGTGGATGAAGACATACATAAGTAAAAGCACCAGCAATTCCTCCACCGCCCGCACCAATAAGAGCCCTTTCGAAAACAGAGAGGTTCTTGAAAACAACTGGAACATCCTTGTTACTTGGTTTTATCCAATTTTGAGAAATGGGTTTTTCAAGATTTGTGGTTTGAGTCTCTAGAGAGATGGAAGTTGAGGAGAATTTGAGAAATTTGTTGGATTTTGAAATGGGTAGGTTCGGGTTTGTAGAACAAGATAAGAGGGTTGAATTTAGGGTAGAAAAGAGTGAATTGAAATCATCAATATTGGTGTGATCAGAGGGGATTGGATAGAGAAGATTGAGAGATTTGGATGTGTGTGTCTTCATTGATTATGGTTGTGAGAGATATGAATTGGGGTTTTGTTGAAGGTAAGTACAGACTACAGAGCATGCTTGAGAAATGAGAATTTGTGTGTGTGTATGTGTAGGTGAGTTTAATAGTGTGAGAGATTAGAAGAAGGTGAGGACATAAGACGTGCTTCAATAGGATACATACATTTGAAAGGGTTGATTTGCTCGGACAAGAAATTTTATGTTTTAGTAGATGCTATTTCACCGTAAATTTAGGGAAATATTTAAAATTAATTTTTAATATTGTAAATGTTTTTCTTTTTCTTTTTTGTTGCTTGATATAAATGTTTGTTCCAAGCAGAGTTGTAAAAAATGAGAATCGGAGTTAATCGGTGAAGGCACCGTCCAGAGATTAATCGGGTAATCGGGGATTAATCGGAATGATTAATCGGATCATTAATCGGAATAATTTAATAATATTTTTTATATATAATTATAAAATTATTTCGTTATTTCAACTAAACACATGTTATTATCATATATTTATGCAAATATGTTAAAAATGTTATATAATTGTAATAAATAAAATTTTCAAGGTTTAACTTTTCAATTAGAAATCAATTTAAGAGGAAAACTTAAGAGAATTTACGATTTAGGCATCTAAAATTATAATTATATGTACAAAAATAATGTTTTTTCCCTATTGTTTAATCAAGTTTCTACCTTTTAATTTTTTTTTTAATTTTAACAATTTTTTACTATTTTTTAATAATTAGCCCGATTTTTGACCGATTAATCCGATTTTTGACCGATTCATTTTTGACCGGTTTTATGAAAAAATGATTAATTGACCGATTTTCGCTTAATCAGTTCGGTGACCCACCGTCTAGCGATTAATCGCCGACTTTTAGAACACTGGTTCTAAGTTAGTATTTACAAAATACTATTTTGAAATACATTACAAACATGGGACACGCTATTAGTCCGAAAGTTAGTTGCAAATAAAATTTGTTTATTATACGGTGTGGCTCCAAAATATGTAGAAACGTTTATTTTTTCTATTTGATATAAAGATTTTGATATTATCTAATTGGTGCGGTTCCAAAAAGTGTAAAATATCTGTTATAAAAAATAGTATTCTTGTTTACATATAAATACGAGAAGAAAAGTTGAAAATAAGTAATGAATGTGAGGAGCTATTTTTCTTCTATCTGCCTTGCCTTTGTTACATCCACCCTTATACAGGGGTTGTTCACCGCATTTTACAATTTGTGAAGCAAGAGGACTTAACATCTAAGTTTACTTAACTATATGTATAATATATCGAATTCTGTAACAAGCTTGGCAATCAATAATATAACACCCCCTTTATTGCCAACTTGAATTATTGAAGAAATCGACTGTCTCCTTAAAATCTTGCAAGGAAAAATTGAGTGGGATAAAAACCTTGACGAAGAAAAAAGAGTATCGTCTCTCCTGAATAAAACATCTCACACGTTGACATCTTGATGTAACAAGTTCTTCAATTTTCGCATGCCAATATTATTTCGTAACTTTTCAAACTATGATGCGGGCATCGTCGTCTTTGTAAGTATATCCGCCAGATTATCACAAGAGCGTACTAGTTGAATCTAAAAATCATCATTCTCTTGTAGTTCGTGAGTGTAGAAGAACTTCGGTAAAATGTGTTTTGTTCAGTCTCCTTTAATATATCCTTCTTTCAACTACTTAATACAAGCTGAATTATCTTCAAACATAACCGTATGACCATTTGTGATATCTGATAATCCACACGATTGTCGAATACGTTGGACGACGGACCGCAACCAAACACATTCTCTACTCGCTTCATGGATCGCTAGTAACTCTGTTTGTGATCGTCCAACATGAGGATCTGACAGGTAACCAACATTTGTATATCCAACTAGCTGCGATTTTGAATTGTTTGGGAAGAATAATCCAAGGTCAATTGTCCCACAAAGATATCTCAATATGTGCTTGATATCATCCCAATGTCTTTTGTCGGATCAGAACTGAATCTGGCCAATAGATTTACAGCAAATATAATATCTGGTCGTGTGTTGTTTGCGAGGTACACAAGAGCGCCAATCGCACTAATATATGGAACTTCATGTCCAAGAGCATCTTCATCTTCTTTTCTGGGACGAAATGGATCATTTTCAACTTCAAGTGACCCAATAACCATTAGTGCAGTTAGTGGATGAGATCTGTCCATGTAACACCGATCAAGAACCTTTTCTGTGTAGGTTGATTGATGAACAAATACACATGAAGATAAGTGTTCCACCTGTATACCTAAACAAAACTTTGTCTTTCCAAGATCTTTCATTTCAAACTCATTTTTAAAATAATTAGCGGCGTTAGTAATATCTTTAGAAGTACCAACAATATTTAAATCATCCACATAAACAACAATAATAACAAAACTAGTTTGAGACCTTTTAATAAACACACATGGACACACTTGATTATTAATATACCCATCACTAAGGGGTCATTTGTTAACAACTGAACAGAAGGATTATGAACTGGATTGTTCTGTGTTTGTTGTTCAGATTATTTGATTAGGTTGAGTAACATTATCAAAATCTGGACGAATGGTTAAATCTTCTAGACGACTACCCTTCCAATTTCTATTTGAATGGTTCACATGTTATTCATTGTGGACTATTCACTTCGCTGCCTTACCGATCTAATGCCACGTACTTTCTAATTAGCATTTACTTTAGAATAAAAAAATCATAATCTTTCTCCGATAACATCTTCTTACTCTAGTTGTAAATTTTATTTTTATTTATTATATGTCAATTAAATTTCTAATTAAATAAATTAATCTATTTCAACATATCAATTAAATTTTCCTTCCATAGCATTCAAAATTATTTATTTACATTTTACATTATTATGTTAAAAGACCTAATCTTTTTATATAATTCATATTATAATTTTATTTATATTATTATGGATCACACAAATTAAACCAAAAATAATAAGGAAGTATCATCATTCAGAAATTTAAAAATTATTTATCAAACAACAACATTTATTCATCATTCAGATTTATCATTCATCCATAATCTTAATTATTCAGAAAATCTTGTTCAAATTTAACAAATGAGCCCTAAGCCTGTTGTACCACATACGACTAGACTACTTTAAGCCATATATTGATTGTTGTAATTTAATAGAGTATAAGTGACGAGGCTTAATTTCCTCTAACTTCAATCCTTCAGGGATTTTCATATAAATATCACTATCAAGTGATCCATATAGATAGGCTGTCACAACGTCGATAAGACGTGTTTCCAATCTTTCCATACAAGCCATACCCATCAGAAAACGGAAAGTAACTCCATCCATTACAGGAGGGTAAGTTTCCTGGTAATCAAATCCAGGCCTTTGAGAGAATCCTTGGGCTACTAGCCGAGCCTTATATCTCACAATTTCATTTCTCTCATTTCTTTTTCGTACAAACACCCATCTATTCCCCACAGGGATTATACCAGCTGGTGTTTGGACTGCAGGTCCAAATACATTTCTCTTGCGCAAGGAGTGCAATTCTTTCTAGATTGCAACTTTTCATTTGGCCAATAATCTATTTGTCGACATTCAACCACACTTTATGCTTCAGGATAGGAGTTTCTAATAATATCACATGCCACGAAAAAGCATATACTTCAACAACCTTAGTACTCCCACGATCCAATAACTTTCCGTTAATGTACATAACTTTATTGAGATCTCATAACTTTTAGGTACCTTTGCATCTATAAAGCATGTGCCACTTCTAGGGCAAATAGGTAATATCATTTTGCTTCATTGTAATCATGTGCCACTTCTAGGCACAAATATCCTCTTCTAGAGGTGAATCTCACTTCGCTTCTATAGAAGGATAAGCCACTTCAAGGACAACATCCTATTCTAGAAGTAGTCCCAATTTGCTTCAAATGGAAGCATGTGCCACTTCAGGGGCAACATCCTCCTCTAAAATTAATCCCAATTTGCATCAAATAGAAGCATGTGCCACTTCAGGGGCAACATCCTCTGCCAGAGGACAACCCAATTTGCTTCAAATGAAAACATGTGCAACTTTAGGCACAAATATCCTCTTCTGGAGGTAAGATTACATTGATTTTGTGGAACCACATGCCACTTTAAGGGAAACATCCTCTTCTAGAGGTAATCGCACAGTCACTTCAGGGTCTCGAACCTCTTCAGGAGGTATTACCGCTTCTGGGGCATTTATTATAGCATTTTAGGGGCTTTAACCTTTTCAGGAGATAATACCACTTCTGGGGTATTTGTAATAGCCACTTTAGGGACTTTAACCTCTTCAGGAGTTATACCACTTATGGGGTATTTTCTGGAACACTTGCCACTTCAGGGGATGGTCCAATCAATTTTCGTTTTTGTGGTACAACATCTTTTGCACCAACAAGTTTTCCACGATTCTGACGTGGTTTTGAATTACCAACTAATTCTTCATGATTTGATTTATGAACAGGGATTTCAGCCCTGCCGGAGCATTAACAGTAGGTATATGTAATCTTATCATTTGTCTGGAATCATTAAAAGCATATGGTATTTGATTAGCAATATTTTGCATATGAATGATTCTTAGAACCTCATACTAACATTGTTTAGTACACGACAATTTATATCTAGTAGGGATATGAATGCAATATCATTAAATCTTTACGTATTTCATGATAGTTTAGAGTATAATTTATGCAAAACATTATCTCCCCCTAATGGCGGGAACACAAACTCATCAAAATGACAATAAACATATCTAGTAGTAAAGACATTACCAATTAATGGTTAAAGATATCTAATATTAGAATGTGAGTCAAAACCAACATATATACTTATTCTTCTTTGTGGACTCATTTTAGATCTTTGTGGAGGCGCAATGGGAACATATACGACACTACCAAAAAAAAATCGTAAAGTGAGAGATATCAGAAGTTTGACCGAGCAATCTTTACCAACACCTCGGATAATTGAAAATCCAATTGAGTTTGAACTCAAAAAGGTGGTGGTGTCTCTTCCTCTAGTCAAGGCTAGTGAGTTTGATTTCTCTGGATTAAGTATAGAAGAGACCGTTGTAAGGCAAAAGGAGATTGAAAGGACAAATGAAGCAATCAGTCAAATGATTCTAAACTCTGAAAGACTAATCAAAGAATCTATTTTCAAAGCTGTGACTACCTCTTAAATTCCCTCAACACCAGTATCCTCAGAACCAGCTCATATCCACACCACAATTCTAAAGGTTCTTATTCCTGAAGTAGTTCTCCCAAAGAAACTTTATGATGTTGAACCTTCATTTCTCAAGGAGTTTGAATCAATCTTTAGTGGAGAGACTGGTTCTCCACCTAAACATCATGGAAAAAACAAGGCTGAGTTGGATTATCCATTTCCAAAGCCTGATGAAGATAAGGTGATGGGAAAGATCATTATTTAATACAAGGAGGGTACTGATGTGAAGAAGAAAGAAGGAATAACAGTAATCTACAGGAATGGAAAAGCATTACATATCACCAATAGCCATCCTAGATTTACTGAAGCCAAGAGAGAAGAAACCTCAAGGCTACTGAGGGAAGCACATCCCAGTTCTTTTGAATTTCCTCATGAAACCTCTCTTGAGAGGCAAGCTAGACTAGCTAAAGAACTGTGGGATGAGTTAGTTGAAGAAGAAAAGGAGGCTGAAGAAGAAGTGGCCCATCATCCTCCTAAAAAGAGAAACAAGGGAAAGACAGTGCCTAAAACAAATCCAATCAAAAGGAAAAAGGCAAAAGATGAAAGCCAAGAGGCCTATCTCCCATGAGAAAGAAGAAGTTGTGAAGAAGACATAGGGCACATCTTTCACTATTGAAGACATTTTTAAGCCAACAACTCAATCAGACACTACTTTTCATGGGACTCCTGTTGAACTTAAAGAAGAGCCCATAGAATTTGACAACTTGGAATTCCTAAAAATAATTCTTGAAGCTGAGAAGAAGAAAAAGAAGGAACCAAAGAGGAAAATTCTTAAGGGACCAGTCAAACTCCAATCTGTACCTCAAATTGTCAAGCCTGTAGAAAACAAGGATGATTATCTATAAATAGATGACATTCAAGGGTACGCAAATTTGGACCACTTTCTAGATGAATTGATTGAAGTCAGGGGCATTGACAAGCACAAAAATCTTCCATAAAGACTCATGTTTGTCTACAAAGGTGGAGTGGAAAAGCCATGGCCCTTGCAGAGAATCCTAGGAGAAGGATACCCATCATTGGTTAAGGTATTCTCAAGAATAAAGAATTCAAGAGGATTCTCCCCAATTGCAAGGGGGTTAGTGATGAAACAGATTGAGAAGATAAGAGCTAGTTGGAACTCACCTGATAGTTTGCCTATGAAGCTAAAGATCCCATACAATGGACAGAAAATTCATCTTCAACCCTTTTGGATGATGGAATTCAGGGATGAAGATGGTTGCAGAAGGTTTTTCAGACTGGAGGACCAACTATCTAAGGCAAGCTCTAAGTATCTTAGATGGTTGCAATTTAAGCTAAATCCTAAGATTATTGAGGAAGACAACTTCTACAACCAACTTCAGCAGCAAATAGAAGCCAACTATGCCAGGCAAGGGAAGAAGAATATACTGCCTCCCAGAGAGAAGAAAAGGAACTAAAACTTGTTCAGACTAGAGTAGCACTCTCTCTATAATGTACTTCATAATCCAACTCTTTCATATTATTACAACTCTATAGCTCAATACAAATTTTGCATTTGTCTGTATATTCTTAAGGAGTGTTTTTTTTATCATCAAGTTCTTAATTTATGTCTGTTTCTCAACTAGACATAAATTGGGGGAGATTGTTAGGAATTATGTTGATTATTGATGATAACTAAATTAAATCAGTAAAATTTGTATAAATGTAGCATTCAAAGGATAACATGTGTATACAGTATCCGTTGAAGGGTAGCTTATCACTTGATAAGACTAACTGTAACATACTCTTTTTGTTTTGTAATAGTAGTTGAAATGTAATAGTTTAGGCTGTATAAGTCATGTTGACTTTCAACTGATATTTAGAATAGGGAGGCTAATTGTAAATAGTCTATGCCTTGTAATTCCGCATAAGTGAAATTGTATCTCAACAGATACTCATTCAGCCTTCAACGGATGCACCTTGGGAAGCCTCAACGGATGCGGCCACAACACTTTCAACGGATGCTAGAAGATTAACCTCAACTGATGCTAGTTCAATTATTAGCAGTTGAATTTTTGAAAGGGACAATCCTGACAAGTCACATGGGTTGATGGAATAAAAATGAGCATGGAAACCATCATTTTGGGAAACCCTGAAGAAAAAGGAAGCATTCTATTTTCATCTGGTCAATAGAGATGATTGAAGAAGGATATTCAGCTAAAAGGCAAATCATTTCAAGGACCACTGGATTTAGAGTGAAAAAACAAGCTTTTGGACTTTACCTACTGAATATTTTATGTAGTTCAATTGGGCTTGTAAACTTGGAGTATATAACCAAGTGTATCAATGTTTTTGTAAGAAAGAAATCTGTTTTTAGTTTTCTAAGAGCTTAAGCAATATTCTCTTGTAAATTGCTGAAGCAAAAATAGTGTAACTGCAGCTGTGTGTTTGCTCCAAACATCACAAAGATTTCTTCAAATAAAAATCTCTCAGGTGGAACAATCAATCCACCTGAATTTTTAATTCTTGTAGTTTTACTTATTACAATTTCAATTTATGTTCTTAAGTATCTCTTGTCTGCAAAGAATTGGTAATTTTTAAAGGATTGTATTCAACCCCCCCCCCCTTCTACAATCCTGTGATCATATTGTTTGGGAATAACAATCCGGTTGTGCCATTGAAACCTCTCACCAGCCCTTGGCCTTTTGCTGTGTGGGGGATTGATCTTATTGGTGAGTTGCCTCAAGGAAAATGAGGTGTAAAGTATTATGTGGTAGTTGTAGACTATTTCACAAAGTGGGCTGAAGCTGAACCCTTGGCCAGGATAACAGCTGCGAAGCTGAAAGAATTTGTGTTTCGAGCAATTGTTTGCATGTTTGGAATTCTTTATAAACTCATATATGATAATGGAAAGCAATTTGATAGCAAGGAGTTGCGAAAGCTATGTGAGGATTTTGGGATTCAAAAAGGGTTTACGGTAGTTTACCACCCTCAAAGTAATGGTCAAACTGAGGCTGTCAATAAAATTCTTAAGCATACCTTGAAGACCAAGTTGGAAGAAAGCAAAGGGTGTTGGCATGCGGAACTCCCTATGGTTTTGTGGTCATACAACACAACACCACGAACCACTACTGGGGAGTCACCTTTCACCATGACCTATGGTTATGAATCTATGGTGCTCGTTGAAATTGGGGCTGGATCATTTTGAAGGGACAATTATGATCCTGAGAATAACGAGGTGAATCACCTGCGCAGCTGAAACTAGCTGCATACCAGCAGCGAACTCGAAAGTATTTTAACAGCAAGGTTCGTGCCCATCCATTAAAGGTCGGGGATTTGGTTTTGAGAAAAATGATGTCAAACATGAAGGTTCATAGTCATGGTGTGTTTGGTACTAATTGGGAAGGTTCGTACCTCATAAAGACTGTCCTATGGGAAGGTACTTACCATCTCACAGATTTGGATGGGAAGCTTATTCTAAGGGCATGGAATGGTGAACATCTTAAGAAATACTACCAGTGAAATTTCTAGGTATTATTTCTATAGGCCTCTTTCAGGCGTAGGAATAATAATAACGGTTTATTAGTTGTAACTTACATGCTTAGGTTCAGCTTCATAGTTGTTGGCTCCAGCTTCATAGCTGCTCGCTTCAACTTCAAAATTATTTGCTTCAGTTTCATAGTTGTTTGTTTTCATTTGTTCTCTGAACACTCGGGGGGTAGTGTATGCACTCCTTACCTATTTGATGTCTTTGTGACTAGTTTCATAATATTAATGAAAGATTTGATATTGGTTCATATGACTGTTCTTGTTTGAATGCCTTATTTATTTTTATGCATTTACTGTATGAATTACGTGTGAATAATGGTCGAATGCATGATTATTTTTTTTTGCTTAGTTCTTCACCATAAATGATTATATGATAAAGAACTGAAGGGGGGTAGTGGATATATATATTCTCCATATGTTTAAAATGTTAAATTTTAAAACAAGTATTGCATTGGATTTAATTGAATTGGATTTAATTGAATTTGATTGAATTGAACTGAATTGAATTGGATTGGATTGGATTGGATTCATACTCATGGATTATGAGGTGAAGGTTAAGATTCGTGGATTATGAGATACAGGTTTAGACTCATGGACTATGAGTTACAGGTTCATGCTTCCACCAGAGGACTGATTTAGTGAAACTCATGTTTTGATGTTATCATACAACCACTAAAGCTATTAAAGCTCATATAAGCCCTAGGGACATTAGGCATAAATATAATTTACAACATGGTGAAGTGTGGGAGCCAAATACATGCCACACCTTAGATTGAATTCTTTGTACAATTGTAAACCTTAACACTAAACAGGTTCATATGGGAGCCAATATACAGGCCATAAGAGGATCCTAAGTGTCATGGAGACTACACTAGGGAGGTTCAAGGTTTAGGAACCCCTGAAGCTGTAGCACATGTTAAGCTTCATACAAAATCATGAACTCTACACGAGTTCATTTATGCATCACCATAGATTGGGATATGCAAGGATATTTGGATTTTCTAAGGCATTTTATAAAGTGACCTATGAATGTTTTATATAAAAAATTCATGAAAAAGGATTACCTACCTAATAATATTATGTTCAAGGATTGTTTACTTATACATTTAATCATGGGAATGATTAGGTTTTGGATGGATTTATCCTTATCACATATGGTGCATCTCTATAGCTAAGAGATATGTGATAGCTCAGTTGATGTGTAGGCCTATCGTTTGAATGACACAATGTTGTGTCCGATTATGGCAATGAGCTCTTATGATTTAGATCCTATGAATTGCTTACATGGAATATATTATAGGTACGCTTGGATTGTTAAAATTCAATTTGTTAGCGAATGGATAGTGGTTATCTAACACAGCAAAGCATGTGCAACTTCATATGTTTGGGATTTGGCATGAAGATACAGCTACTTATGTGTACTACTAACATGGCAGTCTAAGGCATGTACAGTTAAGCTAACATGGCAATCACAAGTAAACAAAAGTACGATAGCATAAAAAAGATGAAAAACAAAAGTTAAGGTTACATCTTGCGAGGCATTATGAGGTGCCCGCACCCTCATCCAAATTCAGAGTGATTATGGCACAAGCGCCGGGAATGTTATCGGAACAAAAACCATTAAAGATAACCCATTAAAGGGCACAAATGTTCATGAGGAATGCTTGAACTTACGGAAATCAAGGAGCTGGGGGGTCGGGAGTAACCTCAGAGGCGTTCTAGTTCGAGGCAGGATCAACCATCTCAGTATCATCAGCCTGAACCTCGTTGATAGGTTCATCTGCGGGAACCATAACCTCAGTGTCAGGTTCACTCTGACCTACATCTTTCTGCTCCACGGCCACAGTTGCATTCTTCTTAATCTCTTCCACTGCCTTCACTGCATCATCACCTAACAAGGACCAATTAAGAGTGGGGAACTTCTCATATGTGGATTTGAGGTAGTCGTTAATCCCACAATTGAAGCCCACCTCGAATTTCTCGCGCTTAACAGCCTCCCTGATGGCTCTTTCTACGGCAATGGTAGCATTGAGGGAATCTAGTTTCTTCTTAATCTCCTGAGCTTTCTTGGCATAAGAAGCTTTCAGGGCATCCTTCTCGGTGTCCAAGCCGATGATGGATGTATTGAGCTGATCACGCTCTTTCAGCAGTTTAGCTTCAACTGTCTTTAGCTTCTTATTGGCATCTTCCAATTTCTCTCTCTCATAATCACTTTCCTTTAGGGAATTCTTCAACTGATTAACCTCTTCAACTAATTTTTGATCACCCCGAGCTACCGCTACCATCTCATCGCCGCGTTTAAGGTATGAAAGAAGCTCTGAGCTTCATACCAGGTGGTAGCCTTGGCAGCTTCAGACAAGCTCATCTTGTCCCATTCAGCAATGGCCTCTTCGGGAATTTGGTTTCCATCCATGTTAAAGAACTTACGAATCCAAGGGCTTGGGCCCTCACCCGTGGCACCAGCGGCGATGGGCTTGAGTCTCTTGCTAAAATGGGAACCTGAACCTTTGGCAGAGTCGGCAACAGCCGGTGGAAGCTTTCTCTTAGATGAGGTGGTGGACTTGTCCTGGGAAATAGAGGTTGCTTTAACCTTGGATATTGGAGTTGCTTCAATCGGGGGGAAGTCCTTGTCTTCATCTCTAAAGAGATCATCGTAGCTATCAGTCTTGTTGATAAATTATGGCACACCAGAAGCCATATTTGTACAAAAATCAAGTTAGCATACATGGAGAAAACAATGAAGTGCAATCATACGAGTACGTGAATAATAGTATAATATGTATGCATGTAAAGACGAGTAAAAGCATGAAGAATCAACAAGGGACCTATCCTATTGGAAGCTTTAGTTTCAGTCTCTTCAGTTGTAGCAAGGGTAAGGGGTCTTCCGGTAGAAACAAATCCACATCTACTGAGATTTTCTGGGGTCAGCAAGCTAGCACCATCCCCTAGATCGACAGACAATCTCAGTGCCTCTTGTGCTCACTTTAAGGACCGACCTTTAAGTGGAGTTTTACTTAGGATCTCTATAGGAGGTTCAGAGGTGTGTATCTCTTGCTAGATAAGGAATTTAGATTATATAGTTATATACACTAAGGAAAATGAAAGAAGGATGTACTTACTAGGATTCCTGTTAAACTCAGTTCTATAAGTTGGACAATCATAACAATACAAAAACTGGGGTAATCAGTCGTTCATCCCCTTCATATTCCCTTTGATGCACTGGCCATCATGGACGCTCCAGGCAGACAAATAGAAAAACCCAGAATTCTCTCCGGTCTGTTTCAGTTGATTAGAAAAACCCTAGCTCTCGAGCTGACATTTTCTTTCTGAATTATTGGTCGTAAAGGATGTACATGCACATTACCATTCTATAGGCATTGGGAGTCATTTGGAGTGGAGAAATATCATAGAAAGAGATAATATCATGGATGAAGGGATGTAAAGGAATTGACAAACCCATTCTAAAAACATGGTTGAAAACACGGCTGATAGTATGGCTTAGTCAGGTTCAAAGTTGTCGAAACGATGAAACCTCTCCCCAGGGGAAGGTACCACCAAACGACAATTAGGTTGATGTTTTTGGAGAAGGATTTTTAATCTGTTGACATTCATGAAGGTGTCAAGTTCTTCGCAAGCCTGGATGATATTCTGGGAGTCAGACAACTCTACATCTTCCATCGAGGTTGCCACATTCACCTCAGAGCTAACTTCAGGGTGGATGTCAGTTTTGATTTTGGCAGAAGAGATTTCTTCGTTGGGAGGTTGATATTTGGATTGAAGTAAGGTTTCAGCTTCATGGCTTTGGGAACTTTCAGGTGGTGTATGACAGAGGGTTGCTGATTTTATTTTTTTAATTTTATGAGAAAAAAGGTTGGTACGGACGACAATGATGGGTTTTTCAGGGACTAACACCTTGACTTTTGAGCGAGTCCTAGTGCTGACAGCTTTGGTAATGGGAGGCTGTGGAGGTGATGGTGTTTTGGCCAAAGAAGTATCAGAATCTATTAAGTCGGTATGAGTCTGAAGCTCATGAGTGTTGTGAGCTTGCTGCAGGTTCACTTGACATCTGCAAAAGGATGAGCAGGGTGAGTGAATAGCCGACAAGTCTTTTCAAAGATACAGATGGGAGAATAGGATGAAAGTCAAACAGAGAAGCTTACGGGGACGTTCCAACACGAGTCTTTCCAAAAAGTCATTGGGTATTTTTATCAAACAGGTGGAGAATGTCAAGGATTTGAAGGACCTAGTGGGAAAGTTGAGGCTCGGAAGCTCGAGTGTGTCTTAATTTTGCAAATGGTCAATCTGTAAAGGGACCTCTATACCTAAAGGGCAGGTGTAGGTTCACGGAGGTCTATACCTCGATTAAAGGTTAAAGATGCAAGGTTTAAACCTGAAGCTAAAAAGGGGAGTTTACCTAGCCGTCTAATTAATCAAATTCTACCAACAAGGATGATAATGGTGATTTAAGCAATTAATCATGGTATATTTAGCTTATTACACATGTAATCAAGATGCAATGAAGCATCAGTTATGAAGGGATAAAGACGATTCAACAAGTATGGGTGCTTATGTGTGTGTGTGTGTATATATATATATATATATATATTAACATGTGAAATAAACAAATCTGGGAATAACATGCATCCATGGATAAGATTCAAATGAGATAAAGAGGATTGGATTTGTACCTTACGGAGTGTTACGAATGGAAGATCGTCGGAAATTGAGAACTTCGTCAGGAATTTGAATCGCCTTGGAGCTTCACTTCGAGAGAGAGAAAGTGATGTGTGGAGAATTTGTGTTGAAAATAAAAGAAAAAAAGAGAATGGAGGGGTACGTATATTTAAATACACGGAAGGAAGAGAACAACCACGCCAAGTGACATCCTCCAATTAGATGATGAATAAAAAAAAGAGGAATACTTGAAGGATAAATGCAGGTGAATATATCAGTTTTCTAGGAGGAATACCAAGGGTTTGTTATACAAGAATTTGAATTCTTTTTAGATGGGTAGAGTGTAAATAAAAGGATATTTGTGTTTTAATTTTATTAGAACACGCGGATTAATTTTCGGAAAAATAATGGGAAATTCTTTACTTTACGTTATTCGGGTATCAGGTGTATAGATGTGGACCTACAGCTGGTTACTTGGTTAAAGGTTGCACATATGAAAATAAAATAGGCATTATTACTGCATGAACCTCTTGTTTCTTACACGGAGTTTACTCAAGTAAGCTTAGAGGTTTAGAGTTTAGGAGTTTGTCTTTATTTAGGTGACTTAGAGCTGATGAATGGAAGGCTTAGGTTCCTTTTGTATTCAATACTGCAAGGAACCGGGGGTAGTTGTTGTACCCAAAATCTCACATGAGTTTGATTTAAGGCCCACATATGATTTATGCCCAATTTGGTTATATTTGGTAAGGATCTTGTGAACTGAGGTTCAGGGTGGCCCGAGATTCAGGTTCAGGGTGGTCTGAACCTCTAGTGGACATAATAGTAGTTGGATATGGAATGTATCTCCTATTCTTTAGGAGCACATAATTATCCTCAAAAGAAGGACTTCTAGACCTGGTAAAACGTTATGAATGAGATAATTACAATAAATACATTATTTATATCAATTATTTCGGGTAAATATGAAATATGTGAGGATTTATGAGTTCTAGTAGTGGAGTTGGATTAGGACACTAGAACGCTCAGCTTAAGGGTGTTTGGATTAGTTATAACTCTCGAATGAATTATCTTGAGGTGACTGAATTGACAAGAAATGAGAGGTTTAACCTAAAAGAACTACATGGATCTTGATTCCTATAAATATGATATGTAGGCATTGACAAAAGGGTTCAGATTTTTTCACTTTCAACACGCATAAGGCACTTGTACCCTTAGTGATACATTTTCCGGTGAATTGGCTGGCCGAGTAGGATTTACTCCGTCCTCTTCATCCGTTGGCTTTGTCAACTCAGCCCAAACACTGTTTTTATTTCTCTATTTTTCTACTGAGCTTCAGGTTTTCAGCTGTGAACCTACAGCTCTGTCCGAGATTCATTGTGTTGTTACCAAATTTCTCTCAAAACATGAACTCAAAAATTTTAAGGCAAACAACTGTTTCCGGAGATATTTTATTCAAATTCACTGTTCGAGTTGATGCAAATCAGCAACGGATTTTTAATAATTTGAGTAATTTATTTATCTTCCTAATATTGTAATTGTGTAGAGTTTTTTTTGAGCTTATACATAAGTGTAAAGCATAATGTAACATAAGATGTAAAAGAGATAACTACAACTCAACAAAGGACAAGACAGACAATAATATTAACAGAAGCACAGGAATCCAGAATCAAAGAAGAAAAGGTAAACTCAAAAAATCAAAATACGTTATGTATTCTTGAAGTCCGTAAACAGGTCACGGAAAGAAATTCATGAAAATGTTCAAGCCTCAGTGACAGCAAAAGAAACAAGACTTTCAAGACGACAGAAGTATGTGAATGATTTAGGGTTCAGTACCACGGGATTCCAGTGATGAAGCAACCAGAACGACAAGGGACTTATCAGCAGCATTGAATTGAAGACATAAAAGAAGAATTGATCAAGTGTTATTCATCTGTGAACCAGACCAGTTGCACTAGGTGACGACACTAAAAAGATCAAGTTGTTTTATCGTCTCAGAAGAAATTGATACAGTCTAAAACTGAAACACCCTGAAGCTGAATGGATTTTCTAAAAGGTCAAGGACAAGGAAAAGAGTTCGATGGTTTTATTGTTTATAAAAACCATCGAAGGTGACATAAAGAAAATCAAAAGAAAAGGATTCGATAGTTTTCTAAATTAGAAAACCATCGAATGAAAAGCATAAAGTAAATGAATACTTTAATAAAGTAAGTACTACATTCGATAGTTTTTATTTAAAAACTATCGAATTGAATAATTACTTTATTCATTCGATACTTTTCAAATTAGAAAGCAAGTGAAAAGTTTGTTTGTCTGACAGGTTGATGACAATTGGACGGCCAAGATTGTTTTAACAATTAAGGTTCGATAGTTTTCTAAAAACTAAGTCTATAATTACACAGAGAGAGGTAGTGTCTTCCTCAGTCGAGGTTAGTTCATAGTAGCAACTACTGAGAGAGAGTTTTGAGCCGGAGAAGATCATAGAAATTTATAGTGCTCAGAATTCTTTCATTGTATTGATTATGAATAACCTAGAACTCATTGAAGCTAATCTACGGATTAGAAATTGTAGCACCCCTCGAGGTTTATATTTATAAAACGATATATTCCCCGACTTTTGGTTTGGTTTGGTGTGTTTGATTTCGTTATAGAACTGAATGAATTATCTGCGAACGAAATTGAATTATTTGTGAGTATCGTATTCAACCCCCCCCCCCCCCTTCTACGATACTTCGGGACCTAACAATTGGTATCAGAGCTTGTTAATCGACATACAGATTAGATCCGGGTATTTCAGACCAGTCAGACAAGAACTCTGAGGAGGCCAACTTCTAAATAAATTTATTTTATGAATTTATATTTTAATAAGTTTATTTTATAAATTTAAGTTAAAATGAATTTATCTTATAAATTTAATTTAAATGAGTTCATTATTTAAACTTGAATAAGTTTATTTGATTAACTTAATTTAAATAAATTTATTTTATAAATTCAAGTTAAATAAATTTATATTTTAAACTTAAGTAAATTTAATTTATGTTATGAATTTATTTTAGAGGTGCGGCACAGAGCAATTTGTAGTGTGCTAAAGAGACCCCTTAGAATTTGTGAATTGTAATCAATTTAGGTGGCCAATTTTGAACCTGAGTAGTATGACTTCGATAGTTTTTTTTTTAAAACTATCGAAGTGGTAATGTTTCTTATTTTTTCAAAAATGGTCAGCCAAGTTTCTTCGATAGTTTTTATTTTAAAAACAATCGAAGTGCTTGAATTGGCCAGCTTTACAAAAGCACCCCGAATTAATATATTTCTGAGTTATTTATTTATTTCGAATTTTTGTTTAAAAAAAATTTCTTAAATTCTAATTTTTCTTAAATATTAATTTACATGATTTAATTTTTAAGAATTCGAAATTCTTGAAAATTAAATGTTTTGTAAATATTTATTTTTGATTAATTTATTTTTAAGGAAAATTAAAAATTCTGAATATTTAAATTTTTCTTAAGTATTAAATTGAGGATGCTCAAGGGCTTGTAGAAGAAGATTCCTCCGGGTGTTAGAGAATTGAACGGACAAACAAATATCTCAGTAACGTTTATTAATGTTGGAACCTCAGAACAGAATAGAAGAATTACTAGTAGCTGAATCAGAAGAAGCTCAGGTAGAAAACCTCGAGAGACTAGACTAAAGATCAGTGTTTCACTTGTCAAGGAAGTTTAGTCACATCAGATTCAGAAGGAGTACAAAAGCTATATCCAAGGATCAGGCCTATTTATTCCGAAGCAAAGATTCTTCAGGATTCAGTTCAAAGAGGTAGTTACAAACTGAGATGGTAACAAAAACAAGAGTGATAGTTTCAACTATGATGAGAACTATGTAACGAGAAACTATCAGGGTGTGCTACACAATGAAGAAGCCTAACAAACAAAGAAGAATAGGGACTCAGTTAATAGCTGAAACAGAAGTGGAATGCTTTGTTGAAGAAGCATCAGCACAAAACTTATGTTGCTTAAGGAAAGAGTTGGGATGGATCAGATGACGAGAAGATCATGGATATCTTGCTTTCATAGCAATCTCTGAAGATGATTCACCTCACATATCTCAGGTATCTTTTCCTTGAACCAATGCAGTATTTAATTCTCAATATTCAAAGCATGTACATAGGAGATCTTATATATGTGTGTATGAATATTTGTAGAATAAGATTTGCAAATGAGATAGAAGCTTTCTTAAGAAACAACTCTTAGTTTTAGGGGTTAAGTTTCTGGCACATAAGACCTTAGTAAAGCTAAGTTTCAGTATCCCTAGTAGAACAAGATTTGCTCATTTATTCTGAATTGTTTGTTAAGGGATAATCAGTTTGAAGGATGGAGGAATTACCTTTAGAGTCAGTAGAATTTGTAGAACACCAAGCTGTATCTAAAACTGACTTAGGTAATAGAGAAAGTTAGATGCCATACAACAACAGAATGGATTAGATAGAATTAGTGATTTAATTGTTAATTCTTTTATTCCACGTGTGCTTAGAAAATTATTGAATATCTGTAAATCTACTTGCTACCTGTTACACTTGTGTATATTGGTTAAAGTAGAAAGTACTGAATTTTCTAAAATGCAGAACATGCCTAATTTGCACATCTCTTATCTGCAATGTCAAAATGCTCAATGTATGCCATTTATTCTTATTAACATGTTTACTTATTTAAATATTATGAATGCATCTCTTAGAACTTGCATTAATCATAGAAAAAGCATGTTTAAGAATTACATTAGAGCAACGACTACAAGGTCAGTCAGAGATAAGAATAAGCATGTATAGGTTGAAGCTGTTGTTACCACTTTTAAAAGCAAAATCTCTAATCCATCTGGACCCAAGCAAATAAGTTGGGTACCAAGAACTGTCAATCCATTTGTGAGTGCAGGCAAATCAGGTTAATCGATTTATATGCTTTCTTGGTCTTTACTACTGAAGACATATGATCGAAGAAAGATCTTGCCATCAAATGTGATTGAGAAAGCTGTTCCGTTAATAATCTTTGGAGATGACAGCAAAGGTTTTCATTACGGGACATGGCTACGTTTGAAATGGAATGTCATCATGTTTACAATAATTGGTATCATTGATAACAACTAATAATTGGAGTCAAGGATAACAATTAGAAGCAACTCTCTTGCTGAAGATTCAAAGCACAAATCTTTTTATTCAATGAAGGAGCAGTGTTTTATCTCAAGCAGGAAGGTTGAGAAGCTCTCACCCTTGCATGACAATACAAGGAACTCTTTTCTAAAGATGGTATTGGTGAGAGGACTGCCTCATCTGGGATTCAAGCTAGATGAAATATATGAGGCATGTCATTAAGGGAAGTCAAAGAAACATCACAGAAAAGCTATAATGTGATAAGCATTACTGAGCCGCTTCAGATGATACGTATGGAACTCTACGGACTAGTTAATGTCTTATCTACAACAAAGTAAAGATATACTTCAGTGATGGTTGATGTCTACTCTTAATACAAACTGGTGTTGTTTGTTCAATCTGAAGGACAGGACATCACAGATGAGATTAATCACATTTCCATGATCAGTAACAAATACAGGAAGACCCTGTATTGGCCAATAGAAGCAAACTCTGAATTTCTTTCAGGGGTTTGAAGGAAATTGTTCTACAAGTAAGCATCTTGGCAAGATTGGCAGCTAAGGCTCTTAAGGATATTTTCCTCGGCTAATCAGTGGAATCTAAAGCCTACGAAGTAAATTTGATTAATCAACAAGAGGTGATTGAAAGTCTGAATATGATGTTCAACAACTCCAAGCTCTCAGCTGTTATCTGTGAAATTAATGGTAATGATTATTCAAATCCAAGCAGTGGTAATGGTAGTTTAACTACACAACTCAGTACTTCAACAGAACCACTCAGCGAGGATGAGGATTCTCAGGAAATCTCAGCAACAGCTTAGGGGGAGCAAAAGAAGGATCAATTAGTCAGATCAACACCACAATGAATATATAGAGGACACTTCAAGAACGTATCTGTCAAGACAAAGGGTTTAGATTCAATATCATTCATGATGTCTAGTTCTTAGTGATCCTAGTGGTGGAGTAAAGACTGGAGCTATAGAGTATGAATGATTATTTTCTTGGTTTTCTTTCTGAAGAAGAAACAAAGAAAGGTAAAGAAGCTCTGATGGATCCAGATTGGGTGATTGCAAAGCAAAATGAACTCAATCAATCTGAAAGGCAGAAAGTTTGGAAGCTGGTACCCAGGCCTAAGGGAAAATCTGTTATTGGAGCAAGATGGGTATCCAGAATATTGGATGAAATTGGCATTGTTATGAGGGACAAGGCCAAACTGGATGCTAGGTTACTATTAGGAAGCAGTATCTAACAAGAAGCACCAGTGACGAGACTTGAGGATATCAGGATATATCTGTATGGTGAATGTGATCAAGTGCTCTCCTGATTGGTGAGATAGAAGAAGAAGTCAATGTACAACAGATCCTGGCATTTGCTGTTGTAGATCAATTGGACGTTGTATAACTTCTCTTCACAAGATCACTACAGATTGGTATGAACCGGTATCAATACTCAAGCAATCGTCAAAGACATGGTATGACACTCTAACTGAACTTTTACAGAATATGAATTTATTAGAGTTGTCAAAAGGCACAAACATAATGTCATATATGTGCAGTGATATCATGATTATATTATATGTTGGTCTACTAACGAAAACTTGTGCAAGAAATTTGCCAAGTCATTGCAGAGAATATACAAGATGAGTATGTTTTTTTGGGAAAGTTGCAATTCTTTTTGGAATTACTTTGAGCAAGCCAGAAGAATAATTCTTTTAGGAGCACAAGTAAGCCAAAAGAGTGATGGCAATAAAAGTAAGTCAAGAATCTTTTGAATGTGCATAATTGAGAAGATTCTAGACATGCCAAGACTCCCTACCAACAGCAGCCACTAAAGCTTGATCAGGACAAATCAGGTAAAAGACAGAAATGACAAGCTAGAGAGGTATGCGTCTCATTAAGTTATTAGCTGCAAATTGACAACACATATTGTATTCTCAAGTTGCCAATGTGCAAGGTTCCAAGTGGATTTCAAAAATCTAGTCTTATAGTTATCAACATGATTTTGAGATATCTTAAGGGAATACCAAATCTCAGTATATGGTACCCTAAAGATACTTGTTAACATGTTTAGCTATTTAGATATAAAATACGCAGGTTGTAAGAAAGACAGGAGAAGCATCTCTGAATAACAGGAGGAGCATCTCTAGAAGCTGTCAACTTCGTGGAGGAAGATTGATTTCTTGTTATTATTTCAGGAAATAACTTTATCTCCAACAACTCTGTGGAACAATCCACGACAATTCACCTTGACAACAGGTATCATTTCTTTCGAGAGCATGTCTTCAATTCATAGAGTAACTTGCAGACACGCACCTTATTTGAAAATCTCATCTGCAAGAAACTCTTGAATAAGTTCACAAGTATAAAATTGTTCATATTTTAAGGACTTGTGAATTTATTTAACATCCAGTCCTCATCTTAATAATTTAGTGCTAATATCTAACTCATAGATATTTAGTATTAATTTATTATTATTTATTTAATGAAATTTGAATTATGGAAATTGAAGCAGTTCAATATCTTATTTGCTCCATAATTTAAAATACATAAAATAAATATGCAGCATAATTTATTGGATTTTAATTGGTTAATATTATTCAATGATATTTAGTCGATTTTATTCTGAGAAAATTGTGAATTTTCTGTTGACAATTGATTTTGGTAAATTTGAAAAGATTTATTAGAATTAAAACTTGACAGGAAATAAAACAGTCTAAATTTTAAAACAAGAACAAGTTTTAAAATGAAGACAGAAGCAAAAAATATCGAATTTAGGAAATTCGATAGTTTTTCAAGTACATAGATAAATCTATCGAAATAAATTTTCGATAGTTTTTGAAAAGGAAAAAGAAAAACTATTGAAAACATTTCTCGATACTTTTTGAGGAAAATTTGAAAAAGCATCGAATTGAATTTCATTATTCTTTATCTAAATTCTCGATGGTTTTTTAATTAAAATGAAAATCTATCTGAGAGAATTAATTTTTCCTTTATTTTAATTCTCGATAGTTTTTCCACAAAGGATCCCTCGATAGTTTTTCAAGCTTTAAAAGGTAACAAGTTCGATAGTTTTTCAGAAAAACTTTTTAAATTCTGATTTTCAAACTCTTCGTTATTTTTCAAAATTTATCGAAGTAAAGTTGACAGTTTTACCCCCAACTGAAAACCATCAAACATACTATTAAAAAACATCGAACACTGTAAAGACAATATTGCCCCTGTCAATTCAATAAGTATTTAACAACCCCTTACGTTTTTTTCTTATTATCAGATCTAAGGGCTTTTGTTTATACTTACTAGAATACATATAACCAAGAACATCACTGCCTCAAGAACTTGTTTCTAAGAAAACTATTTTCACTATTGTTCTTTAGAAGTTAATTGTTTTCAATTGATTTCTTCAGATAATTCTGATTATTTGTGTTACCAAAAGTAGGGTTCTTGATAATAGTGATTCGAAGTTGTGTTTTTTTTAAGAAAAAGGGGTAATTTTGTTTTAAGGGTATTTTGTGTCAAGTTTGATTAATTAGTAATAATTAATTAAATTTAATTGGTTTTAGTTTTGGTTTAAAAGTAACCAAGACTAATCATGTCTCGTTTCAAAACTTGCAAGCCATTACGAATTTACAGTTTCGTGCATGGGCAGAGTTTCTGAACACACGTTCATTAGTGGCATATGCCTTGAGTACTCCCGTAGTCCTTTGCATCGATCAATTGACTGCGTTGTACACAACCGCCACGGATACAAGTGAGAATAACGTAAGATCCTTCAGTTTTGTTGTGCCAGGGGGCAGAACAATAAGGGTGACGGAACATGACTTTAATAGAATACTACATTTTCCTACAGAAAACCATGTTCTGGATCCCAAAACTGAGGAGATACATGCTTTCTTCACTCTCATAAGAAGTCAACAACCTAACTTCTTTGTGGGAGAGTTCCTTAAGCATTACCTGACATGGGACCACTGGATGAAAGAACATGCATAGATGATGTGCTTTGTTTCTATCCTAGGTTCCTACAGCTAATTCTCAATGATATCTTAACAGATGATGAGCGTGAGACATTCGCTGAAGAGGAGACCATGGAGTGCATGAAGATGAAGAGCAATGCAATAACCGCTCTGATAAGAAAGAATATCTTCCAGGGGTACCCACTGTTCAAACTTGAATATCTAAGAACGGTGCCCCTACCACTTCTACCCCCAGGGGAACAGGTAAATGAAGGTAACATTCCTCAACCTGAACTGGCTCCTGAACCACAACAATGGATGTTGATCCAGAGCCCTCAGTGGCCATCCAGACCATGAGATTGCAACCCACAATCTCTAACCACGGTCGAAGAGCCTTTGGAAGAGCCAAATGAAACCACAAACGAACCTCCTTACCCTCCTATACCCAATATTCAGACATCCATGAGTGTAGAGGGAGATAGTGCCAAAGCAGCACCACATAAGGAGACACACCTTTCAACAACAGCTCTGCCTACATCTAAAAGGAGAAGAACAAAAACCGAGGCAACTGTTGATAGTTCATTTCTCTCATCCAAAGCGCCCTTTATTGATTTTTCTGATGCTGATTGGGCTACGCTAACGAAAGCTATATCTGAACCAATAGCTCAATCAAGTAAGGAAGAATTGACGGAAGCAACTAGTGTTCCGACCATATTACGGTTAGGTTCACTGATTGAAGGTTCTTTACTGAACCAAGAGTCTTCACAGACATCGAGAGAAGGCTTTGACCTAAATGCACAATCTAAAAGGTCATTGTCTACCTCCCCAGATGGAACATATCTGGATCCTGCGGGTACAGGGTCTGACGTAGGTGCAGATCGGCAACTCGGTGACGATGAATCAATTACTATTGACAAGTCAACTGAGGTGAAGTCTTTACAGACTCACGGGGAAGATTAGGGATCTCTGCTGTTAAAAGAGCCTGTTTCTAACCCCCTAGAGATTCAAACTCTAGATCCTTTAAAGGATACATCATCCACGGATGATCAGCAACTTGGTTTAACCAAGGACGGGGACTTGCGAAGCCCCATTGCACCACCGGTGACCTCCTTAAGGACGGCTACGGTGTTTTCTTCTGCAGGTACAACTAGCACAAAAGGGATTGAGTGAAATAAAAACACTTACACCTGGCCTGAGTGGGAAAGGAAAAATGAGTTAAACACCGACAGAAACGTTGAGTGTACACCCAGAGCCAAACGTGAGGAGTGACACCCTAACCCTTTCAAATATTGAAGATTTGCTATTACCTGGAGGTACATGTTCAATCCACCCTCAAGAAGATTATGAAATATGTTGAGGAACCAACAACCCGGACCTTCACAGCAACAACCTGATCCTTCTACTACCTTTTACAATGAGGTTAACTTCATCGAGGATTCCTCAACTAAGGGGGAGAAAGTTGGAGAAGGGGAAACAAATGAAGTGACTAATGAAGGTTGGCAAACAACTGGATGGGGAGTTTGGGAAACCAATGAAGCTATTCCAGTACTGGATTGAAGACATTGTGCAAGAAGAAAAAAAGTGAGGAGGAATTTGAGATCATGCAAGAGCAACCACTACAGGAGGAGCATGAGCCATATTATCCAGAGCCATTAGAACATCCTATCTTGGATGATGATATGGAAGAAGAAGCAAATTCTCTATCACTAAGAGAGAAAGACACCACTGAAGGTGATTTTCATCAAGATCCAAAGAACTACAAAGCTAAATGAACTGCTCCGTGAGCATGTTAAGGAAATCTTGATGAAGGTCAGTCCAGAGATTACTGAAAACCCTCCTATGGTTAGATTCATGACGAATGACTTGTTCAGAATCTGCTACATGACGGAGGACAAACTGAGAGATTACCCAAACGAATATCTAATATCAGTTGAGAAGTATCTTAGATCCACTGGATTCACAACAACGGAGAAGGACAAAAGCAGCCGACACTCTAAGAAAATATCTAATGGAGAATGTTCCCTACTATAGGAAGAGAGTGGAGAAAGGATTGGAAGTGCTTCCCAGACTACCAAACATGCCAAAGCTAAACAAGAAAGATGTTAACATTGCATGGCTGTGGGCTGGAGTGGGTCAAGAGGTTGGATATATTGGAAGACACATCCTAGGAGTAATCCTTAAACCTGGAGAACCACTGCACTATCTATCAGTGATTGATTATCAAGCTGCTAACTCCGATCCAATGAGTGAAGAAGGTGAGATTGGAATGGACTGAAGAACTGAAGCAAATAACAAGAGAACTGTCAGCTCAAACAAGAGGAGCAACTTCAAAGTGAAAAGTTTTATTGTTCTTTGATTTATGAAATCTGGAAATGTATATATATCTGATCCAGAATGCATTTAATATTATTACGCTGTCTTACTTTAATTAGTTTCATGTTTCCTTAGTTAGTTGAGTTATCCTCGAAGTATTTGCTTGTCGAACTCTATCCAATCAAATAGGGGGAGATTGTAAAGCATAATGTAACATAAGATGTAAAAGAGATAACTACAACTCAACAAAGGACAAGACAGACAATAATATTAACAGAAGCACAGGAATCCAGAATCAAAGAAGAAAAGGTAAACTCAAAAAATCAAAATACGTTATGTATTCTTGAAGTCCGTAAACAGGTCACGGAAAGAAGTTCATGAAAATGTTCAAGCCTCAGTGACAGCAAAAGAAACAAGACTTTCAAGACGACAGAAGTATGTGAATGATTTAGGGTTCAGTACCACGGGATTCCAATGATGAAGCAACCAGAACGACAAGGGACTTATCAGCAGCATTGAATTGAAGACATAAAAGAAGAATTGATCAAGTGTTATTCATCTGTGAACCAGACCAGTTGCACTAGGTGACGACACTAAAAAGATCAAGTTGTTTTATCGTCTCAGAAGAAATTGATACAGTCTAAAACTGAAACACCCTGAAGCTGAATGGATTTTCTAAAAGGTCAAGGACAAGGAAAAGAGTTCGATGGTTTTATTGTTTATAAAAACCATCGAAGGTGACATAAAGAAAATCAAAAGAAAAGGATTCGATAGTTTTCTAAATTAGAAAACCATCGAATGAAAAGCATAAAGTAAATGAATACTTTAATAAAGTAAGTACTACATTCGATAGTTTTTATTTAAAAACTATCGAATTGAATAATTACTTTATTCATTCGATACTTTTCAAATTAGAAAGCAGGTGAAAAGTTTGTTTGTCTGACAGGTTGATGAGAATTGGACGGCCAAGATTGTTTTAACAATTAAGGTTCGATAGTTTTCTAAAAACTAAGTCTATAATTACACAGAGAGAGGTAGTGTCTTCCTCAGTCGAGGTTAGTTCATAGTAGCAACTACTGAGAGAGAGTTTTGAGCCGGAGAAGATCATAGAAATTTATAGTGCTCAGAATTCTTTCATTGTATTGATTATGAATAACCTAGAACTCATTGAAGCTAATCTACGGATTAGAAATTGTAGCACCCCTCGAGGTTTATATTTATAAAACGATATATTCCCCGACTTTTGGTTTGGTTTGGTGTGTTTGATTTCGTTATAGAACTGAATGAATTATCCGCGAACGAAATTGAATTATTTGTGAGTATCGTATTCAACCCTCCCCCTCTACGATACTTCGGGACCTAACAATAAGTGATCTTGTGATTTGTTGATGAGTTGATATTCTAGTTGTCCACTCGTCCCAGTAGTGTTGAAGTTGTGGTGTTTAAGTTCCTTGGACTTATTTACTTGAGAAAAGGCCTCCAATAACACAGATGGGAGTTAAAATGTCTCAAACAACATTTTCTGAAAATAAGGCCTCAAATAGCACATGGTAACGCTATATTGTGAAGCGTTTATGAATTTTTAAACAAAACAGTTGATTTCCTAGTTGGGCTGTTTATATGGGCCTCCAAAACGAAACTTCAACCTACGTTTCTACTAAAACGCAATCTCAAGTTGCGTTGAAATTATTTTTAATTTTTTTTTTCCCAAAACGTTTCTTGGACTTGCGTTTCTAAAGGAGAAAAAAATTTAAAAAATTGGAATTTTAGAGAAAACGTGAATTAAAGTTTTGTTTCTTAAAACATGACTTAAAATTGTGTTTTAGTTTGCTATTTGGGGCCATTTTTCTGAGTTGTGATATTCAGGACCATTTTATTTTAAATTGTATCAGAAAGGGCCAATACCCTATTTACTTTTGGCGAGACTTTATGTCCTTACGAGAATCTATGTGCAATTAAAATTGGTTATAATTTTCTAAATTCATAAATTATTACAAACGAATATTTGAAATATGTATTAAATGTATCCCAAAATATATATTTATAACCCCGGAGAAAATAAAAGGACATCCCCAAAAAAAAAATGCCACCTAATTGTTTAAAAAAATAATTAAAAAGCGTTATGGTAAATTTTAACAAAAATTAACATCGAGTGAAACAGAAACCGTGTGAAGGTGAAAGCAGATAGGCACATATTGATATAGGTTTAGGGTTTGGCATATATACATACATTATACATACATACATACATAAAAGGAAGATAAATTCATCAATTCTCCAATCTTCTATACGCAGGTATCGCATCTCTCCTTCTTCTTGATCTCTACTATCTCTTCAATTTACACTACACTTGTTTATTCATGCTTATTTGTATGATTAATTGTTTTATTATGTTATGATATGATGATGATTCAGTATGTTGTATATGTATAGTTGTTTGTGTTGGACTATGCACTTAGATTAATTGATTTTGATTTTAAGGTGGTCTAACTGAGACAAAGATTGCAACTTTGTAGATATTGAATTTGTTTGCATTACATTTTTTCTACATTGACACATCTAGAAAGTCCTGGGGACTTATTTGACTTCACCCCTTTTGGCCAAATTGGTAATCAGAACATTCCGGGTTGTGGAATTAGGATCCCTTTTATGCGTTTTGTCAAGGCATCACGGAAACACCCACGATCAACATACACGTTAGCAATATATGGGAATGTTAACCCAGTACTAGAATCCTGTAAGTTAGCTGAGGATTTGATGATGATGATGATGATAAAAGAAAAGGGTCGCCGTTTAATGTTGACGGTGCTTTAAAATGTGACAGTTTTTTAAGAATAGGGGCTGAGTGTGTAGTGGCAGAAAAGAGAATTGATCAACTTTTGTGAACTGGAGTTTGTAGTGATTGAGGAGGGGAAGAATAGACTGAAAGAGAGGGTTTGGGATTTTAGAGATAGGTCTGCAAATTACGATATGGAAAATGTTTTAAGCTGCTTTTGGGAAGACCTTATTTTCCAGATCTTTTCTAGTTGGTTAACGTAATTTGCTTAGACTTGTTCCATAACTGAACAGACATATGAAAATAGTTTACATGCTCTGAAATATTTCACTGCAAACAAACAAGGGTTTGTTATAACTTTGCCTGCATTATGTAAATGCATTGTTGCAGTGGTAGTGTGCCACTCGTCTTTCACTTGTGTAATTGTAAACTTAACAATTTTATTCTTGTCAGAGTGAAAATAGAGATCAAAAGAGATGATTCAAACAGGAGAAGATCTCTTTTACCGAGGACTTCACTATAATGGTTTTACATTCTAGTAGAACTGAAACTCTAATAAGAAAAGAAATGAAAGTACTCCTAGGAATAGGTATCTGCATGACTGCAACCTCAACATGTGATTTATGTCCTTATTTGGATAGGAATGAGTCTCACAAGTGCATGGAAGATGGTTTCTCAGTCATTGCTTCTAATATTGAATTTCCAGATGATGTAGGCCACATATGAGAGTTTTATATGCATCGAATTCTTTTTAAGCTTCTTACATGTGACTTAGGATTCTCGACATGGTTTGTCCTCATAATTTGAGCCCCCCCCCCCCCCCCCCCCCCTCTCTCTCTCAGGTAAATATGGCTGACCAGGAAGAATATCGTTGTTTCATTGGGAATCTCTCTTGGTCAACATCCGACAGAGACTTGAAGGATGCTTTTAAAAAATTTGGCCGCCTTCTTGATGCAAAGGTATACATGGTGCTTTTATACATATTTGTTCTTATCTTCCTATTTTGGGTTATTATGATTTTCAGCTTCAGCATTGCTTGCCAATATGAGGGCCACAATTGTTTCACAACTTCCTGTTGAATGTTGTGTGTATCATTTACTGTTAGAGTAGACTGTACTATTGTATACCACTGTACATCTGTACCTGTGGTCTATGCTATAATGAAATTTAGAGATCAGATTTCATTATTGAGCTACCAATTTCCCTAAGGTTTAGTACCGTGCAGCAGTTTAATGGTACAATCCGTTTCTAGTTATCGTACTTAATATTTTATACCAGATCTGCTTTGTTTCCATTCTGAACTTTTAACCCTAATTCCTAAACATATTAAGCATACCTCATTGTGGAGGAAGTTATATTCCCCCATATTTAGCCACCCAACTCAGTTTTTAAACAAATAAGTGATCATGACATCGATAATTACATGTCCCCATCATTGTCTTGCAATTAGAAACCAAATTTTCAAGTCGGGTATTATTGCTGGAAAACCCAGCCTTATGGACATGGCTGAATCATATCAAGTGCGTAAAGTTTCCATACGTAACAAGTGGGTTGTTTTGAAACCTAACCCAAGATGTTAGTCCTGAAGGCCGTTCTTGTAAAAATGTGATGGAAGGTTTTACGTGTCTGCTCAATTGCTTTTAGTTTTATTTAGTTCCATCTAGTAATACATTCGATGTCTTTAGTTGCTTTACTTTCTACTGGCCAGCCCCAATCTCTGTTAACTAATTCTATGTTGTGTACCTATTGTTTCTTACAGAAATGAAACTGGTGATTTTGTTTGTTGAATTTAGGACTTAAAAGATACTTTGCACTGAGCTGCTTAATGTCTTTAGAGGAGAAACAACTCCTGCTTTACTAAAGGCAAATTACCCAAAAATTGTTAACACTGTCCAAGTAATCTGACGGGAAGGCTATATCCTGGTCGGAGTGTATTTGTTGAGCCCTGAGAGCTTAAAAATAAAATCATGCCATGAACCTACCAAAGTGTGAACCACATTTACAGAATGTAGTTTACTCTTTGTTTGTTATTACATGTATAGACTGATGGGCGATGGGGGCTGATTTTAGGTTAGGGTAGAAAACTCTCGCAAGAGATTTTCAGAAAACACGATATATTAATCTCGATGATAAAAAAACACTACTAAATTACATGATTGAAATCCTATATATAATAATCTACTTTCCTAATTAAAATAAAACTCTGAAGTATATATTATGAATAATAATGTAACTAAAATAATCTAATAAATAGGCTTCCAAAGCCTATTATATTACTCCTAAATACTTTCTTTGGGCTTTTTGACCCACTGTTCTGCATCAATTCTCCTTCGCTGAAAAGAACTTGTGTTCGTCGAGTTAAGAGCACGATAGAGTAACAAAGTCCGTTGTACCAACGGCATGTCAAAACGAGTACAAGCAAGAGTATAATGATGACCATTCTTGACAACCGTATATGTGTTGGCACGTGCAACATTATGAGCATCTCGATCAACAAGCCATGGACGCCCTAAAATGACATTACAAAGCTTCAATGGAAGAACATCACACATCACCGCATCATTAAACCTTCCAACTGAAAATTTTACCAAACACCTTTCTCGAACACGCAATTTCGTATCATCTATCCATGTTATATCATAAGGTTTAGGATACAATTCCACTTCTAGTCCCAACTTGCGAACCGCTTCCTTAGATATCACATTAGTACAACTCCCAGTATCAACGACAAGAGAACACAAATTACGAGCACATGTAGCTCTAGTGTGAATGATTTGTTGGCGTCGTACATGTGTATCATTTGCACCATCCTTTGTTGCCCGCATAATCCCAAGATTAGCCGCCTTTGCTAAGTGTTGCTCCTCTTCGAGGTCTTCTTTAGTCATCTCAACATATAAATCATCAAGTTTTTCTTTTTCCACCACATTGACTCTTTTCGAAGGTGAGTTTTGTCTATGGGAAGTAACTCGGACATCTTATGCCCAATTACTTGACAATTAAAACATCTGCCAGTGTTGCTAACTTGTGATGAGACTGGAGCACAAATATATTTGCTAGTAACCGTTCGCTGGCCTTGAATAGGATCTTAAAGAACATTAGCATTCCTCGACGGGATAGAGAATAAGCTCATCCCAATGCTCCACTCCTTTTTGGATCATCCTCAACTGAATGTGCAATCTGAATATCATTCTTCAAAAGAAAACATCTATAAAATTGTGCTGCCAAACTATAAAATTGTTGAGTGTAATCTGCAACAGACTTGCTTCCTTGAGCTTGATGAAGTGAAGCACGTTGTTTATAGTCTGCAGACTTTAATTGACGAACCAAAGCAGTTCTCATGTCTTCCCATCTTGCCACATGATTATAACTGGATCTCTGGTATTGCTCCCACCAAATACGAGCAATTCCTCTTAATTTAACAGCAATAAAAACCACTTTTTTATACTCGTCCAGATTTTACCACCAAAAGTTGTCAACACTATGTAGCCGATCTAGGAATACATCCAGTTCTTGATCTCCATGAAACTCAGCAACTTCAAGTTTCGCAGCATTTATTCATTGTTCTGGGACATTAGCTCAGCTGTAATGAGGTTGAGGTTGCGGTTGTGGTCGAATACCAGTTAACTGTTGAAGGCTATCGGTAATTAACTTTAGTGATAACTTCACATCTCGCATCTCCAAAGTCAAAGCTTCAATTTTACCATCAATATTTTGTAACCTCGCATTATTTTCTTCATATGTTCATGAAGACGACTGTTTATTTCACCGGCATTAACCATTGTGTGATATTAAAGGCTGGTCTGCAGTTTTGAAAAGTTTTAGGGGATTTTCTGCAGCTATCAGAAAGTAAAGTGCTGTTCAGTAGTTTTCAGAAAGTTCAGGGGCTGTGCTGTAATTTTCTGGAAGGGCAGGGCCTGCTTTGTTGTTTTCTGGGAAGTTAATCTTGTTCATATAGACACAGCAGGCACGTATCTGATTGTACCCACAAAACCAAAACGCATATGATGTCCAGAGAACTCAACAATCAAAGGTGAGGAAAGGGAAGCAAATATGGAAGATGTTCGATAAAAGTTCTGAAAGATGTATATATAGAGATATTGGTTGGCTGGAATTTAATTGTTTCTGGTGTGGCTAGGGTTTACAGATGGATGAAGGCAGAATTGGTGATTGAAGATGGCTGGTTCGCGGCTGTGGTGGCTGCTGGTTACGGTGTTTGGCTGGAAGTGGCTCTAGATACCACTTGATGGGGGATGGGGGTTGATTTTAGGGTTAGGGTAGAAAACTCTCGCTAGAGATTTTCAGAAAACATGACATATTAATCTCAATGATAAAAAACGCTACTGAAATTACATGATTGAAATCCTATATAATAATCTACTTTCTTAATTAAAATAGAACTCCAATATACTGTATATATATATTATGTATAATAATATAACTAAAAATAGTCTAACAAATGGGCTTCCAAAGCCTATTATATTGCTCCCAAATACTTTCTTTGGGCTTTTTGACCCGCTGTCCTGCATCATAGACTCTGGCTTTAAAGGATGCAAGGGTGTAGCTGCATCGAAGGTTTTAAATAGGGTGATGTGGTAGTTAGCTAGAGTAGTTAAAAAACTCCATTAATATCAAAATCTGTGTTGAGTTGGTAGCTTATCTCGGATGATATCAAAATATTGAAACATTGGTTCATTCAAAATTATACTCTCCTAGCTTAAATCATTTGAAATGCATATTACCATCTTATAACAAGCAAAGGTGGATATGAAATGCATCAACCAGTTAATATAATTATTTTAGCAAATGTGACCAAGGACAATTTAATTTTTTTACTGGCTTAGACCTACACATGTGGTACATAGTTAGGGTGTTACCTTAACACTTGGTTCAGGATCAGGACCTGTTTACAAATTTGTCATGTGGCCAAATATGTGCAGTTCTTAGTACAGGACTTTAGAATTTTGCATCGATTTTAGTCTTTTTAATGTTATGTATATTGTAGACATGTGAGCAGTTTAGTAAAACTACTACATAATTTTGAACCCTTGATTATGCTTTTCGTTGTCTGGATTGCTTGTTATCAACTTCAGACTTAACTTTTTTTTTATTTCCTAGGTTGTCATGGACAAATCTTCAGGACGGTCTAGGGGGTTTGGTTTTGTTTCTTTTGACGAAGAAAAGGCAATGGAAGATGCAATTGAATCTATGAATGGGATAGATTTAGGTGGACGGTCTATTTCAGTGGATAAAGCTCAGCCAGGTTCTGGTCGAGACCGTGACGGCGGTCGTGATCGTGATGGTGGTCGAGACCGTGATGGCGGTCGTGATCGTGGACGTGATTATGGAGGTGGTGGAAGAGGATCCGGTGGGGACTGCTTTAAATGTGGGAAACCTGGGCATTTTGCCAGGGAGTGTCCATCTGGTGAGGGTGCAAGGGGTAGATATGGTGGAAGAGATGACAGGTATGGAGGTGGAGGTGGAGGTGGTGGTGGAAGAGACGACAGGTATGGAGGTGGAGGTGGTGGAAGAGATGACAGGTATGGAGGTGGTGGGGGCAGTCGCCACGGCCCTGATCGCAGTGGTGATCGCTACGGAAGCCGCAACAGGGATGGTGGTAGTCGTGGAGGATCAGGATATAGTCGTGATCGTTCAGGTCCATATGAGCGCCCTGGAGGAGGTTACCGTTGATGAACTGGCTGCCGTAATATTTGGTATGCCTTTTGCTACTTGATGTATCATGGATTATTCTTTTTTAATACTTGCTTTTTTTTGTTTGGGTAGGCTACATGTTTAACACAAACAATTTTTCATCCTTTCAGCTATTGCAATGAAGCTCTCCCAGCGTCAATGGAGTTGGTCAAAGTGATGCCTGTCTCATTTAAATGTCAATTGAATGGTACAAAACTTTCTGCGAGTTTAGTCTTTCAGACTTGGTACGCTTGTGCTGTTATTCGACTCTGTTCCCTTGTTTAAGTTCCTCATTTAGAAGATTTGAATCTGGTTACCATTTGAATGCGTGAATGATGCTGGACTGTTACCAAATTTTCTTTGTTGATTGCTCTTCTGGCTTGTTGATTTTGGTGTGGTGATGATGAAAAATTTTAAAGCGCCCATTTCCTTCACAAGTTTGAGGTGTTTGCTATATAAGCAGTGGGTAACACGAGATCTGAGGTAGGTGACTTACATGGATAGGGGAAGGGGAGGTCCCGAATTAATTTTTAAAAAATTTATTGTCAAATTACATTTTTAAGATTTCTATGTAACCTAATTCTTCTGAGTAACCCTCAAAAAATTACAATGTCTAACTCAACCTTGACCGGATTAGATTCTCTTTTTCTAGATAGTCGCTTTGAAGTATACATTGAAAAGTGGACCGTTATATTTGATCTACCAGGCATCGACTTTACAAGATTTGTAGATACAACTGTTTTTATCATGAAACAATTTTGTGAAGATAAACACGAGCACTTGGCTTTACTTCTTTGTCTGAAATCATACAATGTAATCAAGGGGTTTACGCGTTATGATCAGTGTTAGTGTTAATAGAAGTAGCAAGATTATATTATATCCACGATTTAGGATGTATCGATCTTTACTTTATACAAGATCAGTTACATTGTTCTCTTGATTCCCAGTCCCTTTCAGCCTCCCTGTTACAGTGTATACCCAGTCAATTTTAGGCCCCTGTAACAGTGCATACCTGTAAAATAATGTCACATTGTTATCGTTGGGTTGGGTTTCTTGCTTGCTTCTACTTGTACATAAGCTTTTTATGATTGTCCGATACTGTTTGTATTGTTCTACTTGCATGAAGATGAACTGGTCTATAGTAGGCTTTACGTATATAAATCTAAGGGCATGTCCATTTGTCAAAGCTATCTCTTATTTATTATTCATGTGTTTTGGCAAGACAACTGCAAAACGTCAAGATATTTATTCCCCACACGAACTAAATATTTTCGGAATCTTAAATTTTTTAGGGGCAGGGGCAGAGGCGCAGACCCACATTAAATTTAATTTAGCTGTACGAGATAAGCGAAAGAATGACAAAAATAATCAATTTTTTGACAAAATAAACAAAAATAATCATTCTGAAAAAAGTGGTCAATTTTAGCCTTTGGGATACTCCACTGGTAGTTGGGTATCCCATATACTGGATACTCCACTGACAGTTGGGTATCCCATAAGTCAAAATTAACCTCTTTTTTAATACAAAATGAACAAAAATAAACGTGTGTTCTTAGTTTAATCGTTTACTTGGGGGTTCAACAGTTAACTTTTGAGGTTCAATAGTTTCATTTTGGGTTTTAGAAATATTCAGAACGACGACCCTAAACCCTAGACCCTAAACCCTAACCTAACCTGATTTTAGGGTTGTAACCCTAAAATCAGGCCGTCGGTCTGTTAAAAAAATCAATTTAAAATCACTTAAAATCATTTGTTATTGTTTGTTGAAGTTTGCTGAGGTCACTTGCAAAACGAATTACAGTAATACGCATATGCCATATGCTTATTAAGTTCATGATACTCCATTGAGATATGCGTATTCATCAGATACTCCAACTCGAAATGCGTATTGAGTTCGAAAATCAATGAATACTCCATCCTTGAATGCGTAATCATGATACCCTTTTCCGGAAAGCGTATCCCATCGGCCATATATGTCAAAAATCTTGAAATCGGTTAGTATCGTCACTTTAGTTCTAAAAATAGGTCAAAGTTGGCTTTCACCCGAGATAAGCTGGGCAATCTATTTCTCAGTGCTTAATTATTTTTACAAGCATTTGTTCGTGAGAAATCTGTATCCAAATTCGTATCGAAAATGTCAAAATGTTATTGAGTAGATGTAAAAATTAATTTTTATTAAAGGAAAATTAAAAATTTTATTTTAAAAATTGGCTTTCATATTTTTGAGTTCGAAAGTATATGTAAGGGGCCGGAATCAACGGAGGGCTAATCCGGTGTCCCAGCTGAGCCGGAAATTTCAGTAGCAATTTTTCTATAAAATCACAACTTTAAGTTAAAAATCGAAAGAGATCGATCGATCATTATTATGAATTTGCAAAACGTGTGTATACAAAAATATAAATAGAAAGCAAAATGTTGATGAACAAGTAACTCTTCTTTGAATGAATGTCTTTGTTCAATTGTCAAACACAAATTCAATTTCGAATTTTGATATACATCTAGATGATCCATAAATTTTCTAGATATCCTACTCCTTTCGGTCAAATAATAACCGCTACAACAAATTAGTCAAACAAAGAATCCTCCCAAAAATATTAATTTCATCACCAACTCAATATTCAACACTATCACCAACCACCCGAGTCAATACGGCGTTATATGACTCATCCGAGTCTCATAACTCGCCAAACACGACTTTGAGTTAACTCGGAACACTTTCACCAACTCACCGCACATTTGCTTCACTCTCCCGGAACAATCACTTTGCATTACCAACAACACTTTTGTCATTCCATTACTTCTCATTGCCGCATCTCTAGCCGTCCGATCACGGCTAAGATAACACACGCTATGGATCACTCCGATACCGTGCTCCGTCGCGATATCGGAGACTTTCATTAGTCTATCAATAATACCTGTCACGCACTTAGCGTCTTCGCTTATTGCATTTCGTCCTTCCGTACAAGTCGAAACTATTTCCAACAATTTCATCATTTTTTCGATGATCGGACCGGTTTGGTCTTGATTCCAGAGGATTTGAACTCCGGTTTTCACGATTCCGAACCGAATTAACTCGGTTTTCACGAATTTTGAAGTTGTCACGGAGATTAATGCCGATAAAGCGGCGTCGACTGCTTTGCGATCAGTTTCAGAGTTCAGTAAATTGAACAATTCAACGAGTAAATTCTCTTGTTGAATAATTTTATTCCGAGTTTCGTCGGTTCTGGAAATTAATTCCAGAACCTTCGCAGAACTAATCCGCGAATTTAACTTACCTTTTCGGAGAATCGTAACAAACGGAGACGTAGAGCATCGATAAAGCTCCACAATCAGCTTCTGTTTCTCTCTACTTTCGAATACAATATAGTCGAATAGTAAAATTGCCAATTCGAGAACTTCAATTCCAGCGAATTCATTGAAAACCTCAACAATCGCAGTCATAAATCCTTCGTAATTCAGCACAAACTCTACATTTTCCTCCGAAAACATAGTGAATTCGAGAATGCTGGATAGAGAAGTCGAATAAAATTCTGATTTCTTATCCACGACATTCTTAAGCGATAGGAGTATCTGTTTTGCATCTACAGCCGAAAAAGTGATTGATTCTGATTGACGATTGTGTGAAGAAGCAGCAGGAGAGTCGGGAAGAACGAGGAGCGAGTTATTCCAGCAACGAATGAGACTACGGAGAGTGAGATTAGGGATAATATCGGTGGAGTGAAGGATTTGAGCAGTGGCAGGACAGGTATTGTGGCCTGAATTGAGCCAGGTTGTGATGCTGGAACGATCGTAGGTGACGCCGGTGCAGAGACTCACTGGAGATTTCATCACGTCCATTGAGATTGGGCAACGGAAGAGGCTCGGAACGGTGACGTATAGGTCGTTCTTGTGGCGCGCCATGGAGTTGTGGTAGGAGCAGGTGTTTGAGGATTGTATGAATACAAAGGAGAATAAAGAGAAATGATGATTTGTGAGAAAGGAAGGTGGTGTTATTTATTTTAGGAAATATTGGAGGGAGGGAGGGAGTACAAGGAGGAAGGAAGTGGTAATGGATGATTAGTCAACTCTTTTAATATTTTCTTAAGTGGTATATAATGAGTCTAATTGTGATAAATAATTTGAATAATTAAAACATATTACACATGCTAGACTTTAACCAAATAAGTTAATTCAAAATTCCGGTTCTTAAAAAGTTCTTCAACTCGATTTGTTTTAGTTATGATTCGTCTCGACCTTGTCCACGGGTTGAGTTTAGGTCGAATTTAACTAAATCATATGTATATATATTTATTTAAATTTGTTGGATTGAATCGCTTTTGAATTTTAACGATATACTTCATATTCAATTCATTTCGATTTTAGATTATTGGAATCGGAATTCTAAATTCATTTAATATTTTTTGAAAAAAGTAAATTTATATATATGATATGATGATGCACTACAATTAAACAAAAAATGTATTATAGCTAAAGATAATTGCCAAAAAAATGATTCACTCGTTTGAATACAATCAAGTAGTAAAAGTGTACCAGAGAAAGAAATGTATGAAATTGGTCATTTAGAGACAATAATCTTTTTATATAGAATTTCGTAACACATTATTGATTTTATTATTTGAATTATTATTATTATTATTTCGCAAAATATAAATTTTGATTCTCATATAAAATATTACGATATATATATATATATATATATATATATATATATATATATATATATATATTATAAAAAATATATCACTTTAAACTGAAGCAAAAAGTTTGATTTTAAATTTGGTTCTATAGTAGAACTATTTTGGATAATTTTGATTCTGCTATGAAATCATGCCAAAATATTTCATAATTTTCAATGATTTTTTAAAGGAATAATTTATAGGATTTCGTTTTTGATTTACAAAATTAAAGTTTGTAATTATATGTGAAATATACATGACTCCATATTTTCACATATCAACTATTATATGTTACAAAAATTATGTCTTGTATGATGTATCACATAAATTGGGTTCAAATTCAACTAAATTCGCGATATTCTAATCTCAATAATTTGATTTAATGTTATTAGTGCAAATTAATGAAACTGTGTCGGTTAAAAATATATGGGATGTTTGGTTCATGGATAATAAGACCGGTTAACAGTAATCAGAATCTCAATCTCATGTATTAGTATTTGAATTAACAATTTGATGATCGAGAGTGGAAACTTTATTCCAGTTAGATGTAAATTATACCCTACTTCAATCTTAGAATACCCTATCATATCTATTACCATTAACCCTCACTATCATTCCCAATTCTCATTTTCATTAACGATCCAAACATTTGGTTGTCCAATAAGCTAAAATTTCCCTGCATCCTCCATTTGGATTCAGAAGTGTGATCCAAGGTAAGAAATTTAGATTTCTTGTTTGTTGGAATTGAAAAGTTCCAGGCAGTAATTAAGTACTTAAATCAACTTTAAACGATATTCTCGTGCTATGATTTTTATTTTTTACTTTTAGATAAAAGGAGCTGCTGCATACTTAAGTTGCGAATACATTGATCTACTGCAGTTTTTAAGAAACGTACAAAATGATAAAATCATAAAAAACAAAACGGCTTTCAGCTTCAAACATTGTTCGTCAACAGGCCTGACCTAACTATTAGCTCCATGTGCGATTTCTTTATTAAGTACAAAAGTGTAAATGAATATTATTTGTTATCTGTAATGATTGATTTCTAAAGGCTAAACACTAAGAAAAACCTGCTAATTTTTAAGAAAACCCCAAAGATTTCAATCCAAAATAACCCCGCTTGGTAAAACTAAGAACATGGTGCTAATGGGTCTCAAAGAAAAACACGATACTGTAATCAATATCTTTATCTTTATATATAAAGGAAAATTTAGGAGCTCTAAAATCGTTTAATTCATATTTATCTAAGTTTTTAGAGTTTTTCAATTTTAATTCAATCAAATTAAACTTCCTTATTTACATTCGAATTTTTAGGGAAAATATTCATTATTTACACTTGATATGGACAGAAAAATAATCGTAGAAATATAATTAATGATGCATTAATTAGACCCAGAATGGTCCAAGAATACGGCCCAATAAACAAGACCCGAAACCATAATTATTTATTAATTTCGTAATTAATAAATATGGAAAATATACAGCTCAGTAAAGGAGTCCAAAATATGGTAAATTCATCAAAGAAGGATCCAGAATCCCAATTAAAAGAAAATAATGAGTCATAGTCCTTATCAACAAGGAAAGACTTATCCATCAAGAAATACAATGTTTATCCATCATAAAAAAGGAGACTTATTCGCTAAGTCTCCTAAACTTATTCTAAATACGAGGCTCCAGACGCCTATATAAGGACCCTGCTCCTTCACAATAGAACTACGTTTTCTGGCTTGATTCTCAGCACTAATTGAGATACGTAGACATCTTGTGAGGACCGATTTAGTCATGAAACACAAGAGCAGCCATTAAAGTTCGAAACTCTCTAAACCCTAGCAATTAATTTACAAGCACGTTTTTTAATCCATAACATTTTGCGTCGTTTGTGGGAAGACAACATCAACCATGTCAAACACACGAAGAACAACTCGAGATACTCAAACTTCTGAGGAGCTTCCTATCACCTCTGAGGCTGATACTCACGGAAATCAACCACCGCCAACTACTGGCATTGAAGGGGCGAATATCCCCCTCACTACCACTCAAGAACCGGAAATCCCAATTTCGGTTGAAGGGACGAATCCCCTGCAGATGATCGTTCATGGATCTAATCCACAAGAGACCGCTCACCAGCAACCAATCACGACCTCCCCACTGCTCATGAATGCACCAAGTGGTCTTCAACTCCATACTACTAATCTTCCCCAATACGCAACTCAAACTTTGGGGATGCCAAGCTATGGCATGCCCCCTCGACCCATGGCAGTCGGTAGTGGTCTCAATCCCACCTATCACGAGACATACGTTCCTCCTTATATACAAGGTCTGGGACCCCAAAATCTACAAACTCAAACTCGAAGGACCCCTTTGATTCGAGATTACTCGGGACCCTACACTGAGGATGGGAATGACTCAATTGGAGAAGAAAAGGATGTTGCCCCAAGGAGAAGACGTTCTTCCCAAACAAATCGGGAACAATCCCAAACTACTAAGGAAAAGATTGCGGCCCATGAGGCAGAGGCTGCAAGGCTCAAAAAATTATTGGCAGAAGAGGAAGCAACAAACGCACAACGAGTCCCTGTGATTAATTTAGATCCGACACCAAGAAGAACCAGGAGGGCTGAAGTCCCCAGAGGAGATCCTAGTGTCTTGTTACCCCTGGGAGACCCCGGTGATCCTACACCCCCTTTTACTCAGGACATCATGAAGGCCAGTATATCTAGGAAATTTAAGATGCCAACGATTAAAGCTTATGATGGAATGGGAGATCCCGCAAATCATGTGAGAACTTTCTCTAATGCACTACTGTTGCAGCCAACCAATGATGCGGTCAAGTGTAGGGCGTTTCCACAAACCTTGGCAGACATGGCCGAACGTTGGTATAGCCGTCTTCCTCCCAACTCTATTGGGTCTTTCAAGGAACTAAGCAAAGCATTCATCAACCAATTTGTTAGTGGAAGGGTGCACGAGAAAAGTTCCGCATCACTCTTGGGAATCCAACAAGGAAAGAATGAAGCTTTAAGGGATTACATCAACCGATTCACCCGGGAGGCTCTGAAAGTCCCGGACTTGGAGGACAAAGTAGCTATGATAGCCCTGCAGCAAAGAACCACTGATGATCACTTCAAAAGATCATTGGCAAAACATCCACCCGAGAGCATGCTGAAGCTCCAAGATAGAGCCGAAAAGTACATCAAGGCTGAAGAAAGCATGAGAAAGTATGAACCCACTACTGGTGGTAGTGGAAATTCAAAGAAAAGAAAGGAAACACAAGAGTATGACGTCAAGGAAAAGTTTCCTAGAACGTCAAAGGATTCTGATTCTCCACCCAAGAGGAACAATTTTGGGCCAAAATTTACGGAGTATGCAAGATTGAACACTCCCAGGAGCCAAATTCTGATGGAAATATCAAAGGAGGAGGATCTCCGATGGCCGAAGCCACTAAGGACTGATATGTCTAAACGGAATCAAAACCAATTTTGTCGGTTCCACAAGGAAGTGGGTCACGACACCGATGATTGTAGACAATTGAAAGATGAGATCGAGTTTCTGATACGGAGAGGAAAGCTCAATAAATTCACCAAGGATGGAAATCAAGGGAGTCAAATAGGAAACTATGAAAGGAAGGATTATGACATAAGGGACAACGATCAAGATCGAAATCCCAAGCCCCAAGGGCCAGTCATCAACATGATATTCGGAGGACCAACTGCTGCTGGGTCCTCCCGAAACTCAAGAAAGGCCTATGCCCGAGAAGTAATGACTATGGTCGGAGAAGCACCGAAACGTGCCCGAACAGAAATATCAATAGGATTTGATGATTCTGACTTGGAGGGAGTGAAATTTCCCCACGATGATCCCTTAGTCATCGTACATGTAATAGGGAATTCTGAAACAAAGAGAGTTTTGGTCGATAATGGAGCTTCAGTGGACATCTTGTTCCATGATGCTTTTATCAAGATGGGTTATACTGACTCTCAGTTGACACCCTCGAATATGCCCATATATGGATTCAATGGAGTGGAGTCGAAGGTGGAAGGCACTATCCAACTCCCAATGACAATGGGGCAAAGGTCGAATACGTCTACTCAGATGTTGAACTTCATAGTTATAAAGGCAACTTCGACCTACAATGTAATCCTGGGAAGGACGGGTCTTCATGCGTTCAAGGCCATTGCCTCATCTTATCATCTGAAAATCAAGTTCCCAATGAGGAATGGAATTGGTGAAGAACGGGGAGACCAAAAGATGGCTAGAAGTTGTTACATAGCCGCGTTAAGGCCTGATAGAATCGGGGGGGGGGGGGGCAGGTTCTCCCCATTGAAGACATGGATACCAATGATAATGAGGACCGAAGAGGGAAACCAGCTGAGGACAATGACGTTTTTGCTTGGACAACGGCTGACATGCCAGGGATTGATCCCCAGTTGATAACCCATAAACTGAATGTGGACCCTGAAAGGAAGACGGTGAAACAGAAGAAGATAAATTTTGCTCCAGAGAGGCAAGAGGCCATTAAACAAGAAGTAGAAAAGCTTCTAGAGGTCGGGTTCATTGAAGAAATACAATTTCCAGAATGGTTGGCTAACCCAGTGATGGTCAAAAAGGCCAATGGAAAATGGAGGATGTGTGTGGACTTCACTGATTTGAATGATGCATGTCCTAAGGATTGTTTTCCCTTACCAAGGATTGATGCCCTAATAGATGCCACAGCTGGGCACGAGATGTTGAGTTTCATGGATGGCTTCAGTGGGTACAACCAAATCAAAATGCATAAAAATGACATCTCCAAGGTATCATTCATCACTAACTTTGGTGTTTTCTGTTACCTAGTCATGGCATTTGGACTTAAGAATGCATGGGCAACATACCAAAGATTGGTGAACAAAATCTTCGAACACCTGATTGGAAAAACCATGGAGGTCTATGTGGATGACATGTTGGTTAAAAGCCTCGATAAGGCCGATCATATAAACCATCTACGGGAAGCATTTGAAATGCTAAGGCACCACAAGATGATGTTGAATCCATCTAAGTGTGCCTTTGGTGTAGGCTCGGGAAAGTTTTTAGGCCTGATGGTTTCCAAGAGAGGAATCGAGGCTAATCCCGACAAAATCAAAGCAATTCTAGACATGGAACCACCATGGACTGTCAAGGATGTCCAGAAACTAACGGGAAAAGTGGCAACATTGGGAAGATTCATCTCCAAGTCAGGAGAAAAGTGCTTACCTTTCTTCAAAGCACTCAAGAATGTGAAATTTTTTGAGTGGACAACTAAAAGCCAAGAGGCCTTTGAGGCCCTGAAGAAATACATTGCTGAGGCACCACTGTTGGCAAAGCCAAAGCTAGGAGAAATTCTCTATTTGTACTTGGCGGTTTCTAACACAGCCCTAGGAGCCGTTTTGGTAAAAGAAGAATTGAAGGTTCAGAAACCCATTTACTACGTAAGCAAGATCCTACATGGGGCAGAAATAAACTACTCTACGATTGAGAAGTTTGCCTTAGCCTTGATAATGGCCTCAAGAAAGCTACGCCCATACTTCCAGGCTCACAAGATAGAGGTCTTGACCAATCAGCCTCTAAGAAACATTTTCCATAGCCCTCAAGTTAGTGGAAGGTTGATCAAATGGGCTATTGAATTGGGAGAATTTGACATCAAGTATAAGCCTCGAACGGCCATAAAAGCTCAAGCACTCGCTGACTTCATGGTTGAATGCACCATTGACAACCAAGAAGTCGGGGGCAGGAAGTAGTAGTGGAAGACAAGAAAGATGAAGAGATGGTGTTCAAAGAATGTTGGGTGCTCTATTTTGATGGATCATCAAAAACAAAATTAAGTGGAGCAGGTTTGGTGCTACAAAGTCCTGATGGATTTCTCATAGAGTATGAACTAAAACTGGATTTCCCAACGACAAACAATGAGGCTGAGTACGCCCTGATAGTTGGCTTAGGGCTGGCTGGAGCCTTGAGGGTTAAAACTTTGAAAGTGTGTGGAGATTCGAGGCTAGTGGTTTCCCAAGTAAATGGGGAGTTTGAGGCCAGAGATGAAGTCATGGCCAAGTACCTAAAACTTGTCAAAGCTATCATGACTTAGTTTGATGAATGCTATGTGGAACACATTCCAAGGGAAGAGAACATGAAGGCCGATGCCTTGTCTAAGTTTGCCTCTTCTGAAATTGAAAACTACGCAGGAAGTGTATACTTTCAAGTCTTGAAGACCCCAAGCATCAATGGAAAGTTGGTAGCACCCATTGATGTTGCTAGCTGTTGGATGGATCCCATCAAATCTCATCTGGAAACTGGGTGGTTACCCAACGACACTTCAGAAGCACGAAAGCTATATGTGAGAGCACTAAGGTATGCCCTGATTGAGGGAATCCTATATAAAAAGTCTTTCATCATTCCTTACTTAAAATGCTTGAGACCCCAAGAGGCAGAATTGGCCCTAAGGGAAGTACATGAAGGAATTTGTGGGCAGCACTTGGGGGGCAGAGCCCTTGCTCATAAAATCACTCGTCTAGGTTTCTATTGGCCAAACATACTTGCAGATGCTAAAAGCTACGTGAAGAAATGTGAACGGTGCCAAAAGCATGCACCAGTGGTTAGACAACCACCAGAGATGATGACATCCATAAACTCACCTATCCCATTTGCCATGTGGGGGATGGATATACTTGGACCATTTCCAATGGAAAGTGCGCAAAGAAAGTTCTTGATAAGCAATCGACTACTTCACCAAGTGGATTGAGGCTAAGCCTTTAGCCAAGATAACCACCAAGCAAGTGATGCATTTCTTCTGGGAAAATTATGCAGATACGGGATTCCACGTATCTTGGTCACCGACAATGGAACTCAGTTTAACAACGATGAATTCAAGAAATATTGTGACGAGAATGATATCAAGTTACGTTTCACTTCTGTTGCCCATCCTCAAGCAAATGGGCAAGTTGAGGTTGCCAATCGAATTATCCTGGATGGACTGAAGAAGAGAGTTAAACGCTCTAGAAATACTTGGGTTGACGAATTGCTCCCCATACTATGGGCATATCGAACTACTTGTAAAGTCACCACTGGAGAAACCCCCTTTCTGTTGGCATATGGGGCAGAGGCAGTGGTTCCAATGGAAATTACTCACACATCTCCGAGAATCGAAGCTTATGAGCCAGAGACAAATGAAGAAGGCATGAGATTGGCTTTAGATCTAATTGATGAAGTAAGAGATGAGGAGAATGCTAAAGTAGTTGAACATCAGAAAAGTGCATCTTTCTACTATAACCTAAGGGTTAAAGAGAGATTCTTCCGCCAAGGAGACTTAGTCCTCCGAAAGATTGAGGCATCCGGGGTTGGACAAAAAGGCAAGTTGGCCCCAAATTGGGAAGGACCATATCGCGTTAAGAACGTATTTGGTCGAGGTTCGTACAAATTGGAAACCCTTGAAGGGATCGAAGTGCCAAGAACTTGGCATGCTGCAAACTTGAAAGTCTATTATGTTTAAGTGTGTCATGACTAGACTCACTATTAGGACAAGTAGAAATAAGGTCGACGAAACCAATCCAAGTTTTTAAACTTGAGGTAGAAAGTAGAGTATTATGTAAGGGTTGAACCCATTTTCAAGTTATGATTTTATTCAACATTTTCATGTTTCTATGATAAGTTTATATGCATTGAGTGTTGACAAGCATTCGAAAAATTCAGAAATAAAAGAAAGTCAAGAAATGATAAATTAAGACTTACGAAAGTTAAGTTATGCCCGAAGGCAGATATTACATAAATAAAAGCCATAAACGGCTACAAAAGAAAAAACTACATAAGCTAGGCTTCTCCTCCCTTGTCACCGGTATCAGCCTCCTCTTCTCCTGAGCTAGAGCCAGAACCAGAGTGAGTAGCTGCAGAATCAATGTCAGCTGCCTGACCAGGGGGAGAGGAATGCCCTAGATCCAGAATCCTGTCATCCTCGTCCATACCATCCTCTCCAGCCAAAGCCCTCTCTAAAGGAGTACGAGCATAAGGGCTCGGGAAGTCAGCAAGGCGAAGCGAGCCAAGAATCTTCTCCAAGACATCTGCTAAGGTACCATCCCATCCCTTGGTAAACTGAACTGGGAAGAGGAGCTCGTCATGCTTATCGATTAAGTCCCTGTATTCCTGAGAGTCAAGGTACTCATCGATAAAGTCATCCTTGTTCTTCCTAAGCGCAACCAGCTCAGCTTGGGAATCAGCTAACTCCTTCTCCCTCCTAGCCAGGGTAGCTTTAAGAGAACCTACTTCCTCCCAGGGCTATCATTCGGTCGGTTCGGTTAAAAACCAAACCGAATAAGAAAAAATGAAAAACCGAATTTCTGTTTTGATCAAACCAAACCGAACAGAAGTACTGTACAAAACCGAACCAAACCGAAATAGTATGGATCGGTTTCTTCGGTTCGGTTTACTGTAAAACCGAAATTAATGAATCCTGTATTTTAGACAGTATTTACAAGTTTGCATTGCATGATTATAACCTGCTTAACAATCTCTAATTCTATGACTGATCACCAGACTACAATCTATATGCTTCTTACATAATTAAAATTAACTAACAAATCATTAAGTCATTAATGATTTACAAACTAACAAATTACAAACTCAATAATCAATAGTTCACAAATCATACATTCATACCAGTACCACAACCACAAGTCCACAACTGCAGCACTATTGTCTATTGAACTACTTAGTCTACTACAGTAGTGCAAATGCGCAATATTTAAAAAGTTAAAATGAAACATCCGTCGTCCGCGTATTGAACTATTGGCTATTGCTATAGCATACAGCATCAACAGAAAACAATCAAACATCCATTCCATTCATCTTGACACCGGTGACCAGTCCAACCTGAAATTAAGATGAGAGCAAAGTAGGCTTAGAATGCTTCTGATATACAAGACTAGTTAGTACTGTTTAGAGAAATTTAAACTAGAACAAGGAAATTTAAACTGTTTATGTTTCTGATTATAACTCAAGAACAAGGACACTTAGGCCAGCCACAACAATCTTATGCCAGAAACACATTGTATGACAAAACAAATTTAAGAAACAGCAGCAGTAGGGATCCATCTTATACAGCATCACAAAGCTGATAACAAGTACTATATTTAAGCAGTAGGCAGTAGTGCAGTACCTACATTCCAGTTTTAACAGTTCTCGTTCAGCAGTCAGCACAACAGCAGCTATAAAAACAGGGAAACAATAATAGACAGTAAGTCAGTAACAACAGTAGACATGAGACAGTGAGACAATCCAGACTCCGGAATGCATTAATAATAAAAAGAAAGAGCAGAAAAAGACATGAGATTGAGAGCAATACCTTGCTGTCAATGTCCAAGTCCAAATCTATCGCTGCGTCTTTGCCATTAAGAGAAAGAGTAGAAAAAGCTGTAGAATACCAAAACGTGTTAACATTTTAACTCGATCAAATGAACATATTAATTGTGAGGAGTGAGGACAGTAAATTAAAGAAATATTATACCTTCTTCAAATTTCTCGATATCATCTACATCTTGTTCAATTGTCTTTGGACGTTTGGCCGATCGCAACCAATCTTGAGCACAAATCAAACCCTCAACAACTTTAGGTGTCAAAGAACTCCTATATGGATCAAAGACTCTTCCACCCGTACTAAAAGCGGACTCCGATGCTACGATGGAAATAGGGATTGCAAGTACATCACGAGCAAGTTGTGAGAGGATGGGAAACCTACTTGAATTAACTTTCCACCATTTCAAAATATCAAACTCATCATCATTTTTTGTAACATACACACTCTCTCTAAGATAGATATCCAATTCACACTTGTCCAATTCTACTTCTCCACTCTCCATCTTTTGTCTCATAAATCTAGCTCCCAATGCCGATTGCGTTCTTGAAGATTGAGTTGAATTTATGCTTGAGGAATTACTTGAAGATTGAGCTTGTTGATTAACTTGACTAGTTTTAGGTTGACAAGTCTTTTTATACTCTTCAAATAACTATTTGTCTCTTAATAGTTGTGTTTTCTTCGATTCACCACTAAGTGGAAGCTTTTTACAAACTTTAAGGTGAGCATTAAGTGTGGAAGTGCCATTTGTACTAGAATTAGAACAGTATACCTTATCACAGTACTTGCATCTCGATTTCAAACTGTCGTCGGGGTTCTTAAACTTGATAAAATGATCCCACACTATCGACCTTTCTTTGATTGGCTTTCTTTTCCTTATCGCAGAGCTTGCTTGAGTATTGTTACCTTCATTAGAATCTCTCATCTCAATCTCATTCTCGGGTTGTAAGTTTGACATCACTGTAAGTTAAACAAATAGAAAAGGCCGTAAGATAAATAAACTTTGCAGAAAAGGCTGCAAACTCACAGTTAAATAAAGAACACAGAATACCAAAATATATAAATACACAGAATCACAGACTCACAGTTCAACTTCAAACTTCAAATACATAAATGTTTATAAATATAAATACACTTACATTACATACAGGAAGTCACAGAATATATATGTTTATTCACAAATCACAACCACATAACATTGCAAGCTCTGCTTCACTACAATCTAACAAGCGTCTGTGCTTCACTACAACATAACAACTCCACTCCGACAATATAATTGTAGATATAACAACTTGGTAAACTGTAGTGCTGAGTTGACCAGAGAAAAACATAAACAACCATGTTCACCTAAATCCCATTTAAACATTAAACAGAGCAAGAAAACTAATTCAATAATTAATTACGGCCCAAGACCTACTAGCAAATCAAACTAAAACAATGTAAAGATCAGAACCCGAACACTCACTGCTATGCATTATGCTATTTTCACCCCTCTCCATTCTCTAATCTATCTCACTTCCTAATTCATATTCTAGTTAAAATCTTTATACATCCTAAAAAAAATTAAGTGAAACTAGTAAAACTGCTGCAATTCAAGACACAACAGTACAACACCATGAAAAGATGAGAGCTTTCAACATGTACATGTAATAACTTTATAAATATATCCATATCAAGAAAGATTTCAACAGAAAGCTGACAACTTTATGATTCTTGATAGAAATAAATAGCAATTGCCTACATAAACACAAGTGCAAATTCAGTAATTCAATAATTGTTCTACATAAAGAAAGGAAAGAATCAGTGATACCTTCTTAATTGAAGAATCGCAAATTCGCAATTGACTGCTCTGCTCGAGTAGTCGAGTTAGAACTTAGAAGAGTTTTAGATCTAGCCTCTAGGGTTGAAGTTGAATTGAAAAAAGGAAAGTAATAACTAATAACTGTTAAAACTTAAAATCTAATATAATATATGTAATATATTTATAATTTTTAAAAATATATAAATATATTTCGGTTTTTTGGTTTTTAACCGAACCACAATTCTTAAAACCGAACCGAACCGAATTTATTCTGGTTTAATCCGAAAAACCGAAATAACCGAAATTTTGAAAAAAACTCAATCCAAACCGAACCGAAATTTTTTGGTTCGGATCGGTTTTTCGGTTTCGGTTCGGTTTTGCTCAGCCCTACTTCCTCCTGAGACTTCTCAAACTTGCCTTGGTTGGCCTCAGAAGATGAGCGCCAAGCCTTGGCTTGAAAGAGAGCCCCTTGGAAGTTAGCATTAGTCTGCAAACAAAGCACAAGTCAAGAAAGAGACTTGTAACATATTAAGTAAACTACAAAAAGAAAAGGAAGCAAAAAGCTTACCGCAGCCATGGCCTGAGAGCATGCATGCTCCACTCCCTCAATAGTAGAGTTGGTCACAAAGTCCTTGTAATCACAAGGAGTAAGAGAATGATAAGACCACTCAGTAGCATGTTTGGACACCCCAACAACAGTGTCTTTCTTTCTAATACCCCAGTTGGGGCGCCAAACAGAGGCCTTGGATGAGGGATGAGCCTCAACCTCCTCCACAGAATCCTCGTGAGGCCTTAGAAATGCTGGGCCATCAAAAGCACCCCGAGGATCGTTGCCTCCCAAGCGAGCCCTTTTCATCCTCGCAGTTTCCCCATCTGCGGGCTCGTTACCTTTATTTATAAAGGCCGCAGCTGCAATAACAAATGAGAAAGAAACAATGGGTATGAGAAAATCTTAGATAAATAAAAGGAACTAAAGAATGAGAGTTACCCATGTCGGATACGTTCGATAAGCCCAGGGACTTAAGAAGAAACTCATCCAGGAGCTCCCAAGCCATGGTGGCATAGTTGTCCTTGGTTAGCTCAGCATAGGCATAAGCCTCTTCCTCAGTAAGAACTATCTCATTGGGACTACCATCCGAGACTCTACTAAACGATCTCCGGAAAAGGGTACCCCAATCCCCTCCTTCCCAAAATAGATACATAAACTCATTTTTCCATCTTGGGTTATTATCAGGAATGGATTTTGGGTGTATTATTGGAGGTGTGGAAGCCCTGTGGTTAATATAAACCCAACCCGGGGAAATTTCAGAACTATTTTTAAATTGAAAGATGTTTCTGAATAAAGAAATAGAAAGAGGAAAATTGTTCTTTAAACAAAGAACTATAAAACTCATTATAATTCTCCAAGCATTGGGAGGAAGTTGACAAGGGTTAATCCTAACGTCTGCTAACAGTTTGGGAATGAAATCGTTAAAAGGAAACCTAAGTCCTGCAACAATGGCGTCCTTATAAATGCAGAGAGCATCAGGACGCCAATGGCAAGAACGGTCTCCTGGACCAGCTGGGATAAGCCTATAGGGGGATTTAATTCTATACATTTTGTTATAGTCCCTAATTTTATCAACTTCATGGAATTTGTTACTACAGTCAAAAGAATCTAAGTGAGATACAGAGGGGTAATCATCGCCACGTTCGCTAATCATATCTTGCAGAGACATATATGAAGAGTGAATAGTGACTATACCTCTCTTAGACGCTTGATTCATCTTTTGAAGGCGTTATGTTGCACGGTCAGCCATCGATCTTCAAATCTTCAAAACGAGTCCCCAGAAATCTTCAAAGGAATTCCCAGAAATCTTCAAATCTTCAAAGGAATCTCCAGAAAACTTCAAATCTTCAAAGAAGAAATCCCAGAAATCTTCAAACGATGAAGAATAAAACCCAGAAAATGATGAATACGGCTGAAGAAAACTCGCCGGGAATCGCCTCACAACGGAGAAACTAGAGAGAAACCAGAGAAACTAGAGAGAAATTTTTAAAAATTGAAATGTGAAGTGAAGAGTGAAAATGGAAATCTCACTCTTTTATAACCAAAGTAGCCGGTCACCCAACCGGTCAAGAGAATGGCAACCAACTACGACCAGTCAAGGCCCATAAATCTTTTATTGGGCTTCGAGAATCGAGGCCCAAAAATGATTAAAGCCCAAATACGAATTAAGGCCCAAACAATTTGAGGCTGAAAAAATAATTAAGGCCCAACAAGGTTTGAGGCTCAGGCGAAAACAAGGCCCAATAGAATTTGAGGTCGAAAAAACCTTATATCAAGGTTGAAAGGCTGAGATCGAAAATATACATGGAAATGAGGTCGATTTAATCGACCTAGGACCAATTTGAGGTCGAAAGAATGTTAGACTGAGGTCGAAAAAACTTTAGATCAAGGTCGAAAGGCTGAGATCGAAAATATACGTGGAAATGAGGTCGATTTAATCGACCTAAGACCAATTTGAGGTCGAAAGAATGTTAAACTGAGGTCGAAAAAACTTTAGATCAAGATCGCAGAATCGAGATCGAAAATATATTGGGAATCGAGGTCGAATCCATCGACCTCATACCAAATTGAGGTCGAAAAGGAATGAATTCGAGGTCGAAAGAGAACTGATTGAGATCGCAGAATCGAGGTCGAAAATATACTAAGAATCGAGGTCGAATCCATCGACCTCATACCAAATCGAGGTCGAAAAGGAATGGATTCGAGGTCGAAAAAGAATGGAGTCGAGGTCGAAAATTCGAGGTCGAAACTACACGAGAAATCGAGATCGAATCCATCGACCTCATACCAGTTTGAGGTCGAAAAAGAATGGAGTCGAGGTCGAAATTGTACTGAAAAACGAGGTCGAATCCAGTTTGAGGTCGAAAACCAGGTCGAAAAAGACCTAAATTGAGGTCGAATTTGAGGTCGAATTTGAGGTCGAAAATGACATAAATTGAGGTCGAATTTGAGGTCGAAAATACCCTTAAAAAAGAGAAAATTTTGAGGAAAAATACGCAGTAACTTCTGTGAAAACCCCAGGAAGATTTTCCCAGAAGTTGGGGGGCAAATGATATGGACAGAAAAATAATCCTAGAAATATAATTAATGATGCATTAATTAGATCAAGAATGGTCCAAGAATACGGCCCAATAAACAAGGCCCGAAACCACAATTATTTATTAATTTCATAATTAATAAATAGGGAAAATATACAGCTCAGGAAATGAGTCCAAAATATGGTAAATTCATCAAAGAAGGATCCAGAATCCCAATTAAAAGAAAATAATGAGTCATAGTCCTTATCAACAAGGAAAAGACTTGTCCACCAAGAAATACAATGTCTATCCATCATCAAAAAGGAGACTTATTCGCTAAGTCTCCTAAACTTACTCTAAATACGAGGCTCCAGACGCGTATATAAGGACCCTGCTCCTTCACAATAGAACTACGTTTTCTGGCTTGATTCCCAGCACTGATTGAGATACGTAGGCATCTTGTGATGACTGATTTAGTCACGAAACACAAGAGCAACCATTAAAGCTCAAGCACTCTAAACCCTAGCAATTAATTTACAAGCATGTTTTTTAATCCATAACTTATAATCTATTTTTCTAGAGTTTCACTATTTTAATTCAATTTGAATTTTTAGGGAAGATAATAAATATATAAAAGTCATTTTTATTTAAAATTTATTTAAACAAAATTAACTTCCTTTCTCAACTAAATTAAAAAAATATTGATCTATTTTTCTAGAACTCCTCAATTTTAATTCAATAAGACTAAATTTTCTTATAATATATTTTCTCAAAATTTTCAATTATTAAATACAAAAATAATAAATAAATTAAATTAACTTATATTCTTCTAAACTTTCTCAGCAAATCAAATCAAGATTCAATTAAATACTTTGTCAAAAGAAAAAAAGATTCAATTATATAGAAAAATTATAATTTTTTTTAATTACTTTATATTCTTCTAAATTTTCTCCACAAGTCAAATCAAGATTCATTCTAAATTTTAGGAAAAGAAATAATTATATAAGGTAATTATTTTTAATATATATTTACGTCTCTCAACCTGTCCACCCTAATTACATCGTCCAATGGTCTTCTTGGTAGATTGTAGTTGTTTCTTTTGATTCAAGTTATCAAATTATCTTTTTTCTATTATGTCATAATTTTTCTTCTCTCCATTGTAGGTGTTGATTTCTACCATCTTTGAGTTACGTTTCTTTGTTAACTTCGCTGCAACCAGTTTATTTTTGTTTTAATCTATATTTTATGTTTGAATAAGAATGATTATATGATTTGTGACTCTAGATCACACATTAATGATGAAGGAATTTTTTTTTTGATTTCTTATAAATCCAATTTTGATTAATTAAGCATATTTGATTATGAAAAATCTGTCCCCTTCATATCCATACCAGCATATTGTCAGGACTCGGAGGAACATGATTGCTCGGGAATTATGAAAACTTCCTCAGCATGACGAGATCTAACAAGTAACAATGATCCATAGAGTATATAAGGTTGTTTTACATTTTCTTGAACTAATTATTTCTTTAGGTATGTTTTCTTTTCTTTGATTTTCTTATTCTAAAATTACATATATAATGCACTCAAAATATTAATACTTTATTTAATTGATTTTATTATAATCGATGTTTGTATTTTTTTAATGTCATATGACTTTTTGTATATTATATTTTGTTATATATAAAGTTTTTGTGTTTGCATAATTTTTAACTTTTAAGTATGTACGTGATCGGTGTACATTATAGTTCTTTTTAACTGATTTTATTTTAATTTGTGAAGAGAAAAATATGAAAGAAATGGAGGCTCTACAAGGAGAAGGACTAGGAGAATGTGACTACAATTCACTTTTTCTTATATTTATTGCCTAACATTCTATCTTTATAAGTGTACTTTTATCACAATTATATTGAATATATTATATGACAAAGGAAAAATAATTGGCGAGAAACCGATTGTTTATTGATAATTTTAAGAAAATATTGATTAATGTCTATTTTATTTAGATTGTTAATGAGATCGCGGATGGCAAATGGGACTTGAAAGTTCAAGAAGTTTACAAAGAATTTAACAACAATATATATCACATTGGTTAAATCGCTACGACCTTATAATATAGTTTATTAAATTTAAAATTTTAAATTATATAAAATAAAATTTATAAATTAAATATACAAAACATTATATAAATTAGCAAACACAAATTATACATGTTTGTCAAAATTTTGAATTGATAATATTAAAAATTAGAAAAAAAATCTGAAGTGGCTTAAATCTTTACTAATGGAAAAAATTTAATATACAATTTTAATATTCTTGTTTTTAAAATTTTTACTAATAAAAAAAATAAATACACAATTTCAGTCCAATTTTTATCTTAATTATCTTAAAAGAAATCTTAATTGTCTTTTTTAATATATGCTAGGTATAGTAAATAAAATTACTTTCTTAATATTCTCCTAAAATTTTTCTTCAAGTCATATTATAATTTAAGTTTGGTATACAAGTTGGTTGTATATATATACGTGTGCTAAATATCAATTCCGGGGAAGAGAAGATTTTCGAATTAGAAAGTACGTGTGATAAGTATGAAAATTTGATTTTACTGTTGGATTTTATTGCATACGCGGAAGCATGAATAACAATTATTTATATATAAAATCCATAAAAATGCATAGGATAAAATTTAAGAATCGATTACTAACCTTTAAAAGCGATCCAAAGATGATGAATAGAGACGCTTAGCAGCTGCTCCTCAATATGTGAAGCACTCCACCGGTATCCACCAAGAGCTTGCTTGAATCAATGGAGGGAGGAAGTGGCTAGAGAGAGAATTAGGGTTGCCTCCTTTTTTTTTTCCTTATAAAATTAGGGTTAGAGGCTTAAGGTCTATAATAGTATATTTATAGGCAAATATTTCAGCTGGAAATTTATCCTGTAAAATATTATTATTATTAACCCTATAATTAATTGATCTCATTAATCAATTAATTAATCCTTAAAACTCTTTTAATAATTAATTCTTTTTCTAAACTCTTTAGAAAATAATTCACTCACTTAATTAATAATATTAAGAACATTTCTTAATTATTTTATAATTAATTAAATCATATTTAATTGATTATAAAAAAATGCTATCAAATATTTATTTCATAAATAAATCGTGACTAGCCATTATTAATTAATTTCTTCACCATTAAATCATTCTCTTTTATGGTGTTATCCTGTAAGTTCAAAATTAAGCCGATAGTAGAAATAAATAATAATAAAACAATTTTATTTTTATTTATATGAATTCTTTTAATTCATTAAATACGATTAGTAAAATTAATCATATTTATTCTACATCGTGAGGGATACTTCTCAGCATATCGCGACTATTCGGATAATATGAATTCACTGCTTATAATACCAAGAACCTATTCAGTGAATAATTACCGTACAATGAATTCCTTCTACCCTTCAATGTCCCGATTAAATACAAGGCATGGATCTCGTGCCAAGCCTATCTAATTTAATGATATGCTTTCCTATTCACTATGCCTAGTTCCGATTAATGCAAATTAGAAACTTCTTTCTAATTCCATTCACTCTGTCCAGAGATTCCTGAACTAGCATAAATGGAATAGCATATGACATTCTCTTCCTTCACTAGAAGGGGCATATCCTTAATTGATCATTCACTATCTTCGTGTACAAATTCTTATACCCAGAAAAGCACTTATTATTGTCCCTCGAGACTAAGAGCTAAACCAAAGTATAGTTCAGTGTGCACAAGATGACTATGATAATCTCAAGTCTAAGGACACTTGTACAACCATCACTATATGAACAACTACTGACACATGAGTGAACTTCATTAATTGTTAAACTATTCGAGTCATGTTCAGTGAACCTATTCTATAATAAGCACCCACATACTAGCTATAGTGTCACCACACAAATGCCCATGAGAACATACATCCTTCATAATGAAGCAAGTATAGTATGTACCGATCTTTGCGGATTAATTAACTACCAATAATTATCCTACGACTAGGAACTATTTAAGTTTAGAGTTATCATCTTTAAGGCCTTAGTATTATGATCTCATCATAATCCATAAAAGCTTTACTCTAAACAATGGATCATCTAATTTAAACACTTTAAATAGATTAAGCCTGTAATAAAACACATAACTATTTTATTAATTTAAACAAACTTGAATTAGATTGAACAAAAAGTCTCCTAACTCATCATCCATGATTGGATTTAGGACACACACATTTCAATCTCCCACTTGTACTAAAACAAATCACCTTGATATCTCATACACAAATTCTCCTACTAGAGAACAAAGCGATTTACAAATAACAGTTTAGTAAATGGTCTTTACTATGTTGTTATGGGTATTTAGTCAATCTTGACTTAAACATCTCTACTTTCAAAGATCTCACATATCATATGAAAGTGTCGCAACTTGGATCTTGAATCCCTGACTAGACCTTGGTTCCATGACATGTGCTACTACCCTATGTTGTACCGACACAACAATATAAATCTTATGCTAGGAACCATGTCTAACCAGCGAAAACAAGTTTTGCTATCCAAATAACCTCCTTTACAGCTTCACTTCTAACTATATACATATAGTGCTTCCACTACGGAATCAGTTATCTTAAACTGCTTGGAATTCTTCCAACAAACCGCTCATCCATTCAGAATTAACACTTATTTTGACATGGATCTTCTGTCACTTTTGTCCTAAGAAAATCATAGTGTTTATAACGCTCAATTTTCATTTTGGACCCACCATAATCAAGAAAGATGTCCTTAACTCTTCTAAAGTATTTAAGGACGTTCTTCCTGCTTACTATCGTGCTTCTCAAGGATTAGACTATTGTTCGCTTATCTCGCCCAGTGAGTTAACGATCATCAAGTCTTGTACACCACATCCCCTAGATGATAGATCCTTTTGCCAAAGCATAAGATATCTTACTCATACTTCCTTTCTCCTCAGATGTCATCGAAAGACACTATCTTGGAGAAAGTAACTCCGTGACTTGACAATTCAAGTCATTTCTTGGAGTTTATTTATGCTAAACATTTTAGCATATAATTGATGTACACATTTTGGGTTTAGCCCAACACTTGGTTTAATCTATCCTATAGATTTTCATTCCTATTTCATAGGAAGCCATTCCCAAGTCCTTTATAGAGAATATGCTAGATAGTCATACTTTGACTAATTTTAGCGTCGATACATCCTTCCTTATCAGAAGTATGTCATCCACATACATTATTAGGAATGTCATCACGCTCCCACTAACCTTCTTGTAGATCCATGATCCATCATTGTCTTTGATAAAATCAAACTATTTGATTGTCTCATCAAAATAGATGTTTGATCATTGAGAAGCTTGTTTCAATCCATAAATGGATTGTCGTGGCTATTAGACCATATATTTATTACTCTTAGCAACAAATCCCTTTAACTGTGTCAACTATACATCCTCTTCAAGTCTCATATCGAGGAAGGTCGACCGTTCGACCATTATCAGATAATATAGTCATTATTAGTCGTAATCGCAAACAAAACCGAATAGACTTGAGCACTGGTTCTTGTGAAATTTTTCATCAAAAGTCAATCACTTTGCTTTGATTGAATCCTTTCACAATAAGTAAGCATTTATAGGTCTTTACCCAGCGAATCACTCTAATCTCCCTTTTATAGACTCACTTGTACCCCTCTGGTTTTAACACCTTTAGGCCCTTAACTATAGTCCATACTTGGTTGATGTACATGGAATCTATATTGGATTTCATGGCACTATGCCATTTCTTCGAGTCATAACTCATAGCTTCAGTATAGGTCATAAAGTCATTATCATATAATTGACACTTCTCTATCATTCTTAATGACGAGGCAGTCAACTTCTCAGGTTGGCTATTAAATATCAAGACTTATACTTAAGCTGACCTACAAAAGATTATCTTGTCTGAAAATGTTCTTCCTATAGAACCTTTGTAATTTGTGGTGTTTGAACTTAGTTAAGTTCAACCTTCCTCCCACTGAACCCTACTAAAATGAACAATTCCTCTAAGCAGGCAGTATGTCATACACACTATATTCAGTAGAATATTCAACTGACATCCTTGACTATAATTAGGATATCTCACAAACTTACATTTTGGATCTACCATCTAGCTTATCAAATTAAACATTGTTAGGTCCTGATAAGTTAGGGGGGGGTGAATACAAACGGTACCGTTTTCTTGGATTTATTTGGTTTATGACATTATAATCCAAGGAAAAATTATTGCGGAATTAAATGAAACAAAATTCAAGTTAAATACCTTATATATAATAAGCGTAAGAGATATTATCAAAATTTTGGTCCGGTCCTTGACCACCAAGTTAATCAGGATCGTTAGACCTTAAATAAATAGATGAGAGCTATTAGATCTAATATTAAAAAGTGTATTTGATTTATAGTAGGATTATATTTAATACTAAAAAGTGTATTTTGATAATTTAAACCAAATATAAATAGGTTTTCTATATTGAATAGAATTCTCCAAGTAAAAATTCATAGCTCTCTTTTATATTCCATTTATGGGTAGCTTCAGTTAGAAAAAAATTGTTAAACCATCATTAAATTAAAGATAATTTCGCAAGGTTCGTGTGAGATGTAAAATCGTCGAAATCCGATTTTTAAAACTCAAGATAAACCCTAAATAGTAAAGTGAGTATCTAAATTATAATAATTATTTTATTATTATATTAAAACCACTTTAATTATTTTATTATATTTTTTTAAATTTAGAAATTCTATATTTACTTTAATAAAATATTAAAGTGAATCTAATAAAAATTCAAATCAGTAAAGAATATAATAAATTTGAATAAAATTTTCTAAAATCATACATTGTTATTTTCCTTTAATAATTTTTAGATAATAACTAATCAAATATTTTTTATTATTAAATAATAAATTATCCGCTAATGGTGGGAAAAATAATTTCGATGAGAACGCAACTACTAAAAAGGAGACCTAATTTTATTGTTAGTAATATTATATTTAAATACAAAAAAATGAATTTTAACATTTTTAAACTCATGTACTAAAAAGAGACCTAATTTGTTTAACGAATATAAATAGTAAATCGATACTATCTTGTAATAACGAAACATTAAAAGTTTGGTTGGTCGGTCACTACTTAGTGATTTACTTAAACACCCTTACTTATTTTTGAAAAAGTATTATTAAATAATATTATTATTTTCAACCAATTACCTTTTCAGCTAAAATACATTACTTTTTTATTTTTTATTTTTCTAACAAAATCACCTCTTTTTCTAAAAAAATCACGGGCAATTACCTTTTTCAACCAAAACATGTTACATTTCCTATTTTTTCTTACTAAAATACCTCATTTTTCAAAAATAACACGAACAATTTCTTACTTATTTATTTTAAAATCTATTTTAATACTTTTAATACGGGCAATTACCTTTTTCAACTCAAACATGTTACTTTTTCTATTTTTCTTTACTAAAACCCCTCATTTTCTAAAAATATCACCGACAAACCGTTACTTATTTATTTTAAAACCTATTTTAATACTTTTAATTATTTAAAAAAGTTTAACACGCATACTTATTTTTTTAATAAATATAATTAATAAAATATTAAAACGTAAATAATAAAAATAACAATTATTAAAAAAAATTTGTGTATCGCACGAGTTTTAAGCTAGTATATATAAATAGATTAATTCAATGGTAGTATAGGACATTGGTGCTAAATTTACGTATATATATTTGAATTTAATACTAAAATATTTAACTTATTCAACTTAACAATTAACTCCTTATCTATACTATTATATTAAAGACGAAACATTAAAAGTTTTTGTAGTCCGTTGGTAGTCGGTTTGTAGTCTGGTCCTCCATAGTTTGGTAATTCAATCTCCAACCGTTAGATCTTTTAAATTAAATTAATGAGAGCCATTGAATATAATACTAAATATTTTTTGGTATGTTGTGATTTTACTTAATTGCCCTTACTTAATTGTACTTCGTTTTTTTACTTAATTACCTTACTTATTTATAAAAAATATTATTAAATAATAATATTACCTATTTATAACCAATTACCTTTTACACCTAAAATATATTTCTTTTTTTATTTCTTCTGAAAAATCCCTTACTTTTTCAAAAATATCACGGGCAATTACCTTTTTAACTAAAACATGTAAGTTTTTTATTTTTGATTACTAAAACCTCTCTTTTTCCAAAAATATTACAGACAGTTTCATTTATTAAAATAAAATAATAATATAATAATTATTCTTTTTTATATTTTCTAACTAAAATTTTTACTTTTCTATTTTTTCTAACTAAAACCTCTCATTTTCCAAAAATATCACGGGCAGTTCTTTTTAATGAAATAAAATAATAATATTTATAAATACTAATAACTAACCGATTAGCTTTTTTTTCCCAAAGTGTATATTCTTTTTTATATTTTCTAACTAAAATTTTTCCTAAGTAAAATCTCACATTTTTCAAAAATATCACATGCAATTTCATTTAGTAACATAAAATAGTAATATTATAAATACTAATAATTAAGCGATTAACTTTGTTAGCCAAAGTGTATATTCTTTTTTATATTTTCAACTAAAATTTCTCATTTTCTAAAATTATCGCAGACGATATCTATCTATACTATACTATTATATAATAGCCAAAACATTGAAAGTTTTGATTTCAATTTTCGGTAATTTATTATATTTAATCTATCTATATGTACTATTATATAATAGCCGAAACATTGAAAGTTTTGATTTTCGATTTTCTCACATATATAACATAACTACAAACTCTTTTAATTATACTTTACTTAGAATTCAAAAACACGACCATTTTTTAGAAAATATTTATATTGATATGTATTACAACAAAATATATTGATAATTTTGACGGTTATCTTTAGTGACATGCTTACTAAGCTAATAAACTATTATAAAATCTATAAAAAAAAAAATTAGATTTAAAGTATTAAAGTAGTACTTTTAATTCTTTTAAAAAGATAGCATTTTCAGAAGTATTAAAATCTCAAAAAATTTAAAAGTAAATTTGAAAATTAATATTAAAGTCGTCCGTGCGTTGCACGGGTTATATGCTTGTATATAATAAGCGTAAGGGAGATCTTATCCAAAACTTTGGTTGATCCATGTACTACCAAAAGTATATGATCCGTTGGATTATTAAACTATAAATCTTCAAATCAATTAGGACCGTCAGATATAATATTAAAAATTATATTTGATTATTAATAGGATAATATTTAAATACTAAAAGATGTATTTTGATAATTTAAACCAATTATAAATAGGTTTTCTATATTGAATAGAAATCTTCATGTAAAAATTCGTAATTATCTTTTCTCTTTAGTTTATGGATAGTTCCAGTTAGATAATAATTATTAAACCATATTTAAATTAAAGATAATTTTGTAAGCTTCGCGTGGGCTGTAAAATCGTTAAAATCTGTTGTCTAAAACTCAAGATAGAGCCCAAACAGTAAAGTTATTATCTAAATTTTAATAAATATATTTTTATTATTGTAGCATCAATTTAATTTTTTTTCCTAATTCTTTTAAATTTATAAATTATATGTTTATTTCAATAAAATATTAAAACCAATTTAAGAAAAAATTAAAATCGATCGTCCGTGTACGATTACGACCAAATTAATAATTATAGTTAGATCTTAAATAGATCGATGAGAATTGTTAGATATACTATTAAAAAGTGTATCTGGTTAATAATAGAATTATATTTAAATACTAAAAATGTATTTTGATAATTTAAAATTTTTCTATGTAAAAATTCTTAAATATATTTTCTCTTGAATTTATGTATAATTCCAGTTAGATAATAATTATTAAACCAAATATCAAGATAACAATTCATATCGATTACAATGATACACATGGACCCTACGTGGAGAACTCATGTACATGAATAAATTTAAACACTTTTTTTGTGAAGGAACATAACAATTTGATTAATCCAAATTATAAATATATTATTTTACATATAACAAACATAAAATGATAATATCAAAATATTATTAAAATATTGAGGGTTTCATATTCATAAACGATAATTTTGAATATAATACTTATATTAAAATGTGTATTTGATTAAAGGTAGGATTATATTTAAATACTAAGAAGTGTGCTTTGATAATTTAAACCAATTATGAATTGATTTTCAATATTGAATTGGATTCTTTATGTAAAACTTCTTAACCATCTTTTATTTTCAGTTTATTTATTTTATGAGTAGGTCAACTGGTCAAGTTATATAATAATTATTAAACCATCATTAAATTAAAGATAATTTCGTTAGTTTCGCATGTGTTGTAAAATCGTCAAAATTCAATTTCTAAAACTCAGGATATAACCCAAATAGTAAAGTGTGTATCTAAATTTTAATAAATATTTTTTTATTATTGTAGCACCAATTTATTTATTTTTCCACTAATTCTTTTAAATATAGAGAAATTTTATGTTTCTTTCAAAAAAGTATCAAAATTAATTAAGAATAAATTCAAATCGATAAAGAATATAATAATATGAGAATAAAATTTTATATAATCATAACATAGTTTTTATTCTGTTTAATAATTTTTAAGTAATAATGTATTTTAAAATTTTATATACACTGTAAATAAAACCGAAACATTAAAAGTAAAAGCAATTAGTAAGATACTTATATCAGTATATACTTGATATCCTTATTATATTAAATCCTTATATATAATAATCATAATATGGATCTTATCCAAAATTTTGGTCGTAGATAACCAAATTAATAAGGACCATTAGATCTTAACTAGATAAATGAAAATCGTTAGATCAAATATTTAAAAAGTGTATTTTATTAATAATAGAATTATATTTAAATTCTAAAAGGTGTATTTTGATAATTTAAACCAAATATACCAAATATAAATAAGTTTTCTATATTGAATAGAATTCTCCATGTAAAAAATTCGTGACTTTCTTTTCTCTTTCATGGATAATTCCGGTTAGATAAAAATTGTTAAACCATCTTTTAATTAAATATAATTTAGTTATCTTCATGTGGGGTATAAAATTGTCAAAATCTGATTTTTAAAACACAAGATAAAGCCCAAATTAGTAAAGTGAATATTTAAATTCTAATAATAATTATTATGTCATCATTATTTTAATACCAATTTAATTACTTTTTTCTAACTATTTTAAATTTAGAAATCTATGTTCAAAAATTAAAATCAATCTAAGAAAAATTCAAATCAACAACAAATATAATAATACGAGGATAAAATTTTATAAAATTGTGCATATTTTTAATAATATTATATTAAGTTTTAGATAATAACTAATCAAATATTATTTATTATTAAATAATACATTATAAGTAAATGGTGATTTTGTTTTATAAGAACTCATAGATACCTAATTTCATTGTTAGCAGGACTATATTCATATTAAAAAAAAAACCGTATTTTGAAATTTTAGACTCGAGGCCAAACTTTTTTAACATATATACATTGTAAATTATTAAATTCGAAACTTTAAAAGTTTCTTAATCAATTAGTATAGTACTTTTCTGAAAAATCGTACTTTACAAAAAATATTATCAAATAACCTATGTCTGCAAGAAAAAAAATGAAAAAATTCTTTATTTAAAAAAAAAACCTATATAATTTTTAACTATAATTTTTTTGGCTAAATCTTTTTTAACAATAATTTAATCATGTAAACTAATAACTTTTAAATATTAAAATATTCATAAATAAATATAATTATAAATATTTAAAAAACAATCGTGTGTTGCATGGATAATAAAAATATAATTATAAACAGAATAATTATAAATAAAATTTAAGTAACCGTGCATCGCACGGGTAGTATTTATAAAATTTACAAAATTTAACAAACCGCGTCTGGTTAAACGAAGCTAAATCAATTTTAAATTTAGAAAAAATTTAGTTGAGTTTGTTTATTTGTTGGACTCAAGTCCAGGGGGACAATCAAGAAAAAATCTGAGCCCCTAGATACTTAAATCCGCTTAAGTCTGAAGTGTGAACCCAAATCTAGGAACAACCATAGATATTCAACGAAAACACAAACCCCAATCCGAATATCCCATCTGGCAGCAGCTAAAACTGCACTAAAAGAAAGGAGAAATGAAGGCCTTTAAAAACTAACCCAAGTCCACACTCCGCCCAATATTCATAGACCAAGCTTAACAAAACCCAGAACTCAGCCCAACAAGTCAGCAGTTCAAATCCTTCAAGATTTATTGTAAATTGTTTACATAAATGGAGCTACAGATGGCCATAAGGGATCTTTATATCAAGATGTCTGCATAGCTGCACAGTTCTATTGGATGCGTATAAAATTTTCAAAATAATCCATAAATTATATAATTATTAAAATTATAAATTATATACTTGTTAAATTTACAAACTCACCTGTCTTCTGCCGGTCAAATAAACTTTAATAATTTCACCGTCGGTCATTCATTGAGCTGGGGGCAACTCCACCTACCAATGCAACATAATCCCATTTTTTTGACTAAACATTTAATATTTTTATCCTAAAATAAATATTTAAAATTCCTGTATGTTGAGCTTTCCCTTTCCCACTTTCTTTTCTTTCGTCCTTGCCACTAATAATCTCTTTCTGTCTGAATCAGTCTGATCACTAAAAAGCAGTAACAAATATGCTCCGAAACCATATATAAATAATTAAACATACAAATAGAAAGACACGCCTGCCACCTTTAGTTGTATTACCTGAGATAAAAATAACAGAGTCGGTAAATGGTAAAAGGAGTATTAGCAAGTGTTGTGATGAAAATCTGGTATTTCACAACGAGAGAATCTTGTTGGAATATTTGAATAATTGTCCTTATTTTTCGGACAGAGCTTCAGGTTCGCAGTCGGGCAGCTGAAGCTTATTGCCGGAATATTGAGATAGAATAATGTTTATGGGCTGAATTGACAAAACTACCGGTTGAAGTGGGCAAAGTAAGTCCTACTCGGCCAGCAAACTCACCGGAAAATGTATCACTTAGAGTACACGTGCCTTAAGTGTGTAGAAAGTGAAAAAACCGAATCCTTTAGTCAAGTGCCTACATATAGGAATCAAGCCCCATGTAGTTCTATTAGGTTAAACCTCTCATTTCTTGTCAATTAAGCCATCTCGAGATAATCCATCCCAGAGTTTTGACTTATCCAAACACCTTCTGCTGAGCTTCCGAGTATTCTTACCCAAATCCACCTCTAGAAACCCTAAATCCTATATTTAATCGATAATTATCTGAATATATTGACATAAATCCATTTATGTCGTAATTATCCAATTCCTGGTGGTTTATAGGTGATAAACGTCTTTATTTTAGGGATAACTACGTATTCCTAGAAAATAGGAAGTATAATTACCATCCAACTCCACTTCTGTCCAAAAGAGGTGTAGACAACTCTGAACCTGCACCTCAGCCTATCCTGAACCCGTTCCTCAGCACTCTGAGCCTGCACCTTGGCTTACCCCGAACCTAGGTACTATGAAGCTGTATCTTCATCCATATAAACCTTACCATGTCCATCCAAATTGGGCCTATATTCCATGTGGGCCTTAAATTGAGCCCATGTGAGATTTTGGGCACAACAACTACCCCCCGGTTCCTTGCAGTATTGAATACAAAAGGAACCTGATCCTCATACGCATCAGCTCATTTCGACATAAACCTTCATTCACAGATATATCTTTCGATTATGAACTCTGGTTCTCAGATGAGCAATCTCCTTACTAAAAGCAAAAGATTCAAGTTATTAAAACTCTTACATTTCTTTGAACACCAATGCATGTTCATTAGAACCACCTGCGAACCTGTAGCTGAAATCCTAAAACCATAACATGTCAAATAAGTATGTTACCTTTTTCTCCCGAAAATCTCGGTCAGTTTGAACCCGGACAGGAGAAAACCACGCACACATCCCTAAATTCAAAATATTATCTAAATAGAATTCCAATAAATATATAACTTAAAACCTCTTCCACTTCTTTTTGGGGTAAGAGCCATCAATTTTGTTTATCCAATCAGATGGCGCCACGTGTCCTGGCTGTTCCCTATCCCTATAGGTACTTAAACACACATGTTAGGCTCAAGGCATGTCTGAATACCACTATTAACAAGCCTACATAGTGTGACTATGTCACACTACATGACCTAGTGATTTCTATCACTGAGATATAGTATAGGTCTCTACTGTACTTGTCTTGTTTTCATGTACTTAGCTTTATCTTGTATGCTCAGAGTTATAATGAGCTTAGTAAGTTTATTGCAATCTAGAATGTACATAGGCCATGGAATAATTATCCTGGTAGAAGTTTAGAAATGTCCATGTAGCAGGATGGAGATGAATGAGGCCCTGAAGAAATAAGTTGCAGAAATTTATCTAAGTCCCTATACCGTGAAGTCAAAATAAAGCTATGTCGTGAAGTCCTCAAAATCCATGTCGTGAAGTACTGAGATCGCATAGTCCTAAATGAACTATGTCGTGAAGTCTTCAAGGCTCATATCGTGAAGTGTTGATACAGCACCGTCAAAATGTACTAGATCGTGAAGTCCTCAAAAAGCCTAGATCGCGAAGTCCTCAAAAAGGGCTATGTTGCGAAGTCCCCAAAAAGGCTAGATCGCAAAGTCCTCAAAAAGGCTATGTCGCGAAGTCTTCAAAGGATATATCGTGAAGTCAGGAACATACTGGAGTTCACGATATCAACACTTAGACGTTTACAGCAAGACAAATGAAGGTACAAACTCAAAGTCAATGGAAACAAACACTGAAGCATCTGTGTTGGTCAGGTGGTCCAAAGACAGATGGAAAATCTACAGCAAAACTTGGAGAGAAAGAAGAAAGACAAACATCTTCAGATAAAGGAAAGGACTACAGAAAGCAAGTGGTCCTCCCTGACACATCCAACCTTTTATGGAACGACAAAATAGAGTTGCAGTAAGGGTAGTTGTGTAATTATGTTTGTGCACTAGTTTTGTATAGGTCATTATATATTGTGCACACCCAACTGTTAGCTGCAAGAGAGTAACACATAGATATATTCAAGCACTCTTTTCTCTGTAAGAAAAATAAGAAAACACTGTTCTTGTTTTAGAAGCCAGAATTTCACTTGTGAAATTTTGGAAGATGTAGTATTTAATTTACTTAATACAAAGTAGATTAAAGTGATTGTGTGTGTTCTGTTTATTTTAATTCCGCATTTTCATACAACACAATCTCTCACAGCTTATTAGTTTTCAAGAAAAAGAAAAATATCAAAACTATCCATTCACCCCCCTCTGTCTAGTTTCTTAGTGATATTCATTTCTAACAAGTGGTATCAGAGCAGGCTGTTGACATACAAACAGGAAAATATCAAGAATGAGTTCACAGAAATTAAGCAGTATCAAGATTCCTCCCTTCAACAAGGAACACTACAATCTATGGAAGAAGAAGAAGTTGCTTTTCATCAAAGCTTCAAACCCCATGTACTTAGACATCCTAAAACATGGTCCCTTCACTCCAATGATAGAGATTGCAGAAACAACTGTTGGTACTGAGATAATACCAGCTAGATATGAGCCTAAAGACCCTTCTAAATACACTGATCCTGAAAAGGAGAAAATAGCACTAGATGGACATCTTCAACTCATTATTTGTGAGTCAATGGATTTCAACATGTATGGCACCGTTGCTCATTGCAGTAGTGCAAAGAAGATGTGGGATCTCATAGAAGTGCTATATGAAGGAACTCCAGAAGTGAGAAAGAACACGAAGCAGATTCCGGTCTCCTAGTATGAAGCTTTCATGGCTCAGCCAAAGGAGGGAATCACAGAAGTGTTTGAAAGGTTCAACAAGCTGATAAATGAGCTTAAACTCTATGATAAACACTATGAAACAGAAGAGCTCAACATGAAGTTCTTACTGACTCTACCAGATCATTTGGAACCAAGAATCTCTTCCCTCAAGGAAAGAGATCTAACCAAAATTGGTTTTGATGTGTTGTATGGTGTTTTAAAAACATATGAACTAGAGTTGTTTCAAAAGAGATCCATTCAAGCAAAGCAAGGACTGATGGCCAACACTTCTTGTGCCCTTAGTGATGACAACTTAGGTCAAAGAATGGAATCTTTGAAAGTCAATCAAGTCAAGATTGAAGAGCTAGAAGTTGAAGACACTGGAGATGAGTCACAAGTCATCTATGATTTGCCTGAGGAAGATGAGTTCTACAACATAGATGAATTGGATAAGATGGAGAACAAATCTTTTGCCTATATGGCTAGGAGATATCCTAACATTAGGTTCAAAAGGAAGCAGCCATTTAAGTCCAAGTTTGTTAGGTCCTGATAAGTTTGTAGAAGGGGGGTTGAATACAAACTATACCGTTTTATCGAATTTGTTCTTTAAATGATTTAACTGTTTAGGAACAAATTGATGCGGAATAAAATGAAACAAGATTCAAGTTAAATAAAACTATATTAAACTTGAAGGGTGTTACAAATGGTACTGAATACAAGATTGAATCTCAAATAAATTAAAACAAATCTAGAATAAATTCGACATGAATTTATCTATTTTTGTAATAAAATGATTTAACAATATTTGATAATTTGAGATTCGTTCTAGGGATAAAAATCCGCTAGATAGTCAAAGCAATACAAGTAATCAACTTCTAGTGGTTTGGATTTAACAATACAAACTAGAATTAATTTCTTGAGAGGAAATAAGATTTAAAGCTTCTGTGTTCTTGAGTAAATGCTTCTGTGTTCTTCAGTTTTTGTTCAACTGCCTTTTACTTTCTATTCTGTCTGGCCATTAATACAAATCAATTAAGCCGTGTATGACCTCCCACAGAACTCGGTAGAACCTGTTAAGATCACTATGACCTGCCAACACAATTTCTAAATTTCGGTATGACCAAAAAAGAAGATTGTATGACCTTGAGAAAGTACTTGGTATGACCTAAGAAATGATTTAATATGACCTAATAAATAATTCAGTAGAACCTTGAAATAGGTCATACCGAATTATCCATTAAGGTCATACCGAGTTTCTAGAATAAATAAAACAGGTCATACTAGTTATTTCCAGAAAATCCTTTTAATTTAATTAGTTAGATTAAATTATAGATTAAATTAATTCTTTTAAATAGAATTAAGTTAATAAATAATTTAAACTACTAACCTAATTAATTTAATAAATAAATTAATTCTGATGGAATTAATTTATTAATTAAATCAAATTAATAAATCAAATAAGATATCTTTAAAACCTAGCATTCCTCCCTCTTCTGAAAACCACTGAATATAGATGATTGAATTCCACTGATTGATGTCGTCATTCGATGCACTGTCTGGTTTCATGAATAACTGACTTCAATGATAATTCTTCATCTTTAAAACATTTAAAGCTGTGGCTTCTTTCCTCTAGCTTTGACAAAACTCTGTATCCTGTACTTCTTCCGTCACCATCTGGAAATCTCTGTCACTGTTGTAAATCCACTAACTTGAATACTTCACTGAGGCTTGAACAATAAATTGAACTTCTTTCAATGTAGAATAACTTCAAGTCTGTAGATGACTTTAATTCTCCATTCTCTTGACAGATAAAACTATCTGAGATTCCTGTGACATATTAACTTATTATTTACTTATTACACTCTTGTTTAAATTAAGTTATTTCCTCGGAATATTAACAGGCCTAAACATATGCCTTTCAATCTCCCCCTATTTGTTTGTTAGAGAATAACAATCAAATACCTAGAGGATAACTCAACTAACTTAAACAAGAAATAGAAATGACTTTTAAGAGCCAAGTAAATAACAAGAAAAGTTCTGGTTTATATATAACATTTCCAGATTCAAACAGTAAAGATAAATACAAGATAGATGTTCCTCTAGACTGAACATGTGTTTACATTTATCCTATCTTGAAATACCTAAGCTCTATACAAATAACATTTACAGACTAGAGCTTCTTCAAATTTCAGACTCCATCATCTCTCCTTCTTCAAGTGCTTCAAGCAAATCCTTGTCCAGAATACGATCAGATTCAGAAGTAATACCACTAGGTCTGACAGGTTGAGCTGTGACTTTCTTCAGCCTATTCTTCATTTGATGATATCTCTTGATATTGGCAATGCAATAGTCTTGAATCAAATCAGCAACTTCTGTCTTCTCTTGTGTAGCAAACCCTGTTGTCCTCAACATATTCTCCATATAGACAAGATGCCTGGCAGGATAATCTTTCAAAGAGATGGGGTCCATACCACAAGTTTGAAGTGCCCTTCCTTTATAAAATTTAACTTCATATGGCACATCCACAACTTGAGGACTAGCCTTCATTGCAAAGTCTCTTAACTGATCATGCAACAGCTCAGCTAATGGAGAAGTTCTTTTTATCTTGCACATGAAGACCCATAGTTCAGAGAGAGTTCTGCTTTCCAGAAGATTGAGAGACACCAAGAAGGTTCCCTCATTGTGAGTGTAAACATAGATCTTTAACTCCTCTCTAACTCTGTCATATCCAGTTGTGATCCTTGAAATCTCTGCATGAAGAGCTTTCATATATACTGTGTTGTCTGGATTGACCTGTCTGTACCTTTCCAACATCCCAAGAAACTTTGCATCATTATTAATTCCTTCTTGATGTGCAAACATTTCTCTTGCCTTGTCCCATTCCACTCCTTGCTTGAGCCTTACATACAATTTTCTATCACTGGCCTTCAGATTGTGAAGCCTTTGCTTTTCTTGTTGCTCAGCTTTTTGAATGACAAGATGCTTGGAAATGATGTCAGATACCTTTGCATTTTCCTCCTCTCTCCTCTTCAAATCAGCCTTTTGTCTCACCAACTCAGCTTCAAAGGCAGGATCCACTACAGGTTCATCTTCCCAGTCAGCATAGTCAGCCTCTCCTTCAACTTCTACCTCACCAAAGATATCTTCAGGGGCTTCAGATTCAACATCATCAAATACTCCCTCTTCATCTTGATAGTAGTCAGCATCAGAAAAAGTTAACTTCTGCTTCCCTTTATCCTTTGCAGAACCAGAACCTCCAGCTTCTCCTCCTTGAGCTTCTCCTCCTTGTAACTCCTTCTCCTTATTCTCCCCCTTAGTTGAGGAATCCTCTAAAGATTTAACTTTATCAGTTTTAGGATCCTCCTCTTTACCTTCTCTTTCTCTTTCACCATCCCTGTCACCATTGCCCCCTTCATCATCATCATCCTCAAAGAATTTCTTCTGTTCAGCATTGGGTTGATGTGAGACCTTGATCATATTATACAGATGTTTCATGCCCTCGTTCAGATGTTGCATCCCTCCTTCAATCTTGGTAAACCTCTCATCATTGTACCACTGATGTTCATCAACAGTCTCCTGAATTGAGTCTACCCTGGTTGAAATATTAGGAATCTGCTTGACAGCCTCCCTGATCTCAGCATTAGAAACCAGAAGCTCTGACATATCTGAAGCCATTAACACCTGTGACTCTTGAACAGCATTCAGCTTTGGGACCAATGTGACCTTGACTCCTTGTAACTCATCTCTAATATGACCCAGCTGATTAGTGACAGAGGTGGAAGAAGAAGACTGGTCAACCACTTGTGCTTTGAGAATTTCCTTTTCAGCCTGGGTCTCTTGAAGTTGTTTCTGTAAACCAGCTATTTGAGCCAATAATGAAGCAGTGTATGTGTCATTGTGTGCACTCATCTCAATTTCTCTCGATGGTGTTTCACTCACCTCACGTGCTTGTGTATCGCTCTGTGTTTGTCTCTCAGAACTAACCACTAGCTGTTTATCCATGGTTGGAGTTGAAGTACCTGCAGAAAAAATCACCATAGCCCCTTCTTGAGAGGTCACTGGTGGTGCAATGGGAGTTCGCGAATCCCAATCCATGGTAAAGTCCAAAAATTCATCAGAAATTGAAAACTGAATTGCTTCAGATATAGACTTACCATGTTGCCCTTCACTTTCTCCAGTTGAAACTGCGAGTGAAGAATCCCTTAGGGGAGCCAGAGATGTTCCCTCTGGGAGGGGAGAAAATGATTCTATTATTGGGGGCGAAGAACCAGATTTTCCCTCTGAAGCCTGTGAAGGCTCTTCTACCGTGACAATGGTAGGCACTGTTTCACCAATCACTCCTATGTGCTCTCCTCTCAGAGTGTCCTGTGCAAGAGTCTCTACTAATGTTTCAGAAGTGTTTTCTCCCATTGTGAGTAATGGGAGAGTGCTTGACTCTGTACAGAATGCCATGGCCTGATGGCGAATTTCAATAGATTCATCCTGTTGAGAGGATGTCTCTAGATACAGTTCATTGGCCATTTCAAAGTCCATATCCTATTGAGAGGATACAGATGGGCTGACAGATGCCTCAGTATATATTGAATTTCTTTAGAGAAGGCAGAGCTGTGGGATCACTCACTGTTTCAATCAAAATACTTCTTTATTTAACAGGTGATTTCTGTTCAGGCTGAGAGTTCAAGAAGGTTGTAGACTCATTGTTTGGCTCTAAGACCTGGGATAGAGATTGTGGATCTACATTGCCTTGGTCAACCTTACCAACCACTTGGGTTCAGCAACAGTAAAAGAAGTTAATTGAGAGATAGAAAGTAATACCTGAATTGGATTTGGCACTGAATTTCCAGCTAAGCAAGAGCTAGATCAGAAATAATATATATAATATATTTACACAAACATCTAAGTCAAATAGAAAATAAAAGATAATAAATAATAATAATAAAAATAATATAAAATAATATATTCAAACTAAAATAATATATACATAAGAAAAAAATATTTACAGGACACTATTTACAAGCAACTACGAATATTTTAAAATAAAAGATTTTCAATAAAAATAGATTTCTCTACAATTTTAACTTGTAAAATTTGAGAAAAATATTTTTAGAGAAAATAAATCATTTTAACTTACTCAAACAAAAGCTAAGCAGTTTACAGCATAAAAATAATATAAACTTGCAGAAATATTTAAACAACAATATTTACAATCTGAAACTAACTTAAATGATTCTAAAATAAATAAATTTTCAATAAAAATAAATTTCTCCATTTTAAAAAAAATGAGAAAAATATTTTTAAAGAAAATAAATTATTCAGAATATTTAAATTAACAAGCTTTACTCTAAACAAGAATTGGCAAAATATATCATTCAATATCAGCAAAAAGAAAATGACTTTTTGAAAGAACAAACATGACATAGATATTGTTAATCACTAAGACTGTTTAACATACCCAATTTACCAACTAACTTGATAAATGTGGATTCATCAACAGATTTAGTGAATATATCTGCAGTCTGTTCTTCTGTGGGTACAAAGTGTAACTCCACAGTTCCATTCATGACATGCTCTCTGATAAAATGATACCTGATATCAATGTGCTTCGTTCTCGAGTGCTGCACAGGGTTGTTGGAGATTGCTATGGCACTTGTATTATCACACAAAATAGGAATTTTGTCTAATTCAAAGCCATAGTCCTTTAATTGATTCCTTATCCATAAGATCTGAGCACAACAGCTTCCAGCAGCAATATATTCAGCTTCTGCTGTTGAATTGGAAACTGTTTGCTGTTTCTTGCTATACCAGGAAATCAACCTACCACCTAGGAATTGACAACTCCCAGAGGTACTTTTTCTATCCACAACACTACCTGCATAATCAGAATCTGTATATCCAACAAGATTAAAACCAGAATCTTTAGGGTACCAGATACCTAGATTAGGTGTACCCTTAAGATATCTCAAGATTCTTTTAACAGCAACGAGATGTACATCTCTAGGGTCCGCTTGGAACCTTGCACACAAGCATGTAGCATACATAATATCTGGTCTACTAGCAGTAAGATAGAGTAAGGAGCCAATCATACCTCTGTAGCTTGTGACATCTACCTTGATAGATTTGTCAGAAGCTCCAAGTTTGATGGCTGTTGAAGATGGAGTCCTTGCTGATGCTGAATCCTCCATGTGATACTTCTTGAGGAGTTCTTTGAGATACTTAGATTGACAAATAAATATACCATTTGACCTTTGACTTACTTGCAATCCAAGAAAGAACTTCAGCTCACCCATCATACTCATTTCAAACTTACTCTGCATAAGCTCAGCAAATCTCTTACAGAGATTATCATTAGTAGACCCAAATATGATGTCATCCACATAGACTTGGACTAATATCATATCACTTTTGTGTTTCTTTGAAAAAAGAGTTTTGTCTATGATACCTCTAACAAAACCATTTTCTAAAAGAAAACCAGAGAGAGTGTCATACCATTTTCTTGGGGCTTGTTTGAGACCATAGATAGCCTTGAAGAGAAAGTACACAAAGTCCAGCAGCTCCTGATTTTCAAAGCCAGGGGGCTGTTCCACATACACTTCTTCATCAAGTTCACCATTCAGGAATGCACTCTTAACATCCATTTGATAGACTTTAAAATTGGAATAAGCAGCAAATGCTAAGAACATCCTGATGGCCTCAAGTCTAGCCACTGGAGCATAGGTTTCATCATAGTCAATGCCTTCAGCTTGAGAATACCCTTGTGCAACCAGTCTTGCCTTGTTCCTTGTAACAATGCCATCCTCATCTAGCTTGTTCCTGATTACCCATCTAGTACCAACTACTTTCTTGTTCTTTGGCCTGGGTACCAGCTTCCAGACTTGCTGTTGTTCAAACTGATTGAGTTCATCTTGCATAGCAATCACCCAATCTGGATCAGTCAGTGCTTCCTCAGTTTTCTTTGGCTCCATTTTAGATAGAAATGCTGAGAAAAGACATTCATTCTGAGAAGCACTTCTAGTTTTAACTCCAACATCTGGATCACCAATGATCAGCTCAAAAGGATGAGCTCTATTCCAAACAGTCTGTCTTGGAAGATTTGACCTTGATGATTCACCTTGAAATTCACTTTGATGTTGTGAGTGACTAGTTGATCCTTCATTTGCTCCCCCTGAGTTGTTGCCTGTTTGCCTTGATGATTCTTCTCCAGTGTTGGTGGTATCTCCATTGTTACCAGTGTTTCCACCACCATCACCATGATCAATATCATCATTGTTATTATCATCACCAGCAATAACTTCAGGTGGGGCTTCATCATCTGATTCTGAGTCTGGCAAGTTATCAAACTTCAGCTTTTCAGATGAGTCTTCTTTTTGGATACTGGGGAACTTAGTGTCATCAAAAGTAACATTGACACTTTCCTTTACTGTGTGACTGCCAACCACATAGACCCTGTAAGATCTTCTGGAATATCCAATAAAAATAGGTTCTTGTGCCTTTGCATCAAACTTGCCACGTTTAACATTGTCATCTATAAGCACAAAGCATTTTGCTCCAAATACATGAAAGTACTTGACAGTTGGTTTCTTGTTGTTCATGATCTCATACGTAGTCTTCATTAAGTCCTTGTTGATTAACGTTCGATTCTGAGTATAACAAGCTGTATTCGCTGCTTCAGCCCAAAAGTACGTTGGAAGTTTGGACTCACTTAGCATAGTCCTAGCAGCTTCAATCAATGTACGATTCTTTCTTTCCACTACTCCATTTTGTTGAGGAGTTCTAGGGGCAGAATACTGTCTTGTTATTCCTTTATCAGCACAAAAATCAGTTAGAATGGCATTCTTGAATTCCGTACCATTATCTGACCTTATGGCTCTAACAGGGAATCTAGAATCCAGCTCAATCAACTTTACATGGCTAATCACCAGGAATGGGGTCTCATCTTTGGAATGTAGGAATAAAACCCATGTATATTTTGAATAGTCATCAACAATCACAAGTGCATATTGTTTCTTTGACATGGACATCACATTAACTGGACCAAACAAATCCATGTGCAGTAGCTGAAGAGGTTCAGTTATTGATGATGTATCAGTGCCCTTGTGAGAAGCTTTCTTTGACTTTCCTTTCTGACATGCCTCACACAGTCCTTCCTGTGTAAATTCCATCTGAGGCAAACCTCTAACTAATTCCCTCTTGACTAAAGAGTTCATAGTTTTGAAGTTAAGGTGAGACATCTTCTTGTGCCATAGCCAACTATCATCTGATGAAGCTTTAGCATAAAAACAATTAACTTCATCTTTGAATCCCGAGTTCAGATCAGCTATGAACAAGTCACCTTTCCTTACTCCTTGAAGAGCAGGCTTTCCATTCTTCTTGTGAGTGATCTGACACTTCTCTCTTTAAAAGGAAACAGCATATCCTCTGTCACAGAACTGACTGATGCTGAGAAGATTGAACGTCAGACCTTCCACAAATGAAACATCTTCAATGATAACATTTCCGTACTTCAAACAGCCATATCCTTTCGTAATACCCTTGCTGTTATCTCCAAAGGTAACTACTGGGCCAGCTTTATCAACCAAATCTGATAGCAGGGCTCTATCTCCGGTCATATGCCTTGAACAGCCACTGTCAAGAATCCATATAACACGGTTTACCTGTTTAACTCCCTGCAATATCAGATTGATTAGTCCTTCCTCGGAGCCCAAAATTGATTAGGTCCGGCATACTTAAAGAACTGGCCTTTGTCAGGCAAAACAACATTTCTAATTAAAACTACTTCATCCTTTTTCACATAAGAGCGTTTCCATTTATAGCCAGCCTTAACACATTTCTGAGTAGGCTTAGGGATAAATGAATCCACTTTAGTCTGAGGAGGACTAGTAGTCTTTGCTTTAACATGCTTCTTATTATTAACATGTTGACGTGGTGCAGTCTTATCACTAGATACATGCTTTTTATTAAAGAAAGCATACATAACATTAAAAGCACAAGACATGCAATTACTCACACCACATGCTTTATGAGAAGAATTAATAGCAGGCATGTTATTTCTACAGTTGTTTTGATCCAACTTATGGATATCTGATTTAGTCTTTTTAGTTGTAGCAACTTTGACTGGAATATCAGATATATACTTTTTGGACTGTTCAACTTCCAAAGCCATATCTTCTTCACGAATCTCTTCAGCAATGATTATAGAGTATTCATTCATAGGATCTGCTATGGATTCTTTACAGAAGGGTGTTTCAATACCCTTAAGTATATAAGGAACAACCTTTCCTTCTTCTCTGACTCTACAAGGTGTATTAATACCAAGCAATCCAATAGCCTCATTATAATCATAACCTATACTGACATGATTACCAATAGCTTGTTTATTGAAAATTTCTTTAGCCATCTTACAAGAGTTGTAATAGGCATTAGCTTTGGTTTTAAGCTCACTAATCTGATCTTTGAGAATGGTTTCCAGTTGAATATAACATTTAACCCTATTCTCAAGAAAAGCAATTTTCTCAGTAAGTTCATCCTGATTAACATGCACAAGTTTCAATTCTTTTAATTCCTTTTCAAGATTTGTGTTTAAAAGATTTATTCTATCATTTTCAGTGCGTGCACAACTTATGGTGCCACCAAGATGATAAATCATTTCAGCGTCAGTAAACTTTACCTCAGACATGTTGGGTGAAGATAACATGGAATCAAAGAGTTTGTCTCCTATTGCCATGAGTGCAAGATTCCCAACTTCTTCATCTTCACTGTCAGTGTCATCCCAACTCTTTCCCTCAGCAACATAGGCTTTCCCAATCTTGTTCTTCTTGCTAGAATCAAATGAGTTCCTTGTCACTTGCTTTGGCTTTTTACATTCAGTAGCAAAGTGACCCAACTCATTGCAATTGTAGCATCTGATTGTGCTCCTTTCCACAGTTCCAGTTTTGTAGCCACCCCTTGTGCCACTTGAAGAGGAAGATCCACCTCTCTGAAATCTGGGTCTGAACTTAAGATTGGGATTCCTCTTGAATCTGAACTTCCCAAACTTCCTGACTATCAAAGCCAAATCACCATCCTCCAGCTGATCAAGTTCTTCTAAAGAATAGAAGTCACCACCAGATTGATCAATGGATGTTAATCCATATTCAGCATCAATAACATTCATGTTAGAACTGGAAGGTTGAACATGCTTCACTTCCAGTTTCTGTGGGACTTCAGCAGCCAGCGCAGTAGAAGTACTAACAATCTTCCCAGTTCCATACAGCTCCCTTTGTTGAATCTGCTCCAGCTCATAGGTCTTGAGAACACCATACAATCTTTCCAAAGCAATCTCATTCATATCTCTTGCTTCTCTAATGGCAGATATCTTGTGCTCCAAATGAGGTGGAAGTGTAAGAAGGAACTTCTTGTTAATCTCCTTGTTGGTGTAGTGCTTCCCATTGAGATTCAGATCATTGATTAATTTGTTGTATCTCTCAAAAACCTGAGAGATACCTTCACCAGGGTTTGATCTGAAATGCTCATATTGTGAAGTGAGAATTTCCAGCATATTCTCCCTAACTTCCTCTGTCCCCTCATTGATTATCTCTATGGTTCCCCAAATGTGTTTGGCAGTTTCACAATTTAGGACATGATTATGCATGATAGGATCAAGACAATCAATAAGGATCAACTGAAGACAGGAATCCAAGGTAACATCCTCTTTCTCATCAGGAGTGTACTCTTTGGGATCTTTAGGGTACGTTCTAGCAGCCCTAGTCACAACACCATCCACAATTAATTCTCCCTCAATAATCATAGGGAGTTTGGGACCGTTCTTCAGCACATCAATGTATTTAGGATTTGCAACCTTCAGAAATAGAAGCATTTTCTTCTTCCACATTGGATAATGCTCCTTGTTGAACATTGGGATTTTAACTGTACCCACTTTCTGAGTTGTAGACATTTTTGAGATTTTTAGAAAAATAAAAATTTCAGAGTTAAAAAAATCTCAAACAATTGGATCTTTGATTTGTATATCAATCAAAAGGCTCTGATGCCAATTGTTAGGTCCTGATAAGTTTGTAGAAGGGGGGTTGAATACAAACTATACCGTTTTATCGAATTTGTTCTTTAAATGATTTAACTGTTTAGGAACAAATTGATGCGGAATAAAATGAAACAAGATTCAAGTTAAATAAAACTATATTAAACTTGAAGGGTGTTACAAATGGTACTGAATACAAGATTGAATCTCAAATAAATTAAAACAAATCTAGAATAAATTCGACATGAATTTATCTATTTTTGTAATAAAATGATTTAACAATATTTGATAATTTGAGATTCGTTCTAGGGATAAAAATCCGCTAGATAGTCAAAGCAATACAAGTAATCAACTTCTAGTGGTTTGGATTTAACAATACAAACTAGAATTAATTTCTTGAGAGGAAATAAGATTTAAAGCTTCTGTGTTCTTGAGTAAATGCTTCTGTGTTCTTCAGTTTTTGTTCAACTGCCTTTTACTTTCTATTCTGTCTGGCCATTAATACAAATCAATTAAGCCGTGTATGACCTCCCACAGAACTCGGTAGAACCTGTTAAGATCACTATGACCTGCCAACACAATTTCTAAATTTCGGTATGACCAAAAAAGAAGATTGTATGACCTTGAGAAAGTACTTGGTATGACCTGAGAAATGATTTAATATGACCTAATAAATAATTCAGTAGAACCTTGAAATAGGTCATACCGAATTATCCATTAAGGTCATACCGAGTTTCTAGAATAAATAAAACAGGTCATACTAGTTATTTCCAGAAAATCCTTTTAATTTAATTAGTTAGATTAAATTATAGATTAAATTAATTCTTTTAAATAGAATTAAGTTAATAAATAATTTAAACTACTAACCTAATTAATTTAATAAATAAATTAATTCTGATGGAATTAATTTATTAATTAAATCAAATTAATAAATCAAATAAGATATCTTTAAAACCTAGCATTCCTCCCTCTTCTGAAAACCACTGAATATAGATGATTGAATTCCACTGATTGATGTCGTCATTCGATGCACTGTCTGGTTTCATGAATAACTGACTTCAATGATAATTCTTCATCTTTAAAACATTTAAAGCTGTGGCTTCTTTCCTTTAGCTTTGACAAAACTCTGTATCCTGTACTTCTTCCGTCACCATCTGGAAATCTCTGTCACTGTTGTAAATCCACTAACTTGAATACTTCACTGAGGCTTGAACAATAAATTGAACTTCTTTCAATGTAGAATAACTTCAAGTCTGTAGATGACTTTAATTCTCCATTCTCTTGACAGATAAAACTATCTGAGATTCCTGTGACATATTAACTTATTATTTACTTATTACACTCTTGTTTAAATTAAGTTGTTTCCTCGGAATATTAACAGGCCTAAACATATGCCTTTCAAAGTTTAATGCTGAAAATGCTGGTGGATCAAGTGGCTCAAACTCCTTCAGTAAAGGAAAAGGGATTGCTGGTGCTGCTAAAGGAGGATACAAGTCTGGAAGTGTGGATAGGTCCAAGATAAGGTGCTATAACTGCAATGAACTTGGGCACTTTGCTATAGAGTGCAAGAAGCCCAAACAGGTCAAAAAGGACAAAGCATACTTAGAGCTTGAAGCTAAGTATGAGGCTCTACTCAAGAAACATCAGGGTAAAGCTTTTATTACAGAGGGAAAGTGCTGGGATTATTCTGATGAAGAAGAAGAACATGAGTATTCAAACTATGCCTTGATGGCATTCTCTGATGATGGTGATTCTTCAAATCAGGTACCTATTTTTACTTCTCTTGATATGACTCCCTCTCAATACAAGCAAACTGTTGAAGACATGAGTACTGAGATGTTCAATATTCATACTAGCATGTTAGTTGCAAATGAAGAAATTGATAGGCTAACTGCTAAAAATCTTGAGCTTACAGAAAAGAATGAGGAACTTGAATTAATGGTTGTGAGCCTTGATGGTTTGAAGAAGGAGATTGAGTATCTTAATAACAAAGTAGTTTGTGCTGAACAAATAGAAACAGCTCTTAAAGAACAAATTGCTGAAAATGAATTAAAGATAAGAAGTTTTAAGAACTCCTCTGAGCTTGTTCAAACCTATCACAAGGAACACACTGAAGACTACAAGGTTGGAGTTGGTTTTGATTATGAGGATGACAAGGGAAGGAAGAAGACCAAGGGCAAAGGAAAAGAATCTTTTATAAACAAAAATTCCCTAACCATTTTGTCTAGTGTTGAAAAGCCCATCTTCAAAAAGAGTGTTGTTGAGTTTGATGAAGAATTAATGGTCATCAAACAACAATTACTTGAAGAAGATGAGGCTGCTAAAGACACTTCTTCCTCTCCCAAATCTGTAATCAGAAAGAAACCAAAGACAACCTTGTCAAGAGTCCTAAGGATAATAAAGAAGTTTTCAAGAAGAAGAAACAGAACAGGAATGGTAAAGTAGGTGTCAACAAGGGCAGCAGTTATGCTTATGTGCCAAATGCTCCTAGGAAATAGTGTAAGAAATGCTTATCTGTGAATCATTTGACTCATAAGTGTAATAAAACTGACAATGCTGAAGTTGATAACCTGAGTAACCTTTCTGTTGGAATGAACACTATCCATGATTCCTTCTCTGGTAATTCTAACTACATGACATGCTATGTAACTGTGATTGCTAATTGCTTATCTCTAAAGCATAAACTTGACTGTGCACAACCCTATGAATCATACACACATATGCACACTCACATGACATGATCCCCAATCAAGGTTGAGAGGGTAAAGACTTCATGTGAGCCTAAAAGTGTCAACTCTAAAGCCTCAAACACAGTGAAGTCTCCTACTGTGAAGAATGCTATTTATGATAGAAGAATCAATAACAAAACTGTTTCAAAATCAACTGGACCCTACCAAGTGTGAGTACCAAAAACAACTTAGTCACTTTGTGAATGCAGGACAACAGGAATAAAATAGTCATATGGATCTTGGACAGTGGATGCTCAAGTCACATGACTGGTGATATAGCCCTGCTATCACACTTTGAGGAGAAGGCTGGCCCATCAGTAACCTTTGGAAATGACAACATTGGTTATACAATGGGATATGGCAGTGTTAAATCTGGAAATGTCATTATTGAAGATGTAGCATTTGTTGAAGGACTAAAACACAACCTCTTGAGCATTGGACAATTAACTAACATGGGTTTCAAAGTGGAATTTGATGAAGATCAATGTCTAATCTCAAAAAGGGGAAGTGGTGAAGTTGTTTTGACTGGTGTGAAGAAAGGAAGCTTGTTTGTAGCAAATCTTAAGGCTGCATACAGAGGATAAATTTGTTGTTTCTACACTAAAGCCACAAATGAAGAATTTTGGTTGTGGCACAAGAAACTATCTCACTTGAATGTAAAGGCAATGAACTCTCTGGCTAAGAGAGAACTCATCAGTGACATGCCTGCTTTGGAGTTTGTTCAAGACGGAGCATGTGAAGCATGCCAAAGAGGGAAGATAAAAAGATCAAGTCACAAGAACAAACTGCTCAATTCAAACTCAAAACCTCTGTAGCTAATTCACATGGATCTATTTGGCCCTGTGAATATAATGTCCGTTTCCAAGAAGAAATATGCTCTAGTCATGGTTGATGATTATTCAAGATACACTTGGGTGAAATTCCTGTTTTCCAAGGATGAAGCTCCTCAAGTAATTATAGAGCATATCAAGAGAGTTGATAGAGAAGCACAAAGCACTGGTTCCTCTGTAGTTGCTCTGAGAAGTGATAATGGAACTGAGTTCAGAAATTCAACATTGTATGAGTTCTGCAAAGATAAAGGAATTTCTCAACAGTTTTCAGCTCCTAGAACTCCACAACAAAATGGAGTAGTTGAAAGAAAGAATAGAACTCTCATTGAAGCTGCAAGGACAATGTTGTTGGATGCAAATATACCTACTAGCTTCTGGGCTGATGTTGTTAACACAACATGCTATGTGCAAAATAGAACATTAATCAATAAGAAGTCTGGAAAAAACTCCTTACTCTTTGATGACTGGAAAAAGAGCATCCTTCAAGCATCTTCATGTTTTTGGAAGCAAGTGTTTTGTGATGAAAGATACCTCTGAGCATGTTGGAAAATTTGATGCTAAGGCATTCGAAGGTATCTTTATTGGATACTCTCTGGAAAGGACAACATATAGAGTGTTTGTACCTGAGCAACACAAAGTAATGGAAATCATGGATGTTACTTTTGATGATAAGAAATTTCCTGGACTTTCAGCAAGTGAAAAAGACAGTGTGCCATTAAGATTTGAAAATCAAGGATATCTTGAGGATTCTAAAAGTGAGGATGAAACACATGTTCTAACTGTTCCACATGTTGAGACACATGAAATAGATGAGCTTCTTCAAACACCTGTGCAAGGAAACACAAACACAGGGGAGAAGAAGAGAATGCAACTGCTAATCAAAATGATCCTGAATCAAATCAAGGAGATGAACAAGGTCATACAAGAAAATGGGATAGAGCCCACACTAGGGATCAAATCATTGGTGATCCAAGTGAAGGAGTGAGAACAAGGAGAACTACAATGAATACATGTATGTATAGTTGCTTTCTGTCACAAGAAGAACCAAAAGTAATTGAAGAAGCTTTGAAGAATTCTGACTGGATTGTTGCTATGCAAGAAGAATTAAATCAGTTTGAGAAAAATAAAGTTTGGGAATTAGTACCACCTCCTGAAGGTAAGAATGTCATTGACACCAAATGGGTATTCAGGAACAAAATGGATGAAGATGGTGTGGTGATTAGAAACAAAGCAAGGTTGGTTGCCAAAGGATACTGTCAACAAGAAGGCATTGACTATGATGAGACATTTGCACATGTAGCTAGACTGGAGGCCATCAGGATTTTCTTGGCTTTTGCAGCACACTCAGATTTTAAGGTGTATCAAATGGATGTGAAAAGTGCCTTTCTCAATGGTGATCTTACTGAAGAAGTGTATGTGTCCCAACCTCCTGGCTTTGAAAATGAAGACTTCCCAGACTTTGTGTATAGATTGCTCAAGGCACTCTATGGACTCAAACAGGCACCAAGAGCTTGGTATGAAACTTTATCTCAATTTCTTCTTGAGCATCAATTCACTAGAGGTACAATTGATAAAACTCTATTCTTCAATAAGCATGGCAATGATATCATTCTAGTTCAAATTTATGTGGATGATATCATCTTTGGCTCTTCAAATGAAAAACTCTGTCAAAGGTTCTCTAAGTTGATGCAAAGCAAATATGAGATGAGTATGATGGGAGAGTTAACCTTCTTCCTAGGCCTGCAAGTACATCAAAGGGATGATGGCATCTTCATAAATCAATCTAAGTATGTTAATGATCTTTTAAAGAAATATGGTTTAGAAGATTCATCCCCTGCAAAAACTCCAATGTCCACTGCAATCAAGCTTGATGAAGATAAGAAGGGCAAGAGAGTTGACATCAAGGTCTATAGAGGAATTGTTGGATCATTACTCTATCTCACAGCTAGCAGGCCAGACATCATATTTGCCACATGCCTATGTGCAAGGTTCCAATCTGATCCTAAGGAATCTCACATGATGGCTATCAAAAGAATCTTCAGGTATCTGAAAGGGACTCCTAATCTTGGGCTATGGTATCCAAAGGGCAATGGGTTCAACCTGGTTGGTTACACAGATTCTGATTATGCTGGATGTAGAATTGACAGGAAAAGCACTTCAGGAAGCTGCCAATTCTTAGGCCAAAGGTTAGTGTCCTAGTTCAGTAAGAAACAACAATCCACAACAACATCTACAGCTGAGGCTGAATATATTGCTGCTGGAAGCTGCTGTGCTCAATTGCTTTGGATTAGAAATCAACTCATGGATTATGGACTAGTGTTGGAACACATTCCCCTGATGTGTGACAATACTAGTGCAATATCCATAGTTTCCAATCCTATCAATCATTCTACTACAAAGCACATTGAGATAAGGTACCATTTCATTAGAGAACATGCTGCAAATGGTACTATAGCAGTCTCTTATGTTCCAACTGAGAAACAATTAGCTGACATATTTACTAAACCTTGTTGGTGAGATCACAAGGCAGTATGAACAGGAAGACGTGATAACTCAACACTAGAACATGACAGGTAAATAATACTACGCCTACACAGAAATCAGGAAGAAATGAATACAAGGCAAATACAAAGAATCTAAACATTAGATAGATCTTTGAAGTCTACTATAGGTCACTGAAAGAAGTTCATTAACATGTTCATGCCTCAGTGAAGAATAAGGTTTGAAGACTTTCAAGGTTTCAGAAGGTGTGTAGATTTAGTATAAGTGCCACAAGAAGATTTCAGTGTATTAGCATTGATTGTGTTATAGACAGTGTTCGAAGCATAGGAATCTGGTTTAATTGAAGACAGGGTAAAGACAAAGGTTAAAGAAGATAGCTACAGTCTAGAAGTTATACTCACTGAAAGAAGTTCATTTATATGTTCGAGCGTCAGTGAAGAATAGAGAATGAAGTATTCAAGATTGTAGTAGCAATGAAGACGTTGTCTAAGTACCAGGAAGGATTCCAGTGAAAGTGCGTTGTTTATTGACAATCTATGTTCGAAGAAATTTGTACTACTGCCGACTTATCAATTGGAATGCAATGAAGATGTGAAGATTCAATTCAGTGTTAGTCGTCTGTGAACCAGACCAGTTGCACTAGGCATCAACACATACGAAGAAGATCAACATATTTATCTGATAGAAAGAATTCATAAAGTCCGACATGATAATTCCAGAAAATATCAAGCAGATTAACAAGAATTATCAGTGTTGAAGAAAACCATGAGAAGCTAAATTGTCGAAAGGAAAATCGTACAGTCAAAAGGTGTTAAGTGTACAAAAGTTGAAACCTCAATAAAGAAACTGCAAGAAAGGAAACTTGAAGGTTTAAGTGCTGACCAACCAAACCTTGGGTACTAATCTACATTGTGACAAGGTTGGCCAAAAACCACTTCGATAGTTTTTGCGTGGTTCGATGGTTTTTTGGTTGGTTCGATGGTTTTTTTCGATAGTTTTTTTGTGGGTTCACACTGGAACCAGTTCATCTTTGTTGGGGCCGAGATTTTTGACTGTTGCGATACTTTTAATGATCCGATAGTTTATGAAATTTATTTTATAAACTTAAATAAATATATTTTAAACTTATTAATTAAGTTTATTATAAATTTAAATAAGTTTATTTTATAAATTTATTAAAACTAAAAAGGAGTATTTCGATAGTTTCTTTATAAGAAACCATCGAAGTGGTTTTAAAAAGGAAACAAAGGATGGTTCGATAGTTTTCTTTTAGAAAACTATCAAGATTATTTTCTTTGATGGTTTTTCTCCTACAGCATGAATAATTGTGTGGACACAATTTAAAGTTGTGTTCGATAGTTTTTTTTTTAAAACTATACAAGACTACACATTTGAAGCAGAAGATATATTGAAGAGTACTTCTTCTGTTCTTCTTCTTCCTCGACGAAGAGAAGAAAATACAGAGAGAGACAGAGAAGGAGACGTTATAATGCCCAAACTTTGTTCAATCTTAAGGGCCATTATAAAGTTTCTCCGGTAATTAAATCTTTTAGACAAACAAATAGATACAAACATTGTTTAGGATTTAATTTGTACAATCTTTGTAGAAGCAAGAACAAATTGTTCTTGGAAGCCGGTAAATTTATTTACTGGGTGTAGCACCCCTTTAAGATTTATATATCGAATATAATTCTTGGAAAATCTCGTGTTGTTATTTCCATGTCCGAATTACTATTCACCCTCAAGAACACGAACCCACTACAAGAACACTAGTTTAATTATCCGCAAAAGATTCGAAAGAATTTTTTATAATTAGTGAGTATCGTATTCAACCCCCACTTCTACGATACTTCAGGACCTAACAATTGGTATCAAAGCTTGTTGATCGATATACAGATCAGATCCGGTGTTTTAGACCAAACATTCAAGTTCTCAGAATTTTCGGATTTTTTAATTTTCAAAATTTTCATTTCTTGAATTTTTTGTATTTTAAATAATTTGAATTTTATTCTTGAAATATTTTTATTTTTCAAAAAGTTCGAAATTCTTGGAATTTAAAATATTTCATATCCTAAGCCAAGGGTTCTCAAAATATTGTTAGATTCAAGATTCCTCCGAGCGGTAAAGATGATTTTAATCTTTTGAAGAAAAAGTTGACCATGTGCTATTCAGACGGAAAATCCCTGAACACGGGAATTGAAGAAAATGGTTGTCTTAATTTAAAGAAGCTGATTTCAGAACCTACTGAAGAAAATTGTGGAATATCCTCAAAGGTTTACTCCATAGGACCCCACTAGATTTTAAGATGCAGGAAAGGAAGAAGTTTCTACGGATACAATTTTTCAAGAGATTTTTAATCAACTCTATTGATTCAGGGATAAGCAATCACAAAGTGATTTGCACCAATGCTACATTTATCTGCGAATCAAAAGAGAATATAAGGAAAGGAATTGAGGAGGTTAGGGAGAATGGAATGGACATTCAAATATCTGAGTAACATACATTAATGTTGGAACCTCAGAACAGAATAGAAGAATTACTAGTAGCTGAATCAGAGGAAGCTCAGGTAGATGAAAGTGACTTTTACACTTCAGAAAACCTTGAGAGACTGGACTACAGATCTGTGTTTCGCATGTCAAGGAAGTTTAGTCACATCAGATTCAGAAGGAGTACAAAAGCTACATCCAAGGATCAGGCTTATTTATTTCGAAGCAAAGACTCTTCAGGATTCAGTTCAAGAGGTAGTTACAAGACTGAGATGGTGACATAAACAAGATTGATAGTTTCAACTATGATAAGAACTATGTTACAAGAAACTATCAGGGTTTGCTACACAGTACACGGAGCCTGACAAACAAAGAAGAATAGAGACTCAGTTAATGAGCTGAAACAAAAGTGGAATGCTTTGTTGAGGAAGCATCATGACAAAACTTATGTTGATTAAGGAAAGAGTTGGGATGGATCAGATGACGAGAAGATCATGGATATCTTGCTTTCATAGCAATCTCTAAAGATGATTCACCTCACATATCTCAGGTATCATTTCTTTGAACTAATGCAATATTTAATTCTCAATATTCAAAGCATGATATATGTGTGTGTGAATATTTATAGAATAAGATTATTTGCAATAGTGAGATAGAAGCTTTCTTAAGAAACCACTCTTAGTTTTAGGGGTTAAGTTTCTGGCAAATAAGACCTTTGTTAAGCTAAGTTTCCGTATCCCTAGTAGAACAAGATTTGCTCATTTATTCTGAATTGTTTGTTAAGGGATAAACAGTTTAAAAGATGGAAGAATTACCTTTAGTGTCAGTAGAATTTGTAGAACACCAAGCTATATCTAAAACTGACTTAGGTAATAGAGAAAGTTAGATGACATACAACAACAGAATGGATTAGATAGAATTAGTGATCTAATTGTTAATTCTTTTATTCCATGTGTATTTAGAAAATTATTGAATACCTGTAAATCTACTTGCTACCTGTTACACTTGTGTATATTGGTTAAAGTAGAAAGTACTGAATTTTCTAAAATGCCTAATTTGCACATTTCTTATCTGCAATGTCATAATGTTGAATGTATGCCATGTATTCTTATTAACATGCCTGCTTATCTGAATGTCATGAATGCATCTCTTAGTACTTGCATTAATAATAGAAAAAGCATGTTTAAGAATCACATTAGGGCAAAGACTGCTGGTCAGTCAGAGATAAGAATAAGCATGTAAAGGTTGAAGCTGTTGTTACCTCTGTTAAAAGCAAAATCTCTAATCCATCTGAACCCAAGCAAAGAAGTTGGGTACCAAGAACTTTTAATCCATTTGTGAGTGCAGGGCAAAGAAGGTTAATCGATTTATATGGTTTCTTGGTTATTACTACTGAAGACATATGATCGAAGAAATAACTTGCTATCAAATGTGATTGAGAAAGCTGTTCCGTCAATAATCTTTGGACATGACAGTAAAGGTTTTCATCACGGGACATGGCTACGTTGGAAAAGGAATGTCATCATGTTTACAATAATTGGTATCATTGATAACAACTAATAATTGGAGTCAAGGATAACAATTAGAAGCATCTCTCTTGTTGAAGGATTGAAGCACAATCTTCTAAGTATCAGTCAGTTTTGTGATAAAGGCTACAATGTAGATTTCAAAAAGGACAAGTGCTTGATCACCAACAGGAAGGATGCGAAGCTTACTCTACTGGGAGTGAGAAAAGGAAATTTGTTTATAGCTGACTTAAGTTCTTCCAGTGAAGGAGAAGTTACATGTTTCTATTGAAAGGCATCTTCAGAACAAAGTTGGCTATGGCATAAGAAGCTCTCACATTTGAACTTCAAAACTATGAACTCTTTGGTAAAGAGAGAGTTAGTGAGAGGGTTGCCCCTGATGGAATTCAATCAGGAGGGACTATGTGAAGCATGTGAAAAGGGGAAGTCGAAGAAAGCATCACATGGAAGCAAAGGAATGACAAGCATTGCTGAACCATTACAACTGATTCATATGGATTTATTTGGTCCAGTCAATGTTATGTCACTTTCAAGAAAAAGATATGCATTGGTGATGGTGGATGACTACTCCAAGTACACGTGGGTGTTGTTCATACAATCAAAGGATGAAGCAACACAACTAATCATTGATCACATTCAGAAGATAGAAGTGGAAGCTAAGCTACCTGTGTGGACAATCAGATCAGACAATGGAACTAAATTCAAGAATGTAGTTCTTAATGATTTCTGCTCAGAGAAAGGAATATCAAGACAGTTTTCAGCACCAAGAACTCCTCAACGGAATGGAGTAGTGGAAAGGAAAAATAGGACCTTGGTTGAAGCAACAAGGACCATGTTAAGTGAATCAAAACTTCCCACTTACTTTTGAGCTGAAGCAGTCAATACAGCTTGCTACACTCAGAATCGTACCCTGATCAACAAAGATCATGAAAAGACTCCGTATGAGTTAATGGCCAACAAGAAACCAACACTGAAGTACTTTCATGTGTTTGGTGCAAAGTGCTTTGTACTTAAAGATGGAGAACATCTTGGCAAGTTTGATGCCAAAGTAGATGAAGGAATTTTTCTGGGCTATTCTCTGGAATCTAAGGCTTACAGGGTATATATGATTGAAGATAAGAAGGTGTTGGAAAGCTTTAATATAACATTTGACGACACCAAAAGACCAGGCCTGCAAACTGGAGAGAACTCTGAATCCTTGGTATTTGAAAATCTATCAGGAGATCTCTCTGACAATGAAGAAGAACCTGAAGTTGTTGCAGTTATTAATAATAATCATGATGATAATGATTCTGGACCAAGTGGTGATAGTGGTGGACATACTCAAACTACTACTGGATCCACTAGTCAATCAACAGGGTCAATAGATCAAACCATCAACAACTCAGGGGAGCAGGAGAAGGATCAACTAGTCACACTCCACAACATCTAGAACAAGGAGAATCATCAAGATCGCATCTGCCAAGACAAAGGGTATGGAATAGAGATCATCCCTTTCACTTGATCATTGGTGATCCGGACACAGGAGTGAGAACTAGAAGAACATCACAAAATGAATGTCACTATTCTGGGTTTCTTTTAGAAACAGAACCTAAGAAAGTTGAAGATGCTCTAGATGATCCAGATTGGGTGATTGCATAGCAAGATGAACTCAATCAGTTCTAAAGGCAGATTGTATGGAAGCTGGTATCCAGACCAAATAACAGAGTTGTAATTGGTACAAGGATAACCAGAAGTTTACTGGATGACAATGGCATTGTTATGAGGGACAAGGCCAAACTGGATGCTAGGTTACTATCAGGAAGCAGTATCCAACAAGAAGCACCAGTGACGAGACTTGAGGATATCAGGATATATCTGGCACCTGCTGCATATTCAAACTTTAATATCTATATGGTGAATATGATCAAGTGCACTCCTGATTGGTGAGATAGTAGAAGAAGTCAATGTACAGCTTCTCTTCAAGATCACAACAGGTTGGTATGAACTAGTATCAATACTCAAGCAATCGTCAAAGACATGGTATGACACTCTAACTGAACTTTTGCAGAATGTGAATTTATTAGAGTCGTCATATATATATAACTCTCTTTATCTTAAGGCACAAACATAATGTCATATATGTGCAGTGATATCATGATTATATTATATGTTGATCTGCTAACGAAAACTTGTGCAAGAAATTTTCCAAGTCATTGAGATGAGTATGTTGGGAAAGTTGCAATTCTTTTTGGAATTACTTTAAGTAAGCCAAAAGAGTGACGACAATAAAAGTAAGTCAAGAATCTTTTGAATGTGCACAATTGGGAAGATTCTAGACATGCCAAGACTCCCTGCCAACAGTAGCCACTAAAGCTTGATCATGACAAATCAGGTAAAAGACAGAAATGACAAGCTAAAGAGGTATGATCATCTCATTAATTTATTAACTGCAAATTGACCACACATATTCTTTTCTCAAGTTGCCAATGGGCAAGGTTCCAAGTGGATTTCAGAAAATCTAGTCTTCTAGCTATTAACAAGATTTTTGGATATCTTAAGGGAATACCAAATCTCGGTATATGGTACCCTAAAGATACTTGTTAACATGTTTAGCTATATAGATATAAAATACGCAGGTTGTAAGAAAGAAAGGAGAAGCATCTCTGGAAGCTGTCAACCCAAATGACAGGAGAAGCATCTCTAGAAGCTGTCAACTTCGTGGAGGAAGATTGATTTCTTGAAATAACTTCATCTCCAACAACTCTGTGGAACACTCCACGACAATGCACCTTGACACCAGGTATCATTTCTTTCGAGAGCATGTCTTCAATTCATAGAGTAACTTACAGACACGTTTATTGAATCACTTGTTATATTAAATTTTCAAGACTTGTTTATAAACTTGGGATATTAGTTATTGCACATTATTTGAAAATCCCATCTGCAAGAAATTCTTAAAATAAGCTCACAAGTATTAAGTTGTCCATAGTTTAAGGACTTGTGAATTTATTTAACATCCAGTCCTCATGTTATTAATTATCTGTAGAATAATTGCCATGTGTGTAGTTAATATATTTCATTGGTGATTATTTAAGGATAATTTAAATAATTAAATGCTAATATCTAACTCATAGATATTTAGTATTTATTTATTTATTTTATTTTATTTGAATTATGGAAATTGAAGCAGTTCAATATCTTATTTGCTCCATAATTTAAAATACATAAAATAAATATGCAGCATAATTTATTGGATTTTAATTGGCTTATATCAGTTAATGATATTTAGTCAATTTTATTCTAAGAAAATTGTGATATTTTTGTTAACTGTGCATTTAAATGAATATCTGATTTGAAAAAGTTCACAGAAAACAGAAAACAAAAGGTTTGTTTTAAAACTGGTAACATCTTTAAAATTAATCAGGAGCAAAATCTATCGAAAAAGGAATTTCGATAGTTTTCTGAGTACTTGATAAAAAGTATCGAAAGTAATTTTCGATGGTTTTTATTAAAGAAAAGAAAACTATCGAAGAAAAATCTCGATAGCTTTTGAAATTGGAAATGAAATCTATCGAAAGAATTCAATTCTTTAATATTCGAATTTCTCGATAGTTTTCAGAAAAGTACAACTTCTCGATAGTTCATTTTGAAAACTATCGAACGTGAGATGTCACAAATGGACATAGATCCAGAGCCCTCAGTGGCCATCCCTGACCAGGAGGTTGAAAACCAACGGCCTCTAACCACGGTCATAGAGCCTTTGAAAGAAACAAATGAAACAACAACAGAAACTCCTACCCTACTGTACCACCCACTCAAATAACTGAGAGTGTAGAGGGAGTCAGTGCCAAAGCAGCACCAAATAAGGAGATACACCATTCAACAACAGCTCTGCCTTCTGCTAAAAGAAGAAAACTAGAAACCAAGGCAACTGGTGAACCTTCATTACCTTCTTTCATTGAGCCTCTAACAGATTTTTCTGAAGCTGATTGGGCAGCGATAACCAAAGCTATACCTGAACCCCTATCCCAAACAGATAAAGGAAAATTGACGGAAGCAACTAGTTCTCCGACCATATTACGGTCAGGCCCACCGGTTGAAAATTCTTTACTGAACCAAGAGTCTTCACAAACGTTGAGAGAAGGCTCTGACCCAAATGCACAATCTAAAGGGTCATTGCCTAACTCCCCAGATGGAACATATCTGGATCCTGCGGGTACCGGGTCTGACATAGGTGCAGATCGGCAACTCGGTAACAATGAATCAATTTCATTTGAGGACTTACCAGAGGATATGTCTGCAAAGACTTCAGAGGGAGTTTCAGGGCCTCTGCTATCAATAGAGCCTGATTCCAACCCCCCCAGAGATTCAAAATCTGGATCCTGTTGAGGATAGATCATCGCAAGATGATCAACAACTTGGTTTAACCAAGGACAGTTATTTGCGAACCCCCATTGCACCACCAGTGACCTCCTTAAGGATGGCTATGGTGATTTTCCTTGCAGGTACATTTGGATGCTGAAGCTCTGAGAGATAAGAGTGAAACACTAGTGAGGTACACGAAACAGAATCACACACTCACAGTGAGGAAGAAAGAGAAACACCAAATCCCATTCCCTATCCCTTAAACTTGGTTCGTAATGTTTTACCTTTAAAGACCTAACAGTTGAGACCTCATTTCGGGACCTAACATTTGGTTGTTTTAGGGCCCTAAAAAGTGTGATCTAACAGTTGGGAGGTATAAGGAAGATGTCGGGAAATTTGGTTCGTAGGACGATCAACGGTGAAGACATCTTGCAGTATTTAAAGGGCACAGTTGATCGGACTACATATTACTACTTCTTTTCTAACAGATTCTACATGAGAATTCCTTCAAGACCCAGGAAAACTTCTTTTCTTAACTAAGGGGGAGAAATGAGTTATAATCAGATTATTGGAGGATTCCTCAACTAAGGGGGAGAAGTGGTAAGAAAAAGTAAGAGGTACACCACACCACAATTCTATTGATCTTTCAACTATTGGGGAGTGACTAAGGGGAGAAGTGGTAGATTTCCTAGAAGACGGAGAAGTGGTATTGGTTCACCACTGTTCTAATAAGGGGAGCAACTGTATTCCATAGTGGGAGAAGTTGTATTCCAAATGAGGAGAAGCAATGGAGATATATGCTTTTCAGAAAAGGAAATATGGTTGTACAACAGAAGCCGCTGAACTCCGAATGGAGAGAAGTGGAGAGGTATACTTCAGTAAGTGGTAGACAAAGACATATTCATTACCACTAAAGAATCTCGAGAAGCTGCTAATGATTACTTCAAGACTGAGAAGGATTATTTGGCAGAGATTTAAAGAACCAAAGAAATGAAGATGAGTTACTACATGAATATCAGTTCAATGCAAAAGGAACAATCATCTATCATTTCAGTTTGGACAAGAAATCTGGAAGTGAAGAATTTGATCCAGAAAACTATTAGCATAATTTACAAGTCCCGGGTAATCACTTTTTCTACTTGTTAGTTGAGTTATTCTCTCTATAATTTATTTGTTAGGTTTAACAATCAAATAGGGGGAGATTGTTGGTGAGATCACAAGGCAGTATGAACAGGAAGATGTGATAACTCAACACTAGAACAGGACAGGTAAATAATACTACGCCTACACAGAAATCAGGAAAAAATGAATACAAGGCAAATACAAAGAATCAAAACATTAGATAGATCTTTGAAGTCTACTATAGGTCACTGAAAGAAGTTCATTAACATGTTCATGCCTCAGTGAAGAATAAGGTTTGAAGACTTTCAAGGTTTCAGAAGGTGTGTAGATTCAGTATAAGTGCCACAAGAAGATTTCAGTGTATTAGCATTGATTGTGTTATAGACAGTGTTCGAAGCATAGGAATCTGGTTTAATTGAATACAGGGTAAAGACAAAGGTTAAAGAAGATAGCTACAGTCTAGAAGTTATACTCACTGAAAGAAGTTCATTTATATGTTCGAGCGTCAGTGAAGAATAGAGAATGAAGTATTCAAGATCGTAGTAGCAATGAAGACGTTGTCTAAGTACCAGGAAGGATTCCAGCGAAAGTGCGTTGTTTATTGACAATCTATGTTCGAAGCAATTTGTACTGTTGCCGACTTATCAATTGGAATGCAATGAAGATGTCAAGATTCAATTCAGTGTTAGTCGTCTGTGAACCAGACCAGTTGCACTAGGCGTCAACACATATGAAGAAGATCAACATATTTATCTGATAGAAAGAATTGATAAAGTCCGACATGATAATTCCAGAAAATATCAACCAGATTAACAAGAATTATCAGTGTTGAAGAAAACCATGAGAAGCTAAATTGTCGAAAGGAAAATCTTACAGTCAAAAGGTGTTAAGTGTACAAAAGTTGAAACCTCAATAAAGAAACTGCAAGAAAGGAAACTTGAAGGTTTAAGTGCTGACCAACCAAACCTTGGGTACTAATCTACATTGTGACAAGGTTGGCCAAAAACCACTTCGATAGTTTTTGCGTGGTTCGATGGTTTTTTGGTTGGTTCGATGGTTTTTCTTCGATAGTTTTTTGTGGGTTCACACTGGAACCAGTTCAGCTTTGTTGGGGCCGAGATTTTTGACTGCTGCGATACTTTTAATGCTCCGATAGTTGATGAAATTTATTTTATAAACTTAAATAAACTTATTTTAAACTTTTTAATTAAGTTTATTTTAAATTTAAATAACTTTATTTTATAAATTTATTAAAACTAAAAAGGAGTATTTCAATAGTTTCTTTATAAAAAACCATCGAAGTGGTTTTAAAAAGGAAACAAAAGATGGTTCGATGATTTTCTTTGATGGTTTTTCTCCTATAGCATGAAGAATTGTGTGGACACAATTTAAAGTTGTGTTCGATAGTTTTTTTTAAAAACTATACAAGACTACACATTTGAAGTAGAAGATATATTGAAGAGTACTTCTTCTGTTCTTCTTCTTCCTCGACGAAGAGAAGAAAATACAGAGAGAGACAGAGAAGGAGACATTTATTTTATACCTGAACTTCTCACCGGGGAAACATTATAATGCCCAAACTTTGTTCAATCTTAAGGGCCATTATAAAGTTTCTCCGGTAATTAAATCCTTTAGACAAACAAATAGATACAAACATTGTTTAGGATTTAATTTGTACAATCTTTGTAGAAGCAAGAACAAATTGTTCTTGGAAGCCGGTAAATTTATTTAGTGGGTGTAGCACCCCTTCAAGATTTATATATCGAATATAATTCTTGGAAAATCTCTTGTTGTTATTTCCATGTCCGAATTACTATTGACCCTCAAGAACACGAACCCACTACAAGAACACTAGTTTAATTATCCGCAAAAGATTCGAAAGATTTTTTTATAATTAGTGAGTATCGTATTCAACCCCCCCCTTCTACGATACTTCGGGACCTAACAAACCTCTAAATGAAGTTGTCTTCAACAGACTTATGAGTGAAATTGGAATGCTCAATCCTTCATTTAGTTGTTCTAAGTAAGTATGCTAGTTAATTGTTGCAGCAGTAAATTTTCACTGTATTTAAATGCTCTATTCATATGGAGTGAAAATTAGTTGAGATATGATTTATAAATATTTCAGTATTTTACTGCAGATTTTTCAAATCATACTTTTCTGTGAAGTTATGAGCTCTTAAGACATCTCTACATAGGTCATTTTGAGAGTTCTCGACTTAGTTCAAATAAAACAGACTTATATCGCAAACTGTTAAAATTGTGAGACTTCGCGATATAGTTCATTTCTTGAGTTTGCGATATAGTTCATTTTCCGACTTCGCGACCTAGAATAACTATATCAACAAGTCCCCATATTTAGCAGAATTTTGATTTAAATTAATTTTACTTCAAAATTTTAATATAAGTTTGACAAATTGCTTGGAATTCCAAAAAGAGAGTTTTAGACAAGGTATTTATACTATATCGCAAAGTCTCCCCATACTTTCTACCTTTAAGACTTTGCGACATAGTTCATTTCTGGACTCTGCGATATACTTTGCAAGACTTCGCGATATAGGCTATTTTGAGACTTCACGACATCAAAATAGCATGTACAAATTCATAACTCCATATCGCAGTGTCTATCATATAAATACTTTTTGCTAACCGTTCACAACTTTTCATCTTGTCTTTTACTATCAATTCTCAAACCTAAATTCCAATTCTCTTCTCTCTTCTTCAGTCTCAATTTCAAATGGCACCCAAATGTCAAACAGCTTCTTCTTTAAACCCTTTAATCATACCCAAAGAGACCAACCTTCTCACTATCCCATCTGAAGCTGAAGCAAACCCCAGGTACAAGTGTTTTGTACAGTTCTTGAACACATCCTACCTTCGCCAAGCCTTGACTATGAACCCCACTCTGTATGTTGATGTACTGGAAGGATTTTGGAGAACAGCTATGGTATCTACAATGGAAAGGGTGGATGTGAATTCATTTCAGGAGGTTACTTGCACGATTGGAGGAAAGCATTTGCAATTTGGGGAAAAGGAGATTAATGAAGCTTTGGGGTTCAAGACTGAGGGTCATGATGAAGAAGCCACTGATAAGCAAATGGTGGACTTCATGACCTTGATTCAGTATGCAGATGAAATTGACATGGCTAAGCTCAACAAGAAGCATGTCAAAAGGGAGTGATCATTTCTGTTTGACGCACTCCAGAAGGTGTTCCTGTGCAGGAAGACAGGATGGGACCACATCAGTCACATTGCAGTGAAGCTAGCCTACTCCTTAGCTCATAATCAGGAGATCAATGTAGGAGCCATCATTCTCAAGGAATTGGCTCAGAGGCTAGGCAGGACTGTTCGTGGACGAGGTAATGAGATCTTTTACCCTCGTTTTATTCAATGCATTTTAAATTATCTTGATAATACTGTGCATGAATTAGATGGTATAGATCCAACAAAGTTGGCTTATTCCAAGTCCATGTCCAAAGTTCTATTTGGTTCATTGGACACTAGGAATCAAGTGGATGTGATTTTGAGTGTGACTCAGCATATGCAAGACACATTCACATCCTATCCACTTGATAAGCCCATATATCATGAACTTTCCTGGAAAGGGAAGGCTAAGACTGAAGGAGCTTCAAAGTCTAACCCCAGCCTTCATATCCCATCCAGTGACCCCCCTGCAAACAGTACCTTAGTGATTAGGGAGCCAAGTGCACCAATCTCTCAAAAGATTGGTGCTACTAAAAAGAAGACAAAGAAGAGAATCTTAGCTATCATTAATGAGTCTGTAGAATTAGGCAGTGAGGAACCTGAGTCACAGCTCACCAGACCAAAGAAGAAATCAAAAGATATAGCTACCACTGAATCCTCCCAATAGGATTCAGATGTGATAAAAGGGGTAAACCTATTATTGTCAATGTCCTTTCAACAGGACATTGGTATTGAAAAGAGTAGTCTCCCCACTAAAACTTGTACAGAGTCTGCACAGGGTCAAGAACTCACTCTTGACTCAGGTGGGAATAAGGTTGTTGTAACACTGAGTGGAGAGCACATCACTCTTGAAACTCCTCCTATTTCTCAGGGGGAGTTGCCAAAATCTGATCTAGACTCCTCTTTTCTTACAGAATCTCAAATCTCTAAAATTTCTTCTATACAGGAAAGTCATTCACATGACAATTCTGCTCTTGATCAGTCACAACTTCCTTCTGTGACTGAGCCCCTTTCAAGTGACATGGTGCTTGACACTGTTCTCACCACCCAGGACCCACATTTAGTTGGTCAGGAAATGCATGCTGGGGCATATTCTAATGACACCAACACAAACATGGAGGCTTCACCAGTTTTCACTGGAGACTCCATGCCTAACTCTCCAATCCTTAGGGATTTGGACTTGCCTTCACAGGCATATGGAAATGATGCTGTAATTCATCCCATTTCAATGGAGACAACATCATACTCCACAGCTATTCCAAGGCTGGAGGACACTCTACATACATTCATACCTGTTGCAGAACCCTCATCTGTGACAGGAGTGCCTAGCACTAGCTCTAACTTGGCTCATGCCACTATGTCACAATGGCTGGAGTCTGTGCAACAAGACAGGCCTTCAGGATCATCATCTATGCCCACATAATTGACGGATGAAGCACTCCAAAATCTTCATGTGGCACAGATTGATGAGTTCTCAAAGATTGCCCAACATCTCCTCACAGCTGGACTACCAAATAAAGACTATGAAGCTATTCTGCTCTGTCATAAGGAGGAGGTTGAGGCCCAGAAGGAGAAAATTGTGGATGAGGCTCAACAGGATGGCAATGTGGATGCCTGGTTGGATGCCAAGAGGTTAGTGAGGCTGAAGGATGCTCTAGCTTTTCTCAGGGAGGACTATCTCACTGCTTTGGGGTCAAATGCCAACAGTCTCTCTCCTGCAGAAATCTATGAAGCTATGAATGAGGTTTACAAAAGTCAATTGAAGGCTCTGCACTACCTTGGGAAAGGTCTTCAATCAGAAATCTCCACTATTAAAGAAGAAACTGGCCAATCCTTGGTTCAGCTCAAGAATTCCTATCTTTCTGATTTTCCCAAGGTGGATGGCATCCTTAAGGAAGTAAAGAAGACTGCTCAGAATGTCTCTACCATGGATTGCACTCTAGCTGTGGTGTCTGATAACTTGAAGAAATTGTCTACAAAGCTAGAGAACCAGCTGCAATCCAACATCAACACAAACTCAATGCTCTCAGTCATGTGGAAAAACCAGTATGGTGACAAGCTGGTAGATGAAGTTCCCATCTCAAATATCTCCAAATTTGATTTCTCTAAGATCAAGGAACAGACTCTCAATCCCTTTAAATCTGAGAAACTCCTCTCAAAGGTTGATAAATTGGAGAAGGAGGTGGCTGAGCTACAGTCTGAAAACCAAGGGATTTCTCATTCCTTGGAGCTCTTAAATGCCAAGTTGGATGACCAAAGCAACTCCACTTCAAATATTCTGCTATTCCAACAACAAATGATGACCTCTATGATGAGAAACATGAACCTTCCTGTTCCTGGAGAAGCTCAAGACATCTTGTCTGATCCCAAGCCTAAAGGGGAGAAAGGAAAGGAAGTGATTCTGGAAAAGAAAGGGGGAGCAATGTGACGCCCTCCCGACCTGGGGTCATGATCGGGGAGTCACTACCACCTCTATACATATTAAACCCATATACAATATAATAAAAGCATGCAGACTTGACCCCAACTCTACCCTGGATCTTTAACAGTTGAGGGTATGAAACAAGCATCCACTATCTAATTCATTAATACATAAGTCTCAAAAGTTATTACAACCAAGTCTTAAAAGTTCTATGTTCTCTATTACAAAACACCTTCTAGATATGGCCATCACCTACCTGAGCTGGCATCCCAAAAACAACCCTATAGGAAGACTTCCTAGCTGTCTGAAATGTACGTACCATCTTCTCGTTTCACTGTGGGTTAGAATAGGGAAAAAGAATGAGCCAAATGCCCAGCAAGTAATAATATGACCAAACAGTTATCCACTGGGAAACAGTTTCAATAGCAATATGTATGACATGGGTATAGCAAAGTCCGTATCAAAGGATTATCAGAATCAATGAATTGAATATACAATTTCAAAACAGTTTCCAATATCAATATATATATAGCATGGTTTAAGCAGAATCTATAATAAGGTATTATCCAAAACAATGGCATAAATATGCAATTTCAAAGGGTAAACCAATTTCATTATCAAGATATCCGTTTCAAGAAAAGCATTAAGTAATTTTGGAGATTTTTCACAACGCACCGGACAATACGGGTGATCAGCCACGTAAAGTCCCCATACCGGACACACAGTCCCTCTGGTCCTTGAATTGGGTCCCATTAGGCAACACATTGGCCTTTAGACTAGTCCATCCCTAGTCCATTTATTATAATTAAAAAGTGCTGGACCGGCGTTACTCGGCCTCTTACGCCTCCAATCTTAGGAATCCGTGGAAACCATAAATCAGAATTTAAATGAGTTCAAACTTTATTCCTTTTTTAAAACATCTTCAGATATAAAGAAGTCCTTTGGAAATCAGATAAGTTCAATCAAAACAATCTGGATTTCTATTAGTGGAATATAAGAAATATTTATCATTGGGTATGTTCTGGAAATGTACTAAAATGAGGTATAGGTGTATTCACTTTCAGGTATAAAAGGGTTTGAATAAGTATATGATCAAATTCAGGTTATGGAATTATAGGTCATCAGGTTTCAATTCATGTATATGATCAGGGTATAAAGGTTTTGGGATAAAGAACTAAACAAAGCATGGTATATAATTCAACATGGTATATATGAACAAAAGTAAGGGTTATCAATGAACAATAAGCGTTTTCAGAATTAAAGGTATATCAAGGCAAGGTAACAATTCATATGTGTCAAAATGAAACAATGGGATCAAAATACGAAAGCAAGTTTGTATTACTTGCCTTAAGTAGATAAAGGGTAATGAGCAATCACTGGTTTTCCACCTTAGTCTTTCCCTTGCCCCTAAGTTCCACTTCCTTGGACTCTACAAAAGAATATAATCTATCTTAGAATTCCCTCTCTAAGATGTCAATCCTTTATTCTAAACTACCCAAACGCATCCTAGCGCGTAAACATATAATAGTTATACCATAAAACAATTATAACCACGTAATAGACAATCATCCGTATAAACTCACATCGTCATTTAAATACACATAACATGTTCCTTATACATATATACATATAATAATATACCTTTCAAATCATACCACATTTGGTATCCCTTAAATCAATTTAACCAATGCTAACTATATCCTTAATACTTTCACAACAATGTTTTCATCTCAAAAAGCTGAAAAATCAACTGCGCATACTTTACTAAAACATTTTTCATAAATCCAAAAATAATCAAACAATTACCAAATTTGACAGGCTACTTCCTGATTACAAAACCAACTTAGAATAAAAGTTTCAACTTCAGAACACTTTGTTTAGTCTAAAAACGAACTGTATAAAGTAGATACTAAACACAGAAAAATCTCTGCTGCGCAACTTTTAGTAAAACATACATAACGTTTTATCCGTAAATCCTATCGACACAAAGTTAGCACGTGCACAAACTAGATTCAATTTAGAACATTGACATCCAAAGACCTCTGTCTAAAACAGGCAGCAACATTTCGAAATATGGCAAAACAGAACAGGCAGTTTTTCTGGAAAAATTCAGCATGATGTTTTTCTTTATAAATCATTCCAAACACAAACTCATTCACAACTAACCATCCAATATTACAACTAGAACTCATGTTCTCAAGAATCACTAAACTTATACATGCATTTATCAAATAAACAAGTTAACAATTCCATTACTTGGAATTTCACTACAATTCCCAAATCTATACTTTTAACTATCCAAAATCTCACACTAACCACACTTAACACAATAAATCAACATGCATTCATTATAAACCGAAGTTAACAATTAAACAACATCATAAACAAATTTCCAAAACCGAATTCTAAAAAGGGGAAAAATCGAATTTTGAACATGCATTTCGATTTCTTCACATGCAACTCAAAATCGAACTAAATATAGGTATTAACACAATAATCGGACTCAAAAGCATCATCATCGTCCCCGTCGGCTCGCCGGAGCTCATTGCCGACGGCGGCAATGGTCGGAGGTGCCCGGAAAATATGAAAAACCCGGGTTTCCTTCACAACCTCACCAATAAGTAATATTAATCAACCAACTAATCACAAAATCATCACAAGCAAGCTTTTGGGTTCGAATTAAAACAAAAATTTCCGAAACCCCTTGCATGCAACAATCGGTACACACAATACACACGGCATACACATACACCCACGATTACACATATATATATATGTATGTATAATCATAATCATCAATATAGTTGATAGAGAGAGAGATTTTACAAAGAAAATCGAGAGAGAGATAGCCTAGAGAGAGAGAAGAGAGAAAAGAGAGATGAGAGATTTTGCCGAGAGTGAAGAAGAGGGGAAAAGAACTGAGTGCTGGGTTTTATAAGCCCAGGGGTAAAAGGGTAATTTCATAATTAAAAATCTGATTTTCTAATAAACAAAACCAACATAAATGCTTTTCTATAATTCGAAATAAACTGAAGGTAATGTCTAAAAATCAAAATTTTATTTTTAAAATAAAGAATACGAATTTACAAGCTCACCCATATTTTTAAAATATTTTTATGATCAAAATTGAATTAAATATGAATTTTCCAAGTTTTGATCACTTAAATGACATTTAGCTCATAAAATCGTTTTTAAATCCTTAAAGCCAAATATAAATTCCTCCACTAATTTTAGAAAATACTAGCATATAAACTAAAGGTTGTGAAAAAGATTTCACAATAAAAAGAGTCTTCGATGATTTTATAAAATTCCCGGATGGTCAAAAAGAACTAATTTATAATAAGAAATTCACATAAAATGCATTTAAAAGCATACACAAGTATTTTAATCCATACCATTCACCAAGTAAACATCTAATTATCACATTTTCAAATATCCACCTTTCACACAATACTCACATATCAAAGATCTCAGATATTATTAAATATTAATATAGTACAAGCGTTTTTCTGAGTCGTTATAACCTTCCCCCCTTAAAAAGATTCTGTCCTCAGAATCTAACCTTATGAAAATAGATGCGGATACTTTTCAAGCATCTCGCTCTCAAGTTCCCAAGTCGATTCTTCAACTTTAGGATTCCTCCACAAAACCTTAACTAGCTTAACAATCTTATTCCTTAATTTTCTATCCATATGATCCTGAATTTCTACAGGTTGTTCTACATATGACAAATCAGGTTGAATTTCAAAAGGTTCATATTCAATTACTAGATTCGCATCAGGATTAAATCTCTTAAGCATCGAAACATGAAAAACGTTATGAATATGCTCCATGTGCGGTGGTAACGCTAACTCATAGGCAACTTTTCCGATACGCCTCAGTATCTCAAACGGTCCTACATATCTCGGGCTAAGTTTCCCTTTCTTGCCAAATCTTGTAACTCCTTTCCACGGCGACACTTTTAGCAACACTTGATCTCCTTCTTCAAAGCTTATATCCTTCCTGTCTTGGTCCGCGTACTTCCGTTGTCTGTCTTGTGCCGTAACTAGTCTTTTCCGAATGATTTCAATCTTTTCCTTTGTTTGTTGTACTAGCTCGGGTCCTAAAATTTTTCGTTCTCCAACTTCTTCCCAATACACAGGCGATCTACATTTCCTTCCATACAAAGCTTCATACGGTGGCATTCCAATACTCGCGTGATAACTGTTGTTGTACGAAAACTCTACCAAGGGTAAATGCTCGTCCCAACTTCCTTTAAAATCCAGTGCACAAGCTCTAAGCATGTCTTCAATGGTTTGAATCGTTCGTTCACTTTGGCCATCAGTTTGTGGATGATAAGCGGTACTCATCTTAAGCTTGGTACCCAGACATTCTTGAAATTGTCTCCAAAATCGGGAGTTAAACCTTGGATCACGATCCGACACAATGGTTACTGGAACTCCGTGACGTGTCACAACTTCCTTCAGATATAGGTGTACTAGCCTATCCAGTGAAAATCTTTCATTGATTGGGAGAAAATGTGCAGACTTGGTCAGACGGTCTACAATTACCCATATGGCATCATGATTAGCTTTTGTCCTCGGTAGTCCAACAATAAAGTCCATAGCAAGATGTTCCCATTTCCATTTCGGAATATCCAATGGCTGCAATAGTCCGCTCGGCTTCTGATGTTCGGCTTTGACTCGTTGACAGGTATAACACCTACTTATCCATTCGGCAATTTCTCTTTTCATATCAGGCCACCAGAAATGTTCCTTCAAATCTCGATACATCTTCGTGCTACCAGGGTGAATTGAGTACTGTGAACTATGGGCTTCCCGCAAGATTTCATTCTTCAATTCTGTCACATTTGGAATCCATATCCTTGTAGAAAATCTCAAAATTCCTTTGTCATCCCTTTGGGTGCAGATCTCTTCACCAGTCAACGTGTTCATCTCTTGATTCATAACCTCCTCTTGACATCTTCGTATCTTTTCCAACAATTCCGGTTGAAACGTCATAGCGTTGAGAACTTCGTTGGTAACTTCCGAATCATAAACTTCTAGTTTCAACTTCTCAAAGTCTTGAAGCAATTCCTTAGGTATCGTGAACAAATTCAATCTCTCCTTTCGACTTAACGCATCCGCCACAACATTTGCTTTTCCCGGGTGATAGTTAATACTACAATCATAGTCCTTAATTAGCTCCAACCATCTCCGTTGCCTCATGTTCAATTCCTTCTGAGTGAATATATACTTTAAGCTCTTATGATCCGTGTAGATTTCACACTTCTCTCCGTATAGATAATGTCTCCAAATTTTCAGTGCGAACACAATAGCTGCTAATTCCAAATCATGAGTTGGGTACTTCTGTTCGTGCGGTTTGAGTTGACGTGAAGCATACGCGATCACTTTTCCATGTTGCATTAAAACACATCCTAATCCTTTGTGTGAAGCATCACTGTAGATAACGAAATTTCCTTGATCATCTGGTAAGACTAACACTGGTGCCGTCACTAATCTTCCTTTCAGCTCTTGGAAACTTTCTTCACATTTCTCCGTCCAAACAAACTTCTCATTCTTCCGCGTCAGTGCAGTTAACGGTGTAGCTAGCTTTGAAAAATCTTGAACAAATCTCCGATAGTATCCAGCTAATCCGAGAAAACTTCTCACTTCAGTAGGGGTCTTTGGTCTTTCCCAATTAACCACAGCTTCAATCTTGGCAGGGTCCACTCTCACTCCTTCTCGACTAATAACGTGTCCAAGAAATTGTACTTCCTCTAACCAGAATTCACACTTTGAAAACTTTGCATATAACTTTTCCTTTCTCAAGACTTCCAATGCAATCCTTAGATGTTCCGCATGATCTTCCGAAGACTTTGAATATATCAAGATGTCATCAATAAATACAATCACAAACTTATCCAAATACGTTCGAAACACTCGGTTCATCAAATCCATAAACACAGCCGGGGCATTAGTTAATCCAAATGGCATCACTAAAAATTCGTAATGTCCATATCTCGTGCGAAAAGCAGTTTTCGAAACGTCTTCAGGTTTGATTTTCAGTTGATGGTATCCGGATCTTAAATCAATCTTTGAAAAATAGGCTGCTCCTTTGAGTTGATCAAATAAATCATCGATTCGCGGTAACGGGTACTTATTCTTTATAGTCAACTGGTTGAGTTCTCGATAATCTATACACAATCTCATACTTCCGTCTTTCTTCTTGACAAATAATACCGGCGCTCCCCACGGTGATATACTAGGCCTTATCACTCCTTTATCCAAAAGATCTTGTAGCTGCGTAGCCAATTCCTTCATTTCTGCCGGTGCCATTCTGTAAGGTGCCTTTGATACTGGTTCCGTTCCAGGTGCCAAATCAATCGTAAATTCTACTTCTCGATCTGGAGGTAATCCGGGTAATTCGTCAGGAAAAACTTCAGGGAACTCATTTACAACTGGTATCTCCTCCATTTTCAACACTTGTTTCTCCACATCTACAACATGAGCCAAATAAGCTTCGCAACCTTGTCGAAGTAGTCGTGTCGTTTGCATAAACGTTAAGAACTTCCTAGTTTGTCTTTGACCTTGAAACACCACTTCTTGATCTTCGCCCACACGCAATCTTACTTGCTTTTTCCTACATTCAATCTGCGCATCGCAATCTACTAACCAATCCATTCCTAGGATAACATCGAATTCTCCCATTTTGAATGGTATCAAATCCGCATGAAAAAGATATCCACCGATCTCTATTTTACAGTTAGGACACACTTGGTCTACGGGAACTCTATCCTGGTTAGCCACTTCTATTACTAACGTCCTTTCCAATGGTTTTATCTCACATTTCAATTTATCAAGGAATCTTTCAGATATAAAAGATCTAGTTGCTCCAGAATCAATTAACACTTTAGCTTTAACAGAATTCACAGGAAGCGTACCTGCTACTACATCTCTGTCCTGAACCGCTTCATTGATTGACATATTAAAAGTTCTTGCTCGAGGTTGAGATGACTGTGACCGTGTTGGTGGTGCAGTGAGTCTAAGTACATTAGCAGACTGGACCGGTTCCTTACATTCCCGCGCAAAATGTCCCGCTTTTCCACACTTGAAACATGTTAGTCCTCCTGGTTTTGAACTTGGACATCCATCAGCATAATGTCCTTTCTTGTTGCATTTAAAACAGGTGATATTCAACTTGTTACAGATTCCTGAATGCCTTTTACCACACGTCTTGCACTCTGGTATAGACGGCTTTCCCGTGATAGTTGGTGGCTTTCCTCCTTGAGATTTCTTGTCTGAACTTCCAAATCCACTCCTCTGTTTCTGAAAATTCCTATCTCCTCCTGATTGATTTCCAAACCTTTTCCTATTCTGAGAACTTCCTTGTCCTTCATCACCTTGGCTTCTTTCCGATCCTCCAAACTTTCGTTTCTTTCCAAATTTCTCCTTTTGAACTAATTCGCTCTCGCCCTCAATGATCATCGCTTTCTGTACTACCGCGGTATAATTTCTCAATTCAAAAGCCGCAACTCTACTCCTTAACCATGGCTTTAATCCGTGCTGAAACTTCCTAGCCTTACTGACATCATCTCCTACGTACCTAGGTACAAATCTTGCCAATTCAGTAAATTTGGCTTCGTATTCCGCCACACTCATCCCTTCTTGTTTTAGTTCTAAGAACTGAACTTCCAACTGATCCTGTAGGTACCTTGGTAAATACTTCTCCTGAAATAGTTCCGTAAATCTTTGCCAAGTAATTTCTCCTTCTCCTAACTTCACAGATTCCCACCAAAAATTAGCTTCTGCCTTCAAGTAGTAACTAGCAAATTCAGTTTTCTGATCTTCCCCAACCTTAACTAACGCAAACGCTTTCTCAATGTCGATTAACCATGATTTCGCCTCAACAGGGTTTAGAGTACCTTTGAATTCAGGTGGGTGGACAGCTTGAAATGATTTAAAAGTTGTCAAAGGTTGAACATTTCGTTGTTGTTGTTGTTGAGTCAAGGCAGCTGTTTGTTGTTGAAGTAATTGAAGTATCTGAGTTATAGTTGGGTCTACCGGGTTCTGGGCCTCGGTATCTGTTGTTTGTTGAGTAGAAGCAGTAGTCTTTTTCTTTGGTGGCATTTTTCTGATAAGAGATAAGCAATTTATGAAACAATATGCATATATATACCACAATGTAAACTCTTTTTGAAAACGTTTATAAAACTGTATGTAACATAAAGAAAATTTAAAACTTTTAGCCATATTGTTAGATAACTTGCTCGTCTCCGTAACAGGGTAAACAGGGTAAACATAGGTATTATAGGAACAGGTTAACAATAAATGGTATAACAGTTTAAAGCAAGGTATAAGAAAAGTACGTGCATAACGTAAGGATAAAAGTCAGGTACAATAGATGATAGGGTACATGATCACCCCAAAAATCAAAACAGAGTCAATGTCAAAGCAGATAATATAATAATGTCTACTAGGAAAAAGGGAAAATATCCTAATAGCGAGTAGTCAAACGTGCAAATGATCAATACTAAAACCAATGGGCTCTAACAGATGTCCCACTCTCAGAATCCAACCATAGCTAGTCTCGTCCACCACGAACAGCTCTCAGCTCACACAGCATCCAGCTAACAATCCTAGTCACTCTCCTGGCCTCTTCTAAAGCATCAACAGTGACTGGTCCCTCAGCTAGGCGCTTTCGCGCTGACTCCTCTACAGTACGGATCCTATCCTGCCACTCCGCCTCAGTAACAGCAACACGACGGTCCGCCTCCTCAGACATCTGATCTATAAGGGCCTGAAGCTCGGCATTCTGTCCGGAAAGGGTCTCTAGGTCTCTAGCAAGGTCTACATGTGCATGATGAAATATAGGTGCAGGATCTCCCATGACTGAAACACGAGAATCAACAGATGCTGCTCTCCAGGGGATAGTAGTCTGAACAGGTACAGGTGCAAATGGTGTCTCAACGGACTGAACACTAGGACTATCTATCTCCACTGGGTCAGATAATGTGATAGAGGGGTGAGGGGGTGTGTCTCCACCAATAACGTCCATCTCCTGCGATAACAATATAGATATAGATACTTATATAATAACAGGTTATCTTAATCCTAAAGACTTAACTTAAAAGAAAGTACTTACGCCTACCGTGGCTACTTAGCATCTATCCATCTAATATCCTAACAGATTCCTACTCCTTACATAACTATCTTAATCACCTTTTATTAATAGGGATCCTAATCTTTTATTAATAGGGATCCTAATCCTGGCTTGTTTCAGTGACCAAAAACTGACATCTCTGATACCAACCTGTGACGCCCTCCCGACCTGGGGTCATGATCGGGGAGTCACTACCACCTCTATACATATTAAACCCATATACAATATAATAAAAGCATGCAGACTTGACCCCAACTCTACCCTGGATCTTTAACAGTTGAGGGTATGAAACAAGCATCCACTATCTAATTCATTAATACATAAGTCTCAAAAGTTATTACAACCAAGTCTTAAAAGTTCTATGTTCTCTATTACAAAACACCTTCTAGATATGGCCATCACCTACCTGAGCTGGCATCCCAAAAACAACCCTATAGGAAGACTTCCTAGCTGTCTGAAATGTACGTACCATCTTCTCGTTTCACTGTGGGTTAGAATAGGGAAAAAGAATGAGCCAAATGCCCAGCAAGTAATAATATGACCAAACAGTTATCCACTGGGAAACAGTTTCAATAGCAATATGTATGACATGGGTATAGCAAAGTCTGTATCAAAGGATTATCAGAATCAATGAATTGAATATACAATTTCAAAACAGTTTCCAATATCAATATATATATAGCATGGTTTAAGCAGAATCTATAATAAGGTATTATCCAAAACAATGGCATAAATATGCAATTTCAAAGGGTAAACCAATTTCATTATCAAGATATCCGTTTCAAGAAAAGCATTAAGTAATTTTGGAGATTTTTCACAACGCACCGGACAATACGGGTGATCAGCCACGTAAAGTCCCCATACCGGACACACAATCCCTCTGGTCCTTGAATTGGGTCCCATTAGGCAACACATTGGCCTTTAGACTAGTCCATCCCTAGTCCATTTATTATAATTAAAAAGTGCTGGACCGGCGTTACTCGGCCTCTTACGCCTCCAATCTTAGGAATCCGTGGAAACCATAAATCATAATTTAAATGAGTTCAAACTTTATTCCTTTTTTAAAACATCTTCAGATATAAAGAAGTCCTTTGGAAATCAGATAAGTTCAATCAAAACAATCTGGATTTCTATTAGTGGAATATAAGAAATATTTATCATTGGGTATGTTCTGGAAATGTACTAAAATGAGGTATAGGTGTATTCACTTTCAGGTATAAAAGGGTTTGAATAAGTATATGATCAAATTCAGGTTATGGAATTATAGGTCATCAGGTTTCAATTCATGTATATGATCAGGGTATAAAGGTTTTGGGATAAAGAACTAAACAAAGCATGGTATATAATTCAACATGGTATATATGAACAAAGGTAAGGGTTATCAATGAACAATAAGCGTTTTCAGAATTAAAGGTATATCAAGGCAAGGTAACAATTCATATGTGTCAAAATGAAACAATGGGATCAAAATACGAAAGCAAGTTTGTATTACTTGCCTTAAGTAGATAAAGGGTAATGAGCAATCACTATGGATGTTTCTGTCACCAGTTTAGCTGGCCAGAAAAGTAGTGTGACTACTACCTTCTATCCAGGCACACTGCCTATGGATGTTTCTGCTCCTCAAATCACAAAGAGTGCTCAGCCTGTCAAATCCAATATTATCACCGAGGCCAAGCTACAGGAAGTTGCCAATTCAAACATCTATCATGATGTGGCCTTTCTGGAGTTTCTGAAAGCCATCAACATCAGTGTTCAAGGTGATACCAAGACCTACAGGGACAAGCTCAAGGAAAACATCAAGTATCTTACTGTGGTAGTCAGGAAAATCAAGGATGCCTATCTAAGAGAAATAATCATGGTATCTAAAGACAATGTCCTATGGCATTTGTCCTTTGAAACCTTAGAGAAGCTGAGATTTACTGAGCTAGACATATTCCTGGAGCTCATTGAAAAGAGTGGTGAGAACAACAAGAGATTGTATGATGACTTGAAGAAAGATCAACTTCTAAGATTGCCATAAGTCATCATTGAACCAAGAACTATAATTTTTCAAGGTCTCACCAGGGCAAACACTATTGATCAACTAATCATCCCTGCTCAGCTGAATATGAAGAACAAGGATAAGATCAACAATGTGCTCCAAATGCTAAGAGCTAAGAGGGGATTCAGGACTGCTGAAGAGCTAGAGATGATCCAAATTCTCCAATCATTTCTAATACATGGAAGAATTCCTGAATCACTCAAGGCAAAGAAAGTTCTAAAAGATGACAAGGATGATGATGAGGAGAAAAGCAACAGAAGAGGGAGTCAGTCAAGGAGTGATAAGGATGGGGCAAGTGAGAGCAGCAAGGGCAAAACTTCCAAGAAATCTAAAGATGCTGGAGATGACAAGAAAGACTCTCAGGGAAAGAAAGAGACTATAAAGAAGAGAGGTGGAAATCAGCAAGTTAAGGACATTGCTAGCAGTATCTTAACCACAACACAAGACTCTAAGTCTAGGGTGGGTACTGTTAGTAATGATCCTCCAAAATCAATAACCAAGACTTCTGAAACTGATTTGCCACTGGAGAAAGGTAAAGCCACCACAACAAAATCAAAAAGACACTTCCACAAAGTCACAACTAGTGGAGTGTTATAGTGGATGAAGGGGAAAGGGTTGAAGCTACTTCCAAATGATGTGGCACTAAAGACTAAATCTCCTTGTTCTGGAAAGCTACCTCAAGTCACACATTGGAAACTCAAAAGTGTATCCAAAAGGAAAAGGATAACAAAGAAGAATGGGGTGATCACAAATGTAGTTGGGATCAATGTTCTTCCTCTAGATGAAGATGCCCTAGCATTTCTGAGAGCTCAAAGAATCTTTGAAGTCAAAGTGAAGCTAAATCATCTAGAGATCAAATTCACTGATGGAAGGGAAAAAGAAATGAAACAAGGAAGCTGGCAATATTTTCCACAATAGAAAGAATTAATGCAATGCTAAATTTTGAAGACAAGGAAGAAAGATTGTGGAAGATAGAGATTGCCAGATTCTTGAAGATGCACTCTGATTATCAAGAGAATCTAAGGAAGTCAAATGAAGAGAAGATGATTCAGAAAGAAAAAGAGATGGCAGATATGGAAGAGAAAGCAAAAGAGTTGAGGAAGAAAGGGCTGTGCAAAGTAAAACAAAATCCTTATGTTGTGGAGTACAAAAACAAAAATGGAGGAAAAAGCAAAATAAGGATGAAGTTTGTTGAATCCTATGTGGAAAGTGCCCTAAGAGCTGCAGTTGAAGATCTAGAAGACTCTCCTCTCATAGAAGAATTGATTGCAAGGGATGAAATTCTGGTAGCCATTTCTGAAATGAAGAAAAAGGAAGAAATGAGAAAGAAGAAGGTTTATGATGACTATCTAGAGAAGCAAATGGGAACTGAAGTTGTTTAGCTCAAAAAGAAAATCTGTAAGCTTTAATTCCCAGTTTGTAATTAAATCTTGTCTTTATTGTTCATCTTTTACTCTTTTTCACACTTGTTCCCTTTTATGTAAGTTAGGCTTGTTATCAGACATGAAATTGTGCCTAAGTTTCTTACTCACAATTTGGGGGAGATTGTTAGGCTCAAGGCATGTTTGAATACCACTATTAACAAGCCTACATACTGTGACTATGTCACACTACATGACCTAGTGATTTCTATCACTGGGATATAGTATAGGTCTCTACTGTACTTGTCTTGTTTTCATGTACTTAGCTTTATCTTGTATGCTCAGAGTTATAATGAGCTTAGTAAGTTTCTTGCAATCTAGAATGTACATAGGCCATGGAATAATTATCCTGCTAGAAGTTCAGAAATGTTCATGCAGCAGGATGGAGATGAATAAGGCCCTGAAGAAATAAGTTGCAGAAATTTATCTAAGTCCCTATACCGTGAATTCAAAATAAAGCTATGTCGTGAAGTCCTCAAAATCCATGTCGTGTAGTACTGAGATCGCATAGTCCTAAATGAACTATGTCGTGAAGTCTTCAAGGCTCATATCGTGAAGTGTTGATACAGCAAAGACAAAATGTACTAGATCGTGAAGTCCTCAAAAAGCCTAGATCGCAAAGTCCTCAAAAAGGGCTATGTCGCGAAGTCCCCAAAAAGGCTAGATCGCGAAGTCCTCAAAAAGGCTATGTCGCGAAGTCTTCAAAGGCTGTGTCGCGAAGTCTTCAAAGGATATATCGTGAAGTCAGGAACATACTGGAGTTCATGATATCAACACTTAGACGTTTACAACAAGACAAATGAAGGTACAAACTCAAAGTCAAAGGAGACAAATACTGAAGCATCTGTGTTGGTCAGGTGGTCCAAAGACAGATGGAAAATCTACAGTAAAACTTGGAGAGAAAGAAGAAAGACAAGCAGCTTCAGATAATGGAAATGACTACAGAAAGCAAGTGGTCCTCCTTGACACAGCCAACCTTTTATAGAACGACAAAATAGAGTTGCAGTAAGGGTAGCTGTGTAATTAGGTTTGTGCACTAGTTTTGTATAGGTCATTATATATTGTGCACACCCAACTGTTAGCTGCAAGAGAGTAACACATAGATATATTCAAGCACTCTTTTCTCTGTAAGAAAAACAAGAAAACACTGTTCTTGTTTTAGAAGCCAGAATTTCACTTATGAAATTTTGGAAGCTGTAGTATTTAATTTACTTAATACAAAGTAGATTAAAGTGATTGTGTGTGTTATGTTTATTTTAATTCCGCATTTTCATACAACACAATCTCTCACAGCTTATTAGTTTTCAAGAAAACGATAAATATCAAAACTATCCATTCACCCCCCTCTGTCTAGTTTCTTAGTGATATTCATTTCTAACAACACACACCTCTTCACTTTTCTATTTTCCATTCTCCAATACACTTTTTCTATTTTCTCTCGGCTTGGAGCTCTCCACGGCGACCCCAACCCTCCGACGAAGTCTTCCGTTTCCGACCAGACCTCCTTCTCAACACTACCAAAGGTACAAATCTAATTTCCCCTATTCCTTTTCATCATTTTATGACCATGCATGCTGCTCTTATATGTTCTTCTTTGCATATACACACTGTATGTACATATACCCCATATTCATGAAATCGCCCATCTTTCTCCCTACAGATTACATGACATATACACTCTGTTGTCCATGTTTAAATCACATAATCCCTAAAATTTGATGTAACACTTAAACACAGTCGATGAAGCCCTTGACGGTCGATTAACCGCAACCTGTTCGTATACCTCTCTATAGATCCAAACCTTGGCGCCAATCCGACTCCCCAGTAGTTTTAATTGCATGTTATAGAACCTCATTACGCTATGGTTGACTCCATATGCCATCGCATGCGTCCCCTTAGATGAACAAATCTTGATTAAGCAAGCCATCTTTTAGACCTTCTCCCGAGCTTCAGGGTTAGACCTTCTTTGAGAAGTTAAATTTTCACAGACCTTATCATACCCTTCAAGTTCTGCGTTAACAGACGAACCGATTACTCCCATGTCATCACAATCATAACTTTAAACCCTAGTAGTGTGCTACCTGTTTGACAAAAATCCTGAATGAGTTTCTTCCGCTTTCATCCGTTGACACCTCTTTCGTTTTAACCTGTCCAGTCATTTTAAACCACTTTGACAAGGAACATGTTGGCGGCCTGCTCACTCTACATCACCTTTTGCAGATGTCCAATGGATCAGCCGCGGCTAGCTCCTAGCATTCCACAGCTTGCGAAGTCCAACCTCTCATCAAACTCATAAATTCTGACACATCTCCACTCAAAACTCCATCACCTCCATAGCTTCAGATTACCAACGTCGTGAGCACTAGGACCCGCTCAAAGGTCAAAGTCTTGATCCCAGAAAGAGCTATCGTTGCAGTAAAAACTAATATGCACTCTCACATAATAAAATATACCAGGCCTGCCATCATTCACCAAGCTTGTTCTGAACACACATCAAGTGAGGAAACTGACGTTTCAACTCAGTCCAAATATTATATTCCGATCCAGAAAATTTCTTCTGCTAGAATCAAGAATGATCCCAACCCAGAAACTATGGATGAGGTGGAGGTGGAGACCTCTGTTGAAGATGACGAAACACCTGATCATCCAAAGCCTATTCCTGCATGCAAGGAATTGGACACATCTATGAATGCCAACAGACTGAAAATACTACTTCAAAAATGTCGACCCAACTGCCGATTGGTAGTACCCTCCCCCGGGGAAAGTTGCCATCGCTTTGATATGTTCGAACCAGACCAAGCCACGCCCTCTGCTGTATTTTCAGCTACTTTCTTCAGGATGGGAGTATCCATACCTCTTCATCCATTTATCCAAGACATTATCAAGCTTTATAATATTGCTCCTATGCAGCTCACACCCAACTCTTATAGGATGGCCATGTGCATGTTCATTCTATATGACCAAGAGTTTAGGAAGAAAATGTCAGCCAGAGAGTTAGGGTTCTTTTACCAACTTAAACAAACAGGCAAATATACATGATTCTTTTATTTGTCTGCTTGGGGTGTCCACGAGGGACAGTGCATCAAAGGGAATAAGAGAGGAATGACAGACTGGTTGCCTCAATTTCTCTATTGCTATGATTGCCCTTCCTATAAAACAAGCTTTAATAGATTTCCCAAAATTCCCAACAAAACTCCACTCACAGGCCAATCTTTAGAACGCGCGCTGAAAGCGTTGAAGTTGTCAGCACAGCTAGGAGATGGTGCTAGCTTGTTGACTTCAGAAAACCTTCGCCGATGCGGCTTTGTTCGTGAGGGAACCTCTATTTCAGCTACAGCTGAAGAGTTCGAAGTTGAAGCTTCCAACAAATTAGGTTCCCTAAAACATATTTTGATTCCTTATGCATTCATCACATGTTGTTAATTATTTCATCCCATATTTGCATATCATACACTTTATTTTTGAGCATATAACTGCTTCCGTGATTGTGATCAATATCGCTCTTTGTGCAGATATGGCTTCCGGTGTGCCATCCTTCATCAATCAATCCGCTAGCTATGATGACCTATTTGGAGATGAGGACAAGGATCTTGCCCTTATCGACGCTACTCCAATTTCCAGAATTAGAACTGCTCCTGCTTCACTTGAGAAGTCAACTAGTTCCTCAAAAAGAAAGCTTCCTCTCGCACCTACAGACCAGACACGAGCTTCAGGCTCCCGCCTTGGCAAGAAGCCTAAACCTACCACAACAGCTGCCATTGAAAGTGGCAACCCTTTGATCCACAAATTCTTTGTCATGGCTGGGAATCAAATCCCCGTGGAGACCATAACGGAATGGGACAAGAAAAGTCTATCTGAATCTGCCCGTTCCATCACCCTGAATCAGACGGAGGCTTTCTTCCATACCTTGAAGCGGAACGAAGAAATTGTGGTTGTGGCAAAAGGTGATCAGAAGTTATACGAGGAGGTTAGGTAGATGAAGGCAGCCTTAAAGGACAAAGATGATGAGAAGAAGAAGCTTGAGGAAGTTATTAAGAAGTGGAGAAGTGCTGAAGCCAAGGCATCCAAGGAACGTGATCAGCTCAAAACTGCTGTCCGTGACCTAGACGCAGAGAAAGATGCCTTGCAAGCCTCCCATGTCAAACAAATCCATGAGTTGGAGTTGAAGATGGAGACTCTCAATGCTACTATTGCCACCGAAAGGTCCACACGAACAGCTGCGAAGCGGGAGAAGTTCAAGGCAGGCTACAAGCGGGGTATCAATGATTACATCAAATCCACCTATGACAAATTTCCAACTCTTGATTGGTACCTCTTAGGCGAGGACGCGGTGAAGATGGTGGATGATATTAAGAAGAAGGAGGCTGCGACTACGAAGCAGACAGAGGAGGGTCAGAGTGAACCTATTGAAGAGGTTCAGGCTCCTGTTGACGCAACCATCAATAAAGCGGACGCCGTGATGTCTAACCCAACTCCTGACCAAGATACTCCTGAGGGTAACCCTGACAGCTCTGCTCCTTGATTTCCGTTGTTTCTTAATTTCCCCAGAACATTTGCACCCTTTAATGGGTTAAGTTTGGTAAACATTCTAGGCGCTTGCACCTTTAACATTTATTTTGGATGAGGGTGTGGGCACCTCATAATGCCTCACAAGATGTAACTATAACTTTGGTTTTTCATCTTTTATTTCACCATACTTTTCCTTTACTTTGCAAGAATGTTCTTATCCAACTACGATTGCCATATTTTTCACCATGTATGCTTAGATTTTCCATGTATGGGTCACCTGTAGATATCCGTAGCTTCAGACTGAATCCCTGAATACATGGAACTACACGTATTTTTCGACCAATAAGTACTTAGGATAATCCAAAACCATTTACTTAGGAATAATTGCCCATAAGTAAACTTAGATTTTCCAAAACCGTGCATATTCGTATGAACAATTATAAACATAAGTGTTCTTTGAACCTAATATCTTTAGGTAAGAATCCTTTACCCTGAATCCAGTATGTAAAAAAGTGCCTGGTCATTTTCACAAATGCCTTAGTAATATTGATCATCCCTGTGTTTCCCAATCATGGGTAATGCATAAACAAATTTTACATTTATACAATCTTAGGATCGCCATGAAGCTAATCCTGTTTTGCAGCTTCAGGGGTTCTTATCCTTGAACCTCCCTCGCATAGTTTCCATAGCACCAAGGATCTCCATATGGCCAGAACACGGGCTCCCATATGGACCTGTATAGTGTGTGAAGTTTGCAAATATGCAAAAAGTTTAATCCAGGGGATGGCCTGTGTTTGGCTCCCACACTCTCCCATATTATAATTTCATTCATGCCTAGAGTCCCTAGGGCTTGTATGAACTTTAATAGCCTTAGCTGTGATGTAATCACATCAAAACATGAGCTCCTTGAACCAGTCCTCTGGTGGAAGCATGAACCTGTAGCTCACAATCCATGAGTCTTAACCTTCATCTCATAGTCCATGAGTATGAATCCCATCCGTTTTAATCCAACGCAATCCAATCCATTGAAATCCGGGACAATCCAATGACAATCCAATTTATTGAAATCCAGGACAATATTTGGTTTTCAAATTTATCGTTTTAATTGTATAAAGAGTGCATATGTCCACTACCCCCTAGTTCTTTATCATATAATCAACCATGGTGAAGAACTACAGCAAAATAACCATGCATTCAACATTTCTCTTTATATAATTCAGAAGTGATACAACAAAAATAAATACGCATTCAACCAAGCATAAATCATATGAATTGAAATCAAATGTTTTATTAATATTGTGAAACATGTCATAAAGACACCAAGTTGGTGAGGTGTTCATACACTACCCCCCGAGTGTTCATAGAACAAGACCAAACAACTAAGAAATTGAATTAGACAGTTATGAAGCTGAAAACAGCAACTATGAAGCTGTACCTAAGCATGTCAGTTACAACTAATAAACTGCTTTTATTATTCCTATGCCTGAAAAAGGCATACAGAAATAGTACCTGAAATTTTTACTGGTAGTATTTCTTAAGATGCTCACCATTCCATGCCTTCGGGATGAGCTTTCCATCCAAATCCATGAGATGGTAGGTACCTTCCCACAAGACAGCCTTTATGAGGTACAGACCTTCCCAGTTCGCACCAAATACGCCATGACCATGGACCTTCATGTTAGGCATCATCCTCCTTAAAACCAAATCACCAACCTTTAGTGGACGTGCATGAACCTTGCTATCAAAGTACTTCCGAGTACGTTGCTGGTTTGCGGCTAACATTAGCTGCGCAGTAGCCCGAACTTCTTCCACCAAATCCAAGTATAAATGGTGATTTACTTCATTATTCCCAGGATCATAATTGTCCCTTCTAAATGATCCAGCCCCGATTTCCACGGGCACCATAGCTTCGCACCCGTAGGTTAAGGTGAAGGGTGACTCCCCAATAGTGGTTCACGGTGTTGTGTTATATGACCACAAAACCATAGGGAGTTCATCAGGCAAACACCCTTTGCATTCTTCCAACTTGGTCTTTAAGGTATGCTTAATGATCTTGTTGACAGCCTCAGTTTGACCGTTACTTTGGGGGTGGTAAACTGCCGTGAAGTCCTTTTGAATCCCAAGATCATCACATAGCTTGCGTAGATTCTTGCTATCAAATTGTTTTCCGTTATCCGAAATGAGTTTGTAAGGAACCCCAAATCTGCAAACAATTGCCTTGAACATGAACTCTTTTATCTTGGTAGCTGTTATTTTAGCCAGAGGTTCAGCTTCGGCCCACTTGGTGAAGTAGTCTACAGCTACAACAGCGTACTTCACACCTCCTTTCCCTTGAGGCAGTTCCCCAATTAGGTCAATCCCCCACATAGCAAAAGGCCAGGGGCTAGTGAGAGGTTTCAATGGAACAACAGGATTACTAATGAAATTTGCAAACCTTTGACATTGATCACATGCCCGAGTGAATCTGTGAGCGTCCTTCTGAATGGTTGGCCAATAGTATCCTTGACGAAGTATTTTATGTGCCAGGGAGGTTCCACCTGAATGATTGCCACAAATTCCTTCGTGGACTTCACACATGTTGTATTCGCACTCATCACCTGATATGCATCTCAATATCGGCTTATTAAACCCTCTCTTATATAAAGAACCATCATAAATAACATACATGGCAGCCTGGTACTTTAACCTTCTGGCTTCTTCTTTATTTTCTGGCACAATTCCCTTGGTGATATATTCTATGATAGGTGTTGTCCACAACACCTCAGCTGCAGGTTCCAAATTCATGACATCCAGCTTAGGGATGCTAGGCTGAAGCTGCACTTCCAAAGGTATGACCCCCAACATAGTAGCCTCCTTCTGTGAGCCTAACTTTGCGAGTGCATCAGCTTCTGCATTCTGTGCCCTTGGAATTTGGTCGAGGTTTACTTCCTTGAACCTACTGATCAGCTCCTGAGAGTATCTCATATAGAGGTCCGCACGAGGTCCTCTAGCTTGGAATCCTCCTTGAATATTCCATACGACCAGCATTGAATCGCTAAAGACAGTTAAATTTTCTACCTTCATCTCTAAAGCGAGCTTCAGACCAGCAATAAGAGCTTCGTACTCAGCGTCATTGTTGGTTGCATAGAAAGCAAAGTGAATGAAGCTTTGAAGCTTGTGACCTTCTGGGCTTTTAAGAACAATACCAGCTCCCGCCCCATTTCCATTTACTGCTCCATCCACATAGAGTGTCCACCAAGGTGAGCAGTTTTCAACCGTCTCCTCCTGAGCTGTAGGTTCAGCTATGCACTCACTTCCCTTAACCTCAAATGATTGAGGAAATTCCAATAGGAAGTCTGCCAGCACCTGTCCCTTTATAGCCGTTCTTGTCTTATATTCAATATCAAACTGACCTAACTCCACGGCCCATTTCATAAGCCTACCAAAAGCTTCAGGTTTATGCAGGACTTGCCTTAGAGGAAAAGAAGTACGTACCTCAATCTGATGTGCCTGAAAATAAGGCCGGAGCTTCCTTGCAGCTAAGATTAATGCGTAAGCCAGCTTTTCCATATTGGAATACCTTGTCTCAACATCCAACAACCTTTTGCTCACGTAGTATACCGGGTGTTGAACCCGCACCTCCTCTCGTACTAACACAGCGCTGATTGAGTACTCCGAAACTGCCAAATATAGTATGAGGACCTCCCCATCGAGAGGTTTAGACAGCAATTGAGGGCTTCCCAATTGCTCTTTTATTTTTGCGAAGGCAGCTTCGCACTCCGGGCTCCATTCGAAGTTCTTTCCTTTCTTGATTGCTGCAAAGAATTCTTTACATTTGTCCGAAGATTTAGATACGAACATGTTCAGAGCTACAATCCTGCCAGTGAGACTCTGAACCTCCTTTATATTACGAGGAGACCGCATCTCCATCAAAGCTTTAATCTTTGCGGGGTTTGCTTCGATTCCCCGATGGTTGACAGTAAAGCCTAAGAATTTTCCTGATTCAACACCGAAAACACATTTTTGAGGGTTGAGCTTCATTCTGAACTTCCTTAGTATGTCAAACATTTCTGATAAGTGCAGCACGTGGTCAGCTGCAGCCTTAGACTTGACCAACATATCATCCACATAGACTTCCATGGTCCTCCCAATCTGGTTCTTAAACATCTTGTTTACCAACCTTTGATAGGTCGCTCCAGCGTTCAACAGTCCAAAAGGCATGCCAATGTAGCAGTATAATCCTCTATCCGTGATGAAGGACGTATGATCCTGGTCGGGTTCATACATGGGAATCTGATTGTATCCCGAGTAAGCATCCATGAAGCTCAGCAGAGCATGCCCAGCCGTAGCGTCCACCAACTGATCAATTCGTGGAAGTGGGAAGCTGTCTTTAGGACACGCCTTGTTCAAATCCGTAAAATCGACACAAGTTCACCATTTCCCATTGAGCTTTTTGACAAGCACTGGGTTCGCTAACCAATCCGGGTAGAATGATTCTCTCACCAATCCAGCTTTCAACAACCTGTCAACCTCTTCCTTGAGGGCTAATGTTCTCTCACCACTTATTGCCCTTCATTTTTGCCTCACAGTAATCCTTTCAGGGTCGATGCTAAGGCGATGACACATCACCCTAGGATCAATTGCCACCATGTCAGAATGGCACCAAGCGAAAACATCTAGATTACTTTTCAAGAAATGAGCCAAAGCTTCTTGAGCTTCAGGTTTCAACTGTTTACCAATCTTTAATTCTTTAGAAGGATCAACTGAATCTACCAGGATTGCCAAAGTATCACCAGCAGCGCCTGTCATTTCCTTAGATTCTGGCATTTGGGGGTCTAGATCGATCTTCACCTGAACCTCACTATCACCCTTCCCTGGATGAGAAGGAACCGTGGGCGAGCTTTCCTCATGACCTTCTTCGAAATCGCTCTCATTTACCTCTTCGATAACACATTCGATAAAAGGTTCATCACTTTCCAAAAATTTTGGTGGGGGTGCCTCCAGCATCCGTACCTCATTCTGGGTATCTACCCCCAAAGAAAAGACAATATCCGCGGTGTCCTCTTCACCTGGATGTTGGACAATCATAATCATATTGCATGAGTTCTTCAATTGCCATGGAGGTTCAGCCTTCCCAGGTGCCTCCAGGTACCTGTAGCAATTATCTGTGGTGCCCCCATCTACCAGCAGCAAGTGTTTTGAAGTTTGATCAGCAGAGCGCAGAGCCTTACTATAACATTCCCTTGAATCTTCTTGACAGCCCTTTAGACATCCGATTCTGTTAGGAGTAGGGAACTTCATAGAGAGGTGGTAAATAAAGGTTACCACCCTCATTTCCTTCAAGAGAGGCCTGCCGACAATACAATTGTAAGAAATATCTTCGTTCACAACCATGAACTCTGTCACCTGCGTAGCTCTAAAAGGTTCAGCCCCCAACATAACAGGGAGCTTCACTCTCACCACGACCTGCACTGGTCCTCCAGTAAATCCATATAGGTCATTGTAAGCAGGAGACATCTCCTTGTCGGCAAGTCCCATTTTTTGGTAGGTGTTATAAGCCAGTATGTTTGTTAGGTCCCGAAGTATCGTAGAAGAGGGGGGGGGGGGGTTGAATACGATACTCACTAATTATAAAAAAAAAATCTTTCGAATCTTTTGCGGATAATTAAACTAGTGTTCTTGTAGTGGGTTCATGTTCTTGAGGGTGAATAGTAATTCAGACATGAAAATAATAACACAAGATTTTCCAAGAATTACATTCGATATATAAATCTTGAAGGGGTGCTACACCCAGTAAATAAATTTACCGGATACCAAGAACAATTTGTTCTTGCTTCTACAAAGATTGTACAAATTAAATCCTAAACAATGTTTGTATCTATTTGTTTGTCTAAAGGATTTAATTACCGGAGAAACTTTATAATGGCCCTTAAGATTAAACAAAGTTTGGGCATTATAACGTTTACCCGGTGAGAAGTTCATGTATAAAATAAATGTCTCCTTCTCTGTCTCTCTCTGTTTTTCTTCTCTTCGTCGAGGAAGATGAAGAATAGAAGAAGTAATCTTCTATTTCCTTCTGCTTCAATTTGTGTAGTCTTGATAGTTTTTAAAAAAAACTATCAAACACAACTTTAAATTGTGTCCACACAATTCTTCATGCTGTAGGAGAAAAACACTATCAAAGAAAATCATTAAATCATTTAAAAACAATTCGATAGTTTCTTTTAGAAAACTATCGAACCATTTTCTCTTTTTTCAAACCACTTTGATGGTTTCTTATAAAGAAACTATCGAAATACTCTTTTTTAGTTTTAATAAATTTATAAAATAAACTTATTTAAATTTATAATAAACTTAATTAATAAGTTTAAAATAAATTTATTTAAGTTTATAAAATAAATTTCATAAACTATCGGAGCATTAAAAGTATCGCAGCAGTCAAAAATCTCGGCCCCAACAAAGCTGAACTGGTTCCAGTGTGAACCCACAAAAAAAACTATCGAAGCTTTTAAATGAAAAACCTTCGAACCAAACAAAAACCATCGAAGTGGTTTTTGGCCAACCTTGTCAAAGTGCAGATTAGTACCCAAGGTTTGGTTGGTCAGCACTTAAACCTTCAAGTTTCCTTTATTGCAGTTTATTTATTGAGGTTTCAACTTTTGTACACTTAACACCTTTTGACTGTATGATTTTCCTTTCGACAATTTAGCTTCTCATGGTTTTCTTCAACACTGATAATTCTTGTTAATCTGCTTGATATTTTCTGGAATTATCATGTCGGACTTTATCAATTCTTTTGGTCAAATAAATATGTTGATCTTCTTCGTATGTGTTGACGCCTAGTGCAACTAGTCTGGTTCACAGACGATTAACACTGAATTGAATCTTCACATCTTCATTGCATTCCAATTGATAAGTCGGCAGCAGTACAAATTGCTTCGAACACAGATTATAAATAAACAACGCACTTTCACTGGAATCCTTCCTGGTACTTAGACAACGTCTTCATTGCTACTACTATCTTGAATACTTCATTCTCTGTTCTTCACTGACGCTCGAACATATAAATGAACTTCTTTCAGTGAGTATAACTTCAAGACTGTAGCTATCTTTTTTAACCTTTGTATTTACCCTGTATTCAATTAAACCAGATTCCTATGATTCGAACACTGTCTATAATACAATCAATGGTAATACACTGAAATCTTCTTGTGGCACTTATACTGAATCTACACACCTTCTGAAACCTTGAAAGTCTTCAAACCTTATTCTTCACTGAGGCATGAACATGTTAATGAACTTCTTTTAGTGACCTGTAGTAGACTTCAAAGATCTATCTAATGTTTTGATTCTTTGTATTTGCCTTGTATTCATTTCTTCCTGATTTCTGTGTAGGCGTAGTATTATTTACATGTCATGTTCCAGTGTTGAGTTATCACGTCTTCATGTTCATACTGCCTTGTGATCTCACCAACAATGTTGCAAGAGCTTCCATTATCCACTAGAACTCGGTGTACATTGAGCCCTCTAATAGTGATAGTTACTACCAGTGCGTCATTGTGGGGGTGATGCACATGCTTAGCATCGTCCTCGGTGAAGGTGATATCTGCAGCTTTACCTCTAAAGAGCTTCGGGGGTCTTTCCGCTAAATACATCACATTAGTGAGGGGACTGCCCCTCGCTTCCCGTGCATAATTTTTCATATAATTTCTGCTGAAACCTCCAATATATGGCCCACCGATGATAGTATGGATACTACCGGCCCTGGTAGTACGTTTAGGTGGAGACTTGTCTTCACCTCTCTTGGACTTGTCCTCCTTATACTTTTTTGCTTCTTCTGCCACGAATTCCGTGAGGTACCCTTTCCTGATTAGATCCTCAATATGATCCTTCAAGTGACGACAATCAGCAGTTTCATGCCCATTGTTATCATGGAAAGCACAATATTTAGCCAAATCCTTCCTCCCGGGAGGTCCCGTTCGCGGAGGCTTCCTGAACATTCCAGCTTTATCAACCACTTCGAATACACGTTCAATAGGAGAAGCCAACGGTGTATATTCTGTGTATTTCTGGACACCCTTCACAGGTGGGTATTTATATCCCACGGTTCTCCTTGAGTTCGTTGTATTCACAGATAGAGGTGCAGTCTTCACCTCCCTATTAGCTTCAGACTCACTATAGGATGCACGTTTATTATAATTTCGGCCCTTAGGGTTATAAGACTTGTTCCTTTTGTTTCTTCCCCAGTCACGAAAAGAATTATCCTTCTTCAAGTTTGCCAAAGATTGTTCCACAACCTTGTGCCTTTCCGCCTTTGCATAAAAATCGGCCAATGTAATTGGCTCCTTACTCTGAAGCTCCTTCCAGAATTCGGTCCCCGGCTTCACACCAGGTATCAAGAAATTCTTGTAAGTCTCATCAGTGGTTTTTCTCACCTTAGGAACTTCAGCATTGAACCTCTTGAAATACTCATTCAGGGTCTCGTTATCATGCTGCTTTATGTTTGCAAGCGTGTTAGCCGGAGGAGCGAATGTGACTGAAGCTCTGAATTGGGTAACAAACATTTCACCCATCTGCTTCCAATATTTAATTGAGTTGACGAGAAGCCTTTTAAACCATTGATGAGCACTATCCCTCAGGGTCGCAGCTAACAGGCGACATTTGGTGCGATCTTTAATCTGATAAACCTCCATTTCCGTGTTAAAACGGCTTATATACTCCACAGGGTCAATAGTCCCATCAAATTTCAAATCTCCAACTCCCCTATAGCTGCGGGGTAGAGGTGAGTTTCGCACCTTCTTGGTGAAAGGCGAACCTGAAGCTAGTCCTGACTGAGGACCTTTTTCGGCCATAATCTTCTCAAGAACTTTCCTGAGGTCCTTCACCTTATATTCTCCTTCCTCTTCATCCGATTTTGAACCATCTTCCTCATCGTCCTCATTTCTAGAACTTTCATCAGTGTTATTCTCGGCATTATATGACGAGCTAGAGTTGTGCTCGTCTTCAGCTTTGGAGTGGGATTTCTCCTTATGGTTCTTCGACCCCTTGGACTGTGATTTCTCACTTTGGGTCTTTCTGATGAACTTTTGCTTCGTTCCCAAAAGTATGTGCCTCAAATCCTCGCTCGTGAGTTTCTTCCCTACTCGATCAAACACACTTATACTCTTGGCAGCTGAAGGTTCAGAGCCTTCCTTGTCTTCAGCTTCAGAGTTCCAGTCTGGGTTACTTTGATCAGTTTCAACATCAGAAAAGGTCTTCTGATTTCTTTCCTTCACAGGCTCTTCTTCTTCACTATCAAAATTCAAATGTTTTGGAGTGCCCTTCTTTTTTGAGCATTTTTCCGAAGACTTCATTTGCTTTCTCCATTTGTTCATTTTCTCCGATTTCTTTTCCAAAGAAACAACCCTGTCACCGATTTGTTGAAGATGAGTGAGGATGTCTCTGTTCGTGACCTAGCCCCGAGGATCTTTTTCACGATCATCTCTGCCCTTTGTGGGCGTTTGAGTATTACCGGAATCGTCCGACATTTATTTCTTTCAAGAAATTTCTGCGGAGGTTCGTCCCCCTCATTCTAGCGCCAATTTGTTGTGATGAAAATATGGTATTTCACAACGAGAGAATCTTGCTGGAATATTCGAATAATTGTCCTTGGTTTTCGGACAGAGCTTCAGGTTCGCAGTCGGGCAGCTGAAGCTTATTGCCGGAATATTGAGATAGAATAATGTTTATGGGCTGAATTGACAAAACCACCAGTTGAAATGGGCAAAGTAAGTCCTACTCGGCCAGCAAACTCACCGGAAAATGTATCACTTAGGGTACACGTGCCTCACGTGCGTAGAAAGTGAAAAAACCCCATCCTTTAGTCAAGTGCCTACATATCCTATTTATAGGAATCAAGCCCCATGTAGTTCTATTAGGTTAAACCTCTTCTTTCTTGCCAATTAAGCCATCTCGAGATAATCCATCCCAGAGTTTTGACTTATCCAAACACCTTCTGCTGAGCTTCCGAGTGTTCTTACCCAAATCCACCTCTAGAACCCCTAAATCCTATATTTAATCGATAATTATCTGAATATATTGACATAAATCCATTTCTGTCGTAATTATCCAATTCCTGGTGGTTTATAGGTGATAAACGTCTTTATTTTGGGGATAACTACGTATTCCTAGAAAATAGGAAGTAGAATCACCATCTAACTCCACTTCTGTCCAAAAGAGGTGTAGACAACTCTGAACCTGCACCTCAGCCTATCCTGAACCCGTTCCTCAGCACTCTGAGTCTGCACCTTGGCTTACCCCGAACCTAGGTACTATGAAGCTGTATCTTCATCCATATAAACCTTACCATGTCCATCCAAATTGGGCCTATATTTCATGTGGGCCTTAAATTGAACTCATGTGAGATTTTGGGCACAACAGCTAGTGTTTGGGTAATTTTTTATGCAATTAAGGAAAACCATTCTTTCCCTAAAATATGAATTTTTTTATACATAATGTTGTGCCCAAAATCTCACGTGGGCTCGATTTAAGGCCCATATCTGTTATAAGTCCAGTAGCAGGGTATTGGGCTAGGATGGTGAATACCAAGATACAAGTTCATGATACCCTGGTCTAGGTTCAAGGGGTCAAGAACAGGTTCGAGGTACCAAGGAAGCCTCAAGATATTGAGGTGCAGGATATGGATATCACGGGTCAGATGCAGGGTCCTCTAAGGTGGTTTAGGGTGCCAGGACAGGTCCGAAGTCTCGAGGTTCAAGTTGGGAGCATTGAGGTTCAGGTGGTCTGCACCTTGAGACTGGTCACAGGTGATGGGTAGTCGAAGGCAGAGTACTAGTAGGGCACGGATGCAGCTGCCTATACTTTAGGATCGCGGAATTGTACTCGTAAAAGGACTTCAAGGCTTAGCTAAACAGGTTGGATGGAACAATCGCAATCAGTATGGGACTCATATTGATTATTCGGGTATACTTTACCTGCATGAAGACCTCTAGGACTTAGAGTTGGATATGGAGTAGGACACTGGAAAGCTCGGCAAGAGCTACCTTATTCGACTGAAACTCTAAGATGGATTATCTTAGGGAGGCCGAATTCGCAAGGATTAAGAAGTATAAACCTAATAGAACTACATCGGGCTTGATTCCTATAAATAGGATATGTAGGCACTTGACTAAAGGATTCAGATTTTCACTCTTGAGAAGCATAAGGCACGTGCACCTCAGTGATACATATTCCGGCGAATTTACGGGTAGTGTAGGATTTACCCTACTTATTTCGACCGGTGGTTTGTCAACTCAGCCCCCGGAAATCATACTTCAACCATTCTGTTTTAACTAATCAGCTTCAGGCTTCGTACTGTGAACCTGTGGCATTGTCCGACAACCAAGGACGCTTTTTACGAATATTCCAGCAAGATTCTCCCGATTGTGTTGTACCAAATTTCTCTCACAACATAAGTGGCGCTAGAAGGAGGGGAACTCCATCAGAAATCTTAAGAGAGAAAAGATGTCGGATGATTCCGGAAAAACGCAAACACCAACTAACAATGAAGAAGGCCGTGGAACATGTCCTCATGGCGAGGTTACGAACAAGGATATTTTCGATCACCTCAAGAAAATTGGTGAAAGGGTGGATTCCTTGGAGAAAAAATCTGAAAAGATGAAAAGATGGCGAAAGAAGCAAAAAAGGCCTAAGGCTCCAAAGGTTACGCCTACTCGGCTGGATTTTGGCAGTGAGGAGGAAGGACCTGAGAAGGAGAGAACTAAGAAGACTTTTTCTGATGTTGAAACCGATCAGAGTAATCCTGACTGGAACTCTGAAGCTGAGCCCAAGGATAAGGAGGATCCTGAACCTTCGGTTACAAGGAGTGTCACTGTATTCGACCGAATGGGAAAGAAGCTAACGAGTAAGGATTTGAGGCTTAAGCTATTAGAGGCAAAACAGAGGGGTCCCAAGAAGGTACAAAGTGAGAAATCACTGTCTAAGGCGTCAGGGAGTCATAAGGATAAGTCCCACTCTAAACCTGAAGATGAGCATAGCTCAGGCTCGTCCTATAAAGCTGATGACAGTTCTGATGAGAGCTCCAACGGTGGGAGTGACACTGATGACACCTCTAGGTCAGCTGAAGGTGGTGGAAAATACAAGGAGGAAGACCTCAGGAAAGTCCTCGAGAAAATTATGGCAGAAAGGGGCCCCCAATCAGGATTGACGGTGGGATCACCTTTTACTAAGAAGGTGCGGGATTCGCCCTTACCCCGTAGCTACAGGGGAGTGGGAGACTTGAAATTCAACGGGACCACAGACCCCGTAGAGTTTCTCAGTCGTTTCAACACGGAGATGGAAGTCTATCAAATCAAGGATCGCACAAAATGTCGGTTGCTGGCTGCAACTCTAAGGGATAGTGCTCATCAGTGGTTCATGAGGCTCCCCTCCAATTCTATTAAGTCATCGAGACAGATGGGTGAGATGTTTGTAACTCAGTTTAGGGCTTCAGTCACGTTTGCACCTCCGGCCAATACCCTAGCAAATATTAAGCAACGTGACAACGAAACACTTAACGACTATTTCAAGAGGTTCAATGCTGAGGTTCCAAGGGTGAGGAAAACCACAGACGAAACTTACAAAAATTTTCTGATAGCTGGGGTTAAGCCTGGGACCGAATTCTGGAAAGAGCTACAGAGTAGGGAACCTACTACCCTGGCTGACTTCTACGCCAAGGCAGAAAGGCATAAAGTCGTGGAACAGTCCTTGGAGAATTTGAAAAAGGATAATGCTTCGCGAGACTGGAATAGGAATAAGAGGAATAGGTCGTACAGTCCGAAGGAAACAAACTATAGCAAGCGGACAACCTATAGCACAGCTTCAGCAGATGGCCGGGATGCAAGCAAGGAGGCAAAGACTGCACCTCTGTCAGTAAACACCACAGTTTCAAAGAGAACAATTGAGTACAAATATCCGTCATCTAAGGGTAGTAGGAGGTACTCGGAATACACCCCTTTGGCAGCACCTGTGGAACACATCTTTGAAATTGGTGATAAGTCGGGGATGTTCAGAAAACCCTCCAGGACGGGACCTCCCGGAAGGAAGGATTTAGCTAGATATTGTGCTTTCCATGATGCTAATGGGCATGAAACAGCCGACTGCCGACACCTCAAAGATCATATTGAGGACTTGATCAGGAAAGGTTTCCTCACAGAATTTGTGGCCCAGGAGGCAAAAAAATACAAGGATGATAGATCCAAGAGAGATGAAGAAAAGTCTGCACCTGATCGAGCTACCAGGGCTGGTAGTATTCACACAATCATAGGCGGACCATACATTGGAGGTTTCAGCAGGAATGCAATGAAGAATTATGCACGTGAGGCTAGAGGAAACCCTCTCACAAATGTTTATCATTTGGCAGATAGGCCCCCAAAGCTGTTTAGAGGTGAAGCTGCGGACATCACCTTTACTGAAGACGATGCAAGGCATGTGCATCACCCCCACAACGATGCATTGGTGGTGACTATCACAATTGGAGGGCTCAATGTGCATCGAGTCTTGGTGGATAATGGAAGTTCTTGCAACATATTGGCTTATGACACTTATCAAAAGATGGGACTCGCGGACAAGGAAATGTCCCCTGCTTACAATGACTTATACGGATTTACTGGCGGACCAGTGCAAGTTGTGGGTAGAGTAAAGCTTCCTGTGGTGTTGGGGGCTGAACCTATGAGAGCTACGCAGGTGACAGAGTTCATGGTGGTGAACGAAGACATATCATATAATTGTATCGTGGGCAGACCCCTCTTAAAGGAAATGAGAGTAGTAACCTCTATCTACCATCTCTCCATGAAGTTTCCCACTCCTAACGGGATTGGATGTTTAAAGGGCTGTCAGGTAGATTCAAGGGAATGTTATAGTAAGGCTCTGCGCACCGCTGAGCAAGCTTCAAAGCATTTGTTGTTGGTTGATGGAGGTACCACGGATAATTGCTATAGGTACCAGGAGGCACCAATGAAGGATGAACCTTCACAGCAGGTACATAATTTGTGTAATGTAATTATGATTATCCAACATCCAGGTGAAGAAAGCTCCATGGATATTGTCTTTTCTTCGGGGGTAGATACCCAGAATGAGGTACGGATGCTGGAGGCACCCCCACCGAAACTCAAAGAGGACAGTGAACCTCTTATCGAAGGTATTGTTGAAGAGGTAAATGATAGCGACTTTGAGGATGCCCAGGCGGAAAGCTCCCCCAAGGTTTATTCACAATCTAGAAGAATTGATACAGAGGTTCAGGTGAAGGTTGACTTAGATCCCCGAATGCCTGAAGCTAGGGAAACAACAGGTGTTGCTGGTGACACTTTGTCAATCCTAGTGGATGCAACCGACCCTTCCAAGGAGCTGAAAATTGGAAAGCAGTTGGAACCTGAAACTAGGGAAGCATTGGCTCGTTTCTTAAAAAATAACTTAGATGTTTTCGCTTGGTGTCACTCTGACATGGTGGGGATTGATCCCAGGGTGATGTGTCATCACCTTAACATTGACCCCGAAAGGGTTGCCGTGAGACAAAAACGAAGGGCAATAAGTGGTGAGAGAGCTTTAGCCCTCAAAGAAGAAGTCGACAGGTTACTAGAAGCTAGGCTGGTAAGAGAATCATTCTACCCGGATTGGTTGGCAAATCCAGTGCTTGTCAAGAAGCCTAACGGAAAATGGCGAACATGTGTGGATTTTACGGATTTGAACAAGGCATGCCCTAAAGATAGCTTTCCACTCCCACGGATTGATCAATTGGTTGATGCTACAGCTGGGCATGCTCTCTTAAGCTTCATGGATGCCTACTCGGGATATAATCAGATTCCCATGTATGAACCTGATCAGGAGCATACATCCTTCATCACAGATAGAGGTCTCTACTGTTATATTGGCATGCCTTTTGGATTGTTGAACGCTGGAGCTACCTACCAAAGGCTGGTTAATAAGATGTTCAAAGATCAGATAGGGAAAACTATGGAAGTTTATGTTGATGACATGCTGGTGAAATCTAAAGCTGCAGCTGACCATGTGATACATCTATCAGAAATGTTCAACATACTACGTAGGTTCAGAATGAAGCTCAACCCTCATAAATGTGTTTTCGGCGTGGAATCAGGAAAGTTTCTAGGCTTCATTGTCAATCATCGGGGAATTGAAGCAAACCCTGCCAAGATTAAAGCTTTAGTCGAGATGCGATCTCCTCGAAACATAAAGGAGGTTTAGAGTCTTACTGGTAGGATTGCAGCTCTAAACAGGTTTGTCTCCAAATCCTCAGATAAATGTAGAGAATTCTTTGCAGCAATCAAGAAAGGAAAGAACTTCGAATGGAACCCGGAATGTGAAGCTGCTTTTACAAAGATAAAGGAACAGTTGAGCAGTCCTCCATTGCTGTCTAAACCTCTAGATGGAGAGGTTCTCATCTTGTACTTGGCAGTTTCAGAATATTCTATCAGTGCTGTACTAGTCCGGGAGGAGCTACAGGTTCAACACCCGGTTTATTACGTAAGTAAAAGGTTGTTGGACGCTGAAACACGGTATTCTAACATGGAAAAGTTGTCTTATGCCTTAATCTTGGCTTCGAGGAAGCTTCGGCCTTATTTTCAGGCACACCGAATCGAGGTACGTACTTCATTCCCTCTAAGGCAGGTTTTACACAAACCTGAAGCTTCGGGAAGGCTTATGAAATGGGCTGTGGAGTTGGGACAATTCGATATTGACTTCAAGCCAAGAACGGCTATAAAAGGGCAGGTGCTGGCAGACTTCTTGTTAGAATTCCCCCCATCATTTGAGGTTAAGGGCGATGAGTGTATAGCTGAACCTACAGCTCCCGAAGAAACGGTCGAAAACTGCTCACCCTGGTGGACACTCTATGTAGACGGAGCGGTAAATGGAAATGGGGCAGGAGCTGGTATCATTCTCATTAGCCCGGAAGGCCACAAGCTTCAAAGCTCCATTCACTTCGCTTTTAATGCAACAAACAATGATGCAGAGTATGAAGCTCTAATAGCTGGCTTGAAGCTTGCTTTGGAAATGAGGGTAGAAAACATGACCGTTTTCAGTGATTCTATGCTGGTGGTGTGGCATATTCGAGGAGGATTCCATGCTAGAGGTCCTCGTAATGACCTTTACATGAGGTACGCCCAAGAGCTGATTAGCAGGTTCAAAGAAGTGAACCTCGAGCAAATCCCAAGAACACAAAACACTGACGCGGATGCACTTGCAAAACTGGGTTCACAAAGAGAAGCTACTATGCTAGGGGTAATACCTTTGGAAATTCAACTTCAGCCTAGCATTCCTAGACTTGAGGTCATGAACTTGGAACCTGCAACCGAGGCATTGTGGACATCACCTATTATGAATTACATCACAAAAGGGATTGTTCCAGAAAGAAAGGAGGAAGCGAGAAGGATAAAATACCAGGCTGCAAGGTATGTCATCTATGACGGCTGTTTATACAAAAGAGGATTTAACAAACCGCTTTTAAAGTGCATCTCAGGTGACGAATGCGAGTATATTATGCGGGAAGTCCATGAGGGAATTTGTGGCAATCATTCGGGGGGAACCTCTCTGGCACACAAAATACTCCGCCAAGGATACTATTGGCCGACAATCCAGAAAGATACTCACAGGTTCACTCGGGCATGTGATCGTTGCCAAAGGTTCGCAAACTTCAATAGCAATCCAGCTGTTCCCTTGAAACCACTCACCAGCCCTTGGCCTTTCGCTGTGTGGGGAATCGACCTGATTGGGGAGCTCCCTAAAGGTAAAGGAGGGGTGAAATATGTTGTTGTGGCGGTAGATTACTTCACCAAATGGGCTGAAGCTGAACCTCTAGCTACAATAACAGCTGCAAAGATAAAGGAATTCGTGTTTAGAGCAATCGTTTGCAGGTTCGGAGTCCCTTACAAGTTAATTTCAGATAATGGAAAGCAATTCGATAGCAAAGAGTTGCGAAAGCTGTGTGATGATCTCGGGATTCAGAAAGGCTTCACGGCAGTTTACCACCCTCAAAGTAATGGTCAAACTGAAGCTGTCAACAAGATCATTAAACACACTTTGAAGACCAAACTGGAAGAAAGCAAGGGATGCTGGCCTGAGGAACTCCCTATGGTTTTATGGTCATATAACACCACACCACGAACCACCACAGGAGAATCACCTTTCACCTTAACCTATGGCTGTGAAGCTATGGTGCCCGTGGAAATTGGGGCTGGATCATTCAGAAGGGATAACTACGATCCTGAAAACAACGAGGTGAATCATCGACTGTACTTAGATCTCGTGGAAGAGGTTCGAACTACTGCACAGCTGAAGCTAGCTGCTTATCAACAACGTACTCGGAAGTACTTTGACAGCAAGGTCCGTGCTCGTCCATTAAAGGTTGGCGATTTGGTCCTAAGGAGAATGATGCCCAACATGAAGGTTCATGGGCATGGTGTGTTTGGAGCAAATTGGGAAGGTCCGTACCTCATAAAGACTGTCTTATGGGAAGGTACCTACCATCTCACGGGTTTGGATGGAAAGCTCATTCCAAGGGCATGGAATGGTGAGCACCTCAAGAAATACTACCAGTAAATCATCAGGTACTATTTCTGTAGGCCTCTTTCAGGCATAGGAATAATAAAAGCAGTTTATTAGTTGTAACTGCCATGCTTAGGTATAGCTTCATGGTTGCAAGCCTCAGCTTCATAGCTGTTTGGCTCAGCTTCGAAGCACTTTGTCTCAAGATCGTAGTAAGACATTTGCATTTGTTCTTTGAGCACTCGGGGGGTAGTGTATGCACACCCTACCTATGGGATGTTTTTTGATAAATTTTACAATATTAATGAAACCTCTATTTTTGGTTCATGTGGCTTTTCTTGTTTGAATGCTTTATCACTCTTTATGTTCTTGCTGTAAGGATTACATGTGGATTAAAAGTTGGATGTATGATTGCCTCTGTTTAGTTCTTCACCATAAACGATTATATGATAAAGAACTGGGGGGTAGTGGATATACTCTATACAGGTTCAAATGGTTAAATTTCGAAATATTATTGGATTGGATTTAATATTATTGGATTGGATTTAATATTATTGGATTGGATTTAATATTATTGGATTGGATTTAATATTATTTGGATTGGATTTAATATTATTGGATTAAATTTAACGGAATTGGATTGGATTGGAGATTCATACCCATGGATTATGAGGTAAAGGTTAATACCCATGGATTATGAGGTAAAGGTTAATACCCATGGATTATGAGATAAAGGTTAATACTCATGGATTATGAGGTAAAGGTTAATACCCATGGATTATGAGGTAAGGTTAATACCCATGGATTATGAGATAAAGGTTAATACTCATGGATTATGAGGTAAAGGTTAATATTCACGGATAAATATTCAAATGTATCAACTCATATAAGCCCCAGGGACACTAGGCATGAGTATCATGGTAAAGTGTGGAAACCACTCATGGGCCATACTCTGGTTCAAACTTCCTTGCACAAATGCAAGCTGGAACACTGGACGGATTGACACCACAGTTGGGAGGTTCAAGGCTAATGATCCCTGAAGCTGTGGCACGGATTAAACTTCATACAGGATTGTGAAGTACATGGAATTTAATGGCACATTGCCCTAGGCAAGGATGTATATGCATGATCGGGTTTTTTCGAATGCAGTGGATAAAATGGCTTATGGATGATCTAATCTATGGAAAATAGAATATGCACTTAAGGAAATTAGGTGCAAGAATGGATTATTTATACATCAGATTATTGGAGTAATGTGGTCGTGAATGACCTTTATCATATACGGTTTGTATCTCCGGTCAAGAGGTGCGAAAAAGCTCGGGTGAGCTTCAGGTTTATGGTTGCTATAACGCAAATACGCGTGTGGGTGAACTTTATATACAAAATGTGATCTTACAGTATGGATTCTATTGGCTACTTTCATGGTGTAAATCATGGATATACCTGGACGGACACATACTTATTCACTGGCTTAAGGATCCTGGTTATCTAACGTAGCAGGACAGGTTGGTTTGGTGCACTCGAAATCTCACGGAACCACAGCTACCTGTATGTGAACTCGATATATCAATTTGGTAATCATACAGAAGAAATAGCATGGAAAATCTAGACATGGATTTCGGGCATAAGGAAAACAAAAGTACGATAAATTTAAAAAGATGAAAACCAGATTTAAAGGTTACATCTTGCGAGGTATTCCGAGGTACCCGCACCCTCATCCGAATGTTAAAAATTTATGGCGCGAACACCAGGAATGTTATCGAAACCAAAAACCATAAAGTTAACCCTTCCAAGGGGTATGAATGTTTTCGAAGACAGAAACACTTATAATAAAAAAACGGAACTCATGGAGCAAGGTTGTCGGGAGACGCCCCAGGAGCATCCTGGTCAGCAACAAGGTCGGCCACCTCCATACCTTCTATTTGGGCATCTGGGTTGGAGCTCTCACCCATGACCTGCGCCTCAGCCTCAGGTTCAGATGGAGCCATCTTCCCTTGCTCCACAGCTGCAGCAGCCTCCCTCTTCTTGATTTCTCCCACCAGCTTCACGGCATCCTCTCCAAGCAGGGTCCAATCTAGAGTTGGGAAATGGTCATAGGTGGACTCAATATAATCATTTACCCCGCGGCTGTATCCGGCCTCAAACTTTTCACGTTTGGCAGCCTCACGGGTAGACCTCTCCAGGGCGATGGTGGTATTGAGAGAATCCAGCTTCTTCTTAAACTCGCCGACTTTCCTAGTATAAGAAGCTTGGAGGGCGTCCTTCTCAGTATCAAGGTTCACTATGGAGGTGTTCAGCTCTTCACGCTCTTTTAATAGCTTAGCCTCGGAAGCCTTAAGCTTCTTGCTGGCATCAGCTAACTTCTTCTTTTCATCTTCACTTGTTTTAAGGAGGGATTTCAAATACTTGACTTCATCGGATAGTTTCTGATCACCACGGGCTACGACCATCATTTCCTCATTTCGTTTCAAAATATGAAAGAAACTCTGAGCTGCGCACCAGGTGGTGGCCTTTACAGCTTCAGACGAGCTCATCTTATCCCATTCAGCAATAACCTCCTCCGGGATCTGATTCCCCACCATGGCAGAAAACTTACGGATCAGAGGGTTGGAACCTTCACTTGGGGTGCCGGGGGGTGATGGCTTGGACTTCTTGAAACGGGATCCCGGACCCTTAGCCGAGTCAATGGCAGCAGGTACTGGTAATTTCCTTTTGGAAGAAGTAGCAGACTTATCCTGGGAAGCTAGGGTTGATTTCATCCTGGAGATAGGGGTAGCATCTATGGGAACAAGGTCTTTTCCTTCATCTCCAAAGAGATCGTCATAACTTGCGGATTTGTTGACAAACGATGGCACACCAGAAGCCATATCTACAAAAGGAAGATCAAAAGTCATTACTTGAATAATAAAATATGAAGACAAGGATAATAGCATGTTGAGAATGCACAAATGATAAAGTAAAGCACAGAGACATAATAGGAAACTTATTTTACTTGAAGTTTCAGCTTCAGAGTCCTCTGTTGAAACCAAGTTCAAAGATTTCTTATTTGGCAAGAAACCACATCTTCTAAGGTTTTGATCTGTCAGCAGACTAGCACCATCCCCTAGCTCCGCTGACAGCTTCAAGGCCTCAAGAGCCCTTTCCAGAGAATGGCCTTTGAGGGCTGCCTTACTCGGAATCTCTATGTAACGGGTTAAGCATGAATTAGATTTTAACATCTAAATTGGTCAGGAAGGAGTAAAGAAGAAATGGAAGCGTTACTTACGAGGGTTTCTATTAAATTCGGTTCTGTATGTAGGGCAATCATAGCAATAGAGAAACTGGGGTAGCCAATCAGACATTCCTTTTTTATTTCCCTTAATGCACTGACCATCATGGACGTTCCAGGCGGACAAGTAAAAGAAACCAGAGTTTTTTCCCGTTTGCTTGAGCTGATAAAAGAAACCCAGCTCGCGAGCAGACATCTTCTTTTCAAACAATTGGTCATAAAGGACATACATACACATGGCCATCCGGTAGGCATTCGGGGTCATTTGGAGAGGAGCGATGTCATAATAGGTGATGATATCATGAATAAAAGGATGTAGAGGAATGGACAAACCCATTCTAAAAAACGTGGCGGAAAACACAGCACATGGCATCTGTTGATCAGGTTCAAAGTTGTCAAAACGGTGACACCTTTCCCCAGGGGAAGGTACCACCAGGCGGCACTTGGGACGATGTTTTTGGAGAAGAAGTTTTACTCTGTTAGCATTCATCGAGGTGTCTAGCTCCTCGCAAGCCGGGATTATGCCCTGGGATTCATTGGGATTTTCATCCTCTGAGGAAACCTCGACCTCAACTTCGGAATCAGGGAGCGAGTAATTGTTAGACGATGTCTGGTGAATGGCTATGGCCTGAGGTTCTTTGGCTCTGTGAGGAAAGAGATTGGTACGGACGGATACAATAGCTTGTTCGGGAATCAGTACCTTAACCTTGGAGCGAGTTCTGGTACTAACTGGTTTAAGTGGTTTTGATGGAAAGGTTCTGATAGATGGGGGATCAGAGTCAGTGGGAACCTGAACCTCGTGAGCAGATGATTGATGCGAACTGGCCGAGTCGAGTCCCCTGACATCTGCAAAGGATGGAGCAGGGTGAGATAACGGCCAATAGGGTTTTTTCTTAGTTAGGCAAACAAGAAGACAACAAAACCGAAAAGTTCATGAAGGATTCCGATTAGGATCTTTTCCTCAAATTACGGCTGAGGATCTTGGTCGAACAGGTGGTGGTCATAATGATTCCTAGGGTATGGGGATTACAAATTACAGGGTTGCTCTTATATCTAAAACGAAGATGAAGGTTCATAGGGGTCTTCACCTCAAGAGAGGTCCCAATATACGGAAGTGCAAAACCTAAAAAAAATTGGTAGGGTTTTCGGTTTTCATCCTAAATATATTTACAGGACGGCATATCAGTGGTTAATGTTCTAAAAGCATATGTGACATACATTAATCAACTACACATGCAAGCAAGAACAATCAAGAAGACAAAAAGACACGGTGCGAATATGCAAGACCGCATAACAAATGAGATATGAGTTTAAAGGGGTTTTAAGGTCTTGATTTTACATAGAAATTGGGCAAATACCGTCAAGCAATCATGATTCACAAGGAGTGAGTGCGTATGGTGATCTGGGTTTCTGGTATGATTGACACGATGATACAAGTATGGGTGTGTGTGCATACATGGCAGCATATATATATATGTGTGTGAACAGATAAGAGGGTTACATTCAATAGAGGCATGCAATGACAAATCGGAAATAAAAGTAACAGATACAGATGGGTTCATACCTTACGAAGTGATGCAGGTTGAGGATGATCAAAGATTAAAGTATCGCCGAAACCCGGAGCCGTCTGGAAGCCTTTCGCCGGAGAGAAGGTAGAGAGAATGAACAGTTTGTATGGAAAAATGAGATAAAAAGAGAGAGAATGGGGGGTGAATGTGTATTTAAATACACATGGAAAAAGAGCAGTTGTGCCAGGTGGCATGCACAGGTAGGGTTAATGAAAGATGTGAAGGATTAATGCATGGTTCAATTTTCTAGGAGGAATATGAGAGGTTTTGTTGTAGATTTTAAAATTCAAATTCTTTTCGAAAAAGAAAACAAAGGATAATGTGTGGATAAATAAATGTTTCGTGGAAGCTAATTAAGGTGCAGATTTAATTTGCTAAGGGGAGAATAGAGGAATATACGCCGAAGATCTAAGTTAGATACCGGGTGAGCAGCTAAGGGTCTGCAGCTGATTATGAGGTCAAGAGTCAATGGTTTGTGAATGAAATAGGTTTTGGTTCCTTTTGTATTCAATACTACAAGGAACCGGGGGGTAGTTGTTGTGCCCAAAATCTCACGTGGGCTCGATTTAAGGCCTATATCTGTTATAAGTCCAGTAGCAGGGTATTGGGCTAGGATGGTGAATACCAAGATACAAGTTCATGATACCCTGGTCTAGGTTCAAGGGGTCAAGAACAGGTTCGAGGTACCAAGGAAGCCTCAAGATATTGAGGTGCAGGATATGGATATCACGGGTCAGATGCAGGGTCCTCTAAGGTGGTTTAGGGTGCCAGGACAGGTCCGAAGTCTCGAGGTTCAAGTTGGGAGCATTGAGGTTCAGGTGGTCTGCACCTTGAGACTGGTCACAGGTGATGGGTAGTCGAAGGCAGAGTACTAGTAGGGCACGGATGCAGCTGCCTATACTTTAGGATCGCGGAATTGTACTCGTAAAAGGACTTCAAGGCTTAGCTAAACAGGTTGGATGGAACAATCGCAATCAGTATGGGACTCATATTGATTATTCGGGTATACTTTACCTGCATGAAGACCTCTAGGACTTAGAGTTGGATATGGAGTAGGACACTGGAAAGCTCGGCAAGAGCTACCTTATTCGACTGAAACTCTAAGATGGATTATCTTAGGGAGGCCGAATTCGCAAGGATTAAGAAGTATAAACCTAATAGAACTACATCGGGCTTGATTCCTATAAATAGGATATGTAGGCACTTGACTAAAGGATTCGGATTTTCACTCTTGAGAAGCATAAGGCACGTGCACCTCAGTGATACATATTCCGGCGAATTTACGGGTAGTGTAGGATTTACCCTACTTATTTCGACCGGTGGTTTGTCAACTCAGCCCCCGGAAATCATACTTCAACCATTCTGTTCTAACTAATCAGCTTCAGGCTTCGTACTGTGAACCTGTGGCATTGTCCGACAACCAAGGACGCTTTTTACGAATATTCCAGCAAGATTCTCCCGATTGTGTTGTACCAAATTTCTCTCACAACACATAAGAATGGAGATTAAAGGGCTCCGTGAATAATTATAGAGGAGCGATATAATTTTTTTTTAATCCTGATCGTCAAAATCTTATTCCAACGACAGAAAAATCGTTCTTGACACTTGATTGTCAGGACCAGTACCCAACCCTGTATATGCTACAAAAATTAAATCTCCATCAAGCAGTCATGTTATGTCGGCAACCTCCAAATCCAAAAATCACTACATGATATATTGTCTAAAAACATATGACCCTACTTTTAATATATATTAACCCCATGTTACCACCCAGCTCCCTCAATTTTAAGTTTTACATCTTGTGACACAAGTCACCCTAGACCTAGACAATCCCATATGCTCGCAAATACATAATGCAGACTAATTTTAAAGATTGACAAAAAAAATAGTGAAATTTTACGTTGAATATTATTTAATATTTTAGCCTTTTTTGGGGAAAAACTAAAATTCTGTCACTACTCACACGTATACGCGTGTATTCAATTTGTATAAGTTAAACTAACTGCACTGCGCTAGATACAAAACAAAATCTACAAACATATCAAATCTTCTAGCCGAAGCCTTGCCCCTACCATCCTTTTCTACTCCCTTTCTCTATTTCTTGCATAAATTTTTTCTGAGATGAACTCTAAGAGACCAACAACATTACTACCACTGCTACTATTTCTCATAAAGGTGGTTTTCATGTTCATGTTTTTAGCTGCAGGTGAAGCCAGTGGCTCTGGTCACACACAGTTTCTAAAGGTGAGGCCTATTTTGGCTCCTGATTTATCTGCCACTTCTACTGGCTTCTTGCCTAAAGGAGTTCCGTTTCCGCCATCCGGGCCGTCGTTGCGACATAATTCATTTGGTGGCCTTAAAAGCTGGCTGAAAACATCTCCGTGAACAAAATGATTCAAGTCTCAGATGATGGCCGTTGAAGCAATGAAATTAGCTAATTGTTTATAAGATGTTTTTGTACATGTTCGCGCGTTGAGATCATCATCTACATAGGTCAGACCCTTTTTAACAATATTTCCATTCGATAATTAATTAGTCTTGTTTCATGTATTCTACATGTTAACATAGTGGCTGAAAATTAGTGACTCTCAGCATTATATTGACAGAAATTGATGTATCCGTTTAGACAGAGACTGAAACTTAATTTCATGCATGGGTTATGTTACTTGAAACTGTTATTTCTGCTTCACAAAATGGTTGTTGACTTTCTCATTATTGTTGAGTCAAGAGTGTTGATTAATTACTGGCGATACTGAAACGTATGTATGAGATTTACATGCTGCAGCATGCCAAGTCCATTTTTTAGAGAAAGTATGCTATCAGCTGATGAATACAGTTCTTTCCTATGATCAAGTGATCACTTGTAAAATTTTGATATACATCTATATTCTGCTACTACTTGAATCTCGATCACTTATTGCCAAGTCCAAAAAATACTTGATCTCCAATATTAGAAGATACAGTGGAGTTGATTCTTTCAACCCGGAAAAGTTACAAATAGTTGCAGAGACGGTGAAATGATTCCCACGGTCGGTTCATCAGCTTTAAACTCTAAAAGACTATTAATACTTTCTTCTTTGATAAACGCTCTTGGCCGTTTTAATTACAAAAAAAAAAACCTTTAATATTGAAACTTACTTTCTCCATTTAGATCTGAAATATTATCAAAGATATATGCAAAAGATGACGATGCATGGACAACTATAAAGGGAAAAAAAGGCATCGATATAAAAATTTTGGAGGCATCCGAATTATGGGGCGACTCTCACTCCCTTCCCCTGTAATTAATTCAATCTAGAGTTTTTCTTTAAGACCATTAAATGTATATGCAAATTTATATTTATATCATATAATAGTTTTTATGATATTTAAACTGATGTGTTGTATTTAAATACTTAAACTATTTATATAAATTATTATTGAAAATATTTTTATTCTTTTACAAATGTAATTTTTGTTAAAAGTTTTTTCACTTTAAAACACTTTTTTTCAACCTCTCATACAAAATAACTCTTAATTTATTTTCACATAAATTGAATGCAATTTTAAATAAATATGATAAGATTTCAAAAGCTAATTATATGTGTAAAATAATTTAATATTCTATAAAATACAATTTTATTTATAACATATATTTGAAAAGACATGAATATTATTTTATATATTATTTACATAACACTATATTTTGTAAAATATATTTTCGTAAAACACATATAAATGTGAAGTATAAGTCCAACACAAACGTGCGCCAATATTTATTCTTTCACTAATGGCCTTCAAAGGTTTTATTGCATCCAGGGATTACATACTTCAATATTGGCATTCTAACACATACGTAGCAAACCTTAATAAAGACAATGTCGGAGGATATTCTTACTTGTGTAGTGATTATGACGTGTTCCTAATCATTTAACTCAAGAATAAACTTTGGTTTTCATCTCATAAAATTTCATTATGCGAAAAATTAAATTTAAAACATAAAAGCCACAAACAAAATAAAAATATGAAATAATTTTATCAACATTGTAATTCCTCCTAATATCTTAAAGGGTCCCATTTGGAAGTGTAAACCAAAAAGGTCTGATTAAATTGGGGGTTTCCACCTTCCAAAGAACCTGCTGAAACACAGAACCAAAAATTTCCTGACTATTATGTACACTACATGACTACAACACATATTGGGAGGACTATGATGACTGGGACATGCGTAACATTTAATTGAACAAGAGAATAATTATTGAGACGGGGATTAAAAAAGCAGGATCTACAACTCCCTTCACTTTTCTCAGCTTTGAAATGTGAAATGCCAAAAGAATGTTTACTGGAAACTGTTTCAGTATTGGCTGGACAGCGAATAGCTCCTCCTGGTGTACAATCAGTCTGACCCGACACTGATGACATGTTCTATCCTCTAACATTGTACTTCTGGTATACCTTTTCCCGGTTCTCTGACCACCAAGTCTCTGCTTGGTGCTCTCCAAATCTTCTTCGACTGCAGAAATGGAACAACGTAAAGGTTATTATTGACAAGTGATTTACCATTTAACTTTTTGCATACAAATATGGAACAGCGTAAAGGTTAATCATAAGAATTGCATAAACATGGTAATCTAGGAAGATTATTCACAAATAATGACATTTTGAACAATGGTAAGTTTTACTAAAACATAGATCTAGACATCAGATAAACGAGTCCATTATTGACAATTAATACGTACAATACCAAAAACTCAACCAATACAGCAATATTATGTCAATACCTGAAGCGCACCCTCTTGAGATCCCTAGTTCCATCTTGTAGTGCTACTAGTGTTATATACACACCGGGTTCGTACTGCTCTATCCACTCAGCCTCAACTTGATTTGGATTAGTAGGCACAGTCAAATTCCTGTGTTTCATGCCATTCTCGCCACCTTGAAAATTCCCAGGTTCCTTGTCAGGACCGGATAAGATACTGTTACTTACCCCTTGCACCCCTCCGTTACCATTAGGAAGTTTATGATCTGAAAAATCTTCCCTTTCATTGGATGTCAAGAGGTCCTGGCTGTTACTGGAACTAATTCCATTGCACCCCGCTAAGTCTGTAGGCTCAGTAGGGCCATCCGCCCCATTAATTGAACCAGTTTCCAAGCCTACATGAGAAACAAAGGTAGAGCTTTTTACTGAATCAGATCTTGAACTTCGCTCTCCATTTGTTTCTGAATGGTGTACACTGTCTCGGTCGAATCCATTGGGCATGCATGCAAGCCTTATGCTTTCGGAGTCATAAGCACCAGGCGGCAATCTCTCAGCCATATCTTTGAGCTGGCATAGAAATTAGATATAAGTATTAATTCAATAAACTGTGGGTGGAAGCATGACAGAAACAAATGAACATGGACAAAAGAAAAACTGTCTACATTAAAGCTTCATGGGGATGGTTTAGCTTTCTAATATCAGTCAAAAGCGATGAATTTCACCTGATACTAAATAGTTACATTTGAGGTTCTGAGACGGAAACCAAAAATGCTAATAGCCTACATTGAAGAAAATGGATAGGGTGCACTGAACATCTAAAACAATTAGGATTCCTACATTACTGTAACATATCAAGGCTCCATTTGTTTGATGGAAAATAACTTATTAATCTTGGAAAATTATCCCAAAAATATAACGAAATATCCTGAACCAAAAACAATAGAAAAAAAAAATTAGTTGGCCTTTTGGACCGGCCTAAAATAAAAAACAAATTGGACTTAGGAATGGATTGGGTTATCTTTTTGACCAGGTTAAAATAACTAATATACAGACTTGCAAAACTAGGCCCTTGGATTTTTATTTTTTCTTGCCAAGAATAGAAATTTTTTCATTACTTCTTCAGATCGTTTACAAGAACATGAATTAAATCAGGATGAGTTGGATAGTTTATACAATTGAGTTAAAAAAAAACAAGATGGCCTCTTAAAATAAGATCCTAGATCATATCAAAAATATTTAGACTATTAAAAGGATATAATAAAGAGATGACCTATAAATTAGATTCTAGATAGTATATAAGAACATATATATTTAATACATAAATAATCTATAAATTTAAATATATTGTATATAGCAGTAAGAGTAAATACAAAAAAGGGCGTTTTGACACTTCACCCTCAAAGTTTACAAATGTGTACAGATAAAATCTCATCGTTTACTTATTAAAAATTTAAACCTCAAAGTTTACAAATGTATACACAAAACCTCGAAGTTAGATTTAGGATTTCTAGACTAAATTTACAGAATTAATGTTTTACGGAGGATGGGGACAATTACCTACACACACCCAATTACAAGATGTGCATCTCAAACCTACCAGAGGAGGTGATATGCAGATTTATATATATATATATATGTATGTATTTCTACACCCACGCAATTAGGCATGTTTAGTTTGGTATCATCTGGATATGCATTTTACAGATGTGTATCCCTTAAAGATACACATTTGGCACATATGTGATATGTGTCAATCACAAATCAGATACCCCATTCTCATTTGCATATCTCATTCCGTAGTGATGGCCCGTTTGATTCAAAACTGTTGTTTTCATGAACTTATTTCAAATAACAGTTGCAAATTATACTTGTCCTTCATATAAAATATATCTTTCATCCCACATGTATATAAATAAACACACACACATACACATAAAATTTGATGTTATGAACTTATGATGAAGTTATCCATATTTTTTGTTTGACTTCTAAAACCCACATGTATGCTACCTAGAACAGCTTCCAAGTGAAAAGATCTGAGGCAGGAGATAAGATCATAATAAGAAACTACCTGTGATGTCAGCGACTTTATAACATCTTTTGCAGCTTTAGATTTTAAAGATTCCTCTGCGGCCAATGCTATCGCCTCTTGGGTTTTCTGTGTTGATTTCTGAAGCTCTTTTTCTTGAAGTTCACATTGATGTCGCAAACTTTCCACCTATTCCAAGTCCACAGTTAATCAATTATCAAAACTTTCAAATTATATACATCCACAAGGGATTTATTAGAATATCGAATGTACCTGCCGACGCAACTTAAACACTTCTTGATTTAATAAATCATTTGTTTTCTTTAAACTATCAGCAACACTCTTGGAAAATGAAAGTCCAGATGTTGTAGGAACAGGTGTTGCTGAACGCGGAGGGCTCGGTTTTCTAGAAAATGGTGACACCGACCTAGAACTAACACCAGATGAAGTAGGCAGCGACTTGGGAATAGTTCGTCGGATATCAATGGCAGTGGACAATACAACATCTTTTAGTTGTAACAGGGAAGGAGCCTGCGAGGAACGGACTAGTGAGAACGTATCATATTTTTTAGCTTGCTTGGCTGCTTTGCTATCTAACTGTTTGATCAGATCTAAATTGGACGGGACCCCGAACTTTGCCAAACGAAGTTCAGCCTTGTCTAACCGGTCCTTATTTTCACCTGAAAGGCGTGGTATAGCATTTTTTCTTATACTTCCAACAGTTTCCGTCATCTTATTCAGTTTCACAAAACAGGAATCACACACACGATATGGTTTGCTAGGGTTGGGAGCCAATGCTGCCCTTAATGCTTTCTTAGAACTGCAAGAGTGACAGTGCACAAGCCCACAGTTATAGCAGTTGTGCCTCTTCCTAGTAAATCCAAAAGCTTGCCTACAAGCAGAACACTGAGACTGCTCAGCACCAGAAACCCATTTATGAAGACAGATTGCTGTAGTGTAATTTGAACCACAAGAAATGTACTTAATGTGTCTATCTTTTAAAGCTTCAACCAAATTGGGTGTTTTCCGATCTTCTATATCTCCATGACCCAACCTCCCATTAGCTCCTTTACCCCACGTAAAGACCTCATTCTTAGATGTTAATACAGCTATATGATATGCGCCGCATGCAATTTCTTCAACAAACTCTCCAGATAGCTTATCGTCTATCAAGCAAGGTACCTTACCATCAGACTGAGGATTGCCCAGTTGACCATACACAGTGCTACCCATTGTAAAAACATGTCCAGATGTGGTCAACCCTACCGTCAAACTGTGCCCACAAGCAACTTTGTGAAAATCATAATCAATAAGAGCTGGCACACACGTAGGTTCGAGACGTGCTTCCTTGTCTCCATGTCCTAAACGATTTTTGTCACCATCACCCCAAGTAAACAATTTTCCAGATGATACGCTTGAACTAGACTGTGTAACAATAACTTCAACTACAGCAGCAGTGTGCCATACTCCACAAGCAACAGCAATTGTCCTCAACCCCGAGAGAGATTCTACTTCCCTTGGATATGGAACACTTTCTCTGTCTCCGTGGCCCAGAACACCAAAAGTTCCATCACCAAATGTAAACAGTTGTCCAGTTGATGTGACCAAGGCTGTGTGCCATGGACCACAAGTAACTATAGCAATTTGAAGTCCCTCAAGAGGCCCAGATATTTTCTTGGGTATCCAGTGACTGACTTCAGTGCCATGCCCAAGAAGCCCGGCATTATGCGTGCCATCTCCCCAAGTGTAAATTTCTCCAGCCATTGTAACAGCACAGGTGTGAAATTCGCCACAAGCAACAAAATCTACATTGCAAGCTGCTAGAGATTCAACTAATTGAGGTTGCGTGATATCTTTACGAACACCATGGCCAAGTCGTCCTCCAGATTCTTCTCCCCATGTAAAAACTTCACCCTGCCTCGTGACAAGAGCAGCATGCCTGACCCCACAGGCAATGTGATGTACATCCAAAACAACATTGGATTCCAGGGGTCTTGGAAGGAGGATATCAGTTCTGCTGGTTAAAGAATCACTAATTTTATCACTATCTGACTTAACAAGATTATCACATATTACCTCACCCCATATGTACACATCAGCTAAAGCATCGTAATCATCTGGCACAGAACCATGACTAGATGTGCTGGGGGCACTAGAAACACTGACACGGAAGGCATCTGAACCTGATCCCTTTACTTGCATATTTGTTTGATCCAGAGCTACATGTGACCCTTCAGAATTGACAGACTTCTTGGGATGATAATCCTTTGGAGAATTTTTGCTGGAATTAAGAGAAACGTCGGGGGAACTACTATCTCGAGCAGCACTATCGCTTGCACTATTTGAAGTTAAGTCTTTACTATCCTGAAATTATCATATGCAACAACAAACATTACACATAGTAAAAGGACAGTAATATATGAAACTCAAAGTAATCTTTTAGAAGACAAATTAATGAACAGCATTAGTTCATACAGCTTAGGACCTTATCGAGTTAATAAATGTATATTTATGGGATGGCTTAATCTAAAGTTACAATAACATAGCAACCCATAAATCAAGATACAAAGGTCAACTGTGGTGTAACATCATTGTTGTGGTGTTACCACAGGCATGGCTGCAGCATTACAAAGGGATACATTACACAGACGATAAAAGACACATTTTTTTAAGAAAGTATAAACATGAACACCTATTACTGTTCATTAGATGCAGACGCCCATTCAGTGGCAGGCAGCAGGCTGTACTCAATGGTACCATGTTTTAGTTAACATCTCCTAATAACTTTAAAAAAATAATTATCTAATAAATATTATAATAATTTGTTTCATATTTTTTTTATTTGTATCCTATAAGAGACGACTTCAAATTAGAATCCTATTTTAATTGTAAATTCAATTACATAAACATTCTATTATCATTCATGTCACGTTAAAGTAATTACTCTGTATTAATTTCTCACTATACCTATATGAATATTGTAACTTGGTTCTTACGAGGACCAATTTATCTTAATAACATTTGAACCTTTTAAATAGAACTAGAAATCAATTTTTTTTTCCACTGAAACTAAATAGATGTCAGCTTTTTCAATATCCATTGGTTCAAATTTAAACTTCTTAGATTCTCATTTTAATTGGTTATCCACATTGTTATCTATTGTCACCATTCTATGATATAGTTGTTAACAAACACATTCTTAGCAGCAATTTATATACACACACATATTTTGTTGTATAATAAGATTTATCCTTGAAAGTTTAGCTACCATACTACATCTATATAACAATGTAGCAACTATCATCCATAATTTTAGAATTAAATTGTAGCACTGTGATTTATAATAAGAATAAAAACTTAATTTTGAAAGGTTTTATTTATAATATCATACACTCTGCACTCATAACAATCATAGTTTATATTTTGTGATGTAATAATATGATTGTTATGAGTGCAGAGTGTATGATATTATAAATTAAACTGATGATGATGATGATCATCATCATCATGATCATGATAAACTTTTTATATTAAAATCCAACTAGAAATGCAAATACAATTTTCCATAAATTTCAAACAAATCTATCATTTACTTCATACATAAACAATTCTGTTAGATAAGATATTAATTTACATTGATATTTGTACTCTATCACTTGATAGAGTACATACATTATAACTTCTAAAATTCAAATACATACATAAACTTTAAAAAAAATTTAAAAAAAAATACAAGTACAAAGACAACACGTATCACTTATTCAGTTATATTGTTTGATAACAACAAAACAACCAGAACATATATATTCCAGAATATGCATGAAAAATAATGCTTGTCAAAATAAATCTCAAATACATGTATAAAAGTTCATGGATCCACAATAATAATATACAAGGCAGTACTCTCAAGCTTAATCCAATTCTAACAGTCACAAATTTAACTTCTACCGAATGTTCATTTTAAAACCAATTAGCAAATATAAGACTGAATTGACTGCATGAACAGAGCTTGTTATATTTACTTAAAGATAAAGTACATATATACTTGCAATCAGCCCTTAAATAATTTATTAATCACTTCAATCTTTTAACAAATAATCATATAATAATATATGTCGGTACGAATCAAATAGTTCAAATTTAAAGTTTTTTGATATTGTTAATGTTGTCCGTATATTATATATATATATGTTCATATAATCTAAATTTCTTATAAAAATATTCTAATACTATATTACATTTTTTTTAGTCTAAATAAATTTTGTTTAAACTACATTAATAGCAGAAGCCAGCATGGTCTGCACAGTGCATGTTCTAGTATAACTGAATTGGCAAATCAAACTCCACTTCATAACTCTGTAATTAGAAACATAAGGTTTGTAAAATTAGTTGTACTGCAGGGATAAACAGTGAGCAGAAGGTACTGGATTTACATCAAGGTAGAGGCCTCCATCTCCCCATCCATCAATTTTGGAGCGTCCACCTTGCCCTGAAGATAATAAAGATTTGAGACCTGCAATCCACACCTCAGCCTCAGCTTTGTCCTTGCAGATCTGGGAAAGAAATACAAATTAATTTAACATTGAATTCTAAAGTAGCGGACAGTTGTGTGATGGGGGGAGGGGGATGGGGATTTGCATAATTGATGAACAGATGACATGATAAAAATTCATGACCCACCAAATCAAGTGAGCGTTTCCCGTTGTTGTATATGAGAGAAAATGACAGATAGTCCTTTTCAGGACGAAGATACCGTTGAAATACAGCCTGATGAAATATAAATAGCAAAAAGTTAAGAACCAATATAGGTACTACAAGGTGTTCAAACTATATAGTTAAGCTGAAATAAATAAAGTAAACCTAGTTGTCCAGGCCATGTTCATTTGTAATTCATAAAATCATAACCAGGAAAAGAATTTAAGAAAATTTGAAGTACAGGCAGACAAGACGTTTATTTAAGCCTGGAATTTTTAGCAACTTACAGTTCTTTGTCCAGGAATGATTCTTGAAACTGAAGCTAACTTTAAAACTCTTTCGCCACTACTAGAGAACCAGATCAAGGAAGAACCATCCTGAAATACAAATCATCAGCTAGCGATTTAGAAAAGCAGAACTGTGTACATCTCCTTGCAGATTGTTAAAGTGTACAACAGTAACTGAAGCATAAGATGAAACAAAAGAGAAACGGAAAACTGAACTGCAGAACCGATTACTAACTTATTATCAAATTTGACCGCTCACTATTAAAATAAAAGTAGAATTGTATACAACATGTATATAATAATCTTTAAAACAACATATATATACATACAGGAGCACTCTCCACTACATACCAATTCTCCAATATCAACAAGGGATGCACCTAGACCTGGCAATTCGTTCGTGTCGTGTATTTTCGTGTCGTGTACTTTCGTGTTTCGTGTACATGAATGCTAAACACAAAACTGACCCGTTCAGGTTCGTGTACATTTCGTGTCGTGTACCTTTCGTTTCGTGTACTTTTCGTGTCGTGTTTCGTGTAATTTTAAATAAAAATAAAAATATTTAAATAAAAATAATTAAATATTAAAATTTTCAATTAAATTTTTACAAATATGTATTAAAAATATGTGTTTACATCATATTTACAGATAAAACTTTAAAATTATGTATAAACATGTAATAAATATTAATTTTATCTAATATAAATATTAATATATAAATATATATTTTATTTCGTGTACTTCGTGTCGTGTCGTGTACCCATAGGGTAAACACAAAACCGACACTAAATCTCGGTCGTGTACTTTCGAGTTCGTGTACTTTCGTGTCGTGTACTGAAAATGCAAACACAAACACTAAATTTTTCGTGTCGTGTTTTCGTGTCGTGTCATAAATTGCCGGGTCTCATGCACCAAAAATAACAGTAAGATTCACCAAAATTTCGGGAAGTAAAAAAATATTTATAATATTGAGTTTACAGACAAATATTGATAATAAACAAAATATAATGTTTATATATTAAAAAAATATACAATTCCTTAATATAAACAATGGTTTTATTTTTTTTATTTATAGAACATGTGGTGAATACTCTTAAAACTTTTAGTGCACCCTGTGTAGTTGTAAATTCTTCTAGTAGGTACTAAAAAGTGTGTAGTTGAACACAATCATGTACATATATGTTGACTCAAGTCATGAGATATGTAAAAGCTGCTACAATCACTACTGACAATTTTATTTGAAAATAATATTTATATCTCCGTTACACATAATTACAAATCTTAATTTGTAAATCAAGTTGCTGCAATTTGAATGGTGCTGACATTTATAGAAGCATGTATTTGATACTTACATAAGAAAGTCTGAATGGACAAAATTTTGGCTTTCCCTTCCGACCATATTTAAGTAGTTGAGAACCCTTCTTTAAAGTAATTAGCACCTGCAACCGGTAAAAAAGGAAAATACAAAGTGAAAATCTGTTCCCATACATGTACTATAAATAGGTATATATGCTACATCATTAAGCACTAAAGTTATGCTGGCTACATCATCAACATTAAGCATGCACCTATAAAACAATCAAGTGCACACCATAACCACCAGCACCTGTGGAGCGATGACCTTTTATCCAACAAGGCATTCAGATAATAATTGTAGAGGGGAATAGGGGATGATGCCATCACATACTAGAAGTGTGTAGGTAATTTCAAGAGGTTTCTGAAGCCACGATGTTAGCATAACATATCAATCCCAGTAAAGCATAAGCTCTGCAACATATTTCCCAGTGGCCGCCAAAGATTATTATATGCAAAGCATATCAACTTGTGCAAAATTTTGTAGCTTATGACTTGCTACTAAAAATAAAAGTTGGTTCGTGGTTCGTCAACCTGATAGCTATTTGTCATGGTCAAGACTGCATAGTATTAGTATTAAGCAGTATTAGTATTGGAGTAAGGGTATTTTGGTCTTTGACTATTTGTAGCAAGGCAGTAGTATAAATACTGGAGTAGTCTTTGTATTTGGACATGATTTAAAATATTAACAGAAAATGGAAACCAGTTTCCACCAACTCTTTCTCTCTCTAGTTTTCTGATCTCTCTCTCTCTCTATAACTGAATTCTATATCTCTCTAGGGTTATTCCCTCTCTAAATTCTATCAATTCTTCTCTGATTCTCTGCAAATCTACTCTCAATCTCTTGTTATCTTACTTGTTTTACTGTTCTAAACATACAAAAACACACAAAAACACAAAAACATACAAAAACTAGACATTTACTTTGTCAAGGCATGACAAATTGGTATCAAAGCTGTTATTTTCGATCATCTACTGCTTCGTCTGTGCTGTGCATTCAATTCCGAGCTGAGCGAGCCTAGGAACTCAGTAATCACAGTTGTCAACTAAGAGATCTGTTCAATTCAGTTCAGGTGTACTGTTCTAAAGCTTAACTGTCAGATCTGTTGATTTACTGTCATAATTAGTTAGTTTTGAAGTTGTTATAGTTGTTTCAAGCTCGTTTACTTGCTAGTAGTTGAATTCCCCTGAGTTTATTGGAGAAAAGTACAAAAATAGCAAGTTTGATACTGTTTTGGTGTCATTTTAGTATTAAACTCTGTTTTAGTTTATGTACTGCTGGTATTGTGATTGATTGCTGAATTGTTGGTAGATCTGTGGTTGATTGTTGAGATTTTGGTTGAATTGTGGTTGTGAGAAGTGATTGTGATTGTGTATTGGTGAATTGGAGCAATTGGAGCAATTGTTAAGTGCTGGTTTGAATTCTGTGTAGAGTTAATTTTTGCACACAAGGTGTTTGAGAAATTGTTTAGCAGAATGAGTCATAACTGGAACAGTGATTTTCCTGAGAGTTCTCATCAAGGAACTTTAAGTATGATCCAACAAGACTTAGAAGGATATATGGCTGGTACTGATGAGAAGATCAGTAGGATACAGGATCAGATAGAAAAACTGGTGATAAGTTTGAACCAGAAGAATAGCAAGAAATACAAGGAGCCTCTCTATGAAGGAGCAGTGGAGGATGAGTTTAAGGAGAATGTTTCTCCTGTTAACCGAGGAAGAGGACTGTTTAAAGATCCTAAGCATGCTGCCTTTGAAAGACAGAGAGTGTATCACCATACAGTCAGAGATGAAGATGAGATTAGAGGTTTAGAAAGGCTTGTACAGAGATCACTACAATGACAATCAGAGTTTGAAGCATCTTAAATTGTCATTTCCTGTGTTTAAGGATGGGAGTGATTCTATGGAGTGGCTAAGGGATTGTGAAGAGTAGGGGTGTAATTTGAGCCGAGCCGGGCGAGTTCGAGTCGGGTATTAATTCAAGCCGAGCTTTTTTTCACGAGCCGAGCCGGCTCGTTTAATTAAACGAGCCTAATCTTCTGCCCGAACTCGGCTCGTTTAATTTCACGAGTCGAGCCGAGCCGGCTCGTTTAGTTAAACGAGCATATTTAAACGAGTCGGGCGAGCCGACTCGTGTAAAATTACACTTAAACGAGCCTAATCTTCTGCCCGAACTCGGCTCGTTTAATTTCACGAGTCGAGTCGAGCCGGCTCGTTTAGTTAAACGAGCCCGGTCTTATGTTCGAGCTCGGCTCGTTAACGAGTTCGAGTCGAGCCTTAATAAACGAGCCGAGTCGGGTCGGGCTCGCGAGCCGCCCGACTCGAATTACAGCACTAGTGAAGAGTATTTCAGTATATATGAAGTGGCTGATAGAAGAAGAGCTGCTATTGCAGCTATGCACTTGACTGGAGTACCTAGGTCCTAGTACAAGTCTTTCATGATAGGAAGGGAAGGAGTGAGTTGGCTTCAATTTTCAGAGGCATTTGTAGCTAGGTTTGGGGAGATTGATACTGAATTGGTATTTTGAGAAGTTCAAGAAACTGCAACAAACAAAGTCAGTAGAAGAGTACTATGATGAGTTTGAAAAATGCAGAGGGCAAATACTTAAGAAAATACCAGGCTTGACTTCTGAATACTTTCTGGAAAACTTTGTGGGTGGATTGCAAGGTGATATCAAGGGAATGATCAGATTGTTGGAGCCTAGTTCTCTTGCTCAGGCCCTTAAATTAGCAAGATATTATGAGCAAAGTCTTAATAGCCAATCAAAGAAGTATCACAACTATGGGAGCAGCAGCTTTAAGTCTGGTGTAGGAACTCAGTTGGCTACTAAGGCAACAGTCACTTCTACAAGGAAAAGTAACTCTGGACAGGGATCTCTATTGATACCCAACAAGGTGACATAAGTAATTACCTCAAAGCCAAAACCCCTCACATTCACCCAAAGAGAAGAAAGGAGGCAGAAAGGTTTGTGCTACTATTGTGATGAAAAATTTTCTAAAGGACATGAATGCAAGAAACCACAAAACTTTCTTATGATAGCAGACAAGGGGCCAGAACAGGGTGTTTATGAAGAGGAGCCTAAGTATGACATCTACCCTGATGAAGAAGAGACCTGGCAGGATGAGGAAATGATCTTGACAGCATTAGGGGTGAGTGAATGCAATATTAAGCAACCTTTGTATTACAAAGGGGTGTATAATGGCAGAATAGTTAAGTTGCTAATAGATGGAGGTAGTACTCTCAACTTGGTAAGTAAGAAACTTTGTGATGAGTTGGAACTTTCAGTCATTCCACAGGAGTCAATGGCTATACACTTACCCAATAGAGACATTTTGGATTGTACACATATATGCCCTGATTTTACTTGGAAGTTGAATGGGCTGGAATTCAAAACAGAAGTGGGAATAGTGGAATTAGAAGAATGGGATGTCATATTGGGAGTGAAGTGGCTTGCTCAGTTGGGGGAATTACAGTGCAACTATGGAGCTCAGACCTTACAGTTTTCATGGCAAGGAAAGATGGTGGAGCTCAATGCTCGTTCCACTCTAGAGATGGTGAGCAGTTGTAGTCAACTTACAGTCATAGTACCAACTTGGAAGGAGCAAATCTTGGAAAGTTATATAGAAGATGCTGAATTAAAAGATCTGATTGCAGAGGTAACTGTAGACAAGAATGGACCTCAACAGTACTATTTAGTTCAAGGTTTGCTGCAATATGAAGGTAAGTGGGTTCTGGGTTGTGCTGGTGATCTCAGGAAACAGGTCTTTACTGAATTACATAGCAATGGAGTGGGTGGCCACTCTGGCATTAAGGCTACTATTAGAAGGGTGGGAGAATATTTTTTCTGGACTACACTCAAGCAAGACATTGGTAGATGGGTACGAGAATGTGGGGTGTGCCAGGCAGTTAAGGGGGAACATGTGAAGAAACCAGGGTTACTACATCCTTTAGCAGTACCACAGGAGCCCTGGAGAGACATTGCCATGGATTTCATTACTGGACTCCCAAAATCTATGGGGTTTGAAGTTATATGGGTAGTGGTGGACAGGTTCAGTAGGTATGCCCACTTTGTGGCTTTGCAGCACCCTATATCAGCTAAAACATTGGCTCAAACCTTCTTTGATTACATCTATAAGTTACATGGCCTACCTGAATCTATTGTGAGTGATAGGTATAGCTTATTTTTGAGTGAATTTTGGCAGAACTTGTTCAAAATTTCTGGTACTAGGTTGTGTTTGAGTACAGCATACCACCCTCAATCTGATGGGTGCACTGAGAGGGTGAATCAGTGTCTTGAGCAATATCTCAGGAGCATGACAAGTCAGGTTCCTAAAAATTGGGCTTCTTCGTTATCTGCTGCAGAATGGTGGTATAATACCACATTTCACACTACTCTGCAGACCTCTCCTTTTGAAGTTGTGTATGGCATTAAACCAAGGTACATTCCTGGTCAGGATAGAATGCACACTAATATCTCTTCTTTGGAGACTATGCTAGCAACCAAGCAGCAGCAGTGGGCTACACTTAAGGACATTCTGGCTTCAGCTCAAGAAAGGATGAAGAGTTATGCTGATCAACATAGATCTGAGAAAGTGTTTGCTGTCGGTGATTGGGTTTATCTTAAACTCCAGCCTTACAGACAAGTTACTGTAGCAATCAGGAAAAATCTTAAGCTGTCAGCAAAGTTTTTTGGGCCCTATATGATTCTAGAAAAGATAGGTAATGTGGCCTATAAATTGGACCTGCCAGCAACTTCTAGAGTCCATCCAGTGTTTCATGTTTCTCAACTGAAGAAGGCTGTAGGCCAGGCTAAGGTGCATAAACAACTTCCTCAGGTCAGTGAGCAGGGTGTCTTTGATCTCAGTCCCTTAAGAATCTTGGATAAAAGGTCTGTCATCAAAGATCATCAGGTAGTTTACCAGGTGTTGGTTCAATGGAAGGGGTGCAGTATTGATGAGGCTACCTGGGAGGAAGAAGACTTATTGAAGACCAATTTTCCTAATTTTGGTGTAGATACATGAGAACATGATCTGTTTTGAAGGAGGAAGGATTGTCATGGTCAAGACTGCATAGTATTAGTATTAAGCAGTATTAGTATTGGAGTAAGGGTATTTTGGTCTTTGACTATTTGTAGCAAGGCAGTAGTATAAATACTGGAGTAGTCTTTGTATTTGGACATGATTTGAAATATTAACAGAAAATGGAAACCAGTTTCCACCAACTCTTTCTCTCTCTAGTTTTCTGATATCTCTCTCTAACTGAATTCTATATCTCTCTAGGGTTATTCCCTCTCTAAATTCTATCAATTCTTCTCTGATTCTCTGCAAATCTACCCTCAATCTCTTGTTATCTTACTTGTTTTAAGTTTTACTGTTCTAAACATACAAAAACACACAAAAACACAAAAACATACAAAAACTAGACATTTACTTTGTCAAGGCATGACACTATTGCAAGTCTTTTTGCTAATTTCTTCTAGACTTTTTATTTGGAAAAGGCATATAGGTCCGAAATTTAGGCATATGAGTTAAAATCTACAGTTGTTTTTCAAAATTAATACTCAAATTTGCATCTAATAAAAAATGGTAGTGTGGCTCAAAGTTTTACTAATATCAACTTTCCGGCATTAATTCATTGACTTCTGCATAACACCAAAGACAAATCAAAAATTGTAAAAATCTATATTGATTTTGAAAGAGGCTTCTTAAGGTCAATTGTATTACCGTGAATCTAGATTTTGCAAAATACATAGTTATCACGGAGCCCCGGTAACCTTGGAATCGGCTAGTTATAACATAAGTATATTAAGAGTAATTATTATATGATATAGGTTAACACACATCAAATTCATAGTTTAAACCAAAAGTAATAGATAATAAGTTCAGAAACTAAAAGTCAAGCATCACTATGCAAAAAAAAAACATAATTAATGAGTGAAATTAGCTAATGAAACATAGTCATTCATCACGAAATCATAAAAGTCTGCATCTCCGAGCACTGTTTGATTAATATATTTGTTGCACAGACTACAGAGGAACACTGCACAAAAAAAAGGGCAGAATGGAGGCAGCAAGTACACTGCAGAAAAATGCAGAATGGAAGTTGAAGCAGTAAGGCCACAGGGTAGTCGTGAAATACTGATGCCACAGTTAATTTATAAAGAATAAAATTTTGTAAAGACTATGTTTTTAAGAGACTGAATAGTGATTCTACTGAATTACTGATATGTTTACCACTTGAAAAATAATTCATTGAATGCATAATTGATTATTCAATAACTCCAAACATGATTATACGAAAACTTGAAAGTTTAAAACTGATAATATCAATTCCAAACTTAGAAGCCAATTAAAAAATCGTACAAAGATTCATTTTTTTACTACAGAAGTAATTAAAATTCAGTTTTTGTACATAAATAAGCAATGAAATTAAATAAAAGAAACAAAGTGAAAAATTGATTTACAGAACTTCATTTTAATATAACGGGAAAAAAATTATACATATATAAGCATAAACAGAAAGTATATATATACACACACACACGTGTATATCATACAAAGAGAAGAAGAAAGATACGAGAAGGAAAAAACAGAGCACGGAGAAGAAGAAAAAGAAGAAGGAACAAAAAAGAGGAGAAGAAGTAAGAACAGAAGAAGGGCTAACCTTTCACGAGCCGCTGTAGCCGCCCAAAGCCTTATCTTTCTTTTCAGATTAAAATCGCGTAAGATTTTGTCTAGAAAACCCTATTTCTGAAGATTCAGATTGGGCCGGGTACAGGGTTGGGCCGGGTAAAACCCTTGGTCCCCAGGATAAATAAGTCGCTGCTCGACTTTTTCCACAGACCAACTGGGCGACTAGTCATCGACTAGTCGTCTCTGGTCGACTTCATAACAGTGACAAAATCCACTGCTCATCATAGAAAGAAAGTCTAGATTGGAAACACTATTTACTCAGTCAATTGACATGGTACTAGGTCACTCCTGGTGGAGTATAAACTTCTGAAATAACCAGCAACATGTTCTGTACTAACCAAAGTACATACACTGCAGGGGTAAACTTTACCAAGCAAGACTTGCGATATAGATGCTCAATGAATAATTATCAAGCATTCTAATTCTGATACAACACTACCACTAAAAAGTCCAAGAATTACACACCATGTAGCATGGTAATAGGCTAACCTACACATGTATGCTAATTACTGACAAGTGACAACACTCCATAGTCTCCAATTTTAAATATCTACCATACTCAGACAAACTAATATTCAGACAGTGACCTTATCATTGGAGATATTGCAATGAAGGAAACAACACGGCGGTATTTTCACATTTAAGATCACAGATGACTACACAGCTGCCTACCACGGCTGCACTACACAATATAATTTTCTTCCAAACTTTCCTGAACAAAGTTATCCTTTGACATGTGTCGTCCAAAAAGTAAGTTGGTAGTCTGAACACAGTAATAATCAGCTACTTATTTATGGACAGCTCATATCTCATGTTACATTCCATCCACTGGAAACATATACCCATTTTTGCCTACCACGTCTGCACTACACAATATAAATTTTGTTCCAAACTTCCTGAACAAAGTTATCCTTTGACATGTGTCGTCCAAAAAGTAAGTTGTTTTTCCTACAGTTTTAAAATTTGGATCATTATCATCATCTGAACCCTTCACTCAACTCAAACCTCTGCTATCTATAGTGTATAGTACTTCTACACACCCAATGCCCATCTTCACAGTTTATACTTATTCCCTCCTCCGTGTCATCAGTGTAAAGTCTTTTTACCTTTCTTTTTTAAGGGGATTTTTGTCTTTTACTAATCTAAGTGCTTAAGCACGCTTCAGCAGCACTTTTTGGACGATTTCAGAATCACACTAAATTGCACAATTTTAAATTGTACACCTTGCGCGTAAGCATGAAGTGCCATTTATCGTGCAATTAAGTGTACCTTTAACAACACTGCTCGTAATCATCTTTTATTATGTATTTCGCTCCCTATAATCACGCATCTCGTATTTCTGCGTTACTTTTACTACTCTTCAGTCTCCATTACAATTTTATGTTGTCAAATCTCATGCATCCAACAAAACTAGTGTCTTTGTTCTAAAATTGTTATGCAGGGTACTAAATTGCGACCAACCTAAAGCTGTATCAAGTCAAAGTTAAAACTTTTGTTATAACGAAAACAATAAACCGGAACACACACAAGTCCACTCTAGCAGACCAATACTTTGCACCGTCAAGACTTTATACACAATCTCGAAACTCTACACAGACAAAACTTCCTTCACAAAAAACCTCTAAACTGATCTCACATACAGATATCATCATATCAACATTCATCAAAAAATCATACTAAACATTATTTCCAAACCTTAATTCCGAAACATAACAATAAAGGATCACAATACAACAGCAAAAATTAAAACAGTTACCGAAAAAAAAGGATATACCTGTTCGATATTGTCAGCATTACCGGAGCTCGTAAGATCTGCCATTCCATGAGAGAGATTCACCAGTACACCACCGCCACCTCCGAAGAGTTCCGGTCGTCATCAAAAGTCAAAAACCGTGTGCCGTATACTACCATCAAACTCTTCACCCCCACTCCTTGGAAACAACTCCTATAACTATATTATAATCGAGTCGATTATCAAAAACACTAAACCCTAGAACTCAACACAGCCTGTCAGATCTATCAATTCAATTCAAAACAAGTGTATTCCAAGTCGTTTCGATTATACTTTTGACTAAACAGCTGTAAGTGTCTCACCGCCGTTAAATTAGTTAATTGACCGTCGAGATTTTTGAACTGTGGAGAGAGATTACAGAGAGCGGAGTTAAATTATACGGCGAAGTTGAGGTTGATCTCCGGTGACGGTGAAACGTAATCGCCAGCAAGGCAGGGTGTATATGTTAATGTATTTTGAGAGAGAGAGAGTCCTGGAGAGGTCAAAGATGAAAATATGAATGAAAAGAAGGAAAGATATGGGCCTGAAAACAAAAAGAAAAGTGGAGAGACATTTGTTCCAAATTCCGATGCTAATCTCGGGTGTATGCCCCAGTTTTAAAACAAATTAACCCAAATATCATAATCGAAAAAATGATCCCAAATATTATTTTAAAAGGTTAAATATCAAATTGGTCACTGAAGTGAAGGTCATATATCAATTTCTTTATCAATTTTAACGGGGTCTCATTTCAATCACTTAAGTCATAATAAATATCAAGCAGATACCTTTAAATGTTGATCGAGAAGTAAAATAAATTTTTGTTGAGTTCTATACATTTTTCTTCAATGTCATCATAACCAAATAAAAAGTGATGAACTCTAGTATTTTAGATAATATATTTAGATTTTTTAAAATTTATTTAAAATTATTTTTAATTAAATCAAAGAAAATAACTATAAAATCAAAAATAAATTTTAAATAAAATTTTAAAAATCTGAATATATTATCTAAAATACTAGAATACATAACTTTTCATTTGGTTATGGTGACATTGAAGAAAACTGTATAGAACTCAATAAAAAATTATTTTACTTCTTGATCACATATTTAGAGGTATCTGTTTGATATATATTATGGCTTAAATGATTTAATTGAGACCCCGTTAAAATTGATGAAGAAATTGATATATGACCTCCACTTCAGTGATCAATTTGATATTTAACCCTATTTTAAAATGCTACTTGGTCGTTTGATTCAAGAAGGGGTATGAGTTTGGAATCAGAAATCGGGTTTAGGTGATATGGGGTTTAAATTTCATTATTGACATTATGCGTTTGGTTCAGTGCTGGAATCAATCTATTTAACTTAAAAATATTATTAAATTATTAATTAATTTAATTTATTAATGTTATTAAAAATTTGAATTTTTTTTTTAATATTAATAACATTTATTTGTATATAAAAAATATATATTTTTGTTATTATTAATGTTTTTTGAAGAAATAAAAAAATAACAATAAAAATGATACTCATACCACCCTTTCATACCCACCTCCCTCCTTGGGTATCAAAAACTCATACTTTGGGGGTTTGAGGAATGAGTATGGAATAAAAAAAAGGTCAACTAAACATGAGGCATGGGTTTTGTTCATTCTAAACCCATACCTGATTCCTGATACCTCCCAACAAAACGACCCCTTAGTGTAGTGTTTTCATTTTTTTTTAAAAAGCTAGTTCGTGTGATGTTTGAACCTTGCAAATTTAGAAAAAAAAATTAGATAACACCACTTAAAGTAGCGTTTTGACTAGAAAACACCACTTAACCACTTTAAGTGGTGTTTTGACTTGAAAACACAACTTAAAGTAGCGTTCTGGACTGAAAACACAACTTGAAGTAGCGTTTTCACCTGAAAACACAACTTAAAGTAGCGTTTTGATTACGAAAACACCACTTTAACTTGCTGTAAATCATAATGTAACATAAGATGTAACAGAGATAACTACAACTCAGCAAATGACAAGATAGACAGTAATATTAAAAGAAGCACAGGAATCCAGAAGTAAAGAAGAAAAGGTAAACTCAAAAAATCAAAATATGCTATATATTCTTGAAGTCCGTAAACAGGTCATGGAAAGAAGTTCATTAAAATGTTCAAGCCTCAGTGACAAATAAAGAAACAAGACTTTCAAGACTAAAGAAGTATGTGAATGGTTTAGAGTTAGTACCACAGGGTTCCAGTGATTTAATTGAAGCAATCGGAACGACAAATGACTTATCAGCAGCATTGAATTGAAGACATGGAAGAATTGATCAAGTGTTATTCATATGTGAACCAGACCAGTTGCACCAGGTGTCAGCACTTAAAAGATCAAGATGTTTTATCGTCTCAGAAGAAATTGATTTAAGTCTAAATCTAAAACACCCTGAAACACAAAAGGATTTTCAAGAGATCAAGTACAAAAGAAAAGGCTCGATGGTTTTCTTTTAAGAAAAACCATCGAATGTGTTCAAGAGAATCAAATAGAAAAACCATCGAATATTAGTTTTTCATTCGATAGATTTTATTTAAAATCTATCGAAGGAAAAACTAATTTAATCATTCGATAGTTTTTCATTTACAAGAACAGGTGAAAAGATTTGTTGTTGTGTCAGGTTGATGAAGAATGAACGACCAGGATTTAATTAATCTTGGTTCGATAGTTTTTCAAAACAAAAGACTACAAATAGAGAATGAAGATAATGTTCTTCTTCAATTGGTTGCCAGTTGTGATCATATTTACTCAGAAGAATTAAGAGCTCAAGAACAATTACTGGAGAAAATTGATAGTGCCTTAATTTCGAAAATTTGTATTGATTACGTTAACCTGAACTCATTGAAGCTAATCTACGGATTAGATTTGTAGCACCCCTCGCGGTTTATATTTATAAAACGATAAAACGATATATTCCTCGACTCGTGTTTTGATTTGGTGCATTTGATTTCGTAGTTGAACTGAATGATTTATCCGTGAACGAAATTAAATAATTTGTGAGTATCGTATTCAACCCCCCCCCTTCTACGATACTTTGGAACTAACACTTGCGTTTTCAGTGTTTTTTTTCAAAAACTTGTTAAAACGCTAGACGATTTCACGTTTTGGTTAACACCGGTTAAAGTGGTGTTTTAGCGTGATATTTGGGGTCATTTTTCCAAATTGTGATATTTTGGACCATTTTTCTTCAAATTGTGACATTGGGGGCCTTTTTCTCGCTAATCTCCTTTCTCTTCTTTCTTTAAAAAAATAATCTATTTACAATGTTTAATTGCTTACTCAGTTTAGTGAAAGACATATGCAATAGCCTATCTGTAATTCGAGGATTTTACTCAACTTAAACAAGTATGTAATAAGTAAATATTAGATTAGATGTCACAGGAATCTCAGAAGATTATATCTGTCAAAAGAATGAAGATTAAAGTCATCTACAGACTTGAAGTTATTCTACACTGGAAGAAGTTCATTTATTTGATCAAGCCTCAGTAAAGTATTCAAGAAAGTGGATCTATTTAAAGTGACAGAGATTTCAGAAGTGTGACGGAGAAAAGTACAGGTTACAGTCCTTTGTTTAATTAGAAGGAGAAAAGAATCACAGCTTAAAGTCAAGTATGAAGAACAACCATTAAAGTTAGTCGCTCATGAACCAGACAGTACATGGAGTGTCAACGTCAGCCAGTGGAAGTTCATCATCAATTTTAGTGGTTCTAAGAATTAGTTTAATTCTCTTTTAATATTATTCTTTAAGATAATTAATTTAATCTATGAATTAATTCCTTCAGAATTAATTCATATATTAAATTAATCAATCTAGATCTTAAGTAATTTAATGTATAAATTAATTCTCTAGAATTAATTTATTTATGAAATTATTTAAGTAAATTATTTAATTTATTTAGTCAATGAATTAATTCTGATTCATTTATTAAATCAATTAAAAACAGAATAAATTAAATAGAATTAATTCTAATTCTAATTAGTACTAGTAGTACTATCATATTAATACTAGTAGTACTATCTTACTTAGTACTACCGATAGTACTACCAATACAATTGGTTAGTACTACCGATAGTACTACCAAGTGTATTGATAGTACTACCAATATTAATATCAAATGAAATGGCTTGGCGCGTGCAAAAATGCTTCTGTTGACTTGTGTGTTATATACTAATACATGATCAAAGACACAGAACACAAGACAATTGAAAACAAGACAGAAGAAAATACAAAGCTTCTCATTTACTTCTTTCTGCCATTTTCAAGCGAACCAACTGCAAAGCTCAAATTAATTCTTGTAATAAATTCTAGCCATCAAAGTTATATCCAATCAACTAGAATTCAATTACTTGTACTGCTTTGACAATCTAGCGGATCATTATCCCTAGAATTTGATCTCGAACTAGTTTTTACTATTCGATCTTTTTATTACAAAAATAGATAAATTCATGTCGAATTTATTCTAGATTTGTTTTAAATAGTTTGAGATTCAAACCTTATAATCTGTACTGTATTTGCAACACCCTTCAAGTTTAATATATTTTGTATTTAACTTGAATCTTGTTTCATTTTATTCCGCACTTATTTGTTCTTGAATTGTTAAATCACGAACCGAACAAATTCGATAAAATGGTACAGTTTGTATTCAACCCCACTTCTACAAACATATCAGGACCTAACAATTGGCATCAGAGCCTTTTGATTGATATACAAATCAAAGATCCAATTGTTTTGAGATTTTTCTTAAACTCTGATTTTTTATCTTTCTTAAAAAATCTCAAAAGATGTCTACTACACAGAAAGTGGGTACAGTCAAAATCCCAATGTTCAGCAAGGAGCATTATCCAATGTGGAAGAAGAAAATGCTCCTATTTCTTAAGGTTACAAATCCTAAATACATTGATGTGCTGAAGAACGGTCCCAAAGTCCCTATGATTATTGAGGGAGAACTCATTGAGAATAATGTTGTGACTAGGGCTGCTAGGATATACCCTAAGGATCCCAAGGACTACACTCCTGAAGAAAAAGAAGATGTTGCCTTGGATGCCTATCTACAGTTGATACTGATTGATTGTCTTGATCCAATCATGCATAATCATATTTTAAATTGTGTTTCTGCCAAACACATTTGGGATACAATTGAAATAATCAATGAAGGGACAGAGGAAGTCAGAGAGAATAAGATGGAAATTCTCACCTCTTCATATGAGCACTTCAGATCAAATCCAAGGGAAGGAAGAGTGGTTAGTATGTCTACTTCACTGGTAGCTGGAGTCCCACAGAAAAAGGAAGCGAAGGTTGTTCTACCTTCCAGTCCTAACAAGGATGTAATTGTAGCTGAGTATGGTGTTACATCTACAAGTCAATCTGGTGGTGATTTTTATTCTATGGAGGAGCTTGAACAGTTGGAAGATGAGTCTATGGCCTGGGTAGTGAAGAAGTTTGGAAACTTCAGGTTCAGGAGAAATCCTAGCTTCAAGTTCAAGACATATGCTGACGAATACCAGACAGGTGGTTCTTCATCCTCAAATAGCACAAGGGGTGGCTATATAACAGGGATGGTTGAGAAGAACAAGTCTAAAGAAAAGAGATGGGATTATACAGACAGTGAAGATGAAGAAGTTGGAAATCTTGCACTTATGGCAATAGGAGACAAACTCTTTGATTCCATTTTATCTTCACCCAACATGTCTGAGGTAAAGTTCACTGACACTGAAATGATTCGTAATCTTGGTGATACTTTAAGTTGTGCACGCACTGAAAATGATAGAATAATTCTTTTAAACACAAATCTTGAAAAGGAAATAAAAGAATTAAAACTAGTGCATGTTAATCAGGATGAACTTATTGAGAAAATAGCTTTTCTTGAGAATAAGGTTAAATGTTATATTCAACTGGAAACCATTCTTAAGAAAGAGATTAGTGAGCTGAAGACTAAAGCTAATGCCTATTTCAGCTCTTGTAAGACGGCTAAAGAGATTCTCAATAAACAAGCTGTTGGTAATCATGTCAGTATAGGTTATGATTATAATGAGGCCATTGGATTGCTTGGAATTAATTCCCCTTGTAGAGTCAGAACTGAAGGAAGGGGTGTTCCATATGTGCTTAAGGGTATTGAAACACCCTTCTATAAGGAGTCCGAAGCAGAACCTCTGAATGAAGACTCTATCATCATTGCAGAGGAGATTCGTGAAGAAGATCTTGCTTTGGAAGTTGAAAAGTCCAAAAAGTGTATATCTGATACTCCAGTCAAAGTTGTTACAACTAAAAAGACTAAATCAGATATCCATAAGTTGGATCAAAACAACTGTAGAAATAACATGCTTGTTGTTAATTCTTCTCATAAAGCATGTGGTGTGATAAACTGCATGTCTTGTGCTTTTAATGCTATGTATGCTTACTTTAATAAAAAGCATGTATCTAAAGATAAGACTGCTCCACGCCAACATGTTAATAATAAGAAGCATGTTAAAGCTAAGACTACTAGTCCTCCTAAGACTAGAGTGGATTCATTTATCCCTAAGCCTACTCAGAAATGTGTTAAGGCTGGCTATAAATGGAAATGCTCTTATGTGAAAGAGGTTGAAGTAGTTTTAGTTAAAAATGTTGTTTTGCCTGACAAAGGCCAGTTCTTTAAGTATGTCGGACCCAATCAAGTTTGGGCTCCGAAGAAGGTCTAATCAATTTGGTATTGCAGGGAGTTAAACAGGTAAACCGTGTTATGTGGATTCTTGACAGTGGCTGTTCAAGGCATATGACCGGAGATAGATCCCTGCTATCAGATTTGGTTGAGAAAGCTGGCCCAGTGCTTACCTTTGGAGATAACAGCAAGGGTATAACTGAGGATATGGCCTGTTTGAAATCAAGAAATGTTATCAGTCAATAAGAACATCAATGTTACATTTGATGACACCAAACTCCCTAATATCCAAACAGAAAATCCATCTGAGAAACTAAAGTTTGATGAAATGTCAGATTCAGAATCAGATGATAAGAATCCACCTGAGGTTGTTGCTGGTGATAACAATGATAATGATGATAATGGTGAGAGTGATGGTGGTGGAAACATTGGTAACAATGGAGATACCACTAACATTGGAGAAGAATCACCAAGACAATCTGCCAACAACTCAGGGGGAGGAAATGAAGTGTCAACTAGTCATTCACAACACCATAATGTTGAACAAGGCGAATCATCAATATCAAATCTTCCAAGATAAACAGTTTGGAAAAGAGCTCATCCTTTTGAGCTGATTATTGGTGATCCAGGTGTTGTAGTCAGAACTAGAAGTGCTACTCAAAATGAATATCATTATTCAGGGTTTCTTTCTGAAATGAAACCAAAGAAGATTGAGGAAGCACTAGGTGATCCTGACTGGGTGATTGCTATGCAAGATGAACTCAATCAAATTGAACAACAACAAGTTTGGAAGCTGGTACCTAGACCGAAGAACAAGGAAATAGTTGGTACTCGGTGGGTATTCAGAAATAAACTAGATGAAGATGGCATAATCACAAGAAACCAAGCACATTGACATCAGGTATCATTTTATCCGAGAGCATGTCATGAATGGAACTGTGGAGTTACATTTTGTACCCACAGAAGAACAGACTGCAGATATATTCACTAAATCTGTTGACGAATCCACATTTATCAAGTTAGTTGGTAAATTGGGTATGTTAAACAGTCTTAGTGATTGACAATATCTCTGTCAGGTTTGTTCTTTCAAAATTCATTTTCTCTTGTCATTTAAATGATATTCACTGCCAATTCTCATTTAATATTACATGTTTGTGTAGTTAAATAGCTCTGAATAATTTATTTTCTTTAAAAATATTTTTCTCATATTTTTTAAGTAGAGAAATGTATTTTTATTGAAAATATATTTATTTAGAATTATTTAGATGTTTTTCAGATTGTAAATATTGTTGTTTAAATATTTATGCAAGTTTATATTAATTTACTGCATTTCTATAATTTTCTGCATATTTTTCTAGGATTTATGGAATTTTCTATGAATTTTTCTAGGCTTGTAATTATTTTTCATGCATTTTTATTCATTTTCTGTAAGGTTTCAGTAATTTTCAGCATTTTCTTTTTATTTAGAACAGTTTTTCTTTTTATTTTTTCTGTTTTCCGTTAGTATTACTAGTTTTGAACTAGTAGTACTATCGGTAGTACTATCCCTTGATAGTACTACTCGTTCTTTTTCCTAAGTACTACCAGTTCTTTTTCTTATTTTTTGTTTTTTGTTTTTTCTTTTTAAGTCATAGTACTGCTAGTGTATCTTGTCTTAGTACTACCGTGTGTTAAATAGTACTACCAGCATTCTTTTCTTTTTCTTTTTTATTTTCTTTTGTTAATTCCTAGTACTGCTAGTGTGTTTATAATTAGTACTATTAGCCTTTTTCTGTTTTATTACTGATAGTACTACCGTTCTCTTTTCATAGTACTATTAGTTTTATTTTTTTTTCTCCATAGTATTTCCATAGTTTCCTGTAAATATTTTTTTATTATTATTATTGTATTTTATTTTTATTTTTATTGCTTATTATTTATTATTTATTATTTTCTATTTGTCTTAGTTGTTTTTAATAAATATATTGTATATATTATTTCTGATCTAGCTCTTGCTTAGCTGGAAATTCAGTGCCAAATCCAATTCAGGTATTACTTTCTATCTCTCAATCCACTTCTTTTACTGTTGCTGAACCCAAGTGGTTGCTAGGGCTGACCAAGGGATTGTAGTTCCACGATCTTTATTCCAGGTCTTAGAGCCAAACAATGAGTCTACAACTTAATTACTTGACCTCTCAGCCTAAACAGAAATCAAATGTTAAATAAAGAAGTATTTTGATTGAAACAGTGAGTGATCCCACAGCTCTGCCTCCTATACAGAAATTCAACATATACTGAGGTATCTGTCAGCCCATCTATATCCTCTCAATAGGATATGGACTTTGAAATGGCCAATGAACTGTATCTAGAGACATTCTCTCAACAGGATGAATCTATTGAAATTCGCCATAGGGCCATGGCACTTTGTACTGAGTCAAGCACACTCTCATTACTCACAACGGGAGAAAACAATTTCATTAGATGAAACTCAGGACACAGTGAAAGCAGAGCACCTGCAACTGGTTACAGTGCCTACCATTGTTACGGTAGAAGTGCCTTCATAGGCATCTGAGGGAAAATTTGATTCTTTGCCAAATCAAATAGAATCATTTTCTCCCCTTCCAGAGTGAACATCTCTGGCTCCCTAAGGGATTTTCCACTCGCAGATTTATCTGGAGAAAGTGGAAGGCAACTTGGTCAGTCTATCACTGAAGCAATTCAGATTTCAAATCCAAGTGATTTGATAGACATGATTGAGGATTGGGATTTGCGAACTCCCATTGCACCACCACTGACCTCTCTTGAAGAGGCTAGGGTGAGTTTCAATGCAGGTACTGATCAAAAAGGAGCAAACAGACAGCTAATGTTGAGTGATAAGAGTCAAACACTGAGTGAAACACATGCACGTGAGGTGAGTGATACACTTACAAGAGAAATTCAAGTGAGTGCACACACAGACACATACACTGCAATGTAGTTAGCTCACATAGCTGATCTACAGGAACATCTATTCAAAACCCAGGCTGATAAAGAAATTTTTCAAGCACAAGTGGTTGAACGGTCTTCTTCTTCCACCTCTGTCAACAATCAGCTGGGACTGCTCAAGGAAATATTGAAGACATTTACTACCCAAGATCAACTCCATCAACTATCTCAACTCCTACTGGCTTCAGATACTCATAAAGTTAAATCTGTAGAGAATTCCTCAACTAAGGGGGAGAAGTTTCTAGAGAATTTTGGAGAAGCTAGTAAAAGGGAGCTGGATCTGAAAAAGATATAAAAGGTAAAGAGGGAGTTTCAGGGGAGTAAAGGAAAGTTAGCTCTGTTTTGTAAATTTTATATGTATAGAGCTTAGGTAAATCGAGACAGGTTCAATGTTATCATATGTTCAGTCTAGAGGAACATATGTCTTGCATTTATCTTTACTGGTGAAATCTGGAAATGTCATATTTGATCCAGAACTTTCTAGTATATACTTAGGCTTAAGAGTCCTATCTTTTTCTTGGTTTTAGTTGAGTGATCCTCTAGGTATTTGGTTGTTATTCTCTAACAAACAAATAGGGGGAGATTGAAAGGCATATGCAATAGCCTATTTGTAATTCGAGGATTTTACTCAACTTAAACAAGTATGTAATAAGTAAATATTAGATTAGATGTCACAGGAATCTCAGAAGATTATATCTGTCAAAAGAATGAAGATTAAAGTCATCTACAGACTTGAAGTTATTCTACACTGGAAGAAGTTCATTTATTTGATCAAGCCTCAGTAAAGTATTCAAGAAAGTGGATCTATTTAAAGTGACAGAGATTTCAGAAGTGTGACGGAGAAAAGTACAGGTTACAGTCCTTTGTTTAATTAGAAGGAGAAAAGAATCACAGCTTAAAGTCAAGTATGAAGAACAACCATTAAAGTTAGTCGCTCATGAACCAGACAGTACATGGAGTGTCAACGTCAGCCAGTGGAAGTTCATCATCAATTTTAGTGGTTCTAAGAATTAGTTTAATTCTCTTTTAATATTATTCTTTAAGATAATTAATTTAATCTATGAATTAATTCCTTCAGAATTAATTCATATATTAAATTAATCAATCTAGATCTTAAGTAATTTAATGTATAAATTAATTCTCTAGAATTAATTTATTTATGAAATTATTTAAGTAAATTATTTAATTTATTTAGTCAATGAATTAATTCTTTAAGAATTAATTCATTTATTAAATCAATTAAAAACAGAATAAATTAAATAGAATTAATTCTAATTCTAATTAGTACTAGTAGTACTATCATATTAATACTAGTAGTACTATCTTACTTAGTACTACCGATAGTACTACCAATACAATTGGTTAGTACTACCGATAGTACTACCAAGTGTATTGATAGTACTACCAATATTAATATCAAATGAAATGGCTTGGCGCGTGCAAGAATGCTTCTGTTGACTTGTGTGTTATATACTAATACATGATCAAAGACACAGAACACAAGACAATTGAAAACAAGACAGAAGAAAATACAAAGCTTCTCATTTACTTCTTTCTGCCATTTTCAAGCGAACCAACTGCAAAGCTCAAATTAATTCTTGTAATAAATTCGAGCCATCAAAGTTATATCCAATCAACTAGAATTCAATTACTTGTACTGCTTTGACAATCTAGCGGGTCATTATCCCTAGAATTTGATCTCGAACTAGTTTTTACTATTCGATCTTTTTATTACAAAAATAGATAAATTCATGTCGAATTTATTCTAGATTTGTTTTAAATAGTTTGAGATTCAAACCTTGTAATCTGTACTGTATTTGCAACACCCTTCAAGTTTAATATATTTATATATTTAACTTGAATCTTGTTTCATTTTATTCCGCACTTATTTGTTCTTGAATTGTTAAATCACGAACCGAACAAATTCGATAAAACGGTACAGTTTGTATTCAACCCCCCTTCTACAAACATATAAGGACCTAACATTTAGAATTTAAAAGCGGTAAGTCGGTAACTATACTCATTTTAGTAACTATGTTTCATTTTTACCCAATTACACAATTAAATTCTTAACACAATTTCAGTTTGGAAAAAGAGCGTGTACAAGTATGATTTACTAATGGAGCCCAGACCCAACAATCGTTTGATGGGTACGATTTTCGCAACAAATAATTTTTGTGTCGTTCTATCAACCATTCAACGGATGTGGTTTAGAAAAAAAAATTGATCATACCGCGGAAAGTTTCTACGGTACGAGCTAATTACGATTTTACCCCTCTGCCCGTACCGCGGAAAGTTTCTGATGTACGTCCATGTTCACTTTTCACATGTCGACGAACAGAGGCTGCACAAAATCGAACAAAACACAGTTAGGGCGGTTTATTGGGCAATTCTAGAGCGATTTCAGGGCTACTTCATTGATTAAACCATGTATTCATCACGTATGTTCGATTCAAACCCCCCTTTTTACATCCTTTTAGTGTAATATATGTATGTATGTTTTATTCGAATTGACAGTGTATGTATATTTATGTGTATTTTTTGTTCGAAATGATGAGTATTATGTGTATAATTGAAGTTGAAACATATGTATATCATGTTCATATCGATTTTGATTCGAATTTTTTCAATTAGGGTTTCAAATTGGATTCGAATTTTTGCAATTAGGGTTTAGAAAATATTAATTTGGGGGTTTTGAGTTCTTATGTATGTTAAGTTCATCTTATTTCAAATTTTGGATATTAAATTAGTGTTATTCGTTTTTTTTAATTTTTTTGGTTGTTATTCGAATTTTGAGTATTAAATTAGGGTTAATTCAATGTTAATCGAATTTTGAGTATTTGAATTTTGTAATTTTTCTTGTTTTTTTACTTGTTGAATTACGTATTTTTCAGGGATAAACAAGTTTGATGATGATTTTAGTGATATTTTGCCGAGTCTGAATAGTACGAGAATTATTTGAGATAACCGCTATCATATTAGTGTTGAAACATACAATATATAGGACTGTGTTTTATGATATAAATTAAAGAGTTCGAAAAGAAAATTAATCTTAATCGCTACGGCGCAAGCGATTCAATTCCACGTATTCTACTGAATTCCTTGATGCCCTTTGAGCGAAGTGTTGCATTCGATCTCCCAAAGTTTCCTCTCCTCAAAGCCTCGAAATTCCAAAACCCTAGCTGCGTGAGGCTGTCCCTAGGTCTCAATTTCGATTTCTGTTGTGTATCCAGCTTTAAGGAGAACGAGAATATATATAGGCTTCAGTAGGGATCATGGACAATTAGGTCGGGCCTTCCAATGACATTTTGGGTCAAGCCCAATGTCATTAAATATTAATTCAATCCACTAAAGAATTAATATTTGCACTACCGTTCCTAATACCGCAATTCTTTTATTATTTAATTCGACTCCTATATTATTTGCTTATTAAATTTCCCACGTTTAAGATATCGCATGTCCATTAATTAAATTAATCACTGATAATTAATTTAATTAATATCTTATTTATCCTTGATCATCCACTCAACCTTATAATTATGTCAGAAATTAATCTGTCTGCAGGGCTTCACATAATTATCTTTATGAGCTTTCAAGAAGACATGTCAACCCGAATATTATCAGGACATGGATTCCTTCTGTAATTAATATCCCACTCTGCATGCAATGTCATTGTTCAATACATAATATTGTAATTAATAATTAATTACATCACATATGAATCAAAGCATGTGCATTGCATACAAGTGTCAATCACTACATCCGGATTAAGAACCTAAGCAATAATAATATCATAGAATCTTAGTTCTTCTTTATTGTCGGAATAGAAGAACCATTCTAATATTTTGATCATGTTCAATATACACAAAGTATACAAGTATTATTCAATAGTGAAGATAAACTATTCCCAAATAATACTTCAGTCATTCCAGTGGTTTGTCTAGTACCACTTAGACTGTGAACCTTTATTATATTATATATAGACACTGATAATCTAATCTTCTGTTATCCCATTTGATACTAGATTATCCACAATATATAATAAACAGACAATATAATAATATGCAATCAAGATTCTCAATAAAATGGTCAATGTTTATATACTTCAAACGAATAGTTCAGTATAAAACCCAACAATTAGCGAGGATGTGTGAGATGGCACGGGCAGAGATGAGTTGGAGAGAAATTGTGGGTAATAGGTCTATGCGAGAATGGAAATTGAGAAGGCCACAGAGGGAGTTGTTACATGTTCTTGGGTTTGGGATATTTTTCAACACTCATGTTGTGTTAGGTACTGATGCTAGGCTAGTTTCTTCTATGAAAGAGCGGCGGAGACCCAAGACCAATACCTTCTTTATGAGGCCAGGGGAGATGACAATTACTTTGGAGGATGTTGGTTATATTTTAGGGTTGCCTGTTTTTGCTTAGGCTTTGACATGCGGGTTTATAGAGAACTGGAGAGAGTTTGGTCCTTTAATAGATGCATATGTGGAGAAAGCTTTGTACAGAGGCCATATTAAGTTGACATGGTTGTTTGATACATATGGGAGACAAAAGTCGGAGAAACATAATATGGAGGCAACTATTATACATACACAAGCATACCTGCTATTTGCGATTGGTGTTGTTCTTTTCCCTTCGAAGGACAAAGGTACTGTGCATGTGAGATATCTTCAGCCTCTACTTAATATCCGGGAGATTCCTAACTATGCTTGGGGTGCAGCCGTGTTAGCTCATTTGTATAGAGGTTTGGAGATTGTTGCGAGGAAGACTAGTAAGACTGTTGCTGCTTGTGTTTGGTTGTTGGAGGTTTGGTCATATTAGAGATTTCCTCGTATTGGTGTGCCTCTGTGGGACCCCTGTCAGGAGGATTATCCAGTTGTAGAGGGTTGGGCCTATTCTTCTCTTTAGGGTATTAATAAAAACGACGACAATCAGGTCCTCATCATAGTCTACCATTTTATAGGGGTGAGTTTGATGGAGTTGCTGGTGATGATGTTGTGTGGAGGCCATATACTAGATTTGATGAGGCTTTAGACTGTGTTAATCCCAAATGACCTAACAGAATTATAGAAGGGGGGGGGGTTGAATACAATTCTAGATATTTTTAAACTTAAAACAACTTTAAAATAAATTAAGACGGAAAATAAAAACACAAGCAAATATAAAATTTCAGTTGGATGTTTTGAGGATCCAACTGAGATGTTTTTATTGCGGGAATAATATGTGTTACAAATGTAGCACAGCTGCTCAGTTCCTAATGTAGAGTGAGAGTGCTCTTGAAAGAAGCTAATACAAAGTTATTCTATCTCACTCACTTCCTATTAAAAATGAACTGCTACACTTGGTTATATATCCCAAGTTTACAATACTATTTTTGGCTACTCTAAAATGTACAAAGGGTAACCGCCAGTAGCTTGCTTTTCATTCCTTTTGTCCAATGGTCCTTGGAGATCTTGTCTTTTGTCTTCATGCTTATTATGATTACACTCAAGAACCTAATTGGAAATTGGAATGTTTCCTCTTTCCCAGTGACCATTTTAATGGCTTCCAATGCAAAGTACACTTCTACATCACCTTTTGATCTGTCAGTAAACTGTCACTATCACTTTGTCAACTATTCAGAAAAGTGATAATGATTCGTTGATAGCAGTGAGATGTGTTTCGTTGATAGCTTTATTCTTTATTCCGTTGATAGTGTAATCTTCATTCCGTTGACATGTCTTCACTTAGGCAAAATTACAAGGCACATTATATTTACAATTAACCAACCTATTTTGCCTATCTAGTACTTAGTCAACATGACTTAGAAAACCTATCTAATATCTACAACAATTGTCTATCAAGTAGTGAAGTATTGTACAGTGCAATTGCTACATTACTCATTTCGTTGATGAGACTCATTACGTTGATGAGCTACCTGTCAACGGAAGCTGCAAAGCATACCATTCCGTTGACAGTTGTTAATCCCAAATGACCTAACAGAATTGTAGAAGGGGGGGGGGGGGGGGGGTTTAATACAATTCTAGATATTTTAGATTTAAAACAACTTTCGAAATAATACTGAACTTATAAAATAAAAACACAAGCACTTAAATAATTTCAGTTGGATTGTTTGATGATCCAACTGAAGTGTTTTTATTGCGGAAATAATCTGTGATACAAAATGTACACAGCTGCTCAGTTACAAGAATGTAGAGAAGTATGCTCTCAAAGATAGCTAATACAATCTGTTTGTTTTTCTTCTCTCACACTTATTTTAACTGCTACACTTGGTTATATATATTCCCAAGTTTACAATGCTATTTTTGGCTACTCTAAAGTACACTAAAGATAACCGACAGTAGCTTACTTTTCATCCATTTTGTCCAATGGTCCTTGGAGATCTTTGTCTTCTGTCTTCAGTCTTATAGTGATCCCACTCAAAAACCAGATTGGAAATTGGAATGTTTCCTTATTCCCTATGTCCATTTTGATGGCTTCCAATGCAAAGTACACTTACAAATCTCCCTTTTGATCTGTCAGAAAACTGTCACTATCACTTTGTCAACTATTCAGAAAAGCAATAATGATTCGTTGATAGCAGGGAAATGTGTTTCGTTGATAGCTTTATTCTTCATTCCGTTGATGGTGTATTCCTCGTTTCATTGATAGAGTAATCTTCATTCCGTTGACATGTCTTCACTTAGGCAAAATTACATGGCTTAATATATTTACAATTCACCAGCCTATTTTGCCTATCTAGTACTAAGTCAACATGACTTAGAAAACCTGTCTAATACATACAACAAAATGCATATCAAACTGTGAAGTATTGTACAATGCAATTTCTACGTCACTCATTTCGTTGATGAGCTTCCTGTCAACGAAACGCTGCAAAGCATGCCATTCCGTTGACAGTTACAAAATGACTTAATACAAAATCTACTAAGTTTTTTTATTATTATCATCAAGAACAACATAGTTCTAACAATCTCCCCCAATTTATGACTGATAGAATAACAGCCATAAATCAAGAGCCTTGATGATAACAAAAACACTCAGTCAAATTATACATGATAAAAAATAGAGATTGCATTAAGCTTCATTGAATTTAATTGAAATACAAAGTAGAAAATCTTACAAAACAGGTGCACAGAGTTGCTCCTTTAGTCTGAGCAGATTTTTCATCTTTGCCTATGTGGTCTTGTTTTCTTCCCTTTTCTTGCATTGTTCTCCTCAATCTGAGCTTGAAGTCTTCTATAGAAAATCTTCTCTTCTTCTTCTTGATTCCCCAACCTGGATTGCATTAATTTGAGAGTTTCATTGGATGCCTTTTCCAGTTGGTCTTCTATTCTGAAGAATCTTCTACAGTTGTCCTTGTCTCTGAATTCCATCATCCAAAAAGGTTGGAGATGAATTTTCTTTTCTGTTTGAGGGACCTTCAATACTCTGGGAAGTGCACCAGGCTTGTTCCAGCTAGCTTTGATTTGACAAATTTTGGAGACAACCTCAGACTTGGCTGTTTTGGTGAAACCAAAATCTTTCTTCAGACATTTAAACACAGATAGCAGTGTTTGATAGTCTTCTCCCAGAATCCTGTGTAGAGGCCAAACCTGTTCTCTCCCACCCTTGTAGACAAACACCAATCTCTCTGGTAGTTTGTAAGAAGCTGCTATTCCTCTCACTTCAACCAGGTCATCAAGATTGATATGTAGGTCAGACTCCTCCCTGATATCAGCAATGTAGATGAAGTCTTCTGGGTTGGTAGCGGGTTTCTCAGCTTGTGGTCTCCTTACAAGAAATGGCTTAGCCTTGGCAGCCCTTTGCTTAGATTTCTTCTTTGGATCCATTTCAAAGAGGAATTTTGGAAAGTTGGCCTCATCAAACTCAATTGGTTGTCCCTTGGGCTCAATTTGCTGTTCATGAAAATTGACAGGATGTTTAGGATCACATGCTAACTTTACCTCAGAAACTGGATCAGGAATTGTTGGAGGTGCAATAGGTACAGAAGAGTCTGTTGCAATACTCTGAGAGTCATCATTCTCAAAGGCTATGTTTCTCCTAGCTCTTGCTTTTGGTTGCCTTATGCTCTTCTTTGTACTCCTTTCCTCTCTTGCTTTTTCTTCTAGCTGTCTTTCTTCTTCATCAAGAGATTGAGCAACTGCAAGAGCTTGCATTGCTGCTCTTTCTGATTCTTCAGCCTTAGCTTCAGCAAAGTTTGGATGACCAGCCCAAACACAGATTTCTTGTCCATTCCTGTAGACAATTGCCCTTTGCTTCCTTATCTCAGAATCATTGATTTCCTTGCATTTTGTGATAAGTAGTCCAAGAAGCTTAAGCTCATCTGGATAAGGTGCAGGATAGAAAATCCTTGCTATGTTTTTGCCCTTTGGTTTAGCAGGGGACTTGGGAGATAAGATTCTTTGAAATGTAGCTTGTTCCACATCCCTAATGCATGAAGTTTGTCCTTTTTCCTTTCTTGGACCTTGAGTGACTCCATGTAGAAGGGGCTTTACCTCATAGAAAGAATTGGTCTGTGGCTCCCATTCCGTTGACACTAAAACCATGGCATTCGTTGATGGTGTTGTAGAAGTAGCTTGATCCGTTGATGAATTTGAATTCTTTGCAGTTTCAGCTATCTTCTTGACTCTTGCTTCTATGTTAGACCAGTGGTCTTTGATCTGTTCTGCAAGTCTTAGCCGCATAGAAGCATCCTGAATCAGGTCTATTGCATCCATTTTCTTCTTTCCTGACTCCCCCATTGCTAGTGGCTCCTTTGGTAAGGAAATGGCTAGGACCATAACCTTTGTGATTTGAATGTCAAGCTCCTTAGATTTCTCCCCCTTTTTGTGATCATCAAGAGAGATGATAGGGAGTCCCTGAGCTGCCAATAACTGGGTTAGAAGTTGAGTTTGCTTCTCCTGTTCCTTTTGCATCTGAGATAAAGTAGCTTCCACCTTGTCCACTCTAGAAGAGAGAGTCTTCAAGGAGGTAGCCACTTCAGGTTCCTTAGAGAAAAACCTGTTCATCTTGGACACAGTGAGAAGAGGAAGCTTTTCATCTAGCCTCCTATCAGTAGCATCCTTAAGATTGCTAATGGAGTCCTTGATTTCTGTAGCTTCAATCCTTGTCTGCAACATTTGTAGCCTTTGGACTTCCAGTGAATCCATAATAGCCTTGTAGAATTTCTTGTCCCTGGCATTTGCAGACTCATGAGCTAGATATGCCTCATTGTACTGCCTAGTAATAGTAGCATCCAGGTTGCATCTTCCTTGCATATCCTGAGAAAGCCAGTTTGGTGTAGGAGGCACCACAGAAGTCCCAGTCTGTGAAGTGATAGCCACCTGTACATTGTCACCAAAACTGTCATCATCATCAGAAAAATCAAACTCACCACTTGTTGCAGCTCCTGGAGACAAATTGGTCAATGCATCCTTTGCTCTTTGCATAGATGCAGTTGTATGAATTAAGTGGAATGACCTTTCTGCCTCCACATTGCCCTGTTGAGCCATAATTTGATAGGCTGGCACAAGATGAGTAAAGGTCTCAGGATCCAGGGAAATACTATCCACAGTTTGTTGATAACACTCTTGGAAAGTAAGTTCCCTTTCTCCCTCATGGACCTCCATTAACTCATTAGCAATGATTGCTTCCTCCCTTATAGCTCCTGTAGTCCCTTCTCTCTCTCTCTCCTCTATTTTCTTGCATCATGGGCTCCCCATGGCTCACACCTCTCACACCCTCACCTTCACCTACTAAGGTGGTACCCTCAGCCTCTCCTTTTGCTTGACTGGAAGAAATAGTCAGCCTCTCACTCCCAGCCTCTCCTTTTGTCTGGCTGCAAGCCAGCCTCTCAGTTTCACTCCCTCTCAATCCTAGAAGTGTTTCAACTACCACTAGATCATCTGCACTAGTTGTGGAAACAACTTGATTTTCAATAAGAGGTGCAGAATGAACTAACAACGGAATGGTAGTTTGAACTGTCAACGGTATGGATACCGTTGATGGAGAAACACTTGTCAACGAAAGAGACTGTTTCGTTGATGAAGTCAAGAAAGCACTTTGAGAAAGTGAGATTACAGTGGAATCTGTGGTGATTGATTTTAGAGATTGTTCCACAGATCCTCTTGTAATTTCAGAAAAGGATGATTGGTGGCCCAACAAATCACTTAACAAGTGATGGTCACCAATTTCAAAGTGGGGCTTCTCCAAGAAAAGAGTTGGAGAATCAGGGATAGATGAATGGATCATATCCACATCTAATGATTGAGTTGGTGAATTTTGAGGAGTTGGTTCAAGATTTATATTTAGAGAGTGGGACTGTAACCCCAGAGTAATAATAGGGGTTACATCAAACTGAATTTGAGAAACTGGAAGTGTTGCTTCTAGTGTGTGTACACCCTGTGAAACCTGGGATTTTTGCTTCACTCTCCTTTGGTATTAGGAAATAGTAGATTGTGGGCTTGAAGTGTCCCTTACCCTCTTGGAGTGTGCTCTTGGAGGAGAGCTTGTTTCAATAATTACATCCTTTTGGGAGGATGCAACTAGACTTGTGCTTAAATCCATATTACTCATTGTGCCTTGTTGGGAAGACACAATGGGGCTAGGCTGGATCTCACTCATCTCTCCTTCCTTATCCTTAGGGTTTCTTTTATGTTCACCCCTTCCCTCACCTCTCACAGCACCTACACCACTCCCCTTTGGTTGTGTAGTGGATTTTACAACAGGTGCCTTTTGGGAAGCACCTGAGGTTGGCTTGGAGGATTTCTTTGATTTTGGTTTTGTTGCTGGGACAGGAGCCTGTTGGGTCACAGCTACAGACTCCATAGCAACAGGGTTGGGTGAAACAGTAGAAGTAATAGCTATACTAGTAGGGATAACAGTAGTTACCTCAATTATTGGCAGATACACCACTGGAACATCACCATTGTGGTTCAGCCTCAGTATGTCTGTCAATACTCTCTTCTCTTGCACAAAGCAATCAAACCTAGAAACAGGGTTAGTGATAACCAATGGTGCTGGACTAACATGATTAGCCAACATCATCAGAAATCTAGCATAATAGATATTTTTCTTCCTATTAGCCTTATCACCCAACTTAGCACCAATTTCATACATAAGTTGGGTGCTAAAGTTGTAATATCTATCAGTTAGGAGCATGGTAAATAGAATCAACATGGAATTAGTTAATGCATCAAAATTACTAATTTTACCAGAAAAGACCTTGATGAATGCATCAGCTAGATAACTGGATTCCCTAACCAAACCTCTCCTAATTATTTTACCCAGATTATCAGTAGGCAAAGAGTAGTTTATGGAATTTAGCATGTTAATCATTTCAGTATATGTGGGCAAAGCAGAGCAATTATTTTCAGGAAGGTGTAAGCATGCTTGCAACACATCAGAATTGACTATGTACTCATTACCTTGAATGGTGAATTGCAAAGTGCAATTTGTCCCACTGTACTCACATGAGGTCCAAATCTCCTCGATTATCTCATTGTAGAGTGGTGCAGAGTGAAACATTGCATAGCTTAGCTTGCAATTCTTCATGAAATCCATCATCCTGAAAAAGATGCTGTTCGGGCTTTCCTTGACAACAAAAGGAATGGAGTTGTTCTTTTCATAAATGAACCCTCCAGCAGACATGAGTTTCACGATGGGTGCCATTGTTGAGTAAAGAAAGCTTGAACTGTGATTTTCTTTGAGAGAGAAAGAGTAAGAAAGCTTTTGCAATTTTTGAGAGCAGGTAGAAAAGAATTAAAGAAAATAAAATTTCTTAAATACTCCCCCAAAAATTCTCAAAAGTTAAGTCCAATAATAAATGAAAATTACTGGATTGGCTTAAAAATATAACCGTTACAATTAAAATATTACCATGATTTATACTTACAGGGGTGTATGCATAGATCGTGGTAAAGGACGTGTAATTTCAACGGTTGAGATTAAAAGCGCTATATCAACGAATCAGAATTGGGCGTTTAAGGTCCCGTTAATTTCGTTGATAAAGCTACGTTTCGTTGATATAAAAGAGCTATCAACGAAACACCCAGAAAAATGCTAATACTGTCAACGAAATGGTGCGTTTCATTGACATAGTAATTTTGACTTTGACAAAATTTCACTTTTTCCTGAGAAAATTAATTCACAGAAAAATCATAGCAAATTCCTGGCTACATTGTAACTTGCAAATATCTTAGAAATAATTAAGAGAAATTTAGAATACCTAGCTCACTTACTAATCTTGAGAATGTTGATTCATCAAGTGGATTGGTAAAGATGTCTGCAAGTTGTTGTTCACTTGGAACAAAATGTAACTCCACAGTACCATTCATAACATGTTCTCTAATGAAACTTGATGTCAATGTGCTTGGTTCTTGAGTGCTGTACTGGATTCTCAGTAATGGCAATGGCACTAGTGTTGTCACAGAAGATAGGAATTTTCTCAACTCTTAATCCATAATCAAGTAGTTGATTTTTCATCCATAAAATCCGTGCACAACAACTTCCAGCTGCAATATACTTAGCCTCAGCTATGGAGGTAGAAACTGAGTTTTGTTTCTTGCTGAACCATGACACAAGCTTGTTTCCTAGGAATTGACAGGTGCCGGTTGTGCTTTTCCTGTCAATTTTACATCCTGCATAATCTGCATCTGAATAACCAATTAGTTCAAAGCCAGATTCTCTAGGATACCAAATGCCAAGGTTTGGTGTTCCTTTGAGATATCTGAAAATTATTTTAATAGCAACTAAATGGGATTCCCTAGGATCAGCCTGAAATCTAGCACATAGACATGTAGCAAACATAATATCAGGTCTACTAGCTGTTAAATATAAAAGTGAGCCTACCATGCCTTTGTAACTTGAAATGTCCACAGATTTTTCCTTAGTATTCAATTCAAGTTTGGTGGCAGTAGGCATGGGAGTTTTGGCAGGAGAGCATTCCATTAAGTTAAATTTCATTAACAAATCATGGATATATTTTGTTTGACCAATGAAAATGCCTTCATTAACTTGCTTCACTTGGAGACCAAGAAAGTAAGTTAATTCTCCCATCATGCTCATTTCATATTTACTCTGCATAAGCTTGACAAACTTTTGACAAAGTTTTACATCTGTAGACCCAAAGATTATGTCATCTACATATATTTGAACAAGTATAGTAGAGCCATTCACAACCCTGTGAAAAAGAGTTTTTATCTACAGTACCTCTAGTGAAGTGATTCTCAAGGAGGAACTGTGAAAGTGTGTCATACCAGGCTCTAGGTGCTTGTTTCAACCCATAGAGTGCTTTGAGGAGGAAGTACACATATTCTGGAAAATCATCATCTTCAAAACCAGGAGGTTGACTTACATACACCTCCTCTTCCAATTCCCCATTCAGAAAAGCACTCTTCACATCCATTTGATAGACTTTGAAATTGGCATGGGCTGCATAGGCTAGGAAAATCCTTATTGCTTCTAGTCTTGCAACAGGAGCAAAGGTTTCATCAAAATCAATTCCTTCTTCCCGTGAATAGCCTTTTGCAACCAATCTAGCTTTGTTCCTTGTGACTATGCCATTTTCATCCATCTTGTTTCTGAACACCCATTTTGTGCCTATGACACTCCTGTCTTTAGGCTTGGGCACCAGCTTCCAAACATTGTTTCTCTCAAATTGGTTTAGCTTCTCTTGCATAGCTAAAACCCAATCTGGATCTAGAAGTGCATCCTCAACTTTCTTTGGCTCATCTTGAGACAGAAAGCTACTATATAGGCATTCCTCTTGAGTTTCTCTTCTAGTTTGGACTTTTGAAGAAACATCACCTATAATAAGTTCAAAGGGATGATCTTTAGTCCATTTCCTTGAGGGAGGAAGATTTGCTCTTGAAGAAGTAGCTTCATGATCATGGTTGCCTTGATTGGATAAATGTCCTTGAGAAACTCCCCCTGAGTTTGTTGTCCCTAATTGATCACTTCTAGAGGCATTTCTGTGACTGTCAACGGTATGACCATTTTGACTGTCAACGAAACGCTCATTCTGTCTGTCAACGAATCCACCATCATGACTGTCAACAAAATGACCATTTGGTCTGCTAGCAGCTATTCTTTTCAATCTTAATGCAGCAATTTCATCTTCACTGCTGCTTTCATCTGTGCTAGATACAACAACTTTAGGTTGTTTCTCAATAGCCTTGACATGATGCACTTGATCTCCTTACTCATTCTCAAAATAAAGACTTTCATGGAAACCTTCATCATAGAGACCTTGAATTTTGAGATCATCAAAAACAACATGTACAGATTCCATAACAATGTTGGTTCTGAGATTATAGACTCTGTAAGCTTTCCCTACTGCATATCCCACAAATATTGCTTCATCTGCCTTTGCTTCAAATTTCCCCAAATGCTCAGCTTGATTTCTCAGAACAAAGCACTTGCATCCAAAGACATGAAGAAAATCCAATAGTGGCTTCTTTCTTTTGAGTAGTTGATAAGGGGTCATTCCCTTGGCCTGATTAATCAAAGAAATATTTTGAGTGAAGCAAGCTGTGTTAACTGCCTCAGCCCAAAAATAAGTTGGTAACTTTGATTCATCTAGCATTGTCCTTGCAGCCTCAATAAGTGTTCTGTTTTTCCTTTCAACTACACCATTTTGATGTGGTGTCCTTGCTGTAGAAAACTCATGCAAAATACCATTTTCTTCACAGAACACCTTCATGCTTGAATTCTTGAATTCTGTCCCATTGTCACTCCTAATCCTTCTTACTTTGAAATCAGGATGATTGTTTACCATCTTGATGTGATTGATAATGATTTCACTTGCCTCATCTTTGGAGTGCAAAAAGAAAGTCCATGTAAATCTAGAAAAATCATCAACAATCACAAGACAATATTTCTTCTTTGAAATGGACATGACATTTACAGGGCCAAATAGATCCATATGAAGCAACTCAAGCTGTTGGACAATTGATGACTCTGTCTTGCTTTTGAATGATGCCTTCTTTTGTTTCCCTTTTTGACAGGCATCACACAAACCATCCTTGGAGAATTCCACCTGTGGAATTCCTCTAGCAAGATCTTTCCTCACCAAATCATTCATAACTTTGAAATTCAGATGAGATAATTTCGTGTGCCATAGCCAACTTTCATCCTTGCTTGCCTTGCTAAAAAGACAAGTGATGGTGTCTGGACTTGTGCTACTAAAGTCAGCAATGTACACATTCCCTCTTCTGAATCCAGGCATGACCACATTGTTGTTTCCTACCTTAGAAACAACACAGGCTTCTTTTGAAAAAGTAACTAAAAATCCTTTGTCACAAAGTTGGCTGATACTAAGCAAATTGTGCTTAAGACCATCCACCAATGCAACCTCATCTATGATGACATTCTCTTTTGAAATCAAGCCATATCCCTTAGTGTAGCCTTTGCTGTCATCTCCAAAAGCAATACAAGGGCCAGCTCTTTCTTGGAACTCTGTGAGCTGGGTAGAATCACCAGTCATGTGTCTTGAACAACCACTATCCAAGTACCAAAGATTCTTTTTGTCTCCCTGCACACAATGAAACCAAATCAAGTTGATTTTGGTACCCAAGTTTCCTTGGGTCCTGTTTTGTTAGCCTTTGCTTTTCCTTTTATATCATTTTTCACTTGAGACTCAGATTGATTTAAATCAACCTTTATCTTTGGTGCTGATTTCTGAGGGTTGCTCACATTTTCATTCACAGCATGCATAGTTGGAGGAACAAACATGTTATTCACATTCCATGGCATTTGTGGCACATTAAACATATTCATGTATGGATTAGGCACAAATGACATGCTAGCATATGGATTTTGAAATTGTGCATACGGAGCAAACATGTTAGGCATAACAGGCATTGTAGGCATAGAACCATTCATTGCAGGCTTAGGCATTTTCACATTAGCAGTCTTCTTAACAGATTTGCAGTTAGTAGATAAATGACTAACACTTCCACAATTAACACATGTCTTTCTAGGAGCATATTTATCAGGTGTGTAATTGTTATGTTTGTTAATCCCTACTTTGCCATTCCTGTTATTATTTTTATTGCCCTTAGCCTCAACTTGAATTTTCTCTACCTTGTCTTTCAATTGCTTGTTAGACAAGTGACCTACATTAGCTCTTTCAATAGGCTTCTCAACTTTCTTTGATTTACTAGACTCACCTTGAACAAAGTTCTTAGTGACAGGACCATACTTGTTATTAAGTCTAGTGAGTTCTTCTTTTCTTTTCTCTGTCAACGAAACAGCCTGATCGGTTGATGGTTCATCTGTCAACGAAACTTTGCATTTCGTTGACATATCAACCTTCAACAAATGATCATTGTTGTTTGTTGACTCTGTTTCTGATTCTAAGGTTTCACCAGCATACCCTAGCTTCTCTTTGTTTTTTTTCCATGATTGCTCACAGAAAGATTCCATACCTTGAACATTAATGATGTTGGTAGCAACATTCCTGGAATCTTTCCATTTTGCAATCACACTTTGTTCTATTTCAAGTTGTGTTTTAAGAATCTCTTCCCTTTCTAACACGTTCTCAAGTTCCTTCTTAGCATCCCTACTAACACACCTCATTTTCTCAAATTCAATGAGCTGTGCTTCTAACATGGCATTCCTATCACTTAAGAGCAAATTAGTCTCTTTTATTCTAGAATTCTCTTTGGTAAGTGATTTAAGAGTAACACGCAAATTATATAGTATAGTAGACATTTCATTTACTGCACTATCGCATTCCTCTTTAGAAAGCTCAGAAAGATTAGTAATTGTTACCTGGTTGCTTGAGGAGCTTGCTTCCTGCTCATGATTGGTAGCCATAAGAGCCAAGTTGACATACTCAACATCATCATCAGAATCTTCACCATTACCAGCCCAATCATACTCCTGAGACATGAAAGCCTTTTCTTTTTGCTTGAGAAGTTCAAAGTATTTCTTTTTATAATCAACAGGCTCAAATTTCCCGTTGCCCTTCTCAACCTTGGGCTTTCTGCAGTCTCCAGCAAAGTGACCAATCATTCCACAATTGAAACATTTAGACTTTGACTTTTCAATCCAGTTATTTTTGCTAGGTTGAAAGTCTCTCCTTGGTGGTCTTGCTTCTGAGTTTCTCTTGAACTTGAACTTAGAGAATTTCCTTGAAAGAAAAGCAATGTGTTCATCAATCTCATCTAAGTCATCCAAGTTGGCTGGTTCTGGTTCTTCTTCTTCTGTCATCTTGCCTTTACCCTTGCTAACATCACTCCTACAACTAGCTTGACTAGTTGTGGCTTTTGCAGCTTCTTCATTGTCATCTTCCTGTTGGTTCACAGATGCAATCAATGCAATAGATCCACCTTTCTTCTGTACCTTTTCAATTTCTTCATCTTGCTCCATTTCCAACTCATATGTCTTTAAGGTTCCATAAATCCTTTCAAGAGTGTAGTCTTTGTACTCTTGAGTGTTTCTGAGAGAAACAGTCATAGGCTTCCATTCTTTTGGAAGAGCTCTAAGAAATTTAAGGTTTGAATCCTTGGTTTGATAGATCCTCCCATACAACTTTAATCCATTCAAAAGTTTTTGAAACCTACTAAACGTGTCATTTAGGGTTTCACCAGCTTTAAAATGAAAATGCTCATATTGTTGTATAAGGAGTCGCATTTTGTTTTCCCTAACTTGCTCAGTTCCTTCACAGAGTGTTCTAACAGTATCCCATACCTCTTTAGAGGTTGTACAGTTTATGACATTGTCAAACATCTCTTGCTCCAAACCATGAAACAGAATGTTCATGGTTCTTTTATCTTTATGGATTTCTGCAACATCTTCAATAGTCCATTCTGAGACCGGTTTTGGAATTTCTACATCAGGAGCATCATCTGGTAGTCCAACTCTAGATGCAAACTTCATGGGAACGTGTGGACCTTTCTCAATGCAGTCTACATACCTCTCATCCATATACATGAGATGTAAATGCATCTTTACTTTCCAGTGAAAATAATTGTCCTTATCAAGAACTGGTATCTTTACTCCTGCATCCTTCTTCACCATGGTTACTGTTTTGGTCTTGATCTTTAAACTTCTTGTATGTTAGAAGCTTGCTCTGATACCAATTGTTAATCCCAAATGACCTAACAGAATTGTAGAAGGGGGGGGGGGGGTTGTATATATTTTAGATTTAAAACAACTTTCGAAATAATACTGAACTTATAAAATAAAAACACAAGCACTTAAATAATTTCAGTTGGATTGTTTGATGATCCAACTAAAGTGTTTTTATTGCAGAAATAATTTGTGATAAAAAATGTACACAGCTGCTCAGTTACAAGAATGTAGAGAAGTATGCTCTCAAAGATAGCTAATACAATCTGTTTGTTTTTCTTCTCTCACACTTATTTTAACTGCTACACTTGGTTATATATATTCCCAAGTTTACAATGCTATTTTTGGCTACTCTAAAGTACACTAAAGATAACCGCCAGTAGCTTGCTTTTCATCCCTTTTGTTCAATGGTCCTTGGAGATCTTTGTCTTCTGTCTTCAGTCTTATAGTGATCCCACTCAAAAACCAGATTGGAAATTGGAATGTTTCCTTATTCCCTATGTCCATTTTGATGGCTTCCAATGCAAAGTACACTTACAAATCTCCCTTTTGATCTGTCAGAAAACTGTCACTATCACTTTGTCAACTATTCAGAAAAGCAATAATGATTCGTTGATAGCAGGGAAATGTGTTTCGTTGATAGTTTTATTCTTCATTCCGTTGATGGTGTATTCCTCGTTTCGTTGATAGAGTAATCTTCATTCCGTTGACATGTCTTCACTTAGGCAAAATTACATGGCTTAATATATTTACAATTCACCAGCCTATTTTGCCTATCTAGTACTAAGTCAATATGACTTAGAAAACCTATCTAATACATACAACAAAATGCATATCAAACTGTGAAGTATTGTACAGTGCAATTGCTACGTCACTCATTTCGTTGATGAGCTTCCTGTCAACGAAACGCTGCAAAGCATGCCATTCCATTGACAGTTACAAAATGACTTAATACAAAATCTACTAAGTGTTTTTATTATTATCATCAAGAACAACATATTCCTAACAACAGTTACAATATTGACTTAACACAAAATCTACTAAGTGTTTTATAATTATCATCAAGAACAACATATTCCTAATAGACTGGGAGATGCTACAGGCGCAGATCGCTAGGAATACTCGAGTATCCTTGGTATGTTTTGATGTGGTTAAGTGGAAGCACCCGGAGAGGGTGATTAGGCAGTTTGGTTCTAGTCCACAGATTTACCCGGTTCCTGTTAATATGATCCACTATAGGCAACCTAAGGGAGTGACATTTTCCTTTGAAGATTGGTTGGTTCGGTGGTTTGTTGACATTGGTAGGTGGGCTGGATTCTGTTTGGAGTTGGAAGAGTTGGTTGATGAAACTGTTAACATTGTATCAGAGGCTGAGTACATGGATTGGTATGCAGATATTAGTCGTACCCATGTAGGGAAGCCACAACATGCCCCCCAGCAACAGTACACTACGAGGGAGTTGTATAATAGCCTTAAGGGATACCGAGTTGTCAGTAATTCTATTTTTTCCTGAATTTGTATTACATACTACATTTGTGATTTATAATTGTACAAAGAAGTATTACTAAATTTGTCTTATTTGCGTTTGTAGATGATAACTAGACTTGATATGCTTAAGAAGTTGGATTCTAGGGTTCCAATTGAATTTGTAGAGGAGCTTGGGAAGATTTTAGATACCTTCCTAAGCCCTTTCCCAAGGTTGATGGAGAAGATCAAAGGGCCCGCTTATTAACCTCCAAAGTTCGAGAATATTAAGCCACTTTCATTAGACGACATAGCACAAAAGTCTCGGTCTCCCGAACCTAGTGTTGCAGCCATTCCTGACCATGATGTTATTGAGATGACATAACCATCCCAATATGTGTCTTAGCCTCCTCTTCAGAGTACTACCACTTCGTCTAGTTGGCCATCAAAGATACTATCCCGTAGAATGAAGGGGGAGAAGTGGATCATAGCGAAGAGTTTAGATATGCGAAAGTAGAAAAAAATCTATGATGATTGAGGATGGGGCTTTGGGCAGAAGCCGAAGTTACAAGGATGATTTGATGTGTGTGGGCATCATATATCAGAGTCTGCAATGTAGAGTCTAACTCCAGGTTCATGGGTTGATGACATGATTATTTACTCTTATATGGTATACTTTCCGACATGCTTATGTTTTCTTGCATTTATATCTTCTCAATATGTTTTAAGCTTGTTTTTCTATTTCTTTTCAGGGATTGCTACGAGAGCGGGAAGAGGTCAGTCACAATGAGAATATATGGGAGATGATGCCAATTTACTACTTCATGGATCCTTATTTCATTATGCTTGGAAAGGAACAAATGAAAAAAGTAAGAAAAGATACTACGAAGGGTAAGAATGAGGAGACAAAGCCCTGGCATGCGGCTCTACATTTTTTTAATGGTTTTGCCACTACAACAACCGGCCCCTCTATTGTCGAGGCGGACTACATATTCATCCCATGTTGTGTTGGAAATGCTCATTGGGTCCTTTTCATGGTTTCAACCAAAATTTTTGATGGTGTCATTCTCGATTCATTGAATAACGAGCCTGATTATCAAGAGGATATGCATGTGTAAAGCATAATGTAACATAAGATGTAACAGAGATAACTACAACACAACAAAGGACAAGACATACAATAATATTAACAGAAGCACCAAAATCCAGAATCAAAGAAGAAAAGGTAAACTCAAAAAATCAAAATATGGTATGTATTCTTGAAGTCCGTAAACAGGTCACGGAAAGAAGTTCATGAAAATGTTCAAGCCTCAGTGACAGTTAAAGAAACAAGACTTTCAAGACTACAGAAGTATGTGAATGATTTAGGGTTAGTACCACAGGGTTCCAGTGATTTATTTGAAGCAACCAGATCGACAAAGGACTTATCAGCAACATTGAATTGAAGACATAGAAGAATTGATCAAGTGTTATCCATCTGTGAACCATACCAGTTGCACCAGTTGACAACACTTAAAAGATCAAGGTGTTTTATCGTCTCAGAAGAAATTGATTTAGTCTAAATCTAAACACCCTGAAACTCAAAAGGTTTTCTAAAATGATTAAGGACAAAAGCAAATGGTTCGATGGTTTTTCTTAAAAGAAAACCATCGAATGAGATTAAGGAAATCTATCAGAAAACTATTATTAAGTAATTTGTCATTCAATAGTTTTTATTTAAAAACTATCGAATGGAAAATTACTTTTATAATTCGATGGTTTTTCAATTTGAGGAGGAGGTGAAAAGGTGTTTGTTTGTCAGGTTGATTAGAAAATGGACGGCCAAGATTATTTGCTTAATTTGGTTCGATAGTTTTCTAAATTCAGTCTATAATTAACAGAGGAAAGAAGTTGTGTCTTCTTCAGTTATCAGGTTGATCACAGAAGCAATTACGAAGAGAGAGTTTGAGCCAGAGAGAAAATCAGAGAAATTAATATTGCTCAGAATTCTATCATTGTATTGATTGTGTATAACCTAGAACTCATTGAAGCTAATCTACGGATTAGAATTGTAGCACCCCTCGCAGATTATATTTATAAAATGATATATTCCCCGACTCTTGTTTTGATTTGGTGTATTTGATTTCGTAGTTGAACTGAATGATTTATCCGCGAACGAAATTAAAGAATTTGTGAGTATCGTAATCAACCCCCCCTTCTACGATACTTTGGACCTAACAATTGGTATCAGAGCTACTTGATTGACGTACAAATCAGATCCGATGAATGAGACCAAAATCAAACATAGCTTGAAAATTCGAAGCAAAATTTTTGTCTTTCAAAATTTTTCATTTGATTGGAATTTCTTGAATTTTAAACAATTTGAAATTTTCAGAAACCATGAGTGCTCCAAAGACAACTGCTGGTATTAAAGTTCCCCCGTTTACAAGAGATGATTTCGGTATGTGGAAGATGAAAATGATGTTATTTATCAAGGCATCTAATCCGCTGTATATTGAAATTTTAGAGAACAGACCATATGTACCAATGAAATCAGTTGATGAAACGACAACTCCTGAAGGTACCAGAATTCCCCCAGGCACCACACCTAAGGATATCTATGAGTACACAGATTCAGATAAAGAACTGATTCGATTGGATACAGGTTTGATGCTGATATTGACAGACTCCGCAGACAAGGAAATGAGCTATCAGATAATGAGCTGTACAAGCAGGAAACATATGTGGGATACCATAAACTTAATAATGGAAGGAACTGAAGACGTGCAGGAAAACAGATTGGACATCCTGACTTCTCATTATGAATCATTTAGGTCTCTTCCTGGAGAAAGTATAACTCAGGTCTTTGAGAAGTATACTAAACTGCTTAATGAATTATCCATGAAAGGGAAGACCTATCCACTAAGAGAAACAAATAGGAAGTTCATGATGACACTACCCCATCATGTAGAACACAAGTCCTCATCCATAAGGGAAAGAATAGATTTTACTAAGATGTCATTAGAGATGATCTATGGCAAGCTTAAGACTTATGAGATGGAGCAGGAACAAAGAGTGATAATCTACGGACCAGTGACAATGGACAACAAGCACAATGCACTTGTGAGATCAGCTGCACTTGTAGTGGATGAACCAATAACTTCTGATATTCAGGTTCAAACCCCTAGAGCTGGAAAGGAGGTGATTATAGAAGCTGAAATGGATTCTGTGAATCTGGGTGTTGATGAAAGTGATTACTACACCCTAGAAGAGCTTGAGCAAATGGAAGACAAAACCATGGCGTACTTAGCTGCAAAGTTTAGCCACATTCGTTTCAAGAGAAACCCTAAGTACAAGTTCAAGGGCTAAACCAACAGATTCCATAAGAGCAAGTATTCACCTGACACAGGCTTTAAGGGAGGCTACAAGACTGGCTCGATTGACAGAAGCAAATCAAGATGCTACAACTGCAATGAGTTACGGCATTTCGCCACTGAATACCGGAAGCCTCGTCAAGCAAGAGACAAGAAAGATGTCTATGAAAAGAAAGATTCCTATGAGGATTTGAAAAAGGAAAATGCCAAGCTGAAACAGCAACTGGAGGCATTGTCTGGAAAGCAGAAAGGGAAAGCTTATATAGCAGAGGGAAAGCACTGGGATGATACTGATTCGGATGAAGAGGAAGAGTATGTAAATGTTGCCCTAATGGCTGACTCTTCAGAGGAATCATCGCAATTATCTCAGGTACGTATCTTAACAACAATTGACATGTCTAATTCTGAGTACAAGAAAACTGTGCAAGATCTTAGTGTAGAATTGTTTAATGTACACACAAGCATGCTAGCATCTGAAATGGAAAATGCTAAACTAGTTCTTAAGATTAAAAATTTAGAATCTAAGAATGAAGAACTAGAGCTTGTAGCTGTCACATTAGAAGATCTTAAACATAAGAATGAATACTTAGAGAACAAGGTCAAGTGTAATGATGAGATAGAGACTATCCTCAGGAAGCAGATTTCAGATCTAGATTTGAAATTGAATGCTTTTAAGAATTCCGCCCTAATTGCTAAGGAGATCATTGATGCTCAGACTATAGGGAACAAGACTGCTATAGGACTTGACTACACCAAAAAGGCTGGGAAAAAGACTTTGGAATTTCCTGTGACATCTAATGTTGTCAGGAAGGATATTCCACACATTCTTAAGAATGTTGTCTGTCCAGTTTTTGTCAAGCCCTTCTCAGAACCTTTTCATGAGGATGACTTATTCATAAGACAAGAATTGCTTGAGGAGGATTTATTGAAGGAAAAAGAGGTAAAGACTAAGTTGCCTAGGAAATCAGTAAAATCTGAAATACCTAAAACTGAAATAGGCGACTTAGTTAGCAAGGCTAAAAAGAACAGGAATGGGAAAAAGAATATTGTTTCTTCTTATCCCATTGCATCTAGGAAGTTGTGCACTATTTGTAATTCTGTTGGACACCTTACACATGCATGTAAAAAGGTTAAAGTAGAAACTGCTGATACTTCTGCAATGCATAACATGTCTGACATGCCTGATCTTCATGAACCCTGTGGAAAGAAATAGTGTTTGCTATGTACATACAACATCATGCATGCTTATTTTAAGTTGTTGAATGCATCTAGTAGCAATAACACTGATAATGTTAAATCCACAGAAAGCATGAATATCAAACAAGTTAAGACTGACTTGAATGTTACTCATGTTAAAGTATATAAACCTTCAGGACCCAAACAAGTTTGGGTACCAAAGTCCGCTTAATCAATCTGTGATTGCGGGGTAAGGTTAAAAGCTCAAAGGTCGTGTGGATTCTGGATAGTGGCTGTTCTAGACACATGACAGGTGAAGAGTCCCTGCTTACAGAGGTGGTTAAGAAGACCGACCCGATTGTAACCTTTGGAGATGACAACAAAGAATTCACTACGAGATATGGTAAACTGAGAATTGGGAATGTCATCATTGAAAACATCTCTCTTGTTGAAGGATTGAAGCACAATCTTCTAAGTATCAGTCAATTCTGTGATAAAGGATACAATGTGGATTTCAGAAAGGACAAGTGCTTGATCACAAACAGGAAGAATGAGAAGCTTGCTCTACTGGGAGTGAGAAAAAGGAAATTTGTTTATAGCTGACTTAAGTTCTACCAGTGAAGGAGAAGTTACATGTTTCTACAGTATGGCATCTTCAGAACAAAGTTGGCTATGGCATAAGAAGCTCTCACATTTGAACTTCAAAACTATGAACTCTTTGGTAAAAAGAGAGTTAGTGAGAGGGTTGCCCCTGATGGAATTCAATCAGGAGGGACTATGTGGAGCATGTGAAAAAGGGAAGTCAAAGAAAACATCACATAGAAGCAAAGAAATGACAAGCATTGCTGAACCTCTTCAGCTGATTCATATGGATTTATTTGGTCCAGTCAATGTTATGTCACTTTCAAGAAAAAGATATGCATTAGTGATGGTGGATGACTACTCCAAGTACACGTGGGTGTTGTTCTTACAATCAAAGGATGAAGCAACACAACTAATCATTGATCACATCAAGAAGATAGAAGTGGAAGCTAAGCTACCTGTGCGGACAATCAGATCAGACAATGGAACTGAATTCAAGAATGCAGTTCTTAATGATTTCTGCTCAGAGAAAGGAATATCAAGACAGTATTCAGCACCAAGAACTCCTCAACATAATGGAGTAGTGGAAAGGAAGAACAGAACCTTGGTTGAAGCAACAAGGACTATGTTAAATGAATCAAAACTTCCCACTTATTTTTGGGCTGAAGCAGTGAATACAGCTTGCTACACTCAGAATCGAACCCTGATCAACAAAGATCATAAAAAGACTCCGTATAAGTTAATGGCCAACAAGAAACCAACACTGAAGTACTTTCATGTGTTTGGTGCAAAGTGCTTTGTACTAAAAGATGGAGGACATCTAGGCAAGTTTGATGCCAAAGCAGATGAAGGCATTTTTCTGGGCTATTATCTGGAATCTAAGGCTTACAGGGTGTATGTGATTGAAGATAAGAAGGTGTTGGAAAGCTTTAATGTAACATTTGACAACACCAAAAGACCAAGCCTGCAAACAAGAGAGAACTCTGAATCCTTGGTATTTGAAAATCTATCAGGAGATCTCTCTGACATTGAAGAAGAACCTGAAGTTGTTACAGTTATTAATAATGAAGATAATGATAATGATTCTGGACCAAGTGGTGATAGTGGTGGAAATACTCAAACTACTACTGGATCCACTAGTCAATCAACAGGGTCAACAGATCATACTGGCAACAACTCAGGGGGAGCAGGAGAAGGATCAACTAGTCACACTCCACAACATCTAGAACAAGGAGAATCATCAAGATCGCATCTGCCAAGACAAAGGGTATGGAATAGAGATCATCTCTTTCACTTGATCATTGGTGATCCGGACACAGGAGTGAGAACTAGGAGGACATCACAAAATGAAAGTCACTATTCTGGGTTTCTTTCAGAAACAGAACCTAAGAAAGTTGAAGATGCCCTAGATGATCCAGATTGGGTGATTGCAATGCAAGATGAACTCAATCAGTTTGAAAGGCAGAAAGTTTGGAAGCTGGTACCGAGGCCTAAAGGAAAATCTGTTATAGGAACAAGATGGGTATTCAGAAATAAGTTGGATGAAGATGGAATTGTAACGAGAAACAAAGCCGGACTGGTTGCTAAAGGTTACTCTCAAGAAGAGGGTATAGATTATGATGAAACCTATGCACCAGTAGCAAGACTTGAGGCCATCAGAATGTTTCTGGCATTCGCAGCACATTCCAATTACAAAGTATATCAAATGGATGTGAAGAGTGCTTTTCTGAACGGGGAGTTAGAAGAAGAAGTGTATGTGGAACAACCTCCAGGGTTTGAGGATTCAAAACTGGCAGACTTTGTGTACTTTCTATTCAAAGCTCTCTATGGACTCAAACAAGCTCCAAGGACATGGTATGACACTCTCTCTGAATTTTTACTTGAAAATAACTTTACAAGAGGTGTCGTAGACAAAACTCTCTTTTACAAACAGCACAAAAATGATTTGATATTGGTGCAAGTATATGTTGATGACATAATATTTGGTTCTACTAATGACGATCTATGCAAGAGATTTTCTAAGTTAATGCAGAGTCGATATGAAATGAGCATGATGGGTGAATTGTCATTCTTTCTTGGACTACAAGTGTATCAAATGCTAGATGGAATATTCATTTGTCAGTCCAAGTACATCATAGATCTTCTGAAGAAGTATCAAATGGAAGACTCATCTACAACAAAGACTCCAATGCCAACTGCCACTAAGCTTGATAAGGATGAAACTGGTAAGAAGGTTGACATCACATACTACAGAGGTATGATAGGCTCCTTACTATATCTCACTGCAAGTAGACCGGATATAATGTTTGCAACATACTTGTGTGCTAGGTTTCAGTCTGATCCTAAAGAATCTCATCTAATAGCTATTTAGCGAATATTTAGATATCTTAAGGGGACCCCAAATCTTGGAATTGGGTACCCTAAAGATACATGATTTGATCTTATTGGATATACAGACTCAGATTTTGCAGGTTGTAAGATTGATCGGAAGAGTACTTCAGGAAGCTGTCAGTTTCTTGGAAGAAGGTTAGTTTCTTGGTACAGCAAGAAGCAACACTCAGTGTCCACATCAACAGCTGAAGCTGAATACATAGCTGCTGGTAGCTATTGTGCTCAAATCTTGTGGATGAGGAACCAACTCCGTGACTATGGACTTTTGTTGAAAAAGATTCCAATATTTTGTGACAACACAAGTGCCATTGCAATCTCCAACAACCCAGTGCAACACTCGAGGACGAAGCACATCGACATTAGGTATCATTTTATCCGAGAGCATGTCATGAATGGAACTGTGGAGTTACATTTTGTACCCACAGAGGAACAAATTACAGACATCTTCACTAAACCGCTTGATGAATCCACTTTTTCTAAGCTGGTTGGTGAACTTGGGATGTTAAATCTTTCTAATTGATTTTGATTAGAAGTCAGAAACATCAAGATAGTCCTAGTGAATACATGAGTTTAAGAATTATAATATCCTTAGGACTCGTGAATTTATTTTCTGGAGCAATTCTCGTAGTTAGGATTATTGTACTAATTTTATGTCATAATTATGGATGATATATCTTCTGGCATTTAATTGGTTATTAATTCTAAAATTATTTAGGTGCTAATATTTGTTCTAAATATTTAAGCATCTATTTAATTCGAATTAATTTACTTTGTTTTTAACATTGTAGATTAATGCATCATAATTTTTTGGATTTTAATTGGGTAATATCATTTAATGATATTTAGTCGATTTTATTCTAAGAAAATTGTGAATTTTCTGTTAACCTTGATTTTGGTAAATTTTAAAAAGTTTATTCAGATTAAAAGTTGACAGGAAAACAAAATATTTGATTTTTAAAACAGAACAGGTTTTAGAAATTGAATGAGAAGCAAAAAGTATCGAATTTAGAAAATTCGATAGTTTTTCTAAGTACTGGAAGAAAACCATCGAAGTCAATTTCGATAGTTTTTGAGAAGGGAACAAAAAACTATCGAAAACATTTCTCGATAGTTTTTCAAATTCAATTGAAAAATATCGAAGTGAATTTAATTAATTTTATATTAAAATTCTTGATAGTTTTTCATACAAAGTGTTCGATAGATTTTTTGGTTTTTCAGAAAAAGTTGTCGATGGTTTTTGAAGAAAGGTCTGTTTGTATTCTATATCAAATACATCGATAGTTTTTCAAAAAACTATCGAAGTACAATTGACCATTTTACCCCTACATAAAACCATCGATAGTTCTTTAGAAAACTATCGAACAGTGGAATTACAATTTTACCCCTGCAGTTTCAAAAAGTATTTAAATGGCCCTTAGCTGTTTTTCTTCTCATTTTCAAAGATCCAAGAAAAGCTATAGCCGAGTTTATATACTTACAAATACATACACAAACAAGAACATAAACTTCGACAAATTCTCAAGTTTTAATCGTGCAAATTGATTATTTACCACAGTAAATTCATTTAACAGTGAAACTTTGTGTGTTTGTGGTCAATTAAGGTGTTCTGTTCTTGATTTTAAAAGAAACCATCGAAGTGCTTCTGGATATTAGTCTTTTTGTTAACCGTGTTCATCATTGGGAAATTAATTGATTAATCAGTTAATTTCTTTGTGTTTTAAGTAAAAATACGGAAGTTAACAATTAGGGTTCTTAATTCAAGTGTTCGAAGTTGTGTATTTCAGAAAAAGGGGTTATTTTGTTTCAAGTTTGATTAATTAGAAATAATTAATTGAAAATTAGTTTTGGTTTAAAATTTAAATTTTCTGGAAATTTGAAAAATAATGGCCGGAGAATTTATCGTAACTAAGACTAATCATGTCTCGTTTCAGAATGTGCAATCCATTGCGAACTTACAGTTTTGTGCATGGGCACAATTTCTGAATACACGTTCTTTAGTGGCATATGCACTGAGTACTCCTGCGGTCCTTTGTATTGATCAATTGACTGCTCTGTACACTACAGCCACTAACACATCAGAGAATAATGTAAGTGCCTTCAGTTTTGTTATGCCAGGGGGCAGAACAATAAGGGTGACGGAACATGACGTTAATAGGGTTTTACATTTTCCAACAAAAAACCTTGTTCCTGATCCCAATACTGAGGAAATACATGCTTTCTTCACTCTCATTAGAAGTCAACAACCTAACTTCTTTGTGGAAGAGTTCCTAAAGCATTACTTGACTAAGCCATGGAATTTTTTCTTTCACACTTTAATCCATGTTTTTACTGCTAAGCTTACAAATCTGCATGGCGTTCCTCTGTTTCTTCAGAAGATAGGGGTTGCCATTGCTAACAATAGGCATATAAACATTGGAAATCTTGTGATTGATCAGATTATTCTATGCATGGGACCACTGGATGAAAGAACATGCATAGATGATGTGTTTTGTTTCTATCCTAGGTTCCTACAGCTAATTCTTAATGATGTCTTAACAGATGAAGAACGTGAGACCTTTGAAGGCGAGGAGACCATGGAGTGCATGAAGATGAAGAGCAATGCCATAACAGCTCTGATAAAGAAAAATCATCTTCCAGGGGTGCCTACTGTTCTAACTGATTATCTAAGAACGGTACCCCCTACCACTTCTACCCCCAGGGAACAGGTAAATGAAGGTAATATCCCTGAACCTGTTGTGGCTCCACAACGTCAACCAATGGATGTTGATCCAGAGCCCTCGGTGGCCATTCCTGACCAAGAGATTGCAAACCCACAATCTCTAACCACGGTCATAGAGCCTTTGGACGAGCCAAATGAAAACATAAACGAACCTCCTTCCCCTACTATACCCAACATACACACATCCTTGAGTGTAGAGGGAGATAGTGCCTTAGCAGCACCACATAAGGAGATACGCCATTCAACAACAGCTCTGCCTTCCTCTAAAAGGAGAAGACTAGAAAACGATGTTGAAACTTCATTTCAATCAACCAAAGAGCCCTTCACAGATTTTTCTGATGCTGATTGGGCTACATTAACCAAAGCTATATCTGAACCTATAGCTCAATCAATCAAGGATGAATTGACGAAAGCAACTGGTGTTCCGACCATATTACGGTCAGGTTCACTGGTTGAAGGTTCTAAGAACCAAGTGTCTTCACAGACGTCTAGAGAAGGTTTTGACCTAAATGCATAATTTCAAGGGTCATTATCTAGCTCCCCAGATGGAACATATCTGGATCCTGCGGGTAAAGGGTCTGACGTAGGTGCGGATCGACAACTCGGTGACAATGAATCAATTTTAATTGAGGAGTTAACTGAGGAAAAGTCTTCACAGAATTTAGAGGGAGTTTCAGGATCTCTGCTGTTAATAGAGCCTGATTCTAGCCTTCTAGAGATTCAAACTCTAGATCCTACAAAGGATAAATCATCTACGGATGATCAGCAACTTGGTATATCCAAGGGCGGGGACTTGCGAAGCCCCATTGAACCACCGGTGACCTCCTTAAGGATGGCTACGGTGTTTTCTGATGCAGGTACAAAGAGCACTAAGGGAATGAGTGAAACACAAACACATACACCTGGCCTAAGTGAGAAAGGAAAGATGAGTGAAACACCAACAGAAACGTTGAGTGCACACCCAGAGCCAAATGTGAGGAGTGACACCCTAACCCTACCACACATTGATGATTTGCTACTACCTACTGAAAGAGAGCTACATGTACAATCCACTCTCAAGGAGATGACAGTCCATGATCGTGAAGGAAATCCATTATTCAAGGTTCCACTGAGACCTTCCTTTGACCAAAGGATCTCCTCCGGTCAAGCTAATGCTTCTTTAATGACTATTCAAGAGAAGGTTGACTTGGCTGCAGCTGATTCCAGAAGAACCTACAGGGTCTTAGGCAGTGCATCTGGCACTATAACAGGTACTAAACAGGCAGTGGACTCCTTGAGGAAGGAAGCAATGGAGGAACTGGTCGACTTGAGAGGAGACGTCAAAGAACTGAAAGATGGATTCTTGAATGAAGTATATACCCTACAACAAGGACAAGAAGCTTTGAAAGAAGACGTTCTGGTTATCCGGGATGGTCAAGCACGGGTAAAAGATGCAATGAACACACTGTCAAGAGTGGAGTCTAAACTTAACAAGAGATTGGATAGAATTGAAAAGACTACCAACTTGAGACTGGATGACATTGACCTGAAGTTGGCTTCTATGCATGAGATGACATTGACCTGAAAGATGGATTCATGACATGGCTGAATTCATGGAGAACCAAAGTGACGGAGTACAGTCGATATGGAATATGTTGAGGAACCAACAACCCGGACCTTCAAATCAACAACCTGATCCTACTACAAACTTTTATGATGAGGACAACTTCATCAAGGATTCCTCAACTAAGGGGGAGAAAAATAGAGGATGGGAGACAGATGGATGGGGAATATGGGAAACCAATGAAACTATTCCAGTTAGACAGTACTGGATTGAAGACATGGAAGCAAAAGAAAGTGAAAAGGGATTTGAGATGCATGAGCAACAACATGAAGAGCATGAACCGTATTATCCAGAGCCTATAGAATTTCCTATCTTGGATGATAATATGGAAGAAGCAAATCCTCTATCACTGGAACAGGAAGCTGCCTTGGAGAGATTGAAAGCTGAAAGAGCAGAAAAAGATGTCATGCAAGCTGAGAAGGAAACTCATCAAGCAGTTCTGAGGAATGAGAAGCTTAAAAGATTCAAGGTGTATGCTGAAGTAAGGAAGAAGAAGATGATGGATTTGGCAAAGAAATAAGGTATTGACTGGGAGATGGCTTATAAAACTTTCTGTGGAGTTGAAGACGAATTAGAAGTCAACGACAATACGGAGGTGGAAGTTATCATTCAGGACATCAGAAGTGCAAATCTTGAAGATCAGACTTACTTCACTGCATTGAGAAATTCTCTGATCTTTCTGAAAGCTGGGGTTAAAGCAAATGGTGCCTGGAACATAGTGATCAATTTTTTTGAGAAAGGTACATTTGTGATTTCTACTAAGTTTTTTGAACAGAGAACATACACGGAACTACAGGTGATGCTCATCAAGATACAAAGAACTACAAGGCTAAATGAACTGCTCCGTGAGAATGTTAAGGAAATCTTGATGAAGGTCAGTCCAGAGATTACTGAAAACCCTTCAATGGTTAGATTCATGACGAATGACTTGTTCAGAATCTGCTATTTGACGGAGGACAAGCTGAAAGATTATCCAAGTAACTATCTAATATCAGTGGAGAAGTATCTTAGATCCACTGGATTCACATCAACGGAGAAGGACAAAGCAGCAGACACTCTGAGAAGATTTCTAATGGAGAATGTTCCTTACTATAGGAAGAGAGTGGAGAGAGGATTGGAAGTCTGTCCCAGACTACCAAACATGCCAAAGCTAAACAAGAAAGATGTTAACATTGCATGGTTGTGGGCTGGAGTGGGTCAAGAGGTTGAATATATTGGAAGACACATCAAAGGAGCAATCCTTAAACCTGGAGATTCATTGCACTATCCATCCGTGATTGATTATCAAGCTGCTAACTCCAATCCTGTGATTGAAGAAGGTGAGATTGAGATGGACTGAAGACTTGAAGCAAAGAACAAAAGAACTATCAGCTCAGACTAGAGGAGCAACTTCATTGTATAAAGTTTTAATGTTTTTTGAATTGTGAAATCTGGAAATGTATATATCTCATCCAGAATGCATTTAATATTATTAAGCTATCTTACTTTAATTATTTTCATGTTTCCTTAGTTATTTGACTTATCCTCGAGGTATTTGCTTGTCGAACTCTATACAATCAAATAGGGGGAGATTGTAAAGCATAATGTAACATAAGATGTAACAAAGATAACTATAACATAACAAAGGACAAGACATACAATAATATTAATAGAAGCATAGGAATCCAGAATCAAAGAAGAAAATGTAAACTCAAAAAATCAAAATATGGTATGTATTATTGAAGTCCGTAAACAGGTCACGGAAAGAAGTTCATGAAAATGTTCAAGCCTCAGTGACAGTTAAAGAAACAAGGCTTTCAAGACTAAAAAAGTATGTGAATGATTTAGGGTTAGTACCACAGGGTTCCAGTGATTTATTTGAAGCAACCAGATCGACAAAGGACTTATCAGCAGCATTGAATTGAAGACATAGAAGAATTGATCAAGTGTTATCCATCTGTGAACCAGACCAGTTGCACCAGTTGACAGCACTTAAAAGATCAAGGTGTTTTATCGTCTCAGAAGAAATTGATTTAGTCTAAATCTAAACACCCTGAAACTCAAAAGGTTTTCTAAAATGATTAAGGACAAAAGCAAATGGTTCGATGGTTTTTCTTAAAAGAAAACCATCGAATGAGATTAGGGAAATCTATCAGAAAACTATTATTAAGTAATTTGTCATTCGATAGTTTTTATTTAAAAACTATCGAATGAAAAATTACTTTTATAATTCGATGGTTTTTCAATTTGAGGAGTAGGTGAAAAGGTGTTTGTTTGTCAAGTTGATTAGAAAATGGACGACCAAGATTATTTGCTTAATTTGGTTCGTGTAATAACCCGAATTTTTTGTAAAATTAAAACTTTTTTTATTATGATTAAGTGCATCAGTGAATAGTGAATTTGGTGGATGAATAGTGATTTTGAGGATTAAGAAAAATTTTCATGCCACCTATGTACGAGACGTAGTGTAGATATTCCGAAGTCATATTAGTGATCTACGGAGTAAATAAGTGTATGCAAAGACGATCGGAATTCAAAAATTCCAAATTTTATTTTGGTGTAATATTTGACCGGGCAGCGAATTATATATTATTATATTCAAGAAATGAGATATTAAATTTGAGGATTTGAGGATTTAATATTTTGGAATTTTATTATATTTGATTTGAGAATATTCGAAGAAACGCGAGAACATTTTCTAAGAACAAGGAATAAAGAGGGAATAGATAAGGGATGTTGGAGTTAATATTGATTTAAGGGATTGTGCCACAGTGGAGTAATAAAATGCAACATATAAGCTGTAACGTATTGATTTTATTAAAAGAACACAAAGACGATCCAATTGGTGGAAGAAGAAAAACCAAGGTGTCATGCATGAAAGTCAACCAGAAAGCTAGTGGTGTATTTGCAACATTGGCAAAAATGGGGTTGTTTGATGAGAGGCCAACACTTGGACTAATGAGAGAGCAACAAGTGGACTAATGGGTGGTTAACAACACAAAATAAAAGATGCATCCAAGTGAAAAACAAAACAAAAGTAAAGATGAGGAAGAAGCTCTCCAATCTGCCAACCAAGAACACAACTCAAAGAAAAATTCATATCTCTACTTCTATCCATCAATAAATCACCAACTTTTTACCGTAGCTTCTCCACTCCATGGGTAAGGTTCGTTCAAAATTTCATGACAAAAAAAGGGGTGTAGCCTAGTCAAATCCCTTCCCCAAAGTTGAAGATTCCAATCTGCCCTGTTCCTGGCAGATTCTGCCACCGATCTTAAAACGCCCATAAGTAGAGCGTCAAGCATTCCCTAGTGATGATATAGGACTCAAAAGAAAGCCCTTTAAGATCAGAAGGTGTTGTAAAAGATTTGAGAACGAAACTCTTATATTTCAATTTTATATGATTTTTACAAGATGGTGTGTTCTAGGATGATTAGTTACTAACTTAATTTTCATATTTTGTTTCTTGATGGTTTGGCTTCCAAAGGATGTTCTAAGCAAGGTTTAAGAGTTTTAAAGTCTTTAGAGCACTTCTAAGCTTCAAGTCAAGGTATAAATCTTTGGAAACCCCTTTGATGAATATTGTGTTTTAATGAAGTTTTGATGTAGTATGCATGTTTAGAGGCATGAATCTTATGTGGTTGTTATGAAAATGGAAAAATAAGTATTGTAGCTCCAAGACTTGTTGAGGCAGTGAGGAAGATGATGAATGGTGTATATGAGTCTTGGGTGTTGGTTGAATGCTTATTTGGGTTGGTTAAAAAAAATTGGATTATTCGATTTTAAGCCGTCGTAATGCCCGATTTTCGGTAATTCTTAAAATTGCCTAGAATCCGAAAACCTAACTGCCGCTTTTGGTTCAGTGATGAACATTAGTGTGTAGAGATTTGTTTTTAGTTTACGTGAGCGCAAGAATCATGTCAAAAGAGTTTACGGTTTATGAGATATGACCATTTTAGTGAAAGTAGTTCAAGGAATGAGATTGCAGAAATGTACCAACTTTGTGGCTATGTTTGAGACCCTTAAGAGTTGTTTTAAAATATGAAATTTTGTATTGAAGTGCCAAGGTCAGTTACGAAAGTTTGTACGAAGGTTTCGAGTCTAAAAGATTATTTTTCGATTTTATAAAAATGTGTTAGCCGAGGTTGCGCAAGTGAAAACCACTAAGAACATGACTTAGAAACCAATGTTGTAAATGGTTAAGTATAACATGTATTCGAGGATCGATTTCGGACTAAACCTACGACTTAAGTAATTGTCGATTAACATGGACTTAGTATGAGACTATATCGAGCTAGTAATGCCTTGGTTGTGTTTCGCTTACGTGTCTAAGCATTGGGTACAAGTGGATTATTCAGGGGATTAATCGTGCGTTTTCTTTGACTTTGTCTAGATTGTCCGACATCGTCGCGAACCCCTGTCACTTCTCGAGCATCAGGCAAGTTTCTAAATCTATACTTTGAAGTATTGACTACATAATACTGCTTTTGCCATGTATAAAATTGGACAGTTTTGCGATATATCTTATTTCTTGTTGAAATGGATTTGACCTTTGGATTATATAAAATCTTTTGAGTTAAGTAGTTATGAACCGGTTTACCTGGTAGCTCTAAATATAAGAGCATATTCATTGTTTTCGACTCTAAATCGGGAGTCGGTATTTTGAGATATGTAGATAGCCGTGGAAACCCGGAGGGATTCCATCGGCAGAATACTATGTATTTTGAGGATTGTTATTCGAGTGTGACATCATTCGAGGAATGATATTTGCTTACTATATCTTTCAAGGAATGTTATTTGAGTATTATCTCGGTCAAGAAATACTATTTGAATACTATTTCAGTTATAAATGCTAATGGAAGGCATAACTATTTTCGAAAGTATATTGTGATACTTGCTTTATGATTTAGTTATGGGCTTCTAAGCTAAATATGGGATATTAGTTAGAAGCCAGGTTTTTATAAAGGCCCTAGGTAAAAGGGCGTATGATTTTATTCTTTAGACCGATAGTAGTTATATTTTCTGTATATGTTAAAGATTATTTTCCGATAAAGATATCGGGCAATTATTATTCAATGATTATTTATTTAATGAATATTATTTTAAATATTCATTCAAGGTTTATTTATTTAATGAATATTATTTTAAATATTCATTCAAGGTTTATTTATTTAATGAATATTATTTTAAATATTCATTCAAGGTTTATTTATTTAATGAATATTATTTTAAATATTCATTCAAGGTTTATTTATTTAATGAATATTATTTTGAATATTCATTTAATCATTATTTATTTAATGAATATTATTTTTGAATATTCATTTAAAGTTTATTATTTAATAAATATTATTTGATTATTTATTAAATACTTTCAACACATTTTGAAAATGAGTAATATTATTTAAAGTTTATCCTCGACCTTCAATAATTACGAAGGATACTCTAAGCTGTATTATTAATTATTTTAAATCAAAAAGAGGTTCCCAAAACACCGTTTTTCCATTTAAATCTATCTTTTAAGAAGATTTAAATACTCGCTCAACTATCAAAAATATGGGAAACCTGATTTAAGTGACTGCTACTCATTTTAAACTCTCAACTCAAAACTGTCCGGGGACAGATATTTTCTCTGAGCAATTTAATTGCTGCAAGTCAAATGTTGTGTTACCACCTCAACGATCGAGGGGTAAATTGATGGAACAAGTCGATATCCATTAACAACCATCGCTTGGGAAATATTGGAGAATCTTCCTTTCCAACCTAGATATAACTACTTAGTGGAGTCGTATCAACAAGTATTACACTTGGGGAAAGGAGGACGATCTTTACGTTTCAGAGTCATGGATTTCATCCGAACTAGGAGTGGTGTAAGTGGTCCAGTTGCGCCGACCCATCCATTTTATTGCCCCAAATGGGCCGGGAGATCCGGGAAGGCAGTAGATAAAGTCAGGCTGTCGTGATTCTTCCATCTACATGTAGAGAACATATTTTTGTTGTACGACCTGCTACTGATCATAGTAAGGTTGGTACGACGGGCGCGGTAGCAACTCTAATCATGTTGGCAGGGGGTTGTGCAACATGTATTGAAAGGGACTAAGGATGACACCGTGGTACAGGTTTACCGATCATGTTGGCAGGGGGTTGAAAAGTGTTCAAAAATGAAGTTATAATAAATCCTTGCAACTTCATCTTTTACTTTATGAGTTATGACTCTGATAAAACCTTACTCAGATTATATATGCATAAGTGGATTTTGGGTTACGGAACATTATATGAAATTTTCCTCGTAACTTCATCTTTTATATCATATGACTCTATGGATACCTTACATAACATGAGTTATGGTAAGGGAGTTGTTTATACTGAATCACCTTATAACTTCATCTTTTAAGTTATATGTTGATATTCTGCTTACATAGCAGATATTTTTCGGAAAGGTTATATTGGTTTACTTTGAAACCTCATCTTTTTATATTATACTAGAACTTTGTTCATAATATAGCAAAAGTTTGCAGAAATATTATGAAATGATATTTGAAATACAACAATGGTACCGTTTTTGGAATACATTCCAATAAGGAAATAATTTCAGTATCGAGATATTTTGACAAATTATTGTCTTATACCCGCTTTATTCTGGGTTGAGTTAAAGGCAGGATTATGCCATACTTTAATTACCTTGCTGAGTTATCGCTCACTCTTGCTATTGTTTCATAAATATTATATAGCAGCGAAGTATGATACCAAGGATTCGGCGCACATCCCTCAGGCGAGTGGCAAGCGTAAGGCAGTCTCATGTGCAGTTTCTAGCAGTGATCCTGGAAGTAGTGTGAACCAGTCAGATCAAGCTGGAGCTTTTGGTATTCATCTTATGTATAGATATGAATGGTATGAGAGGGTGGTGAGTATTACAAGGCTAAGTTGGTAATGTACCATTACTTAGGAGTTGTATCAGTAGCAAATTCAAAAGACATTTGGGTATTATAATAAAGATTATTTATTCCGCAATGGTTGTATTTGTGTCGTTTATGAGACTCTAACCTGTGTGTGTGTGAGAGAGATATATTCATTGTGGGGTCATAAGCAGATGAATTGTGTCTATTGTGAGTAAAGCATGCAAGGCAAGAAGTAAGTGGATCGTGACTACTCTAAATCCCTGACCCCGGATTTGGGGCTGTTACAGTTCGGTAGTTTTCTAGATTCAGTCTACAATTAACAGAGGAAAGAAGTTGTGTCTTCTTCAGTTATCAGGTTGATCACAGAAGCAATTACGAAGAGAGAGTTTGAGCCAGAGAGAAAATCAGAGAAATTAATATTGCTCAGAATTCTATCATTGTATTGATTGTGTATAACCTAGAACTCATTGAAGCTAATCTACGGATTAGAATTGTAGCACCCCTCGCGGATTATATTTATAAAACGATATATTCCCCGACTCTTGTTTTGATTTGGTGTATTTGATTTCGTAGTTGAACTGAATGATTTATCCGCGAACGAAATTAAAGAATTTGTGAGTATCGTATTCAACCCCCCCTTCTACGATACTTTGGACCTAACAGCATGTTGTGGTATGAATCTTAACTTTTATTTGTTTAAGGGTCTTTTTAAATCTTATGTAGTATTCTAATGTTTGTTTTTGTTTAAATTTATCGTAGTCCTGGTTATTGCCGAGGTTGTTGCTTAAGCTAAATTCTCAAAACAAATATGATCCTTCTTTGGTTGAGATATTGCAATGATTGCGGTATTTTTGTGATGAAATACACGGATTACATGTTGCAAGATTATGCAATCTTGGTCACAAGAGTTGTTTGACACATTCCGGTATAGGATAGCCATTGAGATTCAAATTGGAAAGGCAAGAGGCATATCTGGTATTCGTATGCACGAGCGTCATGAATCTTGTGAGGAAGAGTAGTTCATAATGTAATTCATACTTAATCTTGTAGTTGTTAGTTGGAATGGTTTGAATGTTGCTTAATCTTAAATTTATGTGAATGTTAATCTTAAATTGATGTAAATGTTGGTTGGTTTAATTTGATTTGAATGTTAGAATGGTTTGAATTTTGGTTGATAGTAGTTTGAATGTTAGAATGGTTTGGACTTGGTTGGTTTGGAAATACAGGGAGGCTGCTCTGTTTTTGAATTGCACTGTCTATAGTCTCCAGGATATACCGCGGAAACTTTTCGAGGTACAGTCTGGATGCTGCAGACTGTGCAGCCCGAAAACAGAGCATGACAACAAAAACCTTCTGCCTCTTTTCTTAATTTTTTGGAAGTAGGTCTTGTACTATTCCAAAATTTTTTAAAAGACCACCTGAAATCTTAAAACTCAATAACAATTGAAATTTGGTACAAAAATACTTAAATTCAATTAAATTACAAAAAATTCAAAATTACTGATATGTAAAGAAAAGTAATTATAGAAATATAATTGATGATTCATTGGAAAGGTCCAATATTCAAGGCCCAAAACCCTGATTATTTTTTAATTTCGTAATTAATAAACAGGGAAAATATACAGCTCATGAAAAGCGTCCAAAATATGGTAAATTCATCAAAGAAGGATCCAGAATCCCAATTAATGAGTCATAGCCTTTATCAACAAGGAAAAGACTTATTCAGCAAGAAATACAATGTTTATCCATTATCAAAAAAGAGACTTATTAGCTAAGACTCCTAAACTTACCCTAAATACAAGGCTCATGACGCCTATATAAAGGACCTGATCCTACAATCAGAACTACGTCTTTGGCTTGATTCTCGGCACTGATTGAGATACGTAGGCATCTTTTGAGGACCGATTTAGTCTCGAAACGCAAGAACAACCATTAAAGCTCGAAGCTCTCTAAACCCTAGTAATTAATTCACAAGTACGTTTTTTAATCCATAACATTTGGCGCCGTCTATGGGAAGACAACATCAACCATGTCAAACACACGAAGAACAACTCGAGATACTCAAACTTTCGAGGAGCTTACTATCACCTCTGAGGCTGATACACACGGAAATCAACCACCGCCAACTACTAGCATTCAAGGGGCGAATATCCCCCTCACCACTACTCAAGGACCGGAGATCCCAATCTCCGTTGAAGGGACGAATCCCATGCAGATGGTCATTCATGGATCTAATCCACAAGAGACCATTCACCAGCAACCAATCACGACCTCCCCACTGCTCATGAATGCACCAAGTGGTCTCCAACTCCATACTACTGATCTCCCCCAATATGTAACTCAGACTTTGGGGATGCCAAGCTATGGCATGCCCCCTCGACCCATGGCGGGCGGTAGTGGTCTCAATCCCACTTACCATGAGGCATATGTCCCCCTTATATACAAGGTCTGGGACCCCAAAATCTACAAACTCAAACTTGAAGGACCTCTTTGATTCGAGATTACTCGGGACCCTATACCGAGGATGAGAATGACTCAACTAGAGAAGAAGGGGATGTTGCCCCAAGGAGAAGACGTTCTTCTCAAACAAATCGGGAACAATCCCAAACTACTAAGGAAAAGATTGCGACCCATGAGGCTGAGGCTGAGGCTGCAAGGCTCAAAAAACTATTGGCCGAAGAGGAAGCAGCAAGAACCCAACAAGTCCCTGTGATTAACTTGGACCCAACACCGAGAAGAACCAAGAGGGCTGAAGCCCCGAGGGGTGACCCTAGTGTTTTGTTGCCCCTAGGAGATCCTGATGATCCTACACCACCATTCACTCAAGACATCATGAAAGCTACCATATCTAGGAAATTCAAGATGCCAACGATTAAAGCTTATGATGGAACGGGAGATCCCGTAGATCATGTAAGAACCTTCTCCAATGCACTGATGTTGCAGCCAACCAATGATGCGGTCAAATGTAGGGCGTTTCCACAAACCTTGGCAGGTATGGCCCAACGCTGGTATAGCCGTCTTCCTCCCAACTCTATTGGGTCTTTCAAGGAATTAAGCAAAGCTTTCATCAATCAATTCGTTAGTGGAAGAGTGCATGAGAAAAGTTCTGCATCACTCATTGGAATCCAACAAGGAAAGAATGAAGCCCTAAGGGATTATATCAACCGATTCACTCGGGAGGCTCTGAAAGTCCCGGACTTAGAGGACAAAGTGGCTATGATAGCCCTGCAGCAAGGAACTATTGATGATCACTTCAAAAGATCATTGGCAAAACATCCACCCGAGAGCATGCTGAAGCTCCAAGATAGAGCCGGAAAGTACATCAAGGCTGAAGAAAGTATGAGAAAACATGAACCCACTACTGGTGGTAGTGGAAATCCAAAGAAGAGAAAGGAAACACAGGAGTATGACGTCAAGGAAAAGTTTCCTAGAACGTCAAAAAATTCTGATTCTCCACCTAAGAGAAACAATTTTGGCCCAAAGTTTACAGAGTATGCAAGATTGAATACTCCCAGGAGTCAAATTCTGACAGAGATAGCAAAGGAAGAGGTCTCAAATGGCCGAAGCCAATGAGGGCTGACATGTCCAAACGGAACCAAAACCAATTTTGTCGGTTCCACAAAGAAGTCGGTCACGACACCGATGATTGTAGACAATTGAAAGATGAGATTGAATTTATGATACGGAGAGGAAAGCTCAATAAATTCACCAAGGATGGAAATCAAGGGACTCAAAGAGGAAATTATGAAAGGAAGGACTATGACAGAAGGGACAACGATCAAGATCGAAATCCCAAACCCCGAGGGCCAGTAATCAACATGATATTCGGAGGGCCATCTGCTGCTGGGTCCTCCCGAAACTCAAGAAAGGCTTACGCTCGAGAAGTAATGACTGTGGTGGGAGAAGCACAAAAGCGTGCCCGAACAGAAGTATCTATAGGTTTTGATGATTCAGACCTAGAGGGAGTGAAGTTTCCCTACGATGATCCCTTAGTCATCGTGCCTGTGATAGGGAATTCTGAAACAAAGAGAGTTTTGGTCGACAATGGAGCTTCAGTGGACATCTTGTTCCATGATGCTTTTATCAAGATGGGCTATACTGACTCTCAGTTGACACCCTCAAATATTTCCATATATGGATTCAATGGAGTGGAGTCAAAGGTGGAAGGCACTATCCAACTCTCAATGACAATGGGGCAAGGGTCGAATACGTCTACTCAGATGTTGAACTTCATAGTTATAAAGGCAACTTCGACCTACAATGCAATCCTAGGAAGGACTGGTCTTCATGCGTTCAAGGCCGTTGCCTCATCCTATCATCTGAAAATCAAGTTCCCAACGAGGAATGAAATTGGTGAAGAACGGGGAGACTAAAAGATGGCTAGAAGTTGTTACGTAGCCGCGTTAAGGCCTGATGGAATCGGGGGGCAGGTTCTCCCAATTGAAGACATGGATACTAGTGATAATGAGGACCGAAGAGGGAAACCAGCTGAGGATTTAATCCCAATTCCCTTAGTCCCTGGTGAACCGGAGAAGGTGACTTATATTGGAGCACTATTGCATGAACCATTGAAAAGCAAGCTCATATCTTTTCTTCCAGAGAACAATGCCGTTTTTGCTTGGACAACGGCTGACATGCCAGGGATCGATCCCCAACTGATAACCCAAAAGTTGAATGTGGATCCTGAAAGGAAGACGGTGAAATAGAAGAAGAGAAATTTTGCTCCAGAAAGGCAAGAGGCCATTAAACAAGAAGTTGAAAAGCTTTTGGAGGCCGGGTTCATTGAAGAGATACAATTCCCAGAATGGTTGGCTAACCCAGTGATGGTCAAAAAGGCCAATGGAAAATGGAGGATGTGTGTGGACTTCACTGACTTGAATGATGCATGTCCTAAGGATTGCTTTCCCTTACCAAAGATTGATGCCTTAATAGATGCTACAGCTGGACACGAGATGATTAGCTTCATAGATGGCTTCAGTGGATACAACCAAATTAAAATGCACAAAGATGACATCTCCAAGGTATCATTCATCACTGACTTTGGTGTTTTCTGTTATCTAGTCATGGCATTTGGACTTAATAATGCAGGGGCAAAAGATTGGTGAACAAAATTTTTGGACACCTGATTGGAAAAACCATGGAGGTTTATGTGGATGATATGTTGGTTAAAAGCCTCGATAAGGCCGATCATATAACCCATCCGCGAGAAGCATTTGAAGTGCTGAGGCACCACAAGATGATGTTGAATCCAGCTAAATGTGCCTTTGGTGTAGGCTCAGGAAAGTTCTTAGGCCTGATGGTTTCCAAGAGAGGAATCAAGGCTAATCCCGACAAAATCAAAGCAATTCTAGACATGGAACCACCACGGACTATCAAGGATGTCCAGAAACTAACGGGAAGAGTGGCAGCATTGGGAAGATTCATCTCCAATTCAGGAGATAAGTGCTTACCTTTCTTCAAAGCACTCAAGAACGTGAAAAATTTTGAGTGGACAACTGAAAGCCATGAGGCCTTTGAGGCCCTGAAGAAATACATGGCTGAGGCACCACTGTTGGCAAAGCCAAAGCCAGGAGAAATTCTCTATTTGTACTTGGCGGTTTCTAATACAGCTCTTGGAGCCGTTTTGGTAAAAGAAGTATTGAAGGTTCAGAAACCCATCTACTACGTAAGTAAGATTCTACATGGGGCAGAAATAAACTACTCTACGATAGAGAAGTTTGCCTTAGCCTTGATAATGGCCTCAAGAAAGCTACGCCCATACTTCCAGGCACACAAGATAGAGGTCTTAACCAATCATCCTCTAAGAAACATCTTGCATAGCCCTCAAGTTAGTGGAAGGTTGATCAAATGGGCTATTGAATTGGGAGAATTTGACATCAAGTACAAGCCTCGAACGGCCATAAAAGCTCAAGAACTCGTTGACTTCATGGTTGAATGCACTATTGACAACCAGGAAGTCGGGGGGCAGGAAGTGATAGATGAAGACAAGAAAGATGAAGACATGGTGTCCAAAGAGTGTTGGGTGCTCTATTTTGATGGAGCATAAAAAACAAAATCAAGTGGAGCAGGTTTGGTGCTACAAAGTCCTGATGGATTTCTCATAAAGTATGCACTAAAACTTGACTTCCCAACGACAAACAATGAAGCTGAATACGAAGCCCTGATAGCTGGCTTAGGGCTGGCTGGAGCCTTGAGAGTTAAAACTCTGAAAGTGTGTGGAGACTCGAGGCTAGTGGTTTCCCAAGTAAATAGGGAGTTTGAGGCCAGAGATGAAGTCATGGCCAAGTCCTTAAAACTTGTCAAGGCCATCATGACTTAGTTTGATGAATGCTATGTGGAACATATTACAAGGGAAGAGAACATGAAGGCCGATGCCTTGTCTAAGTTTGCTTCTTCTGAAATTGAGAACTACGCTGAAAGTGTATACTTCCAAGTCTTGAAGACCCCAAGCATCAATGGAAAGTTGGTAGCACCTATTGATGTTGCTAGCTGTTGGATGGATCTCATCAAAGCTCATCTGGAAACTGGGTGGTTACCCAACGATACTTCAGAAGCACGAAAGCTATATGTGAGAGCACTAAGGTATGCCCTGATTGAGGGAATCCTATACAAAAAGTCTTTCATTATTCCTTATCTGAAATGATTGAGACCCCAAGAGGCAGAATTGGCCCTAAGGGAGGTACATGAAGGAATTTGTGGGCAGCACTTGGGGGGCAGAGCCCTTGCTCATAAAGTCAGTCGTCTAGGTTTCTATTGGCCAAGCATACTTGCAGATGCTAAAAGCTACGTGAAGAAGTGTGAACGGTGCCAGAAACATGCACCAGTGGTTAGACAACCACCAGAGATGATGACGTCCATAAACTCACCTATCCCATTCGCCATGTGGGGGATGGATATACTTGTACCATTTCCAATGGCAAGTGCGCAAAGAAAGTTCTTGATAGTAGCAATCGACTACTTCACCAAGTGGATTGAGGCTAAGTCTTTAGCCAAGATAACCACCAAGCAAGTGTTGCATTTCTTCTGGGAGAATGTGATATGTAGATACGGGATTCCACGTATCTTGGTCACAGACAATGGAACTCAGTTTAACAATGATGAATTCAAGAAATATTGTGATGAGAATGATATCAAGTTACGTTTCACCTCTGTTGCCCATCCTCAAGCAAATGGGCAAGCTGAGGTTGCTAATCGAATTATCCTGGATGGACTGTAGAAAAGAGTTGAACGCTCTAGAAACACTTGGGTAGACGAATTGCTCCCCATACTATGGGCATATCGTATTACTTGTAAAGTCACCACTGGAGCAACCCCCTTTCTGTTGGTATATGGGGCAGAGGCAGTGGTTCCAGTGGAGATTACTCACACATCTCCAAGAGTTGAAGCTTATGAGCCAGAAACAAATGAAGAAGGCTTGAGGCTAGCTTTAGATCTAATTGATGAAGTTAGAGATGAGGCAAATGCCAAGATAGTTGAACATCAGAAATGAGCATCTTTCTATTACAACCTAAGGGTTAAAGAAAGGTTCTTTCGACAAGGAGACTTAGTCCTCCGAAAAATTGAGGCATCTGGAGTTGGACAAAAAGGCAAGTTGGCCCCAAATTGGGAAGGACCATATCGCGTTAAAAACGTATTTGGACGAGGTTCCTACAAATTGGAAACCCTGGAAGGGATTGAAGTACCAAGGACTTGGCATGCTGCAAACTTGAAAGTCTATTATGTTTAAGTCCTGATTGGACTCACTATTAGGACAAGTAGAAATAAGGTCGACGAAACCAATCCAAGTTTTTAAACTTGAGTATTATGTAAGGGTTGAACCCATTTTTAAAGTTATGAATTCCATATTCTTATGTTTTCATTATACTTTATGTGTATTGCATTCTGATAGACATGTTAACTAAGCATGCAAAATCAAGAATGTAAAAAGCTGGAAGGAAAACAAAGTTAAGACTTAAATAAAAGTTAAGTTAAGCCCGTAGGCTGGAAATACATAAAAAATAGTACAAGCCATGAATGGCCATAAATAAAACTACAAACTATGCATCATCCCCCTTGTCACCGGTATCAGCCTCCTCTTCTTCTGAGCCAGAGCCAGAACTAGAGTGAGTACCTGCAGAATCAATGTCGGCTGCCTGACCAGGAGGAGAGGAATGCCCTAAGTCCAGAATCCTGTCGTCTTCCTCCATATCATCCTCTCCAGCCAAAGCCACCTCTAATGGGGTAGGAGCATAGGGGCTCGGAAAGTCAGAAAGGATGAGAGATCCAGACATCTTCTCCAAGACTTCAGCTAAGGCGCCATCCCATCCCTTAGTGAACTGAACTGGGAAGAGGAGCTCGTCATGCTGACCGATTAAGTCCTTGTACTCCTGGGAGTCAAAGTACTCATCGATATAGTCATCCTTGCCCTTCCTAAGTGCAACCAGCTCAGCTTGGGAGTCAGCTAGCTCCTTCTCCTTCCTAGCCAGAGTGGCCCTCAAAGAGCCCACCTCCTCCTACGACTTCTCAAACTTGCCTTGGTTGGCCTCTGAAGATGAGCGCCAAGCCTTGGCTTGAAAGAGAGCCCCTTGGAAGTTGGCATTAGCCTACAAACAAATCACGAGTCAAGATAGAAACTTGAAATGTATTAAAACTACAAAGAAAAAGGGAATAAAGAACTTACAGCAGCAATAGCCTGAGCACCTGCATGCTCCACTCCCTCCAAAGTGGAGTTAGAAACAAAATCCTTGTAGTCACAAGGAGTCAAAGAATGATAAGACCACTCTGTGGCATGCTTGGACACCCCCACAACTGTGTCCTTCTTCCTGATACCCCAGTTGGGGCGCCAAACAGAGCTTTTGGCCGAGGTAGGGGCCTCCACCTCCTCAACAGTATCCTCGTGAGGCCTTAGAAAGGCTGGGACACCTGAATCAGCCCGAGGATCTTTCACTCCCAAACGAGCCCTCTTCATCCTAGCTGTTTCTCCATCTAGGGGCTCGTTGGACTTATTTATAAAGGCCACAGCTGCAAAAACACAAGAAAAGAAACAGTGGGTATAAGAAAATCTTAGATAAATAAAAGAAAGTTTGGAATGGGAGTTACCCGTTGTCCGATACGCTCGAAAGTCCCAGGGACTTAAGCTAAAACTCATCCAGGAGCTCCCATGCCAATGTAGCATAGTTTTCCTTGGTGAGCTCGGCATAAGCATGAGCCTCCTCATCATTCAGGACAATATCGGTGGGGCTACCATCCGGAACCCTACTGAATGATCTACGGAATAAGGTGCCCCAATCCCCTCCTTCCCAAACCAAGTACATAAACTCATTTTTCCATTTTGGGTTGTTATCAGGAATGGATTTGGGATGAAAAATGGGAGGTGTTGAAGGGCGATGGTTAATATAAACCCAACCCAGTGAAATTGCGGAACTATTTTTAAACTGAAATATTTTCCTAAACAAAGCTACAGAAAGAGGAAAGTTGTTCTTTAAACAAAGTACAATAAAGCACATAATTATTCTCCAGGCATTCGGGGGAAGTTGGCAAGGGTTGATCCTAACGTCATCTAAAAGCTTGGGAATAAAGTCATGAAAAAGGAATCTAACCCCTGCAACAATGGCTTCCTTATAAATGCAGAGAGCATCAGGACGCCAATGGCAGGAACGATCTCCTGGGTCAGCTGGGATAAGCCTATAGGGAGCTTTAACTCTATACATTTTATTATAATCCCTAATCATGTCAATTTCATGAAACTTATTAGTACAATCAAAAGAATCTAGATGCGACACAGAGGGATAATCATCACCACGTTCAACAATCATATCTTGTAAAGACATATGAGAAGAACGAATAGTGATACCTCTCTTCGAAGCTTGATTCATTTTTTGAAGGCGCTGGGCATTGCGGTCAGACATCTTCAAATCTTCAAAGTAAATATCCAGAAATCTTCAAAACTTCAAAGTTTGAGCCCAGGAAACTTCAAATCTTCAAACAAATTTCCAGAATCTTCAAAACTTCAAAGGAGAATTCCAGAAAATCTTCAAACGATGAAGATTAAACCCAGAAAAGTATGAATACGGCTGAGGAAATCTCACCGGAAATCGCCTCACCACGGAATAAATAGAGAGAAAAGCTAAAGAGAAATTTTTAGAAAGTTGAAAGTATGAAGTGAAGAGTGAAGTAGAAATCCCACTCTTTTATAACCAAAACAGCTGGTCACCCAACCGGTTAAGGGAAGGGCAACCGACTATGGCCAGTTAAGGCCCATAAACCTTTTATTGGACTTCAAAAAATCAAAGCCCAATGAACTTGAGGCTAAACAAAATTAAGGCCCAAAAATGGATACGAATTAAAGCCCAAATAATTTGAGGCTAGGCCCAATAAAATGAGGCCAAAGCAAAATTAAGGCTCAATAAAATTTTGAAGCCAAGGAAAAATAAAAAATAATAGATTTGAGGTCGAAAAGACCTTAGATCGAGGTCGTACGATCGAGATCGAAAATATATAGGAAATCAAGGTCGAATCCATCGACCTCGCACCCCAAATGAAATCGAAAAGTAATGAGATTGAGGTCGAAAAGACCTTAGATCGAGGTCGAACGATCGAAGTCGAAAATACACGAGGAATCGAGGTCGAATCCATCGACCGCGCACCCGTTTGAGGTCGAAAAATTAAAAATTCGAGGTCTAAAGGACCCTAGATCGAAGTTGATTGATTGAGATCGAAAATACACTAAAAAACGAGCTCAAATCCTTCGACCTCACACCAAATTGAGGTCGAAAATAAATGGATTCGAGGTCGAAGACCTGAGGTCAAAAATACACTGAGAAATGAGCTCGAATCCTTCGACCTCACACCAAATTAAGGTCGAAAACCAATGGATTCGAGGTCGAAGAGTCGAGGTCGAAAAAGACTTAGGAAATGAGCTCGAACCCTTCGACCTCACACCAAATTGAGGTCGAAACCAAAAGGAATCGAGGTCGAAGGCGTGAGCTCGAAAAAGAGCTAGAAAATGAGCTCGAATCTTTCGACCTCACACCAAATTGAGGTCGAAACCAAAAGGAATCGAGGTCGAAGGCGTGAGGTCAAAAAAGAACTAGGAAATGAGGTCGAAACCTTCGACCTCACACCAGTTGAGGTCGAAATCCTGGTCGAAATTGAGGTCGAAAATGACCTGTTTCCTGGTCGAAATTGAGGTCGAAAATGACCTGTTTCCTGGTCTAAATTGAGGTCGAAAATGACCTATTTCCTGGTCGAAATTGAGGTCGAAAATATCCTTAAAAATAGAAAATTTTGAGGAAAGATACGCTATAACTTCTACGAAAACCTCAGGAAGATTTTCCCAGAAGTTGGGGGGCAAATGATATGGACAGAAAAGTAATTATAGAAATATAATTGATGATTCATTGGAAAGGTCCAATATTCAAGGCCCAAAACCCTAATTATTTGTTAATTTCGTAATTAATAAATAGGGAAAATATACAGCTCGTGAAAAGAGTCCAAAATATGGTAAATTCATCAAAGAAGGATCCAGAATCCCAATTAATGAGTCATAGCCTTTATCAACAAGGAAAAGACTTATTCAGCAAGAAATACAATGTTTATCCATTATCAAAAAGGAGACTTATTAGCTAAGACTCCTAAACTTACCCTAAATACAAGGCTCCTGACGCCTATATAAAAGACCTGATCCTACAATCAGAACTACGTCTTTGGCTTGATTCTCAGCACTGATTGAGATACGTAAGCATCTTGTGAGGACCGATTTAGTCTCGAAACGCAAGAACAACCATTAAAGCTCGAAGCTCTCTACACCCTACTAATTAATTCACAAGTACGTTTTTTAATCCATAACAATTACTTTAAAAATTCAAAAATTACACAAACTACATGAAATATTAAAACTTAAAAGGAGTTTTCAACTTTTAAAATACGGCTAGTATATTTTAATACCCGCCATGAAATGTGAATTTGTCATAATCTATAACATTCACGTTGAAGGTGACCTCAAATTGACAACATATCTTGTAGAGGAGTATTACACGTTCGACTTCAACCAGTTTACGTATGAGTGGGTACTTATCCTTGTACAATAGGAGGTAACATTCAACTTGACGCGTCCCGTCATCTATTATGATGATTCCTTTACCAAATAACTCCGAGTCACGGATACTTACAATCCATCCTTTTGCAAAATCAACTCGAATGGTGTCAATGCCCACAAAACCATCATACTCATCAAAAACATAGTTTTATATTCCTTTAATAGTCTTTACTTTAACGGAATAAGAAATTCTACATTATATCATCATTGGATTAGGGTGCTTATCAGCAAAATAATCCGCATCTACAAAATCAAAATGTATTCATAATTTTCACATTTTTTGACCAAATATCAAATAACCTAAGGTGCTGTTTGGGAACTTGGATTTCATTTCAAATCCAAATCCACTGTTTGGTAACAGGAGAATTTGAAATCCTGAATTTGAAATTCGAGCAATCTGTTTGGAAATTCATGAATTTAAATGCTGAATTTTACAAGACAAGAAGCAGGACATTAATTTTCTGATGCATCATGTTACATCAAAGAAAATATATCCAATTTATATTAATGCACTTGAAAATAAAAACTAATTTGAAGTACAAAATGATTTAATCTCTGAAATATAATAAATAAACTAAAAATAAAAAAAGCTCTAACTAGTCACTAATATGCAACAAAACCCAATCTAATTTATCGTTGCCAGGCAAACTCTTTAGAATCTTGAATATATCAGGTGTACCATTCATGAAACTTTTCACGCCTTTTAAGACTTCCATTCGAGAAATATGAGGAATTGCAGATACAACATCGGATATCTCTTTGCTAGAGGGTTTTGAAGGGCCTTGTGCTCTACTCACATACTCAATGAAGGACTCCACAAATCTAGTAACGGCGTCTGCAAGACGATCTCTCTTAATCCTCTTATTTGACTCTCCAGAAATGGTCTCAGAACCACTAACAACTTCATTCTCCATCTCCAATGCAGTTGTGAACTCTTTATGTTGCTCAGCACCATCACCATTGGCTCTATCCGAGGCAAAAAGCGTGCAAATATCATCCAAATTATCAATTATCTTATTCTGATAAGAAGAAGCACTAGAATTGTCTTGCACATACAATGAAATAAAAAATCAGTAGAGTTACGAAGGACCATCAATAAGATAACAAACAACTGGAAAATCATATATATATATATATATATATATATATATAGCAAGTCCACTACCATCTGGATCAAGCAGCACATCAGACCACAAGTCCACCTAGCCACACATCACTAACATATATAGCAAACCCCAAATTACGCACCACAAACCAAATAAAAAACTCTAAAAATACTTAAAACCATGCATCATATCCAATAAAAGAAAAAAAGGAAACTCACACCAGTATAAACTAGATACACCAGGAAACTAGAGGTTAGTCAAAGATAAACAGACATAAACATTAACAATGATTACAAGGCAGGGACTAACAAATATATTGTATGCATTAACACTCAAAACCTTGTATTTAATGAATACAGAACTCTAAAAACGAACAGGGCCTGGTCAAGTTCCTATAAACTCGTCAAATCTATAAGCTATATAAAATTTAAGAATACTGTGAGAACAATATATTCGTGTTTACTAATAATTTGTTGTAGTTTGTTTGCTCTCCTGCCGATTATAATTTCCCCCATGTTTAAATTTTTTAAGAAGGAATCTTAATTAATAAAACAAGAAAGAGTGCTTAGAAGCAAAAAAATAAAAAAGTACTCTACTTTCAGGCACTAAGCCATGGAATTTGGCACATAAAGTAAAATATGGCTAAGATTATCATCAAAGCCAAGGATATTATGAGGCTAGCATGAAAATGTAGTTCCAGTTTCTAGTTAGTAATAACAGTGTTCGATGAAAATTCTTATTAACCAGCTCTTCTTACTTATGTACTGCTATTAGATATGATACTATTATATGTCTTTCTGATTTAATTGAATGGTCATTTTAATTTTGTGTCTTGTGCAAACCAGGCTGATCTAATCTTCTAAAGATTACAGCCTTCCTCTGTTTTCGTATAATGTACGAATCTAGCTGATATCACGACTCAATCTTCAAACTAGTACTGTTAATTTTCTTTAAAACTAGTTGAAAGGATAGATAACAACACTGTTACTACACTTGAATTATTATAGGTTTCCTCAGATCCATTATTATTGCAAGAAAGAGGAAGCATAGATCTTGCATTCCTCGAATTTGTTAACAGTCTGAAATCTGATCTGTAGCTTATAGTTTAATAATATTTATAATTCGGTACAAGCAGAACTTCCTAACAACCGAAGAACAACTTATTATTTGAAGCAGTTCAAGTTTGGGGTTGCACAAAATCACTGTTCTTCTAATATTTGGCTATCGACTATGTGTGTGTCTGTGGATCCAAAAATAAGTTCTAAGTTAGGGATGACAATAATGTGCAACACCAATATCATACACAAACTATAGTTAAAATAGTCAGTTTTATAGGCTATTAACTTAAATAAAATAAAATATGACCAGAATTTATACCTTACAGTAGTTCTTCCAATCTTCAAGTTCTTCTGCAGGTATCACCAACGTCTTCCGATCTTCATCCCACATAAATTTGGTATAAGTTCAAAATTTCAGTGATCATGGCATAGTGCTTCTTCCATGATTTGATCCGATTCTTGACATTAGCAGCTGTTAAAGATATGTTCAATTCGACTCTCAACTTGTCATGCACAGCTTGGTAGGTGTTAGATCAGGATTCAATGATCGTCAAGATCTAGACTTCAACTGATCAGGATTGCTGACATCATCAGGATTACATGGTCGTCAGGATCAGAATGAATATCAGGACTGGGATCAGGATTGATCATCAGGACTGAAAGCTGATCAGGATTCCTACTTTGAGTTATATTTGGAGTCTAGTTAAATAAGGAAGATTATTCTGTCGGTTCCTGGTTTGTAGTATTGAAGCTATCGACTAAGGATAGGTTTCAATCTTTGTAATTGATTAGGACTTATCATTGATAGAGAAGCCGTGTAGTATATAAACACAGTTTAGGTTTCGATTTATGTGAGACAGAGAACGAAAGTATCTTTGTAATAGAAGCTCTCAAGAACATCAGAATTTCTTGAGAGAGTTTTTGTAATCAAGCAGCTCTCAAGAACACAGAATTTCTTGAGAGAGTTTGTAACAGTTTTATATCAGATTTAATAAAGCTGTTATCATTCTTTCATATTTGTGATTCATATCTTATTAAGTCGAGAATCTTATACAATTGTATTCAACCCCCCTTTTACAATTGTTTATTACTGTGCAACAATTGGTATCAGAGCAAACTGATTTAATTTGAATCAGATACGATCTAAGATGTCGACAACAAAGTATGAAAGCATGAAAATTCCCATCCTGAAGAAATCAGAATATCCAACATGGAAGGTAAAGATGTTAATGTACCTGGAGGCTATGGATCCTGACTATCTAGACATAATTCGTGATGGACCTATATTCCTACAACGATTGTAGAACGAACAGACACTGTACCTGAACATTATGTGGTCAAGGCCAAGAGTGACTGGACTCCAGAAGAAAAAACTCATGTACTCAGAGAACCAAAGATAAAGAACATCCTGCACAATAGTCTTGATGTTGTCATGTCCAACAGAGTGATTGCATGCAAGTCTTGTAAAGTAATCTGGGATACCTTGGAAACTCAATGCCAGGGATCTGCATCTCTCAAGAAGAACAAAAGAGCTCTTTTGATTCAAGAATATGAACAATTCGATGCTAGACCTGATGAGAGCCTAACTGATTTATATGATAGATTTCTGACACTTCTGAACAATTTATCTTTAGTTGACAAGGAGTATGAAACTGAAGATTCAAACACCAAGTTTCTAAGAGCTTTACCTGAAGAATGGGATACTCAGACATCGATCATTAGACATCAGTATGATCTCAACACTGTGTCTCTTGATGAAGTCTATGGAATGCTAAGAACTCATGATCTTGAAGTTCAACAGAGAAAGAATAAGAAAAGCAGCAAGGCAAAATCTATTGCTTTGAAGGCAGAGGCTAAATCAAAAGGAAAAGCTGTGGAAGTCTCAAAAAGGAAAACTCAAGTAGCTGAGTCAGATCCTGGTGACTCATCATCAGATACTGATGGTAATCCTGATGCCAATCCTGATGGCGATTCTTTTGATTCAGACATGGAAGAGATGGTTCCTATGATTGTCAGAAGCTTCAAAAGGATGAAGTTCAGGAAGGCTAGAAGATAAGGCAACTTTCAGAAAAGGACTTTCAATGCAGAAAAAGACAAGAATATCAAAAAGGAAAGCAAGGGTAGCAAATTTGACAAGTCAAAGGTTAGATGCTACAAGTGTAATGGTATGGGTCACTTTGCCAGTGAGTGCAAGAAGACAAAGGCACTCATTACATCAAGCAAGGATTGGATGGACTCTTCCTCAGAATCTGATACTGAGGTGGTCAACTATGCTCTAATGGCCAATACTGATGATACTGCTATTCCTGATGATAAGGTACTTAATACCGTCTTTGATTTTGATACTGATAATGCTTCTGAGTTAAGACGTTTTCTAAAATCATTGCATATTAGCTTTAGAAGTCAAACTGCTGAGAATTCTAGAATCTTATCTGAGATGTATGAACTTAGGAAAAGGAATGATCATCTAGAAGCTGAATTTTCTCTTATGCAAAAAGTACAGATAGAATGTGATAATGCTAAACACATGTATTTAGAGATGAAACTTAAATGTACTGCTCTTGAAAAGGAACTTGAGCAAGCTAATGAGAAAATCAGAACCTGGACAGACTCTGGTAGAAAATTTCATGAGATTAATACCTCTAAGAATTGGAAAGAGTGTCTAGGGTATAAGTCAGATGAAGATAAGAAATTGAAAGAGAAAATTGTTGTTGATGAGACAGTTAGTCCAAAAACCTATAGACATGTTATAGACAAAACCAAATCTAAGATTACTCCTGTTAATTTTGTTTTTGGTAAAGATTCCAATTCAACTTTTGAAAAGGGATCTACTTCTGTTCAAAATATCAAAGTTATTAAGTCTAAACCTGTCTTGAGTAAAGTCACTAAGAATGTAGGTTTACTATCTCAGAAACAACTTAAGGATAAAATCTGTGAGGTTATAGATAGGAAAAAGGAAGTCACTGTTAAGAGAAACAAGAATGGTAAGATTGGGATCAATAAAGAGAATGGTTATAAGTATATCCCAAATGCACCTAGGAAATGTTGTTTTAACTGTGGTAACTCTAATCATCTTGCTATTGATTGTAAAAAGAGTTTAAAGAAAAGTACTGAAATTCCTATTTCTGATGTCAGGAGTAGATCAGTATTTATAAACCACAGAAGTCCTGTTTTCATTGTGGTAGTATATGGCATTCTATTTATACTTGTAAAGATTATCATGATTTGTACTATAACTTTTATGATCCATTGCCTAAGCTTGATAATAGTACAAAATCTGGTAGAATTGATAATGTCATAGTGAAGCATGCTTTTGTTAATACTGATACTGACAAAGCAAATCCTAATGGAGTTAATCCTCTCAAGACTGCTAAAGTCAGAAAGTCTTCTGCTACTAAAATTAATAAATTGCATGGAAAAGGAACCCAACATGTGTGGGTTCCTAAATGTTCTAACTAGTGTGTTTCTATTCTGATTACAGGGAAAAAAGGAAAAATGTGTTAGTCATGGATAGTGGATGCTCTGTGCACATGACTGGAAACAAAGCCCTGTTATCAGAATATGAGGAAAAAGTCGGCCCAACTGTGTCTTATGGAGATGGCAACATTGGACAAACTTTGGGATATGGCAATATAATAATTGGAAATGTCATCATTGAAAAAGTAGCTCTAGTGAAAGGACTAAAACACAATCTGTTGAGTATTAGTCAAATCACTAACAGAGGTTATCATGTCAACTTCTATTCCACACATTGCGAAGTAGTCAGCAAAGAAACAGGAAATATAGCACTAACTAGCTACATGCATAGTAACATTTATGAAGCCAACATTCTCTCAAATACTGATGACTCCCCTACATGTCTAATCAGTAAAGCATCAGTAGATGAAAGTTGGAATTGGCACAAGAAGCTTTCTCATCTCAACTTCAGCAATATCAATGAGTTGGTTAAGAAAGATTTAGTTAGAGGATTGCCAAGAGTGTTATATACTCCTGATGGACTCTGTGATGCATGTCAAAAAGCTAAACAGAGAAGGACATCATTCAAGAGTAAATCTGAATCCTCTATTGAAGAACCATATCACATGCTGCATCTTGATTTATTTGGACCAGCCAACATTATGTCCATCAGTAAGAAAAGGTACACTCTGGTAATTGTTGATGAATATTCTAGATTCACCTGGGTGTACTTTATGCACAGAAAAGATGAAACTCCTGAAATACTGTTGGATCATATGAGAATGATTGAGACAACCACAAAGTACAAAGTCAAGATACTGAGGAGTGATAATGGTACTGAATTCAAGAATTCAAAGATGGAAGAGTTCTGCAAATACAAAGGAATTATTCAACAATTCTCTGCTCCAGGCACACCTCAGCAAAATGGAGTAGTTGAAAGGAAAAATAGAACTCTTATTGAAGCTGGCAGAACTATGTTGGAAGAAGCTAAATTACCTACATATTTTTGGGCAGAAGCAGTCAACACAGCATGCTATACACAAAATCTCACATTGATAAACAGACATGGTGTTACTCCTTATCAATCACTCAAGGAGAAGAAACCAAGTTTGAAGGATCTGCATGTGTTTGGCTGTAAATGTTTTGTTCTCAGAACTCATCCTGAACAGCTAGGAAAGTTTGAAACAAAGGCTGATGAAGGAATTTTCATAGGCTATCCTGCATCAAGAGCCTTTAGAGTTTTTAACTTGAGAACAAGAACTGTCATGGAGTCAATACATGTATCTTTTGATGATAAGAAGATAATTGGATTGAATGAAGACTCACATGATAGACTGATTTTTGAAAATGAAGCCACCAACGAACCTGAAGAAAATGAATCAGATCCTGTCAGTTCATCAGATCCTGATGAGTCACCAAATCCTGATGACACATCAAATCCTGATGACACTTCAAATGTTAATTCTGATGATGAAAACAATAGTAATACAACTAGTAGTGCTAATGTTGAGGGGGAGCAACAACATTCTACTACAAGTTCAGAGTCAACTCAATCATCAGGACACAATTCTTCAGATACTGATTCAAGTGACAATCCTGATAGTTCATCAGGAGGAGATAGTAATATTTCAGGGGGAGCTTCATCTGAAGCAAATTCTTCAAATCAAGATAACAACAATCCAGGGGGAGCATCTACATCAAGGAATGACTTACCATCAACAAGGAAATGGACTGCAAGTCATACTCCTAATTTGATAATTGGAGATCCTGATGCAGGTGTTCAGACAAGAAGTGCAACTCAAAATGAACGTCTATATAATAACTTTCTGTCAAAGGAGGAGCCAAAGAAAGTTGAAGATGCACTTAAAGATGCTGATTGGGTTACTGCAATGCAAGAAGAATTGAATGAATTTGAAAGGAATGAAGTCTGGAAACTAGTACCAAGACCAAAGAACAGATCAATTATTGGTACAAAGTGGATTTTCAAGAATAAGACTGATTCAGATGGTGTAATTATCAGAAACAAAGCAAGGCTAGTTGCAAAGGGGTATTCTCAACAAGAAGGAATTGACTATGATGAAACTTTTGCTCCTGTTGCAAGACTAGAGGCCATCAGAATCTTTTTGGCATATGCTGCTCATAAGAAATTCAAGGTTTTCCAGATGGATGTGAAAAGTGCTTTCTTAAATGGTGAACTGGAGGAAGAAGTCTATGTTGAACAACCTTCTGGTTTCATTGATCCAAAATATCCAAATCATGCTTATAGATTGGATAAGGCACTTTATGGACTAAAGCAAGCTCCAAGAGCATGGTATGAAACCTTAGCTCAATTCTTACTGGAAAGTGGATTCAAAAGAGGTACTATTGATAAAACTCTATTCTATTTGAATCATGGTAAGGATTTGCTATTAGTTCAGATTTATGTTGATGATATCATTTTTGGGTCAACAAACAATAAGCTGTGTGAAAAGTTTTCCAAGCTTATGCAGTCAAGATACCAAATGAGCATGATGGGAGAAATGAGTTATTTTCTTGGTCTTCAAGTTAAACAGACTGATGATGGTATTTTTATCAATCAGTCTAAATATACAAGGGATTTATTGAAAAGATTTAACATGGAAGACTGTGCTACTGCAAGTACTCCCATTGCTACAGCTACCAAACTTGATCCTGATCAAGGTACTGAGGTAGATGTAACTCACTACAGAGGAATGATTGGCTCTTTATTGTATCTCACTGCAAGTAGACCAGATATCATGTTTGCAACCTGTCTGTGTGCAAGATTTCAAGCAAAACCTAGGGAACCTCATCTGATTGCAGTTAAAAGAATTTTCAGATATCTCAAAGGCACTCCTTCACTTGGTCTTTGGTATGCAAGGGAATCAGATTTTGGTTTGTGTGGTTATTCAGAAGCTGAGTACATAGCTGCAGGAAGTTGCTGTGCTCAGATAATGTGGATGAGAAATCAGTTGTTAGATTATGGCCTGTCATACTCAAAAATCCCTATTTATTGTGATAACCAAAGTGCTATTGCAATGACAGGAAATCCAGTTCAACATTCTCTTACTAAACACATCAGTATTAGATATCATTTCATAAGAGAACAAGTTCTGGAAGGAACAATTGAACTTCATTTTGTTCCTACTGATCAACAACTAGCTGATATATTCACCAAGCCACTGCCTGAAGCTACATTCAAAAGTTGGTGAATGAACTTGGAATGATGAACTTTGAGAATTTCTGATAAAAGCTACAGAGAAGAAATCCTGATGACTATCAAATCCTGATGGTCATTCAGAAAGGTATGTATTACTCTATCCTGACAGGAAGTCAACTGGTCAATCCTGATGTACAATTATGCAGGTGTGGAACTCAGTTACTTTTGACAAAGGGCATTCTGACTCAATCTTGATGTGTTTTGAATATGATGGGATTAATCACTATGTGACTCCTGCAATTGTGGAGGATGCACTGCATTTACCTGTTCTTGGTGATGCTGTTCCTGATAATGTTTCGGACTCTACTCTTTTTGAGTTTGTTACAAAGTTGGGCTACAATGGTGAAGTAAAGAGGTATGGGAACCTCTTCAGGACGAAGCTTAAAAGGGAATGGAATTTCTTCTTTGATACAATCGGCCGGTGTTTCCTGAACAAGACATCAAATTTTGATGCTCTTCCATCAGGATCTCTCAAAATTGGGTACTCTCTTATCCATTCTACAGTGTTTGATTATGGATCTTTTATCTTAAAAGCTTTAAGTGATAGGAAATCAGATAAGTTAGGTTCTGTCTGTTTTCTTAGATTTTTATAGTTGATATTTAATCACTTATGTCATAATGTTGTTTTTGAGGATGATGTAGTTCTACCAATCTGTAGAATTACTGAGAATAATATTAAGTCCTTAGTCAACAGTGATAAGGCAAATGGTTTTATTGGTAATTCTTTTATTCCTGATGAGGTTAGGTTTTTCTTACATCAGAAAATGCCTACTTGTTATGGATTACTTTCTAGTGCTATGGGGCAAGGCCAATCACACCTTGTTCCTAACCCACACATTCATCCCAAATAGTCCAAACAGTCAACAGCCACCTCTAATGTCTCTCAAAAGACATTAGTTGTAAAATCAAAGAAATCAGCTAGAACTGATGTGTCAGGAAGGCAATCAGGTTCAAAGGATTTTTCCTCTACACCACTCACTAAAAAGAAGTTACAAGGGGGTGTACAAGGGGTCCTGGTGAAGAAAGCTGCTAAGGGTGTTGAGGTTGTTTCTGTTAAAAGGAAGTTAGTGCTCAGGGATGAGACTGATTTACCAATATCCTCTATAATGAATGTGAATAAGGAAGTTGCTGATACTGCTATTAAAGCTGTGGTACCTTCATCAAAACCACAGAAGAAAAGGAAATTATCTAAGAGCAGGTATCATATTCCTTTCGAAAAGAAGCAGGATACTGATGTACATGACACTTCTATTCTTAATGAGCAATCAAGTTCAGCTGCTCAAGCAAATCCTAATGTTAGTATTCCTGATGCTGCAGCAAGTCAAGTGGTTACTATTTCAGACTCTCCAGCACAGGACTCTCCAACAAAAAGACATGTTGATATTTCATGGGAGAAGTATGGTGCTGCTGCTTCCAATCTTGGGATTAAACATCCAATGGAAAAGCTAAGGAAAGCAGGAGAGTTAGTGTTTTCTAGACAGAAGAAACTGAAGGGATCAAGCCCACAAGAACCTGGACCTCAAAGTGGTTCAGCAGCTCTTACTGATGATCCAGCCACACAAGAACCACTCAATCAAAGTTTGGGTGAAGGCTTAGCAATTGGAATGGTCACACAAGAACCATCTTCTCAAAGTGAAGATGCATGCCAAGCTACAGTTTTTGAGAAATTTCCTGACAATGCTCAAGGGATTTCTGGTGCAGATGAAGTTCAAAGATTGGTCGAGGACACTGTCAATGAGGGAAGCACACAAGAACCTCCAACTCAAAGTGTTGAAGAAGCTTCAGAACCTCATGCTACACAAGAACCATCAGTACCAAATACTGATGCAAGCTTATCAAATCCTGACAATGTTACTCCTGATGCTAGTGGTGCTCCTCATGTTGAACCAATTTTGATACAACCACTAAGATCACGACCAATGGACCATCCTATCACAGATTCACAGGATAAACTGAAAGGTATAGCTATTCCTGATCCTGATGTTACTCATGATGATGATGATTCTGATGATAGTGATAATGATAATAATGACGAGAAGGAACAGCTTGCCAGAGTTCTAAAATCTAGTCTTGGAACTAATTTTGGTTCCTCTAGCACATTCATGGCTGGCAAGGCTTCTACTGGAAAAGACTTCAGACAAGACTTTTCTATTCCTTCTGAAATTGATCCTGCTGAGCAAATGAAAAGGCATCAATGGGAAAATGAATGGTATAGGTCTGATGAATCTGTCAGCTATCCATATGCCTTGGATCATGCTTATGAAGCAGTGAAGATGATAGAGAATCCAGATTTGAAGAATCATCTGAAGGCTACAACTCTTTTATCTAAAAGCCTGAAACATGAGATTGATTCTGTCAAAGCTGCAACTGAGTTGGTGAGGGAAGATATTTCTATGAGTTTTACAAAGGTGCCCACTGCTCTTCAACTAAGGATAGTGGAATCCCAAGTGAAATCTGTTGTTTCTGAACAAACCTCCATCAACAGAAGGATTGATTCTCTTGATACAAAGGTAACTGACATTCAAACTTCTCTTGCCTTAATTTTGAATATATTGTCAAATACTGATGTCAAAAAGGGGGAGAAGGTAAGTCAGAAAAAATGTACACCTGATCTAGTATTAAGAAATAATGATGATGATACTGGAAATGATGGTGGTGACAAAATTCTACAAGGAGAAACCTCTGATGCTGATGCTATGAAGACGATTCAAACTTCTCAAAGTCAAACAACGCAGTCAACTCATGTTTCTGATTCTGGAGTAAGGACAGTAAGAACAATGGGGCAATCTCAGATCCTGACGGAAGAACAAATCCTGACAGGTGATCAAATCCTGATGCCTGGTCATGAACAAACTCTTGCTACAATTCCTGAAGGTGATGAAGATGTGATTATTGATAATCCTGAAGATGCATCAAATCTATTCCAGAAGTTCTCTACAAAAGATGGCAGAATTGTTACTCTATATCACAGTGATAAAAGAGTTCAACAATTATTTGCAAGAAAAGCACTCTCTACAGCAAGTGAAGAATATCCTGATCTCTCACATGAAGAATTCTTAAAACAACAGAGAGAAATGATGGAAAGCTTTAATAACCCTGCTCCTGCTAGAGGAAGAGGAGGCAGAGGTAGGAGAGGAGCTAGAAGAGGTAGAAGAGGTTCTTCAACTCAAACAGTGCCTAGACAGACAAGGTCTAGAGGTTTATTAATAGAAGAAATTTCTGAACCTACTCAAACTCTAGTAGTTCCTGACAGGTCTACTTTTGGTGATGATGGAAATATTGAAGAAGAACCTGAATTGAGAAGAAAGCCAAGACAATTAATTCTCTGCAATACAAATCAAATTGAAGATTCTAATCTTAATATTGTTCCTGACAATGTTCAAGATCCTGATGAATCTGAAATTCTGCAAGAGATTGATTTGTTAATCTTATCTATTGTGGTTGATTCTCACAACAAGGAAGTGGATGAAGAAGAAGAAGCCAGAAGAAGAGAAATCACAAGAAGAACAAATAGAGATTTCAATCTCTATTTACAAAGGCTTAAACTCTCGAACAGAAGATTATGGAGAAATCCAAGCAGACAAGAATCTTTACTAGGAAGAAGCTATGCTTTTGAAAAAGAGAAAGATAAGAAGTGGAAACACATAAGTACACTGAGGTGTAACACACCTATCAATTTTCAGAATGGAGGAATTATAACAAGTGCTTCAAGTGTTGTTTATTTGTCTGATATGGTTAGATCAAAAGCACTCTGGCTAAGAATGTTTTCAAATCTGAAGCAATTGTCAAGTAATTCAAGAGGAGGTATTGGACACAGGGATGCTGAATATTTGAATATGTCATATGTTGATCCTTACTCCTTGACTGAAATTGGAGGTACTTTAACTTCTGAAAACCTGAACAATTTACTAGCTGTTGATATAGTTGTAGATTTTCATGATGGTTTTGACAAGAAAGAAAAGCTTATGTACTTCATGAAAGATGGTAGTGTGAAGATTCTGCGCATTCAAGATCTGCTGATGAAAACTACACAGGAACTGAAATATGTTCATTATCTGTTAAGACTGGAGTGTGCAAAGAATAAGGAAACAGAAATTTCAATGGTAATTATAAGAAGAAGACTGGATGGAAACAAAAATTTCAATGGTAATTATACTCCCATGTACTTAAATCAAAGAGGTCAAGATGTGGAAATGCAAAGGGGTACTGCTGTTAAAGAAGTAACTTTTGGCATGACTCAACTTACTCTCAATCCTGATGGGAAGGAAATTGCTTATCTTTTGCTTGAAGAGCACAGTCTACAAAGAAGCCCCATACAAAATCTCAGAGCAGCTATCTACCAGATTAATGAGGAAGATGAAGAACTCAGAAATCTTAAGGAAATACTGATTCAAATTCTTGAAGAAAAAGAAGAAAATTTGTTATCCAACTTCTTGAAGATGAATCTGTTCTATCAAAGAATTTAAACAGATAAGTTGCTGCTGTTATTTGTACATTTTGTAAATATATTTTTGACATCATTGAATCTTAGGAATCTATACTTTATTTCACAAAGTATGAGATTGGGGGAAATTGTTAAATCAGGATTCAATGATCGTCATGATCTAGACTTCAACTGACCAGGATTGCTGGCATCATCAGGATTACATGGTCGTCAGGATCAGAATGAATATTAGGACTGGGATCAGGATTGATCATCAGGACTGGAAGCTGATCAGGATTCCTACTTCGAGTTATATTTGGAGTCTAGTTAAATAAGGAAGATTATTCTGTTGGTTCCTGGTTTGTAGTAATGAAGCTATCGATTAAGGATAGGTTTCAATCTTTGTAATTGATTAGGACTTATCATTGATAGAGAAGCTGTGTAGTATATAAACACAGTTTAGGTTTCGATTTATGTGAGACAGAGAACGAAAGTATCTTTGTAATCAAAGCTCTCAAGAACATCAGAATTTCTTGAGAGAGTTTTTGTAATCTAGCAGCTCTCAAGAACACAAAATTTCTTGAGAGAGTTTGTAACAGTTTTATATCATATTTAATAAAGCTGTTATCATTCTTTCATATTTGTGATTCATATCTTATTAAGTCGAGAATCTTATACAATTGTATTCAACCCCCCTTCTACAATTGTTTATTACTGGGCAACAGTAGGCTTGCAGTTTGAAATCCCTGTCGCTTTTATTTCCTTCATTAATTTGCTCAAACAGTGTCGAAGTTAATATTGCATCCATATTAGAATTCCAGCTATTATAACTCCTCCGAGCAACATCAGGAGCATGAGCAGGAGCGGGTGGTGGAGCCACGTGTTGTTTTCCTTGTCTTTTCATTGCTAACCTACACGTCAACAATGAAACAAATCGTTACTGTGGAGTCAAGTATGAACAGATAGGTGAATACAAAAAGTTAAATATAAATCAGCTGTCTAATAGTTGTAGTAACCAGAACTTGCAAGTTCGTATGGGTAACTGAATAGCTGAACTTGAGGTCACATACTCGCATCACTATAGTAATATGGTTTAAAACTAAAATTCATTAAGAAGATACAAGCGCTATCAAAACATAATTATCTACTACATACATCACTATTATCAACAAACTTTAGCACACACAAAAGATATTTCCATTAAATCAATCCCAACATATAAAACAATGCAGCCAACATTTCATATAAAAATACAATCAGAAACTGTTCCTTCACAAAAACATGGACTTTAACAAAGTACAAAGAAATATTCAAATTCAATTAGCTCCCCTCATTTGCCCTATATATTCTTCAAACATTGTTTTGGCAAGATGATCTCTAAATTCATTCCACTCATTGCTAGATTGAGCGGTTGAAATAAAATCATCTTCTTCATCTTCCACGTCAATTTCTTCCATAGTTTCTAGCTCTTGTTCTACCTCTTGAAAATAAGTTGTTTCTTCCATGTTTTCTTCCCTTAGAAAATTATGAAGAATGAAACAAGCATTAATGATACGAATCTGAATTAATTATACCTCTTTCAATAATATTTCGAGCTGACGAGTGCCTCAAGTTAAAAAGCTCCTTGTAATTTGTTGGAGTGTTCCCTCTCCAGAAATTCAAATGGTATTTAGTACCCTTATAAGGAGTTAGAAAACCTTCACCATTAGTATACCCCATATCTGCTAGAAAATACTTATATGCACGAATTATATAATTATTAGCATTATACTTCTTAAGTTTCAAAATGTAAGTAATTATACTCTAGAATTATCTACCCTTACTTCTAGGAACTTTTAAACTATTAGGCCTCCGAAGAGCATCACGAAGAACCCGGAGATCTGATGCAGATCTTTCCCAACTAGGCAACACATATGTGAAACGAAGATTTGGATCACACGTGGCTAAAACATTGGTGCTAGTATCTGTAACACCCCCAGATCCGGAGTCGGAGATCCAGGTTGTCACGTTCCTTATTCCATACAAACACTTGATACTTGAATCATAATAAAATAAATCAACACACATGGTGACCCCACCATCAATATACTCACGCCAGTTATGTCTCAAACGAAATTGCAAAACAGTAGTCATATGATCCATAAGTTAAAGTTATTACAACCCAAAAGTAAAATGCTAGAAACCTACTACCAGTATGATTTCTACTTGAAACCAGAAAGGCAGCGCAAATGTTTGTTCTTGTTCATTAATATACATAAGTGATACTTATAAATAAACCGGAGCAACAAGAGTTGCACTCCGAACCAACTCAGTACTTCTACCTGCGGTGCTGCAACTGCCATCTGTTAGGAATATGTTGTTCTTGATGATAATTGTAAAAACACTTAGTAGATTTTGTATTAAGTTATTTTGTAACTGTCAACGAAATGGCATGCTTTGCAGTGTTTCGTTGACAGGAAGCTCATCAACGGAATGAGTGTTGTAGCAATTGCACTGTACAATACTTCACAGTTTGATATGCATTTGATGTATGTATTAGATAGGTTTCCTAAGTCATGTTGACTAAGTACTAGATAGGCAAAATAGGTTGGTTAATTGTAAGTATATCATGCCTTGTAATTTTGCCTAAGTGAAGACATGTCAACGGTATGAGGATTACTCTATCAACGAAACGAGAGAAACACCATCAACGGAATGAAGAATAAAGCTATCAACGAAACACATCTCCCTGCTATCAACGAATCATTATTGCTTTTCTGAATAGTTGACAAAGTGATAGTGACAGGTTACTGAACAGATCTAAAGGAGATGTGGAAGTGTACTTTGCATTGGAAACCATTAAAATGGACATGGGGAATAAGGAAACATCCCAGTTTCCAATTGGGCTCTTGGGAGTGATCATAATAAGCATGAAGACAAAAGCAAGGATCTCCAAGGACCACTGGACAAAGGGATGAAAAGCAAACTATTGGCGGTTATCTTTAGTGTACTTTAGTGTAGCCAAAAATAGTATTGTAAACTTGGGAATATATAACCAAGTGTAGCAGTTAGAAAGAGTAAGAGAAGAAAAACAAATAGTTTGTATTAGCTATCTTTGAGAGCATTCTTCTCTACAACTCTGTAACTGAGCAGCTGTGTACTTTTGTATCACAGATTATTTCCGCAATAAAAACACTTCAGTTGGATCATCAAACAATCCAACTGAATTATTTATATCTTGTGTTTTTGTTTATTCAGTTCAGTTTTATTTTATCAGTGTTTTAAGTTTAAGAAAATATCAAGAATTGTATTCAACCCCCCCTTCTACAATTCTGTTAGGTCATTTGGGAATAACAATTGGTATCAGAGCAAGCTTCTAACATACAAGAAGTTTAAAGATCAAGACCAAAACAGAAACCATGGTGAAGAAGGATGCAGGTGTGAAGATACCAGTTCTTGATAAGGACAATTACTTTCACTGGAAAGTAAAGATGCATTTACATCTCATGTCTATGGATGAGAGATATGTAGACTGCATTGAGAAAGGTCCACACGTTCCCATGAAGTTTGCATCTAGAGTTGGAGTGCCAGATGATACTCCTGACGTAGAAATTCCAAAACTTGTCTCAGAATGGACTATTGAAGATCTTGCAGAAATCCATAAAGATAAGAGAACCATGAACATTCTGTTTAATGGTTTGGAGCAAGAGATGTTTGATAATGTCATAAACTGTACAACCTCCAAAGAAGTATGGGACACTGTCAGAACACTATGTGAAGGAACTGAGCAAGTAAGGGAGAACAAAATGCAACTCCTTATACAACAATATGAGCACTTTCACTTTAAGGCTGGTGAAACCCTAAATGACACGTTTAGTAGGTTTCAAAAGCTTCTGAATGGATTAAAGTTGTATGGGAGAATCTACCAAACTAAGGACTCAAACCTTAAATTTCTAAGAGCTCTTCCAAAAGAATGGAAGCCTATGACTGTTTCTCTAAGAAACACTCAAGAGTACAAAGATTACACTCTTGAAAGCCTGTATGGAACATTGAAGACTTATGAGCTGGAAATGGAGCAAGATGAGGAAATCGAAAAGGTACAGAAGAAGGGTGGATCCATTGCATTGATTGCATCTGTGAACCAACTGGAAGATGACACTGAAGAAGCTGCAAAGGCCACAACTAGTCGAGCTAGTTGTAGAAGTGATGTCAGCAAGGGTAAAGGTAAGATGACAGAAGAAGAAGAACCAGAACCAGCCAACTTGGATGACTTAGATGAGATTGATGAACACATTGCTTTTCTGTCAAGAAAATTCTCTAAGTTCAAGTTCAAGAGAAACTCAGAAGCAAGGCCACCAAGGAGAGACTTTCAACCTAACAAAAGTAACTGGATTGAAAAGTCTAAATCTAAATGTTTCAATTGTGGAATGCTTGGTCACTTTGCTGGAGACTGCAGAAAACCCAAGATTGAGAAGAGCAACAGGAAATTTGAGCCTGTTGATTATAAAAAGAAATACTTTGAACTTCTCAAGCAAAAGGAAAAGGCTTTCATGACTCAGGAGTATGATTGGGCTGGTAATGGTGAAGATTCTGATGATGATGTTGAATATGTCAACTTGGCTCTTATGGCTAACAATCATGAGCAGGAAGCAAGCTCCTCAAGCAACCAGGTAACAATTACTAATCTTTCTGAGCTTTCTAAAGAGGAATGCGATAGTGCAGTAAATGAAATGTCTACTGTATTATATAATTTGCGTGTTACTCTTAAATCACTTACCAAAGAGAATTCAAGAATTAAAGAGACTAATTTGCTCTTAAGTGATAGGAATGCAATGTTAGAAGCACAGCTCATTGAATTTGAGAAAATGAGATGTGTTAGTAGGGATGCTAAGAAGGAACTTGAGAACGTGTTACAAAGGGAAGAAATTCTTAAGACACAACTAGAAATAGAACAGAGTGTGATTGCTAAATGGAAAGATGTCAGGAATGTTGCTACCAACATCATTAATGTTCAAGGTATGGAATCTTTCTGTGAACAATCATGGAAAAAGAACAAAGAGAAACTAGGGTATGCTTGTGAAGCCTTAGATTCAGAAACAGAGTCAACAAACAACAATGATCATTTGTTGAAGGTTGATATGTCAACGGAATGCGATGTTCCGTTGACACATGAACCATCAACCGATCAGGGTGTTTCGTTGACAGAGAAAAGAAAAGATGAACTCACTAGACTTAATAATAAGTATGGTCCTGTCACCAAGAACTTTGTTCAAGGTGAGTCTAGTAAATCAAAGAAAGTTGAGAAGCCTGTTGAGAGAGCTAATGTAGGTCACTTGTCCAACAAGCAATTGAAAGATAAGATAGAGAATGTTCAAATTGAGGCTAAGGGAAATAAAAGGAATAACAGGAATGGCAAAGTAGGAATTAACAAACACAACAATTACACACCTGATAAATATGCTCCTAGAAAGACTTGTGTCAATTGTGGAAGTGTTAGTCATCTATCTACTAACTGCAAATCTGTTAAGAAAACTGCTAATGTGAAAATTCCCAAGCCTGCAATGAATAATCTTATGCCTACAATGCCTGTTATGCCTAACATGTTTGCTCCATGTGCACAATTTCAGAATCCATATGCTAACATATCATTTGTGCCTAATCCATACATGAATATGTTTAGTATGCCACAAATGCCATGGAATATGAATAATATGTGTGTTCCTTCAAATATGCATGCTGTAAATGAAAATGTGAGCAACAATCAGAAATCAACACCAAGAGTAAAAGTTGATTTAAATCAATCTGAGCCCAAGGTGAAAAATGATATAAAAGGAAAAGCAAAGGCTAACAAAACAGGACCCAAGGAAACTTGGGTACCAAAATCAACTTGATTTGGTTTCATTGTGTGCAGGGAGACAAAAGGAATCTTTGGTACTTGGATAGTGGTTGTTCAAGACACATGACTGGTGATTCTACCCTGCTCACAGAGTTTCAGGAAAGAGCTGGCCCTTGTATTGCTTTTGGAGATGACAGCAAAGGCTACACAAAGGGATATGGCTTGATTTCAAAAGAGAATGTCATCATAGATGAGGTTGCATTGGTGGATGGTCTTAAGCATAACTTGCTTAGTATCAGTCAACTTTGTGACAAAGGATTTTTAGTTACTTTTTCAAAAGAAGCCTGTGTTGTTTCTAAAGGAGGAAACAACAATGTGGTAATGACTGGATTCAGAAGAGGGAATGTGTACATTGCTGACTTTAGTAGCACAAGTCCAGACACCATCACTTGTCTTTTCAGCAAAGCAAGCAAGGATGAAAGTTGGCTATGGCACAAGAAATTATCTCATCTGAATTTCAAGGTTATGAATGATTTGGTAAGGAAGGATCTTGCTAGAGGAATTCCACAGGTGGAGTTTTCCAAGGATGGTTTGTGTGATGCCTGTCAAAAAGGGAAACAAAAGAAGGCATCATTCAAAAGCAAGACAGAGTCATCAATTGTCCATCAGCTTGAGTTACTTCATATGGATCTGTTTGGCCCTGTAAATGTCATGTCTATTTCAAAGAAGAAATATTGTCTTGTGATTGTTGATGATTTTTCTAGATTTACTTGGACCTTCTTTTTACATTCTAAAGATGAGGCAAGTGAAATCATTATCAATCACATCAAGATGGTAAACAATCATCCTGACTTGAAAGTAAGAAGGATCAGGAGTGACAATGGGACAGAATTCAAGAATTCAAGCATGAAGATGTTCTGTGAAGAAAATGGTATTATGCATGAGTTTTCAGCAGCAAGGACACCACAGCAAAATGGTGTAGTTGAAAGGAAAAACAGAACACTTATTGAAGCTGCCAGGACAATGCTAGATGAATCAAAGTTACCAACTTATTTTTGGGCTGAGGCAGTTAACACAGCTTGCTTCACTCAGAATATTTCTTTGATTAATCAGGCCAAGGGAATGACCCCTTATCAACTACTCAAAAGAAAGAAGCCACTATTGGATTTTCTTCATGTCTTTGGATGCAAGTGCTTTGTTCTGAGAAATCAAGCTGAGCATTTGGGGAAATTTGAAGCAAAGGCAGATGAAGCAATATTTGTGGGATATGCAGCAGGGAAAGCTTACAGAGTCTATAATCTCAGAACCAACATTGTTATGGAATCTGTACATGTTGTTTTTGATGATCTCAAAATTCAAGGTCTCTGTGATGAAGGTTTCCATGAAAGTCTCTCTTTTGAGAATGAGGAAGGAGATCGAATGAATCATGTTAAGACTACTGAGAAACAGCCTAAAGTTGTTGTATCTAGCACAGATGAGAGCAGCAGTGAAGATGAAATTGCTGCATTAAGATTGAAAAGAATAGCTGCTAGTAGACCAGATGGTCATTTCGTTGACAGTCAAGATGGTGGTTTCGTTGACAGTCAAAATGAGCGTTTCGTTGACAGCCAAAACAGTCATACCGTTGAAGGTCATAGAAATGTCTCAAGAAGTGATCATTTAGGGACAACAAACTCAGGGGGAGTTTCTCAAGGACAAATATCCAATCAAGGCAATCATGATCATGAAGCTACCTCGTCTAGAGCAAATCTACCTCCCTCAAGAAAATGGACTAAAGATCATCCCTTTGAACTTATTATAGGTGATGTTTCTTCAAAAGTCCAAACTAGAAGAGCAACTCAAGAAGAATGTCTATATAGCAGCTTTCTGTCTCAAGATGAGCCAAAGAAAGTTGAGGATGCACTTCTAGATCCAGATTGGGGTTTGGCTATGCAAGAAGAGCTAAACCAATTTGAAAGGAACAATGTTTGGAAGCTGGTGCCCAAGCCTAAGGACAGGAGTGTAATAGGCACAAAATGGGTGTTCAGAAACAAGATGGATGAAAATGGCATAGTCACAAGGAACAAAGCAAGACTAGTTGCAAAAGGCTACTCACAGGAAGAAGGAATTGATTTTGATGAAACATTTGCTCCTGTTGCAAGACTAGAAGCAATAAGGATTTTCCTAGCCTATGCAGCCCATGCCAATTTCAAAGTCTATCAAATGGATGTGAAAAGTGCTTTTCTGAATGGGGAATTGGAAGAGGAGGTCTATGTAAGTCAACCTCCTGGTTTTGAAGATGATGATTTTCCAGAATATGTATACTTCCTCCTCAAAGCACTCTATGGTTTGAAACAAGCACCTAGAGCCTGGTATGACACACTCTCACAGTTTCTTCTTGAGAATCACTTCACTAGAGGTACTGTAGATAAAACTCTTTTTCACAGGATTGTGAATGGCTCTACTATACTTGTTCAAATTTACGTAGATGACATAATCTTTGGGTCTACAGATGTGAAACTTTGTTAAAAGTTTGCCAAGCTTATGCAAAGTAAATATGAAATGAGCATGATGGGAGAATTAACTTACTTTCTTGGTCTTCAAGTGAAGCAAGTTAATGAAGGCATTTTCATTAGTCAAACAAAATATATTCATGATTTATTAAAGAAATTTAACTTAATGGAATGCTCTCCTGCCAAAACTCCCATGCCCACTGCCACCAAACTTGAATTGAATACTAAGGAAAAATATGTGGACATTTCAAGTTACAGAGGCATGGTAGGCTCACTTTTGTATTTAACAGCTAGTAGACCTGATATTATGTTTGCTACATGTCTATGTGCTAGATTTCAAGCTGATCCTAGGGAATCCCATTTAGTTGCTATTAAAAGGATTTTCAGATATCTCAAGGGAACACCAAACCTTGGCATTTGGTATCCTAGAGAATCTGGTTTTGAACTAATTGGTTATTCAGATGCAGATTATGCAGGATGTAAAATTGACAGGAAAAGCACAACAGGCACCTGTCAATTCTTAGGAAACAAGCTTGTGTCATGGTTCAGCAAGAAACAAAACTCAGTTTTCACCTCCACAGCTGAGGCTGAGTATATTGCAGCTGGAAGTTGTTGTGCACAGATTTTATGGATGAAAAATCAATTACTTGATTATGGATTAAGAGTTGAGAAAATTCCTATTTTCTGTGACAACACTAGTGCCATTGCCATAACTGAGAATCCAGTGCAGCATTCAAGAACCAAGCACATTGACATCAAGTACCATTTCATTAGAGAACATGTTATGAATGGTACTGTGGAGTTACATTTTGTTCCAAGTGAACAACAACTTGCAAACATCTTTACCAAGCCACTTGATGAATCAACATTCTCAAGATTAGTAAGTGAGCTAGGTATGCTAAATTTCTCTTAATTATTTTTGAGATATTTGCAAGTCATAATGCAGCCAGAAATTTGCTATGATTTTCTGTGATTTAATTTTCTCAGGAAAAAGTAAAATTTTGTCTAAGTCAAAATAACTATGCCAACGAAACAAACCATTTCGTTGACAATCTTAGCATTTTTCTGGGTGTTTCGTTGATAGCTCTTTTATGTCAACGAAACACAGCTGTATCAACGAAACAGAGACGGGACTTTAAACGCCCAATTCTGATTCGTTGATTTAGCGCTTTTAATCTGAACCGTTGAAAACTGACACGTCTTTTACCACGATCTATGCATACATCCCTGTAAGTATAAATCATGGTAATACTTTAAGAGTAACAGTTATATTTTTTAAGCCAATCCAGTAATTTACTTTTATTATTGGACTCATTTTCTGAGAATTTTTGGGGGAGTATTTAAGAAATTCTATTTTCTTTAATTCTTTTTTTACCTGCTCTCAAAAATTCCAAAGGCTTTTCTCTCTCTTTCTCTCTCTAACAAGCAACTCAGTTCGAAGCTTTATCTCACTCAACAATGGCACCCATAGTCAAGCTTATGTCTGCTGGAGGGTTCATCTATGAGAAGAACAACTCCATCCCTTTTGTTGCAAAAGAAAACCCGAACAGACTTTTCTTCAAAATGATGGATTTCATGAAGAATTGCAAGTTGAGCTATGCAATGTTCCACTCTACACCAATCTACAATGAAATAATTGAGGAAATTTGGACCTCATGTGAATATAGTGGAACAAATTGCACTCTGCAATTCACTCTCCAAGGTAATGAGTACATAGTTAATTCTGATGTTTTGCAAGCATGTTTACATATTCCTGATAATAACTGTGATGCTTTGCCTACTAACACTGAAATAACTACCATGTTAAATTCTATAAACTACTCTTTGCCTACTGATAATCTGGGTAGAATAATTAGGAGAGGTTTGGTTAGGGAATACAGTTATTTAGCTGATGCATTCATTAAGGTCTTTTCTGGAAAGATTAGTAATTTTGATGCATTAACTAACTCTATGTTAATTCTCCTAACCATGCTTCAAAATGATAGATATTACAACTTTAGCACCCAACTTATTTATGAAATTGGTGCTAAGTTGGGTGATAGGGCAAATAGGAAGAAAAATATCTATTATGCAAGGTTTCTGATGATGCTGGCTAATCATGTTAGTCCAGCACCATTAGTTATCTCTAACCCTAATGCCAGGTTTGAGTGCTTTGTACAAGAAAAGAGAGTGTTGACAGACATACTGAGGCTGAACTACAATGGTGATGTTCCAGTGGTGTATCTGCCAATCATTGAGGTAACTACTACTATCCCTGTTAGTATAGCTGTTACTTCTATTGTCTCCTCCAACCTTGTTGCTATGGAGTCTGTAGCTGTGACCCAACAGGCTCCTGCCCCAGCAACTAAATCAAAATCAAAGAAATCCTCCAAGCCAACCTCAGGTGCTTCTCAAAAGGCACCTGTTGTAAAAACTACCACACAACCTAAGGGGAGTGAGTCTGGAGTTGTGAGAGGTGAAGGAAGGGGTGAAAATCAAAGAAACCCCAAGAATAAGGAAGGTGAGGTAAGTGTTTCCCAGCCTAGCCCCATTGTGTCTTCCCAACAAGGCACAATGAGTAAAATGGATTTAAACACAAGTCTAATTGCATCCTCCCAAAAGGATGTGATTATTGAAACAAGCTCTCCACCTAGAGCACAGTCCAAAAGGGTAAGGGACACTTCAAGCCCACAGTCTACATTTTCCCAATACCAAAGGAGAGTGAAGCAAAAGACCAGGGGTTCACAGGGTGCACACACACTGGAAGCAACACTTCCAGTTTCTCAAATTCAGTTTGATGTAACCCCTATTATTACTCTGGGGTTACAGTCCCACTCTCTAAACATTAATCTTGATTTATCTCCATCCAATTCACCAACTCAATCTTTAGATGTGGACATGATCCATACATCTTTTCCTGATTCTCCAACTCTAATCTTGGAGAAGCCCCACTCTGAAGCTGATGGTCATCACTTATTAAGTGATTTGTTGGGCCATCAACCAAGTTTTTCTGAAACTGCAAGAGAATCTGTGGACCCCAATCTCAAATCAATCACCACAGATTCTACTGTAATTTCACTTTCTCAAAATGCTTTATTGACTTCATCAACGAAACAGCCTCTTTCGTTGACAAGTGTTTCTCCATCAACGGTACCTATACCGTTGACAGTTCAAACTACCATTTCGTTGATAGGTCATTCTACACCTTTTACTGAAAATCAAGTTGTTTCCACAACTAGTGTAGATGACCTGGTGGTAGTTGAGACACTTTTAGGTTTGAAAGGGAGTGAAATTGAGAGGCTGGCTTGCAGCCAGGCAAAAGGAGAGAATGAGAGTGCGAGGCTGGCTATTTTTTCCAGCCAGGCAAAAGGAGAGTTTGAGAGTACCACCTTAGTAGGTGAAGGTGAGGGTGTGAGAGGTGTGAGCCATGGGGAGCCCATGATGCAAGAAAAGAGTGGAGAGAGAGAAGGGACTACAGGAGCAATAAGGGTGGAAGCAGTCATTGCTAATGAGTTAATGGAGGTCAGTGAGGGAGAAAGGGAACTTACTTTCCAAGAGCATTATCAACAAACTCTGGATAGTATTTCCCTGGATCCTGAGACCTTTACTCATCCTGTGCCAGCCTATCAAGTTATGGCTCAACAGGGCAATGTGGAGGCAGAAAGGTCACTCAACTTAATTCATACTACTGCATCAATGCAAAGAGCAAAGGATGCCTTGACCAATCTACCTCCAGGAGCTGCAGCAAGTGGAGACTTTGAGTTTTCTGATGATGAGGACAGCTCTGGTGATAATCTACAGGTGGCCACCACTTCACAGACTGGGACTTATGTGGTGCCTCCTACGCCAGGCTGGCTTTCTCAGGGTATGCATGGAAGAGTCACTCTAGATGATGCTATCTCAAGGCAGTACAATGAGGCCTATCTAGCTCATGAGTCTGCAAATGCAAGGGACAAGAAATTCTACAAGGCCATCATGGATTCTCTGGAAATTCAAAGGCTACAAATGATGCAGACAAGGATTGAGGCTACAGAAATCAAGGACTCCATTAGCAATCTCAGGGATGCTAACTACAGGATGATCGATGAAAAGCTCCCTCTTCTCACTGTGTCCAAGATGACCAGGTTTTTCTCTAAGGAACCTGAGGTGGCTACATCCTTGAAAACTCTCTCTACAAGAGTGGACAAGGTGGAAGCTACACTTTCTCAAATGCAGAAGGAACAGGAGAAGCAAACTCAGCTACTCACTCAGCTAGTGGCAGCTCAAGGACTCCCAGTCATCTCTCTTGATGCTAACAAAAAGGGGGAGAAATCTAAGGATCTAGAGATACAAATCACAAAGGTGTTGGTCCCAGCCATTTCACTGCCACAGGAGCCACTAGCAATGGGGGAGTTTGGAAAGAAGAATAAGGATAGTATTGACCTGATCCAGGAAGCTTCTATGAGGATGAAACTTGCAGAACAAATCAAAGATCACTGGTCCAACATAGAAGCAAGGTTCAAGAACATTACTGAATCTTCAAAGACAGATCAGCCATCAACAAATGCAATGGTGATTGTACAAATGGAGCCACAGTTCAAGAGCTCTTATGCTATAGAGCCCCTTCAGCATGGAATCTTTCAAGATTCAAGAAATGAGAAGGGTCAATCTTCATGCTTTAAGAATGTGGATGCAAGAGGGATGTCTCCAATATCACCTGCCAAACCCAAAAGCAAGAACATTGAAAGGATATTTTATCCTGCTCCAAAGCCAGATGAGTTCAAAGTCCTAGGGAAGCTGATCATTGAGAGCAAGGAAAGCAATCATCCAAGCATAAGGAATCAAAGGGCCATCATCTACAGGGACAGCAAGGAAATCTGCATTTGGGTTGGTCACCCAAATTTTGCAAAGGCCAAGGCTGAAGAATCTGAAAGGGCAGCAATGCAAGCATTGGCAGTTGCTCAAGCACTTGAAGATGAAGAGACCTTTCAGGAAGAAAAAGCCAAGGATGGAGCTAATGAAGCTGAACCAGCAAGGAAAAGTGTAAGGCAACCAAAGGCTAGAGCTAAGAGGAATCTGAACTTTGAAAAAGAGGACTCTCTGGACACTGCTCAAGCCCCTTCCACAACAAGTGCACATCAAATTCCTATTGACCTACCTATTGGAGGAAAGTTGGCCTGTGACCCTGCACACCCTGTCAACTTTCATGATCAACCAATCATGCCAAAGGAGGAGCCTATTGAATTTGATGAAGCCTATTTTCCAAAGTTCCTATTTGAAAAGGATCAACCAATGAAGACAAAGAAAAGGGCTGTCAAGGCAAAGCCAGTATTTGTGAGGAAGCCACAATCTCAGAAACCCCCTACAAATCCAGAGGACTGCATGTACATTGCTGACATCAGGGAAGAATCCAGCTTACATCTTGATTTAGACAACCTGGTGGAAGTAAGGGGCATTGCAGCTTCTCAAAAGTTACCTGAAAGATTGGTTTTCACATACAAGGGTGGTAGAGAACAAATATGGCCTCTCTACAGAATTTTAGGAGAAGACTACCAAACACTACTCACAGTGTTTAGATGCTTGAAGAAAGACTTTGGCTTCACCAAAACAGCCAAGTCTGAGGTGGTCTCCAAGATATGTCAAATAAAGGCTAGCTGGAACAAGCCTGAGGCTCTTCCCAGGATGCTAAGAGTGCCCTCAACAGGAAAGAAGATCCATCTTCAACCTTACTGGATGATGGAATTTAAGGACAAGGACAACTGCAGAAGGTTCTTCAGGATGGAAGACCAACTGGATAAGGCATCTAATCAAACTCTAAGGTTCATGCAATCCAAGCTTGGTGATCAAGATGAAGAAGAGAAGATCTTTTACAGAAGGCTACAGGTCCAGATTGAGGAGAACAACTCTAGGAGAGGGAAGAAGACTATGCCTCAAAGAAGACCAAGATGAATCATTTGCTCAGTCTAGAGGAGCACATTTGGGCATTAGTCTTGTAAGTCTTGTTTTATGTCTAAAACTTTATGAAGCTCAATGCAATTTTTACTTTTATCATGGGTAATATGTCTGAGTGTTTTTGTTATCATCAAGGCTCTTGATTTATGGCTGTTATCTATCAGTCATAAATTGGGGGAGATTGTTAGGAATATGTTGTTCTTGATGATAATTGTAAAAACACTTAGTAGATTTTGTATTAAGTTATTTTGTAACTGTCAACGAAATGGCATGCTTTGCAGTGTTTCGTTGACAGGAAGCTCATCAACGGAATGAGTGTTGTAGCAATTGCACTGTACAATACTTCACAGTTTGATATGCATTTGATGTATGTATTAGATAGGTTTCCTAAGTCATGTTGACTAAGTACTAGATAGGCAAAATAGGTTGGTTAATTGTAAGTATATCATGCCTTGTAATTTTGCCTAAGTGAAGACATGTCAACGGTATGAGGATTACTCTATCAACGAAACGAGAGAAACACCATCAACGGAATGAAGAATAAAGCTATCAACGAAACACATCTCCCTGCTATCAATGAATCATTATTGCTTTTCTGAATAGTTGACAAAGTGATAGTGACAGGTTACTGAACAGATCTAAAGGAGATGTGGAAGTGTACTTTGCATTGGAAACCATTAAAATGGACATGGGGAATAAGGAAACATCCCAGTTTCCAATTGGGCTCTTGAGAGTGATCATAATAAGCATGAAGACAAAAGCAAGGATCTCCAAGGACCACTGGACAAAGGGATGAAAAGCAAACTATTGGCGGTTATCTTTAGTGTACTTTAGTGTAGCCAAAAATAGTATTGTAAACTTGGGAATATATAACCAAGTGTAGCAGTTAGAAAGAGTAAGAGAAGAAAAACAAATAGTTTGTATTAGCTATCTTTGAGAGCATTCTTCTCTACAACTCTGTAACTGAGCAGCTGTGTACTTTTGTATCACAGATTATTTCCGCAATAAAAACACTTCAGTTGGATCATCAAACAATCCAACTGAATTATTTATATCTTGTGTTTTTGTTTATTCAGTTCAGTTTTATTTTATCAGTGTTTTAAGTTTAAGAAAATATCAAGAATTGTATTCAACCCCCCCTTCTACAATTCTGTTAGGTCATTTGGGAATAACACCATCCTATGGGCGGTCTGCGCGGCCCAGACGCGCTTCCGAGCGGTATGGCGAATCCTGGCCATCTACTCTAGATGTTATGTTGTGATATATAAAAGAAAACAAGAGTGAGCACTAAGCCCAGCAATAATATAAAGCAGCATAATCATATATGTAAGCTTATATCATAATGGAAAACTTTTAAAACTTCATTCGTATACAAAATGATATTTTGAAATATTCTTTTCGTCAAATCATACTATACAGTTCAACTACTGTACGAGGAACATCATTGTTCAATCACTGTCACATCATCGGTAACTCAGCACCTAGGCTTTCGTTACAATGTGCAGCACAACTCCAATTGGAGGGAAGGGACCTTCTGGAGCACACCACGATACACGATGATCAGTCGTTGTATCGAACTCACACTTTTCTATTAGTAGATGGACGATATCTTAATACGATTATCACCCCAGCCGTATACGGGCTTTGTATCTGCTGGACTGTCCCACAACCTCCTACGCGAGATAGTTGTTGGACTGCCCCGCATCATCTTACGCTATATAATTTGATGGACTGTCCCACAGCCTCTTACACATTTCCTCCTAGTCCCAGATGAAAAATCAATGAAACGGGAATCAGAATTTAATCCTGATTCCCCAAGTACAGAATACTTGTCAAAACTTTGCAACAGTTCAGATTTTCTTACTCCTGAATATTTGAAAGGAGTAAGTCACAATGTGGGTTGACATCAATAAACGAAACAACAAACGATTACCAAGTATTTTGAAAATCATGACCTGGGAGTTTTTGTAAAATATCTTTAGTTCTGATAATTCAGAAACCCAAAATATACTCACTTTCAATGAAAGAGGCAAGTGAAATCATATGCTCACTTCCTGGAATGGATTCCCAATTTTTGATAAGTTCAAAACCATAGTCATCAATTGAGATAAATAATTAAAAGTGGTTGGGAACCCCTACTATACTCAAATAAATCTTCTTGAGATCAGAAAATATTTTAAATAACTATTGGAACCTTACGTAATATTTAAATAAGGTTCTATGATTTTTAAATCATATTTGGAATATTTAATAAATATTCAAATAATAAATATTGAATTATTATTCAATAAAATTCCATTTAAGTGAATATCTAAAATAATATTCACTTAATTAAATAAATATTCAAATAATATTTATAATAATATTATTTAAACATCTCACATTAAATATCCAATAATATATATATTTGAATATTTAATCAACATTTTAAAATATAACTGTCCCTGGAACCCTCCAGCTTCTGACAGTATAATCAAGACAAAATAATAAATTGGACTCCCGGTCTAATGTTTTAAAATCATCGTACGAGTGCTCTACCCTTAGAGCCTTTAAAAACTTCGGTTTATATCTAGTATTTACTTAGCATATAAACCTTATATCTCACAAAGCTTTTTATCAAAAGCGTAATCACTTTATAATTCTTTTCACAACATTAAAGCAGAATATATCACAAGCACAACATTAAGTCACAACAACATCTCTATAAGATGTAGGGTTTGAAAACTTGCCTTGGTGTCTCGGTGAAGTGGTAGTGGGGGCTTGGGAGTGTGCTCGTCGATCTATAATAAGATACACAATACACAATCAGTTCTATTAATGAAAATCAAATGTCTCGCTCTTGGTCACTTATAACCTCATGACATTCCGTAAACTCCTAAGTCAAAAGTTTGGGTGGAAATCTATTCACAAAACCCAAGTACTTTACCATTACTAACTCATTGTTTTAACCATCTGTAACACCCCCAGATCCGGGGTCAGGAATTTGGGTTGTCACGCTCCATCAATTATACAATACCTGCATTACTTACAACATTCTAATAATACAACTCCAAATACCCCAATCACTTACGCACACACACACAAGTTATAGCCTTGCAACTCAAATGTACTATCCAGGATCTCATCTATTATTTACAACCTCTACCTGAAGTTACAATAATAGACCTCACCGTTCTATACAAGGTTTAATAATACAAACCTACTCGAAAACAATTCTTACTAATTCAGTCTGCAACTATTCTGCTCACACCGGCAGTATCCATCCTTCTGAACTAACTCAAGGGTGGTCTCTCCATTCCCTTGCTCTCGTAACACGAGGTGAATCGGCAATGTTTTCTTCATGCTGAAAGTTTTAATAAAGCAAGAATGAGCTAATAGCGCTCAGCAAGAAATCTATCCTAGTTTAAATCTTTAAACCTTTAAGGTAGATAATCCATATAGGATCAAAGTTTTAACACTACTAGGGTCTGACCCCAAAATAGTATACCGTTCAGAATACGGTATTACTTATAATCATACTCAAATACTCTTCGTAAATCATTTAGAAATCCTTGGTATCAATATGATAAACCAAGTCTCAAACATATCTTTTTAAAATAGATATTAACATTGGAATCAAGGCTTAAAGCCTATCCATTGATTCAAAATACTATACAGTTCAATATATTGTATATCTTAAATCCCTTCTCAACATATATACATGCATATCTATTTAGATATCTCATATTGTTCAAAATACCGTAAAATATCAGTAATGAACACTTTTTCAACTCTGTTGTGTTGTGATATAAAAGAAGCAAAAATGAGCACTATAGCTCGACAATAAGATATAGCAGCATAATCATATATGTAAGCTGATATCATAATTGAAAACCTTTAAAACTCCGTTCATATACAGAACGATATGTTTAAATATTCTTTTCGTCAAAACATGCCGTATAGTTCAAATACTATACACGAAACATCATTGTTCAATTACTGTCACATTATCGGTAACTCAGAACCTAGGCTTTCGTTACAATGTGCAGCACAATTTCAAGTGGAAGAAGGGGATATACTGGAACACCCGATACACGGTGATCAGCCGTTGTATCGTAACGTAACTTTTCTACTAGGTGAAGGACGACTTCCTATTGGGTTATCACCCTGGCCGCATTCGGGCCCATTATGCTACCTGGCACCTATTTCATTGCCGAGCATAGGGTCATACTACCTGGCACCTATTTCATTGCCGAGTATGACTTCGTACTACCTGGAACCTATTTCATTGCCGAGCACGATTTCGTACTACCTGGCATCTATTTCATTGCCGAGCACGATTTATTTCCAGTCCCCTGATGAATCCTGTCCTTATATCTGGAACCGAATTTAATCGTTGTTCCCCGAGCGTAGACTAGCTCGTTGATAGGTATGAACTTATTACCATACTTACTTCCGGAAATGTTGAGGAAGTAATAATACTATGTGGGTTGACTATTGTCAACTGACCTCGATCCTCGAGTAACTCATTTCGCAATCACGATCCGGGAGTTTAGTAAAATATCTTTAGTTCTGATAATTCAGAAACCCAAAATATATCACTTTTAATGAAAGAGGCAAGTGAAATCATATGTTCACTTCCTGAGATGGATTCCCAAATTTTGATAAGTTCAAATCAAAATCAACATTTGAGATAATTCAATAAAAATAGCTGGGGACCCCTACTACAATCAAATAAATCTTTTTAAGATCAGAAAATATTTTAATTAAATATTGGAACCTTCAGTAATATATAAATAAGGTTCTATGATTTTTAAATCACATTTGGAATATTTAATAAATATTCGAATAATAAATATTGAATCACTATTTAATAAAATTCTACTTAAATGAATATTCCAAAATAATATTCACTTAATTAAATAAATATTCAAATAATATTTATAATAATATTATTTAAATATCTCACATTAAATATCCAATGATATTAATATTGGCATATTTAATCAATATTTAAAATTTAGCTGTCTCTGGAACCCTGCAGCTTATGACAGTATAATCAAAACAAAATAATAATTTGACTCCCGGTCTAAGTTTTAAAACTATCATACAAGTGCTCTATCCTTAGAGTCTTTAAAAACTCAGTTTATATCTAGTATTTACATAGCATATAAACCTTATATCTTATACAACTTTTTTTTATCAAAAGCGTAAACAGTTTATAAATCTTTCACAACATTAAAGCAGAATATATATCACAAACACAACATATATCACAACATCATCACTTATATGATGTAGAGTTTAAAAGCATGCATCTATCATATGCATATATTATATCTCATCATTTTTAATACCATCACATCTATATACGATGTAAGGTTTGAAAGCATGCATCTATCATATGCATATATTACATCTCATCATTTTTATTACCATTACATCTATATATGATGTAAGGTTTGAAAGCATGCATGATATGATATCATATGCATATACTACATCTCAACATTTTTTTACCGTTACATCTATATACGATGTAAGGTTTGAAAGCATGCATGATATCACATCATATGCATCATCAATATAAGTAATGGAAAACAACATGGGATGAGAAAACTTTCCTTGAGTCCTTGGTTGTTAGGGGTTCGAGAATTTGTCGGGAAATCTATAAACAAAGAAATACTCGATTAGTCTCCTAGCGTAATCATTCGCTCATAACAACTCACTCATAATACTTCGCTTATCACTTTTAATAAATCAGAAAATTTACATTTAAATATGAAACCACTTCTAAACTCATTTTGAGTATTTTTAATATTTATCATAAAATTTTTGATCTCAAAACAGAGGTTAACTTGGTGAAATGTATTTTCAAACTTGGATGAGCTACGGAAAGTTACTATTCGTACAACTTTCACTAAAATGCTCATATCTCCTTAACCGTTAACTGAAATGACACACCGTTTTCGCGTGCGCGATCTAGAGAAAGATTGGAACAAAATGTTTGAAAATGTTTTTCTGGTTCAGGGGATGAAAATCCCGAGAGCAGCAGTTTAAGTCAGTGGAGTGCGGAAACCATTCATCCTCACGCAGCTTTGGTTCCAACATTTTTATAAAATCGAAAAATTATCTTTTTAACACGAAACCTTCTCGGTTATCTTACTAACTTTCCATACTATTATTCACCTTAGTATCATGACCTATTTCCATTTTTAAAGGGCTTGATCATTGTTTCAAAGCTCACCTAATGCACGTCTTGGGTTCCCGAAACTACTTTTACTAAAACGGGTGTTTCTCCTAAACCGTAAATCAGATCGATGCGATTATTTCACCAAAATAAACTACAAGAAAAGAACTACACTATCATGGTCAGTGGTCACACTTGACAGTAGATTAAGAGCCTCGAATACCACTCTCAAGGCAGTTAATAAACATTTCGTCATTACGACGACTATACATCGAACGTTTCCATTTCACAACCAATCCAAACATCCAACCAAGACAATCCATACATCCATATATCATTTACAACTCTAGGACAGTTCATACTAACTCAAGAACTCATCCCTCAATCAACCACAACTCATTCAACCAACCAAAATCATTAAAACATGCATGGATCTCTTATACTACATGTTTAACGAACTATACTACAAACTTAAGCATAAAACTCAAGGTAAATCAAAAGGGTGGATGGTGTTCATACCTTTCTTGAAGTCTTAACATAATAAAAAAAGCTTGTAAGCCTTAAGGGAGCCTTGATCTATCCTTACCATCCTTAAACTCTCAAAAGAAATCAAGAAAACAAGTTAGTATTCCCGAATTTACTATTCACCCTCAATTTTGACTAAGGATTTGAACATGAAATACTTGTTCAATGATCTTTAAATTTTGAAACTACCTGAACTATGATATGAGGAACCTATGGTCCAAATTGGGCGATTTTAGGATGAGTAGATTTTGAGTTATGAAATTTTCTTTGCCCCTTGCTCATGCTGGGCAGAATTTGAAGAAATGGGGAGAATACTTGCTTTGCTTCTTGATTTTCTCTTGTATTTCTTTTGTCAAATAAAACTAAATACAAGCTTCTAATTTGTGTGGTCTTGGTAGTGTTTTGTCACACCCTTGCCACTTGTCAAGCAATGGGTGATTCTTGGAGAAATGGTGACAAGGTGGTGATTCATCACCTTGTCACCCCTTATGTCATGTTTATGCCATCTTTTGTGTCATGCTTATGCCATTTCTTGTATCATCAATCCTCTTTTATGTTGCACTTGATGATCTTATATGATACTTCTCCTTTGGTTAAGGTTTAATCCATAATTCTTCATGCTTTTGCTTCGTTGCTAAATCTTGTTATAAGTTCGAGCGATTCCGAAAACGTTTCGTTGCACTACCGCTAGGGGATATCCTCTTGATCTTCTATTGCCTTGGCTTAATATTTGATCATGGATCTTTTCGCTCTCTTAATTCTCATAAGGATCAATTAATAAATCCTCGACTGCCCGATGAATAGTGAACAAAATTTAAAGTTGGAATCTCCTGATTCTGATTGAGTTTACATTCACTTATTCTCCTTATACATCACTAATATAACCTCGAAACATTCATTCCATGTCTCGCATATATAGTGTGGTCTGAAAATATTTTTCATCAGAAAATTCACTATTCATCAACATTTACTATTCATCAAATTTTTATTTTTTTAACTAAGTCCAAAATTTGGGGTTATTACACCATCCCCTTAAGGGTATTTCACTCGCGCAACTTTTGTTCCCGCATTTTTATAAAATCGAAAAATCATCTTTTTAACACGAAACCTTCTAGGTTCCTTTCCTAACTGTCCATGCTAGTATCCACTTTAATATTACGATCCAATTCTATTTTTAAAGGGTTTGATCACAATCTCAAAGTTCATATAGTGAACTACTTAGTTATCCGAAACCGCTTTCACTAAAACGGGTGTTTCTCCTAAACCGTAAATCGAAACGATACGATTATTTCGCCAAAACAAACTACGACACAAGACCTACATGGTCATGGACAGAAAGTCTTATGGTTACATCTAGAAGGTAACCGTGGTCTCTGTCTAAACTTCCTAAGGAAAATTCGACATGGTAACGACTCTTAATCGTGATTCCCAAGTTTAAAACACTCCAATCAATCCACCAATCAATACCCAAGCAATCATAACTCAAATTTCACATCTAAACCAACTTATTTCTGTCTAAACAAGTTCATACCATCATTCACAAGTTCAACCATCAACCAATCCACTAAACATCATTCTTAACAAGCATATCACTTCTACATCACACTATCACTAAGCATTATCAATTTAATCACTAATATCAAAGTATAAGTAAAAGTGTGAGAGGGTTTATACCTTCCTTGGTACTTAATATGGACTATAGATGGCTAGTATACTCTTCCTTGCTCCTTGATTATCCTTTACAAGCCTTAAACTTCAAGATCAAAACAAGAAAATCAAGAATTACTATTCATTTCACTATTCATCATCAACTTTAGCTCATGATTTGAGCATGATAACATCCATGGATGAATCTAGGATCAAGGATTTACCTTAGTCTATCGATGAGGATGATTTAGAGCCCAAGATCATGATTTTTGGTGGAGTAGAACTTGAGGAAAAAGTTTCTTATCTTTGGAATAAAAAAAGGCCGAATGTTTGCTCTTCTTCTTGTTCTTCTTCTTTGAATTTTTTTGTCTAATTAACACTTATTACAAGCCATTTAATTGTGTGGTCTTTAATTGGTTTTGTCACCCAAGGACACATGTCAAGCCTTGGTTAATTGTGTGGTGAAAGTGGTGACAAGGTTGTGATTCATCACCTTGTCATCACTTTGTCATCACCTATGTCATCCTCCTGTGTCATGCTTATGTCATAATTTGTGTCATCAATCCTCTTATATGATTCACTTGATGATCTCATATGATACTTCTCCTTTGGTTAGGGTTTAATCCATAATTCGTTACGCTTTTGTTTTGTCGCTAAGTTTCGCGATAGGTTCAAGTTATTTTTAAAACGTTTCTCTATACCAATGCTAGGGGATCCTTCCTTGACCTTTTTATAACCTTGGTTTAATATGTGATTATGGATTTCTCATTCTACATACTTCTCAAAACGATTAAATCAATACATCCTTGATTGTCCGATGAATAGTGATTTAAAACTCGAGTGGGAATCTCCTGATTCTGATTGCGTTTGCATTCACTTATTCTCCTTATACATCAACAATATAACTTCGAAACATTCATTCCATGTCTTCCACATAGTGTGGTCTGAAAATATTTTCATCAGTAAATTTATTATTCATCAGGGTTTCAAATATTACAAAATTTTGGGATATTACAGTCTCCCCTACTTAAAAGGATTTCGTCCCGGAATCAAGTCAAAATAGCTGAGAGTACTTTTCTAACATTGCGCTTTCTAGCTCCCAAGTGGATTCTTCAACATTATGGTTTCTCCACAAAACTCTTACCAGCTTTATAACCTTGTTCCTTAGCACTTGGTCCTTGCGGTCGATGATCTCCACCGGTTGCTCTACGTATGACAGGTCTGGTTGTATGTCTACTTGTTCGTATTCTACCACGTGTCTGGCATCCGAATTGTACTTCCTTAACATGGACACGTGGAACACGTTGTGAACTTGCTGCAGGTTTGGGGGCAAGGCTAGCTCGTAAGCTACTTCCCCGATACGTCTCAAGATCTCGAATGGTCCAATATATCTGGGGCTTAATTTCCCTTTCTTTCTGAATCTCATCAATCCTTTCCACGGGGATACCTTTAACAGCACAAGATCTCCCACTTCATATTCCTTGTCTCTTCGGGCCAAATCTGCATATTTCTTTTGTTTGTCCTGGGATGCTACCAGCCGTCCTCTGATAAGGTCTATTGCATCCTTAGTCCGTTGGACCACTTCAGGCCCGAGCATCTTTCGCTCTCCAACTTCATCCCAGTACAAGGGGGATCGACATCTTCTTCCATACAAGGCCTCATACGGGGGCATCCCGATGCTTGCATGAAAACTGTTGTTGTAGGAAAACTCAATCAGAGGTAGGTGATCATCCCAATTTCCTTTGAAATCTATGGCACAAACTCTCAACATATCCTCTAATGTTTGGATAGTCCTTTCACTTTGCCCATCAGTCTGGGGATGGTAGGCAGTACTCATGTTTAGTTTGGTTCCCACACATTCTTGAAAGCTTCTCCAAAATCTGGAGTTAAATCTAGGGTCTCGGTCTGACACCATGGCGACGGGGACTCCATGTCGTGCCACAATCTCTTTCATATAAATATCCACTAGTCTATCAACAGTGTACCTTTCATTGATCGGAAGAAAGTGGGCTGACTTCGTCAACCGGTCTACGATTACCCATATAGCATCGTGATTAGCTTGGGTTCGTGGCAATCCTACTACAAAGTTCATGGCTATTTGTTCCCATTTCCACTCTGGAATCTCTAGGGGTCGTAAGAGTCCACCGGGTCTCTGGTGTTCCGCCTTTACTCTTTGGCAGGTCAAGCATTTTCTTTCCCACTCTGTTACCTCCTTTTTCATGTTAGGCCACCAATAATATTCCTTTAGATCCCTATACATCTTTGTACTTCCTGGGTGAATTGAATATCTTGAGCTATGACTCTCATGTAAAATCTCATCCTTCAATTCCTGAACATTAGGAACCCAAATTCGGTAAGTATACCTCATGATTCCCTTATCATCCCTTTCAGTTCTTAATTCCTCTCCTGTCATTAGCTCTTTCCCTTCACTCATCATACGTTCTTGACATAATTTGATCTTTTGTAGCAATTCCGATTGTAGTGCGATTTCAAATAATTTCTCCGTACCATCTCCGGTTATTTTAACCTCAATCTCCATCTTTTCGAACTCTTGGATTAACTTCTCTGAGGAGGTTATCATTTTGAGTCTCTATTTCCTACTAAGGGCATATGCCACCACATTGGCCTTAACTGGGTGGTAAAGAATCTCGCAATCATAATCTTTGATTAACTCTAACCATCTCCTCTGTCTCATATTGAGCTCTTTCTGATGAAAATGTACTTAAGGCTCTTATGGTCGGTGTAGATCTCGCACTTTTCTCCATATAAGTAGTGCATCCAAATCTTTAAGGCAAAAACTATTGCTGCTAATTCCAAATCATGGGTAGGGTATCTACTCTCATATTCCCTCAACTGCCTGGAAGCATACGCAATCACCCTTTCGTGTTGCATAAGCACGCATCCTAACCCTTTGTGTGATGCGTCACTGTAGATCACGAAATTCCCCTTTCTGGTCTGGCAGTGCCAGTACCGGGGCAGTAACTAGCCTCCTTTTCAATTCCTGAAAACTCTTTTCACATTTTTCCGTCCATTCAAACTTCTCAGTCTTTCGGGTAAGTCGGGTCAGTGGGGCTGCTACTCTAGCAAAATCTTGTACAAATCTCCGATAATACCCGGCTAAGCCTACAAAACTTCTCACCTCAGTCGGGGTGGTTGGTCTTTCCCAGTTTGAAACGGCTTCTATCTTAGCAGGGTCTACCAGTACTCTTTCACTGCTGACCACATGACCTAGAAACTATACTTCCCTTAGCCAAAACTCACACTTGGAGAACTTGGCATACAACTTTTCCCTTCTCAATGTCTCTAACACTATCCTTAAGTGTTCTGCGTGTTCTTCCTCTGTCTTAGAGTAGACTAAAATATCATCGATAAAAACTATGACACACTTGTCCAAATACTGCTCGAAGACTCTATTCATTAGGTCCATGAAAGCTGCCGGGGCATTCGTAAGCCCAAACGACATTACTAAAAACTCGTAGTGCCCATACCTAGTGTGAAATGCAGTCTTGGGTATATCCTCAGGTTTTATCTTCAAATGGTGATATCCAGTCCTTAGGTCAATCTTTGAGAAATGAACCGCGTCTTTCAATTGGTCAAACAAATCATCAATCCTTGGCAATGGATATCGGTTCTTAATGGTTAATTTGTTTAGTTCTCGATAGTCTATGCACAATCTCAAGCTACCATCCTTCTTTTTCAAAAACAGCACTGGTGCACTCTATGGTGACACACTAGGTCTTATCATTCCCTTGTCTAACAATTCCTGTAATTGAATGGCTAACTCTTTCATTTCTACTGGAGCTAACCGGTACGGGGCCTTCGAAACTGGCGCCGTCCCTGGAGCTAATTCGATAGCGAATTCTATCTCCCTATCGGGTGGTAATCCCGAAAGGTCTTCTGGAAATACGTCTTCAAATTCATTAACAATAGGAATATTTTGTAACTTAGGAACCTCTCGATTTGTATCTATCACATAGGCTAAGTAAGCCTCACACCCATGCCGCAACAACCTCTTGGTTTGGGCCATGGTTAAAAACTTACGGGTTTGTCGTTGTCCCTTGAACATGACCTCCCGTCCTTTGGATATTTTGAACTTAATTGTCTTTCTTTCACAATTGATCTGAGCGCCATTGCTCGACAGCCAATCCATTCCCAGAATAATATCAAATTCCCCTAATTTAAATGGGATCAAGTCTACACGAAACTGTTGGCCTTCTATCTCTAGACTACAGTCTAGGTGTATCTCATCAACTGGAATTACTTCCCGGTTTGCTATATCTACCTTTAACACTTCTTTTAATGGTTCCGCTCTAAGTTTTAACTGACTCGCGAAATCCCTTGAAATAAAAGACTTGGTAGCTCCCGAATCAAATAAAACATTTGCATTGACGGTGTTGAGTAGAAGGGTACCTTCTATCACATTTGTGTCCCTCACGGCATCCTTTACAGTCATGTTGAAAGTTCTAGCAGTCGGGGACTTGTTAGAGGCAGCTCCACTGATTCTTGAGCCGGCGGGGTTTGCCATAGGGCAATCTCTTTTCAGGTGTCCTAATTTCCCACACTGAAAACACTTCTGATTGTTTTGAGGGCATGTTTTGGAGTAGTGCCCCGTCTTGTTGCACTTGAAGCAGATTACCGACTTTAGGGTACATTCTCCCAGATGTTTTCTCCCACACGTCTTGCAGTCAGGTAGTGGGGTTCGGGGTTGACTAAAATGGGACACTCCTATCTGCCTGCTGCCCTGTCTTAGGCTCCTATTCTCAATTCTCCTGAATTCGGAACTCCTTAAGGGTTGGGACCTGGTTCCTCCAAATGGCTTTACTAGGAAACTCCTGTTCACAGAGCTTCCTCCTTGACTACCAAAATTTCTCTTCTTCTCCTCTCTTCCTTTCTGACTCTGCTCACTACCTGCTTCCACTATGGTTGCCTTTTGCATTAGCGAGGCATAGTCCGTTATTTCCAACACAGCTACTCTATTCTAAATCCATTGCTTTAACCCTTGCTGGAACCTCCTTGACCTCTTCAAGTCGGTATTGACAAATTCTGGCACAAATCTAGACAACTCAGTAAACTTGGCTTCATATTCCGCCACGGTCATGTTATCCTGTTTTAGTTCCAAAAACTTTCGCTCCATTTGTGCTTCCATGAATACAGGAAAATACTTTTCCAGAAATAAGGTAATAAACCTTGTCCAGGTAATAATGGCATCTGTTTCTAGGTTCCTCTTCGATTCCCACCAGTAGTTAGCCTCTCCTTTCAGGAGATAAGTAGCAAAGATGGTCTTTTGGGTTTCCTCGATACCTAGGATTTCAAATGATTTTTCCATTTCCTTTAACCAAGCTCTTGCCTCAACAGGGTCAGCGGATCCCTGAAATTCCGGGGGCCTAAGGGACTTAAAGGCCTTAAAAGCATTTTGCCCCGCAGTATTGGGGCCTGGTGGTGGTGGTGGCGGGTGCTGGTTCAAATTCTGTCGGAGTAGGTACATGAATTGGTCCATCGGGTTTCCACCGGGGACCTCCACATTCTGAGTACTTTCATACTCTTCCTCTTCGTAGTCCTGATCATCAAACTCATTATAATCATCATCCTCTCCGCTTTCTTCATACTCACCTTCCTCATAATTCTGTTCTCCCAACTCGTGGAAGTCTGGGTTTTCTTCCTCATTATGAAAATTTTGCCCTATATCTCTCTGGTTAACACTGCCCTGAGCCGCGGGATTGGCAGGGCGTGCTCGTGTTCCCATACGCCGGGGTGGCATTTTCCTGATATTTTTAAACAAGAACTTTTATTAAAACCATTTGTTCTTTCAAAATAGGTGGATGGATCAGTTGAGTTCATTGGTGAAAATCCTGAAATCATCATTTCACAAAGTATATATATATATATATATATATATATATATATATATGTATATATATATATATATTTCAAAACGAGTGTTGTACAGTTTATATGTCAAGACTAATAACTTGTAAAACAGTTGAAAAGCAGGGTATATCAAATTTAAAACTGAAAACTTTAAAGAAACTGAAATGCACGAATATATACATAAGTGACATAAAGTCACGAGATACTGAAAGTCAAGGTTTCAACAAAAGCGAACACGTCGCTGAAATACATCATCCGTACAATAGTCAAAAGCTAAGTACTACCAGTTAACCAGTCAACATCTACTAACGTCAGTCTAATCAGCCTATCTCTAACCCAGAAAGGATACTACTGTACAACGGAACCATCCCACAAAATTGGCACTACTAACGGTCGTCTGAGGTTAGAGAACTGAACTATCTGTCACCCATCAAAGCTCCTCCTCTGGGCGGGTCAGGCTCCTGACACGCGCCATGGCATCTGTCCAAATCATCTCTATGGCCCGTCGGGGTACCAATCCCTCAGCAACAACAGACAGGCCTCTTATGCGGACCATATCTCGCAACTCAATGCTGGAAATCTCACGTCTCATCTCCTTAGGAGTCATAAACCTCATTCCGTCCTGATAGGAACGCCAGGTCTCTCTCTCTGCAACCAACTGTCTCCTCAGCTCATCAGCTTTAGCCTCTGCCGCTGCCAAGTCAGTGGTCAGCCGACCAATCATCCAATCATGGATCACAGTAGGTACTCCAGTAGGTGAGGGAGGAGGTGTGTCCGGATCAGTCAGGGGCTGGTCCTCCTCATATCCCTCAGGGGCGAAGTCATAGTCATCGTCTGATGGTAACGGGCTCAGTGGGGGCACAGGAGGGGTAAGGGCTCTCACAGTAGGCAGAGGGTACATCCTGATGCCTCCTCGGCTAGCGCTGTCCTCAGAAGTCTCATCGTCCTCCGTGGTAACTACATCAGGCACAACCTGATCCCTCTTAGTGGAATCATCATCCTCAGTCGACTCTCCATCAATAGTGGGAGCATGAGAAGTAGGAAAGTCAAGCACAGTCACGGGGTCCTCTTCCGGATCCTCGTCCGGGTCCTCTATATCCTCCTCGGGATCCTCATCTAGATCCTCCATGGGGTCGTCCTCAGCCGCCAGCAGAGCATCGTCATGCCGGGTCTCAAAGTCATCAGCCTCCTCGGCTGCAAACACCTATACAAACGAAAGCTAGGTTACTTTACTGTGAAACAAAAGTTCCCTTGCGGGTTTTAACGGTCAGTGCTACATCCGATAGCACAACCATGAACTCAATGAGAGTTCTCTTTATTATTATAGATGCATTTATTATTCCTAACGCCCTATCGTTTCTGATATTAATAACTATACGCTCTGATACCAATTCTGTAACACCCCCAAACCCGGGGTCGGAGATCCAGGCTGTCACGTTCCTTATTCCATACAAACACTTGATACTTGAATCATAATAAAATAAATCAACACACATGGTGACCCCACCATCAATATACTCACGCCAGTTATGTCTCAGAAACGAAATTACAAAGCAGTAGTCATATGATCCATAAGTTAAAGTTATTACAACCCAAAAGTAAAATGCTAGAAACCTACTACCAATATGATTTCTACTTGAAACCAGAAAGGCATCACAAATGTTTGTTCTTATTCATTAATATACATAAGTGATACTTATAAATAAACCGGAGCAACAAGAGTTGCACTCCGAACCAACTCAGTACTTCTACCTGCGGTGCTGCAACTGCCATCCTATGGGCGGTCTGCACAGCCCAGACGTGCTTCCGAGCGGTATGGCGAATCCTGGCCATCTACTCTAGCTGTTGTGTTGTGATATATATATAAAAGAAAACAAGAGTGAGCACTAAGCCCAACAATAATATAAAGCAGCATAATCATATATGTAAGCTTATACCATAATGGAAAACTTTTAGAACTTCATTCGTATACAGAATGATATTTTGAAATATTCTTTTCGTCAAATCATACTATACAGGTCAACTACTGTACAAGGAACATCATTGTTCAATCACTGTCACATCATCGGTAACTCAACACCTAGGCTTTCGTTACAATGTGCAGCACAACTCCAATTGGAGGGAAGGGACCTTCTGGAGCACACCACGATACACGATGATCAGTCGTTGTATCGAACTCACACTTTTCTACTAGTAGATGGACGATATCTGAACACGATTATCACCCCAGCCGCATACGGACTTTGTATCTGCTGGACTGTCCCACAGCCTCCTACGCGAGATAGTTGTTGGACTGCCCCGCAACATCTTACACTATATAATTTGATGGACTGTCCCATAGCCTCTTACACATTTCCTCCTAGTCCCGGATGAAAAATCAATGAAACGGGAATCAGAATTTAAACCTGATTCCCCAAGTACAGAATACTTGTCAAAACTTTGCAACAGTTCAGATTTTCTTACTCCAGAATATTTGAAAGGAGTAAGTCACAATGTGGGTTGACATCAGTCAAGTAAACAACAAACGATTACCAAGTATTTTGAAAATCATGACCTGAGAGTTTTTGTAAAATATCTTTAGTTCTGATAATTCAGAAACCCAAAATATACTCACTTTCAAAGAAAGAGGCAAGTGAAATCATATGTTCACTTCCTGGAATGGATTCCTAATTTTTGATAAGTTCAAAACCATAGTCATCAATTTTGATAAATAATTAAAAGTGGTTGGGAACCCCTACTATACTCAAATAAATCTTCTTGAGATCAGAAAATATTTTAAATAACTATTGGAACCTTACGTAATATTTAAATAAGGTTCTATGATTTTTAAATCATATTTGGAATATTTAATAAATATTCAAATAATAAATATTGAATTATTATTCAATAAAATTCCACTTAAGTGAATATCCAAAATAATATTCACTTAATTAAATAAATATTCAAATAATATTTATAATAATATTATTTAAACATCTCACATTAAATATCCAATAATATATATATATTTGAATATTTAATCAACATTTTAAAATATAGCTGTCCCTGGAACCCTCCAGCTTCTGACAGTATAATCAAGACAAAATAATAAATTGGAATCCCGGTCTAATGTTTTAAAATCATCGTACGAGTGCTCTACCCTTAGAGCCTCTAAAAACCTCGGTTTATATCTAGTATTTACTTAGCATATAAACCTTATATCTCACAAAGCTTTTTATCAAAAGCGTAATCAGTTTATAATTCTTTTCACAGCATTAAAGCAGAATATATCACAAGCACAACATTAAATTACAACAGCATCTCTATAAGATGTAGGGTTTGAAAACTTGCCTTGGTGTCTCGGTGAAGTGGTAGTGGGGGCTTGAGAGTGTGCTCGTCGATCTATAATCAGATACACAATACAAAATCAGTCCCCGAGAACCAATTAATGTGCTATTAACTTAAGCACTAAAGTTCTATTAATAAAAATCAAATGTCTCACTCTTGGTCACTTATAACCTCATGACATTCCGTAAACTCCTAAGTCAAAAGTTTGGGTGGAAATCTATTCAGAAAACCCAAGTACTTTACCATTACTAACTCATTGTTTTAACCATCCCCTTAAGGGTATTTCACTCGCGCAACTTTTGTTCCCGCATTTTTATAAAATCGAAAAATCATATTTTTAACACGAAACCTTCTCGGTTCCTTTCCTAACTGTCCATGCTAGTATCCAATTTAATATTACGACCCAATTCTATTTTTAAAGGGTTTGATGACAATCTCAAAGTTCATATAGTGAACTACTTAGTTATCCGAAACCGCTTTCACTAAAATGGGTGTTTCTCCTAAACCGTAAATCGAAACGATACGATTCTTTCGCCAAAACAAACTACGACACAAGACCTACATGATAATGGTCAGAAAGTCTTATGGTTATGTCTAGAAGGTAACCGTGGTCTCTGTCTAAACTTCATAAGGAAAATCCAACATGGTAACGACGCTTTATCATGATTCCCGTGTTTAAAACACTATAATCAATCCACCAATCAATACCCAAGCAATCATAACTCAAATTTCACATCTAAACAAACTTATTTCTGTCTAAACAAGTTCATACCATCATTCACAAGTTCAACCATCAACCAATCCACTAAACATCATTCTTAACAAGCATATCACTTCTACATCACACTATCACTAATCATTATCAATTTAATCACTAATATCAAAGTATAAGTAAAAGTGTGAGAGGGTTTATACCTTCCTTGGTACTTAATATGGACTATAGATGGCTAGTATACTCTTCCTTGCCTTTACAAGCCTTAAACTTCAAGATCAAAACAAGAAAATCAAGAATTACTATTCATTTCACTATTCATCATCAACTTTAGCTCATGATTTGAGCATGATAACATCCATGGATGAAGCTAGGATCAAGGATTTACCTTAGTCTATGGATGAGGATGATTTAGAGCCCAAGATCATTGTTAGATCAGAATTCAATGATCGTCAGGAGCTAGACTCAACTGATCAGGATTGCTGACGTCATCAGGATTACATGGTCGTCAGGATCAAGATACATATCAGGACTGGGATCAGGATTGATCATCAGGACTGGAAGCTGATCAGGATTCCTACTTCGAGTTATATTTGGAGTCTAGTTAAACATGGAAGTTTATTCTGTCGGTTCCTGGTTTGTAGTATGTAGCTATCAATTATAGATAGGTTTCAATCTTTGTAATTGATTAGGACTTATCATTGATAGAGAAGCTGTGTAGTATATAAACACAATTTTGGTTTTGGTTCGATATCGAATCAAGATAGAAGCTCTTAAGAACATAGAATTTCTTGAGAGAGTTTTTGTAAGCTAGCAGCTCTCAAGAACATCAGAATTTCTTGAGAGAGTTTGTAACAGTTTTATATCAGATTTAATAAAGCTGTTATCTTTCTTTCATATTTGTGATATATACATTAAGAAGTCGATTGTCTTATACTATTGTATTCAACCCCCCTTCTACAATAGATTATTACTGGGCAACAATTGGTATCAGAGCAAACTGATTTAATTCTGAATCAGATACGATCTAAAGATGTCGACAACCAAGTATGAAAGCATGAAGATTCCCATCTTGAAGAAATCAGAATATCCAACATGGAGGGTAAAGATGTTGATGTACCTGGAGTCTATGGATCCTGACTATTTGGACAGGATTCGTGATGGACCATATATTCTTACACGAATTGTAGAACGAACAGATACAATACCTGAACATTATGTGGTCAAGGCTAAAAGTGAATGGACTCCAGAAGAAAAAGCTCATGTACTCAGGGAACCAAAGATAAAGAATATCTTACACAGTAGTCTTGATGCTGTCATGTCAAACAGAGTGATTGCATGCAAGTCTTCAAAAGAAATCTGGGATACTTTGGAAACTCAGTGCCAGGGATCTGCATCTGTCAAGAAAAACAGAAGGGCTCTTTTGATTCAAGAATATGAACAATTTGATGCAAGACCCGATGAGAGCCTAACTGATCTATATGATAGATTTCTGACACTATTGAACAGTTTATCTTTAGTTGACAAGGAATATGAAACTGAAGATTCAAACACCATGTTTCTAAGAGCTTTACCTGAAGAATGGGACACTCAGACTCGATCATTAGACATCAGTATTATCTTAACACTGTGTCTCTTGATGAAGTCTATGGGATGCTAAGAACTCATGATCTTGAAGTTCAACAGAAAAAGAACAAGAAAAACAGCAAGGCAAAATCAATTGCTTTGAAAGCAGTGGCCAAATCAAAAGGAAAAGTTATGGAGGTCTCTAGAAGTAAAACAAGAATTGTTGAGTCAGATCCTGATGACTCTTCATCAGATACTGATGGCAATGCTGATGCCAATACTGATGATGATTGTTCTGACTCAGACATGGAAGAGATGGTTGCTATGATTGTCAGAAACTTCAGAAGGATGAAGTTCAGGAAGAATAGAAGACAAGGCAACTTTCAGAAAAAGGATTTCAATTCAAACAAAGATAAGTATATCAAAAAGGACAGCAAGGGTAGCAAATTTGACAAGTCAAAGGTTAGATGCTACAAGTGCAATGGTATGGGTCACTTTGCTTCTGAGTGCAAGAAGACAAAGGCACTTATCACATCAAGCAAGGATTGGATGGACTCTTCCTCAGAATCTGATACTGAGGTGGTCAACTATGCTCTAATGGCCAATGCTGATGTAACTACTGCTCCTGATGATAAGGGTAAAAAGAAAAATGTGTTAGTCATGGATAGTGGATGTTCTGTGTACATGACTGGAAACAAAGCCCTGTTATCAGAATATGAGGAAAAAGCTGGCCCAACTGTGTCTTATGGAGATGGCAACATTGGACAAACCTTGGGATATGGCAATATAATCATTGGAAATGTCATCATTGAAAAAGTAGCTCTAGTGAAGGGACTAAAACACAACCTGTTGAGTATTAGTCAAATCACTGACAGAGGTTATCATGTCAACTTCTATTCCACACATTGTGAAGTAGTCAGTAAAGAAACAGGAAAGACAGCACTGACTGGCTACAGGCATGGTAACATATATAAAGCCAACATTCAATCAAATATTGATGACTCCCCTACCTGTCTGATCAGTAAAGCTTCAGTAGATGAAAGTTGGAATTGGCACAAGAAGCTTTCTCATCTCAACTTCAGCAATATCAATGAGTTGGTTAAGAAAGATTTAGTGAGAGGATTACCAAAAGTGTTATATACTCCTGATGGACTCTGTGATGCATGTCAGAAAGCAAAACAACGAAGGACATCATTCTAGAGTAAATCAGAATCCTCTATTGGAGAACCATATCACATGCTACATCTTGATCTATTTGGTCCAGTCAATATCATGACCATCAGTAAGAAAAGGTACACTCTTGTAATTGTTGATGAATATTCTAGATTCACCTGGGTCTATTTTCTGCACAAAAAAGATGAGACTCCTGAAGTTCTGTTGGATCATGTAAGAATGATTGAGACAACCACAAAGTACAAAGTCAAGATACTGAGAAGTGATAATGGTACTGAATTTAAGAATTCAAAGATGGAAGAGTTCTGCAAATACAAAGGAATCATTCAACAATTCTCTGCTCCTGGTACACCTCAGCAAAATGGAGTAGTTGAAAGGAAAAATAGAACTCTTATTGAAGCTGGCAGAACTATGTTGGAAGAAGCAAAATTACCTACATATTTCTGGGCAGAAGCAGTCAACACAGCATGCTACACTCAAAATCTCACATTAATAAACAGACATGGTGTTACTCCTTATCAGTCACTCAAGGAAAAGAAACCAAGTCTGAAGCATCTGCATGTGTTTGGCTGTAAATGTTTTGTTCTCAGAACTCATCCCTGAACAGCTAGGGAAATTTGAAACAAAGGCTGATGAAGGAATTTTCATAGGCTATCCTGCATCAAGAGCCTTCAGAGTTTTTAATTTGAGGACAAGGACTGTCCTGGAGTCAATTCATGTATCTTTTGATGACAAGAAGATAGCTGGAATCAATGAAGACTCTCATGATAGATTGATTTTTGAAAATGAAGCTACCAAGGAACCAGAAGAAAGAGAATCAGATCCTGTCCATACATTTGATCCTGATGGGTCACCAAATCCTGATGACACACCAGATGTTGATGGTGCAAATACTGATGATGCAATCAATAGTTATACTTCTAGTAGTGCTAATGTTGAGGGGGAGCAACATCATTCTACTACAAGTTCAGAGTCAACACAATCATCAGGACAGAATTCTTCAGATACTGATTCAAGTGATGATCCTGATAACTTATCAGGAGGAAATAGCAATTATTCAGGGGGAGCTTCAAGACAAGCAAGTTCTTCAAATCAAGATAACACCAATCCAGGGAGAGCATCTACTTCAAGAAACTATTTAACACCAGCAAGGAAATGGACTGCAAGTCATACTCCTGATTTGATCATTGGGGATCCTGATGCAGGTGTTCAAACAAGAAGTGCAACTCAGAATGAATGTCTATACAATAACTTTCTATCCAAGGAGGAGCCAAAGAAAGTTGAAGATGCACTTAAAGATGCTGATTGGGTTACTGCAATGCAAGAGGAACTGAATGAATTTGAAAGAAATGAAGTCTGGAAACTGGTACCAAGACCAAACAACAGATCAATTGTTGGTACAAAGTGGATTTTCAAGAACAAGACTGATTCTGATGGAGTGATAATCAGAAACAAAGCAAGACTAGTTGCAAAGGGGTATTCTCAACAAGAGGGAATTGATTATGATGAAACTTTTGCTCCTATTGCAAGATTAGAAGCTATCAGGATTTTCTTGCTTATGCAGCACATAAGAAATTCAAGGTTTTCCAGATGGATGTTAAAAGTGCTTTCTTAAATGGAGAACTGGAGGAAGAAGTCTATGTTGAGCAACCTCCTGGTTTCATTGATCCTAACTATCCAGATCATGTCTACAGATTGGATAAGGCACTTTATGGACTAAAACAAGCTCCAAGAGCATGGTATGAAACTTTAGCTCTATTCTTACTGGAAAGTGGATTCAAAAGAGGTGTTATTGATAAAACTCTATTTTATTTGAATCATGGTAAGGACTTGTTGTTAGTTCAGATTTATGTTGATGATATCATTTTTGGGTCAACAAACAATAAGCTTTGTGAAAAGTTTTCCAAGCTTATGCAGTCAAGATATCAAATGAGCATGATGGGAGAAATGAGTTACTTTCTTGGTCTTCAAGTTAAACAGACTGATGAAGGGATTTTTATCAATCAGTCTAAATATACAAGGAATTTATTGACAAGGTTTAACATGCAAGATAGTTCTCCTGCTACAACTCCCATAGCTACAGCTACCAAACTTGATCCTGATCAAGGTGCTTAGGTAGATGTAACTCACTACAGAGGAATGATTGGCTCTTTATTGTATCTCACTGCAAGTAGACCATATATCATGTTTGCAACCTGTCTGTGTGCAAGATTTCAAGCAAAACCTAGAGAACCCCATCTGATTGCAGTCAAAAGAATTTTCAGATATCTCAAAGGCACATCTTCACTTGGCCTTTGGTATGCAAGGGAATCAGATTTTGGGTTGTGTGGTTATTCAGATGCTGATTTTGCAGGATGCAAAATAGACAGGAAAAGTACTTCAGGAAGCTGTCAGTTTTTGGGTGGAAGACTAGTTTCATGGTTCAGTAAAAAGCAAAAATCCATTTCCACTTCAACTGCAGAAGCTGAGTACATTGCTGCAGGAAGTTGTTGTGCTCAGATAATGTGGATGAGAAATCAGTTGTTAGATTATGGCCTGTCATACTCAAAAATCCCTATTTATTGTGATAATCAAAGTGCTATTGCAATGACAGGAAATCAAGTTCAACATTCTCTTACTAAACACATCAGTATTCGATATCACTTCATAAGAGAACAAGTTCTGGAAGGAACAATTGAACTTCACTTTGTTCCTACTGATCAACAACTAGCTGATATATTCACCAAGCCACTACCTGAAGCTACTTTCAATAAATTGGTGAATGAACTTGGAATGATGAACTTTGAGAATTTCTGAGGAAAGCTACAGAGAGGAAATCCTAATAACTGTCAAATCCTGATGGTTATTCAGAAAGGTATGTTTTCTTTGATCAAATCCTGATAGGATGCAATCCTGACAGGAAGTCAACTGGTCAAATCCTGATGCTCAGATATTGAAGCTGGTATGAAAACCAGAAGTTCTAAGACAATTTGTCAACAACACTCCTGGTAAACTCTGACAAATAAGATCATTACTTAGTCTTTGATTAAGTTATTAAGTCTTGATTTTCAATCCCAATTATATTTTTGTCAGTGATTACTATTCGTTATATTATGTATCAAATGCAGTGTTACTAACAAATTGTGCAGGAAAAGTAAGAATGACAAGAACAATTGAGCAAATTGATAGTTTTCATTAAATCTTGAAGATTCTTTACAAATGAAAATGGAAATTACATATTCTTTTCCTAGTCTACTTTTCTACTCAGGAACACGTGCCCTTCAAATAAGCATGAACGCTCCTGAGCAGCTTCACAGTCCATCAGGATTGGAAGATCTCTTGTTCCATCCTTAAAGGACAAGGAGAGGAGCAGATGCACTTGAAGGTGGCTCGTCCCCATGATCACCGGGACTCTTCCAGGCCTCCAACTTGCAAGACCTGCGAGCATCCAAGATCTTCTTTTTCCTCCTCTCAAGCTCTCGTACGAGCTCTTCATCATCTTCATCCTCATCCTCTTCATCATCCTCATCCTATTCATAGATGAGGTTATCAAGCGGATTCCAGTTCGGATTGGCTTGCAGGAAGTTGTGCCAAACCACATCAAACATTGCGTTTATAAACGCTTCATGTTCCTGAGGATCAGGAACTGGTTGTGGCTCCATCTCAGCAAGAGCCTCATCCATCTCTTGCCAAATCAAGTCAAGCTCTTCTTCAGGTATGTTGTTTTGATGGTTGGCAGCCATTGAAAAACAAAGAATGTGAAAGGTTTCGTAAGTTTTTCTCTGGAGAGGGTTTGTGTTTTAATAGATATATGATGATTATGCTTAACAGTTCTATTTTATAGAGAATGTGTGTTAAGACTGCAGGTCATTTTTGATTATCGAAGCGACTGTTCAGTTTCTCATAATTACTTTGCCTCGGTAATTGGTAAGAGTGGTTACATGGGTATTATGCTATTTGTTTTTGTAATCATTTTAAAATAAAAACAGCACTTATCAGGATTATCAAAATAAATTTTGTTTTCTTAAATAAAATTTTATTTTACTTCATTTTAAATATTTTTTTCTCAATCCTGATAAGGCAAATGGTTTCATAGGAAATGCTTTTATTCCTGATGAGGTTAGGTTTTTCTTTCATAGGAAAATGCCTACTCGTTATGGTTTAATTTCTAATGCTATGGGGCAAGGCCAATCACACCTTGTTCCTAACCCAAGCATTCATCCTAAACAGTCTAAACAGTCAACTGCCACCTCTAATGTCTCTCAAAAGACTTTAGTTGTAAAAGCAAAGAAGTCAGCTAGAACTAATGTGTCAGGAAGGCAATCAGGTTCAAAGGACTTTTCCTCTACACCTATCACTAAAAAGAAGTTACAAGGGGGTGTACAAGGGGTCCTGGTGAAGAAAGCTGCAAAGAGAGGTGAGGTTGTTCTGTTAAAAGAAAGTTAGTGCTCAGGGATGAGACTGACTCAGAGGATGATTTACCTATATCCTCTGTGATGAATGTGAATAAGGAAGTTGCTGATACTGCTACTGCAGCTGTGGTTCCATTGTCTACACCACAGAAGAAAAGGAAGTTATCAAAAAGCAGGTATCATATTCCTTTAGAAAAGAAGCAGGATACTGATGTACATGACACTTCTATTCTGAATGAGCAATCAGTTTCAACTGCTCAAGCAAATCCTGATGTTAGTATTCCTGATGCTGCACCAAGTCAAGTGGTTAATATTTCAGACTGTCCAGCACAGGACTCTCCAACAAAAAGACATGTTGATATTTCATGGGAGAAGTATGGTGCTGCTTCCAATCTTGGGATAAAACATCCAATGGAAAAGCTAAGGAAGGCAGAAGAGTTAGTCTATCAGAGACAGAAGAAACTGAAAGGATCAAGCCCACAAGAACCTGAACCTCAAAGTGGTTCAGCAGCTCTTTCTGATGATCCAGCCACACAAGAACCACTCAATCAAAGTTTGAGTGAAGGCTTAGCTCGTGGAATGGTCCCACAAGAACCATTTTCTCAAAGGGAGAATGAAGACATCTACATTCCAGCTACACAAGAACCATCTTCTCAAAGTGAAGATGCAGGCCAAGCTACAGTTTCTGAGAAATTTCCTGACAGTGCTCAAGGGATTTCTGGTGTAGATGAAGTTCAAAGATTGGTCGAGGATACTGTCAATGAGGGAAGCACACAAGAACCTTTGACTCAAAGTGTTGAAGAAGCTTCTGAACCTCAAGCTCCACAAGAACCATTGGTAGCAAATACTGATGCAAGCATATCAAATCCTGACGGAGTTCATCCTGACGCTAGTGGTGCTCCTGATGTTGAACCTATCCTGATACAGCCACTTCGTTCAAGACCAATGGATCATCCTATCACAGATTCACAGGATAAAATGAAAGGTATAGCTATTCCTGATCCTGATGATACTCATAGTACTGATGATGATGACTCTGATGATATTGATGATGATGAGAATCGAAAAGAGAAGGAACAGCTTGCTACAGCACTCAAAATTAGTCTTGGAACTAATTTTGGTTCATCAAGTACATATATGGCTAGCAAAGCTTCCACTGGGAAAGATCAGAGACAAGATTTTTCTATTCCTTCCTTTAATCCTGCTGAGGCACTTAGACAGAATGAATGGAACAATTCATGGTACAGATCTGCTGAATCTGTAAGTTATTCTTCTGCTTTGGAACATGCCTATGATGTAGTGAAATCTATAGAGAATCAAGACTTGAAGAATCATCTGAAGGCTACAACTTTGTTATCCAAAAGTCTAAAAAGTGAGATTGATTCTATCAAGAACTCAACTGAGTTGGTGAGGAATGATATTTCTCAAAATTTTACAAAGGTGCCTACTGCTTTTCAGCTAAGGGTAGTAGAATCCCAAGTGAAATCTGTTATTTCTGAACAAACCTCTATCAACAGAAGGATTGATTCTCTGGATACCAAGGTAACTGATATTCAAGCCTCTCTTTCCTTAATTTTGAATTTATTGTCAAATCCTGATGTCAAAAAGGGGGAGAAGGTTAGTCGGACAAAATGCACACCTGATCTAGTATTAAGGAATAATGATGATGATACTGGAGATGATGGTAGTGACAAAGTGATACAAGGAGAAACCTCTGATGCTGCTGTTATGAAGTCTACAATTCAAACTTCACAAAGTCAAACAACGCAGTCAACTCATGTTTCTGATTCTGGAGTTAAGACAGTAAGAACGTTGGTGCAATCTCAGATCCTGACGGAAGAACAAATCCTGACACCTGGTCATGGACATATTCTTGCTACAATTCCTGAAGGTGATGAAGATGTGATTATTGATAATCCTGAAGATGCATCAAATTTATTCCAGAAGTTTTCTACAAAAGATGGCAGAATTGTTACTCTATATCACACTGATAAAAGAGTTCAACAATTATATGCAAGAAAAGCACTCTCTACAGCAAGTGAAGAAAATCCTGATCTCTCACATGAAGAATTCTTTAGACAACAGAGAGAAATGATGGAAAGTTTTAATAACCCTGCTCCTGCTAGAGGTAGAGGAAGCAGAGGTAGGAGAGGAGCTAGAAGAAGTAGAAGAGGTTCTTCAACTCAAACAATACCTAGACAGACAAGGTCTCGAGGGTTAAGAATTGAAGAAATTCCTGAACCTATTCAAACTCTAGTAGTTCCTGACAGATCTACTTTTGGTGATGATGGAAATATTGAAGAAGAACCTGAATTGAGAAGAAAATCAAGAAAATCAAATCTCTGCAATACAAATCAAATTGAAGAATCTAATCATGATGTTGTTCCTGATAATATTCAAGATCCTGATGATTCTGAAATTCTGCAAGAGATTGACTTGATAATTTTATCTACTGTTGTTGATTTTCACAACAAGGAAGTAGATGAAGAAGAAGAAGCCAGAAGAAGTGAAATTACCAGATCAACAAATAGAGATTTCAATCTCTATGTACAAAGGCTTAAACTCTCAAACAGAAGAGTGTGGAGGAACCCAAGCAGACAAGAATCTTCACTGGAAAGAAGTTATGCCTTTGAAAAGGAAAAGGATAAGAAGTGGAAACATATAAGTACACTAAGGTGTGATACACTTATCAATTTTCAGTCTGGAGGAATTATTACAAGCGCTTCAAGTGTTGTTGATTTATCTGGGATGGTTAGATCAAAAGCACTCTGGTTAAAGATGTTTTCAAATCTGAAGCAATTGACAAGTAATTCAAGAGGAGGTATTGGACACAGGGATGCTGAATATCTGAATATGTCATATGTTGATCCTTACTCCTTAACTGAAATTGGAGGTACTTTAACTTCTGAAAACCTGAACAATTTACTAGCTGTTGATATAGTTATAGATTGTCATGATGGTTTTGACAAGAAAGAAAAGCTTCTGTACTTCATGAAAGATGGTAGTGTGGAGATTTTATCTATTCAAGATCTGCTGATGAAAACTACACAGGAACTGAAATATGTTCATTATCTTTTGAGATCGAAGAATCAAATATGCAAAGAATGGAGTGACATGATTTTGTCAACAATAAGAAGAAGACTGGATGGAAACAGTAATTTCAATGGTAATTATACTCCCATGTACTTAAATCAAAGAGGTCAAGATGTGGAAATGCAAAGGGGTACTGCTGTTAAAGAAGTAAATTTTGGCATGACTCATCTTTCTCTCAATCCTGATGGGAAGGAAATTGCTTATCTTTTGCTTGAAGAGCATAGTCTTCAGAGAAACTCCATATTGAATCTCAGAGCAGCTATCTACCAGATTAATGAGGAAGATGAAGAACTCAGAAATCTTAAGGAAAGACTGATTCAAATTCTTGAAGAAAAAGAAGAAAATTTGTTATCCAACTTCTTGAAGATGAATTTGTTCTATCAAAGAATTTAAACAGATAAGTTGTTGCTGCAGATTCTGTACATTTTGTATATATGTTTTTGACATCATTGAATCTTAGGAATCTATACTTTATTTCACAAAGTATGAGATTGGGGGAGATTGTTAGATCAGAATTCAATGATCGTCAGGAGCTAGACTCAACTGATCAGGATTGCTGACGTCATCAGGATTACATGGTCGTCAGGATCAAGATACATATCAGGACTGGGATCAGGATTGATCATCAGGACTGGAAGCTGATCAGGATTCCTACTTCGAGTTATATTTGGAGTCTAGTTAAAAATGGAAGTTTATTCTGTCGGTTCCTGGTTTGTAGTTTGTAGCTATCAATTATAGATAGGTTTCAATCTTTGTAATTGATTAGGACTTATCATTGATAGAGAAGCTGTGTAGTATATAAACACAGTTTTGGTTTTGGTTCAATAGCGAATCAAGATAGAAGCTCTTAAGAACATAGAATTTCTTGAGAGAGTTTTTGTAAGCTAGCAGCTCTCAAGAACATCAGAATTTCTTGAGAGAGTTTGTAACAGTTTTATATCAGATTTAATAAAGCTGTTATCTTTCTTTCATATTTGTGATATATACATTAAGAAGTCGATTATCTTATACTATTGTATTCAACCCCCCTTCTACAATAGATTATTACTGGGCAACAATCATGATTTTTGGTGGAGTAAAACTTGAGGAAAAATGTTCTTATCTTTGGAAGAAAAAAAAAGGCCGAATGTTTGCTCTTCTTCTTGTTCTTCTTCTTTGATTTTCTTTTCTTTTCTTTTTTGTCTAATTAACACTTATTACAAGCCATTTAATTGTGTGGTCTTTAATTGGTTTTGTCACCCTAGGACACATGTCAAGCCTTGGCTAATTGTGTGGTGAAAGTGGTGACAAGGTGGTGATTCATCACCTTGTCATCACTTTGTCATCACCTATGTCATCCTCATGTGTCATGCTTATGTCATAATTTGTGTCATCAATCCTCTTATATGATGCACTTGATGATCTCATATGATACTTCTCCTTTGGTTTGGGTTTAATCCATAATTCGTTACGCTTTTGTTTTGTCGCTATGTTTCGCGATAGGTTCAAGTGATTTTAAAAACGTTTCTCTGTACCAATGCTAGGGGATCCTTCCTTGAACTTTTTATAACCTTGGTTTAATATGTGATTATGGATTTATCATTCTACATAATTCTCAAAACGATCAAATCAATACATCCTTGATTGTCCGATGAATAGTGATTTAAAACTCGAATGGGAATCTCATGATTCTGATTGTGTTTGCATTCACTTATTCTCCTTATACATCAATAATATAACTTCGAAACATTCATTCCATGTCTTCCACATAGTGTGGTCTGAAAATATTTTCATCAACAAATTTACTATTCATCAGGGTTTCAAATATTACAAAATTTTGGGATATTACAGTATCCCCCTTCCTATCTCGATATCTCGGTCGATCCTCAATAGGGATAGTCATTTTGATGTGTTTCCCATCAAGAGCTCCTACAGCACCCTAAATATATCTTACATATCAGTAACAATAACGGTAATCATAAAAATTCTAAACACCAATATTTCATAAAATTACCTCAAACCACTTCCATTTGTTGTCATGTGCATAATTAGTGGTACGATCCACTCTTTTGATAAAATGGCCTCCAAGCTTTAAAATAGATTGTACTACATGAAATGACGGCTCACAGTTTCTCCCGAACGCGCAAAGAGTGCTTGCATTGTTCTATTCTTTAAATCATGCGCAAGAACATGAAAAAATTGAGCCACAACTTCTTTCACAGTGACATTCCTAGTAGTAACTAGCCCCCCTTTAGATTGTAAAAGATGACACAATTTATCAAAACAACGCATGTCAAGACTTAGTTGGTCTCGACACTTCGTTTCATTTTTTAGAGTGTTCATCCATGTAGCTCTAATCTGAGAGCGTTCACACTCATTCCATGTCACCTCCTTCACCCTATACATTTGGCCATATGATGCAACCACTACTACTACAATAAAACTTGCAACTACCATAACCAACTTGTAACACCCCTAGATCTGGGGTCGGAGATCCAGGTTGTCACTACCACTTAATATCCCAATTCACAATACTTACCAAAAGCCATTAACCATCACATGCCATGACCCCTCCAAGTTATTACATCACACAGATTATAGTCTCAGAAACAATAATTAACATTGCCATAGAGTCATCAAATCCATCAATTTAAATTATTACAGACCAAGGGTTATCCTCCCAAAAGGTAGTTACCGATAGAGCCTCTATTTTAAACAATATCGGAACCAAAATATTTGCTTGATTTAAAGATCTTACATAAGTCATACTTAAATATAAGACGAACCAACCCAAGCTGGAACCCTATCCGACTACATCCATCTACCTGGTGTGGGGCTCTGACAAACTGCCTATGATAGAGCTGCGCGTTTCCCACTCGCTTGCGAAGAGTGTTCCTTAGCCTGGCCATGCTGCTGATTTGTTGTGTTGTGATATATAAAGAAAGCAAGAGTGAGCAATATAGATCAGCATATAATATAAGTAATTGAAACATAGCTATAACCTTTTTGGAAAACTTGTGGTCACATACTCGACCATACTTTTCAATGCCAAAGTACTATAATGAAGTATTTCGTCAAAACATGTTACCGTTCGAAGATCGAACGAAGAATGCAAGTAATCAAATACTGTCACACTATCGGTAACTCAGCACATTGGCCTTTGTTACAATGTGCAGTTTAATTCCAATTGGTAGAAGGGGACTTTACTGGAACACACTACGATACTCGCTGATCAGTCGTTGTATCGTAAACACAACTTCTCTAGTAGTAGAAGGACGATTTCCTATTCGGTTATCACCCTGGCCGCATACGGGCCTATTATGCTACCTGGCACCTGTTTCATTGCCGAGCATATGGTCATTACCTGGCACCTGTTTCATTGCCAGGCAAGCCTTCATACTACCTGGCACCTGTTTCATTGCCGAGTATGACCTCATACTACCTGGCACCTGTTTCATTGCCGAGTATGAGTTACTTCCAGTCCCATGATGAATCCTATCCTTATATATGGAACCGAATTTAATCGTCATTCCCCGAGCATCATGTCAGCTCGTTGATAGGTTTAGCTTATTACCATACCTACTTCCGGAAGTGTTGAGGAAGTAGTAATAATATGTGGGTTGACTCTTGTCAACTAATGAAGGATATATTATGATTTGAAATCACGACCTGGGAGTTAAGCGGAATTTTTCTAAAATGAATGAGGTTGAAATTCTTTAATTTGGACAGGGTAGAAATGCCAAGATAAGAGTATTATCGAGGAATAGGCAGAGTAAAACCATTTGCTCGGCTCCTTGAGCTGGATTCCCAATTTTTGATGAGTTGGGAATCATTTATTCGTATTTAAATAATTTAAGAAACTCGGAAATAATATTTGGGAACCCCTTCCATATTCAAATAATTTTTTCTGAAGATCAGAAAATATTTCAAATAATTAAAGAAGTCTTTAAATAATTTTAAAATCATTTTAAAAATATTTAATAAATATTTAAATAATATTTATTAAACAAATAACCAATTTGAAATATTTAATAAATATTAAAATAATATTTATTAAATAGTAAACAATTAAATAAATCCTTTTTAAATGAATATTCAAATTAATATTCATTTAATTAAATAAATATTCAAATAATATTTATTAAATCAATTAAATCGTTTTACATTTAAAATATCCAATTTATATTTATTGGAATATTTTAAATCAATATTTGAAAATAATCTGTCTCCGGCAATCTCCGGGTTTTTGTGACAGCGTTTATGAAACTATTTCCGACTCCCAGTCTAAGTTTAATATCAAAATACGTTCTTCCTCGTAGAGTACCATATACTCCGATATATATCTATATCTGTATATCGCATATAAAACAATCATACGACATTTGAAAACTCGTACGATAATCAAAATAATCATTTATTTAAAGCAGTTATATCACAACAACAACAGTTTACAAAAATAACCGAATACTTAAGCATCGGGTCACTACTAGAAAAAGTAGATACAACATCGGTGTTTTAACATCGGTTACAAAAGCCACCGATGTTAAATGGTATTTCAACATCGGTATTTTCTAAAGCGATGTTAAAGCGCGTTTTAGACATCGGTTCAAATAATAGCCGGTGTGGATTCTAATTTTCAAAAAATTAAAACATTCCCGTATACCACACTTTCCCCCTTAATAAAATATGTTCCCTCTTATTTCCCAAAATATTCCCCCGCCCCCCTTGGCCAAATTTCTATTCCCCCCAATTTTCCCCCTTTTCCCACACGGTCAACACTCACCCTCTCTCACTTCTCACTCACTCCTCACTCTCTCTCGCAGCCGTCTCTCTCTCCATCACTCACCATCTCTGTAACCACAAATTGATACCCTAATCCACAAATTGAAACCCTAATCCATAAATTGAAACCCTAATTGAAGAACCGAACCAAGGTAAAAAGGAATCGACCTAATTGGGTTAATTTCTTTTTCAATTTTTGATTTTTGATTTTTAATTGGGTTAATTTCTTTTTCTACAGATCATCTGGAGCTTAGAGTTGGCTTTGACTTTCGATGTAAGCATCCTTGATTTTGCATGTATACTTACAGCTCTGTTAAGTGATGTTTTTTGTTTTTTGATTTTGATTTCGTTTTTTTTTGTTAAATGTATACTTTTATGTTTTGTATGCTTGTTTACTTTAACTGGATCTTTTCTTTGTGTGATTCTTTTTTAATTTATGGCTGTTTTTTTTGTGTTTGTTTGTTTTTGATTGTTAAACGTGGGTACTTTATTTGGTTACCTTACTAATTAAAGGATGAGAATGGAGTTGCGGTTGGAATTGATGTTTATGATACTGCGTTTTCGTGGATTAATCATAGCTGCTGTCCTAATGCTTGTTATCGGTTTTCGGGATTTAATGATGAATTTGGAACTGGAATGCTCATTGCTGCTGCTTCTGTGGATTGAGGAGGCTCTGGTGGCAGCGTATATAAAAGTGATGGTGGTTGGTAATTTTTTTTTAATTATAGAATTTGAATATTTGTGAATCAGTGAAATTTTTGTTGTTAGTGAAGAGTAATGACTGTTTTTCCATGTGTTATATGCAATGTAGGATGGGAAAGATATGGTCCGAGAGTAGGTATTAGGAATATCAAGCCAATTAGAAAAGGTGAGGCGATAACCATTGCTTACACTGATTTGTTACAGACCAAGGTACATTTCAATATTCTCGGTTTTCTATAATGTATTCCTAATTCTGCTTTAAACTTGGATGCTCAAAATTTGTGTAATTTTTTAAGGATTGGTATAATTGTAGTACTAGTGTTGTAGTACTAGTAACACTGATTTTCTTTTAAACTACTTCATGTCAGTAACTGAGTCCTTAGTCTTATCATGTATTTGTATGCTTGCTAACATGTGTAAACCATTTTGAACTGGGTTGTGAATGCTTAGTTCTGTTTCAATCCACAACAGGAGGTGTAACTCTGTTGAACTTCACAGGGGAATATTTTATTGAGTTAACTGAAGTTTATCGTTGTGTGCTGTTGACAAATTTATTCTCTTTTGGACATTTCTCAAGCTACATTCTTAACTGAAATTTGCCCATGAACTTGCGTGTTCCTGCACATCATAATCTTATAATTTACTTGATTTACAAAGGGCCTGTCGTGTTTATTTGCATATGTTTGTGCACTATTATATGTAATCAATATAATACCCCATCTCAATATAGATGTCTCGTTGTCTTTGTATTTCACTACCACAAAGCCATCCAAGTGATTAAGAAAATAGAATGTAAAGATAAGCAAGTTACCTAGTGTCAGTCAAACTATAAACATGGTTTTTATCTGTTATCAGGCACAAACTGTGCAAGCCATGGTTTCTGTATAGTAATAGAATGAGCGTTAAAATTTAACATAAATTAAATAATAAAAATGGATCAACTATAAAAGCCATGGGCATACAGTCTCTTTTGATATCTCGACAGGCGTTGGATCTAACTTCTTAGGTCTTGCACTATGGGTTGTGTATACATGCAAAGCAACTGATGAGTAGTTATTATATATAAATTCTTGTTGGACAAATTACTGAAATAGGTAAATTAAAATCTATCAATAATTAAGCGCGATGAAATAACAAGTGGTTAAGGGTCTCTTGTGATCCTGAACAAGAATTCTGGTCTCTGGTCCTTGAAATAATACATATTTCAAAATATATTCAGAAGAACATAAACTTGACATAAGCGGATTTCGGGATTGGTCCCCTGGGCTAGGTACACATGCCTCCGAAAAGGCAAAACCACATATCTACCGATCTATCAACATTAACGTTTTTATTTTATTTTTCTATGTTACAGGCAGGACGCAACATCGTCTCTTCATTTAAAGCTGATCGATCAAATAGGGAGATTGCAGAATGGTTCAGCTATAAAAGTATCAGGTGTACACTCTCTTTTGATATGGCACCAATCTTGGAAGATGACTTCTTAGGTGGCGCCCTCTGGTTTTTTTATAATGAACACTGATCCCTATTCTTACATTAACACTGCTATTATGAATAAAACACATCCTAATTTTAATCTCTTTCTTCAAAGCAAATTTTCTGATGGTTTTTATGCTTGTCCGTCCAATTCTCATCCTGCAATGATATAGAAATGCCTTCACACTCTCCGCCTAATTTTCTTTAATACTACTTTTGTTTTAGCTTGGTTGTAGTGTGTAGGTCCTGCCATATATTGGTTTTGTGATGTAACTATCCTGCCATATCTTGGTTTTGTGCTGCCAGCTGAATCTTCTTTTTCGGTTCAAGCTTCATATCCAGCTTGAAGATGGACTCCAATGATCTAGGAGGTTGTCAAGTTATCTAGGACAACATGTAAATCATTTGGTTATGTCCGGTTATCCTTGAAGTAACTGATTTGGCTTTTGTTTGACAATGTAATTGAACTAGTTCCGTGATTGTTAGACAGTTGGGTAGATCTCGATCAGGTACCATGTGTTTAGATTATCAGATGTTTTTTATTTGGCATGTTTGCTAGTTGGTTATGCATGATGGTAACCTTGAATTATAGCTATAAGCTTTTTTGTGAATTTGTCTTGAATTGAATTTGGTCATGATATATAGTAGTTAGCTTTGTGGTACAAGTTTGTTGAGCTTTTTGGTATATGTAGAATAGATCTTTGGTAAGCAGGGACAATGCAATTAACATCACACACAACTGAAAAATGATGTAAACACACAATAATAATATCACATATTTACTAAAAATCGATGTGGAAACCTGATTTTTTTACCGCAACAAAGACATCAATATAATACATAAATTTGATGTTAAATGCAAGATTGTACATCAACTTCAATTTGAAAACCGATGTTAAAAATACAATTCAACAACGGTTTTAACATCACACCTCTCACAGAACCGATGTTAATTCCGATCGTAGACATCGTTTTTCTAAGCAAATCGATGTCAATATTTCTTTTCCACTTGGGTGTTATATGTTCAAGTGCCTCTAATCTTGATAACATATCAATATTCAAGTGGTAATAGTATACATTTGTGTTAAATTTGTTCTAATGACATCAGAATTTAAAATAAAAACGATGTGTAAATACTCAATAGACATCAGTGAAAAACCGATGTCTAACGCTATAAACATTTAACATCACACGCGTAGACATCGGTCGAGTATTTAGAAAGACATCGGTTTTTAGCCGATGTCTATTGATATATTTCTAGTAGTGGGTTTGGAAACTTGCCTGGTAGTCTCGGGGTGGTCGGGTCTCGGGAATTGGGATGACGATCTATGAATAATCATTAAACATCCGATTAGTCCCTTAAACGATTCAATTATACTATGACACCATATAATAACGAGACTTCTTAGCGACACCTTAATTAACCCGTACTAGCCTCTTATAAGTCCATGTTATCCACTCATCACTTATAGTTCGTAATGATTTTCAAAATCGAATCCTTTTAAAATCGTAACTTAAGTTCGTGTCGAACTATCCACGTAAGATGTTTTCCACTTGCGCACTTTATGTTCAAACATTTTTGTAAAATCGAAAAATTCGAATTTTCACTTAATTATTTTTGGGTCATTTTCCTTTCTGTCTCAAATTTCTTTCATCAAAGTTTCAGAATTGTATCAATATTTTAAGGGGTCCGAATTCAATTTACAATCCATTGTTTTGTAGCAGCTTTTTGTTCTTGAATCACTTACACTAAATTGACCATAACTTTTAAACCACAAATCACCTCAACATGAACTTTATATGTATGAAAACTAAAATACAAGATCTTGACAAGTATGGTCAGTGGTTTTTAAGAATACAAATATCTTTGGTCCGAATGTTGGGTACAAAACAGCACTACTCTCAAGAGTCACAAACTTACTCATACAAGACTTAACTTTCATCTCTAGCCAAGATATTCCATCAATAATCTTCTAAATCATCAAGACAATCATCTTTAAAATATCTTAGTCTCTAAACTTCATAAACATGTCATGAACTTCATACCAAAACCATTTATCATCAAGATTTCATCATCTAAACATCAAAATACCAAGAACTACACTTATACTAACAAATCTTGAAACTAAGCTCAATACTTAACATAAATAAAAGGTGTAGAGAGTTTTATACCTTTATTGAAGTAGAACTAACACTAACTATGGCTTGAGAGTCTTAATAGTGCTTGATATATCCTTAAAAGCTTAGATCCACCATGAAAACAACCAAAAGAACAAGTTAGTTTCTTGAGTTCTTGAAATTCTTGACACTTAAGTAATTATTTGCCAAGAATCCACTTGGTGGGTTGGCTTGAAATCTTAAAAATACCTTAGATTTGATGAGAGGAAGCTTAGGATTTAATTTGAGGATTTATGGGAGTGTGGAAGTTGAAGAATTATCCCTTTCACTTTGGCCGAGAGCTTCTTCAAGGGGGGGGGGGGTACTTCTACTTTTTGTGTTTTGTGTTTGTGTGTATTATTTGCTTGTATAAGACTAATAATACATAAAGCTTATTAGGACATACCTCTAGTTATTAGACTAGTGCAAATCTTGCATTCTTTTTCCTTAAAACATGGAAGTATGCTTCCTATTACTATTCATGGTTAGTTAGCTTTTGGTACTTCTAGTTAGTTTTCCTAATTATCTAGTTTGCATGGTATCTTGCATGCATGAATACTTAGCTTATTAATTACCCAATCCTTGTCACTTAATCCTTTATACAAGTTCGATGATTTTCCTGTAAAAGCGTTTCGTCGCGTAGAGATTTCTATCTTCATTTTTAAGCACTTGATTTTGATAATCTCTTTAAATTCCATAATTTCCTTGCCATGGGATTTAATTTAACCTAGGGCTTCCTTTATCCCCAATGTCCCACGTTTTTATAAATGTTCAGTGGAAGTGAAAATCATCGCATTCTGACGACTTTTGCATTCTCTTAATTCCTTTGTACAATAATACTATGTTCTCAAAAATATAAATATTCCATCATTTATATAATGTGATCTCAAATTTTTTCCATAATTCCCAAAATCACTATTCATGATAATTTTAAAATGTTACAAAAATCAGGGTTCTTACAGCCTCCCCTCCTTAAAAGGATTCCGTCCCGGAATCAATTTGAAAACAGGTGAGGGTACTTTTCCTGCATAGCGCTTTCCAGCTCCCACGTTGATTCTTCGACGCTATGGTGCTTCCACAAAACTCTCACCAGACTGATGACTTTGTTCCTGAGTACTTGTTCCTTTCGGTCCATGATCTCTACAGGCTGTTCGATGTAGGATAGGTCTGGTTGGAGGTCTACTTGCTCATACTCCACTATATGTCTAGCGTCTGCGTTGTACTTTCTCAACATTGATACGTGAAATAAGTTATGTACTTGTTATAGGTTTGGGGGCAAGGCTAGCTCGTAGGCGACCGGTCCTATATGCCTTAGAATCTCGAACGGTCCAATGAATCTCGGACTCAACTTTCCTTTATTTCCGAACCTCATCAATCCCTTTCATGGTGATACCTTTAGAAACACGAGATCTCCTACCTCGTATTCTCTGTCCTTTCATGCTAAGTCTGCATACTTGCGTTGTCGGTCTTGGGCTGCCGCCAGGCGTCCTCTCACTAGGTCTACTATGTCTCTTGTCCGTTGAACCAAATCGGGACCTAGTATCTTCCTTTCACCGACCTCGTCCCAAAACAAGGGAGAGCGGCATCTCCGTCCATGTAGGGCTTCGTATGGTGGCATTCCTATGCTCGCATGGTAACTATTGTTGTAGGCAAACTCTATCAATGGTAAATGTTCATCCCAAGTTCCTTTAAAGTCTATGACACAGACTCTCAGCATATCCTCTAGTGTTTGGATGGTCCTCTCACTCTGATCGTTAGTTTGGGGATGGTAAGCGGTACTCATGTTAAGCTTGGTACCTACACACTCTTGAAAGCTTCTCCAAAATCTGGAGTTGAATCTAGGGTCTCTGTCAGACACTATAGCTACAGGTACTCTATGTCGTACCACAATCTCCTTAATGTATATTTCTACTAGTCTGTCGACTGTGTATGTCTCCTTAATCGGGAGGAAGTGGGCTGACTTAGTCAGTCGGTCTATGATCACCCATATCGCATCGTGGTTTTTTTTAGTCCTTGGCAAGCCTACTATGAAGTCCATGGCTATGTGTTCCCATTTCCATTCAGGGATCTCTAGGGGCTACAAAAGTCCACTAGGTCGCTGGTGTTCTGCTTTTACTCTTTGACAGGTCAGGCACTTACTTACCCACTCTGCTACGTCTCTCTTCATGTTCGGCCACCGGTAGTATTCCTTCAAATCCCTATACATTTTGGTGCTACCAGGGTGAACCGTGTACCTAGTGTTATGTGCTTCATGTAGGATCTCATCCTTCGGTTCTTGGACGTTCGGAACCCTAACCCTATAGGTGTATCTCATTATCCTGTTTCCATCCCTCTCACACTTCGTTTCCTCCCCTATCATAGCTTCTTTCCCCTCACTTATCGCTTTCTCTTGACACAACTTGATCTTTTCTATCAGCTCGGGTTGCAGTATAATCTCAAACAATCCTTCTGTACCTTTACCTGGAACTTTGACTTCAATCTCTAGCTTTTCAAATTCTCGGGTTAATTCCTCAGATGAAGTGATCATCTTAATCCTCTCTTTCCTATTAAGGGCGTCGGCCACCACATTGGCCTTACCCAGGTGGAATAGAATTTCACAAGCATAGTCCTTAATCAACTCTAGCCATCTTATCTGTCTCATATTCAGTTCCTTCTGGGGGAAGATGTACTTAAGACTCTTGTGGTCCGTGAAAATCTCGCATTTCTCCCCGTACAGATAATGTCTCCACATCTTTAAAGCAAAAACTATTGCGGCTAATTCTAGGTCGTGGGTGGGATATCTAATCTCGTACTCTTTCAATTATCTAGACGCGTACACGATCACTTTCCCGTGCTGCATCAGCACACAACCTAAACCCTTATGAGATGCGTCGCTATAGATCACAAAGTCTTCCTTCCCATCGGGTAGTGCCAGCACCGGGGCCGTCACCAGCCTCTTTTTCAGTTCCTGAAAACTCTCTTCACACTTATCCGTCCAAACAAACTTCTCCGTCTTGCGAGTGAGTCGGGTCAAGGGTCCTTCTATTTTTGCAAAGTCTTTAACGAACCTCCGGTAATAACCGGCTAAACCTATGAAACTCCTCACCTCCATGGGTGTAGTTGGTCTTTCCCAATTTGACACGGCCTCTATCTTAGCGGGGTCAACTAATATGCCTTCCTTGCTAATCACATGGCCTAAGAACTGAACTTCCTTAAGCCAAAATTCACAGTTTGAGAACTTGGCATACAATCTCTCTTTTTTAAAAATCTCTAGAACTACCCTAAGGTGTTCTGCATGTTCCTCTTCCGTTCTTGAGTAGATCAAAATGTCATCAATGAAGACTATGACGCATATGTCTAGGTACTGTTTGAACACCCGGTTCATTAAATCCATGAAAGCTGCAGGTGCATTGGTCAGTCCAAATGACATCACTAGAAACTCGTAGTGTCCATACCTAGTGCGAAATGTAGTCTTTGGTATATCCTCAGGCTTGATTTTTAGCTGATGGTATCCGGTTCTAAGGTCAATCTTGGAAAAACACACGGCATCCTTTAGCTGGTCAAACAGATCATCGATCCTAGGCAGGGGATACCTGTTCTTAATGGTCAGCTTATTCAATTCCATATAGTCGATGCACAATCTCATGCTACCGTCTTTTTTCTTTACGAACAACACTGGTGCACCCCATGGTGACACGCTCGGCCTTATCATTCCTTTATCTAACAGTTCTTGCAATTGGGCAGCTAACTCTTTCATTTCCACAGGGGCTAAGCGATACGGGGCCATTGATACGGGCGTCGTTCCTGGTGCTAAGTCAATCGCGAATTCTATCTCCCTATCCAGTGGTAGTCCCGGAAGGTCCTTCGGAAATACATCCTCAAATTCATTAACTACGGAAATATCTTGTATCTCGGGGCCCTCTCACTTTGTGTCCACCACATGAGCTAGATAAGCCTCGCATCCTTGTCTCAGTAGCCTTTTGGTTTGGGTCATGGTCAGAAATTTCCTAGTTTGTCGTTACCCTTTGAACACAACTTCCTTTCCTCCAAGTGTTTTCAACCGAATCTTCTTCCCTTCACAAACGATTTGAGCGCCATGGCTTGCTAGCCAGTCCATTCCTAATATGACATCAAATTCTCCTAGTCTAAAAGGAATTAAGTCCACTTGAAAATTATTTCCTGCCAACTCTAGGTTACAGTTTGGGTATACTTGACTTACCGGAATTATCTCTTGGTTGGCTATTTCTACTTGTAAGGACTCCTTTAGTGGTTCTGCTCTAATATTTAACTTGCATGCAGAATCTCTAGATATGAAAGACTTGGTAGCTCCAGAATCAAACAAAATATTGGCACGGATTGAATTTAACAGAAGCGTACATGCTATCACATCCGTGTTCCTCATGGCATCTTGCAGACTATGTTAAAAGTCCTAGCAGTCGGTGGCTTGTTGGAGGCGGCTCCACTGATCCTCAAACCAGCGGGGTTTGCCATAGGGCAGTCTCTCCTCACGTGTCCTGGTTTTCCACATTGGAAACACTTCTGATTGTTTTGGGGGCAGGTAGTGGAGTAGTGTCCCGTTTTGTTGCACTTTAAGCAGAGCACCGCCTTCAGGTTACATTCTCCCGGGTGCCTTCTTCCACAAGTCTTGCAGTCAGGTAGCGGGGGTCGGGGCTGACTAAAGTAAGACACTCCGGTCTGTCCGCCGCCCTGGCCTACAGTCGCGCTCTCAGTTCTCCTGAATCCCGTACTCTTAGCCGGTTGGGATATAGTTCTCCTAACAAACTTGCTCGGAAGGCTCCCGCTAGCGGAGCTTCTCTCTCGGCTATCAAACTTTCTCTTTTTCACCTCCTTATTTTTCCGGAACTGCTCGCTACCGGCCTCCACTATGGACGCTTTCTGCACTAGGGTGGCGTAGTCGGTAAGTTCGAATACCGCGACGCGGTTCTGGATCCATTGCTTCAACCCTAGTTGGAATCTTCGAGCTCGCTTGGCCTCAGTGTTGACGAACTCAGGAACGAACCTTGACAGCTCTGTAAACTTGGCCTCCTATTCGGCTACGGTCATGTTTTCCTACTTCATCTCTAGAAACTTTAACTCCATCTGGGTTTCCATAAACCAAGGGAAGTACTTATCCAAAAACAATTCTGTGAATCTCTCCTAGGCAACGACTCCGTTTGGTTCCATGTTCTTCTTGGCCTCCCACCAGTAGTTGGCCTCTCCTTTCAGTAGGTAAGTGGCGAAAATGGTCTTCTGGGCTTCCTCAGTGCCCATGATCTCAAAGGATTTCTCCATTTCCTTCAACCAGGCCCTTGCCTCGACCGGGTCTGCAGTCCCTTGGAATTATGGGGGCTTAAGGGACTTGAAGGCCTTGAAAGTATTGGCGACGGTGGTGTTAGGTCCTTGGGGCTATCGCGGCTGAGTGTGTTGCTGCAGGTTTTGCCTACCTAGGTCCATGAATTGTTCCATGGGGTTCCCCTCCGGGACTTCCCCTTCTGGGCTATCCTCAGCTTCACCTTCCTCATAATTCTCATCATCAAACTCATTGTAATCGGGTCCCTCATCTTCTACGTGTTGATGGTTCGGTTCTTGTTCCACGTGATTGTTGTTTCCCTGGTTGACAGATGCAGCCGAACGACCTCTGGTACCTATTCTTCTTCTTGGTGGCATCTTTCTGAGAATATACAATTATTTTGGGTCAGAAATTCATTTATTCCTCATTTTATTTCTTTATCCATTCATTCATTGAGGTCACTTGAGCCACAGCCTCAGATATCTCGTATTGCATAATTTAAATCATTCACCACAAGTATATATGCATAATAATTTAAGACCGGATTGAAAATATGAAATGGAAATATAATATTACATCAGGTCACCAATGTCACAGGCTTCTAAGAGCAATAGTCTTGAAAATGAAATACAAGGTCACAATACATAGCGACTAATCTAACAAAAGTCGGGGTACACGTCTTTCCAGTCAGGGGAACTACTCGCTACCTACCAGGCTAATGCCCAGAGTAAAACAACTACCATCAGCTGACTGGAAGACCTACTATCCGTCACATCAGCGGTCTCGGACTCGGGTCACATCACGGACTCGCCTCATCGCATCCGCGATGATCCTGGTGACATCCCTCCGGCTCACCGGGCCATGATCAGGTGGCAAACGACGGACCCAGTTAAGGGCCCTCTCCTCAATGCGGCGCATGGCGCTCCTCATCCTCCGGGTATTGGTGTCTACCCTCCCGCCCTGGGACACAAATCTAGCCTCTCGCTCAGCTGCGAGCTGTAGCCTCAGCTCGGCTACCCTCGCCTCGGCCACAGTCAGGTCCGCGGTATACCGATCAATCAACCAATGGTGAAGTGCTAGGGGCACCACTGCTGGTGGAGGTGGCGGGGGTGGATCGTCGGCAGGGTCTGCCTCCATGACGTCAGGGGCGGGCTCCTCGCTAACCTCGTCATCAGTGGGGAAGGGACTCACGGGGGATGGAGGTGGGGTAAGAGTCCTCCCGGCCTGAGGGGAATACATCTCATTGTCCCTCTCGTCGTCCTCATCCTCGTCCAGATCCTCCTCAGGGTCAATCTCTGGGTCATCATCGGAAACATCTATTGGGTCCTCTATAGGGTCCTCCTCAGGGTCATCGTCCGAAACCTCTACGGGGGCCTCCGGAACTGGGTCATCCATCGTGGCAAAGAGTGCCACATCATAGTCTCTCTCGAAAGCCTCTGGGTCCGCTATCACAAGTGCCTACTAGTCAAGCAACAAACGTGTTACTAACCTCAAAATTAAATTTGCCTTAAGGTCTTATCTGCCGGTACTACACCTAGTAGTCCGACTACGAACTCGATAAGAGTTCTTTGTTATTCATTATACCAGTTTTATTAATCTTATCTCCCCATTGTTTCTGAGATTTATAATCCAGCGCTTTGATACCATTTCTGTAATACCCCTAGATCCGGGGTCGAAAATCCAGGTTGTCACTACCACTTAATATCCCAATTCACAATACTTACCAAAAGCCATTAACCATCACATGCCATGACCCCTCCAAGTTATTACATCACACATATTATATTCTCAGAAACAATAATTAACATTGCCATAGAATCATCAAATCCATCAATTTAAATTATTATAGACCCAGGGTTATCCTCCCAAAAGGTAGTTACCGATAGAGCCTCTATTTGAAACAATATCGGAACCCACATATTTGCTTGATTTAAAGATCTTAAATAAGTCATACTTAAATATAAGGCGAACCAACCCAAGTTGGAACCCGATCCGACTACATCCATCTACCTGGTGTGGGGCTCTGACAAACTGCCTACGGTAGAGCTGCACGTTTCCCACGCGCTTGCGAACAGTGGTCCTTAACTTGGCCATGCCGTTGATCTGTTGTGTTGTGATATATAAAGAAAGCAAGAGTGAGCAATATAGCTCATCATATAATATAAGTAATTGAAATATAGCTTTAACCTTTTTGGAAAACTTGTGGTCACATACTCGACCATACTTTTCAATGCCAAAGTACTATAACGAAGTATTTCGTCAAAACATGTTACCGTTCGAAGATCGAACGAAGAATGCAAGTAATCAAATAGTGTCACACTATTGGTAACTCAACACCTTGGCCTTTGTTACAATGTGTAGTTCAATTCCAATTGGAAGAAGGGGACTTTACTAGAACACACTACGATACCCGATGATCAGTCGATGTACTATAAACACAACTTCTCTACTAGAAGAAGGACGATTTCCTATTCGGTTATCACCCTGGCCGCATACGGGCCTATTATGCTACCTGTCACCTGTTTCATTGCCAGGCAAGCCTTCATACTACCTGGCACCTGTTTCATTGCCGAGTATGACCTCATACTACCTGGCACCTGTTTCATTGTCGAGTATGAGTTACTTCCAGTCCCATGATGAATCTTATCCTTATATATGGAACCTAATTTAATCGTCGTTCCCCGAGCGTCATGTCAGCTCGTTGATAGGTTTAGCTTATTACCATACCTACTTCCGGAAGTGTTGAGGAAGTAGTAATAATATGAGGGTTGACTCTTGTCAACTAATGAAGGATATATTATGATTTGAAATCACGACCTGGGAGTTAAGCGTAGGGCTGAGCAGAACCGAACCAGAACCGAAAAACCGAACCGAAACGTGTAATTTCGGTTCGGTTCGATTCCCATTTTCTGAAATTTCGGTTTTTTCGGTTCGGACCGAATAGACCGAAATAAATTTCGGTTCGGTTCGGTTCTGTTTAAAAAAATTCGGTTAGAACCGAATAGACCGAATATTTTATTATATATTTTATATATATTAATTTTATATGTATAGTCTAATGCATGTATTATCAGTAGTTCAATCAGTTTACACAAGTCACGAGTAAACGAGTCATGAGTAACACTAAACCCTAGCCTCTGCTAAAATTGTAAATCTGTAATCAAGAATCAAATATTCCAATTAAAGAATTAAGAATCAAAGATTAAAGAACCTGATTCTATCGTGCTATATTCGATTCGAAAATCAGAGATTCTAATTTAAAAATCTATTGCTGCTGCTGCTATTTCTAATCAAGAATCAGAGATCAGTGAGGATTTAAATTACAAGTTTACAACAAAAAACATAAGGTTTTTTTTTTTATGAATTTCGGTTCTCAAAACCGAACCGAATTAACCGAATTATTTCGGTTCGGTTCCGGTTCGGTCCAGCACATAATTTCGGTTCGGTTCGGTTCCAGAAAAATATATTATTCGGTTCTCGGTTCTTTCGGTTCGGTCCGGTTCTGGACCGAACCGACCGAATGCTCAGCCCTAGTTAAGCGGAATTTTTCTAAAATAAATGAGGTTGAAATTCTTTAATTTGGACAGGGTAGAAATCCCAGGATAAGAGTATTTTCGAGGAATCGGCAGAGTAAAACCATTTGCTCGGCTCCTTGAGCTGGATTCCCAATTTTTGATGAGTTAAGAATCATTTATTCGTATTTAAATAATTTAATAAACTCGAAAATAATATTTTGGAACCCCTACCATATTCAAATAATTTTTCTGAAGATCAGAAAATATTTCAAATAATTAAATAAGTCTTTAAATAAGTCTTTAAATCATTTTAAAAATATTTTAAAAATATTTAAATGATATTTATTAAACAAATAAACAATTTGAAATATTTAATAAATATTTAAATAATATTTATTAAATAGTAAACAATTAAATAAATCATTTTTAAATGAATATTCAAATGAATATTCATTTTATTAAATAAATATTCAAATAATATTTATTAAATCAATTAAATCGTTTTACATTTAAAATATCCAATTTATATTTATTGGAATATTTTAAATCAATATTTGAAAATAATCTGTCTCCGGCAATCTTCGGGTTTTTGTGACAGCGTTTATGAAACTATTGCCGACTCCCAGTCTAAGTTGAATATCAAAATACGCTCTACCTCGTAGAGTACCATATACTCCGATATATATCTATATCTGTATATCACATATAAAACAATCATACGACATTTGAAAACTCGTACGATAATCAAAACAATAATTTATTTAAAGCAGTTATATCACAACAACAACAATTTACAAAAATAACCGAATACTTAAGCTTCGGGTTTGGAAACTTGCCTGGTAGTCTCGGGGTGGTCGGGTCTCGGGAATTGGGATGACGATCTATGAATAGTCATTAAACATCCGATTAGTCCCTTAAACGATTCAATTATACTATGACACCATATAATAACGAGACTTCTTAACGACACCTTAATTAACCCGTACTAGCCTCTTACAAGTCCATGTTATCCACTCGTCACTTATAGTTCGTAATGATTTTCAAAATCGAATCCTTTTTAAATCGTAACTTAAGTTCGTGTCGAACGATCCACTTAAGAGGTTTTCCACTTGCGCACTTTTTGTTCAAACATTTTTGTAAAATCGAAATATTCGAATTTTCACTTAATTCTTTCTGGGTCATTTTCCTTTCTGTCATCAAAGTTTCAGAATTTTATCAATCTTTTAAGGGGTCCGAATTCAATTTACAATCCAGTGTTTTGTAGCAGCTTTTTGTTCTTGAATCACTTACACTAAATTGACCATAACTTTTAAACCACAAATCACCTCAACATGAACTTTATGTTGAGATTATTATTAATCTAAACATATTTATTTAATTTGTTTTCTAAAATAAATCAACGTGTATTTCTAAACGTTGTAGTGTAGACTTAGTCATTAGGCAGTATCGATTATTTAGGAGATTGAATGAGTCAGGAGACAAACAAGGAAGGTGTCCTGGTTTTTAGAGGCTTCAGTTATCAGATTGCTATTTGTATTCATTGTTTTGTTCTGGAAAAAATTAATGCAATAAGAAGTATTTTTCCATACTGTTAAATCCAATCCAGTGTACACTTGCTTTATATTAACTCTAACATCTGGTATCAGAGCGTTATACCTGTGAGGCAATTCCACGTTTCATCTGATGGAGGTTAATAAAGGCAAGGAGGGAACTTTTGGACTGAGCTGCCCGATGTTGTCGAGAACAAATTACACTACCTGGGCCTTGAAGGTGAAGGTCTTTATGCAAGCCCACGGGGTTTGGGAAGCTGTCGACCCTAAAGACCCTAAGGCTGTAGCTGAAGAGAAAATGGACAAGCGAGCATTGGCCATCATCTATCAAGGCTTAACTGATGACATACTCCTGGCAATCGCAGAGAAGAAAACATCAAAAGAAGCATGGGGAGCAATTAAGACGTTATGTCTTGGTGCTGATAAGGTAAAACAAGCCAAGTCCCAAACACTAAAATCAGAGTTTGAGTCACTAAAGATGAAAGATTCGGAGAGATTGGATGATTTCTGTATGAGACTTAATGGTCTAGTGGCGAATATTAGAGCATTAGGAGAGACAATTGCAGAGGAATACGTGGTTAAAAAGCTGTTGAGAGCCGTCCCAACGAAATTTCTTCAAATTGCGTCAGCCATTGAACAATTTGGGGATTTGAAAACCATGTCAGTAGAAGAAGTTATCGGGTCGTTAAGGGCCCACGAAGAATGCTTGCAAGGAACGTTGGAGACCAATGAGGGGCAGCAGCTTTTACTAACAGAAGATGAGTGGGCTAAACGGGAGAATAGTGATGGAAAACTCCTCCTCACACGGGAAGAATGGTTGAAGAAATCAGGCAAAAGTGCATCACCCGGTGGGAGTGACTATCGAGCAAGAGATAGTCGCCTTGTACGTGACAGAAGTCAAGTAAAATGTTTCAATTGTGGATCTTATGGTCACTTTGCGGCCGAATGTCGCAAGCCACGGAAACCAAGGCAACAAAGGGGTGAAGTGAATTTGGCACAATTAAATGAAGATGAGCCTGCACTACTGATGGCTATGTACGAGAATAGTGCGGATGACATGGTCTATTTTACTGAAGATAAAGCATCTAGTGGCGTTGCTGAAACGGAAGAAAACACTTGGTACCTTGATAACGGGGCAAGTAACCATATGACCGGCCGTCAAGAAAAATTTGAGAAGCTGGACAGAACAGTGAAAGGAGAAGTCAAATTTGGTGATGGTTCGCGGGTACAAATTGCAGGGAAGGGTTCAATCAGAATTGTATGCAAGAACGGAGAAACCAGAGTTCTACAGGGAGTATACTACATACCCACACTGCGAAGCAATATCATAAGTTTGGGTCAGTGGTCTGAGGAAGGCAACCGAGTGGTTATGAATGGTGAAAGCTTGTGGGTCTATGATAGTTGCGGAAGGATGCTTATTCAAGTGAGAAGATCAGTTAATAGATTGTACAAAATACATATTGAAGAAGCATCACAACACTGCCTCCTAACAAAGAGTGAGGAAGAAGCGTGGTTATGGCACAAACGTTGTTGCCCAGTAAATAACAATTGTAGAAAGGGGTTGAATACAATTGTATAAGATTCTCGACTTTATATAACACAAATATGAAAGATCATTAACAATAACAATAACAGCTTTATTAACTTTGATATAAAACTGTTACAAACTCTCTTAAGAAATTCTGATGTTCTTAAGAGCTGCTAGCTTACAAAAACTCTCTCAAGAAATTCTGTTCTTAAGAGCTTCTCTCCGATTATGTTCTCTCTCGAATGAATACATAAATCGAAACCAAAACTGTGTTTATATAGTGCACACAGCTTCTCTATCAATAACAAGATAAGTCCTAATCATAACAAAGATAGAAACATATCTTTAATCGATAGCTGCATTCTACAAACCAGGAACAAACTTCCATGTTTATCTAGACTCCAAATATAACTCGAAGTAGGAATCCTGATCAGCTTCAAGTCCTGATGATCAAACCTGATCATAGTCTGAGTAGGAATCCTGATGATCAATAAGATACTGACGCTTGATCAAATACTGATGACCATGCAATACTGATGACGTCAGCAATCCTGATCAGTTGAGTCTAGCTTCTGACGATCATTGAATTCTGATCTAACAATCTCCCCCAATCTCATACTTTGTAAAATAAAGTATAGATTCCAAATATTCAATGATGTCAAAAACATGTATCAAAATGTACGAGTATCTTCAGAAACAACTTATCTGTTTAAGCTTTGTGATAGAACAGATTCATCTTCAAGAAGTTGGATAATAAACTTTCTTCTTTTTCTTCAAGAATTTGAATCAGTCTTTCCTTAAGATTTCTGAGTTCTTCATCTTCCTCATTAATCTGGTAGATAGCTGCTCTGAGATTCTGTATGGAGTTTCTCTGTAGACTGTGCTCTTCAAGCAAAAAATAAGCAATTTCCTTCCCATCAGGATTGAGAGAAAGATGAGTCATGCCAAAATTTACTTCTTTAACAGCAGTACCCCTTTGCATTTCCACATCCTGACCTCTTTGATTTAAGTACATGGGAGTATAATTACCATCGAAATTACTGTTTCCATCCAGTCTTCTTCTTATAGTTGACAAAATCATGTCACTCCATTCTTTGTACACTTGGTTCTTCCATCTTAACAGATAGTGAACATATTTCAGTTCCTGTGTAGTTTTCATCAGCAGATCTTGAATAGATAGAATCTTCACACTACCATCTTTCATGAAGTACAGAAGCTTTTCTTTCTTTTCAAAACCATCATGACAATCTATAACTATATCAACAGCTAATAAATTGTTCAGGTTTTCAGAAGTTAAAGTACCTCCAATTTCTGTCAAGGAGTAAGGATCAACATATGACATATTCAGATATTCACCATCTCTGTGTCCAATACCTCCTCTTGAATTACTTGACAATTGCTTCAGATTTGAAAACATCTTTAACCAGAGTGTTTTTGATCTAGCCATATCAGACAAATCAACAACACTTGAAGCGCTTGTAATAATTCCACCAGACTGAAAATTGATAGGTGTATCACAACTTAATGTGCTAATATGTTTCCACTTCTTGTATTTCTCCTTTTCATGAGCGTAGCTTCTTTCAAGTAAAGATTCTTGTCTGCTTGAATTTCTCCATTTTCTTCCATTTGAAAGTTTAAGCCTTTGTAGATAGAGATTGAAATCTTCATATGTTCTTTTTGTAATATCTCTTCTTCTGGCTTCTTCTTCTTCATCTACTTCTTTGTTGTGACAATCAACAACAGTAGATAAGATTATCAAATCAACCTCTTGCAGAATTTCAGATTCGTCAGGATCTTGAATATTGTCAGGATTAGAATCTTCAATTTGATTTGTATTGCTGAGAGTTGATTTTCTTGATTTTCTTCTCAATTCAGGTTCTTCTTCAACAATTCCATCATCACCAAAAGTAGATCTGTCAGGAACTACTAGAGTTTGAATAGGTTCAGGAATTTCTTCAATTCTTAACCCTCTAGACCTTGTCTGTCTAGGTAATATTTGAGTTGAAGAACCTCTTTTACTTCTTCTAGCACCTCTCCTACCTCTGCTTCCTCTACCTCTAGCAGGAGCAGTATAGCTTTCCATTGTCTCTCTTTGTAGTCTCAAGAATTCTTCATGTGAGAGATCTGGATATTCTTCACTTGCTGTAGAGAGTGCTTTTCTTGCATATAATTGTTGAACTCTTTTATCAGTGTGATATAGAGTAACAATTCTGCCGTCTTTTGTAGAAAACTTCTGGAATAAATTTGATGCATCTTCAGGATTATCAATAATCACATCTTCATCACCTTCAGGAATTGTAGCAAGAATTTGTCCATGACCAGGTGTCAGGATTTGATCTTCCGTCAGGATCTGAGATTGCATCAATGTTCTTACTGTCTTAACTCCAGAATCAGAAACATGAGTTGACTGCGTTGTTTGACTTTGAGAAGTTTGGATTGTCTTCATAACAACAGCATCAGAGGTTTCTCCTTGTATCGCTTTGTCACAACCATCATCTCCAGTATCATCATCATTATTTCTTAATACTAGATCAGGTGTACATTTTGTCTGAATAACCTTCTCCCCCTTTTTGACATCAGGATTTGACAATAATTGCAAAATTAAGGAAAGAAAGGCTTGAACTTCAGTTACCTTAGTATCCAGAGAATCAATTCTTTGATTGATTGAGGTTTGTTCTGAAACAACAGATTTCACTTGGGATTCCACTACCCTTAGTTGTAAAGTAGTAGGCACCTTTGTAAAATTATTAAAGATATCAGTCCTCACTTTTTCAGTTGAACCCTTGATAGAATCAATCTCACTTTTCAGGCTTTTGGATAACAGAGTAGTAGCCTTCAGATGATTCTTCAAGTCTTGATTCTCTATAGACGTCACTGCATTATAGGCATGTTCAATAGCAGAAGAAAAACTGATAGATTCGTCAGAATTGTGCCATGAATTGTTCCATTCATTCTGTCTAAATGCCTCTGCAGGATCAAAGGAAGGAGTAGAAAAATCTTGTCTCTGATCTTTCCCAGTGAAAGCATTGCTAGCCATATATGTACTTGATGAACCAAAATTAGTTCCAAGACTAATCTTGAGTGCTGTAGCAAGCTGTTCCTTCTCTTTTCGATTCTCATTATCATCATCACTATCATCATCAGAATTATCATCATCAGAACCATGAGATTTATCAGGATCAGGAATTGCAATACCTTTCAGTTTATCCTGAGATTCTGAGATAGGATGATCCATTGGTCTTGAACGAAGTGGCTGTATCAAAATAGGCTCAGTATCAGGAGCACCACTAACGTCAGGATGAACATCGTCAGGATTTGATATGCTTGCATCAGTATTTGCTACCAATGGTTCTTGTAGAGCTTGAGGTTCAGAAGCTGCTTCAACACTTTGAGCTAAAGGTTCTTGTGTTCTTCCCTCATTGACAATGTTCTCGACCAATCTTTCAACAGAAGCTGTAGCTTTGCCTGCATCTTCACTTTGAGAAGATGGTTCTTGTGTAGCTGGAATGTTGATGTCTTCATTCTCCCTTTGAGAAAATGGTTCTTGTGTGACCATTCCACTAGCTAAGCCTTCACCCAAACTTTGATTGAGTGGTTCTTGTGTGGCAGGATCACCAGTAGCTGCTGAATTACTCTGAAATTCAGGTTCTTGTGGACTTGATCCTTTCAGCTTCTTCTGTCTCTGATAGACTAACTCTTCTGCATTCCTCTTTTTCTTTGATGTAGGTGTAAGACCAACCAAGGAAGCAGTTGTAGAAACCTTCTCCCAAGAATGTCCTCGAATCTGAGATGGAGAGGCTGGAGAGTCTGATATAGAGACAACTTTTGGTGCTGCATCAGGAATACTAACATCAGGATTTGATGTCTGAATATCAGTATCCTTCATTTGCACTGTCAAAGGAATATGATACCTGCTCTTTGATAATTTCCTTGTCTTTTGTGGTTTTGATAAAGGTACCACAGCTTTAGTAGCAGTATCAGCAACTTCCTTGTTCACATTCATCACAGAGGATATAGGTAAGTCATCCTCTGAATCACTTTCATCAATCAACCTTAACTTCCTTTTCACAGGAACATTCTTAACAACCTTATCAGCTTTCTTCACCAGGACCCCTTGTACACCCCCTTGTATCTTCTTTTTAGTGAGTGCTGTAGAGGAAAAATCCTTTGAACCTGATTGCCTTCCAGACACATCAGTTCTAGCTGATTTCTTTGATTTTACAACTAAAGTCTTTTGAGAGACAGTAGAGGTGGTTGTTAACTGTTTAGACTGTTTAGGTTGCATGCTTGTGTCAGGAACAAGGTGGGTTGGTCCTTGTACCATAGCATTAGAAAGTAGTCCATAACGAGTAGGCATTTTCTGATGTAAGAAAAACCTAACCTCATCAGGAATAAAAGCATTTCCTATGAGATTTGTCCATTTTCTCAATTGTTTTCTTCCTGTACTTGCCTGCAAAATTTGTTAGTAACACTCATAGTGATATAGAGATGATAAATAATAAACTCTGATAATAATGAAATTGAGATTGATAATTTAGACTGAAAACTTAATCAAAGACTAAGTAATAATCTAATTGTCCAGAGTTTACCAGGAGTGTTGATGACAAATTAGCATAGAACCTCTGGTTTTCATACCAGCTTCAATCATCTGAGCATCAGGATTTGACCAATTGACTTCCTGTCAGGATTGAGTCCTATCAGGATTTGATCAAAGATACATACCTTTCTGAATAACCATCAGGATTTGACAGTTATTAGGATTTCCTCTCTGTAGCTTTTCCTCAGTAATTCTCAAAATTCATCATTCCAAGTTCATTCACCAATTTATTGAAAGTAGCTTCAGGTAGTGGCTTGGTGAATATATCAGCTAGTTGTTGATCAGTAGGAACAAAGTGAAGTTCAATTGTTCCTTCCAGAACCTGTTCTCTTATAAAGTGATATCTGATACTTATGTGTTTAGTAAGAGAATGCTGAACTGGATTTCCTGTCATTGCAATAGCACTTTGGTTATCACAATAAATAGGGATTTTTGAGTATGACAGACCATAATCTAACAACTGATTTCTCATCCACATTATCTGAGCACAACAACTTCCTGCAGCAATGTACTCAGCTTCTGCAGTTGAAGTGGAAATAGATTTCTGCTTTTTACTGAACCATGAAACTAGTCTTCCACCCAAAAACTGACAACTTCCTGAAGTACTTTTCCTGTCTATTTTGCATCCTGCAAAGTCAGCATCTGAATAACCACACAATCCAAAATCTGATTCCCTTGTATACCAAAGGCCAAGTGAAGGAGTGCCTTTGAGATATCTGAAAATTCTTTTGACTGCAATCAGATGTGATTCTCTAGGTTTTGCTTGAAATCTTGCACATAGACAGGTTGCAAACATGATATCTGGTCTACTGGCAGTGAGATACAATAAAGAGCCAATCATTCCTCTGTAGTGAGTTACATCTACCTCTTCACCTTGATCAGGATCAAGTTTGGTAGCTGTAGCTATGGGAGTTGAAGCAGGAGTACTGTCTTGCATGTTAAACCTTGTCAGTAAATTTCTTGTGTATTTAGACTGATTAATAAAAATCCCTTCATCAGTCTGTTTAACTTGAAGACCCAGAAAGTAACTCATTTCTCCCATCATGCTCATTTGATATCTTGACTGCATAAGCTTGGAAAACTTTTCACACAGCTTATTGTTTGTTGACCCAAAAATGATATCATCAACATAAATCTGAACTAACAGCAACTCCTTACCATGATTCAAATAAAATAGAGTTTTATCAATTGCACCTCTTTTGAATCCACTTTCCAGTAAGAATTGAGCTAAGGTTTCATACCATGCTCTTGGAGCTTGCTTTAGTCCATAAAGTGCCTTATCCAGTCTGTAGACATGATCTGGATATTTAGGATCAATGAAACCAGGAGGTTGTTCAACATAAACTTCTTCCTCCAGTTCACCATTTAAGAAAGCACTTTTAACATCCATCTGGAAAACCTTGAATTTCTTATGTGCTGCATAAGCAAGAAATATCCTGATGGCTTCTAGTCTTGCAACAGGAGCAAAAGTTTCATCATAGTCAATTCCCTCTTGTTGGGAATACCCCTTTGCAACTAGTCTAGCTTTATTTCTGATAATGACTCCATCAAAATCAGTCTTGTTCTTGAAAATCCACTTTGTACCAACTATTGATCTATTCTTTGGTCTTGGTACCAGTTTCCAGACTTCATTCCTTTCAAATTCATTCAGTTCTTCTTGCATTGCAGTAACCCAATCAGCATCTTTAAGTGCATCTTCAACTTTCTTAGGCTCCTCCTTGGATAGAAAGTTATTATATAGACATTCATTCTGAGTTGCACTTCTTGTTTGAACACCTGCATCAGGATCTCCAATTATCAAATCAGGAGAATGATCTTTTGTCCATTTCCTTGCTGGTGTCAAATTGTTTCTTGAAGTAGATGCTCCCCCTGGATTGGTGTTATCTTGATTGAAAGAATTTGCTTGAGATGAAGCTCTTCCTGAGTTATTGCTATGTCCTCTTGATGTGTTGTCAGGATCATCACTTGAATCAGTATCTGAAGAATTCTGTCCTGATGATTGAGTTGACTCTGAACTTGTAGTTGAATGCCGTTGCTCCCCCTCAACATTAGCACTACTAGTTGTATTACTGTTGTTTGCATCATCAGTATTAGTACCATCAGTACCTGGTGAGTCATCAGGATTTGGTGACCCGTCAGTACTGGATGAATGGACAGCTTCTGATTCACTTTCTTCAGGTTCCTTGGAAGCTTCATTTTCAAATAGTAATCTATCATGTGAGTCTTCAATGATTCCAGTTATCTTCTTGTCATCAAAAGATACATGTATTGACTCCATGACAGTTCTTATTCTCAAATTAAAAACTCTGAAGGCTCTTGATGTAGGATAACCTATGAATATTCCTTCATCAGCCTTTGTTTCAAATTTCCCTAGCTGTTCAGGATGAGTTCTGAGAACAAAACATTTACAGCCAAACACATGCAAATGCTTCAGACTTGGTTTCTTCTCTTTGAGAGACTGATAAGGAGTGACACCATGCCTGTTTATCAATGTAAGATTTTGTGTATAGCATGCTGTGTTGACTGCTTCTGCCCAGAAATATGTAGGTAATTTAGCTTCTTCCAACATAGTTCTGCCAGCTTCAATAAGAGTTCTATTCTTCCTTTCTACTACTCCATTTTGCTGAGGTGTGCCAGGAGCAGAGAATTGTTGAATGATTCCTTTGTATTTGCAGAACTCTTCCATCTTTGAATTCTTAAATTCAGTACCATTATCACTTCTCAGAATCTTGACTTTGTACTTTGTGGTTGTCTCAATCATCCTCACATGATCCAACAGAACTTCAGGAGTTTCATCTTTTCTATGCAGAAAATACACCCAGGTGAATCTAGAATATTCATCAACAATTACAAGAGTGTACCTTTTCTTACTGATGGACATGATGTTGACTGGACCAAACAGATCAAGATGTAGCATGTGATATGGTTCTTCAATAGAGGATTCTGATTTACTCTGGAATGATGTCCTTCTTTGTTTTGCTTTTTGGCATGCATCACAGAGTCCATCAGGTGTATACAAGACATTAGGTAATCCTCTTACTAACTCTTTCTTAACCAACTCATTGATGTTGCTGAAGTTGAGATGAGAAAGCTTCTTGTGCCAATTCCAACTTTCATCTACTGAAGCTTTACTGATGAAACATGTAGGGGAGCCATCAGTATCTGAGAGAATGTTGGCTTCATATATGTTACCATGCCTGTAGCCAGTTAGTGCTATCTTCCCTGTTGCTTTACTGACTACTTCACAATGTGTGGAATAGAAATTGACATGATAACCTCTGTCAGTGATTTGACTAATACTCAACAAGTTGTGTTTTAGTCCCTTCACTAGAGCTACTTTTTCAATGATGACATTTCCAATGATTATATTGCCATATCCCAAGGTTTGTCCAATGTTGCCATCTCCATAAGACACAGTTGGGCCAGCTTTTTCCTCATATTCTGATAACAGGGCTTTGTTTCCAGTCATGTGCACAGAACATCCACTATCCATGACTAACACATTTTTCCTTTTACCCTGCATCAGAATAGTAACACACTAGTTAGAACACTTAGGAACCCATACATGTTGGGTTCCTTTCTCATGCAATTTATTAATTTTAATAGCAGAAGACTTTTTGACTTTAGCAGTCCTGACAGGATTTACTCCATCAGGATTTGCTTTGTCAGTATCAGTATTAACAAAAGCATGCTTCATTATGACATTTTCAGTTCTATCAGACTTTGTACTACTTTCAAACTTAGGCAATAGATCATAAAAATTATAGTACAAATCATGATACTCTTTACATGTATAAATAGAATGCCATAGACTACCACAATGAAAACAGGAATTCTGTGGTTTGTAAAATACTGATCTATTCCTAACATCAGACTTAGGAATTTCAGCAATTTTCTTCTTACTCTTTTTACAATCAATAGCAAGATGATTAGAGTTACCACAGTTAAAACAACTCTTTCTAGGTGCATTTGGGATATACTTATAACCATTTTCTTTATTGATCCCAATTTTACCATTCCTGTTTCTCTTAACAGTAGCTTCCTTTTTCTTATCTGTAACCTCACAGATTTTATCCTTAAGCTGTTTCTGAGACAATAGACCTACATTCTTAGTGACTTTGTTCATGACAGGTTTAGACTTTATAATTTTAATTCCTTGAGTAGAAGAAGATCCCTTTTCAAAAGTAGAATTGGAATCCTTACCAAAAACAAAATTAACAGGAGTAATCTTAGATTTGGTTGAGTCTATAACATGTCTATAGGTCTTTGGACTGACTGTCTCATCAATGACAATTTTCTCTGCTAATTTCTTATCTTCATCTGACTTATATCCTAGACACTCTTTCCAATTCTTAGAGGTATTAATCTCATGAAATTTCCTACCAGAGTCTGTCCAGGTTCTGATTTTCTCATTAGCATATTCAAGTTCTTTTTCAAGGGAAATACATTTAGATGTCATCTCTAAGTGCATGTGTTTAGCATTATCACATTCTTTTTGTACTTCTTGCATACGAGAAAATTCAGCTTCTAATATCTCATTCCTCTTTCTAAGGTCAGACATCTCAATTAAGATTCTAGTATTCTCAGCAGTTTGACTTCTAAAACTAATATGTAATGACTTTAGAAAACGTCTTAACTCAGAAGCATTATCAGTATCAAAATCAAAGATAGTATTTAGTACCTTATCATCAGGAGCAGCAGTTACATCAGCATTGGCCATTAACGCATAGTTGACTACCTCAGTATCAGATTCTGAGGAAGAGTCCATCCAATCCTTGCTTGATGTGATGAGTGCCTTTGTCTTGTTGCATTCAGAAGCAAAGTGACCCATACCATTACACTTGTAGCATCTAACCTTTGACTTGTCAAATTTGCTACCCTTGCTGTCCTTCTTGATATACTTGTCTTTGTCTGCTTTGAAGGTCTTTTTCTGAAAGTTGCCTTGTCTTCTATTCTTCCTGAACTTCATCCTTCTGAAGTTTCTGACAATCATAGCAACCATCTCTTCCATGTCTGAATCAGAAGATTCATCACCAGTATTGGCATCAGGATTGCCATCAGTATCTGATGAAGAGTCGTCAGGATCTGACTCAGCTACTCTTGCTTTCCTTCTAGAGACCTCCATAGCTTTCCCTTTTGATTTTGCTTCTATATTCAAAGCAATTGACTTTGCCTTGCTGCTTTTCTTGTTCTTCCTCTGTTGAACTTCAAGATCATGAGTTCTTAGCATCCCATAGATCTCATCAAGAGACACAATGTTCAGATCATACTGGTGTCTAATGATTGAGGTCTGAGTATCCCATTCTTCAGGTAAAGCTCTAAGAAATTTGGTGTTTGAATCTTCAGTTTCATATACTTTGTCAACTAAGGATAAGCTGTTCAATAGTGTCAGGAATCTATCATATAGCTCAGTCAGGCTCTCTTCAGGTCTTGCATCGAATTGTTCATATTCTTGAATCAATAGAGCCCTTCTGTTTTTCTTGACAGATGCAGATCCCTGGCACTGAGTTTCCAAAGTATCCCAGATTTCTTTTGAAGACTTGCATGCAATCACTCTGTTTGACATAACAGCATCAAGACCATTGTGCAAGATATTCTTTATCTTTGGTTCTCTGAGTACATGAGCTTTTTCTTCTGGAGTCCATTCAGATTTAGCTTTGACCACATAATGTTCTGGTACAGTATCTGTTCGTTCTACGAACTTTGTTGGTATATATGGTCCATCACGAATCATGTCCAGATTGTCAGGATCCATAGCCTCCAGGTACATCAGCATCTTTACCCTCCATGTGGGATATTCTGATATCTTCAAGATGGGAATCTTCATGCTTTCATACTTGGTTGTCGACATCTTTAGATCGTATCTGATTCAGAATTAAATCAGTTTGCTCTGATACCAATTGTTGCCCAGTAAATAACAATTGTAGAAGGGGGTTGAATACAATTGTATAAGATTCTCGACTTTATATAACACAAATATGAAAGATCATTAACAATAACAATAACAGCTTTATTAACTTTGATATAAAACTGTTACAAACTCTCTTAAGAAATTCTGATGTTCTTAAGAGCTGCTAGCTTACAAAAACTCTCTCAAGAAATTCTGTTCTTAAGAGCTTCTCTCCGATTATGTTCTCTCTCGAATGAATACATAAATCGAAACCAAAACTGTGTTTATATAGTGCACACAGCTTCTCTATCAATAACAAGATAAGTCCTAATCATAACAAAGATAGAAACATATCTTTAATCGATAGCTGCATTCTACAAACCAGGAACAAACTTCCATGTTTATCTAGACTCCAAATATAACTCGAAGTAGGAATCCTGATCAGCTTCAAGTCCTGATGATCAAACCTGATCATAGTCTGAGTAGGAATCCTGATGATCAATAAGATACTGACGCTTGATCAAATACTGATGACCATGCAATACTGATGACGTCAGCAATCCTGATCAGTTGAGTCTAGCTTCTGACGATCATTGAATTCTGATCTAACAAACGTTTTGGGCATGTGAACTTCAAAGCAATGCATCTGATGTCCAAACACAACATGGTGCGTGGATTACCACATCTCTGTCAACTGAATGAAATTTGTAGTGGATGCCTCATGTCAAAACAAACACGTAAGCCTTTCCCATCTCAGGCAAATTTTGTTTCAAATACGATTTTAGAATTAGTTCATTTGGATTTATGTGGTCCTATATCTCCACCAACCCCATCTGGAAACCGTTACTTTATGCTTCTAGTTGATGATTATAGTCGTATGATGTGGACCTATATGCTTAAAACTAAAGATGAAGCTTTGAATTGTTTTAAGAAGTTTAAATTGCTCGTTGAGAATGGTGCACCTCAGGGAATTTGAGTGCTAAGAACAGACCGGGGAGGTGAATTTTGTTCAAAAGCATTTGAGTCTTTCTGCGAATCACATGGTATACTACGACACTATACAGCGCCCTACAAACCCCAACAAAATGGTGTGGTAGAGCGTCGGAACAGAACTGTAGTCACCATGGCACGGAGCCTGTTAAAGGAAACGAAAATGCCTAGACAATACTGGGGGGAGGCTGTTAGACATGCCGTCTTTACTCTGAACAGACTTCCCACTCGAGCAAAGTCTACACTAACCCCACATGAAGCCTGGTTCGGTACAAAGCCACATGTTGATTGCTTGAAAGTATTTGGCTGCATTGCTTATATGAAGATACCCACTGTGCACACCACAAAGCTTGATGATCGCAGCCATAAGGTAGTTCATTTTGGCAGGGAACCCGGGACAAAGGCATTCCGTTTGTTTGACCCAATTACGGGTAAAATACATATCAGTAGAGTCGTCGTGTTCGACGAGTCTAAGGCATGGGAATGGGAGTCTGATTCTGACCTCACGACAACAGATGAAAGGGAATTTATTCTGGCAGATTACCCACCATTACAGGCTAATGCTTCTGACACAAGGCGAGATGAATCTGTCTCGCCTGCATCTCCATCCACACCTCTGTCTGAAAGCGAAGATACTACACACACCAGTACCTCTTGTACGAGCAGCAGTCAACCCCGGAATTTCAGAAACCTCACAGATATCTATGCCACCACCCCTGAAATAGAACTTGAAGATGAATTACTGTTAATGGGTATTGATGAACCCGTCTGTTTCGACCAAGCAATCAAGCACCCCGTCTGGAAGGACGCCATGGATCGGGAAATGGAGTCTATTGAACGGAACAAAACCTGGAAATTAACAGACTTGCCACCTGGCCACAAAGCCATTGGCCTTAAATGGGTATTCAAACAGAAAACAGATCAACATGGTAATGTCACAAAGCACAAGGCCCGTCTGGTAGCCAAAGGCTATGTGCAACGCCATGGCATTGACTTTGATGAAGTGTATGCCCCTGTAACACGTCTTGAGACAGTCCGTTTACTCCTTGCACTAGCAGCTAAGCACGACTGGGAAATCCATCATCTTGACGTCAAATCTGCCTTTCTCAATGGGGTGATACAAGAAGAGGTATATGTGTCCCAGCCTAAAGGATATGTCAAACACGGTTCTGAGCATAAAGTCTACAGATTACTCAAAGCTCTTTACGGCCTTCGTCAAGCACCACGAGCGTGGCACGCTCATCTCAGCCAATACTTGTTGACATTAGGGTTTGTCAAATGCCCCTTTGAACATGCTGTTTATACTAAAAGGGATGGGGAAAATTCATTGATTGTCGGCGTCTATGTTGATGATTTATTAGTCACTGGTACCAACGTTTCCGACATTGTCAAATTCAAGGGGGAGATGAGCCGTGAATTTGACATGTCTGATCTCGGTAAGCTTACTTATTGTCTGGGATTGGAGGTAATTCAAGGAAGTGGTTTCATTGAATTAAAACAGTCCAAATATGCAAAGAAAGTCCTGGAAAAAGCGGGGATGGCTGACTGCAATGCGACTAAGTTTCCCATGGAGTATAAGCTGCAATTGAATGCTGATAAAACTGGTGAGCCTGTTGATTCTACACATTTCAAGAGTATAGTCGGTGGGTTAAGATACTTGGTACACACAAGACCTGACATCGCATACGCGGTGGGAATCGTTAGTAGGTACATGGAAAGGCCCACAGAAATACATATGAATGCTGTGATGAAGATATGTCACTATATTAAAGGAACGCTGCAATATGGGCTGCTCTATAAAAGGGGACGAGCTACATCTTATCTGGTTTTTCTGATAGCGACTTAGCTGGTAACGTGGATGATCGAAAGAGTACGGGGGGCATGGCATTTTACCTTGACGAAAACTTAATCACGTGGGTTTCACAAAAACAACGGTGCGTTGCACTCTCATCATGTGAGGCAGAATTTATGGCCGCTACTGCCGCTACTGCCGCCGCCTGTCAAGCTATTTGGTTGCAAAGAGTGTTGAGTTATGTCACAGGTAAGAAAACAGGTTCGGTTGTGTTGTACATTGATAACAGGTCTGCCGTGGACTTAGCACGAAATCCTGTTTTCCATGGGAGAAGCAAGCACATCGATCTGAAATACCACTTCATTCGAGAGTGTGTCGAGCAAGGTTTGATTGTGATAAAACATGTACCCACAAGTGAGCAACGCGCTGATATCTTAACGAAAGCATTAGCTGCAGTCAAGTTCGAAAGAATGAGGGATTTGCTGGGAGTTAAGCACCTGGAGAATGTTTAGATTAAGGGGGAGTATGTTGAGATTATTATTAATCTAAACATATTTATTTAATTTTTTTTCTAAAATAAATCAACGTGTATTTCTAAACGTTGTAGTGTAGACTTAGTCATTAGGCAGTATCGATTATTTAGGAGATTGAATGAGTCAGGAGACAAACAAGGAAGGTGTCCTGGTTTTTAGAGGCTTCAGTTATCAGATTGCTATTTGTATTCATTGTTTTGTTCTGGAAAAAATTAATGCAATAAGAAGTATTTTTCCATACTGTTAAATCCAATCCAGTGTACACTTGCTTTATATTAACTCTAACACTTTATATGTATAAAAACTACAAGACAAGATCTTGACAATTATTGTCAGTGGTTTTTAAGAACACAAATATCTTTGGTCCGAATTTTGGGTACAAAACAGTACTACTCTCAAAAGTCACAAACTTGCCCATACAAGACTTAACTTTCATCTCTAGCCAAGATACTCCATCAATAATCTTTTAAATCATCAATACAATCATCTTTAATATATCTTAGTCTCTAAACTTCATAAACATGTCATCAACTTCATACCACAACCATTTATCATCAAGATTTCATCATCTAAACATCAAAATACCAAGAACTACACTTATACTAACAAATCTTGAAACTAAGCTCAATAATTAACATAAATAAAAGGTGTAGAGAGTTTTATACCTTTATTGAAGTAGAACTAACACTAACTATGGCTTGGGAGTCTTAATAGTGCTTGATATATCCTTAAAAGCTTAGATCCACCATGAAAACAACCAAAAGAACAAGTTAGTTTCTTGAGTTCTTGAAATTCTTGACACTTAAGTAATTATTTGCCAAGAATCCACTTGGTGGGTTGGCTTGAAATCTTAAACATACCTTAGATATGATGAGAGGAAGCTTAAGATTTAATTTGAGGATTTATGGGAGTGTGGAAGTTGAAGAATTCTCTCTTTCACTTTGGCCGAGAGCTTCTTCAAGGGGGGGGGGGGTACTTCTACTTTTTGTGTTTTGTGTTTGTGTGTATTATTTGCTTGTATAAGACTAATAATACATAAAGCTTATTAGGCCATACCTCTAGTTATTAGACTAGTACAAAGCTTGCATTCTTTTTCCTTAAAACATGGAAGTATGCGTCCTATTACTATTCATGGTTAGTTAGCTTTTGGTACTTCTAGTTAGCTTTCCTAATTATCTAGTTTGCATGGAATCTTGCATGGCATCTTGCATGGCATCTTGCATGGTATCTTGCATGCATGAATACTTAGCTTATTAATTACCCAATCCTTGTCACTTAATCCTTTATGCAAGTTCGATGATTTTCCTGTAAAAGCGTTTCATCACGTAGAGATTTCTATCGTCATTTTTAAGCACTTGATTTTGATAATCTCTTTATTTTTCCATAATTTCCTTGCCGTGGGATTTAATTTAACCTAGGGCTTCCATTATCCTCAATGTCCCATATTTTTATAAATGTTCAGTGGAAGTGAAAATCGTCGCATTCTGACGACTTTTGCATTCTCTTAATTCCTTTGTACAATAATACTACGTTCTCAAAAATATAAATATTCCATCATTCATATAATGTGATCTCAAAAGTTTTCCATAATTCCCAAAATCACTATTCATGATAATTTTAAAATGTTACAAAAATCAGGGTTCTTACACAACTCCATACACAACTCCATATCTTCATCCTTATCCCTCAAACGTTTCCGTAAATCCCGAGTACTCACTTCATCAGACATTATACTCTTTGGGTATTCGACGTACTACAAAAATTAAATCATTTTAATACTGCCATCAGCTAATCTACACACTAGTTGCTAGTGAGGAGTAAATCACTACAAAACACAAACGTATATACATATATATAACAACTACGCATAACTCAGCCGCATGTGTATCCAAATATTCAAAAAAAATCAGAAATGGAACACATATATTTCTCAATTGCAACGTTCACATCTCCCATTTGAACCGAAGACAACAGTGTTCATATCTTAAATTCAAAAAAAATCAAACCAAAGATTGTTATGTTCATAGATCAATTCAAACAATAAAAATGAAGATAAAGGTGCTACAAGTCCACATAAAGAGAACATGGAACTGATAGGGGAGATAGAAGAGGGAGAGAAGGAGAGAGAAGAGAGAGAGAGATAAAGAGAGAGAGAGAGAGAGAGAGAGAGAGAGAGAGAGAGAGAGAGAGAAGAGGGAGAGAGATGAGAGAGAGAGACCTTTGCTCCTTTGAAGATCGATAAGATGTATGTATATGCGTGTGTAGAGGTTGAGGAAAGAGAGGCATGAATGAGTCCCGGCCCTAGAAAGAATTATTTTGTCATTTGAAATTACAGGTATTGGGTTGTAATTTGAAATCCTTATATTTGGGCCTATTTTTAATTTACTTGGATTTGTGCAAATCCAATTCCAAATTCTATTAAAGTTCCCAAACAACAGATTTGACCAATTCCAGGAATTAAAATCAAATCCCATTTACCAAACAGGCCATAAGGGCAAACAACAAGAAATAAGTACAAACCACTAGCAATGAACATTTTACAATCCTTCAACTCCTTACTTTTGTAATCAATTTTTGGAGGTTGCGGAATTTGAGTGATCGTTTGAGGAGTGGAAGTGCCAATAAGGGGAGGTTGCAGAATTTGAGTGATTGGTTGAAGAGTGGAAGTGCCAATTAGGCGAGGTTGCGGAATTTGTCTTGGAGGGGAGGCTTCAGGAAGGTTAAGGAGACTATCCGGGTGTGCTTCATAATAAGCATCGTCTTGTCTATAGCACTCGTCAATCGCAGCTTGGTCCTCTGAAAGGTCATTCCAATTCCAATCGCAACTACGACGATAGTCACGACTATGATCGGAGATGTTTTCTCTATTATCCTCGTTAGCCTTGTAATCAACTACAATAGAAAAGATGAATAAAACAATTATAACTTGAAAAATATCATAATTGAAATTTCGAATAAAAATCATACATTAAAAATTACAATAATTCATTACAAATTAAATTACTCATATTGAGAATTTTTAGGGCCATAGAGTTTAGACAATTTATTTTATCATGTCCTTTCATGCTACACATGCACTTCCTTGTCAAAGCTTCTTTGTTGAATGCAACATAATTCAATTTTGAAGATGGCCCAAAATCTTGCCTATAAAACAATAATAGGTATCTAAGTCACCTTCCTTCTCACCTTCTTCACAAGATTTCTTATCTTATATAACATAGTGCAAAGAAGTTTGAACCAATTCATCTTGAAATCTTCTAAACATCTCCATTGTATAAACTTTTGCACCATCATACTCCAAGGTGCTATATAATTTCATAGGATGCTTTAAAGTACATGTCACATAATCTTCTTCTTTCTCCCGTACGAATTGTCTTGCCAAGGCTTTTTGAGCATTTTCAATGAATTATTTCGACCTCCTGGCAGAACTCACATAAATATCAAAGAAAGAATTCATACCCTCACTCCTTAAAGTAGTATTCTGACCTGCTGAAAATGTGTTCCTAGTGTCTGCAATGATCCATTACTCTTTCACTCATACAACCACTGTAACCATTTATGTTCTTGCAAATCATACTTCTCGAGCAAGGTTTCCCGTCTAGCCTCAAAATCATATTCACTTAAAGAGTTATAAATACAATGGTCAAATTCCACTTTGAAGTCTTGAAAAAGGGAATAATAGTGGGCGAGTTTTTTAGGGAATTTGTTACTTATGTACCACGAACACAACAAATGGGTGGAATTGGGGAGTACATCTACAATAGCATTTGCCATGGCTTGATCTTGGTCTATAATTATAGTCATTGGATGCTTATTCCCCACAGCTTCGAGCCAAGTACTCAAAATCCACTGAAAAGTTGTTGCGAGCTCATCCCTCATTAGTGTAAAACCAAATATCACTGATTGATAATGATGGTTAACCCCGATGAAAGGAACAATTGGCGTGGAATAACTATTTTTCCGATATGTTGTGTCAAATGCAACAACATCACCAAAATTTTGATAAGCCATTAAACATCTAGGATCAACCCATACAAGACATTTCAAACGTTGCTCTTCATCAACTTGTGTCCTAATAAATTCCCCCCCCCCCCCCCCGCTTTCTTCATTCAACCTATACAACAAGTCCAACGTGGCTTGAACATCACTTTATTCAAATCTTTTCTTCCTCTAATCTCGTATCACATTCCTAACATGTTGACTACCGAACCCAACCTTTTCATTACGTCCGTGAATATTACTAATGACGTTCATTACTTGAAAGTTACGGACCCCCGAACCATAAAGAGTTTTAATCAAACTCTTGGTAACGGTATTGGCAGGTCTTTTACATTGTATCAAATTCATCTTGCTAGGTTTAACAACTCCGTGATTGTGATTTAACTCAAGACTAGTTATCTCCCAAAGACTTAATTTCTTTCGATAAATCACATGCATCCTTAATTTGCAATCACTTTTGGAAAGGATTTCTTTACGTTGTTTAGTAAGATTACTACTTTCACCAACATCATTTTCCCCCAAAGTCTACAAACAGAGAGACGTGCATATTTTTTATTACTTTTACTACGTTTTTGAGTACATTGGATCTTAACGGAAAATACATTTTTAAGGCATAAACCCTAATAAAAATGACCCGCATCCTGTAAAGCATGAAATAATTGATTCATATAAGGAACACCATTACCATCAACATTTTCATACACATCATCACCCTCTAAATCATCATCTTCATTTTCACCCTCTAAATTATCATCATCTTCCTCAACATCAACAAATTCCTCATCTTCATCAATATTAACGAACTCTTCATTATTTTCAAAATTATCTACAAACTCATCATTATACACAAATTGAGGGGTGTTACACTCATCTAAATCTTCATTCATGCTTAAATCATCAAGATGTAATTCATGCTCAATTTATTCTTTTTTCTTTTCTTTTTCTTTTTTATATTTCGAACTAAACATACGAGCACAAAATTTATCCGCCATAATAAACACAAATAACAAATTTAGAGATAAATGATACCTTAATTATTATGGATCTTGACTCAAAATACTTGAAGAAATCTCCAGAATAGTAGAGAATTCTAGTTGATTTTTGTGTGGTTTACAAATGAGTGGCAATAGGCAGAGGGCTGTTGGAGATAGGGGAACATGAAACGTATCGCATAATTTTTCTGTGGTACAGGCGGAGGGGCAAAATCATAATTAGCCCGTATCGCGGAAAGTTTCTGCGGTACGGTTTTTTTTTTTTAATCACAACCGTTGGATAGTTGATCCAACGGCACAAATATCATTTGTTGTGAAAATCGTTCCCAGCAAACGATTGCGGGGGACCGGGCTCCTTAACTAATACAACATACAAAATATATTTTGTTTGTTTATTGAAAGATAAAGGTCATGTTTGGGCCCCTTTAACAAGGGCTTATAAGTTCAACACAAATTACAGTGTTTAAATGTGATAATTAAACCGCTCAAATTTGAAAGTTATATAGAGCACCATTATTAAAATTTTCTATTATAATTCTTAATTCCAAAATTAAGAAAGGGAAATAAAAATGTTGATTCGAGAGATTTTTAGAACATTTTTTAGAGTCATTCACTTTTAAAATATTATAAATAATTAAATTTTTAGCAAGTATTATATTAGTTAATTTCAAGTCTAGTAATACTTTCATGATTGATTTCTATTCATATAATGGGTTCTAAGTCTCTTGGAGATATTGTTATGTTATGTTTGGATGAATGAAATGGATGAAATTAAAGGAAATAAGTGGTGATTAGGGGAAGTTTTGGAGAATATGAGATACAAATTTGTTATGGTAAAAATTGTGAAGAAAATAAGTGTTATAAGGAATGGAGAATCTATCTATTTCTCTACTTCTTCTATATATTAAAAGAGAACTAGGGGCAAAAAGAGCCAATTAAATGGTTGTGAAGTTACATGTTCACCCCTATATATTAAAATATTATAAAAATACCATCCTCTATAATTTAAGCTAAAAAAGGATAAATGTGTTCAATTAATTGAACTACTAACCTTTAACATGCAAAGTAAATTTCATAACTGTTAACGGAGGAATTTGGTATTAACAAAGTTTGAGGTTTATCGCCGGAATCAAGATCTATGACGGTGGTTCTTCGCCGGAAAGTCGCCAGAGTGTGGTGGTAGTGATGAATTGGGGGCTGAGATTGTAAGGGTTTCTTGGTGGTGGCTCGCTGAGCTCTTCTCTTCCCACCCCTTACAATGTGCCTACGTACCCCGTATTTATAGGGGATCAAGCCCTACGTAGTTCTTGGAGAGCAAGTAACCTATATGGGCTAGTTTCTGATTTCCGAGGCCCACTAGGATACCTGATCCATCTTCTGGAATTGGTCTTCAACTCGCTTTAGGAATGTCCAACGATGAGGCCTAGTCACAAAGGCCCAAGGCTCAACTACAGTCTAGGGACTTCACGGATACGGCATCGGCCCAACTTAGGTGCCGACACTAACCGTTACCAGCTGTCTCCCTGACCAAAGTAGTTGCAGGTATAGTCGTGACTTACCCCAAATGCCAGACGCATCCTTGTCCCCCGAATGAGAAGCACCCACCAGATTGCAGGACAAGTGATCCCAAGCGTTTTGGGTGCAAAGTGCAGGATTACTCCAAAGTTCCCCAATGAGGACGCACCCATTGAGTACAGGAACAGAGCTCCCAAAGCACACACCAAGATTCACCCCACATCCCCAATGAGGACGCGCCCATTGAATACAGGAGGAGGCCTTCAATCACCAGGCATACCCCTGGAGGCCTTCAACACAGAAATCATCACCAGGCAAACCCCTGGAGGCTTTCAACAACGGCAATCATCACCAGGCAAACCCCTGGAGGCCTTCAACAACGGACATCCCTCTACTAGAGCATATCTTAAGGGAGAATTCTTCAATATCTTGCCAATATCAAGCCAAGGGAACCATCCTTCATCACCAAGTATCTACTTCAAACCAAAAGGACGCGTCCTCAAAGGGTGGACGACCTAAAGGAGCGCGCCCTTACCCCTATGAGGGCAAGCCCTAAGTCTTCTATATGTTAATCCCATGTCAATTTAGCTGTTATTCTCTGTCAAGTCATCCACTCATGTCAAGTTGTAAGTCTACATCAAGAGGACGCGTCCTCAAGGGTTGGACGACCAGAGGGCGCGCCCTCACCCCTATGAGGACAAGCCCCGAGCCTCCGTTGTACTAGTTCAATCCCTAATTGCATCTTGGATATCCTCAATTGATTATTACTTGACCCGAATCTACCCTAAAAATCCAATAACGAATTTTGGCTATAACAACTACCCCCCCAATTCCATGTGAAATAGGAGATGAAGTATGGAATTTCTAATCTTCAAAGTGCCAAAAATCTTTGTAACCTTGTCTCCTTCAGGGCGCGCCTTCATGTCCTTTCCACATCCGACCTCTAAGCCTATATGTGCGAACCCGGCATAGGAAACAAGAGGCATTATGCACAAGTATAAACCTCTCTTATACACCACAGCTTATGACGAAGTATAATCTCCTAACAATGATTTGGAGATCAACCCAAGTCTTCCACTTCTCCCATAACACAAAAATTTAAGTCTTTCATCCCAAAATTGCTCTCCTTTGGGCGTGCGCTAGACTGTAGGCGCGTCCTCCTTCAAGAATTCCATCAATAGACTAACACAATAATATGAACATTAGAGATTCACCTTAGACCATCAACATTGTAGGGTGCGCCTTGAGAGGGAGGCGCGTCTATAGCCCAAGTAAGATCACCGGCCTTCAAGTAATAAAAAACCCTTGGAGGCAGGGATGACGTGTCATGACGATGAAGGTAATCTTTCCACCAGCAACACAATTTCTAACACAAAGGCAATTTTTTCAGCAATCACCATGTAACTCTACTCATATTGCTTGTTTATCTTCACTTTCCCAAAATAAACTGGATTCTGTTTGTAAAATTCGTAATCTGACTTCTAGGCCTGTTTCTGAACTTCTCCAGTTGGAATCTTGATTTTGGACTACTTTTGGATTGTAGAAAATCCTGTTATCTTTGTAGGGGCTGTAAGACCGTCTGATTCTGATGTCTAGAACTCCAATTATGGCCCAAACAACAATGTATGCGCGTGTAGATCAATAAATCCGAATTTCCTTGTATTTTATGTCCAAATAACTCTAATTCCTTCCAAGTTTAGGAATTCTCTATTTCCCTTCCTACCAATCTTGTTATACTTGTATATTCTTCATATTGTCCCATGTCAAGGCATACTTGGAAAAAACACATCAAACGGTGCTGATGGGATCTCATTCTTCGGAGGGCGCGCCCTAAATGGGCTAATATGTTTTCTTCTTTAATTTAACCAATAGAAAAGCAATTTGACAGGACATCTGTCTTTCAAGGAACAGTTGCAGAAAACACTTTTCAACCTTGTATGTATGAGGGTGCGCCCTGATGATAAGGCGCATCCACAAGCTTCAACTTTTTCTTTAAGGCTTTGGGAGTATGTCTTCCATGCCACTGAGTTCACTTCTTCCATTTCAGGGAGAATCTATGCTTCTGTCTTCTTGACCCCTTGAAGATAATTAGGACGTGTCCTCTGAAAACGTGCCTCCTGATGATGAACAAGATATCACTTCTCTTCCCAAGTATCAGGGAAATTAATCTTCTGGGACCGATGTTGTTCCTGAAAAGCCTTTGGACGATGTTGCTAAAACAAGTGATACTACGGATGAAAACATCTCCACTTCTCTTGCTGATGACACTTAGGACGCGTCCTGAGGCTTGATATGACCTTTATTCCTTTTGCTAAGTCTTCTGAACATTATTGAGGTGCAGGTCCTCACTTCTAAGCCTTGTAAGTTGTATTTGATTTGTCTGTGCTTTTGGTAACTCCATGGGATATGTTTCCCGGAATTATATTCTCTTGTTGCATTATCTTGCTTGTCATACTTGCATTTCAACTAGGAAGAGTTTCGTATTTTATCATCTAACTGAGGGTTCGTCGTCCTATAGGACGCGTCACCCTAGAGGGCACGCCCTATATAAACAAACCATCTCGAAAGTTTTCAAAATTTCATCACCTCAACTAGAACTAGGGAAAGTGTATATGAACTACCCCCCTAGACTAGGAGGTAATTAATTTACCTTATAGGCTATTATTCAGTCATTTCCCGTCTTCAATCAACTATTAGTAGAATGGTGAACCAAAACATCACTTTGTTGAAACTACTACATCAAGCGCTTACATGACTATTCTGGGGTCTCACCCTCAAAAGTTTCATTAAAACTTTAGGGGGCACTCTCCGGTCATAAAATACTTCGAATCTTGACCCACGAAAGGGGCATCTCAATATGAGGCATCTCTGGAAGAGGCATCCTATGAAGGGCATCTCACTAAGAGGATTCTCCCAAGGAGGCATCCGTTGGAGGGGAATATTAATCACTACTATCTTTTATATAATTTATCGTGTAGAAGGCCTTCACCAGACTAGCCTAGGGCCGCACCTCAGCGCCTTTATCCGGCGAAGGGGCACACAAAAGGCGTCAATTGTATCTTCAAACATCGTTTCATGAAGAAGCATCCCCATAAGGATACTCTGTTATTCATAGGAAGGGTCGGGAGATGCATTAGTACTACCCCCCAGAGTCGTGAGAGCGCGCCCTCTTGCGTAGGGCGGCCTATATGGACGAGGGCAATGTCGAAGTCCCTTTTAATCTTCTAATCCATTTGAAAATAGCATTCTTCTGTGGAGGGGCTCACTCATGACCTTGGGGCCGCATCCTGCTGATCAGGGGGCGCATCCTAAGATCCATGGGGCCTCTACTCCAAATATTCTTCTTCTTGCTGCAACCTGTGGGATTGTACAATCATGCTTAAAGTCGAAGCCTTGGCATATGAGGCTGATACACTTATGGCGCGCCTTGAAGGACATGTCTTCTATTATTGAGAATGTGACGACGCGTTCTCTGAAGATAAAAGTCTTGTCTTTTCGGAGGAGCTCACTCATGTCCATTGGGCCTCGACCTGTAAGTTGGGGGCACTCACTGTGGACCAGGGGGCCTCTCTTCTATATCATCCATTGAATTATCACGTGAAGGGGCTCACTCATATCCATGGGGCCTCGACCTGTAATCAGGGGGCTCTCACTGTGGAGTACGGGGCCTCTGCTTCCAATAACTTCCTTTCCTCTGAAATTCAAGTAATGATTTTTTCACGCGGAGGGGCTCGCTCATTTCCATGGGGCCTCGACCTGTAATTCTTTCAAGAATCAGGGGGCGCACTCTATGGATCATGGGGCCGCTCTCCGATATTATCAATTGAGTTGTCACATGAGGGGGCTCGCTCATGTCCATGGGGCCTCGACCTTTAATCAGGGGGCACTCACTATGGATCATGGGGCCACTCTCCCATACTATCGATTAAATTGTCACATGGAGGGTGTGACGCCCTCCCAATCTGGGGTCATGATCGGGGAGTCACTACAAACTCTATACATAATTAAACCCATAAACAATAATATAAACATGCAGACTCGACCCCAACTCTACCCTGGATCTTTAACAGTTGATGGTGTGAAACAAGCATCCACTATCTAATTCATTAATACAAAACATAAGTCTCAAAAGTTATTACATCCATGTCTTAAACGTTCTACGTTCTCTATTACAAAACACCTTCTAGATATGGCCATCACCTACCTGAGCTGGCATCCCAAAAACAACCCTATAAGAAGACTTCCTAGCTGTCTGAAATGTACGTACCATCTTCTCGTTTCACTGTGGGTTAGAATAGGGAAAAAGAATGAGCCAAATGCCCAGCAAGTAATAATAATATGACCATACAGTTATCCACTGGGAAACAGTTCCAATATCAATATGTACGACATGGGTATATCAAAATCCGTATCAATGGGATTATCAAAACAATGGATTGAATATATAGCTTCAAAACAGTTTCCAATATCAATATATATGGCATGGTTTTAGCAGAATCCACATTAAGGATTTATCAGATCAATGGCATAAATATGCAATTTCAAAGGGTAAACCAATTTCATTTTCAAGATATCCGTTTCAAAAACAATAAGTAATTTTGGAGATTTTTCACAACGCACCGGACAATACGGGTGATCAGCCACGTAAAGTCCCCATACCGGACACACAGTCCCTCTGGTCCTTGATTTGGGTCCCATTAGGCACACATTGGCCTTTAGACTAGTCCATCCCTAGTCCATTTATTATAATTAAAAGGTGCTGGACCGGCGTTACTCGGCCTCTTACGCCTCCAATCTTAGGAATCCGTGGAAACCATAAATCAGAATTTAAATGAATCCAAACTTTATTCCTTTTTAAAACATGTTCAGGTATAAAGAAGTCCTTTGGAAATCAGATAAGTTCAATCAAAACAATTTGGATTTCTATTAGTGGAATATAGGAAACATTTATCATCGGGTCTGTTCTGGAAATGTACTAGAATGAGAGTTAGGTGTATTCACTTTCAGGTATAAAATGGGAATGCATAAGTATATGATCAAATTCAGGTTATAGAATCATAGGTCATTAGGTTTCAATTCATGGATATGAACAGGGTATAAAGGTTTAAGGTTAAAGAACGAAACAAAGCATGGTATATAATTCAACATGGTATATATGAACAAAGATAAGGGTTATCAATGAACAATAAGTGTTTTCAGAACTAAAAGGTATATCAAGGCAAGGTAACAATTCATATATGTCAAAATGAAACAATGGAATCGAAATACGAAAGCAAGTTTGTATTACTTGCCTTAAGTAGCTAAAAGGGGTACTGAGCAATCACTGGTTTTCCACCTTAGTCTTTCCCTTGTCTCTAAGTTCCACTTCCTTGAACTCTCTAAGTTCCACTTCCTTGGGCTCTACAAAAGAATATATTCTATCTTAGTAGGCCCTTTCTAAAATGCTAATCCGTTATTCTAAACTACCCAACGCATCCTAATCGCGTAAACACATAATAGTTATACCATAAAACAATTATAACCATGTAATAGGCAGTCAACCATATAAACTCACATCGTCATTTAAATACACATAACATGCTCCTTATACATATATACATATAATTATATACCTTTCAAATCATACCACACTTGGTATCCCTTAAATCAATTTGATCATACCAACCATATCCTTAACTCTTTATAACAATGCTTCCTCTAAAAAAAAAAACAGAAAAATCAACTGCGCATACTTTACTAAAACATTTTCCATAATTCCAAATATAATCAAACAATTACCAAATTTGACAGGATACCTCCTGATTACTAACTCAACTTAGCATAAAAGTTTCAACTTCAGAACACTTTATTTAGATTAAAAACTAACTGTATAACTAGGTACTAAAGCACAGAAAAAATCCCTGCTGCGCAACTTTTAGTAAAACAAGCATAACATTTTATTCGTTAACTCTATTGACACAAGGTTAGCGCGTGCACAAACTAGATTCAATTTAGAACATTGACATTCTAGGCTCTCTGTCTAAAACAGGCAGCAACATTTCGAAAACAATCAAAACAGAACAGGCAGTCAGTTTTCTGGAAAATTCAGCATGAAGTAAGTGTATACAAAACCATCCCAATCATAATCTCTACTACAACCAACCATCCAATATCAAAACTAATACTCATGTTCTCAAGAAATTACTAAAACTTTTACATGCATTTATCAAATACCCAAATTAACAATTCAAATACTTGGGACTTCACTAAAATCCCCAAATCAAAACTTTTAACATCAAATTTTCTGAACTATCTATACTCAACATAATTAATCAACATGCAATCACTATAAACCGAGATTATCAATTAAACATCAACATAACAAATTTTCAAAACCGAATTTATAAAAGGGGAAAAATCGAAAATATACATGCATTTCGATTTCTTTACATGCAACCCAAAATCTTAACTAACATAGCTATTAATACATAATTTGAACTCAATAACATCATCATCGTCCCCGTCGGCTCGTCGGAGCTCATTGCCGACGGCGGCATGGTTTGGAGGTGCCCGGAAATTGGGTTTCCTTCAACAAACCTCACCAATAATAATCTAAACAATCTCCTTATCACAGAATCATCACAAAACAAAGGTTTCGGGATTGAATTAAATCAAAATCGCCAAAACCCCTTTGCATGCAAAAACCGATACACACATATACACACGGCATACACTCACACACATACACATATGCGCATATATATGTATATACACACATAATTATCAATATATTTGAGAGATTGAGAGAGAGATTTTACAAAGAAGAGAGAGAGATTTTTGCCGAGAGAAAAGAGAGAAGAGAGACTCGAGAGAAAGAGAGAAGAGAGTGTGATGAACGGTGAAAGAAGAAAAGGGGAAAAACTGATTGCTGGGGTTTTATAAGCCCAGGGGTATTTTAGTAACTTGCTAATTCCAAAATCTGATTTTTAAATAAGAAAACCAATATAAATGCCTTTCTAAAATTCGAAATAAAATGAAGATAATATCTAAAAATCACAATTTTATTTTTAAAACAAAGAATACGAATTTACAAGCTCACCCATAGTTTTAAAATATTTTTATGATCAAAATTGAATTAAATATGAATTTTCAAAGTTTTGATCACTTAAAGGACATTTAACTCATAAAATCAGTTTTAAATCCTTAAAGCCAAAACTAAATTCCTCCACTAATTTTAGAAAATACTAGAATATAAACTAATGGTTGTGAAAAAGATTTCACAATAAAAAGAATCTCCGATGATTTTATAAAATTCCCGGAAGGTCAAAAAGAACTAATTTTTAATAAAAAATTCATATAAAATGCATTTAAAAGCATACGCAAGTATTTTAATCCATACCATTCACCAAGTAAACATCTAATTATCACATTTCCAAATATCCACCTTTCACACAATACTCACATATCATAGAACTCAAATATTATTAAATATTAATACTGTACAAGCGTTTTTCTGAGTCGTTATAACCTTCCCCCCTTAAAAAGATTCTGTCCCCAGAATCTAACCTTATGAAAATAGATGCGGATACTTTTCAAGCATCTCGCTCTCAAGTTCCCAAGTCGATTCTTCAACTTTGGGATTCCTCCACAAAACCTTAACTAGCTTAACAATCTTATTCCTTAATTTCCTATCCATATAATCCTGAATTTCTACAGGTTGTTCTACATATGACAAATCAGGTTGAATCTCGATAGGTTCATATTCGATCACGTGATTCGCATCAGGATTAAATCTCTTAAGCATCGAAACATGAAAAACGTTATGAATATGCTCCATGTGCGGTGGTAACGCTAACTCATATGCAACTTTTCCGATACGCCTCAGTATCTCAAACGGTCCTACATATCTCGGGCTAAGTTTCCCTTTCTTGCCAAATCTCGTAACTCCTTTCCATGGCGACACTTTTAGCAACACTTGATCTCCTTCTTCAAAACTCAGATCCTTCATGTCTTGATCAGCGTACTTCCGTTGTCTGTCTTGTGCCGTAACCAGTCTTTTTCTAAATGATTTCAATCTATTCCTTCGTTTGTTGTACTAGCTCGGGTCTCAAAACTTTTCGTTCTCCCACTTCTTCCCAATATGCAGGCGACCTACATTTCCTTCCATAAAATGCTTCATACACGGGCATTCCAATACTTGCGTGATAGCTATTGCGGCAAAAGAATTCCACTAATGGTAAATGATCACCTCAACTGCTTTCAAAATCCATCGCACAAATTCTAAGTATATCTTCGATTGTCTGGATAGTCTATTCACTATGACTATATGTTTAAGGACGATAAACAGTACACATATTTAACTTGGTTTCTGAGCATGTCAAAAAACTTTCTTCCAAATCTTGAATTAAATTGAGGGTCTTGGTAAGATTCGATTGATACTTGGACCTCATGCTTTACTACTATCTCTTACAGATCAAATCTTTACTACTTGGCATCATGAGATGTTCCTATTTCAACTCAGGAATTTCTACTGGTTGTAATTATCCGCGAGGTCTTTGATGTTCAGTTTTAACTCTCTGACAGGTAAAACACTTACTTACTCATCCAGTAATATCTCTTTCATATATGTCCACCAAGATTTTTCTTTTAAGCCTTGTTACATCTTCGTACATCTGGGATGGATCGAATACTTCGAATTCACGAGCATCATTCAGTATCTCATTCTTTAACCATGTCACATTGGGTATCCAATTTCTACAAAAAAACCTAAAAATTCCTTTATTATCCTTTTGACTCCTTCTACTTTCTCCTGTAAAGTTACTCCTGCTATCGTTCATCACTTCTGCTTAACATTTTCTACTTTCCCCTAGCAGCTCAAGTTGAAAAGTCATTGTATATATGTTTATCATCTCCGTAGCTTGATCTGAAATACGAACCTCTATTCCTACTTTCTCAAATTCCTTGATCAGTCCTAACCATTTCCTCTACCTTATGTATACAGCTCCTTTTCGGTGAAAATATATTTCAAATGCTTATGCTCCGAATAGATTTCATACTTTCCTTCATACAAGTAGGCCTCCAAATCAATGCGAAGACTATTGTGCCTAGTTCTCAGTCATGTGTCGGGTGTTTTCGCTCGTGGTTCTTCAGCTGTCTAGAAACATATACAGTCATCTTAACATGTTAAATCAGTCTTGATGCTTAACACAAAGCTGTCATCTCAATTTAGTTATTTATATTGTCCTAAGGTACATGAGTCATCATTTTCCAGTAACAATGAATCTATTTTACCATTATGGCTCGACTAAAGAGTTCCGTTCCTCTAGCAATTTAAATACTTCCATTTCCATTTATCTTAACTCTTGGATGCTTTCTAGTAAGCTTGGTTAATGGTGTGGCTATCTTGGTATAATCCTTGAAAAACCTTCGATAATCTCCATCCAATCTCATAAAACCTCTAACTTTTGTAGGTGTCTTAGACCTTACTCAATTCATTAACGTTTCAACCTTAGTTGGATCCACTTGGATTCCTTCTCTACTAATTACCTGTCCTAGTAATTCTAATTCTTTCAACCAAAACTCGCACTTAGAAAACTTTGCGCACAATATCTCTTTTCTTAAAATTTCTATGGTCATTCTCAAATGATCTGTATGCTCTTCTTCCATCTTTGAATACCTTAAGATGTCACTTATGAAAACATTCGCAAACTTATCCAAATATTTCTTAAAATTTCTATTCATCATGTTCATAAAAGTGGCAGTTATATCCATCAAACCGAACTCCATCACTACGAACTCATAGTGTCCATATATATCAGGTTCAGAACATCGTCAAAGGAATATCTTCGGGTTTTATTTTTAAATGACGGTAACCAAATCATAAATAAATTTTGAAAAGCACACTGTGTTCTTTAACTAGTTAGATCATCAATCCTTGACAATGGGTATTTGTTCTTAACGGTCAACTTGGCGCACCCCATGGGAATACACTAGACCTTTTAACTCCCTTTTTTCCTAAGATCTTGCAATTGAATTGCTAACTCTTTCATTTCTACTGGTGTCATTCTATATGGTGCCTTTGAAATTTGTTCTGCTCCGGGTGCTAAGTCTACAAGAAACTCTATTTCCATTTTGGGAGGTAAACCTGAAATATCATCGAGAAATACCTCTGGCAATTCATCAACTACTGGAATCTTTTCCCCTTAGGTGTCTCTTTACTAGCGTTAACCACATGTGCAAGATATGCTTGACAACCTTGGCGCAATAATCTCTTTCCCTGTATGACAATTTAGAATTTCTTTGTTTGGTTCTGACCTATGAACACATCTTCTACTTTATCTATGGCTCGCGATTCCATTTTCCCCATACTCTTTTAACCAATCCATTCTTAAAATTTACATCAAATCTCCCTAACTTCACGGGAATCAAGTCATTCTAAGAAAATGGTGATCTATTATATCAATCTCACAGTGAGGACAAGCAAGATTAATCGATATATGCTCCTGAGTAGCTATTCATGTAGTCAAAACTTTACTTAACAGTTGCGTTCTACAGTCCGACTTATGAGCAAATTCTCTGAAAATAAAATACTTTGTGGCTTCGAATCCGTTAACACTTTGGCACTTATGTAGCTAATATGAAACGTATCCGCAACCACATCCTTGTTCTTTACTGTATCACGCATGGTTATATTGAGGATTCTTGTCCTGGTTATTTAGTGTGTAATGGTCATGTTACCCTTAACATATTGCTTACTGGGTCTAGTGCTTGTAATCTCTTAAGAAATGTCATACCTTCCTACACTTGTTGCTCTTGACTCTTGCCTTCGGATTCAGACTCTCATTGGCGTAGTTCCCTCTCTGATTACACTTGTAACACACCACATTGATCTTATTATGAAATCTCGGTTGCTTATTTCCATAAGTTTTATATTCTGGTATCGGAGGTCTCAGAGGTCTTGGTTAATCCATATTTTATGGACGGTTCCCTTGCTTATCATTTCCAGTTTCTGGTCGTCCAAATCCAACATTCCTATTTGTCTGAAACTCATGCCTTATATTGAAATGGTTCTAAAAGTTCCCTATTTGTTGGTTTCCTTCCGGTGTCTCTGGCTTCCGTTTTTCTAGCTTCTTCTGTTTGTGATCAATCACTTTACTCCTAATCCACGACCTCATTTCCCCTGTTGGAGTCTCTTAACTCTCTTCTCATCAATATTCACGTATTCGGACACAAACCTGGCCAGATCTATAAATTTTGGTTCAAACCATGTTACGCTCAAGTTATCATGCTTCGGTTCTAAAATTTATGTCCAACATTTGGTCTCACGACGTTCAAAACCTTGTAATGTTTTAACTACTATATCCAAAGTGAAATATAGGATAAACAGGTGCTTATATATACTTTTCTGACCAGTAGAATAACAGTCTTTCATCAACAATAATCAACTCCTTTTTAGTATATCCAATATCACTTTACTTCATACTTCAACATGATTAGTTTTCGTATATCCTTGTTACCTTCTCCTTGTCCATACCAAACTCTCAGTAATAATAAACCTTGACATCGTATTGTAAGTCTAATGAGCAATTTAACTCGACAACCAATCCCTCTTTTTAAATCAATTTCCCATTTTTGATCAAAACAGTTTCCCGTCAATATAAGTACAGCTTGACACTCAGAATACCGTCATTCGCCTTTGCAATTTCAAATCGCTGATACCTCTAAGAGTTTCCGACAGAATGAATCAATAGATAGGAAGGTGTCAATAGATATGGATATATGACAAGTATGTTTAGTAAGAATTTCTGGTAAAAAGAATCAAACTAAGAGATCAAAATGATCATCGAACTTTATCAGGTTGCATTTGTCAATTTAAACAACAAGGTACAGAAGGTGGCCAACCTTTAGTACTTCCATGACAAACACACCACTGGTGGCGTCCCACCGGACTTCTATCACACAGATAGAAAGTACCTGAATCCCCTATATATATAGGGTTGTTCATCTCAGTTACAACAAGGAGGATCAAAAATTTAAGAGGAACATATGAAAGGTTTAAGAGTTTCAAAAGTTTCTATTATATATATATAATGTTGGATCAATTAGCCTCTGAACAATAGAGGTATTTCGTAAAGAATAGAATGAAAAAAATTGAATCTTTTAAAAAGGTAAATTGAGTAAAATTAATGGCTAGTTATGAACCGACTTATCCTTACATCGAACGTATGGAGATAATCATGCCTTGTCTCATGTAGATGGTCCTTAGGGGAGTTAATTTCTAGTTTGAGGTTATAGGTATGTCCCGATAGTAAATCAACTGTATGTAATCTTGAATAAAGAAAGAATCTACACTTAGGCCACTACTCTGGGCAAATGTATCGCGGGGGAAAATCGTTATTATATCGTAAAGAATCTAAGTGTTTCTAGACGTTATCTTCGGGATTCTACTCTCGTTCAACTCTAACCACACTTGATACGACACCTGGCGTGGTGTTTCCTATAGCTTCCGCGGTGCAGATGAAATTCTGTAAAGTACATAAGGATCTACAAGTGATGTCTTCCGAACTAGTAGTCTGGTTCTCCGATTGATTCCTCCAGCTTCGAATTAGTTTCCTCGTCCGTAATCCCGATCTTCAGATGGTTCCAGCGTATACTCGCTCGATATGTCGGAATACTATTTAACATAAAAGTGCGTAACTTAAGCTAATATTTCTGTAGAAAATTCGGCATGACCTATTCGTAAAATGGACTATGCCCTGTTTAAAAATATCTCAAATACTAACTCAATCATCCACACATAATCCATAATCCATTCAATATTCCATCCATCTCCAATCCCTTTCACTTCACTACGTCAAATTTTGGCTTCCGTCACATCAAATACGTGTGGCTAAGCACTTTACGTCACGTTTTAATTTTTCAGCAAAGTGTCACCTAAGGTCGGATCATTTTACGCCCCCTACGGCCACACGCCAGATGTGTGGCTGTAACTCAAAACAGAGTGACTAAAGCATACCACCTCTTGGGTCTGACAGCCCCTGTTTTAAGCTCAAAAGTGTGACTAAATACCATCTTTCAGCCACAGGATGGGTCGTGGCTAAAGAGAATTAATAACGTGGCTAAACACCAACATTCATCAAAGGCTTAGTTTTGGTCGCATTATTTATTGGTAAATCGTGGCAAAAAACTTGGGTATGGCCACATTTTATAATTTTTGTGTGGTCGTTTCTATGTTTTATATACTATTAAACAACTGCTTTTAGTCACTAATATAAGTAGTGACTATAGTTCTGGCTAAAACCTATTTTTATAGAATTTTTGTAATATATAGTGTGGCTAAAGGATAGTAATAGCCACACACACTTAACTAAATTATACAGAGTTTTATTTGTATTATAAATGATCAATAATAAATAATAATACCAAAATTGAAACACAATGCTATATATTCTAAAATTCAAACACTTAGCCATGCATAATCCATCACCAAACTAAATAGCAACATAATTAATGTAATAGCTAAGACCAATCCATACATAATCCATCACCAAACTAAAACCACAATTTCAATTAGAACAAAAGTATGATCAACTAGCTAGAAATGAAGGATGCTTTGAATTTTATTGAAATTTATTGGCTTTTTTCTTGGCTTCTTCATGTGCCTTTTTAGAAGACTCCAACGTTATAACTTCAACTTGCTTATGCTTCTGAATTTTACTTGAGATTGTTGATTCCTCTGATTGTCTCTATTGGCGGCATCAGTGATATCTTGTGTTGGGATTAATCTCCAAGAAGGAATTACTAGGGCAAGCTGGGCAAGAACACTTCTCACCATTTGATTTGGTGTTATGGCATCTGCAACCTAGATATTTAGCCAACAAAATCATGTTAAATTATGTACATAATGTACTGATCACTCAAATAATCAGGCATTACAAGCATTTACCATTGCTTGATAGAAACAAGAATCCATCTATGTGTTCTATCGCTTCTGATATATCGAAGAGATAAAAGGATTATATTTCATCTTCAGCAGCCTCGAAACAGAGACATATACACAACAAAACAGATTATTACACATATATGAAAACACACAAATAATGATAATAAATGATTAGACTATGTGCTTGTCGTATAGTACATACACACAGGTGACCAATCTTACACTCTACAGAGGGACTACTGCCAACTGCCAGCTTAAAATCAACTAAGTTTCTTACACATACTACGGGGACTATAGCTCCAAATATATCTATACCTCAGATAAAATTGGAGTCATGAAATTAGTCATCATCTCAATGAAATGAAGAAATGGATTGCATAGTATTCAACTGTATTCAGGGAAATAACAAAAAAGTCCGAGGAAAGATCACAGAATACTAACACGATATCAAGCCCAAACACATTTTCCCCCCAATACAACCACAATAACATCAACCACTACACTGAACAACAACTAATTCAACAATCATATATAACAAACAAATCGGCTCAATATCGTATATAATTATAACTTATCACCACAAAAGCATAAATCAATCATACATACATACAATACAATCAAATTTTGAACAAAACATTATCGAAATATTCGAAAACAAAACAATATCGAAACAATCAAAAATGAAACAACATCTCATACCTGCCGACAACAGTAACCAGTAAACAGCGATTGAGAGAGCTTGGGATTTGCTCGATGTATGTGTTCCCTGCTTTTGTCACAAACAGAAATTGATAATCAAGATAATGAAAGCACCTTTATGTTTGTGACAAAAACACGAACACCTACATCTACCAAAATCAACTGACCAACAAACAGATCGGGGCCGGGACTATCTAGCAAAATCAATTTGTATGTGTGTGTTTGATTTGAACTTGAGCCGTGAACATACTGAAATCGAGCTAAGAGCCGTGAACATATGTGTGTGCTGAAAAAGAAGGGGGAAAATGGGGAAATGAAATACTGGGTAGGGAGGGAAGTGAATTATTGGGTACATAGGAGGGAAAGAGGAAGCAGGAAATGAAGTTCACTTGATTTTTAGCAATGTTGTTCATTTAGCAATGTTGTAATACCTGTTAAGTTCACTTGATTTTTGTTATAAAGTCGTACAAGATAAATTTCGATTTTTTTTAAAAAAAAATTCATATCACTAATATAAGTAGTTGTTCACATCCGTACGGTTGGATCGTCCAAAAATTAATTTAAAAAAATAGTTTGTTAAGTGGGTGGTAGTCTCGTTTCTCGAAGTAGTACTTTCACTTGATTTTTGTTATAAAGTCGTACAAGATAAATTTAGATTTTTTTTTAAAATTTTGCATATCACTGATATAAGTAGTTGTTCACATCCGTACGGTTGGATCGTCCAAAAATAAATTTAAAAAAATAGTTTGTTAAGTGGGTGGTACTCTCGTTTCTCGAAGTAGTACTTTCACTTGATTTTTGTTATAAAGTCGTACAAGATAAATTTAGATTTTTTTTTAAAATTTTGCATATCACTGATATAAGTAGTTGTTCACATCCGTTCGGTTGGATCGTCCAAAAATAAATTTAAAAAAATAGTTTGTTAAGTGGGTGGTACTCTCGTTTCTCGAAGTAGTACTTTCACTTGATTTTTGTTATAAAGTCGTACAAGATAAATTTAGATTTTTTTTTAAAATTTTGCATATCACTGATATAAGTAGTTGTTCACATCCGTACGGTTGGATCGTCCAAAAATAAATTTAAAAAAATAGTTTGTTAAGTGGGTGGTACTCTCGTTTCTCGAAGTAGTACTTTCACTTGATTTTTGTTATAAAGTCGTACAAGATAAATTTAGATTTTTTTTTAAAATTTTGCATATCACTGATATAAGTAGTTGTTCACATCCGTTCGGTTGGATCGTCCAAAAATAAATTTAAAAAAATAGTTTGTTAAGTGGGTGGTACTCTCGTTTCTCGAAGTAGTACTTTCACTTGATTTTTGTTATAAAGTCGTACAAGATAAATTTAGATTTTTTTTTAAAATTTTGCATATCACTGATATAAGTAGTTGTTCACATCCGTTCGGTTGGATCGTCCAAAAATAAATTTAAAAAAATAGTTTGTTAAGTGGGTGGTACTCTCGTTTCTCGAAGTAGTACTTTCACTTGATTTTTGTTATAAAGTCGTACAAGATAAATTTAGATTTTTTTTTTAAAATTTTGCATATCACTGATATAAGTAGTTGTTCACATCCGTACGGTTGGATCGTCCAAAAATAAATTTAAAAAAATAGTTTGTTAAGTGGGTGGTACTCTCGTTTCTCGAAGTAGTACTTTCACTTGATTTTTGTTATAAAGTCGTACAAGATAAATTTAGATTTTTTTTTAAAATTTTGCATATCACTGATATAAGTAGTTGTTCACATCCGTTCGGTTGGATCGTCCAAAAATAAATTTAAAAAAATAGTTTGTTAAGTGGGTGGTACTCTCGTTTCTCGAAGTAGTACTTTCACTTGATTTTTGAAAATTAATTTTCATTTTGAGGTAAAACTTGTAAAAATCATAAAAAATTCATTTTTGATCCCAAAATTATTTTAAAAATATGGGAATGAAGCTAATTTTGTGATCTTGTTTTTTTTAATTAAAATTTTGATTTTAGAAATTATCTTCTATTTAAACTTCAGATTAATAAGTGATTAAATTTGATTTTCAGCAAAGTAGTATAATAAATTAACCCTAATCACATATGTTTTAGATTGCCGGACATCATCTTCGCCAGAGAGGGTACATATGTTTTAACCCTAATTCATTGCTACACACAGCAGTAGCGACACTCTCTTCTATTTTGCCGCCTAAAACAAGAACCCCAATCATATCCTTTTTTTCCCTCTTATACAACAACAATTGGTTCTAGATTTGATTGAAATACCCAAGATTAACAAAGCCCCTTTCTGGAGAAGATGAGCGGCGGCACTGTTCAGTTCAATTGGCATGACACAACGCCTTTATGTCTTAACCCTAGGTTTTCACCCCTCTCTGGCGAAGATGATGTCCGGCAATTAGTACCTGTATGTCTCCTCTCTCTCTCTCTCTCTCTCTCTCTCTCTCTCTCTCTCTCTCTCTCTCTCTCTCTCTCTCTCTCTCTCTCACTCACTCTCTCTCTCTGGCTAAATCTATTAAGTCTTGCGTCTATTGGAAATCTAAGTTAATATGATTAACTTAGTTAATGAATGTTTATTTTCTGGAGACTTCAATTTTAGTTTTAATTGATTAACTGACTTTGAGAATATGTTTATTGAAATATTTTGACTAAAACTGTTCGTATTAATCTAAGAGAGTTTATTGCGTCTATTGGGAATCTAAGAGACTACAACTGCATGCAATTATGACATTGATCTCAGTTAATATGAGCGTTGTTTCATATGCCTTACACTCTTCTATTTAAACCATCCCTAGTTAATCCCCTTTCTCATCCTCTCAAACATTCTTAATTGTTATCAAACCCCCGTCTATCAAATGGCCTTCAACGCTCTCACCATACGTCTTGCCAATGTAGTGTTCAATTACGAAAACTTCACGATCGTAGTGGAAGGTGCAAGCTTTCCAGTGGACGCTGTTCCAAAGAACATCAGCTCTGAGTTCTCCTATGATCAGCAAATCGAGTGGATGTTTCTACTGATGCACTTCGATCTAGAGAAGGAGAGGAGGGAGGCGGAGCGTCTCCGGGCCCTGGAGTTGCGTGAGAGGATCATTGGACTGGCTGTCACCATATCCAGGATTTACAAGAGGAGGAGGGAGACTGGTTCTTAGAATTTTGTTATTATTTCTTTGTAATTTTTTTTTTGCAATGTTATGCAAGTGTTATGACGTAAGGAGACAGTTGTTATCATGACAGTGTGGAAGTATTTTTATTTTTATCATAACAATTGTTATTTATAGTGTTATGTATGAGTTCTTTTTGTCTTTTTCTATTTTTCAAGAAGGAATAGCTAGGTAAATCTGCATATAAGGTAATTTTTGTAGTAATTGTCATCCCTAATACTCTCTTGTTTGACATGGTCATTGTTCATTATTGGTAGCTTAGATGCATTTGATTTGCAGAAAGAAACATGGTGTATGACGTGCTTAGAGTTTCATTGTTTATTGATCATTAGCTTGTAAGTATGCAGTTGTAGACCTGTAAAAGATGTGTACTTGATGAATGTTCTACAGATTGACTTGCATGATGGTTAAATCTGATTTATGTTTACTCACATATTGAGGTATTTGTTAATGTTACATCAATGTTGACAATCTTCACTGATTTTGACCAAGGGAGATCTCAGCAACATGTAGAGAATACTTGTAATATCAGCAATACTAATACTGGTTTGGGTGCTCCTCAACATGTAGAGAATACTGGTTTCAAGGTTAGTGTATAGTCTGTGATTTAGAAGTATAATTGCTTATTCTTTTTCATATTTTGGGTTGATTTTCATAATGATTTCACTTGCCAGTCCTCGACGCAGGTGGAGCTCACAGAAGCTGAAACAGAGTATGTAGTCAATGCCGTGAAACAGAGTATCCGTGCCTTACACTAGTTAATTTGTTTAATATCTTGATCTGCATATTGCTAGGTTTCTGTTATTGTGAATGCTTCTGAAGTTGAGGAATTTTCAAAAGTAGCTATCAAGCATGTACGTTCTCTAGCTTCATAGGAATTTAAAGTTTCTTTTATATATAGGGGTGTTGAAAAGGATAATGCAGCAAGAGGAAATACTTGAATCTGAGCAACCTTATTAATCAGTTATGTTCTAAATGGCAGGTACAACGACACCTACAGCTTCGAATAGAAGCTCAAGGGAAATACTTGCAAACAGTGCTAGAGAAAGCTCAAGATACTCTTGGAAAACAGAACTTGGGCACAGTAGGACTAGAAGCTGCAAAGGTCCAACTATCTGAATTGGTCTCAAAAGTATCCACCAAGTCCCTTAATTCTGCGTTTTCGGGAATGACAGAAGTTCCTAGTTTCTGTCCACAACAAATACAAGCAAAGCAGCCAACAGATTGTTCAATGCAAAGCTTCCTGACCTCTTACGAAGTTTCCCAACAGGGCCAAGAGATACAAAATAGGTGGAGCAAAGACCTTAAAGATAATAGAAACTTCATATCGCCTATGGTTCAGGATACGGATAAAGCATACGAGATGCAGCTTCATGCCAGTGACTTGTCAATGAGAGTTGGAGTTCAGGGAGGAAACTGGAATAGTAACAGCACAGACGTTCAAGAAAAAATGAAGGACAGGGATCTTGATGCTAATCTTTTTTATCCCAGTACACACTCAGTTAAGCAAGAGGACGTGAAATCAAGACAAGGCTTTCAGATATCCCGCTCAGCCCCGAAGTTGGACCTGAATATCCATGATGATAGCGATACTTGCTGCATTTCCCTTGGCTCGGAAGCACCTCCCAGTTTTGACTCCTCATGTTTTGAATAAACCAAGACGTTCTTATGAATATATTTGCTTGAAAATAGTTTGTTACTTTCAACAGATAGTTGGAATATGGAATTTGAATGTTATATTATTATTGCATATATATTCAAATAGTAATAAAATATTCAAATTTCTAACAAGGATATCAGTCGTTGTCACCTGTTTTCGAAACTTTTTAGTCACACAATAATATAGTCACTAGTTTTTAGCTTCCTTAAGCGAACAAAGCTCTGACATATATGCAGAAAACTCTACTTTTTAGTCACATATAAAATGTAGTGACCATAGGTTATTTCCCATTTAGCCACATCACCGAAAACGACTGTGGTCGTTTCGTAACATTTAGACACAGCAAAGAAGCGTCGCTAGTTATTGTCACACTTCTATCTCTCAAGTATGACTATAAATTTTGGAATTGGTCAAAGTCAAAAAAAACCATGCTGTTATTGTCACATTTTTTTGAAGTTGTGACTAAATCTTCCAAAAAATGTGTCTTCGGTCACTCGAAAAACAATTGTGTGGCTAAAACTTGGGACGATGATCTTTAGCCTCTCGTTTTTTCCAAAGTGTCACAGCCCTTACTGTACAAAAGAGTGACGAAAGCCCAAATTTGACGTAGTGCTTTATACAAAAATATAAATCTGCCTTGACTTGCAGCTATACTATCAGAAAAGAATTTACTCAAAGGGTAATGGAAATCTCCACTTTGCCGGATGTATACACTGATACTGACGGATATGGCTTAGGAAAAGGAATCTCAGATGAAGGGTAATCTCTCAAAATAGCCTTTATCTGTAAAAACACAGTAATAAGCCAAGAAAATACTTAAACGGTAAGGGTTATCTTAATTCTACTAATACTCATCCAAAAGTAACCTGCAGCTAAAAATCCTATCTTACGTAATAAGCTTAAGTCCTACTTCTCACCTTATATTCACGCGGAGGGGCTCGCTCATTTCCATGGGGCCTCGACCTGTAATTCTTTCAAGAATCAGGGGGCGCACTCTATGGATCATGGGGCCGCTCTCCGATATTATCAATTGAGTTGTCACATGAGGGGGCTCGCTCATGTCCATGGGGCCTCGACCTTTAATCAGGGGGCACTCACTATGGATCATGGGGCCACTCTCCCATACTATCGATTAAATTGTCACATGGAGGGTGTGACGCCCTCCCAATCTGGGGTCATGATCGGGGAGTCACTACAAACTCTATACATAATTAAACCCATAAACAATAATATAAACATGCAGACTCGACCCCAACTCTACCCTGGATCTTTAACAGTTGATGGTGTGAAACAAGCATCCACTATCTAATTCATTAATACAAAACATAAGTCTCAAAAGTTATTACATCCATGTCTTAAACGTTCTACGTTCTCTATTACAAAACACCTTCTAGATATGGCCATCACCTACCTGAGCTGGCATCCCAAAAACAACCCTATAAGAAGACTTCCTAGCTGTCTGAAATGTACGTACCATCTTCTCGTTTCACTGTGGGTTAGAATAGGGAAAAAGAATGAGCCAAATGCCCAGCAAGTAATAATAATATGACCATACAGTTATCCACTGGGAAACAGTTCCAATATCAAAATGTACGACATGGGTATATCAAAATCCGTATCAATGGGATTATCAAAACAATGGATTGAATATATAGCTTCAAAACAGTTTCCAATATCAATATATATGGCATGGTTTTAGCAGAATCCACATTAAGGATTTATCAGATCAATGGCATAAATATGCAATTTCAAAGGGTAAACCAATTTCATTTTCAAGATATCCGTTTCAAAAACAATAAGTAATTTTGGAGATTTTTCACAACGCACCGGACAATACGGGTGATCAGCCACGTAAAGTCCCCATACCGGACACACAGTCCCTCTGGTCCTTGATTTGGGTCCCATTAGGCACACATTGGCCTTTAGACTAGTCCATCCCTAGTCCATTTATTATAATTAAAAGGTGCTGGACCGGCGTTACTCGGCCTCTTACGCCTCCAATCTTAGGAATCCGTGGAAACCATAAATCAGAATTTAAATGAATCCAAACTTTATTCCTTTTTAAAACATGTTCAGGTATAAAGAAGTCCTTTGGAAATCAGATAAGTTCAATCAAAACAATTTGGATTTCTATTAGTGGAATATAGGAAACATTTATCATCGGGTCTGTTCTGGAAATGTACTAGAATGAGAGTTAGGTGTATTCACTTTCAGGTATAAAATGGGAATGCATAAGTATATGATCAAATTCAGGTTATAGAATCATAGGTCATTAGGTTTCAATTCATGGATATGAACAGGGTATAAAGGTTTAAGGTTAAAGAACGAAACAAAGCATGGTATATAATTCAACATGGTATATATGAACAAAGATAAGGGTTATCAATGAACAATAAGTGTTTTCAGAACTAAAAGGTATATCAAGGCAAGGTAACAATTCATATATGTCAAAATGAAACAATGGAATCGAAATACGAAAGCAAGTTTGTATTACTTGCCTTAAGTAGCTAAAAGGGGTACTGAGCAATCACTGGTTTTCCACCTTAGTCTTTCCCTTGTCTCTAAGTTCCACTTCCTTGAACTCTCTAAGTTCCACTTCCTTGGGCTCTACAAAAGAATATATTCTATCTTAGTAGGCCCTTTCTAAAATGCTAATCCATTATTCTAAACTACCCAACGCATCCTAATCGCGTAAACACATAATAGTTATACCATAAAACAATTATAACCATGTAATAGGCAGTCAACCATATAAACTCACATCGTCATTTAAATACACATAACATGCTCCTTATACATATATACATATAATTATATACCTTTCAAATCATACCACACTTGGTATCCCTTAAATCAATTTGATCATACCAACCATATCCTTAACTCTTTATAACAATGCTTCCTCTCAAAAAAAAAACAGAAAAATCAACTGCGCATACTTTACTAAAACATTTTCCATAATTCCAAATATAATCAAACAATTACCAAATTTGACAGGCTACCTCCTGATTACTAACTCAACTTATCATAAAAGTTTCAACTTCAGAACACTTTATTTAGATTAAAAACGATCTGTATAACTAGGTACTAAAGCACAGAAACAATCCCTGCTGCGCAACTTTTAGTAAAACAAGCTTAACTTTTTATTCGTTAACTCTATTGACACAAGGTTAGCGCGTGCACAAACTAGATTCAATTTAGAACATTGACATTCTAGGCTCTCTGTCTAAAACAGGCAGCAACATTTCGAAAACAATCAAAACAGAACAGGCAGTCAGTTTTCTGGAAAATTCAGCATGAAGTAAGTGTATACAAAACCATCCCAATCATAATCTCTACTACAACCAACCATCCAATATCAAAACTAATACTCATGTTCTCAAGAAATTACTAAACTTTTACATGCATTTATCAAATACCCAAATTAACAATTCAAATACTTGGGACTTCACTAAAATCCCCAAATCAAAACTTTTAACATCAAATTTTCTGAACTATCTATACTCAACATAATTAATCAACATGCAATCACTATAAACCGAGATTATCAATTAAACATCAACATAACAAATTTTCAAAACCGAATTTATAAAAGGGGAAAAATCGAAAATATACATGCATTTCGATTTCTTTACATGCAACCCAAAATCTTAACTAACATAGCTATTAATACATAATTTGAACTCAATAACATCATCATCGTCCCCGTCGGCTCGCCGGAGCTCATTGCCGACGGCGGCATGGTTTGGAGGTGCCCGGAAATTGGGTTTCCTTCAACAAACCTCACCAATAATAATCTAAACAATCTCCTTATCAAAGAATCATCACAAAACAAAGGTTTCGGGATTGAATTAAATCAAAATCGCCAAAACTCCTTTGCATGCAAAAACCGATACACACATATACACACGGCATACACTCACACACATACACATATGCGCATATATATGTATATACACACATAATTATCAATATATTTGAGAGATTGAGAGAGAGATTTTACAAAGAAGAGAGAGAGATTTTTGCCGAGAGAAAAGAGAGAAGAGAGACTCGAGAGAAAGAGAGAAGAGAGTGTGATGAACGGTGAAAGAAGAAAAGGGGAAAAACTGATTGCTGGGGTTTTATAAGCCCAGGGGTATTTTAGTAACTTGCTAATTCCAAAATCTGATTTTTAAATAAGAAAACCAATATAAATGCCTTTCTAAAATTTGAAATAAAATGAAGATAATATCTAAAAATCACAATTTTATTTTTAAAACAAAGAATACGAATTTACAAGCTCACCCATAGTTTTAAAATATTTTTATGATCAAAATTGAATTAAATATGAATTTTCAAAGTTTTGATCACTTAAAGGACATTTAACTCATAAAATCAGTTTTAAATCCTTAAAGCCAAAACTAAATTCCTCCACTAATTTTAGAAAATACTAGAATATAAACTAAAGGTTGTGAAAAAGATTTCACAATAAAAAGAATCTCCGATGATTTTATAAAATTCCCGGAAGGTCAAAAAGAACTAATTTTTAATAAGAAATTCATATAAAATGCATTTAAAAGCATACACAAGTATTTTAATCCATACCATTCACCAAGTAAACATCTAATTATCACATTTCCAAATATCCACCTTTCACACAATACTCACATATCATAGAACTCAAATATTATTAAATATTAATACTGTACAAGCGTTTTTCTGAGTCGTTATAGAGGGGCTCGCTCATCTCCATGGGGCCTCAACCTGTAACCAGGGGGCACTCTCTTTGGATCATGGGGCCACGCTTCCCTATTATCTTCCTCTAAAAATCATTGGAGTTCATGTTAAGCAGTAGTTCTTTTTCCTGAGGGCACACCATGGAGGAAGGACGCGTCCTGAAAGACCAGGAAGCTGCACATCAGAGTATCTTCGGAGTGCGCGCCCTGAAGGATGGACACACTTGAGAGACGATAAAGGGCTCAAGTATTGGAGCTTGTCTGATCATTATTTATCTTCACTAGAATTGTTTGTAGACATTTTTCCATTGGACGCGTCCTCGGGGAGAAACGATCATTGGGACCTTTGACATGCTGAGAGGGCATCTTTGAAGTAGAGGACGCGTTCTTTCGGGTTGGGACGTATAGCTTAATAATTCTTGAGATATTCTTCCAAGTAGGAATTTTCCACCTGTCAAAAAACTCAATAATCGAAATTTTCAAAAAGTACCAGGAGGACGCGTCCTAGAGGTGTGGACGTGAGCAACCGCCGAATCATCACAGGAGTTGTTGGAAACCATCTGATCCTCGAACATCACCCTTAGGGCACGCCCTAAGAGTTCTTGGGGATTTTCCTTCATCATCTTCTTCCTGCAACAATTCAAGGAACAAAGAGCAAAACCAAAACTAGTTAGGTGTTACCTTGAAGGCGCGTCCAGAAGATGATGACGTGCTCTCGATAATTGCGCCTTCTTTTTAGGATCTTGCTCGGAATCACCCCCCAGTATACATGGATCGCCTTGACACCTTCTTCTTCAGATCTTTTTCGAACCCCCATTCAGGAATCATCGTCTTGAAATCATCATCTTTGGATCTTCCTCCTTACCGCCAGCATGAAGTAGTGCCCATGACCATCCTCCGAATCTTGGCAGACCTTCTTCTAAGAACTTTCATCATGACGAGATATCTCTTCCTCCTGAGATTATGATCTTGATCAGCACCCCTCCTTCTAGCGCCAATTTGTTAACGGAGGAATTTGGTATTAACAAAGTTTGAGGTTTATCGCCGGAATCAAGATCTATGACGGTGGTTCTTCGCCGAAAAGTCGCCAGAGTGTGGTGGTTGTGATGAATTGGGGGCTGAGATTGTAAGGGTTTCTTGGTGGTGGCTCGATGAGCTCTTCTCTTCCCACCCCTTACAATGTGCCTACGTACCCCGTATTTATAGGGGGTCAAGCCCTACGTAGTTCTTGGAGAGCAAGTAACCTATATGGGCTAGTTTCTGATTTCCGAGGCCCACTAGGATACCTGATCCATCTTCTGGAATTGGTCTTCAACTCGCTTTAGGAATGTCCAACGATGAGGCCTAGTCACAAAGGCCCAAGGCTCAACTACAGTCTAGGGACTTCACGGATACGGCATCGGCCCAACTTAGGAGCCGACACAAACCGTTACCAGCTGTCTCCCTGACCAAAGTAGTTGCAGGTATAGCCGTGACTTACCCCAAATGCCAGACGCATCCTTGTCCCCCGAATGAGAAGCACCCACCAGATTGCAGGACAAGTGATCCCAAGCGTTTTGGGTGCAAAGTGCAGGATTACTCCAAAGTTCCCCAATGAGGACGCGCCCATTGAGTACAGGAACAGAGCTCCCAAAGCACACACCAAGATTCACCCCACATCCCCAATGAGGACGCGCCCATTGAATACAGGAGGAGGCCTTCAATCACCAGGCATACCCCTGGAGGCCTTCAACACAGAAATCATCACCAGGCAAACCCCTGGAGGCCTTCAACAACGGCAATCATCACCAGGCAAACCCCTGGAGGCCTTCAACAACGAACATCCCTCTACTAGAGCATATCTTAAGGGAGAATTCTTCAATATCTTGCCAATATCAAGCCATGGGAACCATCCTTCATCACCAAGTAGCTACTTCAAACCAAGAGGACGCGTCCTCAAAGGGTGGACGGCCTAAAGGAGCGCGCCCTTACCCCTATGAGGGCAAGCCCTAAGTCTTCTATATGCTAATCCCATGTCAATTTAGCTGTTATTCTCTGTCAAGTCATCCATTCATGTCAAGTTGTAAGTCTACATCAAGAGGACGCGTCCTCAAGGGTTGGACGACCAGAGGGCGCGCCCTCACCCCTATGAGGACAAGCCCCGAGCCTCCGTTGTACTAGTTCAATCCCTAATTGCATCTTGGATATCCTCAATTGATAAATTCCAGCAATTAATTTACAAGCACGTTTTTTAATCCATAACATTTGGCGCCGTCTGTGGGAAGACAACATCAACCATGGCAAACACACGAAGAACAACTCGAGATACTTCAGTTTTTGAGGAGCTTCCTATCACCTTCGAGGCTGATACTCACGGAAATCAACCACCGCCAACTACTGGCATTGAATGGGCGAATAATCCCCACCAATACTCAAGGACCGGAGGTCCCAATTACGGTTGAAGGGACGAATCCCCTGCAGATGGTCATTCATTGATCTAATCCAAAAGAGACCGCTCACCAGCAACCAATCACGAGTCACGACCTCCCCGCTGCTCATGAATGCCCCAAGTGGTCTTCAACTCCACACTACTGATCTCCCCCGATACACTACTCAAACTTTGGGGATGCCCAGCTGTGGCATGCCCCCTCGACCCATGGCGGGCAGTAGTGGTCTCAACCCCATCTACCATGAAGCATATGTCCCCCTTTATATACAAGGTCTGGGACCTCAAAACCAACAAACTCGACGAACCCCTTTGATTCAAGATTACTCGGGTCCCTATACTGAGGAAGAGAATTACACATCTGAAGAAGAGAGGGATGTCGCCCCAAGAAGGAAGCGTTCTTCCCAAACAAATCGGGAACAACCCCAAACTACTAAGGAGAAAATTGCAGCCCATGAGGCAGAGACTACAAGACTCAAGAAACTCCTTGATGAGGAGAAGGCCACTTAATCTCAAGGCCGATCAACTGGAAGGGTCCCGATAATCAACCTGGACCCGACACCAAGAAGGACTAAGAGGGCTGAAGCCCCAAGGGGTGATCCTAGTGTTTTGTTGCCCCTAGGAGATCCTGATGATCCTACACCACCGTTTACTCAAGACATCATGAAAGCCACAATATCCAGAAAATTCAAGATGCCAACGATCAAGGCTTATGATGGAACGAGGGATCCCGCAAATCATGTAAGGACCTTCTCCAATGCACTGCTGTTGCAACCAATCAACGACGTGGTCAAGTGTAGGGCGTTTCCACAAACCTTGGCAGGCATGGCCCAACGCTGGTATAGCCGTCTTCCTCCCAACTCTATTGGGTCTTTTAAGGAACTAAGCAAAGCATTCATCAATCAATTCGTTAATGGAAGAGTGCATGAGAAAAGCTCTGCATCACTCATGGCAATCCAGCAAGGAAAGAATGAAGCCCTGAGGGACTATATCAATCGATTCACCTGGGAAGCTCTGAAAGTCCCGGACTTAGAGGACAGAGTGGCTATGATAGCCCTGCAACAAGGAACTACTGATGACCACTTCAAAAGGTCATTAGCAAAACATCCACCCAAAAGCATGCTGAAGCTCCAAGATACAGCCGGAAAGTACATCAAGGCTGAAGAAAGCATGAGAAAGTATGAGCCCACTACTGGTGGTAGTGGAAATTCAAAGAAGAGAAAGGAAACACAGGAATATGATGTCAAGGAAAAGTTTCCTAGAACGTCAAATGATTCAGATTCTCCACCCAAGAGGAATAATTTTGGGCCAAAATTCACGGAGTATGCAAGATTGAACACTCCCAGGAGTCAAATTATGATGGAGATAGCTATGGAAGGAGATCTCAAATGGCCGAAGCCAATGAGGACTGACATGTCCAAGCGGAACCAAAACCAGTTCTGTCGGTTCCACAAAGAAGTCGGTCACGATACCGACGATTGTAGGCAATTGAAAGATGAGATTGAATTTCTGATACGAAGAGGAAAACTCAGTAAGTTCACCAAAGATGGAAACCAAGGGAGTCAAAGGGGGAACTATGAAAGGAAGGACTATTACAGAAGGGACAACGATCAAGATCGAAATCCCAAGCCCCGAGGGCCAGTTATCAACATGATATTCGGAGGACCAACTGCTGTTGGGTCCTCCTGAAACTCAAGAAAGGCTTATGCTCGAGAAGTAATGACTGTGGTCGGAGAAGCAACGAAACGTGCCCGAACAGAAGTATCAATAGGTTTTGATGATTCAGACCTAGAGGGAGTGAAGTTTCCCTACGATGATCCCATAGTCATCGTTCCTGTGAAACCAAGAGAGTTTTGGTGGACAATGGAGCCTCAGTGGATATCTTATTCCACGATGCTTTTATCAAGATGGGCTATACTGACTCTCAGTTGACACCCTCAAATATGCCCATATATGGATTCAATGGAGTGGAGTCAAAGGTGGAAGGCACTATCCAACTCCCAATGACAATGGGGCAAGGGTCGAATACGTCTACTCAGATATTGAACTTCATAGTTATAAAGGCAACTTCGACCTACAATACAATCCTGGGAAGAACTGGTCTTCATGCATTCAAGGCCGTTGCCTCATCCTATCATCTGAAAATCAAGTTCCAAACGAGGAATGGTATTGGTGAAGAACGGGGAGATCAAAAGATGGCTAAAAGCTGTTATGTAGCCGCGCTAAGGCCAGATGGAATCGGAGGGCAGGTTCTCCCAATCAAAGACATGGATATCAGTGATAATGAGGACCGAAGAGGGAAACCAGCTGAGGATTTGATCCCAATTCCCTTAGTCCCAGGTGAACCGGAGAAGGTGACTTATGTTGGAGCACTACTACATGAACCATTAAAAAGAAAACTCATATCCTTTCTTCAAGAGAACAATGACGTTTTTGCTTGAACAGCGGTCGACATGCTAGGGATTGATCCCCAACTGATAACTCACAAACTGAATGTGGATCTTGAAAGGAAGACGGTAAAACAGAAAAAGAGAAATTTTGCTCCAGAGAGGCTTGAAGCCATTAAACAGGAAGTTAATAAACTTTTGGAAGCTGGGTTCATTGAGGAAATTAAATTCCCAGAATGGTTGGCTAACCCCGTGATGGTCAAAAAGGCTAACGGAAAATGGAGGATGTGCGTCGACTTCACTGACTTGAATGATGCATGTCCTAAGGATTGTTTTCCCTTACCAAGGATTGATGCATTAATAGATGCTACAGCTGGACACGAGATGCTTAGCTTCATGGATGGCTTCAGTGGATTCAATCAAATCAAGATGCATAAGGATGACATCGCCAAGGTATCATTCATCACTGACTTTGGTGTTTTTTGTTTCTTAGTCATGGCATTCGGACTTAAGAATGCAGGGGAAACCTATCAAAGGTTGGTGAACAAAATTTTTGGACACCTAATTGGAAAAACCATGGAGGTCTACGTAGATGACATGCTAGTCAAGAGCCTCGATAAGGCCGATCACAAAGAGCACCTCAGAGAGGCATTCGAAGTGCTGAGGCACCATAAGATGATGTTGAATCCAGCTAAGTGTGCCTTTGGTGTAGGCTCGGGAAAGTTTTTAGGTCTGATGGTTTCCAAGAGAGGAATCGAGGCTAATTCCGACAAAATCAAAGCAATTCTAGACATGGAACCACCAAAGACTGTCAAGGATGTCCAAAAACTAACAGGAAGAGTGGCAGCATTGGGAAGATTCATCTCCAAGTCAGGAGAAAAATGCTTACCTTTCTTCAAAGCACTTAAGAATGTGAAAAACTTTGAATGGACAACTGAAAGCCAAGAGGCCTTTGAGGCCCTGAAGAAATATATGGCTGAAGCACCACTGTTGGCAAAACCAAAGTCAGGAGAAACTCTCTACTTATACTTGGCAGTTTCTAACACTACCCTTGGAGCTGTTCTGATAAAGGAAGAATTGAAAGTGCAGAAGCCCGTCTACTACGTGAGTAAGATTCTACATGGGGCGGAAATAAACTACTCAACGATTTAGAAGTTTGCCTTAGCCTTGGTAATGGCCTCAAGAAAGCTACGCCCGTACTTCCAGGCTCACAAGATAGAGGTTTTGACCAATCAACCTCTAAGAAACATCTTGCATAGCCCTCAAGTTAGTGGAAGGTTGATCAAATGGGCTGTTGAATTGGGAGAATTTGACATCAAGTATAAGCCACGGATGGTCATAAAAGCTCAGGAACTTGCTGACTTCATGGTTGAATGTACCATTGACAACCAAGAAGTCGGGGGGCAGAAAGTAATAGTGGAGGACAAGAAAGATGAAGATATGGAGTTCAAAGAGTATTGGGTGCTCTATTTTGATGGAGCATCAAAAAGAAAATCAAGTGGATCAGGTTTAGTACTACAAAGTCCTGATGGATTTTTCATAGAGTACGCACTAAAACTTGACTTCCCAACGACAAACAATGAAGCTGAATACGAAGCCCTGATAGCTGGCTTAGGGCTGGCTGGAGCCTTGAGAGTTAAAACTCTGAAAGTATGTGGAGATTCGAGGCTAGTGGTTTCCCAAGTAAATGGGGAGTTTGAGGCCAGAGATGAAGTCATGGCCAAGTACTTAAAACTTGTCAAGGCCATCATGACTCAGTTTGATGAATGCTATGTGGAACGTATTCCAAGGGAAGAAAACATGAAGGCTGATGCCTTGTCTAAATTTGCTTCTTCCGAAATTGAGAACTACGCTGGAAGTGTATACTTCCAAGTCTTGAAGACCCCAAGCATCAATGGAAAGTTGGTAGCACCTATTGATGTTGCTAGTTGTTGGATGGATCCCATCAAAGCTCATCTGGAAACTGGGTGGCTACCCAACGATACTTCAGAAGCACGAAAGCTATATGTGAGAGCACTAAGGTATGCCCTGATTGAGGGAATCCTATACAAGAAGTCTTTCATCATTCCTTATCTGAAATGTTTGAGACCTCAAGAGGCAGAATTGGCCCTAAGGGAGGTACATGAAGGAATTTGTGGGTAGCACTTGGGGGGCAGAGCCCTTGCTCATAAAGTCACTCGTCTAGGTTTCTATTGGCCAAACATACTTGCTGATGCTAAAAGCTACGTGAAGAAATGTGAACGGTGCCAAAAGCATGCACCAGTGGTTAGACAACCACCAGAGATGATGACATCCATTAACTCACCTATCCCCTTTGCCATGTGGGGAATGGATATACTCGGGCCATTTCCAATGGCAAGTACTCAACGAAAGTTCTTGATAGTAGCAATCGACTACTTCACCAAGTGGATTGAGGCTAAGCCATTAGCCAAGATAACCACCAAGCAAGTGATGCATTTCTTCTGGGAAAATGTGATATGCAGATATGGAATTCCACGAATCCTGGTCACGGACAATGGAACTCAGTTTAACAACAATGAGTTCAAGAAGTATTGCGATGAGAATGATATCAAGTTGCGTTTCACTTTTGTTGCCCATCCACAAGCAAATGGGCAAGCTGAGGTTGCAAATCGAATTATCCTAGATGGACTGAAGAAAAGAGTTGAACGCTCCAGAAACACTTGGGTAGACGAATTGCTCCCCATACTTTGGGCATATCGTACTACCTGCAAAGTCACCACTGGAGCAACTCTATTTCTATTGTCTTATGGATCAGAGGCAGTGGTTGCGGTGGAAATTACTCACACGTCTCCAAGAGTTGAGGCTTATGAACCAGAAACAAATGAAGAAGGCTTGAGGCTAGCTTTAGATCTAATTGACGAAGTTAGGGATGAGGCAAACGCCAAGATAGTTGAACATCAAAAGAAGGCATCTTTCTATTACAACCTAAGGGTTAAAGAAAGGTTCTTTCGACAAGGAGACTTGGTTCTTCGAAAGATTGAGGCATCCGGAGTTGGACAAAAAGGCAAGTTGGCCCCAAATTGGGAAGGACCATATCGCGTCAAGAACGTATTTGGTCGAGGCTCGTACAAGCTAGAAACCCTTGAAGGGCATGAGGTGCCAAGGACTTGGCATGCCTCCAATTTGAAAGTTTATTATGTTTAAAGTGTTTCCTAAGTGGACTCACTACTAGAAATAAGGTTTGATAAAACCAACCCAAGTTTTAAACTTGTGTACTATGTAAGGGTTGAACCCATTTTCAAAGTTATGAATTCCATATTATTATGTTTTCATTATATGTGCAATGCATTCTTATAGACATGTTAAGTAAGCATGCAAAATCAAGAGTGTAAAAAGCTGGAAGAAAAACAAAAGCTAAGGCTTAAATAAAAGTTAAGATAAGCCCGTAGGCTGAAAGTACAATACAAGCCATGCATGTCCATAAATAAAACTACAAACTAATCTTCTCAATCCTTGTCGACGGCCTCCTCCTCCTCTTCTTCTGAAGCAGAACCAGAGCGAGTGGCTGCAGAATCAGCACCAGCTGCCTGACCAGGGGGAGAGGAATGCCCTAAGTCCAGAATCCTATCGTCTTCATCCATATCGTCCTCTCCAGCCAAAGCCAACTCTAAAGGAGTTGGGGCATGAGGACTTGGAAAGTCAGAAAGGATGAGAGATCCCGGCATCTTCTCCAAAACTTCAGCAAGAGCGCAATCCCATCCCTTAGTGTACTGGACTGGGAAGAGGAGCTCATCATGCTTCTCGATTAAGTCCATGTACTCCTGGGAGTCATGGTACTCATCGATATAGTCATCACGGCCCTTCCTCAAAGAAACCAGCTCAGCCTGGGAATCAGCTAACTCCTTCTCCCTCCTAGCCAGACTAGCCTTCAGAGAGCCCACCTCCTCTTGGGACTTCTCAAACTTGCCTTTGTTGGCCTCTGAAGATGAGCGCCAAGCCTTGGCTTGAAAGAGAGCCCCTTGGAAGTTGGCATTAGTCTGCAAAGCAAGTTACAAGTCAAATACTTAAACTTGAAATACATTATTAACTACAAAGAAAAAAGAGAGGAAAAATACTTACAGCAGCCATAGCTTGGGCTCCAGCATGCTCCACCCCCTCAATGGTGGAGTTTGTGACAAAGTCCTTGTAGTCACAAGGGGTCAAGGAATGATAGGACCACTCCACAGCATGCTTAGACACCCCCACTACGGTGTCTTTCTTCCTAAGACCCCAGTTGGGGCGCCAAACTGAACTTTTGGCCGAGGAAGGACCCTCAACCTCATCAGTAAGGTCCACATGAGGCCTTATAAAGGCTGGGACACTGGTAGCACGGGGATCCTTCCCTCCCAAACGAGCCCTCTTCATCCTGGCAGTTTCACCTTCCAGGGGCTCGTTGGTCTTGTTGATAAAGGCCGCAGCTGCAAAAATACAAACAAAGAAACAATGGGTATAAGACAATCTTAGATAAATAAAGAAAAGATTGGAATGAAAATTACCCTTGTCATGAACATTTGAAAGCCCCAAGGACTTCAGCTTAAACTCATCCAGGAGCTCCCAAGCCGTTGTAGCATAATCATCTTTGGTGAGCTCGGCATAGGCATGGGCCTCCTCATCATTCAGAATTATATTATTGGGGCTACCATTCGAGACCCTACTGAAAGATCTACGGAAAAGGGTACCCCAATCCCCTCCTTCCCAGGTTAAATACATAAATTCATTTTTCCATCTTGGGTTCTTATCAGGGATGGATTTTGGATGAAAAATGGGAGGAGTAGAAGGGCGATGGTTGATATAAACCCAACCCAAAGAAATGGCAGAGCTATTTTTAAATTGGAAAATCTTCCTAAACAAAGCTACAGACAAAAGAAATTTGTTCTTCAAACAAAGAACAATGAAACACATAATGATTCTCTAGGCGTTTGGTGGAAGTTGGCAAGGGTTAATCCCAACATCAGCCAAAAGCCTGGGAATGAACTCATGGAAGGGAAACCTGAGTCCCGCAACAATGGCATCCTTATAAATGCATAGAGCATTATGATGCCAATGGTAGGAACGGTCTCCCGGGCCAGCTGGAACTAACCTATATGGAGCTTTGATTGTATACATTTTATTGTAATCCCTAATCAATTCGATTTCATGAAATTTATTGCTACAATCAAAGGAATCTAGATGCGAGATAGAAGGGTACTCATCACTACGTTCTAAAATCATATCTTGAAGAGACATATGAGAAGAACGAATGATGATACCTCTTTTAGAAGCTTGGTTGACCTTCTAGAGGCGCTGAGCAGCACGATCAGTCATCTTCAAATCTTCAAAGAAAACCCAGAAAATCTTCAAATCTTCAAAGGGAAAGCCCAAAATCTTCAAATCTTCAATTAAGAACCCAGAAAATCTTCAAGGGGTGAAGATTGAACCCAGAAAATCTTCAAGGGATGAAGATTGAACCCAGAAAATCAAGGAATATAATCCCGGAAAACTTCGCCGGAAATCACCTTACTACGGAATAAGGAAAGAAAAATTATGAAGGCTAGAGAGAAATTTTTAGAAAGAGAGAAGTATGAAGTGAAGAGTGAAATGGAAATCTCACTCTTTTATAATCGAAGTGACTGGAAACCCAACCGGTTAAGGAAGGGCAGCCGTCTATAGCCAGTTAAGGCCCGTGAATCCATTTATGGATTATAGAAATTGAAGCCCAAACAATTTGGGTCTTAGGCGAATTCAAAGCCCAAACAATAACGCCCAATAAGGCCCAAGGCTGGAATAATTTAAGTACAATTAAAAATTGGGCTAGTTAAGGCCCAAGAAAGAATGAAAATTGAAAAGAAGCCAAGGCAAAAAATAGTAAATTTGAGGTCGAAAAAACCTTAAGTTGAAGTCGCACGATCAAAATCGAAAACATACGGGAAATCAAGGTCGAATCCATCGACCTCGCTCCCAAATGAAATCGAGGTCGAAAAAGCCTTGGGTCGACATCAAAGGCTCGAAGTCGAAAATACACGAGGAATTGAGGTTGTATCCATCGACTTCTCACCAAAATAAGTTCAAAAAATCAAAAGATTTGAGGTCGAAAAGACCTTAGATCGAGTTTGAAGGCTCGAGGTCGAAAAAAACCTAGGAATTGAGCTCGAATCCGTCGACCTCGCACCAAATCGAGGTCGAAAACATATAGGTTCGAGGTCGTACGACTGAGATCGAAAATACATGAGAAATCGAGGTCGTATCCATCGACCTCGCTCCCAAATGAAATCAAGATTGAGGTCGAAAAAACCCTAAATCAAGGTCGATGAAACGAGGTCGAAAAAGACCGAGAATTCGAGGTCGAAAGCTTTGACCTCACAATTGATTGAGGTCGAAAAAGCACGACTTCGAGGTCAAAGCCACGAGGTCGAAAATGGCCTGTACATCGAGGTCGAAAGCTTCGACCTCACAACTGATTGAGGTCGAAAAAGCACGACTTCGAGGTCGAACGACCGAGGTCGAAAATGATTGGGAATTCGAGGTCGAATCCATCGACCTGGGACCAATCGAGGTAAAAAATCCTGGTCGAAAAAGGCTGTATCGAGGTCGAACGACCGAGGTCGAAAATGACTGGGAATTCGAGGTCGAATCCATCGACCTGGGACCAATCGAGGTCGAATTCCTAGTCGAAAGTGACCTAATTCCTGGTCGAATTCCTGGTCGAAAGTGACCTAATTCCTGGTCGAAAATGACTTAATTTGAGGTCGAAAATGCCCTTAAAAATGTTTTTGGGAAAAACACGTTGTAACTTCTACGAAAACCCCAAGGAGATTTTCCCAGAAGTTGGGGGGCAAATGATATGGACACAAAAGTAATTATAGAAATATAATTGATGGTCCAATGGAAAGGCTTAATATTTAAGGCCCAAAACCCTGATTATTTATTATTCGTAATTAATAAATAGGGAAAATATACAGCTCATGAAAAGAGTCCAAAATATGGAAAATTGGTCAAAGAAGGATCCATAATCCCAATTAATGAGTCATAGCCTTTATCAACAAGGAAACGAATTCTCCAGCAAGAAATACGATGTTTATCCAATGTCAAAAAGGAGACTTATTCGCTAAGACTCCCAAACATACCATAAATACTAGGCTCCAGACGCCTATATAAGGACCCTGATCCTACAATCAGAACTACGTCTTTGGCTTGATTCTCAGCATTAATTGAGATACGTAGGCATCTTGTGAGGACCGATTTAGTCTCGAAACACAAGTGCAGCCATTAAAGCTCGAAGCTCTCATAAATTCCAGCAATTAATTTACAAGCACGTTTTTTAATCCATAACAAGAATATTAAGATAGAAATTTGACTTAAGAAGAAAGTTTAGGAGAATATAAGGTAATTAAGATATCTATTATTGAAAATTTAAAAGACAATTTAGATATTTTATAACCTTTAACATTATTAATTCAAAATTTAGAGAAAATTAGAAAAATCGATCAAGAAAATTTGAAATGCGCCTCTCAGATCGTCTTATAGTCTCCTTATTATTTTCCTCGATTAAAAGATAATAAACAAGAAATTAGTAAATAAATTGGACTCGTAGAGTAAGCTTAGAAAAATATTTATTTAGTATACTTAGTTTTGACTTAAATAGAAAATTCAGGGAAAAGTTAAGATAATATTTCCTATGTTAATAAGTATATTCATTAATAAAAAAAACTCTAGGAGAATATTAAAATTGTATATAGTTTCCTCGATTAGTTAAGATTTTAAAGGCAAATATTAAAATTATATATTTAGTTTCTTCCATTAGCAAAGATTTAAAAGACAATTAAGATATCTTCTAATAAAAAATTTAGGAGAATGTTAAAATTGTATATTTAGTTTCCTCTATTTGTAAAAATTTTAAAGGCAATAATATTAAAACTGAATATTTATTTTCCTCCATTAGCAAATATTTTAAAGAAAATTGAGATATTTTTGAATTTTTTATATTACTAATTCGAAAATTAGTAAATATTTTAAAGGCAAGAATATTAAAACTGAATATTTAGTTTCCTCCATTAGTAAAGATTTTAAAGAAAATTGAGATATTTTCGAATTTTTAATATTAATAATTCAAAATTTTAAGAAAAATGGAAAAATAGATCAAAGCAATTTGAGAAGCGCCACCTCACCGCCCTCGTCTTCTCCTTTATATAAATATATTGATTGATACTTGACTTTCTAACATAAATTTTTAAGATTTTTGATCACATAGCTAGGCATTATATTTTTAATATTTTTGTGATTAAAAGTATTTGTTTTATATTTTTATACATAAAAATCAAATTTTAAAAATAATAATTATAAAAGATTACTGTGCCTGAGGATATCTTCAGGGAACACCCTGAGGTTAAAAGAATTATAGTTATAAAAGCAGGGGTGTTTTTGTAAATATAGAATAGTGCTTTTGAATTTACATATTTATCTTTTCACTTTACATTGTAAATTTTCTTAATCTTAGGAGATCCACATGAGTACAACCATGTTGACGGAGGAATTTGGTGATAACAAATTTCGGGGATTGCTGGAATAACGAATTATGATAATGAGGGATTTTGGGTTTTTGGATGTCTGGGGCTGGACTTGAAAGGTGTCCCGACTTGTTAGATGTGTCGGATCCTATTCCAAGATGTCTGCGTACTCTATATTTATAGAGATCAAGCCAACGCAGTTCTGTTATAGGATTGATTTTTAATCCCTTTGATTATTAGGGGTGTATTGAGAATTAGTTGATTTTATCTTTTTAGATTTAGATTTAGATACCTTCCTGATTTGAAGGATATCGTTTGAAGATATTTTCTATAATTAATTGGAGATTATTCCTCGTTTCAGAGAGTGAAAATAATTAACTTGGGAATTAAGTTAATTATTAATATATTCATATTGGTAAATTAGGGAGATAATTAAGGCAACCGAAAATATGGTGTAACAACTACCCCTAGTTCTTCAGTGCAGCTTGATAGACTGGAGAACTAAGCGTGCTTTGATTTTCCGAATTTTCTGAGTCACTGAAACAACTAGGAGTAGAAGATTAGTAGATAATATATAGCATAAAGATACCCGTAATATGTTTGTAGATGCGAGGGAGATAACATGATGTTCCCGTAATATGCATGTAGATGCGAAGAAGACAACATGATGTGCCCATAATATGTCTGTAGATGCGAAGGAGACAACATGTGAGATGTGAGTAGAACATATGTACGAGTAGCTTTGTAAGTGTACGAGAATGAGAGACTTTGTGTAAATATTGTTGTGCTTCCCCTTGTAAAGTTATGTTTGTGAATCCACTATTCAAGAGATAGAAGTAGCAGAATGTAGTAGCAGCAGTAGTGATGTCCTTGTATGTTGAAATAAGGAGAGAATGTAATTTGTTGAGAAGGACTCCAGCGTATGCATTTAGTGGACTTATGCTCCCTAAGGAAGTCGTATTCCTATGCACCTTCTTCTACGGGGGAAAGACTCCAAGATGCTCCATGCGTTTAGTGGACTTACGCTTCCTAAAGAAGTCGTATTCCTACGTATCTTCTTCCATAGAGGAAGGACTCCAAACTGCTCCATGCGTTTAGTGGACTTACGCTTCTTGAGGAAGTCGTATTCCTACGCATCTTCTTGGTGAGCTTTCCGAAAGTACAGATAAGCATCCCGGAAGTACGGGTTTACCAAGGTATTCCAAGCAACACCTTGCGCAAAGAAGGGCCTTCAAAAATAATTTTAAGCAACACATTCATCAAAGAAGGGCCTTCAAAAATATTCCAAGCAACACCTTCATATATAAGGGCCTTCAAAAATAATTTTCAAGTAACACCTTCATAAAGAAGGGCCTTCAAAACTAATTTCCATGCAACACCTTCATAAATAAGGGTCTTCAAAAATAATTCAATCAATACTCTCCGTAAATAAGGGTCTTCAAAAATATCACACATAGACAACCACAGAATCTAAAAATATCCAATGTTTACGAGTAAATGTATGATGCACGTGATGATATGAATGAATGCATGATGCAAATGATGCATATGATAACTAATGAGTGCATGATGCGAATGATGCAGGGCCTTCAAAAGACGATCACCGCATAGGAAAGACCTTCAGAAGACGATTAACCCGTAAGGTTTTTCAAAAATATTATCATCTTAAAAAGAGGGTTTTCTAACATATAATCATCCTCGAAAGAGGGTCTTCAAAAATATTATCCTCCTCGAAAGAGGGTGTTCAAAAATATTATCCTCGTCGAAAGAGGGTATTCCAAAATTATTATCCTCCTTAAAAGAGGGTCTTCCAAAATATTATCCTCTTGTAAAGAGAGTCTTTAAAAATATTATCCTCGTCGAAAGAAGGTCTTCAAAAATATTATCCTTCTCGAAAGAGGGTTTTCAAAAATATTATCCTCCTCGAAAGAGGGTCTTCAAAACTTGTTTTTTTTGTCCATGCACGAGCTAGTGAATTAACCAAATCATGTGCTACGAATATCGCATCACAATTCTTTAACATCTCCATGATTCAAATTCTGCTCAGATCTGTTTTTTTTACCTTTTTGACCCTGTAAACGATGTTTTATTGTAAAACACAAAACATGAAAGTTGTAGGAAACGGAAAGATCTTTCCGATGATATATGGCTCGTCAGAAACAGACTTATAAAGAATCGGGAATCAAATAAAACGCTTGCTGATTAACTTCTCAATACTGAAAAACGGGATCTGATTATATTTTGTGATTTCAAAAATAGATCGAAACATAATCTGAGAAAACACTAAGAACGAAAGTCGTAGGTAATCACAAAATCTTTCCGGATCATAAAAAATCATCAAAATCTGACATGTATTAAATTTACTATGAATTTTATAAGATAAATTATTTGCAAGGACAAAATCATAAGAAAACTTATCTTGATTTTTAATAGAAGCACGAACCACCGTCTCCACTGTTCTGCTCCTCCATTAAAGCAGCTTCAGATCCATAATAACCCCCCATGCATATTGGATATATTGATTGTCCTCCACAATCAAAAAATTATCCCCTCCTTCTGGCGCCAATTGTTAACGGAGGAATTTTGGTGATAACAAATTTCGAGAATTGCTGGAATAACGAATTATGATAATGGGGGATTTTGGGTTTTTGGATGTTTGGGCTGGACTTGAAAGGTGTCTCGACTTGTTAGATGTGTCGGATCCTATTCCAAGATGCATGCGTACTCTATATTTATAGAGATCAAGCCAACGCTGTTCTATTATAGGATTGATTTTTAATCTCTTTGATTATTAGGGATGTATTGGAAATTAGTTGATTCTATCTTTTTAGATTTAGATTAAGATACCTTCCTGATTTGATGGATATCGTTTGAAGATATTTTCTATAATTAATTGGAGATTATTCCTCGTTTGAGAAAAATGAAATAATTAACTTAGAAATTAAGTTAATTATTAATAAATTCATATTGAAAAATTAGGAAGATAATTAAGATAACCAAAAATATAGTATAACAAACCTCATGCCCAGTTTTCTCTAATCTTTCTATTAATAATAGCCCAACATAGGTCAGTTAATTGGTGGCACATTTTATTCATGCTAAATTGGCAAGACATTTTAATGCATTTGAAATGTCCAAATTGCCATTGTGTTTACTATTTTTTTAAAAATTGTTGTTGAGTGGATTCGAACTTGGGTCTACACAATAATTTGCACCTCCTCTTACCACCACACCAATCAATTATATGTTTTGTTAATTACACACATCACATGTGTGTGTGTCGCGTGAGTAAATAAATATTTGGTATTATTATTATTATATGTCTATTTTATTATAGCCCAATAAAAACAATGATTCATGAGACATTTAATCTAATCTAAATTGGTGAGATATTTTATTTAATTTAAAATATCTAAATTTCCCTTATGTTTACTCTTTTTTCTAAAAAAAAATTGTTAATGAATGGAATCGAACTTGGGTTTATGCACTAATTTGCTCATCTTCCTACCATAGCACTACTCAGTCATACATATTCTATATCAAACACGTTATATGTATATGTGTGTGCCGCGTGAGTAGAGGAGTATTTGGTATCTATTATTATATCGATTAAACATAATCTTATAATTGGTGAGATAATTTAACTATGAGATATTTTGTGCATGATTTGAACTGACTAACTTGCCCCTGTGTTTATTATTTATTAGAAAAAGTTGTTTGTAGAAATTGAACTTGAGTTTATCTATTAACTGAAACATCTTTATATCACTAGACTATAAAATCACATATTTTTAGAACTTCACGTGAAATATGCAAGTGTCATTTCATAGAAGACATTTTATTTAACTTCAAAATATAAAAAAATAAATAAGTAGCTAAATTGAACTTAGGTTATATCTTTAACTTGTACATTTTCATACCACTAAACACAAAGGTACGTATGTTGTGAATCATACACATATGTGTGCAGGGGCGAACCTACATTCAGACCGGACGTGGCCTTGACCGCCCCCAACTTGTCGGATTATTTTTTATGTAATGTCAACAATATCAAGAGTCAATGTCACATAATACAATGAAAATGCCATTTTAATCACCCTGAGTTAAGTAGAAATGAAAATATACATAAAAAACGAAGAGAATTCAGCTAGGATTCTAAGACAAAGGTTGTTGCATTGAGTAAGAGGTAAAAAAGATAATCGTGTATATACAATATATAACCCGTGTATATAGGATGTACATGGAAGATAAGAAGTCGCTGAATCATGGATGATAAGACTATAGTATTCTACTATTTTGTCCTTATTTGTAAAACTTATATGAAAAAATTAGTTGAAAAAATATAAAAGGTACTCTATATAATATTTTTAGTTATAAAAATATAAAAGGTACTCTATATAATATTTATAGGATTTTATCTAACTGTTCTAATTGATTTCTATTTTGTCCTTATTTGTAAAACTTATATGAAAAAAATTAGTTGAAAAAATATAAAAGGTACTATATATAATATTTTTAGTTATACACAATATAAAAGGTACTATATATAATAATTTTAGTATTTTATCTAACGGTTCTCATTGATTTGATTGGAAATATCTAACGGTTGTGGAATAAGTGAACAAACCATGGGGGACCAGACTACCAACCGAACTTTTATTGTTCTGTCTATTATATAATAGTATAGATAGATAATGTTGTTAGAAAAGAGAAATTTTAGTTATAAAAAATATGAAAGGTACTCTATATAAAATTTGTAGTATTTTATTTAACGGTTTCCATTGATTTGATTGGAAAGATCTAACGATTGTGGATCTAACGGTTCTAATTGATTTGATTGGAAAGGTACTTAATTCACAGAAACATACTAAAAAATTCATTATATATTAAATTTTAATATTATGCATGTACACATTCTACAATGCAAATTACATTTCACAAACAAGAAAATGTTTCATTGTACACATTCTAAAATGCAAATTACATTTCACAACTAAGAAAATGTATCATTCGCTCAATGAGCTAAATTAGTAAAATCGTGCAGGTTAATGTCTTGTATGTAAGATAATCATATTTTGACATAGATCTTACACATAACAAATATCATAAGTATCGAATTTACTCATTTCTTAACTAAAAATATCTCAACCAAGGATATCTTTCAACGCTAATTATCTCACTACAGAGATCAATTCCAGCTTTTGTACTCACAATGAGACGTCTGTCAAATGATCTATAAATTATCATAAACACCGAACTACTTAAAAGTTAAAACAATTATGCTAGATAGTGACCCATGTCTTGCACGGGTTTTGATGTTAGTTATAATTAGACGATTAAAAGACTTCAAAGTGATTGTCAAAATATTAAATTTCAATTATTTGCAAAAAGTACATCATTTGTAGGGTAACTTCGACAGCATATGCTTCTTATCTCGGATTTACGCGAAAACCCATCCCTATAAAATAGGGATATTTTGCATATTACGAGTCATTTGAATCGGGTAGAGGTGATCTATCATGTTTCCTTAAGGTCCTACTTATATCAGCTTAAATTGTTTTGATTGTTATAAACTGCCTCGTATTTTTAAAGTTTAGAAGTCAAAATTGTAGTTTTCTTTCTTATTTGTTAAGAAAATATTATTTAGTTTTTTTACAGATATATATACTTGTTTGAGATTCCTTTTTGTTGGATGATGTCAACCCAAGTATCATGAATAAAAGAGAAAATACTCTTGTATATAAACGGTCAAATAAACTCCATTACTACGAGGTATTTTGGGAGTGACTCAAAAATAAATTCATACGGATTTAATCTAGAACGGACAATATCATACTAATGTGGAATTAAGACTTGCTTGCGTCCCAACACTTTTACAATAATAAGAAATTTGCTACCAAAATGCAACTACATGCATCTAAAATTAGCCTTAACAACAACAAAAAATAACAATTTTAAAAAAACATTTAAAAAAATTGGATTTGGTTACAAATCGTATTAAAAAAACAAAGATTTGGTTAATGTATTTATAAATCATAATTTTACAAAGTTTTTAGAAAATGACATAACAATAAATAAATAAATATAAAAAAAATATTTTAGATAATTTTGTTAATCTATTATATATATAATAGAGCAACTAGGGGTTTAGTGAGACAATTTATTCAATGTTAAATTACTAAATTACCCCTCTTATATTATATTAATGATAAAAAAATTATTTCTAATGGGAATTGAACCCTTGACCTCTTGATTAGAAGTTACATTCCTTACCACTATGCTAGATGTCAACTTTGGTTATATTATCAAACTCTTTATTAATATTTGCAAATACTCAATATGTTATATTCTATTTTGGTCTATTCTTGTAATCTCCTTGATAAGGTAGATAATTCATTTTCACAAATGCCTTAAAATCATATTTTTGACCAGATTAGAGAAAAACTCGCGCAAGATATACAAAATATTATAAAATTGGAATTGATCCATGAAAAAAGATTATATTAATATTTTAATATTATAAATCATGTTTATTTGTATTAAATATATAAAGACTCAGATTATATATACTATTAGATTACAAATTCTATATACTATCAGATTATATATATTAGATTCCTGATTACCTTTTCAATATTATACTGATGATAATAGATTACTAAATTACCCTTTTAATTTTATATTGATGATAAAAAATTGTTTTTAATGAGAATTGAACCATGACCTAAGTGATAATGTGACAAATGTTGACATCTATAGCCACTATTACTTATTATAGTCTTTTTTAATTTTTATTTTAAAATTTAAAACTATCAACCTATTTACTCCATTCCAATTATATCCTTATATATAATAAGCGTAAAACGGATTTTATTCATCATTTAACATTTATTAATGCTTCATTATAATATATTACCAACTTATAGATTATATACGCAGTTTGGAAATTTTAGATACTAATGTAGATTAAAACTTTAGTTTTACTACGATCCTAAATGTCAACTTTGGTTATATTATCAAACTCTTTATTAATATTTGCAAATACTCAATATGTTATATTCTATTTTGGTCTATTCTTGTAATCTCCTTGATAAGGTAGATAATTCATTTTCACAAATGCCTTAAAATCATATTTTTGACCAGATTAGAGAAAAACTCGCGCAAGATATACAAAATATTATAAAATTGGAATTGATCCATAAAAAAAGATTATATTAATATTTTAATATTATAAATCATGTTTATTTGTATTAAATATATAAAGACTCAGATTATATATACTATTAGATTACAAATTCTATATACTATCAGATTATATATATTAGATTCCTGATTACCTTTTCAATATTATACTGATGATAATAGATTACTAAATTACCCTTTTAATTTTATATTGATGATAAAAAAATTGTTTTTAATGAGAATTGAACCATGACCTAAGTGATAATGTGACAAATGTTGACATCTATAGCCACTATTACTTATTATAGTCTTTTTTAATTTTTATTTTAAAATTTAAAACTATCAACCTATTTACTCCATTCCAATTATATCCTTATATATAATAAGCGTAAAACGGATTTTATTCATCATTTAACATTTATTAATGCTTCATTATAATATATTACCAACTTATAGATTATATACGCAGTTTGGAAATTTTAGATACTAATGTAGATTAAAACTTTAGTTTTACTACGATCCTATATATTATAAATCTCGTCTTCAATAAATAAATTTTATACGTTGATCATTTTCGAAAAATACACTATTAGTATATAAAGTATTGAACCCGAAAAATGCAAAAGAGTTTTCTCTTTGTATACTAATAAAAAAGTTTGTATTGGAGATTTTTACAAAAAAGTTGAAGTTATCATTGGATGATTAAATCAAATCTAAACTAAAATTGGTTTAATTTTTTTGAATATCTATGATAAAATGTTAAAATTATTAATTGTTAAATTATTTGTGCCAAGTGACAATTGTAAGGTGAAACGAGTAACTTATCACGAATCAGTTTAACGGCTTCTTGAGAGGTATAAGTATAGTTTTATAAATAAAGTATATCCACAACTGTACAATTATTGGTTGAGTGAGACAAAACAAATCAGAGTGAAATTATGATTATACCCTTTAAATCATAGGTTGACATTATTACCTCTTTCTTAATTTTTTTAAAGTATATTAACTGTTTTGTAATTAATACTTATTGTTTACATACATGATATTTTAAATGAAATATATTATTTAAAAAGTAATAAAATATAATTTAAAATATTAATGATATTGGAATAAATATACATAACATAAATTTATGATATCGAATGGTTAGTAATGTGACATAGTTTCATGTTATCTTCATTGTGGTCGAAGTGATTTGCGAGAGAGTTATTCATTGTTAATCGATTAAGAATACTAGCTTAAAACTCGTGCGATGCACGGATTGTTAATTGTTATTTTATTATTATTTTTTTAAATTTTATTAATTGTAATTGTGCAAAAAATAAGTAGGCATGTTAGAATAGGTAAACACTTTTAATTAATTAAAAACATTAAAACAAATTTTAAAATAAATACGTATGGGTTTGTCCGCTATATTTTTTGAAAATGGGGGGTTTTATTAAGAAAAAATAAAAAATACAACATATATTTAGTTTAAAAAGGTAAATGCCCGTGATATTTTTGGAAAATAAGGTTTTAAAATTTAATAATTAAAAGTATTTAAATATGTTTTAAAATAAATAAGTAAAGAGTTTTCTGTGATATTTTTGAAAAAAAATGGATTTTAGTGAGAAAAATAGAAAAATTAAATTGTAAAAGGCAATTTCCTGTGATATATTTATAAAATGTGATATTTTGTTAGAAAAAATATATAATGTGTTTTAACTGAAAAGGTAATTGATTATAAATAGGTATTTGATTATTTATATTTTAATATTTTTAGTAATTGCATTTGTTAAGAAAAATAAGTAGACATTTAAAATAGGTAAACTTTTAAAAATAATTATAATATTAAAATATGTTTAAAAATAAATAACTAAATGTTTGCCCCGTGATATTTTTGGAAAAGGAGAGGTTTTAGTAAGGAAAAATAGAAACACTAAAATGTTTTAGTTAAAAAAGGTAATTTTCTGTGATATATTTAGTTAAAAAAGGTAATTGGTTATAAATAGATAATATTATTTTTTAATAATATATTTCTATAAATAAGTAAGGTTAATTAAGTAAAAACATGAAGTACATTTAATTGATGGCAATTAAGTAAAATCACAACGTACCATACCGACCAAGCATAAGTAAGGTTAATTAAGTAAAATCACAACGTACCATACTGACCAACCAAACTTTTAATGTTTCGTCTATTATATAATAGTATTGATGTATGTAAAAACATATCGAGTTTTTTTTAAAAAAAATATGCAGTAAAAAAAACAACAAATACTTATTTACTCGAAAATCAATAGCAACTTATTCACATCCAAATAATAGACATATCTAACACAAACTTCTAATTCAACGAATACAATACAATAAAAAAGAGGAATATTAACTTTACAAACAACTACGGCTAACTTAAAATTTTCAAATATCTCAATCACCAAACCATCAACATTAATTAAGAATATGTATACAAAATCATATCAAGTTTTTTAAAGAACAAATTATGCAGTAAAGAAAGATCAAAATACTTACTTATTCGAAAATCGACAACAACTATTCACATCCAAATCATATACGTGTATCACACGAACTTTCGATTAAAGAAATAAAATATAATAAAAAATAGATATATTAATTTTACAATAACCATTTCTAACTTAAATTTTCAAATATTTCGGTAATCAAACCATCAATATGAATATACCACAAACAAATATACCGGAATTAATGACAAATTATAAAATATTTTAGAATAAACCCGTGCCTCGCACGGGTAATAAAGCTAGTTTTATCTAATGGTCTAATATCTGTTGCGTGTATTAAATTCGCTCACGTTTTAAGTTGATGATGGTAGGGAAAGGCGGACAATAATTAAGAACAACAAAAATACGAAAGGGGGATGGAGAAGACATTAGTTGATAGTTCCAAACGCTAACTTTGCAGAGGAGGAGCCAACTGCCGAGTACAAATCCATTTGATTTCGACCCCGCCTACCATTTTGTGCGGCCTTTAAAAATGAACCTACTCATACAAACCTATACTGCAATAATTAGATTACACACTTCTACTTTGCTGTTGAAATTGTTAAATTTTAACTTTTATTAATAAAAGATAATAAATAAATAACTGATACCGGTCAAAATATGGCATTAGTAAAGTACTTGTTAAATTTCTGAAAAGTTTTACAATTATATTTTTGTTGAATATATTTTTTAATATGTTTTTTTCGCACAAATTATTCTCTTTATTCTATTGTTATGGTCGACCAGTGATTTAGACTTTTAATTACTCGCTTTGACATAAATGTGAGTCATTTTTGAAAATTTCCTTACTTAGTTTAAAACGGTGCAAGTATATTTGTTTACGTTGTTTTCAATTGTTCTTTATATGTTAGTCCTTTTTAAGCTTATCTTAAAAGAGAATAAAGTTCCTGAGGTTATCTCAGGTGTTAACGGAGGAATTTGGTATTAACAAAGTTTGGGGTTCTTCGCCGGAATCAAGATCTACAACGGTTGTCCTTAGGTGGTAAATTCGTCAGAGTATGGTGGTTGTGTTTAATGGGTGGCTGAGATTGCTTAGGGTTTATGTTGGTTGCCTCAGAGTTCTCAACATTCGACCCCTTACAATTTGCCTACGTATCCCTTTTTATAGGGAATCAAGCCAACGTAGTTCTTGGGGAGGAAGTTTCCTCCATGGGCTTGGTCTTTGATCTTCGGAGCCCATCCGAAGTCTTCTGCTGCCTTTCCATGCTTAGACGTTAGACTTTTCCACCGTCTTCCATGTATAGGATTCTTTCCATACTTAAACATATGTCTTCCTTATCTTTCCTTACTTGAACGTAGGACTTCCATCTGTTTCCTTACTTAGAGATTTAGCTCACTTTAGGAATGTCTAACGATAAGGCCTAGTCACAAAGGCCCAAGGCTCGTCTATGACGTCAGGACTTCATGGATAAGGAAACTTCCCCCGTCGAGGACTAGTCCTATCCATTACCAGCTATTTCCTTAATTCATAGACGCAGGTATAGCCATGACTTACCTTAAATGCTAGACGCATCCTTGTCCCCCGAATGAGAAGCACCCACCAGATAGCAGGACAAGTGATCCCAAGTGTTTGGGTGCAAAGTGCAGGATTACTCCAAAGTTCCCCAATGAGGACGCGCCCATTGAGTACAGGAACAGAGCTCCCAAAGCACACACCAAGATTAACCTCACATCCCCAATGAGGGCGCGCCCATTGAATACAGGAAGAGGCCTTCAGTCACGGACATCCCCCTCCTAGAGCACATCCTAGGAGGGAATTCTTCAATATTTTGCCAATATTAAGCAAAGGGACCATCCTTCATCACCAACTTGCATCTTCAAACCAAGAGGACGCGCCCTCACGGGGTGGACGCCCTACAGGGCGCGCCCTCATCCCCATGAAGACAGGCCCTAAGTCTTCCTTGTGTCAAATGAAGTTATTATTCTGTCAAGTCTTCCATCCACGTAGAGTTATCATTACTGTGAGGGCGCGTCCTCAAGGGATGGACAACCTAAGAGGGCGCGTCCTTATCCCTATGAGGGCAAGCCCAGATACTAAACTTAACCCTAATTACAAAAATAACATAATTGAATTCATACCCGACCCGATCCTAAACTAAAAACCCATAACCGAATTTTGGCTATAACAACTACCCCCCAATTCAGTGTGAAGTTAAAAACAATACATTGAATTTCTTTGAACCTTAGTTAAAAATTCCTACTTTTGTTGCTTAAGGCGCGTCTTCACGTAGGACGCGTCCTGTCCTTATATGATCGCACGTGTGTTGACAGCTGTCTTCCACCAGGCGTGTCTTCACCTATAAATACCTAAAAGTCATTTTCACTTTTCACTTTACTCTTTTTCCAGAAAAAACCCTAGTCGCCGCAGTTCATTTCTCTTTAGCAAAAATCCGGCTAAATCGTTACTTTTAGACGTTTTTCTTCTCAGATCCTTACTCAGCAACTTCCAAGGTATGATTTTAAGCTTTTATTTATTGTTTTTATCATATATTTCGCTTGAATGAGCAATATGACCGTTGAACTCTTTATGTGTTCTTGAATTTGAGTTGTATGTATATATGTATCTATCTGTATTTGATCTGTATTGTGCATAGGCTTGATTTTGAATTTTGTTTCTGTACTTCGAAAAAATGAGGACGCGCCGTCTCCTGAATACTCGTTTTTTATGATATTTTGCCTTAATAATTTTTACACTTCTCCTCAATTTAAGGTGTAAACAATAATTAGGACGCGTCCTTAGAACGATACTACCAGGAGTTTGCCGTTAGATTTTCTTTAGGTGATGATCAGGTTATACTTCAATCCAGAAACCTGTTTCTTTCAGGACGCGTCTTTACCATTTTTCTTTCTCTTTTCAGCTGGAGGGTAAGGGCGCGTCCTCCCCTTTTCATCCTTTCAAGGACTTCAACAAACGTTTGGGAATCTATTCCCCACCTTCACTCTCCTTTCCAGCGCAAAGTTCGTCTTCGATCAAATCATTTCATACTCAAGCCATAGAAATTCTTCAAGGGACTTCCCCATTTAAAATTACTACTGAAATAATGTCTTCACCAACTCTCTCAAACTCATCCCTTCCTCAAATTGAAGATCTCAATCCTGAAGTGACAAGCCAACGCAGTAGGGCGCGTCCTCAAGAGTTCAGACCAGTCACAGATATGGAAGAAAATACTATAGAGGATACAGAAACTATTTCACGGAAAAGAAACAAGAGAGATGTAGAATCCTCAAACTCTGAAGGCGCATCCAATTCCGATATAAATGAATCAGACGCGGAGGACGCGTCTCCAATCAATCCTTATTACGAAGTTGATGAAGATGACCGCCTTCCCCCTCCTGAGCCCTCACCTAATCCATACATTCATCCAGAAATTTCTGAAGAAGAAATCGATTTTGATTGGGGCCAATACCAAGATACCATTACAGAAACAGAGAAAAGACGGATGAGAAAACAACATAAAAAACTTTTTTGTGTTGGTATGTCATCAACAGTATCCGCAGCTGAGATAACCTGGTGCATGACGTACTATGGCATGGAGGGTCAATGGGCGCGTCCTCCTTCTATGATGAGACCCCATATATTCAAGTGGCCAGAACCATTCAAAGTACCACGAATGGTTACCTCTCCTAAACTGATGTCTTTAGGAGTGGGCGCGCCTTTACATCCTTACCTTAAAAGTGTACTGGAGTGGTATGATATTGCTCCCATCCAACTTTCTCCTAATTCATACAAACTAGCTCTTGCCCTGTTCATACTCTATCATGATGAAGGAATATCAAGCTGTCCAACAATGGAGGAGTTTAGCTACTTCTTTGCAATCAGAAAAAGTTCCAAAGGATACTATTTCTTGACACCCCAACATAAACACAATAAAATGGGCTTTTCAGATGGAAAAATTAGCAACGAGAAGAATTGGAAAGAACCATTCTTCTACCTTTGGAATGTTGATAGAGTCAGAGTTGTTTTCAACTGCAATTATAGTAAGTACGCGTCCTCTTGTTTGTTTTTATTCTTTTAAGGCGCGCCTTGTATAATAGACATTTATTAATTCTTACCTTGTCAATTTTTAGATAACAGAAATATAAAAGAGCTGTTCGGAGAAGCCAAAAAACGGGCTGATAAAATCGTATCCCTTCCACCTTCAAGATTCAACCTAAAAACATTAATCACAGAAGATAACCTAAAAAGAGTTGGAATCCTTAGAATGGAAGTGGGATCCATTATTCCCTTCCAAAGATTTAGAAAAGGCATTCCCATCAAAGGTTCCAAAGACTGTGATTCTGACGATGAGGAAGAAGTTGAAAATGAAGAGAGTTTTTATGTTGATGAGGGCGCGTCCTCTCAACCTGGTATATAGTCTTATTAGTGTACATATCTTTCATGTGAATAAAGTAGAATTATATTTGAATTATGTGGACGCGTTCTAACATTTTCTTGATATTGACTAGGTATGGACGGTCTACCAACAGGCTGGGGTCTTGAAATGGGCGTCGCCCCATCTGTAAAAGCTGCAAAAAATTCGAGGGCGCGTCCTCAAAGAAAAGATGGAAAGAAAAAACAAACTGAGGCAAAGAAAACTCAAGTCACAATTGACTTGGAGGAGAATAAGGACAAGAAAAGGAAAGAGGTTCCTGAAGATGTTGATACCGCAGAGGACGCGTCCCTTAAGAAAAATAAATCTTCCTCATTCGCTTTGGTTTCAGCTGCTTTGAGCCCATTGGCAATTCCCTATGTCAATGATGAGGATATAATAAAATGGAGAAACAGGGACCCTTCTAACGAAAATGAAGCCGTAATCAGAGCATCCTCTGAAATTTTAATTTCTGCTCTTCATAGGCAATCAATCTTACAGAAAGAAGAGGCGCGCCTTGAGATCGTTGAAAAAGAGAAAAACAGGCTTTCCAAAAAGGTTGAAGACCGTGACAAGATTATTGACAAGTTGAAAAACGAGCTTCGTTCAAAAGAAAGTTTCTATGAGAGTGAGTTGAAGATCCAGGAACAAGTTTCAAATGATTTAAACATTACTATCAACACACTGCGTGAGGAGAAGGAGGGTTGGGTCCAAGAAAAGAAGATAATTGAGAAAGCATCGTTCAAAGATGGTTTTAGAAATTATGCATCTGGATTCCTTGCTCAAGACCCTGATTATGATTTCACCAAATTCGGGGAAGAGACTGTGGCATGGATTGCCAAATTCAAAATTGAGGAAGCTGAATCAATCAAGGCAAAAAGGATATTTCTTGGTCTTGAGGCGGCGTCACCTGCGGCAGATGAAGAAGAAGAGGACGCGTCCTCTGATGGTATTCCTGAGCATACTTTTGATGATCCCCTTCTCAATGAATCAGTTCCTGTTCTCACTGAAGCTTCAAAGAATCTACAAGATGTCGAAAAGGTGAATGACCAAAATCAGGACGCGTCCTGATATTTCTTTAAATTGAAAACATACTGAGGTGCAGGCCCTCCTTTACTGCCTTGCAATTTGTAAGTTAACTGATGTCCTCTTTTGATAACTTTAACAAGGGTTTATTCCCTTGAGTATTTGTTTTAACTTTTCATTTGGTGCTTATGGTCTACTATGTTAAAATCATTCTTGTTATATACGGCGCGTCTTCCTTCTATTCACATGAGGGCGCGTTCTCTAGAATGACCAACTATAATTTTGATGATGAAATCTAGGACAATTGAGATAACCTTCGAATATGTCATGTTTGTCAAAATTCATACTATTGTAACCTTTATTTTAACTGCATCGCATATCGACCTTGTAACCTTTAAGGAAAATACTTGGGATGTTGACATAACGAATATGTAATCTTCTAGTAAATTAAAGTTATCCCTATGGACACACTTTGCAAACATAACAAGGACGCGTTCTTCTAGCATGTTTGTCTATTTTGTTACCATAGGACGCGCCTTGTCATGGTACATCTCAGGGCGCGTTCTATCAATGTTGTTATTAAGCAATCAGAGTATTCTTTAAACAAGCATAACAAATTTAAAGTTCTGAAAATTCTTGATAAGATCTTCATAAATAATGCGCTCCGGTGTGAAAGCCACACTGGTCCCAAGGCTAATGCTCTTTGGGGAAATAAAACTTGAAAATCTCGACTATTCAAGGTAGGGTGTACATGCACTACCCCCCTAGACTAGGAGGAAACCTATTTCTTCTAGTTTATTTAGATAGATAACATAGGGGGTACAAAACCACTCCCTATTGGTAGTATTTCTTCAAATGTTCCACGTTCCAAGCTCTTGGTATAGGGTTGCCACCCAAATCTTCCAAGTGAAAAGTTCCTTCCCAAAGCACAGACTTGATCCTGTAAGGTCCTTCCCAGTTAGCTCCGAAGACCCCATGACTAGCAATTCTGGTATGAGGCATCACTCTGCGTAACACGAGATCACCAATCCTTAGGCGACGTACTCTCACTCTTCGATCATAAAACCTAGCTACTCTTTTCTGATATGCAGCTAATCGTAAGGATGATATTGCACGTGTCTCTTCTAAAAAATCAAGATGAAGCCGTTGGTTGACCTCATTAGACTCCTTGTCATAATGATCCCTTCTGAACGACCCAGATCCAACTTCCACGGGAACCATTGCTTCAAATCCATAAGATAGCATAAATGGAGACTCCCCAGTAGTAGACCTTGGGGTGGTATTGTAGGACCATAACACCATAGGAAGCTCCTCAGGCCAGTTACCTTTACTTTCTTCTAACTTGGTCTTCAAGGTGTGCTTGATTATCTTATTGATAGCTTCAGTCTGCCCATTGCTCTGGGGATGATAGACCGCTGCAAAATCTTTCTTAATCTTCAAGTCTTCACACAACTTTTTTAGCTCTTTACTATCAAACTGCTTCCCATTATCCGATATGAGCTTGTAAGGAATCCCAAACCTACACACAATGGAATTGAAGACAAAATCCTTGATTTTCTTTGCTGTTATCTTTGCCAAAGGCATAGCCTCTGCCCACTTGGTAAAATAATCCACAGCTACAACAGCATACTTGACACCCCCCTTAGCCATAGGGAGTTCCCCAATAAGATCAATCCCCCACATAGCAAAAGGCCAAGGACTCATCATTGAAGTCAATGTTGTAGCAGGAATAGATGAGTAGTTGGCGAAGCGTTGGCACTGATCACATGCTCTTGTAAACTTCATAGCATCGTCCTTCAAGGTTGGCCAGTAATACCCCTGTCTTAATACCTTCATAGCAAGAGAACTACCCCCCGAGTGATTACCACATATTCCTTCATGAACCTCTCTCAAGACATAGTTGCACTCGTCTCCATCAACACACCTTAGTAGGGGTTGATTAAAACCCCTTCGGTATAAAACTGCATCATATTCCACATACCTTGCTGCTTGGTATTTCAAACGTCTGGCCTCCCCCTTATCATCGGGTAGAATTCCTTTTTGTACATACTCTAGGATAGGAGTCATCCAAGTCTTCATTGGTACTTCATCTACAACCATCAGCTCCAACTCGGGGATACTAGGAACTTCTTGAATTTCCAATGGGATGTCTCCCATCAACACCGTGTCTCTCTGGGAACCCAACCTGGCCAGAGTATCGGCCTTAGAATTTTCATCACGAGGAATTCCTTCAAGTCTGACTATGTTGAACTGTTGAATCAAACGACGGACACTCAACATATATGCCTCTGTCTTCGGTCCTCTAGTCTGGAACCCTCCTTCAACCTGCTGAACAACCAACTTCGAATCACTAAATACTACCAAGTTCTTCACATTCATTTCCAAAGCTAACTTCAAACCATTAATCAATGCCTCATACTCAGCTTCATTATTGGTTACTGCAAATTTGAAATTGATGGCACTCATAAGAAGGTGACCCTCAGGAGAGGTCAAGACAACTCCAGCACCTGCCCCATCATTGTTGACTGCTCCATCAACATACATGGTCCACCAAGGAAAAGGATATTCTTCTCTCAAAGGGCTTGCCTCTCGAGCAAGAGGGTTAGGGTTCACCAAAATGATTTCTCGTCCCATGCTCTCATCTTCAAATTCCAGAATAAAATCGGCTAAGGCTTGTCCCTTGATTGCCGTTCGAGAAACATATTCCAAATCATACTGTCCCAACTCAATCGCCCATTTCAACATCCTTCCAGAAGCTTCAGGTTTGTGTAGAATGTGTCTCATAGGGTAAGAAGTCCGTACTTCAATTTTATGAGCTTGGAAGTAAGGACGTAACTTTCGTGCAGCCAGCACCAAGGCATATACCAACTTCTCCATGCTAGAATATCGGGTTTCCGCATCCAACAACCTCTTACTTACATAATAAACTGGTGACTGCAAACCATCCTCCTCTCGTACCAAAACAGCACTAATGGAGAAAACAGAGATGGCCAGGTAAAGAATCAGTACTTCACCATCCACGGGCTTGGCCAAGAGTGGGGGCTTGCCTAACTGTTCCTTGATCTTCTGAAAAGCATCCTCACAAGCAGGAGTCCACATGAAATCCTTGTCAACCCCCCTAATGGCTTTGAAAAATTCTTTGCAACGATCAGAAGACTTTGAGACAAAACGATTTAGAGCTGCAATCCGTCCACAAAGGCTTTGAACCTGCTTTACACTGGTAGGAGACTTCATTTCAAGGAGTGCTTTGATCTTTTCCGGATTAGCTTCAATTCCTCTATGGTTCACAATAAAGCCTAAAAATTTCCCCGACTCAACACCAAAGACACACTTTTGAGGATTTAACTTCATCCGGTACTTGCGCAGAATTCCAAACATTTCTTCCAAGTGCCTCACGTGGTCTACTGCGTCCTTGGACTTGACAAGCATATCATCTACATACACCTCCATAGTTTTTCCAATCTGCTCTTTGAACATCATATTCACCAATCTTTGATATGTTGCCCCTGCATTGATAAGACCAAAGGGCATTCCAATATAGCAATACAAACCTCTGTCAGTAATAAAGGATGTATGTTCTTGATCGGGTCCATACATGGGAATTTGATTATACCCTGAGTAAGCATCCATGAAACTCAAGAGAGCGTGACCAGCCGTAGCATCCACCAACTGATCAATCCGAGGGAGCGGGAAACTATCCTTTGGGCAAGCTTTGTTCAAGTCCGTGAAGTCCACACAAGTTCTCCATTTCCCATTAGGCTTTTTTACCAACACCGGGTTTGCCAACCACTCGGGATAGAAGGATTCTTTGATCAGACCCACATCCAAGAGTCTGTCGACCTCCTCTTTTAAAGCTACGGCCCTTTCCCCACTGATTGCACGCCGCTTCTGACGCATTCCTTTCTTATTAGGATATATGTTTAGATGATGGCACATGACATTAGGATCAATTCCTATCATATCAGCATGACTCCAAGCGAACACATCCAGGTTGGCCAAAAGAAAATTAGTCAAACCTGTTCTCAACTCATTGCTTAGCTGTGATCCAATTTTGAGAACCTTACTGGGATCTGCTGCGTCTACCGGGATTGAGATTGTTTCTTCTGCAGGACCTGTCTTCTCCTGTAGGATAGGAATTCTTGGATCGAGATCAAGATCAAAGATACGAGGATCTTCAACAGGCATTTCACTCCTTGAGGGCGCGTCCTCCACTAATTCGTCCTCTATTGAGGGCGCGTTTTCTATTGAGGGCGCGTCCTCCACATACCCTTCTTTACTTGGAAAGATGTTATTAAATGTCTCTCCCCCTGAGGGTGCATCTTCAACAAGCTCTTCCTTCCTTGAGGGCGCGCCCTGAAGGGTATAGGTGCTCTCAACAATTTTTTCTTGAAGTTCATCAATTAGGGGGGGCGTCTCCAATAGTAACATCTTAGGGCGCGCCCTTAGATGAGGAACATCATCTTCTGGCTCTTGAACCGTGTAATGAACATGAATCTCTCCCTTAGAATTTTTGAGCAATCCCTGGGCATCTTCTTGGGGAAGGGCGCGTCCTCCTAATCCATTACGACGAAAACCCTTGACAGTTCTATGATAGCACTCCCTCGAATCATATTGTGACCCTCGAACTGAACCAACCCCATTTGGAGTAGGGAATTTCATTATTAAATGATAAATGGAAGTAACTACCTTCATCTCTTTCAGCAAAGGCCTTCCTACCAAAGCATTGTGGGCAGATTCTTGGTCCAATACCATAAATTCTATCATCTGAGTCACAGACAGAGGACCTTCACCAAGTGTAACTGGGAGCTTAATTGCACCCATAACTCTAACAGCTTCTCCAGTGAAACCATAAATCCAAGCATCCTCTCGGACAATATCCTTATCAGGCAAACCCAACTTCTTATAAGTGTTGTAGTAGAGAATATTCACCGAACTTCCATTGTCAACAAATACTCGGTGTACATTCATAGGACCAATCTGTATGGCAACGACCAGGGCGTCACTGTGAGGATGATGTACCCATCTTGCTTCTTCCTCAGTAAATGTAATATCTACTGATTCCCCCCTGAACAACTTGGGAGGTTTAAGTTCCAAGCTGTTCACATTAGTTAAGGGCTTATGGCGTGCTTCCCTGGCATACCTTTCCAGTGCATTGTTACTATCACCACCAAAATGGCGTCCTCCAAAGATAGTATGAATGCTTCCAGCCCGGGCAAACTGAACGTCCCTAGATCTGTCATCATCCCTTTCAGGAGCATGCTCTCTTTCCATCCTCCTGTCAGTTTCATCTTTATGCTTCTTCACTTCTCTGACAATCCAGTCAGTTAGGTATCCAGCCTTGATCAATTCTTCAATTTCTTCCTTTAGCTGCCGACACTCATGGGTGTTATGTCCAGTAGATTCATGATATGAGCAATACCTCTTTTTGTCCTTACTTTGCCATGAGGATAATGGTGCTGGCTTCTTGAATAAACCCTTATCCTTATTGACTTCAAAGATATGCTCAACAGAAGCGGCTAGTGTATAACTCCCTGTTTGATATCTATTCAACCTGTCGTAGTCTGGTGGAGTCCAACCTCTCCTTGCATTGGTGACATTTACCCTGTTCGGACTATACCCTCTCCTCCGGTAGTCAGGGCTTGGGGACCTATCCTTCCTCTTAGAACCTTTTCCTTTTTCTTTCCCTTGGGAGTCGGACTTTTTATTGTCAGCAAGAGATTGTTCAACGATCTTGAAGTATTCAGCTTGGGCAAAGAGGTCCGCCAAGGTTGCTGGGTCCTTCCCCTGCAAGTGCTTCCAGAAATCAGTTCCGACTTGGAGTCCCGCAATCAAGAAACTTTTTAGTGACTCATCGGTTGCCCCTCTGACCATGGTAGACTCAGCATTGAACCTTTTGAAGTATGACTGTAAGCTTTCTCCTTCCTTCTGTCTGATATTGGCCAAAGTAGTCACTGGGGGGGCATATTTCACAGTAGCTTGGAATTTTGTCAGGAACAGAGTTTTCATGACCTCCCATGAAGTAATCACCCCTGGTCCAAGCTTTTGAAACCACTGTTGTGCACTCTCTCTAAAGGTTGCTGCTAGAAGGCGACATCTAGCCAAGTCAGGCACTTGATATACATCCATCTCTATATTGAATCTTCCCAAGAACTCAACAGGGTCGGCATTTCCATGGAAGCGCAAGTCATTGGTTGTATTCCTGTACCCTGTTGGAAGTTGTGCCTCCCTTACTGCCGTAGAGAATGGAGAGGGAGTTTGGGCTGTTGAAGTCACTCTTCCTCCCTCCAAGTGTGTGAGGAGTTTCTTTAGGTCGTCCACATTAAAGCTTCCTACACCCGGGATTGTTTGGACATTTGTCTGAGCATTATCAGTAGGCGGAGGTTGAGGTGGTGGTTGAGGAGGCTGGGTCTCTCCTTGGGCCGCAGGAGTCTCTTGTGTTCTTGGATTGGGACTTGGAGGGCGCGTCCTTCCCTCATGACTATTAGGGCGCGTCCTCTCCCCCTGACCATGAGAGCGAGTCCTTGGCTCTTCCTGCCTTCCTCTTGTTCTACTTTGGGATGAAACAAATGATATGTGCGGATCCCTTCCTCCAGAGGGTCCTCCATGATAAGGAGCATCATACCTATTCCTTCGATCGCTATCCCTTCTCCTTCCTGACCCTTCTGATTGGGGAGCTTGCTCATGATCACGGGGCCTCAACCTGTGTACAGGGGGCTCTCGCTGTGGATTATGAGGTTGCACTTCTAAGTTTCGTCTTGAATTACTGCGAGGTTGAGTATGATCTTGTCCATGGGGCCTCGACCTGTCAACAGGGGGCTCACGCTGTGGATCAAGAGGTTGTTCCCCTCTTACCTCTCTGTCCCTCTGCCATTCGACCAACAACAATCGTAGATCATCATTGTTAAGTCTTATACCAAGGCGATCCTTCAATCTGCTCAATCGTTGTTCTTGGTCTCGGTGGAGTTCATCAGCCCTTCGAATTTCACTTTCAGGTCGCCCTGACCTATGAGGGTGTGGAGATGGACGCCGTTCCCTCCTAGGTTGATCTTGGCTGCCCGTCTCATCATCGGGGAGTTCAACAATAGGGACTCCATCCTCTTGATACTCTAACCTTCTTGGAGTGACATTCTGAAACCTCCTTTGACTCGCGGTGCCTCTACCTGTACGATGGTGATTATGGGGTTGTCGCCTGACACGACCCCTTCCTTCGCCTCTTTCGACCGTATCCAGTCTTGCTTCAAAGCCATTTAAAACATCGCCCATGCGATAGAGTTGTTCCATCAAGTCAGAATTACTTATGAGCACAGGTGGTCGTCCCCCTACAATAGGTGTTCCATTAGATGGATTTGGAACACTATGGGGGACATACTCCTCATGGCGGGCATGGTTGTTCTCTTCACTGTCTTCAGATAAGACCTCATCCCTAGGACGTTCGTTGGGATTTTGTGACATCTTCTCCTCCAAAGATTTAGATCTTAATTAGCACCCCTCCTTCTAGCGCCAATTTGTTAACGGAGGAATTTGGTATTAACAAAGTTTGGGGTTCTTCGCCGGAATCAAGATCTACAACGGTTGTCCTTAGGTGGTAAATGTTGGGTTTTATACTAAACTATTCATTAGTAGTATATAAACATTGTCCATTTTATTGAGAATCTTGATTGCATATTTTTACATTGTCTGTTTATTATATATTGTGGATAATTTAGTATCAAATGGGATAACAGAAGATTAAATTATCAGTGTCTATATATAATATAAAGGGTTCACAGTTTAAGTGGAATTAGACAAACCACTGGAATAACTGAAGTATTATTTGGAATAGTTTATCTTGACTATTAAATAATACTTGTATACTTTGTGTATATTGAACAGGATCGAAATATTAGAATTGTTCTTCTATTCTGACAATAAAGAAGAACTAAGATTCTATGATATTATTAATGCTTAGGTTCTCAATCCAAGTGTAGTGATTGACACTTGTATGCAATGCACATGCTTTGATTCATATGTGATGTAATTAATTGTTAATTACAATATTATGTATTGAGCAATGACATTGCATGCAGAGTGGGATATTAATTACATAAGGAAACCATGTCCTGATAATATTCGGGTTGATGATGTCCTCTTGAAAGCTCATAAAGATAATTATGCTTTAGTCCTGCAGGCAGATTTGTTCTTGCATAATTATAAGGTTGAGTGGATGATCAAGGATAAAAAGATATTAATTAAATTAATTATCAGAAATTAATTTAATTAATGGACATACGATATCTTAAACATGGGGAATTTAATAAGCAAATAATATAGGAGCCGAATTTAATAATAAAGCAATTACGGTATTAGGAAAGGCAGTGCAGATATTAATTCGTTAGTGGATAGAATTAATATTTAATGACATTGGGCTTGACCCAGAATGTCATTGGGAGGCCCGACCTAATTGTCCATGATCCCTACTGGAGCCTATAAATATTCTTGTTCTCCTAAAGGCTGAAAACGTTTTTTCGGTTTTTCATAATTCGAGATTAAAACCTAGGGCAGCCGCAAGGAGCTAGGGTTTTGGGATTTCGAGGCTTTAAGGAGAGGAAACTTCGGGAGATCGAAGGCCACACTTCGCTCGAAGGGAATCAAGGAATTCAGTAGAAGACGTGGATCAGAATCGTATCGATTAAGGTAAAGTTTTCTTTTCGAACTCGTAATCAATCATATAGTAAAACGCAGAACAGTAATCATCCGTTCCAACAATTGGTATCAGAGCCTGGTTATGCAGTTCTGCGTTTTATGATATGATGTCCATGTCGTAATTATATATGCATGTATATGGTGGTTGCTTGTATTGATTTTGTGATGCAGGTTGTAATCCACTATTATGGTCATGTTTTATTTGATTATGTGATTGGATCCCACGTGGTTTATCGTGGATGTTTGATTGTTGTAAATCACGAGGGTTTATCGTGATAGTTAAGATTATGATCAGATGTATGTAATAGAATAGGTTTGTTTTGCTGTATTATGTTGTATGTAATCGTTTAAACATCGGAGATACGAGAAACAGAGTTCTTCCGCTGCGCCATACTGTTTTCGTGGGAGCTTCGCTGTTTTGGCTGCAGATTTTGCATACGATGTCCGATTTGGGCGAATAAGCACTTTTCGGAAACGGCAGAACGAGACGAACAGGCTGGAATGTATCTAAAGAACCATTCCCCGATTTTTCGACCCATTCTGACGCTGTTTAGGCCTCCAAACGGGCTCCTGAAGATTTCGGGAAATTTTCAACGAAGGAATTCGAAGCTAATTTTCTGGGGCCATAATAGTGGATGTGTTTTATTATGTTTTACATAATTTCTGCTATTTATTTTAATTATTGCAATTTTATATGCCTTACGTGATTATCATGCCATGCAATACTAACCTTAGTATGCTAGAACGACATGGACATAGGGTTATATGTTATGCTTTAATTATGTTGATCGTCATGCCATGTTCTACTATGTTATGTGTTCTTTGTCTTGTTATTATGATAACATGTGGACCTCGAAGAATTAACATAGGACGATGCATGTAGATATAAAAAAATCCTCAAAGTAAAATACTAAGTGGGAGAGGGAATTAATTTGATATTAGATCCCATGGTCATCCATTATTGGTTGTATGTAATTTAACACTAGGACGATTATGAATTGGATATATGTCACCCATCGTGGCGTATGATTTATGACGTCTGGGTAGTGTTAAGGATATTACTAGGACAATCTTCTTAAGTTAATCACGAATATTGAAAGGTAAGCTCACCCCATCGTGACAAACCAAGTTTCATAGAATTCGAGAAAAAAGTTGGACATTCCTTGATTGATGTTGATAATGGATATTTCTGTCTACGGAGTTGTGTTCTTAAGCGAGTCCGTCTGTGACTTCACCGAAAACACCTGGGATTTATCCATTGATACATCGAACGGATGGGTCTGACTAAAGGCAACTTAAGATCTAAATAATGGTATACACTTAGCTATGAAAGATAATATATAGTCCACCCTAACGTGGCGTATTATTTAGTAGTAGGACCGAAGTAATATTTAAATTTAAATGGTATATATGTCATCCATCATGGCGTACCAGATATTTATGGAATTTAAATATTAGTGCATTAATTTTAATTAATTGTTAGAGGAAACCAATAGGTTTTAAGATATATGCAATTTTCTGATTAAGTGTTATATGCATGATTCTCAGGATAGAATGGGCTTTAATCCACTTTTCACCATACTTAAGGATAACAAACTTACCGGACCTAACTATATTGAATGGAAACGCAATTTGGACATAGTGTTGACTGCTGAAGAGTTCAAATTTTGTACTGTTGAACCCCAACCGGACCAGCCTGCTGCCGATGCTCCGGATGAGGAAAAAGAGTATTTTAAGAAGTGGACTAAGGCAGATGAGATGTCGCGATGTTACATTCTGGCAGCAATGTCGGGTGTTTTGCAACATCAGCATCAGGCCATGACCACTGCTGCAGATATGCTCTTTAATCTCAAGGAGCTTTTCGGAGATCAGAATAGGGCTGCTAGGCAAGTAGCAATGAAGTCTCTAATGAACACTCAGATGGCTGAAAAAACACCTGTAAGGGACCATGTTCTTCTGATGATGTCTCATATAAATGAACTAGAGGTCCTTGGTGCTGATATTGATGCGGAAACGCAGGTCGATATCATACTTATGAGTTTGCCCAAAAGCTTTGAGCCGTTTCGCTTGAATTACAACATGAACAAGAAGTTGTATAGTCTTGCGGAACTTCTGACAGAGCTTCAGGCAGCGGAATCATTATTTCAGCAGCATGTTCAGGTAAATGTGGCTGAGAAAGTTTCTTCTTCAAAGCCGAAAGGAAAGAAGAAGAAGAAGGTTCAGACACAGAAAGTTGTGAAACCATTGGGAGTTCAGAATTCAGTGAAGAAGCCTAAGGGCAAGTGCTTCAAGTGCAAGCAGTCGGGTCACTGGAAAAAGGATTGTCCTCTTTCTAAGAAGAACAATACTGGTATGTCTCTTTCTCTTGTTACGGAAACATATATAGCGGCTATGTCTACGAGCACTTGGTGTGTAGACACAGGAGCCACTGATCATGTTTGTAATTCCATGCAGGGGTTCCAGAAAACCAGGCTGCTTAGAGATGGCGAGATATATGTGTTCATGGGAGATGCTACGAAAGTAGCAGTGGTTGCAGTTGGAGTTATTTCTTTATCTTTTGGTTATGATAGGATTTTGGTTTTGAATAATTGTCTTTATGTACCTTCATTTAGAAGGAATTTAATTTCGGTTTCTAAACTTGCTATGGATGGTTATAATGTTTGTTTGGATCGTAATGTTTCCATTATGATGAATAAACGAGTTATATGTTCTGGTACATTGAAAGACAATTTATATATTATTGATCCTATAGAACCAATGCTGCAACCAAGTGAAATTAATAATACATTTTCTACCTCTAGTAAAAGAAAGGAACCTTCTGGATTGAACCAAACATATCTTTGGCACTTGAGATTAGGTCATATTAACTTGAGGAGGATTCAAAGATTGGTAGTAGATGGGCCTTTAGGCTCGTTGGCAGTGGAGCCATTTCCAGTCTGTGAATCTTGCTTGGAAGGAAAAATGACCAGTAGACCTTTTAAGGCAAAAGGAAATAGAGCCAAAGATGTGTTAGAATTGGTTCATACTGATTTATGTGGACCTATGAATATCCAAGCGAGAGGTGGGTATGAATATTTTGTCACTTTCATTGATGATTATTCGAGATATGGATACATTTATCTGTTGCACCGCAAGTCTGAGTGCTTTGAAAAATTCAAAGAGTACAAAGCAAGTGCGGAGAAGCGACATTCAGGAAAATGTATCAAGTCACTACGATCAGATCGTGGGGGCGAATACCTGCTTGGAGAATTTAGAGAATATTTATCAGAACATGGGATTTCATCCCAGTTGACTGCACCTGGCACACCTCAGCAGAATGGTGTAGCAGAAAGAAGGAACCGGACTCTTTTAGAGAGTGTTAGATCGATGATGAGTTATTCGAATTTACCCAAGTCGTTTTGGGGACATGCTCTAGAAACAGCGGCTTATCTTCTAAACTTGGTACCTTCTAAGTCAGTTCCAAAAACTCCAAAAGAATTGTGGACTAGTACCAAACCTAGTTTGAAACACATTCGGATTTGGGGTTGTCCAGCACATGTGCTGAACAAGAACGTGACTAAGTTAGATTCTCGTACAGAAGTAAGGCTGTTTGTGGGTTATCCCAAGGGAACAAAAGGGTATTTGTTTTATAGTCCTAAGGATCGGGATATCATTGTAAGCACCAATGCTAGATTCTTAGAGGAAGACTATATAATGAATCACAAACCCATGAGTACTGTTGTTTTAGAAGAACTAGTGGGAGGACAAGATAATTCTAATATGCCACCGATACAAGTAGAACAACCACAAGTAAATGAACAACCTATCACTAATACCACTCCAATGCTTCGTCGTAGTGGGAGGGTTGTTAAACAACCTGAAAGGTTCATGTTTTTGGGAGAGTCTTCGGACTTAGTCTCTGGTGAACATGATGAGGATCCCAGGACATACGAAGAAGCAATGCAAGATAAGGATGCAGATCTTTGGCAAAAGGCTATGCAATCTGAGATGGAATCTATGTATTCCAATCAAGTCTGGGATCTCGTGGAACCACCCAATGGTGTAAAACCCATTGGATGCAAGTGGATCTACAAAAGAAAAAGAGGATCTGACAAAAAGGTGAAAGCCTGGAAAGCAAGACTTGTTGCGAAAGGGTATACTCAGAAACAAGGAATTGATTATGAGGAAACCTTTTCTCCGGTAGTCATGCTTAAGTCAATCCGGATTCTTTTATCTATAGCAGCTCATCTCGATTATGAGATTTGGCAAATGGATGTCAAGACAGCTTTCCTAAATGGAAGTCTTGATGAAAACATCCATATGCAGCAACCAGAGGGATTCATCAAAGAGGGCCAAGAGCATCTAGTGTGTAAGCTTAAGAAGTCCATTTATGGACTGAAACAAGCTTCCAGGGAGTGGAACATTCGTTTTGATCAGGCCGTCCAGACAAATGGTTATGATCAGACTCCAAGCGAAGCATGTGTGTATAGGAAAAGTGAAGGAAATGCAGTGGTTTTTCTAGTACTATATGTAGATGACATTTTGCTCATTGGAAACAATGTAGAGATGTTGTCATCTATTAAGGCATGGTTGTTCAAACAATTTGAAATGAAAGACTTAGGTGAAGCCGCATACATTCTTGGGATCAAAGTTATAAGAGATCGCAAGAAAAGAACGTTGGCTTTATCTCAAGAACCGTACATTGATGAGGTATTGGCTCGTTTTAACATGCAGGACTCTAAGAAGGGTAATTTACCTTTTAGACATGGAGTCTCTCTATCAAAGGAGCAGTGTCCTAAGACACCTAAGGAGATAGAGAACATGAAAGCAGTTCCTTATGCTTCAGCATGTGGAAGCTTAATGTATGCCATGTTATGCACGAGACCTGATATTTGCTTTGCCGTAGGCATGGTCAGTAGATATCAGTCCAATCCAGGTCAGGAACATTGGAGTGCAGTAAAAACGATACTTAAGTACCTGCGAAGGACTAAGAAGTATATGTTAATTTACAAGGCTTCAGACTTGTTTCCTGTGGGATATACCGATTCAGATTTCCAGACAGATAGGGATAAGAGGAAGTCAACCTCGGGGTGTGTTTTTACTTTAGGAGGTGGAGCTGTAATATGGAGGAGTGTGAAGCAGAAATGCATCGCAGACTCAACCATGGAAGCTGAATATGTGGCAGCCTCTGAGGCAGCCAAGGAGGCTATATGGTTCCGGAATTTCCTGCTGGATTTGAATGTAGTTCCTAATTTGCCACGGCAAATCACAATTTATTGTGATAATACTGGTGCTGTTGCAAATACAAAGGAACCACGAGAACATAAAGCAGCAAAACACATTGAGCGTAAGTATCACCTCATACGACAGTTCGTTAAGCGAGGAGATATTATTGTGACTGATATAGCATCAAAGGACAACCGGGCTGATCCTTTCACGAAGAGTTTACCAGCTAAGGTTTTTGAAGAACACGTGGAGGCGATAGGAGTCAGATGTCTGGTCACGGAATAGTTATTTAAACTGGTAGCGGATTATATTAATAAACACTGATATACTCAAAGAATAGCTTGAGTATAAGTGGGAGATTGTTGGGTTTTATACTAAACTATTCATTAGTAGTATATAAACATTGTCCATTTTATTGAGAATCTTGATTGCATATTTTTACATTGTCTGTTTATTATATATTGTGGATAATTTAGTATCAAATGGGATAACAGAAGATTAAATTATCAGTGTCTATATATAATATAAAGGGTTCACAGTTTAAGTGGAATTAGACAAACCACTGGAATAACTGAAGTATTATTTGGAATAGTTTATCTTGACTATTAAATAATACTTGTATACTTTGTGTATATTGAACAGGATCGAAATATTAGAATTGTTCTTCTATTCTGACAATAAAGAAGAACTAAGATTCTATGATATTATTAATGCTTAGGTTCTCAATCCAAGTGTAGTGATTGACACTTGTATGCAATGCACATGCTTTGATTCATATGTGATGTAATTAATTGTTAATTACAATATTATGTATTGAGCAATGACATTGCATGCAGAGTGGGATATTAATTACATAAGGAAACCATGTCCTGATAATATTCGGGTTGATGATGTCCTCTTGAAAGCTCATAAAGATAATTATGCTTTAGTCCTGCAGGCAGATTTGTTCTTGCATAATTATAAGGTTGAGTGGATGATCAAGGATAAAAAGATATTAATTAAATTAATTATCAGAAATTAATTTAATTAATGGACATACGATATCTTAAACATGGGGAATTTAATAAGCAAATAATATAGGAGCCGAATTTAATAATAAAGCAATTACGGTATTAGGAAAGGCAGTGCAGATATTAATTCGTTAGTGGATAGAATTAATATTTAATGACATTGGGCTTGACCCAGAATGTCATTGGGAGGCCCGACCTAATTGTCCATGATCCCTACTGGAGCCTATAAATATTCTTGTTCTCCTAAAGGCTGAAAACGTTTTTTTCGGTTTTTCATAATTCGAGATTAAAACCTAGGGCAGCCGCAAGGAGCTAGGGTTTTGGGATTTCGAGGCTTTAAGGAGAGGAAACTTCGGGAGATCGAAGGCCACACTTCGCTCGAAGGGAATCAAGGAATTCAGTAGAAGACGTGGATCAGAATCGTATCGATTAAGGTAAAGTTTTCTTTTCGAACTCGTAATCAATCATATAGTAAAACGCAGAACAGTAATCATCCGTTCCAACAGTAAATTCGTCAGAGTATGGTGGTTGTGTTTAATGGGTGGCTGAGATTGCTTAGGGTTTATGTTGGTTGCCTCAGAGTTCTCAACATTCGACCCCTTACAATTTGCCTACGTATCCCTTTTTATAGGGAATCAAGCCAACGTAGTTCTTGGGGAGGAAGTTTCCTCCATGGGCTTGGTCTTTGATCTTCGGAGCCCATCCGAAGTCTTCTGCTGCCTTTCCATGCTTAGACGTTAGACTTTTCCACCGTCTTCCATGTATAGGATTCTTTCCATACTTAAACATATGTCTTCCTTATCTTTCCTTACTTGAACGTAGGACTTCCATCTGTTTCCTTACTTAGAGATTTAGCTCACTTTAGGAATGTCTAACGATAAGGCCTAGTCACAAAGGCCCAAGGCTCGTCTATGACGTCAGGACTTCATGGATAAGGAAACTTCCCCCGTCGAGGACTAGTCCTATCCATTACCAGCTATTTCCTTAATTCATAGACGCAGGTATAGCCATGACTTACCTTAAATGCTAGACGCATCCTTGTCCCCCGAATGAGAAGCACCCACCAGATAGCAGGACAAGTGATCCCAAGTGTTTGGGTGCAAAGTGCAGGATTACTCCAAAGTTCCCCAATGAGGACGCGCCCATTGAGTACAGGAACAGAGCTCCCAAAGCACACACCAAGATTAACCTCACATCCCCAATGAGGGCGCGCCCATTGAATACAGGAAGAGGCCTTCAGTCACGGACATCCCCCTCCTAGAGCACATCCTAGGAGGGAATTCTTCAATATTTTGCCAATATTAAGCAAAGGGACCATCCTTCATCACCAACTTGCATCTTCAAACCAAGAGGACGCGCCCTCACGGGGTGGACGCCCTACAGGGCGCGCCCTCATCCCCATGAAGACAGGCCCTAAGTCTTCCTTGTGTCAAATGAAGTTATTATTCTGTCAAGTCTTCCATCCACGTAGAGTTATCATTACTGTGAGGGCGCGTCCTCAAGGGATGGACAACCTAAGAGGGCGCGTCCTTATCCCTATGAGGGCAAGCCCAGATACTAAACTTAACCCTAATTACAAAAATAACATAATTGAATTCATACCCGACCCGATCCTAAACTAAAAACCCATAACCGAATTTTGGCTATAACATCAGGAAATTTATTTAAAACATTAGTATGGAATCCAATGTTAAAGTGACACATGTTTTATGCATTTAAATAGAAATATTGTATTTAAACTTGTATAAAATATTAAGAAAAAGTGAATAACTTTTTAAAGAAAAATGTATACATGATTGCATCAAATAAGGTAACCTCATAATGACATTTTACGAAAGTTTCCTGGGATTATCCCAGGAACTCTATTCTCATCTTAAAATTTGGTTAATTCATATGTTGTATAGAAAAAAAATTAATATCTGTCCTTCAGGGTCATCGTATATTTTAAATTTTAATGCTTTTAGCCTAAATGATTTTGTGCAGATTTGCTGACCAAAAAATCCTTAATTATAATAATGAAAAAGACCATTTTTTCAGAAAAATTAATATTTTTGCATTATATTTAATATTTGTGGTGCTTTTGGATTTTTTAAATCACTAATTTACTGTAATTATATTCAATATTTGGAACTGGCCAACTAGAGAGGCCCAATAACTTATATCGCAACATAGCCCACGCAGAAGAATGTAGTATTACTCATTGGACTACAAGAGAACCTAACGAGACCGATACAGCAGAATCCAACCAAGAACATCATATGCAAAAGAGACCAAAAACTTGGTTGCCCAGGAGGGGGCGAGAAAAAATTGTATAACATCGAAATTTTATGGTGACCTGAAAATCAGAAAAAAGACGAATAAACTATTATGTAAAACTAGCTCCTAAGCCCGTGCAAGGCACGGGAAGGCTCCAAAACAAAGTTTTTATCAGTGATATTTGTTGTGATCTTGATACTCGTAGTTACGATTGTTTGTAATAAAAATAAAAAGTGCAAAACACTTTCTATGTGCATCAACATATGACAAAATGTATAACATAGATAGAACACTCTCTAGAAGCAACAAATAGATTTCCAAATATATAGATTAGACTATAGTGGCGGAACTAAACTGAAGACTCTAATGTGTCAATGAATAAAACCAGGAAAATAAATATGATTCTTGTACAGAAAGAATGAATATATTTGAGAAGTGGTATCAGGCCGGATGATCCTCTTCCTGTTATTTGTCCTTTGAAAATTAAGAATCTATGCCTACATAATCATCTCATAAATGCCTAACTTTGAAAACACCTAATTTCTAAAACTTAACAACATAAACACCTCACTTTTGAAAACTCAATTTTAACCACTATGCGATTCAACATTTTACAGGTGAAACAGGTGATTTAATCAATGGTTACGCGCTGAAGTCTAGTCTCCAGTCCCTTTATTTCCGCTAACAAAAATGTAAACTCCATCAAATATACCCCAAATTTCAAAAGGAGTAATCATATTTATTCAAAGTTGGGAAGAAAGGAGAATAGTTATTACTACCACTTGCAACCAACAAATATTTGGGCGGCATGTGCCATTCTTTCCTGTACAAGAACACAAACAAATGAAAATTAGAAGTAATGAGAAATAAACCTTGATTGCTTGAAGAGATGAATACCTGGCCTAAAGAACACGAGTTGTGTATGTGATGAAACGGAAAGAGAACACATCGAAGTTGTCAAGCACGCCCAAATACTGATTAATGCTTACCTGTTAACGGATCGATGTGTTCTGTTGAGCGTTAAAAGGTGCTGAACGGGAGAGGTAACAGAGGCATATCAAAAGGAAGGTAACATAGGCATAAGCCGGTCTTCTCTAAAGGTGTCAATATGTCAACAGGATCGACAAGTTCATACTCAACTATCTCCTGAGGGGCAAACAAAAGTATATACATATAAGCACCAACAGACGGATAAACTTAATCAAAACAAGTAAGTTATAGAGGTATCTTAATGGCTTCGGAGTAAATAACATACTATCTGCAGCTGCTTCTTCAGCTGGACCAGACCCTGCAACCTCCGACATAGCTTCTGGTTCAGGCTATTTGTCTTGCTCAGATCTGGATATAGATTAAAACAGAAACGTCCATTTATAGAATAGAAGCAAAAAAATTCTGTACAAGACCTAATATCCAGTTAGTCATAGTGGCTAGGACTCCATGAAAACTTTGCTTCAACATAATTCTGCAGTGGGACATACTGGGTAAGTTTGGTTTGGTTTATCCCTATGATATGTAATTTTACAAATTATTTCAGACTACTGTTCTATGTAATTATACCATTATGTGATCCATCTTGAGTGTGGACTTTAAAACCAACAAAAGCAAATACAATTTTCACCTCTTGAAAGGGTTTACTAAACCTTCCAAAAGCAATGATTTTAGTTATTAAGTTATATGCTGGAAGAAAATCTTCAAATAAACACCACCACATAGAGGAAATATACAAACTCATACTGGGGGGGGGGGGGGTACAAATCAAACAATCAACTAATTTTAAGGAGAGACAAAATGATCATATTCCCAGAGAGGTAAAAAGAAGAGGTTACAAGGATGAACATACCAAGAAATGATTTACATACCATCGTGTCACGCATTTTCTCAAATAAAATTGATTTCACTGGATCTTTTCCAATCCAACGACAAAGCTTAAGTGTAACTCCTTTTGATGAGGCACAAACGTTCTGATCTTGGTGATCAAAGAGTTCCGGCCACTTAACAGCGACATATAATACCTCAATTGCATTACGATTAATATTGACCCTAAACCAAAAGATAAACCCAATTTAAAGAATTCATACAATAACATTACAAAGAAAGGAAGATTAAAAGTTGATACCAAATACCTAAAGAAAGAATCATAAAAAATGAACTGTCTGTATAGGATCATTAATCTGAATGCAAGACATTAGAAAGATATATACAAATCAAACAAATTATTCAAGAAACTATCTATATTTAAGTTAAGTATAATAAAGCTATCCAGATGCTTTACTACAATGACAAAAAATAAGTTAAGTAAAGATTGTGGATAGATAATCTGTACATTACTTATTTTCTCATTCGTTTATACATAAATTTATTCATATAAGTTTATGTCTTTTAATGATTCTAGAACAAGAAGAAAAATTGAACAATTTTGAATTCTAACCTTTTGATATTTCAAGGAAAGAAAAAAGACCTATCTTATGTATATGTATGCAAGAGGTTTCTCCTACCATCCGTTTCAGCTATAATGTTTAGCTCTTCTACTTGATCTCAAGCTGGTCTGTAAATATACAAGTATATGTGCTATAGGTTATATAGTTATGGAGTATTTATGGGGATCATATAACCTTATGTGTCTAAGGATTACTCAAAATGAATATTCATCACATTATCTTATCATTCAGTCTAAGCAAATATAATGTTTAGGATAATTTGTGACATGTTTTTTATGTGCTTGCTATTACATATACCAGCCTGTGCGAAGTATAGAAAGAAATTATCATGCATTCATACGCTATTTAGGAGCCAATTCCATAATTGTGTTCCCAACATTGTCTCCAACTGAAGTGCGGCATATAACTCCCTACTCTAAGAAACAAACCATATTAACTCTTAGATGAAATTTATAAACATACAAGTGATTAACTCTCTAATTGATTACGTAAATTTGGCTTACACTCAAAACTTCATTTTCTATAAAGAAATTGTGATCAAAAGATTCATAATCCTTTCTCATCTGTCGTTTTTATATCTAGCTCATCAGATTTGATACTACATAGAAACATGTCATGGGTTTAAAACTATTTCTGGAAGCTATATAGACTTTCCACCGGAGATTGTCCCACAAAATGCACCTGATCACTCATACAACTTTCTTTATTTTTTTGGTTTGCTCCAAACAGACCCTAGTAAAATTTCTAACCGTAAAATTTGCCCAGCTAGTAAGACAATCCAAAAAAGGTACAATTTTTATAACTAAATCAGATTGAGTCAACATTTGTTAAATCTTAATCAGAAGCAATGACAAAACCTACCGAGGAAACGACTTTCTATTAGTAAAGCACTTTTACAGATGCACTCTTCAGTCTGAATCCGATGAGCTCAACTTTAATTATATGATTAAAATTGAGAAAAATACAGTTATAACTCGTTATATAAAACACTCGCTCGCAGTTGAATATAGTACTTCCCAGTACATCATACATCATGACCAATTTCTAAAACAAACCCAAGCTACATGAAGTAAGGATCCAGGGTTTTAAAAGGAATGTTATGATCATGTTCATAACTGTAAAACTAACAATGCAAGATCCCATGTAATATACCCACCTCCCCCTCTTAAACACACACATGCATAGTTATTGGTTATGACATAACCCCATCAACCATCTCAAAAGTCTTAGTTCTTTTATCTGACTTGCTGACCAAGCGAGACTGAAGTTCCTCCCATCAGTGGCCAAAATAGCCTTTCTGTCATATGCCTCTCAAGCATTCTGTACTCAAATAGGATGAGTGAAAGCTTTAAACCTAAATAAGCCAAAAGCAACTAAGCATCTAATATTTCGGCCCAAAAAATTAAGCTTAAGCTACAAAATTAAGCAAAGTTATTTGTGAACAACGATCAAGAAATTACGTTGCATTTAATATATTGCCTGTCAGTGCTTAGGCTGCCAGGTGGCGAACACTTCGAAATGGGTGCTCTAAATTCACAATTTTAATTGGTGTTGACATGTCAAGAGTTGTCTTCGGTTTATGCATTTGAACGTACGATGTTGTTTGTGGCAGTGATTTTTTGTCGGCCGACTGGTTGTCCCCAAGAGCGGTTGTCCTTACCTAAACCTGCAATACCAGGACAAACTTTGATCCCTGAATACGACATATAAATAGGCTTTGTTTGGTTAAATGTGTCTAAACAATAAATTATCTCCGCTTGTTCCTTTTTAAAGCTATACGACTTGCAAGCATCATTCCTAAAATTCATGAATGATTCAGGCATAAAATGGTTCTCCAATTCCACTTCATTGTGCTCCTCTGGACGAATGTGTGTTGTCATGATTTGAAAGATTGTATGTTTTCATCCTAGGACGGAGCTTGGATTCGTATGTTGAGGTGGCAAATTTTTTTTACACCTTTTATAAACAAAAAAAATATAAAAATTATATATTTACATTGATTACAAAATTTTAATTCATAAATATTCTTAGATTAATAGAAGATAGAGACTCGAGCCACTATTGAATCCATGTACTTAATCCATATTCATCACCAGAACAGAGACATATTAGTAAGCATTTAAGAACATTGACATTAAATTCTCATACATATAAACACAAGTAGCACCACGAAAGTTAATAAACGGTATCGAGAAACTTACATGAATTGATACAATGCCCAACTCCATATGCCACAATTAGCATATGTAGATATGATGCAAACAGAATGCAAACCGTAAAACAACAATAGCAGGGACAAGTTAAAAGACAGGAAGCAGGTATCAAGGTGTAAAATAATATTTTTAAGTAAAAGATGATGAGAAAAAATTAATAGACAATACAATGATACCCATGTATTTTGTTGCGTTCCACTGTCATGCATGTGTCCCGCAGAAGTGGTCCATAAAGTGCTGCAAAGAAACAGTAAGCCAGTTTTACAAAACCAAACAGATTTGATTAACACAGAACACAAGAGTCTTTCCTAGCACCAGTCACCCCATCTCTAATTCAAACTCCATCTGAAACCCCACCCCAGAGATATGCAACAATACGATAATAAGGTGCTTTACATGACAGTTTTTTTGGTGAGAGGTAGATTAAGAAACTTATAACTGATTGTGTGTGCAACGTGGCCCATAGCAATCTACCACACCCATATGTAATTCACCAACGATTACCATCTATTAGGCTTTAACAATGCTTAAATAGATGCAGACATATAAACTAATCATTTGCTAATAAAAAATGCACACATACAAGAGAAACGAAGATTCTATTAATTAGTTGTAAGAAGTTTGACATATAATGCAATCTCAAACCACGCTTAACACCAGAATTTATTCGATTCAAATTTAATTATATTAGACAAATTTAGGGAACCAACTACTAACTTAACAATAGTTAATATAGAGCAAGTTATTGAGGGATCTAACGGTAATGGTGGTTAATATATATAAATTTCATTGCTTCTCTTTATTCCAAAAAAGTTCACTATGATCTTAACTCGTGCATGTTTTGGTTACAATTCGTAGTGATTAACAAAACTTCCAATGAGAGAGACCCTAAATAAGCAGAAGCTATCTTATTCCTGCTTCCCTAGTGCAGATCTTATACTCTTTACCAATTGCTAGAAACACATTGCAAAGATATGACATTACTTCATCTCTAAATAGACCATGTCGGGAAAAATGAGAGTATACTAATATCCTCTAGGCTTATACGATCTCATTCTCATGATGGCATATCAATGTAGATCAATCTAATGTTCATAGATGTTTATGTGCCAAGAAATGATGAAATTGCTTATTGAATTTCACCTTCTCACAAAAATAAGAAAGTTTGTCAGACTTACAGTAGATTACCTTTATCAGGTGCATCCTCAAGTCACAAGGGCGCACCTGATTTCTGATACATGTCATAACAAATGTTGAATAGTTGAATAGAACATCATTAGTAGCCTGATCAATAGGGCTTGCCTTTAATAAAGGACTAAAATGAGGGAAGCATAAATAAATCAGGTTTACCATTAGTTTGACGAAAACAAGAAGTCTTGAAGAGATTGCAGAAAGAATGTGGTTCAGGAGTTCAAGGAATTATAGGAACTGACGAGCAAACGAAAAGAATCTGGCTTTTAGTATAAGGTTCATTTCGATGCTTATGGTATGAACTTGCTTATATAAATTGTAGGCGATCTGCACTATATAAAATTTAGCAGGAGTTAAATTTCAATTATTTTAATATTACTTTGTCATAATGATAGGCAATTTTATTTCAATGATGAAATTGCATTTCATAGCCTTGTTTGATGATGGGCAAAAAAAAAAAAAAATCTCATGATCTTGATAAAAACTGAGACAGTACCTTATGGTGTCTGTAGTAGCAAGGAGTTTTGCTTCTTTTAATTTGATTTCGTTTTTAATAGTACCTGCATCCCTGGTACTACCGAACCAAATCTAATGCTGGCAGTTGCGTCTAGGGTGTCTGAGAGCCTTGCACCAGTGTGGCTTTCATGTGCGTTATATATCATTAGTATAGTCGTTAATGTATGTACGAGAAACGAACTACGAACAACATATAGTAGTGGGATGCAGAAATAAGTGAAAATAGTGCGTACCTTTGAGGATATCCAATTGCACAGATTATTTGTTGGCCTAGTGGGCCGTGGCCATCTTCAGTCTAATGCTTGAAACAATAGCTTGAAATTGGAGTACAGTCGCCTTCTTGGGAACATCTTTATTCCAGAAACATTGACCACTTGCACCTCATATTTGCTGAACTCAATCGTATTTCCAGGCCATACATAAGTCATCCTACGACCACTAGTCCACTTAACACAATCCTCTTCATCATTCTCACTATATAATTCTTACTTATTTTCCCTCTCAATTTCACATCAAGCTAGATTTCTTCGGGTTTATATTTATTAATCAATGACAGCGTCCTGAAGAGCGTAATAACCTAAAATGCTGGCGGGGAGTTACATAAGAGTTAACAACCCAAAATGATTGGAAGGGGCTGAAGCTAGTAATATACATTGCAGCAAGTAAAATATATATAGACATGATGGCCCGAAAAAAAACTGACAAGAAATTATTGGCTATTGGCTTGCTGATCACCAGCCACTCGATATCGTAATTACAAACACAAGCTTAACAATCAGAATTGATATTCATACAAATACCAAAGCACAAACGAAAATTGTAATTGCAGCAAACAGTAATAAAATAGCGGGCAGAAGAATTAAGTGTGATAGCACACATAAGCCTACCATGAAGCTTGTTAAAGAATTTAAAGAACCATCAGAAGAATCCATTAACGGTAATATCGAGCAGATAAATTACCGAGGAGCAGAAATCACTAAATTTTGTATGCTTGGATTGTTCGCGGTGGTCGATTATAGATCATGGTTAAACAAACACAAAATAATCCAACCACAAAAGCATGTATGAATCCAGAAATAGCTGAAATTGATAGTTTTATCATAAAATATTAATAATTTTTAAACGTTTTAAGGAAGACATTGGCACTCAAAGTAGCACCTTAACTTATAGTTTGGGACAAAGTAAAGTAAATAAGGAGGTAAACAGATAATAGTATTTGTGGAAACGATATTGTATTGTGCTGCTTTAAGAGATCCGCTGTTTCTTTGATGTTTCTGTGGCACCCTTGTTTGATGTTTCCGGGACATCCTCCGGTAGTTTGACAGGCTCAACAACAGAGGGTGTTGGAGTGCTTTGGGTTTCAGATAGCCTGGCAATAGTGTAGCAGTCATGGCCAGGGGTATTGTAACTGGTTATTTTGACCTCAAAGAGGCATTTCTTTGCAACCATATTGTTGAGGATTCGAGGCGCTTCCGGGCCGATCTTATCCTGCTGCATGAGTCTAGCGTGAGAAAGGTAGATTTATTCGCAAGATTTATGATGTAAAATGGCGATGTAGTTGTAAACAATAGAATAGGTTTACCTGCCCAATTTCACCGATGACCTTTTCTATTGGAACTCCAACCAGGCGCTCCACTTCTTTGTTAAAAAGGGTAAATGTTGTCCTAGTTGTGTCATCCTGGACACGAACGTTTACCCTGTAACTGAAATTTTTTGTAGGTTACTTACATGGGTCTATACATTGTTGTTAATATACACTGTTTCCACGCATATCTCAACATCATCGCAGTCACCAAGTTCAAGACAAAGTAAATCAGGCTGATGTTCCGTGAATTCATCGTTAAAGAAATCAACGATGCATCAACAACAGGTGGCTGAGAACCTAATTTCCTATTATCACCAGGAAGACGTTGTCATCTTGACGGGGTCACTGAAGACTTTTTCGCTGCAACTCCCACTACTTCTAATTTTGGAACAGGGTTCTTGGGTGTTGGAGGGGATGATATAGGCTTGTTGAGAGGGTTTTGTGTTTTGTCAGTCTTAGTCTTCTGAAACATAACAGGACCGGGACAACACCAAAAACCATCTAGTGTAACCGCAATACTAATCTTAGTATCACCTTTCTCCGCCTTTGCAATCCTAATTTCACCCATACCAAACTACACAGATAAAACTCAAACCTTAAAACATTATCCAAACCCAAATCCTATTAAGTCAAAGGTGCTTCTATTCCACCAAATTAAAGTTCAAAAAACCCACCTAGAACAGAAGCTACGTAATTACCAAACTCAGCTAACAAGAACCTAAAAAACCCTAAAAAAAACAAAAAAAAACAAGAATCTTCACATGGCACTACAAATCCAAGAAATTAAACCCTTCATAAACAAACATAAAACTATAAAAACAACTATAAATTTCTCAAATTACTATTTCATCACGAGATGTGGCACCGAATAAAAGGGAAATACAAACAAAACCATCAAGTACCTTTCCTCCTATCACGACGCAAGTTACGCTGCTGAACGGCCAGTCGACGAGCCTCGGCCACCGCCTCGGTAATAACAACCCGAGGTCGTCCTCTCTTCCTGGAAACACCCTCCATGATCCGTATCAGAAATGAGTTGCCAAATAGAAGCCGCCGAAATAGATGGGTCGGGGAAAGGAAAGCGAGTGCAGACAAACGGGGGCAAAAGGAGCGCCATCACAATTTACAGGCACCGAAATCGCGGTTACGGGAGGCAGAAGAGCAAGGAGCGGCAAGGAGTCGAAAGGTGCATAGAGCGTGAAATAGGAAGGGCATAAAAGTATTGTATAAACTGTGAAATAGGAAGGGCATAAAAGTATTTTTAAACGGAATAAAATGTTTCCCCAAATACTTGATGTTCCAGTATTAGATATAGAATAGATTTTCAATTGAATCACTAGCTCAAACAGATTTTCAATCAAATCTATACTATTATATTAAAGACGAAACATTGAAAGTTTTGTAGTCTGGTCGTCAAAGTTTTTGTAGTCTGGTCACTCCATTCATAGTCGTTAGATATTTATGATCAAATCGATGAGAACCGTTAGATAAAATATTAAAATTTATATATATAATATCTTTTTTATATTTCCTAACTAAAACATCTAATTTTCCAAAAATATCGCAGCCAATTTCATTTAATAAAATAACATAATAAGGTTATAATTGCTAATAACTAACCTATTACCATTTTTAGTCAAGTATATTCTTTTTTATATTCTTTTAGTCAAAATTCAATTTCTAAAACTCAGGATATAACCCAAATAGTCAAGTGAGTATCTAAATTTTAATAAATATTTTTTATTATTGTAGTACCAATTTATTTATTTTTCCACTAATTCTTTTAAATATAAATTTTTTATGTTTCTTTCAATAAAGTATTAAAATTAATTAAGAACAAATTCAAATCGATAAAGAATATAATAATATGAGAATAAAATTTTATATAATCATAACATAATTTTTATTCTGTTTAATAATTTTTAAGTAATAATGTATTTTAAAATTTTATATAAACTGTAAATAAAACCGAAACATTAAAAGTAAAAGCAGTTAGTAAGATACTTATATCAATATATACTTGATATCTTTATTATATTAAATTCTTATATATAATAAGCATAATAGGGATATTATCCAAAATTTTGGTCGTACGGTGGACAACCAAATCAATAAGGACCATTAGATCTTAACTAGATAAATGAAAATCGTTAGATCAAATATTAAAAAAGTGTATTTTATTAATAATAGGATTATATTTAAATTCTAAAAAGTGTATTTTGATAATTTAAACCAAATATACCAAATATAAATAAGTTTTCTATATTGAATAGAATTCTCCATGAAAAATATTCGTGACTTTCTTTTCTCTTCCCTGGACAATTTCAGTTAGATAAAAATTGTTAAACCATCTTTTAATTAAAAATTAATTTAGTTATCTTAATGTGAGGTGTAAAATCGTCAAAATCTGATTTTTAAAACACAAGATAAAGCCCAAATTAGTAAAGTGAGTATTTAAATAATAATAATAATTATTATGTCATCATTATTTTAACGTCAATTTAATTACTTTTTTCTAACTATTTTAAATTTAGAAATCTATGTTCAAAAATTAAAATCAATCTAAGAAAAATTTAAATCAACAAAGAATATAATAATATGAGGAATTTTTTTTTATAAAATTGTACATATTTTTTATCCTGTTTTATTAAGTTTTAGATCATAACTAATCAAATATTATTTATTATTAAATAATAAATTATACGCAAATGGTGATTTCGTTTTATAAGAACTCATAGAGACCTAATTTCATTGTTAGCAGGACTATATTCATATTAAAAAAAAATCGTATTTTGAAATTTTAGACTCAGAAGAGGCCAAACTTTTTTAACATATATACATTGTAAATTATTAAATTCGAAACTTTTAAAGTTTGTTAATCAATTAGTATACTACTTTTCTGAAAAATCGTACTTTACAAAAAATATTATCAAATAACATATGTCTACAAGAAAAAAATGAAAAAAATTCTAATTTTTCAAAAAAACCTGTAAATTTTAATATGTTGTTGGTAGATTCAAACCTTAGATCATTCTACATGATAATTTTAGTGTATATCTAACGTTTCTCAACAATTTAATTTGAAAGATCCAACGGATTGAGTGATCAAACAAAGCGACCAGACTTATAAGGAAGCTTTCATTATTTAGTATATAATAACATATATATTTACGGATATACTATAAAAAAATGAATTTTATATAGAATTTTGATCGTCACGGTGTACTACTTTAAAAGAAGTACTATTACAAAAAAAATTATATTTTAATTGAAAATTTATTTTCTCAAAAGTTCAAAGTTCCCGCAACATTAACATATTACAAAAAAGAGTATATTATATTTTAGCAATAAATATTTTAAAAAATTAAAAATTAAAAATTTTTTATAAGTATTAAGAAAAATTAATGATATTATCTTGGTAGTTTGGTCCTAAATACCGCCAAAACATTCTCAACCGCTATATCCAATATTTTTAAAAATAGATGATCAAGCTTATATCATATAAAAAGAAGTTATTATCTAAAAATGATATAAGTTAAAAGATATTATATTAGGATTTGATTTTCTAAAAATCAAAACATAAAAATAGTTATAATTAAATAAGGAAACTCATTTCATAACAAAATAATAAAAATCATTTAATCTTAAATAGATAGGTGAAAACCGTTAGATTTAATATTTAAAACTGTATTTGGTTAATAAAGGGTATTCTAATAATCTAAACTACATATAAGTAGATTTCCTAAATCAAATAGAATTCTCAACATTAAATTTCGTCACTTTATTCTCTTTTTAGTTTTAGAATAGTTTTTAATTGAAAAAGAACTATTAAACCACAACTAAATTAAAGATTATTTTATGAATGTCATGTGGACTATAAAATTGGTAAAATCTAACTTTTATAACTCAATATAAACAAATATTAAATTGAGCCTGTAAAATATAATAAATATCAAATTTTTAACTACAATTTTCTTGGCTAAATATTTTTTAACAATAATTTAATAATGTAAACTAATAACTTTTAAATATTAAAATATTCATAAATAAATATAATTATAAATATTAAAAAAACAATCGTGTGTTGCATGAGTAATAAAAATATAATTATAAATAAAATTTAAGTAACCGTGAAGCTATAAGCTAATACTTAATTATAAAAAAATTTCATATACATTTATGCCGTTAGTTTCATTAAAAATTCTGACAGAACAATGACATGGAACTTGACATGTCATTAAGTTTAACATCGAATTTATCATCCAATTTTTTATTATTTACAATTAAATCATTGGCTAATTTTTTTTAAATTAATAATTTAATTAAATTTGAAATAAAACATACTTATTCATTACACATATACATTTCAGTCGATACGATCAAATGAAGACTAATAAATAACATATTTTTCAATTTAAAATTTTCGATATCGATGAATTATTTCAGAAATATAAATTTTTTGAATGTTTGATTTTTTTATGAATGATTAAACTTTAACTAAATTTAAAATTATACATACCTATTTAATCCATATGCTTATAAATCGATAAAAATGAAAAAATATATAAATTTTTTGAATATTTGATATTTTCCGATATAACTCTTTTTTTTTTTTGTGGTAATGATGATATATATAAATGTATAATTTTAGAATGTTTAATATTTTTGAGTGATTATAATTGAAGAAAAATTAAAATGGATAACACCCATTTGACTCATATGCTTGTAAATCTTATAAAAGGAATAAACACTGTAATTATTTTTGAATATTTTGTATTTTGTGTGATTACAATGTAATTAATTTTAAATCATATTTTTTTTTCAAAAAAATAAATTCACATTTTTAAAAAAAAATTATTTTTTTTACTCGGTGACCCAATTGAAAGTTGACAAATAATTTGGCGATGAATTAGATTTGAGACTTTAAGATTTGACGTGTCTACTAACATGACGCCAATGTTTGTGAGTACGTTAATTCTAAAAATTTGTGAAAATGAATATTAAAAGATATGAGATTTTATTGCAATCATTTATTTAAGTAATTTATTTTCGTTATTCACCATTCATGTCTATTAATCTTCCGCTATCATCTCCTTCCCATCTCTCTAGTCACCAATTTCGACCATCCACCAATTTCGACCATCACTCAATATTTTCAATCACCATTTCTGATCACATGCAGCTTTAAAAAATCACCATATATAAAGATAAAATCACCGTCATTAAACGAAAATTAGGAAAATACCTCCATCCACCATTTCCGATCACATCTTCTGACTATCTACAAATCACCACATGTCACTAGGGATGGGCATTTCACCCGCCCCGCTCGATCCGGATTCGAACAATTCCTGAATAGGAGATTTAGGTAATTTTTCGGGTTCGAGGGCAGGGAATGGGAAAAGTATTAGAAAAATCGGGAATTAGGATATTCCCTCCGTTCCCTAATTATCATATTTTATGAAATAATATATTTTTATATGTATATTAAATAAATTATTATAAACAAATATAAATTATTAATCATAATTTAAATTTTTTAGTCCATCTCTCCTATTCAAAATTTTCACAGTAAAATATAATTTACTCACAATAATCTTAATAGTAATTTTTATTTCGAATCTGTTTAAAGACATAAAATTTTATTAAGAATATAAATTGTTCTTTATCATAAAATATAAGTGTTAAAAGAATCCGTACAATGAACGGAATATAAATTAGTACATATATGATAATCGACTAATTACTTGGTAGATCTCCAATTATTTACCACTTGGAACATTTTTTTTCCAAAAATTAGACTTATAAAAAATTATTTTTTTAATAAATTTTGAAATAAACAAGAATTGAAACCAAAATCTAAAACGATAGATAAACCGTTACCACTCGCGCCTAAATTATCCCATTTTGTCACCACTAGAAGTATTTTTATATTATATAGCAGCAATAATTTCAGAGATGATTTCAATCCGCACGTCTAAATAATACCCTAAATTAGAACAAACATATGGTAAAGTCAAGTCTTGTTTCATGATTTCAAATATTTTTGACAGATCGATATTCGATTAGTTGTTGTGCATAGTGTTTAACACGCATGCGGTCCATGAACTTTTGAAGATCATTTAACCTTAATTAGAAACTGATAGCAGCTGGAGTATTTCTAAAAATGTTTAGTAGGGCTAGAAAATGTTTAGTCGACCTAGACTTGATGAGAATCCATCTACAATTAGGTTACACCAAATCGCGGCCCCACGTACTTGTAACTCCGAAAGTGATGTGTCATTAATGTTTGTGGAAAAATGACGAGCAAGTGGTTATTGGATTCTGAATTGGTTTTTGATGCAGCTAATATCAGATACAACACGTACAGTAGTACCAGCCTTTTTTAAGTATGCAGTTACTTTAGGATCCTGTTCCCGGATAATTGATTGTCCGGATAATTTATTTAACAATGAATTCCTTAACGGTTGAATTGAAATTTTAACGATCAAGACTTGAACAAATTTTTTAGTCACTCCGCTATAAATTATCGCGAACGCCGTAGATACTAAGAACTAAGCTAAACCTAGCTGTTAACACCTTAAACAACTATATTTATATCATTACTTTTAATTATTTTAATTATTCTTTCTCCACTTTTAATTATTTTAATTGTTCTTTCCCTAAAAAAACATTTTAATATTTCTTAATTGTTTACCCACAATTAGCTATCCTAAAAGCAGTTTTTAATATTTTTAAATTTATATTTTCAATATACTAAAATAATCACCTAAACAATTTTATATATAAATTTAAAATGAAAGTTTAAAAAACATATTTTAATTATTCTTCCCCCACTTTTAATTATTTTAATTGTTCTTTCCCTAAAAAATATTTTAATATTTCTTAATTGTTTACCCACAATTAGCTATCCTAAAAGAAGTTTTTAATATTTTTAAATTTATATTTTCAATAAACTAAAATAATCACCTAAATGTTTTTATAAATAAATTTAAAATGAAAGCTGAAAAAAACATATTATATTTTTCATAATTTTAATTAAATGACAATAAGTATACTAAAATATAATAGACTGACTCTGAAAATATTGTATTAGTATATCAGTTTTTCTTATATAATATGATCAAGAATATAATTTTTTTATATATTTAAAACAAATTTTCAGACTATCCGCTATAATTTTATTAAGAAAAAATATAGTAAGAAAAATTATTTTATAGTCATTTTTTGTAGAGCTAATTTGGTCTTTTTTATAATTCTTTTTATAGTAAGAAAAATTGTAAAATTATAACTTTGAAATTAAAACTATTTGAATAGTTACTATTTGAAAGTTATAATTTTACAGTTTTTATTACTACAAACTCACATTAAAAAAAAAAAGCAAACTAATTCTACAAAAAATAATTATAAAATAATTTTTGTTACTTTAATTTTTCTTAATAAAATTATAGCGGATAGACTAAAAATTTATTTTAAATAAATAAATTTTTTATATACTTGATCATATTATTTAAGAAAAACTAACATAATAACACAATATTTTAACAATATAATATATTTTTTAAGATTTCATTTTAAATTTATTTATAAAATTGTTTAGGTGATTATTTTAGTGCATTGAAAATATAAATTTAAAAACTGCTTTTAGGATAACTAATTGTGGGTAAACAATTAAGAAAAATTAAAATATTTTTTAGGGAAAGAACAACTAAAATAATTAAAATTGGGGGAAGAATAATTAAAATAATTAAAACTAATGATATAAGTATAATTGTTTAAGGTGTTAAAGCTAAGTTTAGCTTAGTTCTTTTAAGAATCAACCCATTCGTGAAAAAGAAGTAGAGCTTACTAGGGCTAAAACAGCTCTCCGCGGTAATTTATAACGGACAGCTAGAGCTCCGCGGAAATTTACAACGGAGTGACTAAAAACTTTATTCTAATCCTGATCGTTGAAATCTCAATCCAACGGTTAAGGAACTGATTGTTAGATAAATCATCCCTGACAATTGATTGTCAAGGACCAGGACCCGTTACTTTATAGTTCCAAAGTTATCCATAATTGTTGCGGAATATAAACTAGGGTGTAATTAATGCTTAGGGTTTGAGAGCTTTCGAGTTTTAATGACTGTTCTCGTGTTTCGTGACTGAATCGGTCCTCACAAGATGCTTACGTATCTCAATTCGTAATTGAGAATCAAGCCAAAAAATGTAGTTCTGATCAAAGGATCCGGTCCTTTATATAGGCGTCAGGAGCACTACATTTAGGGTAGAATTGGGTAACTTGAGGCCAAGTCACCTTCTTAGACCAGGATAATGAATCCTTCCTTGTAGGAGGCTAACTCCTATTAGGTTTATATACCTTGGTGGCTAATCCTTGATGGAATTGACACACTTTGGACTCTTTTTATGAGCTGCACATTTTTTCCTTTTACGAAATTAGTAAATAATTAGGGTTTCGGGCCTCATTAATTGGGCTTAATTCGTGGACCATTTCCAGTCTAATTAATATTTTATTATATCTTTAGGGTTATTTTCCAGCCCATATCATTTGCCCCCAACTTCTAGGAAAATTCCTCAAATTTTCGTAGAAGTTATTTTTGGCCTTTAATAGTTTTTTTTCTAAACATTCCTCTTTCTGAATAAAAAGTGTCTAATTTCGAGACCTTATTTGAGGTCGAAATTATTCTCATTTCAGCCTCATGGTCGAACACAATCTACCAGGATTGAGGTCGACTATTTCGACCAGGATTGAGGTCGAACGATCTTTTTCATTTTGCCTCCTGGTCGAACACAATCGACCAGGATTGATGTCGAAAATATTTCTCATTTTGCCTCCTGGTCGAACACAATCGACCAGGATTGAGGTCGAAAATATTTCTCATTTTGCCTCCTAGTCAAACACAATCGACCAAGATTAAGGTCAAAAATATTTCTCACTTTGCCTCCTGGTCGAACACAATCGACCAAGATTGAGGTCGAAAATTCTTCTTTCTTCTTTCTTTTTTTTTTAAATTTTCTTTCGATCTCATTTGGGATCGAAGAAACTGTTATTTTTGGGACCTGGTCGAACACTCTCGACCAGGATTGAGGTCGTAGGAGAAATACTTTATTTTCTCATTTTCTTTTTTAATTTTATTTCGATCTCATATGGGATTGAAGAAACTGCCATTTTTGGGACCTGGTCGAACACTCTCGACCAGGATTGAGGTCGTAGGAGAAATACTTTATTTTCTCCTTTTCTTTTTTAATTTTCTTTCGATCTCATATGGGATCGAAGAAACTATCATTTTTGGGACCTAGTCGAACACTCTCGATCAGGATTGAGGTCGTAGGAGAAATACTTTATTTTCTCCTTTTCTTTTTTAATTTTCTTTTGATCTCATATGGGATCGAAGAAACTGCCATTTTTGGGACCTAGTCGAACACTCTCGACCAGGATTGAGGTCGTAGGAGAGATACTTTATTTTCTCCTTTTTTTTTAATTTTCTTTCTATCTCATATGGGATCGAAGAAACTGTCATTTTTGGGACCTGGTCGAACACTCTCGACCATGATTGAGGTCGTAGGAGAAATACTTAATTTTCTCATTTTCTTTTTTAAATTTCTTTCGATCTCATATGGGATCGAAGAAACTGTCATTTTTGGGACTTGATCGAACACTCTCGACCAGGATTGAGGTCGTAGGAGAAATACTTTATTTTCTCCTTTCTTTTTTAATTTGGGCCCAAGAACTTTTTTCTGGTTTTTGTTCTTGATTGGGCCCAAGGACATTTTTTGGCCTTTTTTCTCTTGATTGGGCCCAAAGACTTTTTTGGGCTTTATGGGCCTTACCGGCTATTGTCGGGTGCCCTTCCTTTTAACCGGTTCAAAGACCTGCTACCTTCTCTATATAAGAGTGTAGTGAAGTCTCATTTCTCATTTCTCACTTCTCATATTTTTCATTTCTCAAATTTCTCTCTAGTTTCTCCGTGGTTAGGCGATTTCCGGTGACCTTTCTTGATCAGTTTCTGGGCTTTTGTCTTTGAAGAATTGAAGATTTTCTGGGTTTTCTTTGAAGAATTGAAGATTTTCTGGGGTTTCTTTGAAGATTTGAAGATTTTTCTGGGTTCCCTTTGAAGATTTTCAGGGTTTTTGAAGATTTTATGGGTTTTAAACCTTCATCCTTCAAATGGCAGACCGTGCATCTCAACGCCTTCAAAAAATGAATTCTGCATCTAAAAGAGGTACCCACCATTCCTATTCGTTCTAAGTACATGTCTTTACATGATATGATCAATGAACGTGGGGATGAATACCCGTCCGTTTTTTCTTTAGACTCGTATGATTATAGTAATAGGTTCAACGACGTTGATAAAATTAAAGATTATAATAAAATGTATAGGGTTAAGGCTCCCTTGAAACTAGTCCCCGCCGGTCCTGGTGACCGTTCTTGTCATTGGCGGCCTAACGCTTTATGTATTTATAGAGATGCCATAGTTGTCGGTCTTAGGTTTCCTTTTCATGAATTTATACCTAGACTTTTGGCTGAAGTTCAAGTTAATCATTGTCAATTGCCTCCAAATGCCTGGAGGATAATTAATTGTTTCATGGTTTTGTGTTTGCGAAACAACTTTCCTCTTTCTGTTCCTCTGTTTAGGAAAATATTCCAATTTAAGAATAGTTCTGCCACTAACTTAGGTTGGGTATATATCAACCACCGAGTTGGCCTTCCTTTCATTTTCCACCCAAAATCTATACCTGATAACAATCCTAGGTGGAAAAACGAATTCATGTACCTTGTTTGGGAATGTGGGGATTGGGGAACCTTATTCCGTTAGTCATTTGGTAGAGTTACGGACGATAGTCCCAACAATATAAATTTGAATGAGGAGGAGTCCCATGCCTACTCCGAGCTAATCAAGGACAATGGGACTACTGTGGCTTGGGAGCTTCTAGACAAGTTTGTCCTCAAGTTTGTTGATCTCTCAAGTGTATCAGGGTAAATTTCCTTATTTTCTCTGTTTATTCTTTCTTTTTGAGATTTCTTATACCCATTCTTGTTTTTGTTTTTATATTTGCAGCCACGGCCTTTATTAACAAGACTAATGAGCCCAAGGAAGATGAGACTGCCATGATGAAAAGGGCTATGCTAGGAGGGGATCCTCGTGGAAAGCTTGAAGTTCCCCATTTTCTGATTCCATCTCAAATTCCCGTTGAGGTGGCAGAAACTGCTGCATCTTCAAAGTCCTCTGTCTAGCGTCCCAACTGGGGTATCAGGAAGAAGGACACCATCACTAGTGTATCCAAGCATGCTGTTGAGTGGTCATACCACTCACTCACTCCCAGCGACTACAAGGATTTTTTTGCAAACTCTACTATCGAGGGAGTTGAGCATTTGGGCGCTCAAGCCATAACTGCGGTATTTTTTCTGTCTTTGTTCTATTAACTTCTTCTTCTTTTTTATGTAATATTTGTCTCACTTTAAACTTCTTTTTATTTGCAGAACAATGCCAACTTTCAGGGGGCTCTGTTTCAAGCTAAAGCTTGGCATACCTCTTCTGAGGCTAACAATGCCAAGTTTGAAAAGTCTGAGGAGGAGTTGAAGTCTTTAAAGGAGGCTTTGGCGAGGAAAGATAAGGAGCTAGAGGATGCCCAAGCTGAGTTGGTTGCGCAGAGAAAGAGCAAGGATGACTACATTGACGAATACCTTGATTCCCAGGAATACAAAGATTTGATAGGCGATCATGATGAGCTCCTCTTTCCTTTCCAATATTCAAAGGGATAGGATGAGTCTTTAGAGGCCGTCTTGGGGAAGCATCCTGGTGCTTTTGATCCTGCTCTCTTTCCAAGCCCTTATACTTTGACTCCTCTCGAGAGAGCTTTGGCTGGCGAGGATGACATGGAGGAGGATGATCGAATCTTAGATCCTGAGCATTCCTCTCCCCTGCTAACACAAAGGGTGATACTTCTGCCGATGATCCTAATGCTACTTGCACCAGTTCTGGCTCTAGCTCAGAAGGTGAAGAAGAGGCCGATACAAGCAGCGAGGATGATGAGGAATAGTTTAGATATTTTATGTTATTTGTTATGTAGCCCTTCGTGGCTTATGCTTTGTTAGAACTTAAACTTGTTAAATATAAGTTTAATCTTAATTTCTTCGCATATTTAGCTTTTTCCTTAGCCTTGCATGTTTGTCGATGCTTGACACGTATTAGTTCTCATTGATAAATGAAAGTAATGAATGAGAACATTCTTTAATAAATAACTTGAAAAATGGGTTCAACCCTTACATAATACTCTATTTCCTACTAAGAGCTTAAGAGCTCAGAAATGGTTTCGTCGACCTTATTTCTACTTGTCATAATAGTGAATCCAGTTAGGAAACACTAAACATAATAAATTTTCAAATTCGCAACATGCCAAGTTCTTGGCACCTCAATCCCTTCAAGGGTCTCCAACTTGTATGAGCCTCGTCCAAACACGCTCTTAACTTTGTATGGTCCTTCCCAATTTGGGGCCAGTTTTCCTTTCTGTCCAACTCCAGGTGCTTCAATCTTTCGAAGAACCAAATCTCCTTGGCGAAAATATCTTTCTTTAACCCTAAGGTTGTAGTAGAAAGATACTCGTTTCTGATGTTCAACAATTTTAGCATTTGCTTCATCTCTAACTTCATCGATTAGGTCAAGGGCCAACCTCATGCTCTCTTCATTTGCTTCTGGTTCATAGGCTTCCACTCTTGAGGAGGTGTGAGTAATTTCTACTGGAACTACTACTTCTGCCCCATAGGACAGTAAAAATGGGGTTGCTCTAGTTGTGACATTGTAACTGGTACGATATGTCCAAAGTATGGGGAACAACTCGTCCACCCAAGTATTCCTCGAGCGTTCAACTTTTTTCTTTAGTCCATCTAGGATAATTCGATTGGCTACTTCAGCTTGCCCATTTGCTTGGGGGTGAGCGACTGATGTAAACCTTAACTCTATGGCATTCTTCTCACAATACTTCTTGAAATCTTCGTTGTTAAATTTTGTGCCATTATCCGTGACCAGGATTCGTGGAATCCCATTGTTAGGTCCTGATAAGTTTGTAGAAAGGGGGGGGGGGGGGGGTTGAATACAAACGGTACTGTTTTCTCGAATTTGTTCAATTTATAATTTAACAATTGATGAACAAATAAGTGCGGAATAAAATGAAATAAGATTCAAGTTAAATATAAAATATATTAAACTTGAAGGGTGTTACAAATACAGTACATATTACAAGGTTTGAATCTCAAACTATTAAAACAAATCTAGAATAAATTCGACATGAATTTATCTATTTTTGTAATAAAAAGATCGAATAGTAAAAACTAGTTCGAGATCAAATTCTAGGGATAATGATCCGCTAGATATCCAAACAACAACAAGTAACTAATTTCTAGTGGTTTAGATTTAACAATACAATTTAGAAATTAATTCCTTGAATTTTGAAGCTCGGCAGTTGTTCTTGTTTGTTCAAAGCAGAAGATATGGATATAATGTTTTTGATGCTTCTGTCTTCTTTTTGTGTGTACAACAACTCTCTTTTTATATGCAAGTCACCTGCCTCCCTTGTCAATAATTGTACGCATTTCCTTTTTATAGTCCATATGACTCTTGGTATGATTGGTAAAAGACTTGGCATGCCACTTGGTATGACTGAGCTTTTTAACTAGTATGACTCTCCAATTTGCCGTGTATGACTGAGCTTTTTAACTAGTATTACTCGGTAATTCTGTTAGTGAACCGGTATGACTGTTGGTATGACTCGGTAAAACTGTCAATGAACCAGTATGACTGTGTCGGTATGACTCGGTAAAACTGTCAATGAACCAGTATGACTCGATAAATTCAGCTTTATATTAATTCTAAATTAATTAACTTATCAATTAATTTAAGGAATAAATTAACTAACTGTTCTAATTAATTAAGAGAGAATTAATACAGTTCCTTGATAGCTTTCTTGATAAAATTATTTCTAATTTAATTAACTTATCAATTAATTTAATTCAACTTGAATTAAATTATTGATTAAATTAACTTTGATTTAGTTAATTAAAAGAGAATTAATTCAAATTCTTAAGTCCTTTTAGTATTATATTAACTAACTGATTTGATTAATTAAAAGAGAACTAATATAATTCCTTGATAGCAGAATCATCCTTTGAACCACTGAAATTAATGACGAACTTCCACTGTATTGATGTTGACACTCGATGTACTGTCTGGTTCATGAGTGACTAACTGCAATGAATGTTATTCATTTCTTGACTTTAAGCTGTGGTTCTTTTTCTTTCCCTCTATCAAACTCTATAACCTTTACGCTTCCTGTCACACTTCTGAAATCTCTGTCACTTTAAATAGATCCACTTTCTTGAATACTTCACCGAGGCTTGATCAATTAAATGAACTTCTTCCAGTGTAGAATTACTCCAAGTCAGTAGATGACTTTAAACTTTATTCTCTTGACTGATAAAACCCTTTGATATTCCCGTGACATCTAATCTAATATTTACTTATTACAATCTTGTTTAAGTTGAGTAGAATTCTCGATGTTTACAAATAGGCTAGTGCATAAGCCTTTCAATCTCCCCCTATTTGTTTGTTAGGAAATAACAACCAAATACCTAGAGGATCACTCAACTAAAACCAAGAAAAAGATAGGACTCTTAAGCCTAAGTAAATACTAGAAAGTTCTGGATCAAATATGACATTTCCAGATTTCACCAGTAAAGATAAATACAAGACAGATGTTCCTCTAGACTGAACATATGCTAACATTGATCCTGTCTTGATTTACCTATTCCTTTACTACCCTGAAACTCCTCCTTTTCCTTTTTTTATCTTTTTCAGCTCCCTCTTCTTAGCTTCTCCAAACTTCTCCCCCTTAGTTGAGGAATTCTCTACATATTTAACTTTATGAGTCTCTGAAGCCAGTAGGCGTTGAGATTGTTGATGGAGTTGATCTTGGGAAGTAAATTTGTCTTCAAGATTTCCTTGAGCAGTCCCAGCTGATTGTTGACAAAGGTGGAAGAAGAAGACCGTTCAACCATTTGTGCTTGCAAAAGTTCTTTATCAGCCTGGGTTTTGGATAGTTGTTCCTGTAGATCAGCTAATTGAGCTAACCACATTGCAGTGTATGTGTCTCTATGTGCACTCACTTGAATTTCTCTTGTAAGTGTATCACTCATCTCACGTGCATGTGTTTCACTTAGTGTTTGACTCGCATCACTCAACATTAGCTGTCTGTTTGCTCCTTTTTGATCGGTACCTGCATTGAAAAACACCCTAGCCTCTTCAAGAGAGGTCAGTGGTGGTGCAATGGGAGTTCGCAAATCCCGATCCTGAATCATGTCTATCAAATCATTTGGAATTGACATCTGAATTGCTTCAGTGATAGACTGACCAAGTTGCCTTCCACTTTCTCTAGATATATCTGCGAGTGGAAAATCCCTTAGGGAGCCAGAGATGTTCCCTCTAGGAGGGGAGAAAATGATTCTATTAAATGTGGCAAGAATCAAATTTTCCCTCTGATGCCTGTGAAGGCACTTCTACCGTAACAATGGTAGGCACTGTAACCAGTTGCAGGTGCTCTGCTTTCACTATGTCCTGAGTTTCATCTAATGAAATTGTCTTCTCCCATTGTGAGTAATGAGAGTGTGCTTGACTCAGTACAAAGTGCCATGGCCCTATGGCGAATTTCAATAGATTCATCCTGTTGAGAGAATGTCTCTAGAAATAGTTCATTGGCCATTTCAAAGTCCATATCCTGTTGAGAGGATACAAATGGGCTGACAGATGCCTCAGTATATGTTGAATTTCTTTAGAGGAGGCAAAGCTGTGGGATCACTCACTGTTTCAATCAAAATACTTCTTTCTTTAACAGTTGATTTCTGTTCAGACTGAGAGGTCAAAAAAGTTGTAGACTCATTGTTTGGCTCTATGACCTGGGATAAAGATTGTGGATCTACAATCCCTTAGTCAGCCCTAACAACCACTTGGGTTTCAGCAATAGTAAATGAAGTGGATTGAGAGATAGAAAGTAATACCTGAATTGGATTTGGCACTGAAGTTCCAGCTAAGCAAGAGCTAGAGCAAAATAATATATACAATATATTTACAAAAACAACTAAGACAAATAGAAAATAAAAGATAATAAATAATAAAAATAAAAATAAAATAATATATACAAATTAAAATAATATATACAAAACTATTAGTAGAAAACTAAAGAAAGAAAATGAATTAAAATGCAGAAAATATTTACATGAAATTATTTACATGAACTATACAAGAATATTTGAATATTTTAAAATAAAAAATTTTCAATAAAAATAAATTTCTCTACAATTTTAACTTGTAAAATTGGAGAAAAATATTTTTAGAGAAAATAATTCATCTTAACTTACTCAAACTAAGAAGCTTAACAATTAGACAAGACATGACAATAATCTACAATCAACATGCATAAGAGAAAATGAGATGATAAAATAAATTTACAAGTGATTTAAAAAAATATATACAACAAATGAACACTTGTAAATTGAATTAAGAACAAACATAAAAAATAAACAGATTTAATCACTAAAACTAGTTAACATACCCAATTTACCAACTAACCTGGTAAATGTGGATTCATCAAGAGATTTAGTGAAAATATCTGTTGTTTGTTCCTCTGTGGGTACAAAGTGCAACTCCACAGTACCATTCATGACATGCTCTCGGATAAAATGATACCTGATGTCAATGTGCTTTGTTTCTTGTGATTATGCCATCTTCATCTAATTTATTTCTGAATACCCATCGAGTACCAACTACTTTCTTGTTCTTTAGTCTAGCTACCAGCTTCCAAACTTGCTGTTGTTCAAATTGATTGAGTTCATCTTGCATAACAATCACCCAATCAGGATCAGTCAGTGCTTCCTCAATTTTCTTTGGTTCCATTTCAGAAAGAAACCCTGAATAATGACATTCATTTTGAGTAGCACTTCTAGTTCTGACTCTAACACCTTGTTCTTCATTATGGTGTTGTGAATGACTAGTTGACCCTTCATTTCCTCCCCCTGAGTTGTTGGCAGATTGTCTTGGTGATTCTTCTCTAGTGTTAATGGTATCTTCATTGTTACCAATGTTTCCACCACCATTATCGTCATTGTCACTGTTATCACCAGCAACAACCTCAGGTGGATTCTCATCATCTGAATCTGAATCTGACATGTCATCAAATTTCAATTTCTCAGATGGATTTTCTGTTTGGATATTAGGGAGTTTTTAATGATAACATTTCCATTTTTCAAACAGCCATATCCTTCAGTTATACCCTTGCTGTTATCTCCAAAGGTAACCACTGGGCCAGCTTTCTCAACCACATTTGATATGAGGGCTCTATCTCCGGTCATATGCCTTGAACATCCACTGTCCAGAATCCACACAACTCGGTTCACCTGTTTCACACCCTGCACTATCAAATTGATTAGACCTTCTTCGGAACCCAAGCTTGGTTGGGTCTGGCATACTTAAAGAATTGACCTTTGTCAGGCAAAACAACACTCTTGATTTTAACTACTTCAACTCCTTAATGAAAGAGCATTTCCACTTATAACCAGCCTTAACAAATTTCTGATTAGGCTTGGGTATAAATATGTCCACTCTAACTTTAGGAGGACTAGCAGTTTTGGATCTAGTATGCTTCTTATGATTTACATGTTGAAGGGGAGCAATCTTACCATTTGATGCATGCTTACTATTAAAATAAACATACATGACATTAAAAGCACAAGACATGCAATTCGCAAAAACGCATGCTTTATGAGATAAATCTACACTAGGCATGTTATGCATGTTAGATGTGTTGTTGTTTTGGTCCAACTTATGAGTGTCTAATTTGGTCTCCGTTGTGGGAACAACTTTGACAGAACCCTTAGGCACACATTTGTTAGAGTGGACAATCCCATTGGCAATGTCCTCAGTACAGATCTCTTCTTGAATGATTATGGAATATTCATTCAGGGGCTCTGCTATAGATTCTTTCAAGAGAGGGTCTTTAACACCCTTAAGCACATGTGGTATACCCCTTTCTTCAGCACTGACTCTGTTAGGGGTATTAATGCCTAACATTCCAACATCCTCGTTATAGCCAAAACCTATACCAACAGTTTGGCTAATAGCTTCCTTGTTGAAAATCTCTTTAGCCGTTTTGAAAGAATTATAGTAGGCTCTAACCTTAGTCTCAAGTTCTGTAATCTTTCCTTTAAGAATGGTTTCTAATTCTCTGTAACAATTCACCCTATTCTCAAGAAAAGCTACTTTTTCTGTAAGTTCACCTTGATTAATATGCACTAGTTTTAATTCTTTAACCTCTTTTTCAAGAGCAGTGTTCTGAAGAATTATTCTATCATTTTCTCTACGTGTGCACAATTTAAGGTACTACCAAGTTGACGAATCATTTCAGCATCAATAAATTTTAGCTCAGACAAGTAGGATGAGGATGAAGTAGAAGTAGAGACTTTGTCTTCTATTGCCATGAGTGCAAGATTTCCAACTCCTTCATCTTCACTGTCTGTGTCATCCCAGCTTTTACCTTCAGCAAGATAAGCTTCTTCAGACTGGTTCTTCTTATATGTATCATGAGAGGTTTTCTTTGCTTGCCTTTGATTTCTGCATTCGGTTGCAAAGTGTCCCAACTCATTACTATTAAAGCACCGAATCGTGCTTCTATCAACCATCCCTGTTTTATAGCCATCCCTTGTGCTATTTGAGGATGAAGAACCACCTGTCTGGTATCTGTCAACATATGTCTTGAACTTGAAACTAGGATTTCTCCCGAACCTGAAGTTTCCAAACTTCTTCACTACCAAGGCCATAAACTCATCTTCTAACTGTTCAAGCTCCTCCATAGAATAGAAATCACCACCAGATTGACTTGTAGATGTAACACCATATTCAGCTACAATCACATCCTTGTTAGAACTGGAAGGTAGAACAACCTTCGCTTCCTATTTCTGTGGGACTCCAGCTACCAGTGTAGTAGACATACTAACCACTCTTCCTTCCCCGTAGATTTCCTGCTGCTGAATTTGTTCTAGTTCATAGGTTTTCAAAATGCCATAGAGTCTTTCCAATGAAATCTCACTTAAATCTCTTGCCTCTCTTATGGCTGAAATCCTGTGCTCTATATGGATTAGAAGTGTCAAAAGAAATTTCTTGTTTATTTCTTTGACAGTGTAGTACTTTCCATGAAGGTTCAGATCATTGGTTAATTTGTTGCATCTCTAAAAAACTTCAGAGATACCTTCCCCTGGATTTGATCTGAAATGCTCATATGTAGAAGTAAGAATTTCCATTTTGTTCTCTCTTACTTCTTCTGTCCCTTTATTGATTATCTCTATTGTTTCCCAGATATGTTTGGCATCTTTACAATTCAACACATGATTATGCATAACTGGATCCATACAATCAACTAGAATTAACTGTAGGTTTGCATCCAAAATAAAATCTTCTTTTTCATTGGATGTATATTCTTTTGGATCTTTCGGATAAGACCTTGCAGCAACAACAACTAAGTTATTCTCAATAATCTCAGCTTCATAAATCATAGGAACCTTTGGACCAGTTTTCAGCACATTAAGATATTTTGGATTTGCCACTTGTAAAAATAGGAGCATCTTCTTTTGTCTAATACAAAGTCATAGTCCTTCAATTGATTCCTTATCCATAAGATCTGAGCACAGCAGCTTCCAACAACAATATATTCAGCTTCTGCTGTTGAATTGGAAACTGTTTGTTGTTTCTTGCTATACCAGGAAATCAATCTACCTCCCAGGAATTGACAACTCCCAGAGGTACTCTTTCTATCCACAACACTACCTGCATAATCAGAATCTGTATATCCAACAAGATTAAAAACCAGAATCTTTAGGGTACCAGATACCTAAATTAGGTGTACCCTTAAGATATCTCAAGATTTTTTAACAACAACGAGATGTAAATCTCTAGGGTCCGCTTGGAACCTTGCACACAAGCATGTAGCATACATAATATCTGGTCTACTTGAAGTAAGATAGAGTAAGGAGCCAATCATACCTTTGTAGCTTGTAACATCTACCTTGATAGAATTATCACAAGCTCCAAGTTTGACTGCTGTTGAAGATGGAGTCCTTGCTGATGCTAAATCCTCCATTTGATACTTCTTGAGGAGTTCTTTGAGATATTTGGAATGACAAATAAATATTCCATTTGACCTTTGACTTAATTGTAATCCAAGAAAGAACTTCAGCTCACCCATCATACTCATTTCAAACTTACTCTGCATTAGCTTAGCAAATCTCTTACAGAGATTATCATTAGTAGACCCAAATATGATGTCATCCACATAGACTTGGACTAATATCATATCACTTTTGTGTTTCTTTGAAAAAAGAGTTTTGTCTTTGATACCTCTAACAAAACCATTTTCTAAAAGAAAACCAGAGAGAGTGTCATACCATTTTCTTGGGGCTTGTTTGAGACCATAGATAGCCTTGAAGAGAAAGTACACAAAGTCCAGCAACTCCTGATTTTCAAATCCAGGGGGTTGTTCCACATACACTTCTTCATCCAGCTCACCATTCAGGAATGCACTCTTAACATCCATTTGATAGACTTTAAAATTGGAGTAAGCTGCAAATGCTAAGAACATCCTGGTGGCCTCAAGCCTAGCCACTGGTGCATAGGTTTCATCATTTTTAGATCAGGATTCAATGATCGTCAGGATCTAGACTCAACTGATCAGGATTGCTGACGTCATCAGGATTGCATGGTCGTCAGGATCAAGATGAATATCAGGACTGGGATCAGGATTGATCATCAGGACTGGAAGCTGATCAGGATTCCTACTTCGAGTTATATTTGGAGTCTAGTTAAATAAGAAAGATCATTCTGTCGGTTCCTTGTCTGTAGGAATGCAGCTATCGATTTAGGATATGTTTCCATCTTTGTAATTGATTAGGACTTATCATGTAATCGATAGAGAAGCTGTGTAGTATATAAACCCTAGCAGCTCTCAAGAACATCAGAATTTCTTGAGAGAGTTTGTAACAGTTTTATATCAGATTTAATAAAGCTGTTATTATTCTTTCATATTTGTGATTCATATCTTATTAAGTCGAGAATCGTATACAATTGTATTCAACCCCCCTTCTACAATTGTTTATTACTGGGCAACAATTGGTATCAGAGCAGAATGTTTTAAATTTGAATCAGATACGATCTAAGATGTCGACAACCAAGTATGAAAGCATGAAAATTCCCATCCTGAAGAAATCAGAATATCCAACATGGAAGGTAAAGATGTTGATGTACCTGGAGGCTATGGATCCTGACTATTTGGACAGGATTCGTGATGGACCATATATTCCTACAAGGATCATAGAACGGACAGAAACTGTACCTGAACACTATGTGGTCATGGTAAAGAGTGAATGGACTCCAGAAGAAAAAGCTCATGTACTCAGAGAACCCAAGATAAAGAAAATCCTGCACAGTAGTCTTGATGTTGTCATGTCCAACAGAGTGATTGCATGCAAGTCTGCAAAAGAAATCTGGGATACTCTGGAAACTCAGTGCCAGGGATCTGCATCTGTCAAGAAAAACAGATGGGCTCTTTTGATTCAAGAATATGAACAATTCGATGCTAAACCCGATGAGAGCCTGACTGATTTATATGATAGATTTCTGACACTCCTGAACAGTTTATCTTTAGTTGACAAGGAATATGAAACTGAAGATTCGAACACCAAGTTTCTAAGAGATTTACCTAAAGAATGGGATACTCAGACCTCGATCATTAGACATCAATATGATCTCAACACTGTGTCTCTTGATGAAGTCTATGGAATGCTAAGAACCCATGATCTTGAGGTTCAACATAGAAAGAATAAGAAAAGCAGCAAGGCGAAGACCATTGCCTTGAATGTAGAGGCTAAATCAAAAGAAAAAGCAATGAAGGTCTCTAGAAGGAAATCAAGAATAGATGAGTCAGATCCTGATGACTCTTCATCAGATACTGATGGCAATCCTGATGCCAATACTGATGATGATTCCTCTGACTCAGACATGGAAGAGATGGTTGCTATGATTGTCAAAAGCTTCAAAAAGATGAAGTTCAGGAATGCTAGAAGACAAGGCAACTTTCAGAAAAGGACCTTCAATGCAGACAAAGACAAGCATATCAAAAGGAAAGCAAGGGTAGCAAATTTGACAAGTCAAAGGTTAGATGCTACAAGTGTAATGGTATGGGTCACTTTGCTTTTGAGTGCAAGAAGACAAAGGCACTCATCACATCAAGCAAGGATTGGATGGACTCTTCCTCAGAATCTGATACTGAGGTGGTCAACTATGCTCTAATGGCCAATACTGATGATACTGCTATTCCTGATGATAAGGTACTAAATACTGTCTTTGATTTTGATACTGATAATGCTTCTGAGTTAAGACGTTTTCTAAAGTCATTGCATATTAGCTTTAGAAGTCAAACTGCTGAGAATTCTAGAATCTTATCTGAGATGTCTGAACTTAGGAAAAGGAATGAGCATCTAGAAGCTGAATTTTCTCATATGCAAAAAGTACAGATAGAATGTGATAATGCTAAACACATGTATTTAGAGATCAAACTTAAATGTACTACACTTGAAAATGATTTAGAATATGCCAATGAGAAAATCAGGACCTGGACAGATTCTGGTAGAAAATTTCATGAGATCAATACCTCTAAGAATTGGAAAGAATGTCTAGGATATAAGTCAGATGAAGATAAGAAATTTAAGGAGAAAATTGTTGTTGATGAGACAGTTAGTCCAAAAACCTATAGACATGTTATAGACAAAACCAAATCTAAGATTATTCCTGTTGATTTTGTTTTTGGTAAAGATTCCAATTCAATTTTTGAAAAAGGATCTACTTCTGCTCAAAGTATAAATCTTGTAAAGTCTAAACCTGTCTTGAATAAAGTCACTAAGAATGTAGGTTTACTGTCTCAGAAACAACTCAAGGATAAAATCTGTGAGGTTACAGATAAGAAAAAGGAAGCAACTGTTAAGAGAAACAGGAATGGTAAAAATGGGATTAATAAAGAGAATGGTTATAAATATATCCCAAATGCACCTAGGAAAAGTTTTTTTACCTGTGGTAACTCTAATCATCTTTCTATTGATTGTAAAAAGAGTTTAAAGAAAAGTACTGAAATTCCTATTTCTGATGTCAGGAGTAGATCAGTATTTTATAAACCACAGAAGTCTTGTTTTCATTGTGGTAGTGTATGGCATTCTATTTATACTTGTGCAGAATACCATGATTTGTACTATAACTTTTATGATCCATTGCCTAAGTTTGATAAGAGTACAAATTCTGGTAGCCTTAAGAATGTCAAGTTGAAGCATGCTTTTGTTAATACTGATACTGACAAAGCAAATCCTGATGGAATAAATCCAGTCAGGACTGCTAAAGTCAAAAAGTCTTCTGCTGCTAAAATTAATAAATTGCATGGAAAAGGAACCCAACATGTATGGGTTCCTAAATGTTCTAACTAGGGTATTTCTATTCTGATTGCAGGGAAAAAGGAAAAATGTGTTAGTCATGGATAGTGGATGCTCTGTGCACATGACTGGAAATAAGGCCCTGTTATCAGAATATGAGGAAAAAGCTGGCCCAACTGTGTCTTATGGAGATGGCAACATTGGACAAACTTTGGGATATGGCAACATAATCATTGGAAATGTCATCATTGAAAAACTAGCTCTAGTGAAGGGACTAAAACACAACCTGTTGAGTATTAGTCAAATCACTGACAGAGGTTATCATGTCCACTTCTATTCCACACATTGTGAAGTAGTCAGCAAAGAAACAGGAAAGATAGCATTGACTGGCTACAGGCATGGTAACATATATGAAGCCAACATTCTCTCAAATACTGATGACTCCCCTACATGTCTCATCAGTAAAGCATCAGTAGATGAAAGTTGGAATTGACACAAGAAGCTTTCTCATCTCAACTTCAGCAATATCAATGAGTTGGTTAAGAAAGATTTAGTTAGTGGATTGCCAAAAGTGTTATATACTCCTGATGGACTCTATGATGCATGTCAAAAATCTAAACAAAGAAGGACATCTTTCAAGAGTAAATCTGAATCCTCTATTGAAGAACCATATCACATGCTGCATCTTGATCTATTTGGTCCAGTCAACATTATGACTATCAGTAAGAAAAGGTACACTCTTGTAATTGTTGATGAATATTCTAGATTCACCTGGGTGTATTTTCTTCACAGAAAAGATGAAACTCCTGAAATACTGTTGGATCATGTGAGAATGATTGAGACAACCACAAAGTACAAAGTCAAGATACTGAGGAGTGATAATGGTACTGAATTCAAGAATTCAAAGATGGAAGAGTTCTGCAAATACAAAGGAATTGTTCAACAATTCTCTGCTCTTGGCACACCTCAGCAAAATGGAGTAGTTGAAAGGAAAAATAGAACTCTTATTGAAGCTGGCAGAACTATGTTGGAAGAAGCTAAGTTACCTACATATTTCTAGGCAGAAGCAGTCAAAACAGCATGCTATACACAAAATCTCACATTGATAAACAGACATGGTGTTACTCCTTATCAATCTCTCAAGGAGAAGAAACCAAGTTTGAAGCATCTGCATGTGTTTGGCTGTAAATGTTTTGTTCTCAGAACTCATCCTGAACAGCTAGGGAAATTTGAAACAAAGGCTGATGAGGGAATTTTCATAGGCTATCCTGCATCAAGAGCCTTTAGAGTTTTTAATTTGAGAAAAAAGACTGTCATGGAATCAATACATGTATCTTTTGATGATAAGAAGATAATTGGCTTGAATGAAGATTCACATGATAGATTGGTTTTTGAAAATGAAGCCACCAAGGAAACTGAAGAAAGTGAATCAGATCCTGTTAATTCATTAGATCCTGATGATCCATCAAATCCTGATGTCACACCAAATACTGATGGTGCTAACTCTGATGATGCAAATAATGGTAATACATCTAGTAGTGCAAATGTTGAGGGGGAGCAACAGCACACTACAAGTTCAGAGTCAACTCAATCATCAGGACATAATTCTTCAGATAATGATTCAAATGATGATCCTGATAATTCATCAAGATGGAATATCAATAGTTCAGGGGGAGCTTCTAATGAAGCAAATTCTTCAAATCAAGATAACACCAATCCAGGGGGAGCATCTACATCAAGACATGACTTACCACCAGCAAGGAAATGGACTGCAAGTCATACTCCTGATTTGATCATTGGAGATCTTGATGCAGGTGTTCAGACAAGAAGTGCAACTCAAAATGAATGTCTATATAATAACTTTCTGTCAAAGGAGGAGCCAAAGAAATTTGAAGATGCACTCAAAGATGCTGATTGGGTTACTGCAATGCAAGAAGAATTGAATGAATTTGAAAGGAATGAAGTCTGGAAACTGGTACCAAGACCAAAGAACAGATCAATTGTTGGTACAAAATGGATTTTCAAGAACAAGACTGATTCTGATGGGGTAATAATCAGAAACAAAGCTAGGCTAGTTGCAAATGGGTATTCTCAACAAGAAGGAATTGACTATGATGAAACGTTTGCTCCTGTTGCAAGACTAGAAGCCATCAGGATCTTTCTGGCTTATGCAGCTCACAAGAAATTCAAGGTTTTCCAGATGGATGTGAAAAGTGCTTTCTTAAATGGTGAAATGGAGGAAGAAGTATATGTTGAACAACCTCCTGGTTTCATTGATCCAAAATATCCAAATCATATTTATAGATTGGATTAGGCACTTTATGGACTAAAGCAAGCTCCAAGAGCATGGTATGAAACTTTAGCTCAATTCTTACTGGAAAGTGGATTCAAAAGAGGTACTATTGATAAAACTCTATTCTATTTGAATCATGGTAAGGATTTGCTTTTAGTTCAGATTTATGTGGATGATATCATTTTTGGGTCAACAAACAATAAGCTGTGTGAAAAGTTTTCTAAGCCTATGCAGTCAAGATATTAAATGAGCATGATGGGAGAAATGAGTTATTTTCTTGGTCTTCAAGTTAAACAGACTGATGATGGCATTTTTATCAATCAGTCAAAATACACAAAGAATTTGTTGAAAAGGTTTAACATGGAAGATTGTGCTACTGCAAGTACTACCAAACTTGATCCTGATCAAGGTACTGAGGTAGATGTAACTCACTACAGAGGGATGATTGGATCTTTATTGTATCTCACTGCAAGTAGACCAGATATCATGTTTGCAACCTGTCTGTGTGCAAGATTTCAAGCAAAACCTAGGGAACCTCATCTGATTGCAGTTAAAAGAATTTTCAGATATCTCAAAGGCACTCCTTTTCTTGGCCTTTGGTATGCAAGGGAATCAGATTTTGGTTTGTTTGGTTATTCAGATGCTGATTTTGCAGGATGCAAAATAGACAGGAAAAGTACTTCAGGAAGTTGTCTATTTTTGGAAGGTAGACTAGTTTCTTGGTTCAGTAAAAAGCAAAAGTCTATTTCTACTTCAACTGCAGAAGCTGAGTACATTGCTGCATGAAGTTGTTGTGCTCAGATAATGTGGATGAGAAATCAGTTGTTAGATTATGGCCTGTCATACTCAAGAATCCCTATTTATTGTGATAACCAAAGTGCTATTGCCATGACAGGAAATCCAGTTCAACATTCTCTTACTAAACACATCAGTATTAGATATCATTTCATAAGAGAACAGGTTCTGAAAGGAACAATTGAACTTCATTTTGTTCCTACTGATCAACAACTAGCTGATATATTCACCAAGCCACTGCCTGAAGCTACTTTCAATAAGTTGGTGAATGAACTTGGAATGATGAACTCTGAGAATTTCTGAGAAAAGTTACAGAGAGGAAATCCTGATGACTATCAAATCCTGATGGTCATTCTGCGAGGTATGTAATTTTGATCAAATCTTGATAGGATAAAATCCTGACAGGAAGTCAACTGGTCAATCCTGATGCACAGATACTGAAGCTGGTGTGAAAACCAGAGGTTCTAAGACAATTTGACATCAACAGTGCTGGTATTCTCTGGAAAATAAAAGTTATACTTAGTCTCTGATTAAGTATTAAGTTTTACTTTTAAATCTCAATTTTGTTTTTCTCAGGGATTACTATTTATCATTTTAAATGTCAAATGCAATGTTGCTAACAATTTGTACAGGAAAATAGAGAAGATGATCAATGGAAAAATAAGATCACTTTCATTGATACTTGAAGATCTTTACAATTTGAAAAGGAAATTACATAGTTTCTTTTCTAGTCTATTTTTTTACTCAGGGACACGTGCCCTGCAAATTAGCATGAATGCTCCTGAGCAGCTTCACAGTCCATCAGGATTGGAAGGTCTCTTGTTCCATCCTTAAAGGACAAAAAGAGGAGCTGATGCACTTGAAGGCGGATCGTCACCGTGTCCACCGGGACTCTTCCGTGCCTCCACCTTGCATGACATACAAGCATCACAGATCCTCTTTCTTCTCTCAAGCTCTCGTTCGAGCTCCTCAGCGTCATCATCATCTTCATCCTCATCGTCTTCATCATCTTCATCATTGACAATGATGAGATTGTCAAGAGGATTCCATCAAGTTCTTCATGCTCTGCGATTTCATCAAGAGCCTCCTGCATCTCTTGCCAAATTAAATCAAGTTCTTCAACTGGTAAGTTGTTTGGTTGATGGCTAGCAGCCATGGAGAAAAGAAGAAGATGAAAGGTTTTCGTAAGACTTTTTCTCTGTGGAGAGGGTTTGTGTATTTTTGATGATAAATGATTATACTGTTTAACACTGTCTTTTCTTTTATAGAGGTTATTTGTTCAGACTGCGGGTCATTTGCTTATTCTCGAGGCGACGGTTCAGTTTTCGATGACTATTTTGCCTTGTTAATTGGTAAGAATGTTTCAGTGGGTTCTACATCATTAATTTGGTGATTTTTAAAAAAAAAAACAGAAACATTTTTTCAGGGTTATTGAAATAAATTTTATTTTCTTAAATAAAATTTTATTTTCACCTCATATCAATTTTTTTTTAAATCCTGATGAAGCAAATGGTTTTATTGGAAATGCTTTTATTCCTGATGAGGTCGGGTTTTTCTTACATCAGAAAATGCCTACTTGTTGCCCAGTAAATAACAATTGTAGAAGGGGGTTGAATACAATTGTATAAGATTCTCGACTTTATATAACACAAATATGAAAGATCAATAACAATAACAATAACAGCTTTATTAACTTTGATATAAAACTGTTACAAACTCTCTTAAGAAATTCTGATGTTCTTAAGAGCTGCTAGCTTACAAAAACTCTCTCAAGAAATTCTGTTCTTAAGAGCTTCTCTTCGATTATGTTCTCTCTCGAATGAATACATAAATCGAAACCAAAACTGTGTTTATATAGTGCACACAGCTTCTCTATCAATAACAAGATAAGTCCTAATCATAACAAAGATAGAAACATATCTTTAATCGATAGCTGCATTCTACAAACCAGGAACAGATAGAATAAACTTCCATGTTTATCTAGACTCCAAATATAACTCGAAGTAGGAATCCTGATCAGCTTCAAGTTCTGATGATCAATCCTGATCATAGTCTGAGTAGGAATCCTGATGATCAATAAGATACTGACGCTTGATCAAATACTGATAACCATGCAATACTGATGACGTCAGCAATCCTGATCAGTTGAGTCTAGCTTCTGACGATCATTGAATTCTGATCTAACAATCTCCCCCAATCTCATACTTTGTGAAATAAAGTATAGATTCCAAATATTCAATGATGTCAAAAACATGTATCAAAATGTACAAGTATCTTCAGAAACAACTTATCTGTTTTAAGCTTTTTGATAGAACAGATTCATCTTCAAGAAGTTGGATAATAAACTTTCTTCTTTTTCTTCAAGAATTTGAATCAGTCTTTCCTTAAGATTTCTGAGTTCTTTATCTTCCTCATTAATCTGGTAGATAGCTGCTCTGAGATTCTGTATGGAGTTTCTCTGTAGACTGTGCTCTTCAAGCAAAAGATAAGCAATTTCCTTCCCATCAGGATTGAGAGAAAGATGAGTCATGCCAAAAATTACTTCTTTAACAACAGTACCCCTTTGCATTTCCACATCCTGACCTCTTTGATTTAAGTATATGGGAGTATAATTACCATCAAAATTACTGTTTCCATCCAGTCTTCTTCTTATAGTTGACAAAATCATGTCACTCCATTCTTTGTACACTTGGTTCTTCCATCTTAACAGATAGTGAACATATTTCAGTTCCTGTGTAGTTTTCATCAGCAGATCTTGAATAGATAGAATCTTCACACTACCATCTTTCATGAAGTACAGAAGCTTTTCTTTCTTTTCAAAACCATCATGACAATCTATAACTATATCAACAGCTAATAAATTGTTCAGGTTTTCAGAAGTTAAAGTACCTCCAATTTCTGTCAAGGAGTAAGGATCAACATATGACATATTCAGATATTCACCATCTCCGTGTCCAATACCTCCTCTTGAATTACTTGACAATTGCTTCAGATTTGAAAACATCTTTAACCAGAGTGTTTTTGATCTAGCCATATCAGACAAATCAACAACACTTGAAGCGCTTGTAATAATTCCACCAGACTGAAAATTGATAGGTGTATCACAACTTAATGTGCTAATATGTTTCCACTTCTTGTATTTCTCCTTTTCATGAGCGTAGCTTCTTTCAAGTAAAGATTCTTGTCTGCTTGAATTTCTCCATTTTCTTTCATTTGAAACTTTAAGCCTTTGTAGATAGAGATTAAAATCTTCATATGTTCTCTTTGTAATATCTCTTCTTATGGCTTCTTCTTCTTCATCTACTTCTTTGTTGTGACAATCAACAACAGTAGATAAGATTATCAAATCAACCTCTTGCAGAATTTCAGATTCGTCAGGATCTTGAATATTGTCAAGATTAGAATCTTCAATTTGATTTGTATTGCTGAGAGTTGATTTACTTGATTTTCTTCTCAATTCAGGTTCTTCTTCAACAATTCCATCATCACCAAAAGTAGATCTGTCAGGAACTACTAGAGTTTGAATAGGTTCAGGAATTTCTTCAATTCTTAACCCTCTAGACCTTGTCTGTCTAGGTACTATTTGAGTTGAAGAACCTCTTTTACTTCTTCTAGCACCTCTCCTACCTCTGCTTCCTCTACCTCTAGCAGGAGCAGTATAGCTTTCCATTGTCTCTCTTTGTAGTCTCAAGAATTCTTCATGTGAGAGATCTGGATATTCTTCACTTGCTGTAGAGAGTGCTTTTCTTGCATATAATTGTTGAACTCTTTTATCAGTGTGATATAGAGTAACAATTCTGCCGTCTTTTGTAGAAAACTTCTGGAATAAATTTGATGCATCTTCAGGATTATCAATAATCACATCTTCATCACCTTCAGGAATTGTAGCAAGAATTTGTCCATGACCAGGTGTCAGGATTTGATCTTCCGTCAGGATCTGAGATTGCACCAATGTTCTTACTGTCTTAACTCCAGAATCAGAAACATGAGTTGACTGCGTTGTTTGACTTTGAGAAGTTTGGATTGTCTTCATAACAACAGCATCAGAGGTTTCTCCTTGTATCGCTTTGTCACCACCATCATCTCCAGTATCATCATCATTATTTCTTAATACTAGATCAGGTGTACATTTTGTCTGAATAACCTTCTCCCCCTTTTTGACATCAGGATTTGACAATAATTGCAAAATTAAGGAAAGAGAGGCTTGAATTTCAGTTACCTTAGTATCCAGAGAATCAATTCTTTGATTGATGGAGGTTTGTTCTGAAACAACAGATTTCACTTGGGATTCCACTACCCTCAGTTGTAAAGTAGTAGGCACCTTTGTAAAATTATTAAAGATATCAGTCCTCACTTTTTCAGTTGAACCCTTGATAGAATCAATCTCACTTTTCAGGCTTTTGGATAACAGAGTTGTAGCCTTCAGATGATTCTTCAAGTCTTGATTCTCTATAGACTTCACTGCATTATAGGCATGTTCAATAGCAGAAGAAAAACTGATAGATTCATCAGAATTGTGCCATGAATTGTTCCATTCATTCTGTCTAAATGCCTCTGCAGGATCAAAGGAAGGAGTAGAAAAATCTTGTCTCTGATCTTTCCCAGTGAAAGCATTGCTAGCCATATATGTACTTGATGAACCAAAATTAGTTCCAAGACTAATCTTGAGTGTTGTAGCAAGCTGTTCCTTCTCTTTTCTATTCTCATTATCATCATCACTATCATCATCAGAACTATCATCATCAGTATCAGGAGTAATATCAGGATCAGGAATAGCAATACCTTTCAGTTTATCCTGTGGTTCTGAGATAGGATGATCCATTGGTCTTGAACGAAGTGGCTGTATAAAAATAGGCTCAGTATCAGGAGCACCACTAACGTCAGGATGAACATCGTCAGGATTTGATATGCTTGCATCAGTATTTGCTACCAATGGTTCTTGTGGAGCTTGAGGTTCAGAAGCTGCTTCAACACTTTGAGCTAAAGGTTCTTGTGTGCTTCCCTCATTGACAATGTTCTCGACCAATCTTTCAACAGAAGATGTAGCTTTGCCTGCATCTTCACTTTGAGAAGATGGTTCTTGTGTAGCTGGAATGTTGATGTCTTCATTCTCCCTTTGAGAAAATGGTTCTTGTGTGACCATTCCACTAGCTAAGCCTTCACCCAAACTTTGATTGAGTGGTTCTTGTGTGGCAGGATCAACAGTAGCTGCTGAATTACTCTGAAATTCAGGTTCTTGTGGGCTTGATCCTTTCAGCTTCTTCTGTCTCTGATAGACTAACTCTTCTGCATTCCTCTTTTTCTTTGATGTAGGTGTAAGACCAACCAAAGGAAGCAGTTGTAGAAACCTTCTCCCAAGAAATTTCTCTAATCTGAGATGGAGAGGCTGGAGAGTCTGATAGAGAGACAACTTTTGTTGTTGCATCAGGAATACTAACATCAGGATTTGCTAGAGCATCAGGAGTAGATGACTCATCAGGATTTGATGTCTGAATATCAGTATCCTTCATTTGCACTGTCAAAGGAATATGATACCTGCTCTTTGATAATTTCCTTGTCTTTTGTGGTTTTGATGAAGGTACCACAGCTTTAGTAGCAGTATCAGCAACTTCCTTGTTCACATTCATCACAGAGGATATAGGTAAGTCATCCTCTGAATCACTTTCATCAATCAACCTTAACTTCCTTTTTACAGGAACATCCTTAACAACCTTATCAGCTTTCTTGACCAGGACCCCTTGTACACCCCCTTGTATCTTCTTTTTAGTGAGTGGTGTAGAGGAAAAATCCTTTGAACCTGATTGCCTTCCAGACACATCAGTTCTAGCTGATTTCTTTGATTTTACAACTAAAGTCTTTTGAGAGACAGTAGAGGTGGTTGTTAACTGTTTAGACTGTTTAGGTTGCATGCTTGTGTCAGGAACAAGGTGGGTTGGTCCTTGTACCATAGCATTAGAAAGTAGTCCATAATGAGTAGGCATTTTCTGATGTAAGAAAAACCTAACCTCATCAGGAATAAAAGCATTTCCGCACAAAATATTTTGCCATATCAGGAGTAAAAAAATATTCAATAAGATTAAAATAAAATTTTATTTAAGAAAACAAAATTTATTTTAACAATCCTGAATAGCGTTTTGGTTTAAGAAAAATAACCAAATTAATGGTCATAGAATTAAAACACGCTTACCAGCAAACGAGGCAAAAATATTTATGGAAAACCGAACCGTCTCATCGAGATTGTAGAAATGACCTGCACCCTTAATACACATTCTCTATAAAAGAGAACTGTTAAGCATAATCATCATATATCTATTAAAACACAAACCCTCTCCAGAGAAAAACTTACGAAAACCCTTCACCTTCTTTGTTTTTCAATGGCTGCCAACAATCAAAACAACATACCTGATGAAGAACTTGATAGAATTTGGCAACAAATGGATGAGGCTCTTGCTGAGATGGAGCCACAACCAGTTCCTGACCCACAGGAACATGAAGCGTTTATAAACGCTATGGTTGATGTGGTGTGGCACGACTTTGTGCAAGCCAATCCTGGCTGGAATCCTCTTGAGAATCTCATCTATGAAGAGGATGAAGACGATGAAGAGGATGAGGATGAAGATGATGAAGAGCTCGTCTGAGAGCTTGAAAAACGTAAGAAGAGAATCCGTGATGCTTATATGTCATGCAAGTTGGAGGCACGGAGGCGTCCCGGTGGTCATGGTGACGATCCGCCTTCAAGTAAATCAGCTCCTCTTCTTGTCTCTTAAGGATGGAACAAGAGACCTTCCAGTTCTGAAGGACTGTGAAGCTGCTCAGGAGCATTCATGCTAATTTGCAGGGCACGTGTTCATGCTTATCTGTAAAGCACGAGTTCCTGAGTAGAAAATAGACTAGGAAAACAAAATATGTAATTTCCATATTTCATGTGTAATGTATCTTCAAGTATTAATGAAATTTGTCTATTTTCTCAATTGTTTGCTTCCTGTACTTGCCTGCAAAATTTGTTAGTAACACTCAAAGTGATATAGAGATGATAAATAATAAACTTTGTTAATAATGAAATTGAAATTGATAATTAAGACTGAAAACTTAATCAAAGACTAAGTAATAATCTAATTGTCCAGAGTTTACCAGGAGTGTTGATGACAAATTAGCATAGAACCTCTGGTTTTCATACCAGCTTCAATCATCTGAGCATCAGGATTTGACCAGTTGACTTCCTGTCAGGATTGAGTCCTATCAGGATTTGATCAAAGATACATACCTTTCTGAATAACCATCAGGATTTTGACAGTTATCAGGATTTCCTCTCTGTAGCTTTTTTTTCCAGAAATTCTCAAAATTCATCATTCCAAGTTCATTCACCAACTTATTGAAAGTAGCTTCAGGTAGTGGCTTGGTGAATATATCAGCTAGTTGTTGATCAGTAGGAACAAAGTGAAGTTCAATTGTTCCTTCCAGAACCTGTTCTCTTATAAAGTGATATCTGATACTTATGTGTTTAGTAAGAGAATGCTGAACTGGATTTCCTGTCATTGCAATAGCACTTTGGTTATCACAATAAATAGGGATTTTTGAGTATGACAGGCCATAATCTAACAACTGATTTCTCATCCACATTATCTGAGCACAACAACTTCCTGCAGCAATGTACTCAGCTTCTGCAGTTGAAGTGGAAATAGATTTCTGCTTTTTACTGAACCATGAAACTAGTCTTCCACCCAAAAACTGACAACTTCCTGAAGTACTTTTCCTGTCTATTTTGCATCCTGCAAAATCAGCATCTGAATAACCACACAACCCAAAATCTGATTCCCTTGCATACCAAAGGCCAAGTGAAGGACTGCCTTTGAGATATCTGAAAATTCTTTTGACTGCACTCAGATGTGGTTCTCTAGGTTTTGCTTGAAATCTTGCACATAGACAGGTTGCAAACATGATATCTGGTCTACTGGCAGTGAGATACAATAAAGAGCCAATCATTCCTCTGTAGTGAGTTACATCTACCTCTTCACCTTGATCAGGATCAAGTTTGGTAGCTGTAGCTATGGGAGTTGAAGCAGGAGTACTGTCTTGCATGTTAAACCTTGTCAGTAAATTCCTTGTGTATTTAGACTGATTAATAAAAATCCCTTCATCAGTCTGTTTAACTTGAAGACCCAGAAAGTAACTCATTTCTCCCATCATGCTCATTTGATATCTTGACTGCATAAGCTTGGAAAACTTTTCACACAGCTTATTGTTTGTTGACCCAAAAATGATATCATCAACATAAATCTGAACTAACAGCAACTCCTTACCATGATTCAAATAAAATAGAGTTTTATCAATTGCACCTCTTTTGAATCCATTTTCCAGTAGGAATTGAGCTAAGGTTTCATACCATGCTCTTGGAGCTTGCTTTAGTCCATAAAGTGCCTTATCCAGTCTGTAGACATGATCTGGATATTTAGGATCAATGAAACCAGGAGGTTGTTCAACATAAACTTCTTCCTCCAGTTCACCATTTAAGAAAGCACTTTTAACATCCATCTGGAAAACCTTGAATTTCTTATGTGCTGCATAAGCAAGAAATATCCTGATGGCTTCTAGTCTTGCAACAGGAGCAAAAGTTTCATCATAGTCAATTCCTTCTTGTTGGGAATACCCCTTTGCAACTAGTCTAGCTTTGTTTCTGATAATGACTCCATCAGAATCAGTCTTGTTCTTGAAAATCTACTTTGTACCAACAATTGATCTATTCTTTGGTCTTGGTACCAGTTTCCAGACTTCATTCCTTTCAAATTCATTCAGTTCTTCTTGCATTGCAGTAACCCAATCAGCATCTTTAAGTGCATCTTCAACTTTCTTAGGCTCCTCCTTGGATAGAAAGTTATTATATAAACATTCATTCTGAGTTGCACTTCTTGTTTGAACACCTGCATCAGGATCTCCAATTATCAAATCAGGAGTATGATCTTTTGTCCATTTCCTTGCTGGTGTCAAATTGTTTCTTGAAGTAGATGCTCCCCCTGGATTGGTGTTATCTTGATTGAAAGAATTTGATTGATTTGAAGCTCTCCCTGAATTATTGTTATGCCCTCCTGATGTGTTATCAGGATCTTCACTTGAATCAGTATCTGAAGAATTATGTCCTGATGATTGAGTTGACTCTGAACTTGTAGTTGAATGCCGTTGCTCCCCCTCAACATTAGCACTACTAGTTGTATCACTGTTGTTTGCATCATCAGTATTAGCACCATCAGTACCTGGTGAGTCATCAGGATTTGGTGACCCATCAGTATCTGATGAATTGACAGGATCTGATTCAATTTCTTCAGGTTCCTTGGAAGCTTCATTTTCAAATAACAATCTATCATGCGAGTCTTCAATGATTCCAGTTATCTTCTTATCATCAAAAGATACATGAATTGACTCCATGACAGTTCTTGTTCTCAAATTAAAAACTCTGAAGGCTCTTGATGTAGGATAACCTATGAATATTCCTTCATCAGCCTTTGTTTCAAATTTCCCTAGCTGTTCAGGATGAGTTCTGAGAACAAAACATTTACAGCCAAACACATGCAAATGCTTCAGACTTGGTTTCTTCTCTTTGAGTGACTGATAAGGAGTGACACCATGCCTGTTTATCAATGTGAGATTTTGTGTATAGCATGCTGTGTTGACTGCTTCTGCCCAGAAATATGTAGGTAATTTAGCTTCTTCCAACATAGTTCTGCCAGCTTCAATAAGAGTTCTATTCTTCCTTTCTACTACTCCATTTTGCTGAGGTGTGCCAGGAGCAGAGAATTGTTGAATGATTCCTTTGTATTTGCAGAACTCTTCCATCTTTGAATTCTTAAATTCAGTACCATTATCACTTCTCAGAATCTTGACTTTGTACTTTGTGGTTGTCTCAATCATCCTCACATGATCCAACAGAACTTCAGGAGTTTCATCTTTTCTATGCAGAAAATACACCCAGGTGAATCTAGAATATTCATCAACAATTACAAGAGTGTACCTTTTCTTACTGATGGACATGATGTTGACTGGACCAAACAGATCAAGATGTAGCATGTGATATGGTTCTTCAATAGAGGATTCTGATTTACTCTGGAATGATGTCCTTCTTTGTTTTGCTTTTTGGCATGCATCACAGAGTCCATCAGGTGTATATAAGACATTAGGTAATCCTCTTACTAACTCTTTCTTAACCAACTCATTGATGTTGCTGAAGTTGAGATGAGAAAGCTTTTTGTGCCAATTCCAACTTTCATCTACTGAAGCTTTACTGATGAAACATGTAGGGGAGCCATCAGTATCTGAGAGAATGTTGGCTTCATATATGTTACCATGCCTGTAGCCAGTTAGTGCTATTTTCCCTGTTGCTTTACTGACTACTTCACAATGTGTGGAATAGAAATTGACATGATAACCTCTGTTAGTGATTTGACTAATACTCAACAAGTTGTGTTTTAGTCCCTTCACTAGAGCTACTTTTTCAATGATGACATTTCCAATGATTATATTGCCATATCCCAAGGTTTTTCCAATGTTGCCATCTCCATAAGACACAGTTGGGCCAGCTTTTTCCTCATATTCTGATAACAGGGCTTTGTTTCCAGTCATGTGCACAGAACATCCACTATCCATGACTAACACATTTTTCTTTTTACCCTGCATCAGAATAGAAACACACTAGTTAGAACACTTAGGAACCCATACATGTTGGGTTCCTTTCTCATGCAATTTATTAATTTTAGCAGCAGAAGACTTTCTGACTTTAGCAGTCCTGACAGGATTTACTCCATCAGGATTTGCTTTGTCAGCATCAGTATTAACAAAAGCATGCTTCACTATGACATTTTCAGTTTTATCAGACTTTGTACTACTTTCAAACTTAGGCAATGGATCATAAAAGTTATAGTACAAATCATGATACTCTTTACATGTATAAATAGAATGCCATAGACTACCACAATGAAAACAGGACTTCTGCGGTTTATAAAATACTGATCTATTCCTAATATCAGACTTAGGAATTTCAGCAATTTTCTTTTTACTCTTTTTACAATCAATAGCAAGATGATTAGAGTTACCACAGTTAAAACAACACTTTCTAGGTGCATTTGGGATATATTTATAACCATTCTCTTTATTGATCCCAACTTTACCATTCCTGTTTCTCTTAACAGTAGCTTCCTTTTTCTTATCTGTAACCTCACAGATTTTATCTTTAAGCTGTTTCTGAGACAATAGACCTACATTCTTAGTGACTTTGTTCATGACAGGTTTAGACTTTATAATTTTAATTCCTTGAGTAGAAGAAGATCCCTTTTCAAAAGTAGAATTGAAATCCTTACCAAAAACAAAATTAACAGGAGTAATCTTAGATTTGGTTGAGTCTATAACATGTCTATAGGTCTTTGGACTGACTGTCTCATCAATGACAATTTTCTCTGCTAATTTCTTATCTTCATCTGACTTATATCCTAGACACTCTTTCCAATTCTTAAAGGTATTAATCTCATGAAATTTCCTACCAGAGTCTGTCCAGGTTCTGATTTTCTCATTAGCATATTCAAGTTCTTTTTCAAGGGAAGTACATTTAGATGTCATCTCTAAGTGCATGTGTTTAGCATTATCACATTCTTTTTGTACTTCTTGCATACGAGAAAATTCAGCTTCTAATATCTCATTCCTCTTTCTAAGGTCAGACATCTCAGATAAGATTCTAGTATTCTCAGCAGTTTGACTTCTAAAGCTAATATGTAATGACTTTAGAAAACGTCTTAACTCAGAAGCATTATCAGTATCAAAATCAAAGATAGTATTTAGTACCTTATCATCAGGAGCAGCAGTTACATCAGCATTGGCCATTAACGCATAGTTGACTACCTCAGTATCAGATTCTGAGGAAGAGTCCATCCAATCCTTGCTTGATGTGATGAGTGCCTTTGTCTTGTTGCATTCAGAAGCAAAGTGACCCATACCATTACACTTGTAGCATCTAACCTTTGACTTGTCAAATTTGCTACCCTTGCTGTCCTTCTTGATATACTTGTCTTTGTCTGCTTTGAAGGTCTTTTTCTGAAAGTTGCCTTGTCTTCTATTCTTCCTGAACTTCATCCTTCTGAAGTTTCTGACAATCATAGCAACCATCTCTTCCATGTCTGAATCAGAAGATTCATCACCAGTATTGGCATCAGGATTGCCATCAGTATCTGATGAAGAGTCGTCAGGATCTGACTCAGCTTCTCTTGCTTTCCTTCTAGAGACCTCCATAGCTTTCCCTTTTGATTTTGCTTCTACATTCAAAGCAATTGACTTTGCCTTGCTGCTTTTCTTGTTCTTTCTCTGTTGAACTTCAAGATCATGAGTTCTTAGCATCCCATAGATCTCATCAAGAGACACAATGTTCAGATCATACTGGTGTCTAATGATTGAGGTCTGAGTATCCCATTCTTCAGGTAAAGCTCTAAGAAATTTGGTGTTTGAATCTTCAGTTTCATATACTTTGTCAACTAAGGATAAGCTGTTCAATAGTGTCAGAAATCTATCATATAGATCAGTCAGGCTCTCTTCAGGTCTTGCATAGAATTGCTCATATTCTTGAATCAATAGAGCCCTTCTGTTTTTCTTAACAGATGCAGATCCCTGGCACTGAGTTTCCAAAGTATCCCAGATTTCTTTTGAAGACTTGCATGCAATCACTCTGTTTGACATAACAGCATCAAGGCTATTATGCAAGATATTCTTTATCTTTGGTTCCCTGAGTACATGAGCTTTTTCTTCTGGAGTCCATTCAGCTTTAGCTTTGACCACATAATGTTCTGGTACTGTATCTGTTCGTTCTACGAATTTTGTTGGTATATATGGTCCATCACGAATCCTGTCCAAGTAGTCGGGATCCATAGCCTCCAGGTACATCAGCATCTTTACCTTCCATGTAGGATATTCTGATATCTTCAAGATGGGAATCTTCATGCTTTCATACTTGGTTGTCGACATCTTTAGATCGTATCTGATTCAGAATTAAATCAGTTTGCTCTGATACCAATTGTTGCCAAGTAAATAACAATTGTAGAAGGGGGTTGAATACAATTGTATAAGATTCTCGACTTTATATAACACAAATATGAAAGATCAATAACAATAACAATAACAGCTTTATTAACTTTGATATAAAACTGTTACAAACTCTCTTAAGAAATTCTGATGTTCTTAAGAGCTGCTAGCTTACAAAAACTATCTCAAGAAATTCTGTTCTTAAGAGCTTCTCTTCGATTATGTTCTCTCTCGAATGAATACATAAATCGAAACCAAAACTGTGTTTATATAGTGCACACAGCTTCTCTATCAATAACAAGATAAGTCCTAATAACAAAGATAGAAACATATCTTTAATCGATAGCTGCATTCTACAAACCAGGAACAGATAGAATAAACTTCCATGTTTATCTAGACTCCAAATATAACTCGAAGTAGGAATCCTGATCAGCTTCAAGTTCTGATGATCAATCCTGATCATAGTCTGAGTAGGAATCCTGATGATCAATAAGATACTGACGCTTGATCAAATACTGATGACCATGCAATACTGATGACGTCAGCAATCCTGATCAGTTGAGTCTAGCTTCTAACGATCATTGAATTCTGATCTAACACTACTTGTTATGGATTACTTTCTAATGCTATGAGGCAAGGTCCATCACACCTTGTTCCTGACACAAGCATTCATCCCAAACAGTCTAAACAGTTAACAACCACCTCTATTGTCTCTCAAAAGACTTTAGTTGTAAAATCAAAGAAATCAGCTAGAACTGATGTGTCAGGAAGGCAATCAGGTTCAAAGGATTTTTCTTCTACACCACTCACTAAAAAGAAGTTACAAGGGGGTGTACAAGGGGTCCTGGTGAAGAAAGCTGCTAAGGGTGTTGAGGCTGTTTCTGCTAAAAGAAAGTTAGTGCTCAGGGATGAGACTGATTCAGAGGATGATTTACCTATATCCTCTATAATGAATGTGAATAAGGAAGTTGATGATACTGCTGTTGAAGCTGTGGTCCCATTTTCTACACCACAGAAGAAAAGGAAATTATCTAAGGGCATGTATCATATTCCTTTCGAAAAGAAGCAGGATACTGATGTACAGGACACTTCTATTCTTAATGAGCAATCAAATTCAGCTGCTCAAGCAAATCCTGATGTTAGTATTCCTGATGCTGCACCAAGTCAAGAGGTTACTATTTCAGACTCTCCAGCACATGACTCTCCAACAAAAAGACATGTTGATATTTCATGGGAGAAGTATGGTGCTGCTGCTTCCAATCTTGGGATTAAACATCCAATGGAAAAGCTAAGGAAAGCAGGGGAGTTAGTGTTCTCTAGACAGAAGAAACTGAAGGGATCAAGCCCACAAGAACCTGGACCTCAAAGTGGTTCAGCAGCTCTTACGGATGATCCAGCCACACAAGAACCACTCAATAAAAGTTTGGGTGAAGGCTTAGCAATTGGAATGGTCACACAAGAACCATTTTCTCAAAAGGAGAATGAAGACATTTTTATTCCAGCCACACAAGAACCATCTTCTCAAAGTGAAGATGCAGGCCATGCTCCAGTTTCTGAGAAATTTCCGGACAATGCTCAAGGGATTTCTGGTGTAGATGAAGTTCAAAGATTGGTCGAGGACACTATCAATGATGGAAGCACACAAGAACCTCCAACTCAAAGTGTTGAAGCAGCTTCAGAACCTCATGCTACACAAGAACCATCAGTAACAAATACTGATGCAAGCTTATCACATCCTGACGGTGTTGCTCCTGATGCTAGTGGTGCTCCTGATGCTGAGCCAATTCTGATACAGCCACTAAGATCACGACCAATGGACCATCCTATCACAGATTCAAAGGATAAACTGAAAGGTATAACTATTCCTGATCCTGACGTTACTCATGATACTGATGATGATGATTCTGATGATAGTGATGATGATAATAACGAAGAAAAGGAACAGCTTGCCAGAGTTTTAAAATCTAGTCTTAGAACTAACTATGTGTTAGGAATATGTTGTTCTTGATGATAAACATAAAACACTTAGTAGAATTTGTGTAAAGTAATTTGTAGCTGTCAACGAAATGGTATGCTTTGCAGCAATCCGTTGACAGGTAGCTCATCAACGAAATGAGTGATGTAGCAATTACACTGTACAATACTTCACAGTTTGATAGGCATTTTGTTGTATGTATTAGATAGGTTTTCTAAGTCATGTTGACTAAGTACTAGATAGGCAAAATAGGTTGGTGAATTGTAAATGTATTATGCCATGTAATTTTGCCTAAGTGAAGACATGTCAACGGAATGAAGATTACTCTATCAACGAAACGGGGAATACACCATCAACGGAATGAAGAATAAAGCTATCAACGAAACACATCTCCCTGCTATCAATGAATCATTATTGCTTTTCTGAATAGTTGACAAAGTGATTGTTAGGAATATGTTGTTCTTGATGATAATTATAAAAACACTTAGTAGATTTTGTATTAAGTCATTTTGTAGCTGTCAACGAAATGGCATGCTTTGCAGCATTCCGTTGACAGGAAGCTCATCAACGAAATGAGTAATGTAGCAATTGCACTGTACAATACTTCACAGTTTGATATGCATTCTGTTGTATGTATTAGATAGGTTTTCTAAGTCATGTTGACTAAGTACTAGATAGGCAAAATAGGTTGGTTAATTGTAAATATATTATGCCTTGTAATTTTGCCTAAGTGAAGACATGTCAACGGTATGAAGATCACTCTGTCAACGGTATGGAGTTTACCCATCAACGAAACGAGGGAAACACCATCAACGAAACGAAGGAAACACCATCAACGGAATGAAGAATAAAGCTATCAACGAAACACATCTCCCTGCTATCAACGAATCACTATTGCTTTTTGAACAGTTGACAAAGTGATAGTGACAGTTTACTGAACAGATCTAAAGGAGATATGGAAGTGTACTTTGCATTGGAAGCCATCAAAATGGTTACTGGAAATAAGGAAACATTCCAATTTCCAATAAGGCTCTTGGGAATGATTAAAATAAGCATGAAGACAAAAGAAAAGATCTCCAAGGACCATTGGACAAAAGGAATGAAAAGCAAGCTACTGATGGTTACTACTATTGTTCTTTAGTTTAGCCAAACGTAGAATTGTAAACTTGGGTATTTATAACCAAGTGTAGCAGTTACTTTAAAGATAAGAGAAGAAAAACAAATAGTTTGTATTAACTATCTTTGAGAGCATACTTCTCTACAATCTTGTAACTGAGCAGCTGTGTACATTTTGTATCACAGATTATTTCCGCAATAAAAATCACTTCAGTTGGATCATCAAACAATCCAACTGAAATTATTTATGTGCTTGTGATTTTTACTTTAAGTTCAGTTTTTATTTGTAAGTTGTTTTAAGTTTAAGAAATATCAAGAATTGTATTCAACCCCCCCCCCCTTCTACAATTATGTTAGGTCATTTGGGATTAACAATTGGTATCAAAGCGAGCTTCTAACATACAAGAAGTTTAAAGATCAAGACCAAAACAGTAACCATGGTGAAGAAGGATGCATGAGTAAAGATACCAGTTCTTGATAAGGACAATTACTTTCACTGGAAAGTAAAGATGCATTTACATCTCATGTCTATGGATGAGAGATATGTAGACTGCATTGAGAAAGGTCCACACGTTCCCATGAAGTTTGCATCTAGAGTTGGACTGCCAGATGATGCTCCTGATGTGGAAATTCCAAAACTTGTCTCAGAATGGACTATTGAAGATGTTGCAGAAGTCCATAAAGATAAAAGAACCATGAACATTCTGTTTAATGGTTTGGAGCAAGAGATGTTTGACAATGTCATAAACTGTACAACCTCCAAAGAAGTATGGGACACTGTTAGAACTCTCTGTGAAGGAACTGAGCAAGTTAGGGAAAACAAAATGCAGCTCCTTATACAACAATATGAGCATTTTCATTTTAAAGCTGGTGAAACCCTAAATGACACGTTTAGTAGGTTTCAGAAGCTTTTGAATGGATTAAAGTTGTATGGGTGGATCTATCAAACCAAGGATTCAAACCTTAAATTTCTTAGAGCTCTTCCAAAAGAATGGAAGCCTATGACTGTTTCTCTCAGAAACACTCAAGAGTACAAAGACTACACTCTTGAGAGGCTTTATGGAACCTTGAAGACATATGAGTTGGAAATGGAGCAAGATGAAGAAATTGAAAAGGTACAAAAGAAGGGTGGATCTGTTGCATTGATTGCATCTGTGAACCAACTGGAAGATGACAATGAAGAAGCTGCAAAGGCCACAACTAGTCGAGCTAGTTGTAGGAGTGATGTTAGCAAGGGTAAAGGCAAGATGACAGAAGAAGAAGAATCAGAACCAGCCAACTTGGATGACTTAGATGAGATTGATGAACACATTGCTTTTCTGTCAAGAAAATTCTCTAAGTTCAAGTTCAAGAGAAACTCAGAAGCAAGGCCACCAAGGAGAGACTTTCAACCTAACAAAAGTAACTGGATTGAAAAGTCTAAATCTAAATGTTTCAATTATGGAATGCTTGGTCACTTTGCTGGAGACTGCAGAAAGCCCAAGATTGAGAAGGGCAACATGAAGTTTGAGCCTGTTGATTATAAAAAGAAATACTTTGAACTTCTCAAGCAAAAAGAAAAGGCTTTCATGTCTCAGGAGTATGATTGGGCTGGTAATGGTGAAGATTCTGATGATGATGTTGAGTATGTCAACTTGGCTCTTATGGCTAACAATCATGAGCAGGAAGCAAGCTCCTCAAGCAACCAGGTAACAATTACTAATCTTTCTGAGCTTTCTAAAGAGGAATGCGATAGTGCAGTAAATGAAATGTCTACTGTACTATATAATTTGCGTGTTACTCTTAAATCACTTACCAAAGAGAATTCAAGAATAAAAGAGACTAATTTGCTCTTAAGTGATAGGAATGCAATGTTGGAAGCACAGCTCATTGAATTTGAAAAAATGAGATGTGTTAGTAGGGATGCTAAGAAGGAACTTGAGAACGTGTTACAAAGGGAAGAAATTCTTAAAACACAACTTGAGATAGAACAAAGTGTGATTGCAAAATGGAAAGATGCCAGGAATGTTGCCACCAACATCATTAATGTTCAAGGTATGGAATCTTTCTGTGAGCAATCATGGAAAAAGAACAAAGAGAAGCTAGGGTATGTTGGTGAAACCTTAGAATCAGAAACAGAGTCAACAAACAACAATGATCATTTGTTGAAGGTTGATATGTCAACGGAATGCAATGTTTCGTTGACAGATGAACCATCAACCGATCAGGCTGTTTCGTTGACAGAGAAAAGAAAAGATGAACTCACTAGACTTAATAATAAGTATGGTCCTGTCACCAAGAACTTTGTTCAAGGTGAGTCTAGTAAATCAAAGAAAGTTGAGAAGCCTGTTGAGAGAGCTAATGTAGGTCACTTGTCTAACAAGCAATTGAAAGACAAGTTAGAGAAAGTTCAAGTTGAGGCTAAGGGAAATAAAAAGAATAACAGGAATGGCAAAGTAGGGATTAACAAACACAACAATTACACACCTGATAAATATGCTCCTAGAAAGACATGTGTCAATTGTGGAAGTGTTAGTCATTTATCTACTAACTGCAAATCTGTTAAGAAAACTGCTAATGTGAAAATGCCCAAGCCTGCAATGAATAGTTCCATGCCTACAATGCCTGTTATGCCTAACATGTTTGCTCCATATGCACAATTTCAGAATCCATATGCTAACATGTCATTTGTGCCTAATCCATACATGAATATGTTTAATATGCCACAAATGCCATGGAATATGAATAACCTGATTGTTCCTCCAACTATGCATGCTGTGAATGAAAATGTGAGCAACCCTCAGAAATCAACACCAAGGGTAAAGATTGATTTAAATCAATCTGAGCCCAAGGTGAAAAATGATATAAAAGGAAAAGCAAAGGCTAACAAAACAGGACCCAAGGAAACTTGGGTACCAAAATCAACTTGATTTGGTTTTATTGTGTGCAGGGAGACAAAAGGAATCTTTGGTACTTGGATAGCGGTTGTTCAAGACACATGACTGGTGATTCTACCCTGCTCACAGAGTTTCAGGAAAGAGTTGGCCCTTGTATTGCTTTTGGAGATGACAGCAAAGGCTACACTAAGGGATATGGCTTGATTTCAAAAGAGAATGTCATCATAGATGAGGTTGCATTGGTGGATGGTCTTAAGCACAATTTGCTTAGTATCAGCCAACTTTGTGACAAAGGATTTTTAGTTACTTTTTCTAAAGAAGCCTGTGTTGTTTCTAAAGGAGGAAACAACAATGTGGTAATGACTGGATTCAGAAGAGGGAATGTGTACATTGCTGACTTTAGTAGCACAAGTCCAGAAACCATCACTTGTCTTTTCAGCAAGGCAAGCAAGGATGAAAGTTGGCTATGGCACAAGAAATTATCTCATCTAAATTTTAAAGTTATGAATGATTTGGTGAGGAAGGATCTTGCAAGAGGAATTCTACAGGTGGAGTTTTCCAAGGATGGTTTGTGTGATGCCTGTCAAAAAGGGAAACAAAAGAAGGCATCATTCAAAAGCAAGACAGAGTCATCAATTGTCCATCAGCTTGAGTTGCTTCATATGGATTTGTTTGGCCCTGTAAATGTCATGTCTATTTCAAAGAAGAAATATTGTCTTGTGATTGTTGATGATTTTTCTAGATTTACATGGACTTTCTTTTTGCTCTCCAAAGATGAGGCAAGTGAAATCATTATCAATCACATCAAGATGGTAAACAATCATCCTGACTTGAAAGTAAGAAGGATTAGGAGTGACAATGGGACAGAATTCAAGAATTCAAGCATGAAGGTGTTCTGTGAAGAAAATGGTATTTTACATGAGTTTTCAGCAACAAGGACACCACAGCAAAATGGTGTGGTTGAAAGAAAAAACAGAACACTTATTGAAGCTGCAAGGACAATGCTAGATGAATCAAAGTTACCAACTTATTTTTGGGCTGAGGCAGTTAATACAGCTTGCTTCACTCAAAATATTTCTTTGATTAATCAGGCCAAAGGAATGACCCCTTATCAGCTACTCAAAAGAAAGAAGCCACTATTGGATTTTCTTCATGTCTTTGGATGCAAGTTCTTTGTTCTGAGAAATCAAGCTGAGCATTTGGGGAAATTTGAAGCAAAGGCAGATGAAGCAATATTTGTGGGATATGCAGCAGGGAAAGTCTACAGAGTCTATAATCTCAGAACCAACATTGTTATGGAATCTGTACATGTTGTTTTTGATGGTCTCAAAATTCAAGGTCTCTATGATGAAGGTTTCCATGAAAGTCTTTCTTTTGAAAATGAGGAAGGAGATCAAGTGAATCATGTTAAGGCTACTGAGAAACAGCCTAAAGTTGTTGTATCTAGCACAGATGAAAGCAACAGTGAAGATGAAATTGCTGCATTAAGATTGAAAAGAATAGCTGCTAGCAGACCAAATGGTCATTTCGTTGACAGTCATGATGGTGGATTCGTTGACAGTCAAAATGAGCGTTTCGTTGACAGCCAAAATGGTAATACCGTTGACAGTCATAGAAATGCTTCTAGAAGTGATCATTTAGGGACAACAAACTCAGGGGGAGTTTCTCAAGGACAAATATCCAATCAAGGCAATCATGATCATGAAGCTACCTCTTCAAGAGCAAATCTACCTCCCTCAAGGAAATGGACTAAAGATCATCCCTTTGAACTTATTATAGGTGATGTGTCTTCAAAAGTCCAAACTAGAAGAGCAACTCAAGAAGAATGTCTATATAGTAGCTTTCTGTCTCAAGATGAGCCAAAGAAAGTTGAGGATGCACTTCTAGATCCAGATTGGGTTTTGGCTATGCAAGAGGAGCTAAACCAATTTGAAAGGAACAATGTTTGGAAGCTGGTGCCCAAGCCTAAGGACAGGAGTGTCATAGGCACAAAATGGGTGTTCAGAAACAAGATGGATGAAAATGGCATAGTCACAAGGAACAAAGCTAGATTGGTTGCAAAAGGCTATTCACAGGAAGAAGGAATTGATTTTGATGAAACCTTTGCTCCTATTGCTAGACTAGAAGCAATAAGGATTTTCCTAGCCTATGCAGCCCATGCCAATTTCAAAGTCTATCAAATGGATGTGAAGAGTGCTTTTCTGAATGGGGAATTAGAAGAGGAGGTGTATGTAAGTCAACCTCCTGGCTTTGAAGATGATGATTTTCCAGAATATGTATACTTCCTCCTCAAAGCACTCTATGGTTTGAAACAAGCACCTAGAGCCTGGTATGACACACTTTCACAGTTCCTCCTTGAGAATCACTTCACTAGAGGTACTGTAGATAAAACTCTTTTTCACAGGGTTGTGAATGGCTCTACTATACTTGTTCAAATTTATGTAGATGACATAATCTCTGGGTCTACAGATGTGAAACTTTGTCAAAAGTTTGCCAAGCTTATGCAAAGTAAATATGAAATGAGCATGATGGGAGAATTAACTTACTTTCTTGGTCTTCAAGTGAAGCAAGTTAATGAAGGCATTTTCATTAGTCAAACAAAATATATTCATGATTTATTAAAGAAGTTTAACTTAATGGAATGCTCTCCTGCCAAAACTCCCATGCCTACTGCCACCAAACTTGAATTGAATACTAAGGAAAAATCTGTGGACATTTCAAGTTACAGAGGCATGGTAGGCTCACTTTTGTATTTAACAGCTAGTCGACCTGATATTATGTTTGCTACATGTCTATGTGCTAGATTTCAAGCCGATCCTAGGGAATCCCATTTAGTTGCTATTAAAAGAATATTCAGATATCTCAAAGGAACACCAAACCTTGGCATTTGGTATCCTAGAGAATTTGGCTTTGAACTAATTGGTTATTCAGATGCAGATTTTGCAGGATGTAAAATTGACAGGAAAAGCACAACAGGCACCTGTCAATTCTTAGGAAACAAGCTTGTCTCATGGTTCAGCAAGAAACAAAACTCAGTTTCTACCTCCACAGCTGAGGCTGAGTATATTGCAGCTGGAAGTTGTTGTGCACAGATTTTGTGGATGAAAAACCAACTACTTGATTATGGAATAAGAGTTGAGAAAATTCCTATTTTCTGTGACAACACTAGTGCCATTGCCATTACTGAAAATCCAGTGCAACATTCAAGGACCAAGCACATTGACATCAAATACCATTTCATTAGAGAACATGTTATGAATGGTACTGTGGAGTTACATTTTGTTCCAAGTGAACAACAACTTGCAGACATCTTTACCAAGCCACTTGATGAATCAACATTCTCAAGATTAGTAAGTGAGCTAGGTATGCTAAATTTCTCTTAAATACTTTGAGATTTTTGCAAGTTAAAATGTAGCCAGAATTTTGCTATGTTTTTCTGTGAATTAATTTTCTCAGGAAAAAGTGAAATTTTGTCTAAGTCAAAATTACTATGTCAACGAAACGCACCATTTCGTTGACAGTCTTAGCATTTTTCTGGGTGTTTCGTTGATAGCTCTTTTATATCAACGAAATGCAGCTTTATCAATGAAACAAACGGGACCTTAAACGCCCAATTGTGATTCGTTGATACAGTGCTTTTAATCTGAACCGTTGAAATTTTGACACGTCTTTTACCACGATCTATGCATACACCCCTGTAAGTATAAATCATGGTAATTCTTTAAAAGTAACGGTTATATTTTTAAGCCAATCCAGTAATTTACATTTATTATTGGACTCTTTTTCTGAGAATTTTTGGGGGAGTATTTAAGAAATTCTATTTTCTTTAATTTCTTTTTACCTGTTCTCAAAAATTCCAAAGGCTTTTCTCTCTTCTTCTCTCTAACAAGCAATTCAGTTCGAAGATTTTCTTCACACAACAATGGCACCCATAGTCAAGCTTATGTCTGCTGGAGGGTTCATCTATGAGAAGAACAACTCCATCCCTTTTGTTGTCAAGGAAAACCCGAACAGTATCTTTTTCAAGATGATGGACTTCATGAAGAACTGCAAGTTGAGCTATGCAATGTTTCACTCAACTCCTCTCTATAATGAGATAATCGAGGAGATCTGGACCTCGTATGAGTATAGTGGAACAAACTGCACACTGCAATTCACTCTCCAAGGTAATGAGTACATAGTTAATTCTGATGTATTGCAAGCATGTCTACATATTCCTGAAAATAACTGTGATGCTTTGCCTACAATCACTGAAATGGTTAACATGCTAAATTCAATAAACTACTCTTTGCCTACTGATAATCAAGGTAGAATAATTAGGAGAGGTTTGGTTAGGGAATATAGTTATTTAGCTGATGCATTTATCAAGGTCTTTTCTGGAAAGATTAGTAATTTTGATGCATTAACTAATTCCATGTTGATTCTTTTTACCATGCTCCTAACTGATAGATATTACAACTTTAGCATCCAACTTATGTATGAAATTGGTGCTAAGTTGGGTGACAAGGCTAATAGGAAAAAGAATATCTACTATGCTAGGTTTTTGATGATGTTGGCTAATCATGTTAGTCCAACACCATTAGTAATCTCTAACCCTGTTTCCAAGTTTGAGTGTTTTGTGCAAGAAAAGAGAGTATTGACAGACATACTGAGGCTGAACCACAATGGTGATGTTCCAGTGGTGTATCTGCCAATAATTGAGGTAACTACTGCTATCCCTTCTAGTATAGTTGTTACTTCAACTGTATCACCCAGTCCTGTTGCTGTGGAGTCTGTAGTTGTGACCCAACAGGCTCCTGCCCCTGCAACAAAACCAAAATCAAAGAAATCCTCCAAGCCAACCTCAGGTGCTTCCCAAAAGGCACCTGTTGTAAAATCCACTACACAACCTAAGGGGAGTGTTTCTGGAGCTGTGAGAGGTGAGGGAAGGGGTGAACATAAAAGAAACCCTAAGGATAAGGAAGAACAGATGAGTGAAATCCAACCAAGCCCCATTGTGTCTTCCCAACAAGGCACAATGAGTAAAATGGATTTAAACACAAGTCTAGTTGCATCCTCCCAAAAGGATGTGATTATTGAAACAAGCTCTCCTCCAAGAGCACACTCCAAAAGGGTAAGGGACACTTCAAGCCCACAGTCTACATTTTCCCAATACCAAAGGAGAGTGAAGCAAAAGTCCAAGGGTACACATGGTGCACACACACTGGAAGCAACACTTCCAGTTTCTCAAATTCAGTTTGATGTAACCCCTATTATTACTCTGGGGTTACAGTCCCATTCTCTAAACATCAACCTTGAACTATCTCCATCAAATTCACCAACTCTATCTCTAGATGTGGACATGATCCATTCATCTATTCCTGATTCTCCAACTCTAATCTTGGAGAAGCCCCACTCTGAAGCTGGTGGCCATCACTTGTTAAGTGATTTGTTGGGCCATCAACCAATTTTTTCTGAAGTTGCAAGAGGATCTGTGGACCAATCTCTAAAATCAATCACCACAGATTCTACTGTAATTTCACTTTCTCAAAGTGCTTTATTGACTTCATCAACGGAACAGCTTCTTTCGTTGACAAGTGTTTCTCCATCAACGGTATCCATACCGTTGACAGTTCAAACTACCATTCCGTTGATAGGTCAATCTACACCCCTTATTGAAAATCAAGTTGTTTCCACAACTAGTGTAGATGACCTGGTGGTAGTTGAGACACTTTTAGGTTTGAGAGGGAGTGAAATTGAGAGGCTGGCTTGCAGCCAGGCAAAAGGAGAGTCTGAGAGTGAGAGGCTGGCTATTTCTTCCAGCCAGGCAAAAGGAGAGATTGAGAGTACCACCTTAGTAGGTGAAGGTGAGGGTGTGAGAGGTGTGAGCCATGGGGAGCCCATGATGCAAGAAAAGAGTGGAGAGAGAGAAGGGACTACAGGAGCAATAAGGATGGAAGCAGCCATTGCTAGTGAGTTAATGGAGGTCAGTGAGGGAGAAAGGGAACTTACTTTCCAAGAGCATTATCAACAAACTCTGGATAGTATTTCCCTGGATCCTGAGACCTTTACTCATCCTGTGCCAGCCTATCAAGTTATGGCTCAACAGGGCAATGTGGAGGCAGAAAGGTCACTCAACTTAATTCATACTACTGCATCAATGCAAAGAGCAAAGGATGCCTTGACCAATCTACCTCCAGGAGCTGCAGCAAGTGGAGACTTTGAGTTTTCTGATGATGAGGACAGCTTTGGTGACAATCTACAGGTGGCCACTACTACACAGACTGGGACTTCTGTGGTGCCTCCTACACCAAACTGGCTCTCTCAGGATATGCATGGTAGATGCAACTTGGATGCTGCTATCACAAGGCAGTACAATGAGGCATATCTAGCTCATGAGTCTGCAGAAGCAAGGGACAAGAAATTCTACAAGGCCATAATGGATTCTCTGGAAATTCAAAGGCTACAAATGTTGCAGACAAGGATTGAGGCTACAGAAATCAAGGATTAAATTAGCAACCTTAGGGATGCTACTGACAGGAGGCTAGATGAAAAGCTTCCTCTTCACACTGTCTCCAAGATGTCAAGGTTTTTCACCAAGGAACCTGAAGTGTCCTCATCTTTGAAAACTCTCTCCTCTAGGGTGGACAAAGTTGAGGCTACACTTTCTCACATGCAGAAGGAACAGGAGAAGCAAACTAGCCTACTCACCCAGCTTCTGGCAGCTCAAGGAATCCCTATCATCTCACTTGATGATAACAAAAAGGGGGAGAAAACTAAGGATCTAGAGATACAAATCACAAAGGTTTTGGTCCCAGCCATTTCCTTGCCAGAAGAGCCATTAGCAATGGGGGAGTTTGGAAAGAAGAAAAAGGATGGTATTGACCTAATACAGGAAGCTTCTATGAGGATGAGACTTGCAGAACAAATCAAAGACCATTGGTCCAACATAGAAGCAAGGGTCAAGAAAATTGCTGGAACTACAAAGGACTCAAATCCATCAACGGATCAACCATCAACGAATGCCATGGTTCTAGTGTCAACGGAATGGGAGCCACAGACCAATTCTTTCTATAAGGTAGAGCCCCTTCTACATGGAGACACTCAAGGTCCAAGGAAGGAAAAAGGACAAACTTCATGCATTAGGGATGTGGAACAAGCTACACTCCAAAGAAGCTTATCTCCCAAGTCCCCTGCTAAACCAAAGGGCAAAAATATAGCAAGGACTTTCTATCCTGCACCTTATCCAGATGAGCTCAAGCTTCTTGGTCTACTTATCACAAAAAGCAAGGAAAGCAATGATTATGAGATAAGGAAGCAAAGGGCAATTGTCTATAGGAATGGACAAGAAATCTGTGTTTGGGCTGGTCACCCAAACTTTGCTGAAGCTAAAGCTGAAGAGTCAGAAAGAGCAGCAATGCAAGCCCTTGCTGTTGCTCAGTCTCTTGATGAAGAAGAAATACAGCTAGAAGAAAAAGCAAGAGAGGAAAGGAGTGCAAAGAAGAGCACAAGGCAATCAAAGGCAAGAGCTAGGAGAAACATAGCCTTTGAGAATGATGACTCTCAGAGCATTGCATTAGACTCTTCTGTACCAATTGCACCTCCAACAATTCCTGATCCAGTTTCAGAGGTAAAGTTAGCCTGTGATCCTAATCATCCTGTAAATTTCCATGATCAGCCAATTGAGCCAAAGGGAGAGCCAATTGAGTTTGATGAGGCCAACTTTCCAAAATTCCTCTTTGAAATGGATCCAAAGAAGAAATCTAAGCAAAGGGCTACCAAGGCTAAGCCAATTCTGGTAAGGAGACCACAAGCTGAGAAACCCCCTACCAACCCAGAAGACTTCATCTACATTGCTGATATCAGGGAGGAGTCTGACATTCATATCAATCTTGATGACCTGGTTGAAGTGAGAGGAATAGCAGCTTCTTACAAACTACCAGAGAGATTGGTATTTGTCTACAAGGGTGGGAGAGAACAGGTTTGGCCTCTACACAGAATTCTGGGAGAAGACTATCAGACACTGCTATCTGTGTTTAAATGTTTGAAGAAAGATTTTGGTTTTACCAAAACAGCCAAGTCTGAGGTTGTCTCCAAGATTTGCCAAATCAAAGCTAGCTGGAACAAGCCTGGTGCACTTCCCAGAGTATTGAAGGTCCCTCAAACAGGAAAGATAATTCATCTCCAACCTTTTTGGATGATGGAATTCAGAGATAAGGACAACTGTAGAAGATTCTTCAGAATAGAAGACCAACTGGAGAAGGCATCCAATGAAACTCTAAGGTTAATGCAATCCAAGTTGGGGAATCAAGATGAAGAAGAGAAGATTTTCTACAGAAGACTTCAAGCTTAAATTGAGGAGAACAATGCAAGAAAAGGGAAGAAAACAAGACCACAGAGGCAAAGATGAAAAATCTGCTCAGTCTAGAGGAGCAACTCTGTGCACTTGTTTTGTAAGATTTTCTACTTTGAATTTCAATTAAATTCAATGAAGCTCAATGCAATTTCTACTTTTATCATGTGTAATATGTCTGAGTGTTTTTGTTATCATCAAGGCTCTTGATTTATGGCTGTTATTCTATCAGTCATAAATTGGGGGAGATTGTTAGGAATATGTTGTTCTTGATGATAATTATAAAAACACTTAGTAGATTTTGTATTAAGTCATTTTGTAGCTGTCAACGAAATGGCATGCTTTGCAGCATTCCGTTGACAGGAAGCTCATCAACGAAATGAGTAATGTAGCAATTGCACTGTACAATACTTCACAGTTTGATATGCATTCTGTTGTATGTATTAGATAGGTTTTCTAAGTCATGTTGACTAAGTACTAGATAGGCAAAATAGGTTGGTTAATTGTAAATATATTATGCCTTGTAATTTTGCCTAAGTGAAGACATGTCAACGGTATGAAGATCACTCTGTCAACGGTATGGAGTTTACCCATCAACGAAACGAGGGAAATACCATCAACGAAATGAAGGAAACACCATCAACGGAATGAAGAATAAAGCTATCAACGAAACACATCTCCCTGCTATCAACGAATCACTATTGCTTTTTGAACAGTTGACAAAGTGATAGTGACAGTTTACTGAACAGATCTAAAGGAGATATGGAAGTGTACTTTGCATTGGAAGCCATCAAAATGGTTACTGGAAATAAGGAAACATTCCAATTTCCAATAAGGCTCTTGGGAATGATTAAAATAAGCATGAAGACAAAAGCAAAGATCTCCAAGGACCATTGGACAAAAGGAATGAAAAGCAAGCTACTGATGGTTACTACTATTGTTCTTTAGTTTAGCCAAACGTAGAATTGTAAACTTCGGTATTTATAACCAAGTGTAGCAGTTACTTTAAAGATAAGAGAAGAAAAACAAATAGTTTGTATTAGCTATCTTTGAGAGCATACTTCTCTACAATCTTGTAACTGAGCAGCTGTGTACATTTTGTATCACAGATTATTTCCGCAATAAAAATCACTTCAGTTGGATCATCAAACAATCCAACTGAAATTATTTATGTGCTTGTGATTTTACTTTAAGTTCAGTTTTTATTTGTAAGTTGTTTTAAGTTTAAGAAATATCAAGAATTGTATTCAACCCCCCCCCCCCTTTCTACAATTCTGTTAGGTCATTTGGGATTAACAGGGATAGTGACAGTTTTCTGACAGATCAAAAGGGAGATTTGGAAGTGTACTTTGCATTGGAAGCCATCAAAATGGACATAGGGAATAAGGAAACATTCCAATTTCCAATCTGGTTTTTGAGTGGGATCACTATAAGACTGAAGACAGAAGACAAAGATCTCCAAGGACCATTGGACAAAAGGGATGAAAAGCAAGCTACTAACGGTTACCTTTAGTGTAGCCAAAATAGCATTGTAAACTTGGGAATATTTATAACCAAGTGTAGCATTTAAAACAAGAAGTAAGAGAAGAAAAACAAATAGATTGTATTAGCTATCTTTGAGAGCATACTTCTCTACATTTCTTGTAACTGAGCAGCTGTGCACAATTTGTATCACAGATTATTTCCTCAATAAAAACACTTCAGTTGGATCATCAAACAATCCAACTGAAATTATTTAAGTGCTTGTGTTTTTATTTTATAAGTTCAGTTTTATTTTGAAAGTTGTTTTTAAGTTTAAAATATCTAGAATTGTATTCAACCCCCCCTTCTACAATCCTGTTTGGTCATTTGGGATTAACACTATGGTTCGTCAAGCACCTTCATGACTGGCAAGACTTCTACTGGAAAAGACTTCAGACAAGACTTTTCTGTTCCTTCTGAGATTGATCATGCTGAACAGCTGAAATTTCAACAATGGGAAACTGACTGGTACAAGTCCCATGATTCTGTAAGCTATCCATATGCATTGGATCATGCTTATAATGCTGCTAAGTTGATTCAGAATGAAGATTTGAAGAATCATTTGAAGGCTACTACTCTGTTATCCAAAAGCCTGAAACATGAAATAGATTCTGTCAAAGATTCTACTGACAAAGTGAGGACTGCTATTTCTCAAAGCTTTACAAAGGTGCCTACTGCTCTTCAACTCAGGGTACTGGAATCCCAAGTTAAGTCAATAATTACTGAACAGTCTTCAATCAACAACAGGATTGATTCTCTTGATACATAGGTAACTGACATTCAAACCTCTCTTGCCTTAATTTTGAATATATTGTCAAATACTAATGTCAAAAAGGGGGAGAAGGTAAGTCAGACAAAATGTACACCTGATCTAGTATTGAGGAATAATGATGATGATACTGAAATGATGGTGGTGACAAAATTCTACAAGGAGAAACCTCTGATGCTGCTGTTATAAAGACAATTCAAACTTCTTAAAGTCAAACAACACAGTCAACTCATGTTTCTGATTCTGGAGTAAGGACAGTGAGGACTTTAGTGCAATCTCAGATCCTGACGGAAGAACAAATCCTGACAGGTGATCAAATCCTGATGCCTGGTCATGAACAGACTCTTGCTATAATTCCTGAAGGTGATGAAGATGTGCTTATTGATAATCCTGAAGATGCATCAAATCTATTCCAGAAGTTTACTACAAAAGATGGTAGAATTGTTACTCTTTATCACACTGATAAAAGGGATCAACAATTATTTGCAAGGAAAGCACTCTCTACAGCAAGTGAAGAATATCCTGATCTCTCACATGAAGAATTCTTAAGACAACAGAGAGAAATGATGGAAAGCTTTAATAACCATGCTCCTGCTAGAGGAAGAAGAGGCAGAGGTAGAAGAGGCGCTAGAAGAGGTAGAAGAGGTTCTTCAATTCAAACAATGCCTAGACAAACTAGGTCTAGAGGTTTTATTAATTAAAGAAATTCCTGAAGCTTCACAAAATCTAATAGATCCTGTTATCAAGGATATCATTGAGAAGGAAGACAAGGAGTTTATTGAAGAAGAACCTGAATTGAGAAGAAGACCAAGACAATTAATTCTCTGTAATACAAATCAAATTGAAGATTCTAATCCTGATATTGTTCCTGACAATGTTCAAGATCCTGATGAATCTGAAATTCTGCAAGAGATTGAGTCGTTAATCTTATCTACTATGGTTGATTCTCACAACAAGGAAGTGGATGAAGAAGAAGAAGCCAGAAGAAGAGAAATCACAAGGTCAACAAATAGAGATTTCAATCTCTATGTACAAAGGCTTAAACTCTCAAACAAAAGATTGTGGAGAAATTCAAGCAGACGAGAATCTTTACTAGAAAGAATCTATACTTTTGAAAAAGAGAAAGATAAGAAGTGGAAACACATAAGTACACTGAGGTGTAACACACCTATCAATTTTCAGAATTGAGGAATTATAACAAGTGCTTCAAGTGTTGTTCATTTGTCTGATATGGTTAGATCAAAAGCACTCTGGCTACGAATGTTTTCAAATCTGAAGCAATTGACAAGTAATTCAAGAGGAGGTATTGGACACAGGGATGCTGAATATCTGAATATGTCATATGTTGATCCTTACTCCTTGACTGAAATTGGAGGTACTTTAACTTCTGAAAACCTGAACAATTTATTAGCTGTTGATATAGTTATAGATTGTCATGATGGTATTGAAAAGAAAGAAAAGCTTCTGTACTTCATGAAAGATGGTAGTGTGAAGATTTTATCCATTCAAGATATGCTGATGAAAACTACACAGGAACTGGAATATGTTCATTATCTGTTAAGATGGAAGAATAAAGTGTGCAAAGTGTGGAGTGCCATGATCTTGTCAACAATAAGAAGAAGACTGGATGGAAATAGAAATTTCAATAGTAATTATACTCCCATGTACTTAAATCAAAGAGGTCAAGATGTGAAAATGCAAAGGGGCACTGCTGTTAAAGAAGTGACTTTTGGCATGACTCAACTTACTCTCAATCCTGATGGGAAGGAAATTGCTTATCTTTTGCTTGAAGAGCACAGTCTACAGAGAAGCTCCATACAAAATCTCAGAGCATCTATCTACCAGATTAATGAGGAAGATGAAGAACTCAGAAATCTTAAGGAAAGACTGATTCAAATTCTTGAAGAAAAAGAAGAAAATTTGTTATCCAACTTCTTGAAGATGAATCTGTTCTATCAAAGAATTTAAACAGATAAGTTGTTGCTGATATTTGTACATTTTGTAAATATGTTTTTGACATCATTGAATCTTAGGAATCTATACTTTATTTTACAAAGTATGAGATTGGGGGAGATTGTTAGATCAGGATTCAATGATCGTCACGATCTAGACTCAACTGATCAGGATTGCTGAAGTCATCAGGATTGCATGGTCGTCAAGATCAAGATGAATATCAGGACTGGGATCAGGATTGATCATCAGGACTAGAAACTGATCAGGATTCCTACTTCGAGTTATATTTGGAGTCTAGTTAAATAAGGAAGATTATTCTGTCGGTTCCTGGTCTGTAGGAATGCAGCTATCGATTTAGGATATGTTTCAATCTTTGTAATTGATTAGGACTTATCATGTAATCGATAGAGAAGCTGTGTAGTATATAAACACAGTTTAGGTTTTGATTTTATATCAATAGCATACACGAGTATCTTTGTAACCTAGCAGCTCTCAAGAACATCAGAATTTCTTAAGAGAGTTTGTAACAGTTTTATATCAGATTTAATAAAGCTGTTATTATTCTTTCATATTTGTGATTCATATCTTATTAAGTCGAGAATCTTATACAATTGTATTCAACCCCCTTCTACAATTGTTTATTACTGGGCAACAATCATAATCAATGCCTTCAGCTTGTGAATACCCTTGAGCAACCAGTCTTGCTCTGTTTCTGGTAACAATGCCATCCTCATCTAGCTTGTTCCTGTATACCCATCTTGTACCAACTACTTTCCTGTTCTATGGTCTGGGTACCAGCTTCCAAACTTGCATAGCAATCACTCAATCTGGATCAGTCAGTGCTTCCTCAGTCTTCTTTGGCTCCATCTCAGACAGAAACCCTGAATAATGACATTCATTCTGAGTAGCACTTCTAGTTCTAACTCCAACACTTGGATCACCAATGATCAGCTCAAAAGGATGAGCTCTATTCCATACAATCTGTCTTGGAAGATTTGATCTTGATGATTCGCCTTGAAATTCATTCTGATGTTGTGAATGACTAGTTGACCCTTCATTTCCTCCCCCTGAGTTGTTGCTTGAGTCCCTTGATGATTCTTCTCCAGTGTTGGTGGTATCTCCATTGTTACCAATGTTTCCACCACCACCACCATGATCATTATCATTATTATTATTATCATTACCAGCAACTATCTCAGGTGGAGCTTCATCATCTGATTCCGAGTCTGGCAAGTTATCAAACTTCAGTTCTTCAGATGAATCTTCTGTTTGGATACTAGGGAGCTTAGTGTCACCAAATGTTACATTGACACTTTCCTTCACTTGGTGACTGTCAATCAAGTACACCCTGTAAGATCTTCTGGAGTAACCAACAAATATAGCTTCATATGCCTTGGCCTCAAATTTGCCACGTTTAACATCTCCATCCTTAAGCACAAGGCATTTTGCCCCAAATACATGAAAGTATTTGAGAGTTGGTTTCTTGTTGTTCATAATCTCATAAGGAGTCTTCATTAAGTCCTTATTGATTAAAGTTCGATTCTGAGTATAACAAGCAATATTCACAGCTTCAGCCCAAAAGTACATTGTAAGTCTTGATTCACTTAACATAGTCCTTGCAGCTTCAATCAATTTACGATTCTTCCTTTCTACCACTCCATTCTGTTGAGGAGTTCTAGGGGCTGAATACTGTCTTGTTATTCCTTTATCAGCACAAAAGTCATTCAGGACTGCATTCTTGAATTCAGTTCCATTATCTGACCTTATAGCTTTAACAGGGAATCTCGAATCCATCTCAATCAACTTTATATGATCAATCACCATCTGTGGGGTCTCATCATTGGAATGTAGGAATAAAACCCAAGTATATTTGGAATAGTCATCAACAATCACAAGTGTATATTGTTTCTTTGACATAGACATCACATTAACTGGACCAAACAAATCCATGTGCAGTAGCTGATGTGGTTCAGTTATTGATGATGTGTCAGTGCCCTCGTGAGAAGCTTTATTTGACTTTCCTTTCTGACATGCCTCACACAGTCCTTCCTGTGTAAATTCCATCTGAGGCAAACCTCTCACCAATTCCCTCTTGACTAGAGAGTTTATGGTTTTGAAGTTCAGGTGAGACATCTTCTTGTGTCATAGCCAACTTTCATCTGATGAAGCTTTAGCATAAAAACAAGTAACTTCATCTTTGGATCCAGAGAACATATCAGCTATAAACAAATCACCTTTCCTTACTTATTGAAGAGCAGGCTGGTATTCCCAGAACAACGCAACCTAGATTGTAGAAGGGGGGGGGGGTTGAATACAATGTAGTTAATTTTACAAAACTTTTTCAAACTTTTTACAGTATGAATATATGTGCTTGTAAATTAACTAAAAATTGAGTCAAGCCTTGAACATAAATGAATTCTTCGAGTTAAAAAGAAATACAGGAGACAAGCAAACCTTTTAAACTTTTCAGGTGGGTTTCTCGAAAAAAGCCCACCTGAGGTGTATATTGAAGAATTCTCAGGTTCTGTTTTTCAACAAACTCTAGCTGCTTACACAGATGATGAAAAAGAGCCTAAGTGTTTTACATTCAGCTTTGTGCTCTCTTCACATGCATTTCTATGCTACTCCACACAGTCTTATATACATCGACTGTGTGTTACAAACAAAACCTACAACATAATATAATATTACATTTTTGGTTCTTCTTGATCACATGATCGTCTCAGAAACTATCCTATTCGGGAAATGCCTTGGCTGGTATCACAGATAAACTTGTATAATCCCAAATGGTGCTTTCTGATTGAGTGTGCTGCTCTCTTCAAAAATTACTAAGTCCATGCAATTGACCTAGCTTCCAAGCCCATGTGACATCTGCATGAAAGAGACCTTTCCTTGGTTACCCGACTGTCAAGTCACTATCAGCTGAGATAAGTGAACCTGTAGTATTGCAAATAGGTCTTCATGCTTGTCAAGCTTTTCCTTTGTGTCCAGTTAGAAGGTAAACTTCTAGGGATTTGAGCCTTCGAATATTTATAATTTGACTCCCTATTCCATACATCTCTTACGTCGTTATCCAACATCTTCAAGTCACGGGTGTGTAATGATGATCTCTGAGTCTGTCCTCCATTCAACCTGTTAAATAAAGAAACCTACAAAAGATTCCGTTACATAGATTTGTTTTTCATGTTGAATGAGATGAACATTAGTAGGCGTATTAACTCCTTATCCGTAGATTACCATTCTACGACAATTATCCGTAGAAAGGCAATCTCAGAATATCCGTAGAAGTAATATTCCATAACTGTATCCATAGAAGGGACATGACATTCTTGGCAGCATCCATAGATAGACCATAACCTCCTTAACTACATCCATAGATAAAACATGACATCCTTAGCTGTATCTGTAGATCAACTTCCTTCAGCTTTTATCCGTAGATATGATGTCCCCAGCTTTTATCCGTAGATGAGATAAGATGTCATCAGCTTCTATCCGTTGATGAGATAAGATGTCCTCAGCTTCTATCCGTTGATGGCTTTTGATGTTTTCAGCTCGTATCCATAGATGAGATAAGATTTCCATAGCTTTATCCGTAGAACGGATATACTTAGCTTCATCCTTAGATAAAACATCTTGTCATCTTTATTGATTCACCATTACTGAGTTGTTTGGGCAGGCTTACCACTGAAACACTTGGCGCTTGATTAGACGTCTGTTGGCTTGCTTCTGAATTGCTTCCTAACTTGATGACAGAGTATCTTCCATTCATTTGATGTGGCTTTTTAGACCTTGGATAGATAAAATGCCTTCTAGTTAGATTCCTGATTTATCAGCTTCTGTGAACTAGCTTTCTGACAATCAGCTTTGGTATCAAGATCAAATTCTTGTCTTGAGCATTTTGTTATCATCATTCCAAATGGGTCAACCCTAACAATCTCCCCTTATTTATGACTGTTAGAACTGGCATAAATCCTTAAGTTGATGATAACCAAACCCTTCAATGTTCTCAGTGATCTTCAGATAGAGATTAATACTGGATATAATTTGATGATGCTGCAGAAAGAAAAACAAACAACTTGAAGCTGTCAGATTCTATATACTTTCCTATAACTTAGTCTATACCTTCTTCTAAGGGGTTCCAATAGATTGTAATCGAGAGTAGAGAAATTCTGAAGTCTGAGATCTCCTTCTAACTCCCCCTGAGAACAACCTATCTTCTCTAACTTCTCCTCCTTTTTGTTATCAGCAATTAGGATAAAAGAGGAATTAACTTAGTTAATGAATAAGATATTTGGGTACAGGAATCCAACACTTCAAGGATCGAAAGATTTCTCTCAGGAATCTCTCTATTCTTGCATCAGGATCTCATCCTGGCTCACTTCACACAACTCACCTTCCCTTACTAAAGGGGTACTCAAAAACTCTCCTTTTGCCATGCTGTAAGAAATAACATGCCTCTTATTCTCTCCCTCTCCTTTTGCCTGGTCTCAAGCCAACCACTCCACTCTCTCCCTTCCCACAAACCTATAGATGTCTCAACTATATTGAATTCCTTGATACTCAGTTGAAATGAGCCGAATGATTTTTCAAGAAAGAGTCATGGAAATCAATATTGTTGGTCTACGGATAATTGCTGGTTAGGCTTATCCGTGGATTGAGAGACATCTTTCTACGGATGAAGGATATCCGTAGAGGACTTTGAAGAATGGGCTTGTGAAGTAGAAATTGATGTAAGTTCTGTGCAGATTGAATGTGACATTTAAGTGCACAGTGCTTACATCAAGATCATCAAAAAGAGACTAGTGATCCAACAAATTCTCTGAAAGAGAATGATCACTAGGTGAATGGAGCTTCTCCAAGAGTTCAGAAAATGGAGAATCAAGTACTGATGAGTTGAATGCTGCAGTTATCACTTAATGAGATGAAATGGACTTGAGACTGCATCCTCACATTTGAAGAAGATGCATCAAACTGAATTTAAGAATAGTGTGTGCTCCCCCTGTGCCTTTGCATATATTTTCTTTCTAGTTCAAGAAATAGAAATGATAATAAACCACATTATGCACACAGTGTCCCAATACCTCATTAGTGCTCCTGGATAAGAGTATTTTTCAATGATCATAGTCTTTTGAGAGACTACAACCAGAAAAGAGCTAATCCTTTTTAACCATTATGCCTTTTTGAGAAGACATAAGGCAGTTTGGCTGGTAATCTCACCCTCACATTTCTTCTAGTGGTTTCTTGATGTTCACCACTGCCCTCACCCTCACTTAACTCCTTCATCACTCCCCACTGGTTAAGATTTTCTAGAATTTTGCAACTACAGTTTGTTGAGAAACTGTAGAGGGGGTTTGGAGTTGTTAATCACATTTAGGGTGTAAATGATAGGGTAGAGAACTTGGGGGTCATTCCAATCAGTTCTCATCTCAGTTTTTGAAAAGGCACTACAAGAAAAGGGTCAATAGACATCGGTTTCTGGCCGATGTCTATGTTGTTTGCCAACCGATGTCTTAGTCGGTGATGTCTATCTTAGACATCGGCCAGAAACCGATGTCTGTACTTACATACACATCGGTTTGCCCAAAAAAAACTGATTTAGATTCTTCTCTTAGACATCACTTTGTTCCGATGTCTGTTTTGGATTTAGACATCGGATTTTATAAATAAAAAGTGATTTCTATTTATTTCTTAGACATCAGTATTTACAGGAAAAATGTGATGCATATCTTTGTGTTAGACATCAGTTTTGCCACAATAAAATTGATGTATATTTAGATCTTAGACATCAGTATTTATTAAAATTTTTATGTATTTGTTACCATTAGATATTAGTTTCTGAGCTTATATTAAATAAATCATTGTCTTTCCAAGCGTAAAAAAAAAAAAAAAAATTGGACCATTCACAATATATATCCAACCATTTATATTACATCATTCAGAAAATATATCCAACCACAAACAAATCAATCCACAAAACTAACTACACATCCATCATCATCATTCCCTAAAATTAACTACACATCCATCAACATTCAATCAACAAAACACACTAAATAACACTACAAAACATTTGCAGAAGTACCTACCAACTAGCAATTCAATCCGCAAAATAAATCTACCATTGACAAATACTACATCACTTAACAAATCAATGCAATCATATTCAGATATTGTATTCACTTCACATGCCTCTAGCATCAATTGACGTCAATCAAGAATTCCAGAAGATTCTTTGCCCTGTAAACAACAGAGATAGACACATTATAAAAAAGATCATTATCTAAAAATTATCTAAAAATTCTAACAAAGATCTACCTAAACTGTTAGCATTCTCTGATTAAAGGCTAAGACCAGGTTTCCACATGATACCTACCATTCTCTTGCATTTCCTTATTCTCTGATTGGTTTCTGGTGACCCTTTAGTTTGGTTTTGACCTGTAAAATCATTGATGCATATACAATCAATATTTATAAGAACTCAAAGAACATAAGAATTCGAGAATTTTGAAGACTGAGACAAGGATCGACTCAATTTTTTTTGTATTAATTAATCATCAAGATAAGCACAATGATATTAGAGAATCTTATGTTTAGAAATGTTTACCGTCTTATCTTGGCGCCTAATTATGCAGAAAAAAAAAGATTAAACCTCACTATTCGAACAATTTTTTTATGCTAATTCAGATCTAACGAAGATTCTAATATATTTATTATCTTATTGATGCTATAAACCACAACCAATAAGTTAAGCTAACTAAATACTTCTCATAGTTGATTATTTTCCAGCCTGTTATGCTGTTTTCTGAGAACTCAAAAATTTAATCTGTCATCTTAGAAATCTAAACTGACACCTTCAAAAAAACACTATGGTCCAGCAACTGTCAAGAAAAAGGAATTATGACCATAGGACTATTATTGCAATAAACATTTGCAGCATTTCCTTGCAATTCTCCAAACAAGTAGAGCAGCCTCTTGACATGAAACTATAGGCTAATTACCTCATCAACCCTGACATTATATATCTGAATAGTTGAATCCTCCATTCCAATGGCAATAATATTATTATCTTGGGGATGGAATGCCAGATAGGTGGCTGCTGGAGGAGGAGGCATAAATGTTGTCATGACCTGCAGAATTGAGTTCATAATAAATAAATAAACCATTTTTCAAAACATGATGAAAAAAATGAAGAAAGATTTGATGCGTACATAACTAGCTAACATGTATAGAACGAGATTGTAAGCAGCCCTGGCCCAGGCTGTCTTTGCAACGACTCCTGTAGCTTTGATGATCTGACTACTAAGGGGAAAGATCAGATATAATCGGGGGATATACTGAAGGAGGACTATTAGCACCAGAGCATTGTTGTTGTGATCAGCATGGGAGCTTCTAATTGCAGGTATAATAAACCATATGACAATCTGCCAAAGACAAGTATCATCAAGTCATTCTGCAGAATCAATGATAACAGTACTTAATACCAAGTAACTGTTTAAGACTAATAAAGACAAACAAGTAGTTAAGTCATAACTAGTGCCTCCTTAATTAACTCCTCTGCTGCTTCTTGCGCATCAGTTATATTATAGATGCAATCACAAGCCTCCTGGTTGGACATTACCTGAGTACAAGCAAAACAATAATTAAGCACTCTGATACCAAGGTCTGTACATAATCTGAATTCTATTTAGCATTTGCTAACTAAAGCAAACATCCAGTCTTTGTTCTTGATCAAAGGAACCATCTTAATTAAGACACATATTTAACCTGTCGTAAAGTCAGACTTTAAACGTGGCAAAAAATGCTGCACTCTCACTCTATGTTCCCTTCATTGTTTCTTTTGAGTTCCCATGGTGCTGTTTCCGATGGCCCTACTCTAAAGTTGTGCTTACATATACATAAATAAAAGGTAGTGAATAATTAACTACATTTACACCAGCTTTGAAATATGTCCCAAATGTTGGAAAACAAATCCATAGACCAGACACTAAAACACTTATATATCAATGAGAAACAGACAGCACGACCAAGATATGTCAAGGTTCATAGACCAGAAACTAAAACAGCGTAAAGAGTATGTTGTGAAGCAATATTAATGAGTTTCCTCAGCACTTGCTTTTGTTTGAAAAATATTTATCTTGCACAAAAAGCTTAGTTCCAATATGAAGACGAACCACTGTGCAACAGATAGATCAATATTTGTGTAGCAGTGACTAAAGTTGTTAATCTCTGCAATACTACATTACAAGGAACCCGAACATCATATAATTACCTTCCAGAGACCATCACTTGCCAGTATCAGGAAGTCCACGTCCTTGTCTATCTTCTTGACTCCTACATCTGGCTTGGCTGTAATGTGTTTCTTTACTTTCTTGTCTCCAAATGCTCTTGTCATTGCCAGTTGGCCGTCTGCACGAGGGATGTTGCCTGTTACATGACATTTGAACATCATACAGAAGCTAAACATGAAGAATGATTCCAACTATTGTTGCAATTTGCAGTACTCATTTCCAAGTAGTTAAGAATAATCATAAAAACCGCAAAACGCAAAAAAGAGTTAACCCAAAACAATTACGATATGGCAGGCAATTGCAAATATATCTAAATAAAACTATACTTTAACAAACAGTTAGGGTTTTAATTAAATAAACACACATAATATGATTCAACATACGTTTCTTAGCATCGGATCGATACGCAATTGAATTTCATCAGTATTTGTTCCTGATCTCGTGCTCAATCCTTCTCTGTTTTCAAAAAACACACACACAATCAAATCAAAATCAATTTGACAATTATTTAATTAATAAAAATACAAAATTAAGATAAATAAGATTAGAAAAGAATAGACCTGGATCTGTAAGGAGCGGCGCCACCGCGGTGGGAACTTGAAGCCATCGGAGAATTGGATCGTCTTTGAGCCTTTCTTTTTCTTTTATTTTCAAACTTTTGTTTTCTTTATATATTGGCGGAGATTTGACAATCGAGTTTTCGAGTTTTTAACAAATCAATTTGAACAATCGATTTGGTTTCGAAAAAATGGAACAATGAGATTTGGGGCTTTAAGAATTGTGGGTTACGAGCTATGAGATTTGTGAGTTCCAAGATTTGAGATTTCACTTGTATTTTCAGATTTTAGGGTTCTTGGGGGAGAGAGGTGAGAGAGAGAGATAGAGAGAGCGTGAGATAGGCAGTGAGCTTTGAGAGAATGTTTCGCTTGTTTTGTTTTTGTTTGAAAGATAGAGCTGAAAAAGGGGGCGGTGAGATAAAATTGGCTCAGGGGAAATAATTTGGAGTAAAGGGGGGGAAAATAATTGGGAAGAGGCGGGGGAAATAATTGGGTATAATTGGGGAAATTTTTACTAAGGGGGAAACAAAAACTTAAATGGCGCACTTTTAATTTTTTTAGTTGAAGTTTAGACATCGGTTCTAAAATAAGCGATGTCTTTAAACAACAAAGACATCACTTTAACGCGGGGTGATGTTATTACAGCTTTTAACATCAGTGCTTTTCAGTACCGATGTCTAATGTGTGATGTCTATTGAACATTTTCTTGTAGTGAGGCAAAGAAAAATGATATAGATTTTAGCAAGTGAGAGTTTGATAAAGATTAGATGATTACCTTCCCTTTATCAGTGATGAACTTTTAAGAGCCTTCTCCATTGAAGGTTTATTCTCCTAATAGTCCAAGATTACCAGTTTTCCCGTTAATTGTTACAACATCCTCATAAAGACCATCAGAAGCTGCAAATACCTAACTTGATAGATTGCCAATTTCTTTCAAATTCCTTCAAGTTTTCTTCTGATGTTTCTTTATTGAGTTCATGCAAAACAGAAGAAACAGTTTTTGTGTTGCTCAGAGAGCTCACTAGTCTGTTAGTTGAACAATTAGGGCTTCTTGATAACTTAATCAAAGTTGATCCTTAAACAAATAGATTCTATGATTCAACCTTTGATCAATTCATCGAAAAGAAAATAAATATGTGTAATTAATCCTTTTTTTTGTTGTTTGTGTATTTGAGACGTTTGTTAAGAGTTCTCTTTTCAATCTGGTTAACATGCAAGCCATTTTTAAGAGGATAAACATGTCAATGAATGCAAATGCAGAAAGAAAAAGACTAAACAAGCGCATCACACAACAATATAACAAACTAAGGGGGGAACCCCTAAATTCATTAAAAAAATAAATTATTACATCATATAAAAAAACTTAAAAAACAAAAAGCTGGAACATAACATCCTAGCTCCCCCAGTCCCATGCCCTCTCCCCGGAGAGACAGACAGTCAACAGTTATGCTGCTGCTGTCGCCTCCCCGGAGGCTCCTTCAGGGCCACCATCAGGACCTCCCTAGCGGTTGTGAGCCATAAGAGCATTGAGAGTAGCTCTCATCCTCCTAATCTCATCCTCCTCCTCCCGAATGAGGAGATCAATCTTTTCTTGTAGCAGAAAGATCTTGTCCACTGTGGACAGTACGTTGAACTCCTCGGGATTGATGTTAAGAATTGTGGAAGCCATTTGAAGAAGTGTTTAGAGATTAAGATGAGGAAGAGAGCTCAAACTTTGCCTTTAAATAGGCAGGGAGCTACAAGATAACCCTTGTGTTTAACTAGGGTTAAACGGGGGTTAGGAAAACTGAAGAGATAACATTAAATCACTCTAGTGTAAATGAAGAGACTACTCGAGTTCCTAGAGTGAAAAATGTGTCTCAGCTCAGATTACAAAGATTATCATGACAGAGATATTTTTGAATAAAGATAAGAATAAAACTAAATAGCTGGTCATATATATATGTTCAGCTAAATAATATTAAACAAAAATCTCTAGACAAGAGACATTGAAGAAAATCAATATCTTTTGAATAATGTAGCAAGCGAGTTATTTGAATTTTAGAGACACTTATTCAACTGGCATCATTCATTAAATGTATGACATTTGACAAATGATATCCATGAATATTTATCCATGGAAAAATCAAAGAACAACAATGCACTTAGCTTGTTAATGTCTAGAGATGATCAATTATTTTATATCAGTGAGAAAAGTAGTTTGCTATCTCATTGAATATTACTCAGAAGATCATTTCCAGACAGCTTCACACAGTGCATAACATCATTCAATTGTACTGACTTGTCATGATAACCAAAACAAAAACAAACAAATAGGACACACAAAATAAACAAATAATTCCAGAGATTGAAATCACTGGTTGTATGCATTTAACACAGATATGTAAGAGAATAAGAAATCATTACCTACCAAACTCATTTGTCAACTCAAGTGAGTTGATGCATTAAGAGCATTGGCAAGATATCTGGTTAAATGTTGTTCCCTTGGAACACAGTGTAGTTCCACTACAACATGCACATCACTTCTTCCAATAGCATGGTGCATGAGGTTTGTGTACTTGAATCTTTTGAGAAATGCTTGGATGCTTCAGCTGCATCTTTTGATTTGAAATTAAGCTAAGCATTTCTTATGAGCCATGACATGAACTCATTTCCTTGGACTTGGCATGAACTATGCTATGTCTTCTTGATTAGGAGATTATCCTGCAAGTATCAACATCTAGGCAGGCAATTAGAGCATAGCAAGTATCTCTTGGATTATCCAGGAAAAGTTAAGGTACTAGTACATAAACAAGTGGTTAACATAATTTCTACGGTGCTTCAATTGCCAGGCCTACGGCCACTACGCAGCTGAATGCCGGAAACCTCGAAGAGAGAGAGATACATCAAAGGAAGTGAATCTGTCTGTAATACAGGGAGATGAACCAGCCCTTCTGATCGCTGCTGTTGAGAAATCTGAACACCTGGCTGGTGGTGACACATTGCTGTTGAATGAGAAAGCTATGGTGCCCAAGTTACGTGCAGAGAGTGGACAGCAACGGGAATCTCAGGTCTGGTATTTGGACAATGGCGCCAGCAATCACATGACTGGCCAACGGGAAAAATTTAAAGAACTCGATGAAAGCGTGACCGGACATGTGAAGTTTGGAGACGGATCCACTGTGAGCATAAAAGGGAAAGGGTGTGTGTCCTTCAAGTGTAAAAATGGTGAAGAGAGGGTTCTTAAAGAGGTATACTTCATTCCTACTTTGTGCAATAATATCATAAGTTTGGGCCAACTTTCTGAAGCAGGAAATAAAGTGGTGATTGATGGTGATTATCTGTGGGTCTATGAGGAAGGTGGACGATTGCTAATGAAAGTAAAGCGGTCCAAAAATCGACTGTACAAAATCAGTCTTGAAGAAAGTAATTCAAATTGTTTACTCGCCAAGATTGAAGAAGATACGTGGTTATGGCATGCAAGGTTGGGACACGTTAATTTCCAAGCAATGGAGCTCATGTCACGAGAGGAAATGGTGTATGGGATCCCAAAGCTTATGCAACCACTAAAACGGTGTGAGGGGTGTCTGTTATCTAAGCAAGCAAGGAAACCTTTTCCTCATCAAGCAAGTTTCGCTGCAAAGCAAGTCTTGGAGATAGTACATGCCGATATATGTGTCCCGATTCAACCCATAACCCCTGGAGGTAATCGATATTTTCTTCTACTTGTTGATGATTTTAGTCGTAAAATGTGGGTATATATGCTAAAGGAGAAAAGCGCGGCATTTGAAATGTTCAAAAAAATTCAAAGCCTTGGTTGAAATTGGAACCGAGAAAAGAATCAAGATTTTGAGAACCGACAGGGGTGGCGAGTTCTGTTCGAAGGAGTTTACATCATTTTGCGAAAGTGTTGGGATCTTGAGGCATTACACGGCACCTTACACCCCACAACAAAATGGGGTGGTTGAACGTCGTAATGACACCGTCGTTGCAATGACAAGAAACTTTCTAAGGGAGTCAAAGCTTCCATCTTTTCTGTGGGGAGAGGCAGTTCACCACTCTGTCTACATCCTCAATAGACTGCCAACTCGAAGCTTGAACGACAGGACTCCATATGAAGCTTGGTGTGGTAAAAGACCTGACCTCTCTCATGTCAAGGTGTTTGGTCGAGTTGCTTTCATGAAAGTGCCAACTGTGAAGGTTACAAATCTAGACGATCGTAGCAAAGAAGTAGTATATCTCGGTAAAGAGCCGGGTACAAAAGGGAGCAGCCTATTTGATCCAAAGACAGGGGCTGTTCACGTTAGCAGATATGTGGTTGTACAGGAAAACAAACTTTGGCAGTGGGAGGAGAACAGAGAAAACGAGGTGACGTTCCCTGAGAGTGTGGTGGTGGCCAGTGACAACAAGGAAGCAAGAATGGTACATGAACACGAGCAAACTACGCCTCCACATACACCACATACACCACAGTCTGCACCTTCTGTATCGGGTACGACCAACACTACATCTTCTGAGAACAGCGAACAGCCATTGCGATACAGAAATCTGAACGATTTATATGAAGAAACTGAAAGGATTGAATTCACAGAAGATGAACTCATGCTATTAAAAATCGAGGGACCAGAATCGTATAAGGAAGCAGCGAGGGAAGAGGAGTGGAATAAAGCGATGGCTGCTGAAATTGAAACCATCGAGAAAAATGAAACGTGGGTCCTTACTGAGCTCCCTCCTGGTCACAAGCCCATCGGTTTAAAGTGGGTTTACAAGCTTAAAAAGGATTCTGAGGGGAACGTGGTCAAGCATAAAGCGCGTTTAGTCGCCAAGGGATATGTTCAGACTAAAGGAATCGATTACGAGGAAGTATTTGCTCCGGTGGCTCGTATTGAAACAATAAGACTACTATTAGCACTCTCAGCTAAGGAAGAATGGCAGGTACATCATCTAGACGTGAAATCAGCTTTTTTAAATGGAATTCTTCTCGAGGAAGTATATGTTTCACAGCCCAAAGGGTTCCAGAAGAAAGGCGATGAACACAAGGTATATAGACTTCTTAAAGCATTGTATGGGTTACGACAAGCTCCTAGAGCTTGGAACACACGACTAGATGAGTGTTTAAGGGAGTTGGGTTTCAAGAAATGTCTACACGAGCAGGCCGTTTATACGAGATGCAGTAATGGTGAAAGCTTAATAATCGGGGTTTACGTGGACGACCTTCTTGTGGCTGGTTCGAACAAGTCTGAGATCGAGAAATTCAAAGCACAAATGAATCAAAAGTTCGAGATGAGTGATCTCGGTCTGCTGTCTTACTATCTTGGAATCGAAGTAAACCAGGGACTGGGCTTTACTACAGTAAAACAGACGTCGTATGCAAAGAAAGTATTGGAGAAAGCTGGAATGGCGAATTGTAATGCTGCAAAGGTTCCCATGGAATACAAGCTTCAGCTAGACAAAGATGAAGAGGGACAGGAGGTAAATGCAAATCATTACAGGAGTATTGTCGGGAGTCTCAGGTACTTAACGCACACGAGACCAGATATCTCGTATGCTGTTGGTGTAATCAGCCGGTTTATGGAACGACCAACCGTGAAGCATCAGCAGGCGATGAAGTATGTTCTGAGGTACGTGAAGGGGACTGTCAATTATGGATTGAGTTATGCAAGTGCAAATGCTGGGAAAGAAAGCGTTCAAACCCTCTGTGGATATTCTGACAGCGACTTGGCCGGAGACGTGACGGATAGAAGGAGTACGGGGGGAATGTGCTTCTATTTTAATGGAAGTTTGATAGCCTGGGCCTCACAAAAGCAACGAGTGATCGCTCTGTCCTCATGTGAGGCAGAGTATATGGCTGCTACATATGCAGCTTGTCAAAGCATATGGCTCCGTGGACTCCTGCAGGAACTATTGGGACGAAGAACTGGACCAGTGATGCTCCACGTAGACAATAAGTCTGCGATTGAACTGATGAGAAATCCAGTGTTGCACGGGAGGAGTAAGCATATAGACGTACGCTTTCATTTCATTCGCGAGTGTATAGAGCGTGGGGAACTGGAAGTTGAGTTCGTGAGCACAGACGAGCAACACGCAGACATATTGACAAAAGCATTGGGTAGAATTAAATTTGAAGGATTGAGGAAGCTGGTAGGAGTCGTGGACCTGGCAGCAGCTAATGCTAGTACGGAGTAGTAGAGAAAGAAAAATCATAGTTAGATTAGGGGGGAATGTGTTGGATTTTAATTAATCTAAATATGTTTTATTCAATTATATTAGGAGTTGATTTAGTCTGAGTGCAGCAACGTAGTTGTAGGAGTCAATAAGTGATGGATTAGAATTAGGAGTTTGTTTTAAGCTGTTGCTTTAGTGGTTCCTATTTTGTAGCCATGCTTAATGCTGGTGTTATTTATTTATTCCCTGTATGCAAGTTTGAATAATAAGAGTTTATCTTTTTCCCAGTTTAATATACATACAATTGTGTGCGTGTGTGTATTATTTTTCTTTAGATAGTCATTCTAGTTCATTTTTAATCAAAATGACTTGGAATGACTACCAGGACCAGTTCATTTAAATTAAGTAATTCTAATTAAATTCTAATTCTATTCGGTACAGGTTATAGGCGGTATGTCTTACGAAGGAACTTGAACTATCTCGCTGTCATCACTGAAATATTTTTATATTATATATATGGACGATAATAACAGAGATTAGATTTCAATCTGCATACGTCTTAATAATACCCTAAAATAGAACAAGCGAATAGTACAGTCTTGTTTCATGATTTCAAATATTTTTGACAGATCGATGGTCGAGTAGCTGTCGTGTATAGTGTTTGACACGCATACAATCCATGAATTTTTGTAGCCGGAGGAATTCTAAAAATGTTTAGTGGGGCCACAAAATGATGTGAGAATTCATCTACAATAGGAGAAACAGATAACTAGGTTACACCAAATCACGGCCCCACATACCTAATTGTCAACTCCGAAAAGATATATCTTTAATATTTGGTAGAAAAATGATGAGCAAGTGGTTTTTGGATTCTGAATTGGTATTTGATGCAGCTAATATCAGATGCACCTTCGCTATATTATAACCAATTACTTTTTTTAGTTAAAATATATTATTTTATTAATTTTTTTAATAAAATTCTCTTTTTTTTTAAATAAATCAAAGATTATTAACTTTTTCAACTAAAACATGTTACTCTTTCTATTTTTTCGTACTAAAAATCCTTTATTTTTCCAAAAATATCAGGGACAAAGAGTTACTTATCTATTTTAAAACTTTTAATTACGGATAATTTCTTTTTCATCTAAAACATGTTATTTTTTCTATTTTTCCTTACTAAAACCCCTAATTTTCCAAAAATATCACGGACAAACATGTACTTATTTATTTTAAAATCTATTTTAATATTTTTAATTATTTAAAAAAGTTTAACACACCTACTTAATTTTTTTAGAAAATATAATTAATAAATATTAACATGTAAATAATAGAAATAACAATTATTAATAATCATCTGTGCATCACACGAGTTTTAAGCTAGTATATGTTAAATTGAAATTATTACAAACTTTAAGACAATGAAAAAGTTTACATTAAAATTTAAATAAATATCTATAAAATATTAAAAATAATTTGTACAATATACAGATCATAAACTAGTTTGTATCTCATAATTAGCTAATTTATTGATAGATCTCTAATTATCTACCACTTAAATTATTATTTTTGAACAACTAGCCTCATTTATACTATTTATTAAAGTTGAAACATTAAAATTTTTTATTTTTGATTTTTGGTTTTTGATAATTTATTCTATTTAATAAATAATAAAATAATATAAAAATAGTAACTAGCTGATTGTCTTTTATAATTAACACATTTTTTTCTAACAAAATCTACTTATTTTCAAAAATATCTCAGGTAAATTAAAACATATTATCTTTTATATTTATTCTCACTAAAATTTTTTTTTTCCAAAAATATCAGGTATAATATTTACTTATTTATTTTAAAATTTATTTTTATATTATATATGGACGATAATAACAGAGATGTGATTTCAATCTGCATACGTCTTGCTAATACTCTAAAATAGAACACGCAAATAGTACAGTCTTGTTTCATGATTTCAAATATTTTTGACAGATCGATGTTCGAGTAGTTGTTGTGTATAGTGTTTGACACGCATACAATCCATGAATTTTTGTAGCCGGAGGATTTCTAAAAATGTTTAGTGGGGCCACAAAATGATATGAGAATTCATCTACAATAGGAGAAACAGATAACTAGGTTACACACCAAATCACGGCCCCGCATACTTAATTGTCAACTCCGAAAAGATATATCTTTAATGTTTGGTAGAAAAATGATGAGCAAGTGGTTTTTGGATTCTGAATTGGTTTTGATGCGGCTAATATCAGCTGAACAAAACCCCATCTATCTATATGTGCCTTATGCATTATAAGTCAACAGAGAACTGAGGGTGTTTGTCAACCCTATGATGTTAATTTATAATTTATAAGTTGAATGTTAATAATGTTGTATAACTTATTGATTTATTATTTGATTTCTTTGTTTTTTCATTTGTGTTTTTAAATATTTTTTTAATTTAAAATGTAAGTGTTGAAATCATTATATTTAATAATTATTTTTCAAATTTAATTTAAGAAACTCTTAACTAACTTATAAGTAAATTTATCCGTATAACTTATAAGAATTCATCAATGGCACTTACTCATTTTAAGCTAAGTGAACTTTTTTGTGATTACCGAAACACGCACTATATCTATATTATCTATACTATACTATTATAAGCAAACTAGCCTTGGATGTAATGTGAAAAGAATATTACTTTCTTGATATCTAAAATGCTTTGAAGGTTCTAATCTCGTCAACAACATATTATTATAAAATATTTATATTATCTATTTTATAAGTTACGTTCAAAAGTTCAAGATATTATTCCTCTTGACAACATATTAAGAATCTTTATCATCAAAATACAAACAAATGTTTAGAAGAACATTATACATATATTATTATATTTTATTATTTTTAAATTTTATTTTTGTACCGATAAAATCATATAAATCAAAATATAGATAAAAAATTTTAAAATTCATGCGTGCACATAATATCTTATATACATCTATCTCTACTATATTATTATAGACGAAACATTAAAAATTTTGTTCAGTTGATCGATCGGCCGGAATTTGGGCCGATTCACCGGTCTATCTATAACCAATTTATTAATAACCAATTACCATTTTCAACACATTGCCTATTTTATATTTTTTTAAAACTAAATCAACTCATCTTCTAAAAATAAAACGGGCAACATATATATATATATAATTGTAACATTATTATATATTTATAATTAATTACCTTTTTCAGCTAAAATACATTATTTTTATATTTTCTAACTAAAACAACTCATCTTCTAATTATGACACATGCAAATCAATTTATTAATAACCAATTACCTTTTTTAGCTAAACCACATTACCTATTTAATACATCTATTTAACTAAAAAAATTCATTTTCTAAAAATAAAACGGGCAACATATATATAAAATGGTAATATTATTATATATTTATAAGCGACAGTTAAAACACATTATGTGTTTTATATTTTCTAACTAAAACAACTTATCTTCTAAATATAATACATGCAAAATAAATATACAATGATAATATTGTTACATATAATTATTAATAAATAACCAGTTATTCTTTCCGGTTAAAACACATTACCTCTTTTATATTTTCTAACTTAAACAACTAATTTTCTAAAAGTAATGCACGCAGCATATATATAAAAAAAGTAATATAATTTTATATAATTGTTATTAAGTAACTAATTGTCTTTTTAAGGATATTACCTGTTTTTATATTTTTTAACAAAAACATCTCAACTTCAAATTAAAAATAACATGGGCAAAAAATATAGATTTATTGGTAATATTATTATATTAAACTTATAAAATTCATGTTTATTATAATTTTTTATAATATTCAATTTAAACGAGATAATTAATGAAAACAAAAGTAATATTATATTAAAAGAAACTCGGTATATTACACGAGCACATATTCTGATATTTTCACTTAAGTCCCCTTTTAGATTTTTAAGAACAAATAAATATGAATCATTAGATCTGTTATTTTAAGATATTTTATATTTTAATATCTAAAATACTATTACAGATTACCTCAGTAATATATTAAATTAAAATATTATATTGTTAGATATGTAAATCCAATATATATATATATATATATTAAAATTTTATCAAATTATATATAATAACTAAAATCTAAATAAAAAATAATAAAATATGAAAGAAAACCACGGGATATAAGTTACATATAAACAAACTAGCCTCTATTTGGCGTTGGCCGTTAGATTTAAATATAGATAAAGTAGAGTAGAACTGGATGTAATGTCAAAATAATATTATTTTCTTAATATTTAAAATACTCTCACAGGTTCAAGTTTGAATCCGTCAACTGCATATTATTATTAAACATTTATATTATATATTTTTCTAAACTACGTTCACAAATTCAAAGTTTTGTTCCCGTCAACAACATATTAATTAGAATTTTTATTATCAAAATACAAACAAATAGTTAGAATAACATTATATATATATATATATATATAATTTTTTTAATTTATTTTTTTACTAATAAAATTTATTAATCAAAATTAACTCCTTATATATAATAAGCGTAAGAGAGATTTATCCAAAACTTTGGTCGGTCACTGTACTACCAAAAGTATATGATCCGTTGGATTATAAAACTATAAATATTCAAATAAATGAGGACCGTTAGATATAATATTAAAAATTGTATTTGACTAACAATAGGATAGTATTTAAATACTAAAATGTGTATTTTGATAATTTAAACCAATTATAAAGAGGTTTTCTATATTGAATAGAAATCTTTATGTAAAAAATCGTAATTATCTTTTCTATTTAGTTTATGAATAGTTCCAGTTAGATAATAATTATTAAACCATCATTAAATAAAAGATAATTTTGTTAGCTTCGCGTGGGCTGTAAAATTGTTAAAATCTGTTGTATGAAACTCAAGATAGAGCCCAAACACTAAAGTGATTATCTAAATTTTAATATTTTTTTTAATTTAAACCAATTATAAATAGGTTTTCTATATTGAATAGAAATCTTTATGTAAAAAATCGTAATTATCTTTTCTATTTAGTTTATGGATAGTTCCAGTTAGATAATAATTATTAAACCATCATTAAATTAAAGACAATTTTGTTAGCTTCGCGTGGGCTGTAAAATTGTTAAAATCTGTTGTCTAAAACTCAAGATAGAGCCCAAACAAAAAAGTGATTATCTAAATTTTAATAATTTTTTTTTATTATTGTAGCACCAATTTAATTTTTTTCTAATTCTTTTAAATTTATAAATTCTATGTTTATTTCAATTAAATATTAAAATCAATTTAAGAAAAAATTAAATTCGATCTGGTCCGTGTACGACCACTATACGACCAAATTAATTATTACAGTTAGATCTTAAATAAATTGATGAGAATTGTTAGATCTAAAATTAAAAAGTGTATCTGATTAATAATAGAATTATATTTAAATACTAAAAAGTGTATTTTCATAATTTAAAATTTTTCTATGTAAAAATTCTTAAATATCTTTTCTCTTTAATTTATGTATAGTTCGAGTTAGATAATAGTTGTTAAACCAAATATCATATAACAATTCATATCGATTACAATATTAAAAATTATCAATATAATGCTCATGTATATCATATAACAATGATACATGTGGACCCTGCGTTATAAGAGACTTAGGAGAACTCATGTACATGAATAAATTTAAATATTTTTTTTCTGAAGAAACATAACAATTTGATTAATCCAAATTAAAATTATATTATTTTACATATAACAAACATAAAAGGATAATATCGAAATATTATTAAAATATTGAGGGTTTCATATTCATAAACAATAATTTTGAATATAATACTTAACCATCTTTTCTTTTCGGTTTATGGGTAGGTCACTGGTCAAGTTAGATAATAATTATTAAATCATCATTAAATTAAAGATAATTTCGTTAGTTTCACATGAGTTGTAAAATCGTCAAAATTCGATTTCTAAAACTCAGGATAGAACCCAAATAGGAAAGTGAGTATCTAAATTTTAATAAATATTTTTTTTATAATTATAGCACCAATTTATTTATTTTTCCACTAATTCTTTTAAATATAGAAATTTTATCTTTCTTTCAATAAAGTATTAAAATAAATTAAGAACAAATTCAAATCGATAAAGACAATAATAATATGAGAATAAAAATTTATATAATCATAACATAATTTTTATACTGTTTAATAATTTTAAAGTAATAATGTATTTTAAAATTTTATATACACTATAAATAAAACCGAAACATTAAAAGTAAAAGGAGTTAGTAAGATATATGTATGTACTTGATATCCTTATTATATTAAACTCTTTTATATAATAAGCATAATAGGGATTTATCCAAAATTTTGATCGTGACAACCAAATTAATAAGGACTATTAGATCTTAACTAGATAAATGAAAATCGTTTGATCAAATATTAAAAAAGTGTATTTTATTTATAATAGGATTATATTTAAATTCTAAAAAGTGTATTTTGATAATTTAAACCAAATATACCAAATATAAATAAGTTTTCTATATTGAATAGAATTCTCCATGTAGAAAATTCGTGACTTTCTTTTCTCTTCCATGGACAATTCCAGTTAGATAAAAATTGTTAAAACATCTTTTAATTAAAAATAATTTAATTATCTTCACGTGGGGTGTAAAATCGTCAAAATCTGATTTTTAAAACACAAGATAAAGCCCAAATCAGTAAAGTGAGTATTTAAATTCTAATAATGATTATTATGTCATCATTATTTTAACGCCAATTTAATTACTTTTTTCTAACTATTTTAAATTTAGAAATCTATGTTCAAAAATTAAAATCAATCTAAGAAAAATTCAAATCAACAAAGAATATAATAATACGAGGATAAAATTTTATAAAAGTGTGCATATTTTTTATCCTATTTTATTAAGTTATAGATCATAATTAATCAAATATAATTTGTTATTAAATAATAAATTATACGCAAATTGTGATTTTGTTTTATAAGCACTCATAGAGAGCTAATTTTATTGTTAACAGGACTATATTCATATTAAAAAAATCGTATTTTGAAATTGTAGACTAACATACCTAACTTTTTAAACCTATATACATTGTAAATTATTAAATTCGAAACTTTAAAATTTTGTTAATCAATTAGTATAGTACTTTTTCTGAAAAATCGTACTTTACAAAAAATATTATCAAATAACCTATGTCTGAAAGAAAAAAAATTCAAAAAAAATTCAAAAAAACCCCTGTAAATTTTAATATGTTGTTGGTAGATTCAAATCTCAGATCATTCTACATGATAATTTTACTGTTATATGTAACGTTTCTCAACAATTTAATTTGAAAGATCCAACGATTATGGATTAAGTGATCAAAGCGACCACACTTATAAAAAAGCTTTCATTATTTAGTTTTTAATATAATAACATAGATATTTACGGGATATACTATAAAAAAATGAATTTTATACAGAATTTTGATCGTCATGGTGTACTACTTTAAAAGAAGAACTATTACAAAAAAATATATTTTAATTGATAATTTATTTTCTCAAAAGTTCAAAGTTCCCGCATCATTAATATATTACAAAAAAGAGTATCTAAACTACATATAAGTTAAGTAGATTTCCTAAATGGAATAGAATTCTCAACATTAAATTTCGTCACTTTATTCTCTTTTTAGTTTTAGAATAGTTTTTAATTGAAAAGGAACTATTAAACCACAACTAAATTAAAGATTATTTTGTGAATTTCATGTGAACCGTAAAATTGGCCAAATCTAACTTTTATAACTCAATATAAACAAATATTAAATTGAGCGTGTAAAATATAATAAATATCAAATTTTTAACTATAATTTTTTTTTTCGCTAAATCTTTTTTAACAATAATTTAATCATGTAAACTAATAACTTTTAAATATTAAAATATTCATAAATAAATATAATTATAAATATTAAAAAAACAATCGTGTGTTGTATCGTAATAAAAATATAATTATAAACAAAATAATTATAAATAAAATTTAAGTAACCCTGCATCGGGCTATAAGCTAGTAAAAATAATAAGATAAAAATACTTTGCACGGTTATAGACTAGTATTATAAACGTTCCTTGAGATGATTACATTTGTACCCCACGAGTTATTAGCAGTTTGTTCTTGTGCAGAGGATCGATGTTTTTCTTCTTTGTCGGGGCAGGAGGGGCCTCTGTCTCACGACCGCAAATAGAACCTGTAGCTTCATGCCCCGACCGGCTACTAATAGAATAGTAGGTTCGGGTTGTGCCTACGCCTCTACCTACGCACGATGCCACCTGTGCCTATGCCTCTGCGTCCGATGCCACGGAATCTGCTTCAAAGTCAGTCTTACTAGGATTTGTTGACCCGAGACTGGCATTTGTCTTTCTTAGGGATGAGACAAAGTCTGAAGGGGATGGAGCTTTCACTGTGCATCAATAAGAAGGAATGGAAGTTTCGCGGTAAAAAAAAAACAGAACAGAACCTTAGGCGAATTTAAATTACGGGGTTCTATTTTTTTTTTGAATAAATCTTGGCTTACACATCTACTTCACCATTATTCAAATATATATATAAAAAAATTAATTTATAAATGTAATAAATTTTAGAACACATATTCATATTTAATCAAACAAAATATTGCGATAATAAATATTATTAACACTTATTTCATATGATTAGATTTTTTTTATATTTTTCAAGTAGAGTGTTGATTTTTACAAAATCATGTTTTCAAAAAACAAATAAAATAGGTGAGTATATAAGTATTTTATAATTTATTTTCTATATTATCATTAAATTACTTTAAAATATTTGTAGACATGTATTATGTACAGATGTTTTTGTTAATATTTTAAATTTGAGATTTTACTTCTTCTTGAAAAATTTATAGTTGGTAAAAGCCAATCAACCACATAAAAACTAGGTTACAATAAGAGAGGTAACCCCTCCTAGGTTATGAATTTGTAGTGAATAAGAGTGTAGGCCAAAATTTATTCATTTTTTTTTCACAAACAAAATATACAATTAAAATTTACCAATAAGATATGCAAAGATATAGTAGGTAAAATAGTCTCATTATTTTACTAATTAAATATAACACATTTTGTATTTTTGAATTCAAAAGTTTCAATCAAATTCATATAATCAAATTTTTTAACCATATCCTTTTCTATAGATAACATAGACAATGAAGGTAGGATTTAATTAGCTTCAATTTTGAAGAGTTACATTCGGCATAAGTAACTGTGAGTATTGTTAGAAGAATCCTGTAAGCATTTGGATAGCTACCTTCTATCTCTTTTATGTAATTGATGAATGTAAAGCTGTATATGATTCAATAAGCAAGTCTTTCTCTTATTATTATGAATTATTATGAAGTGGAGTTAATACAATAATACATTCTTAGGAGGTTCTCTCCTTAGTCTAATTTTCCAACCCCTTCTAATGTGGGGGTTGGGGGTATTTATAGGGAGGGTTTACAATTGGGCTTTCTTCCCATTGGGCCTATTACATAGTGGGCCTATATACAAAATGCTATTTAAGCCTTATTGGCCAATGGACTTTGGCCCAACAGGCTAATGGGCTTTGGCCCAACATTTGTCCCCCCCTTTGTTGGAAGCCATATCTTTAGATTTGCTTAGGCCCTAAAACATAAAAAGAAAAAAATAAAATATGTTATGAAATTTAATTGAGTAAAATTCGGTAATTACCTCTGGAAAATCGAGAATGTGATTCGGTAAAAAAAGAAAAAGAAAACCCGAATAAATGAAATAAGGTATTTTGAACAAACAAATAATATTGGGCATATTTATAATTATTGTACGGAAATCGGAGCCTAACTGTGGCCTTTCGACTTCCCTGATATTTGGTGGCGTCTTTCCTTTTACCGTGGTAATTGCAGGGCGACTCTCCTCATTTTTATCATTTCTCTCGCTCAGGTGTGCACCTCTCTTCCTTGCTCTCTTTTTTTATTCTACTTTATAGATTGTCTCAATTTGCATTGCTTCCAAAAACTTAACATGTCTATTCCTTCTAACTCATCTGAGGCTACTGTCAGTCAAAATCCTCATAGGAATGTGCCGTTAAGTCCAGACCTAGACCCCCTCTTTAACTTAGACCATTTAGAACTTCCTGATGTCGATGTTGGCTCTGGGTATAGCTTTTCCGGGGACGAGGAGAATGGAGGGGCTCATGCTTCTCCTCCTTTAAGTCCCGGTACGGTGGCGGAGCGTGATCGAGTGGTCGGAGAGGCTCTCGTCGCCGGCCAATTGGAATTTAATGATAATGCTAGTCTTAATATGTCCAGTGTTTTTTCAAACCCCTCGATGCGAGTGGATGTAAATAAGAATTGGGTAGACTTATCCGTAGGGGGTTATCGTTGTGAGATTCCTAATCCCGATGATCGGATATGGAATATGCCTGATTACGGGATGCATGGTATCCCGCTGATTCATTTCGACTATGGGTTGCGTCTACCCTTGCATCCTTTCTTCTTATGCATGTTTGAGGCCGTCGGGTGCGGGGTAGCGCAGATGACCCCGAACGCCATTGCACAGATCAGCGACTTTATAGCTCGCTGTTCTGAGGTTAATCGATTACCCTCGTTGAATTTGTTCTTTTCCATCTATAGCATACACTATACACATGGTCAAGTTTATTTCTATAAGCGGGCGGGGGTTCGTCTCGTGAATGTGAAGTCATCTAATCACGGGTGGCATGGTAAGTGGCTATTCTGGTATGGTAAGGACCTTGAGTTCGTTCCCTCCTGCCGAGCTGTTCCCAAAGACACGGTCGATCTCTTAAATAACCTTAGTAAATATGATACGGCTTTTTTAAGGACTTTCTTAGGCTCTTGGTCCCCGTATGATTGGGCGCAATTGAAGGACGAGTCTTTTTTAGAGAGTCACAATCGTAAGATTATCCCCTTAAGAATGTCGTTTCATAACTGCTTGTTAACGCTGCCGCTGACCTTTTCTTGTTGCTGCTATTCATTTTTCAGTTTCAGGACGATCTTTACGTCAGGTGTTAGACGACGGTTTGAAGGACGAGATGGACAAAGCCCTGTTGCTGCTTGCTAAAAGACCGCGCTCACAAGTGCAACGAAATACTGCGGAGGCCGCTCCTAGTGGGAGTGGTTTGGGAACAAGTGCGGCCATAGATGTGCCCTCGGAGATCGTTCCAATTGTGGAGATAAACGAGGAGGTCAGCCCGGATCCTAGCGAGAATATGCGGGGTTGATATCCCGTAAAAGGTCGCGTGTTGACATGGGTGATGCCTCAGAGAGGACTCCTGCCCGACGGGGGCAAGACCTTCCCAGGCATGGGGGGGCAAAGTCTCTGACGATAACGGGGCTGCGAGGTGGAGACCGCCCTCCCGTTCTTCAACCTGAGAGCGTTGTAGAGCCGGCTCGATTTGAGATTCAACCCAACGAGCGCTGGACCGCGGGGCCGCACGTACCACTACGGGTATGTTTTATTTGATCTATTGCTGATGAGTTTTAACGTAATCTTGTTGTATTAATCTGTTGTAATTCATTGTGCATTTGGCAGGTTTTTGGGGCCTTTGACTTGCCGCAAGATTTTAGCTCGTACGCAGATCGCGCTCGAAGTGATATTGCCGACCGTTGCCTCACACGCGCAGGACGGGTAATATTTTCACCTGGATTCCCTTTATTTTTGTTCTGCTGCTTATGGTGTCTTGAGCTTGCTCTTACTAACTTGTTATTTTTATTTTAGTTCATGGCTGACATGGCGCACATCGTCCGCGAGTATCGAGCTGATGTGGATGGCCAGTGGCGAGCCGAATCGATTAAAGAACTGTCTACTATGAAAGAACAACGTGCTGCTGCAGAACGACGAGCTAAGGATGCTGAGAAGCATATTGAGGAGTTGTCCGCTAAGTTAGAGAATTTGAAGGTGGAGAATGACAAGGCTGTTCAGACCATTGGAACGTTGTCAAGTGAACTGGAGAAGGGGAAGAAGCTGTTCGAAGAGAGGCAACGCGAGGGAGACGAGGTGAGGTCTGAGCTCGGGCGTTGTCGGGATGAAAAGGATAATCTAGCGAGCGAGGTCAACAGTTTGAAGGTTGAGGTAGAGAAGGGCGTTGCGGAGATTGCCAACGGCCTTGAGGCGGGATATGAGCGTTGCTATTCTCGCGCTGTCGCGGCTGGGCTAGACATGACCGGTCATTCGTTCGACGATTTCTGTGCGGATCTAGCTCGGCAGGCGGAGAACGCAGGGCCTGGTGAGGTGTCAAGTTGAAGACGGGGAATGCCCTGTAAAATTTGTATTTTTATCTTGGTCGGTATATGTCACTAACATTTGTTAACGTCTTTGTCATAACTTTGATTTAGACATGCTTTTCCTGGAACTTGTTTGTGCGGAGATTTTATTGTGATCGTGTTTGGTTATCGATGTGCTGGTTTAAACACGCTTACTGCTTAATGAATTCGTTTTGAAGCTTCTTTTGTTGTGATTCTGTTAACTTGGTAATTTCTGATAGTGTAGCTTACTTTGGTAGTTGTGTTTTTATATGCAAGTGAGTTTGGTATTGCCAGTGTAGGTGGGCTCGTAATAATCTAATGTTTGACCTGAGTATCTTAACATTTAAAGTAACTTGCTAGGGAAAGTAACTTGTTTTGTCGGTGGTGAGTTTTAGTTTGGACTTACATGTGGCTTACGATGGTAGCCTTGCCTTAAGCACTGTTGACAATGACTGTTGGATTAATGTTTTTGCTTGCAGAAGTAATATGTGGCCATACTTGGGCACCAACGCTAAATGTTTGGGAATACATGCCTTTAACTAGGCTTGATTAAAAATAACTTAATAGAGAGCCTTGAATGTGCCAAATTTCCTTCATTCATGGGAAAAACTTCTTCAGGTGGATCGCATTCCATGCGTTCTTTATAGGTTCGCCGTTGAGTTGAGAGAGCTCGTAGGTTCCTAGACGTATGACTTTGGAGATTTTATACGGACCTTCCCACGACGCTTTGAACTTTCCAGTGATGGTTGGCTGAGACGAGGCTGACTCCCTTAAAACGATATCGTTGACCTGAAAATTTTTGGTTTTTACCTTTTTGTCAAAATACTTAGCTGTTGCCTTCTGATGGCGTATTGTGGCCAGGTAGGCCTCTTCTCGGACCTCTTCCAGTAATTCCTTGTCGAGGCGCAGTCCGTCCAATGAGGCAGCAGGGTCGAAGAGGTCAACCCTAGGTGACTGAAGATTTGTTTCCAGTGGGATAACAGCATCTGTGCCGTATGCCAGCCTGAATGGAGTGTCGCCCGTGGAAGTCCTTGGAGTAGTTCGATAAGACCAGAGGACATTGGGGAGCTCGTCAGCCCATGAGCGGGGTTGCTCTTGGAGTCGTTTCTTGAGTCCTTGGAGGATGATCCTGTTAGTGACTTCCACCTGGCCATTAGCCTGAGGGTACGCTACCGAAGCTTTGGAGTGCTAGATATTGAGATCTCGCAGTGTGGTTTCGAACTTGTCACCGACGAACTGGGTACCATTGTCGGTTACTACCGTCCTAGGGATTCCGAACCGAAATACGATAAACTCCATGAAGAATTCAATCATTTCTTTCTCTCGAATGCGGGCTAGTGGCTTGGCTTCTACCCATTTTGTGGCATAATCGATAGCGACGACTAGATATTGGAATTGTCCCTTAACTTTTGGGAGAGGTCCCACAATGTCGATTCCCCACTGGAAAAAGGGACAAGGACAGAGAATCGGCGTCATCGTCTGCGAAGGGGCGTGGCTGACAGTACTGTAGAGTTGACACGGAACACAGCTCTTGACGTAGGTCTCGCAGTCTTTCCTCATTGTGGGCCAATACAGGCCCTGTCTAATGATTTTAAGTGCTAAGTTCTTGCCCCCCATGTGTTCCCCACATATTCCTGTGTGAGTTTCGAGGATGGCGAGCTGGGACTCAGCGGGACCTAGGCAACGAAGTAGCGGTTCTGTCAGCGCTCGCCTGTAGAGCTTTGAATCCAGGATGCAATAATTGCGGGCTTTGAACATTATCGAGCGAGCTTCTTTCTTATCGTCTGGGAGTTTGTTGTTGACTATGTAGTCTAGAAATGTGGTGCGCCAGTCCGGGGAAGTACTGATTTCACCTACTGGGAGTTCATGAATCGTTGGAATGGACAGCTCTTCGACATACACTGGGTGAGAGTTGGTCGGGATATTTGATGAGGCCAATTTGGATAACGCATCGGCCCACTGGTTTTCCAGTCGGTCGACGTTTGTAATTGTCCACGACATGAAGCTCGCCAATAAGGATTGGGTTTTTTCCAAGTAGGATGCCATTCTGTCATTGTGAGTTTTGAATTCGCCTTTGATCTGTTTGACCACTAACTGGGAGTCGCTGAAGATATCAATGATTTTAGCTTCCAATTCACTCGCTAGCCTAAGGCCTGCTATCAGGGCCGCGTATTCTGACTCATTGTTGGTTGCTTTGAATGAGAATTTGACTACTTGTTGAACCTGAAAACCTTCAGGGTTAATCAAGATGATCCCTGCCCCGCTAGTTTCCATGGTGGATGAGCCATCAACGTAGAGTGACCAGGGACACGAGGATCGGGGGCTTGCTGCCCTTGAAGGGTTTTCTTTCTGGGAGAATTGACATTCGACGACAAAGTCTGACAGTGCCTGGGCTTTCATCGCTGTCCGAGGCTTGTACTCGATGAAGAACTGGCCTAGCTCGACCGTCCACGCGGCGAGGCGACCAGTCATGTCAGGTTTATGTAGTATTCTCTTCAAGGGCAAATTAGTCATGACCTGGATCTCGCGACCTTGGAAGTAATGTCGTAATTTCCTACTCGCGATGACGAGAGCAAAAACCAGCTTTTCGATTTGTGGGTACCGCGTTTCCGCGTCCCGAAGTGTGTGGCTGACATAATATACCGGTGACTCCGTTCCTTCTTTGAATTTTATCAAGACAGCGGCGATGTTGACATCAGTGGCGGCGAGATAGATTCGCAAGGGCTCGCAGCCGACCGCATGGGTCAGTACGGGGGGAGAGGTTAAGAACTTTTTAAGCTCGGCCAGCGCCTCTTGGCACTTGTCATTCCAATCAATCTTTGACGTTTTAGCTGTCTCTTTGATTACCTGAAAGAAGGGTGCGCAACGTTTAGATGATTGGGGGATAAATCGTCTCAGAACAGCGACACAGCCCGTTAAGACTTGAACTTCCTTCAGGGTGGATGGGCTTTTAATGTCCATGATGGCCTTGATTTGAGAGGGATCTGCTTCGATTCCTCGTTGAGTGATCAGGAAGCCGAGGAACTTGCCAGTGGTGAGACCGAACGAGCATTTTGCTGGATTGAGTCGCATACTATGGAGGCGAATTGTCTGAAAAGTTTCTCGCAAATCGTCAATGTGGTCCGAGGCTTTCTGTGACTTGGTGATCATGTCATCGACGTAGACCTGCATATTGCGACCGATTTGCGAAGAAAATATAGAATCCATCATTTGCTGGAATGTCGCTCCCGCGTTGATAAGCCCGAAGGGCATGTTTTTGTATGCAAAGACACCTCTATGCGTGATGAAAGCGGTTTTTTCCCAATCTTGGCTGTCCATTTTTATCTGATTGTAGCCTGAAAATGCGTCCATGAATGACAAGAGCTCGTGGCCTGCAGTGGCGTCGATCAACTGGTCGATATTAGGTAGTGGGTAAAAGTCCTTAGGGCATGCCCGGTTGAGGTCGGAGTAGTCGACGCACATGCGCCATTTACCGTTGTTCTTTTTCACCAGCACCGCATTGGCGAGCCAAGTGGGGAATTGTACTGGTTCAATGAATCCGGCGGCGAGCAGGCGATCAAGCTCGGCATCAATTGCCTGTTTCTTGTCCTCTGAAAAAATACGCTTCTTTTGTTTTACAGGTCGGATTTTTGGATCGAGGTGGAGTGAGTGGCGAGCTATGACCTCTGGGATCCCGGGCATATCGCTGGGGTCCCAAGCGAAGATGTCGGAGAATTCGCGGATGAGATCAACAATTTTTTGTCTTAAGGGGTTCTGGAGTTCTTTCCCAATTTTGACTTTTTTCTCCGGATTTCCCAGCACAAGTTCTATATCTTCTGTATCCTCCATAGGTACACAAGCTAAGGTCGTGGGAACCTCAATGGCGTCGTTTGGGTCGATTTCTATCACCTGATTAATGGAGGAGTCATCGCCAGCTTTCTGTCGTGGGATCACGGCGGATAAGTAGCACTGTCTGGCTGCGACCTGATCGCCTACGACCTCTCCTACACCAAAGTCTGTGGGGAACTTCATTTTGAGGTGGGGAATTGACGTGATCGCTTTGAGGGAGGCCAATGTGGTACGACCGAGAATGGCATTGTAGCTTGACGTCGCATTAACAACGTGGAATTTGACCATTTGCCACGTTTGACATGGAGACACTCCAAATAAGACGGGTAAGTCGATAGTACCTACCACCTTGACTTCATTCCCTGTAAATCCATACAAAGGAATATTGACGTTTTCTAGCTTGCGGTCTCCAAGATCCATCCGGGAATATGCATGGTGGTAGAGGATATCGACTGAGTTGCCGTTATCGATTAGAATCTTTTTCACCGTGTTCGTGCCTACTTTGGCGGTGATAACCAGGGCGTCTTGATGAGCTTCGATTAGCCCTGACGGGTAATCTTCATCTGAAAAGGAGATAGTCGGCGTTGGATTGTGTCTTGGCTTCTTTGGAGCCTCTGGGTTGATGGAAAACACCTCGCGGGCGTATGACTTTTTGGAGTTATTAGATGTGCCCCCAGCGGAGTGTCCCCCTACGATGACGTCAATGACTCTGTCGAGGTCATGGCTACGCGAGGTGGGGTGACTGTTATCATCAATGAAATGGACGAGTTGTCCTCGGCGAATTTTGCCTTCAATGAACGAGCTGAGTTAGAAACAGGATTATGTTGTGTGGCCGGTATCTTCATGGTACTCGCAATATCGGGAGCTTGGAGGTCGTCCTGGCTTCATTGGCCTTGGAGGACGGTAATCAGGTTCTGTTTTAAGGATTGCAAGTATACTTGCCTTATCGGCATTGAGCTTGGTGAATTCCTTTTCACTGCGATCCCGCGGCTTCCATGATCTTTCTGTTTTGTCGCTTTTCTCCATTTTGTCTGGCAATGGAGTTCGGTAGTCGTGGGAGCGGGATTGGGATTCATATCCACGCCTTGCATTGTTTTGCGGAGATCGCCGTCGTGGACTTCGACTTCTGTCCCGTTTCTGAGAAAATCGTCGAGGAGACTGAATGCTCCCCATAGGCTCTTGTAGTGTCATCCTATGCTCAATGATTTGAAATGCTGACTGGAGAGTGCGAGGGTTCTTCTCGAAAAATTCCTCTAATAAGAGTGCATGTCGATGCTTGTCAATGCCGGCAGCGAGATAATTGATGGCGAGCTCTTCAATTAAGTTTGGAATGTCGGCGACCTCTGCTCGGAAGCGAGCTAGGAAGTCTCGTAAGGACTCAGAGTGTCACTGTCGTATTGTCATTAATGATGCAGTTATCTTACCTCCCTTATAGTTACTGGAGAAACGGCTTTGAAACTTGCTTTTTAAGGTGTACCAGGAATCGATGGAGCGTGGTGGCAAATTACTATACCATCGTAGGGCTGTGCCCTTTAAGCATGTGGAGAAGAACTGGCATCTGGCGACTTCGGAATGGCCAAAGAAAGCCATTCGCCCGTCGAAAGTATTTAGGAACCCGATAGGATCACACGATCCATCAAAGTAATCTAAAGCTGGAGTTTTCAAATTTCTGTCAATCTTGGCGATTTCAATCGACCGGGACAAGGGGCTCTCCGCGGAGACGGGTAATCCTGAGTGGTTTTTTATGTAATCTTGGCACTCGGCGAGGTCGTTCTGCATTTTAGCGATGTCCTCTGGGCGGAATGACTCGCATGAATCACTTCGCCATGAGGAATCATTTGCTGACGATGTCATACGCCGCTTTGGAGGTGGTCGGGAGCATTGAGATTCGCTGGATATATCTTTATCGAGGTCATAATTTTCCTCGTAATCCTCGTCCAGTTGTCGATGGGAATCTTTGTTACGACGCGAGATTGTCGTCTGCTGCAACTCCCGCTGCAGACGTCGAATCTCCCTATGTTTCTCTAGGCGAGCCTCCAACAAACATTTCTGCTCTTCCAAATATGCCAGCTCATCGTCTGACCCAGCGAACTCTTCAAAATGGTGAGTCTGCACTTGTTGCTTCTTTTGTTTCCGTATCTTAAGCAAGTGCAGACGCGCGTCGCTCGTTAGCACTTTTTTGCCTGTTGGAGTCATGACCCTCAATCTTGTGTCAACGGGGGGTCCAGGAGATCCCTCATTCTGGTCATCTGTGGGAGGAAACAACTCCCGAGGCTGCAACACGGGAGGCAGTTGTGTCCCTTCCCGGCGAGGTACTGTAACCACCTCGTTTGTGTCACCTATTTTAGAGATAAGCAGTTCACCCTCCTCCATATCGGTTGGAACTATAGAAAAAAGAGCTCCTTCTAGCGTCAAATGATGAATGTAAAGCTGTATATGATTCAATAAGCAAGTCTTTCTCTTATTATTATGAAGTGGAGTTAATACAATAATACATTCTTAGGAGGTTCTCTCCTTAGTCTAATTTTCCAACCCCTTCTAATGTGGGGGTTGGGGGGTATTTATAGGGAGGGTTTACAGTTGGGCTTTCTTCCCATTGGGCCTATTACATAGTGGGCCTATATACAAAATGCTATTTAAGCCTTATTGGCCAATGGACTTTGGCCCAACAGGCTAATGGGCTTTGGCCCAACAGTAGTTCAACACATGTATTGCATGCCCTCCTAGAATCTTCTGACAAATTTTAACGCAACATACGCAAGTCTTCATACAAATCTTCGCTGTTTACTATTCATACATATACATCTACTCTATCTCTAAAATTTGGAGCCCTTAGATTTTGGAGGTCTTCACGATTGTCATGCACGAGCGTCTTTAAAACTGGTGATCATATACACAATTAAAATTTGGAGTTGTTTTCTCTCATTTACACATTTTTAGAATGGTAGCTAATAACTTGCCAAGTATTAATGGAAATATATCACCTAACTGTTTTATTGATGCAAATATATCATCACCTAACTTTGCCAGTTTTTAACTATATATTTGTTTTAGTTTGATTGATCAATTACTTTAGTCGAAAGACAATTTAATAACACTAATATATATCCTGTTCAACATGTTGCTGATATTTTTTATGTAATTATTTTTATTTATTTTATGATAAGAATTTTTATTTTAATGAAATGTTAAATAATTAAAAATGTTAAAGTATATTTTAAAAATAAGTAATTTTTAATATATATTTATATTAAAATAGTTATGTTATGGATTAAAAAACGTACCTTGTAAATTAAATGCTAGGGTTTATGAGCGTTCAAGCTTTTATGACTGCTCTTGTGTTTCGGGACTAAATCGGTCCTCACAAGATGCCTACGTATCTCTGCTGTATAGAGAATCAAGTCAATAAAACGTAGTTCTAGAATGAAGGACGAGGGTCCTTATATAGGCGTCAGGAGCCTTGTATTTAGAGTAAGTTTAGGAGTCTTAACTGATAAGTCTCGTTATTGATAACTGATAAGGAGTATATTACTTGGCAGGCAAGTATTATCCTTATCTGATAAGTGCTGTGACTCATCATATTATTTGATTGGGATTTTGGATCCTTCTATGAAGATATTATCATATTTGGACTTTTTTATGAGCTGTGTATTTTCCTTATTTATTAATTACGAAATTAATAAATAATCAAGGATTTGGGCATTAAATATCGAGCCCTTTCATTGGACCGTAAATTATATTTCTATAATTACTTTTCTGCCCATATCATTTGCCCCCCAGTTTCTGGGAAAACTTTTTAAGCTTTCGTAGAAATTATATTGACCTTTCTCGAGGTTTTTTGTAGAAGTTATAATTGTCATTTTTCGAAATTCGAGATCTTATTTTCCACGAACTTTTGCTCCACTTTCCTGGAAAATAATTAATAACAATTATTTTTCCTTTATTTATGTGTCCAGGGCGTGCATACCCCCGCCCAGGAGACATCCTAGGTTGCCACGCCTAGGAACAATGTCTCCTGGGCGTGGGTCTGTGAACGAATGTCTCAAAGAGCTTCTGGGCGTGCATACCCCCGCCCAGAAGACGTCCTAGGTTGCCACGCCTAGGAACTATGTCTCCTGGGCGTGGGTTTTTTGAAAGAATGGCTCAAAGAGCTCCTGGACGTGCATACCCCCGCCCAGGAGACATCCTAGGTTGCCACGCCTAGGAGCAATGTCTCCTGGGCGCGGGTTTTTGAGGCCCTTCCTTAATAAGTTTCTTGGCGTTGGTATCCCCGCCTAAGAGACATTCTAGGTTGCCACGCCTAGAAACTATGTCTCCTGGGCGTGCTTTTTAGAAGCTTTCCTTAATAAGTTTCTTGGCGTTGGTATCCCCGCCTAAGAGACATTCTAGGTTGCCACGCCTAGAAACTATGTCTCCTGGGCGTGCTTTTTAGAAGCTTTCCTTAATAAGTTTCTTGGCGTTGGTATCCCCGCCTAAGAGACATTCTAGGTTGCCACACCTAGAAACTATGTCTCCTGGGCGTGCTTTTTAGAAGCTTTCCTTAATAAGTTTCTTGGCGTTGGTATCCCCGCCTAAGAGACATTCTAGGTTGCCACGCCTAGAAACTATGTCTCCTGGGCGTGGGTCTTAGAGGCCCTGCTTTATTATTTTCTTGACGTTGGTATGAACGCCAAGGGAACATTGAACATAAGTTTTTCGAAATCGGGCCTTGTGTCGGGACTTTTTCCTCTGTTTGGTTAATATTTAAACCATACATATTTTTATATGTTGAATGTTCTAGATTCTTCTAGAACTTCCAATTCAAATTTATTTGGACTTCCCGCCTAACGATTTTCCAGGTTCTTCTAGAACTTGCAATTCAAATTTTGAACTTATTTGGGCTTCCCGCCTATGATAGGCCCAATGACCTGTTCCAGGTCCAGATACCATCTATAGGCGGTTCATTGGAACGTTGTCACCGGCAATTACTTCTATAAATTGCGTGGAGTAGAACTTCCATTTTCCACACTTCAAAATCATTCTACTAAATTTTCTCAGAAACTTTCCTTAGAAAAGCTCTGCTAGGGTTCCGTAGTAAAGCGATTTCCGGCATTCAAGCCACCGTGCATTTTCCAGTTTCCGTTTCAATCTTCATCTTCTCCACCAAGTTTTCTGGGTTCAGGCATTCTTTGGAAGGATTTTAATGGCGGATTCAAGCTCATCTCAATCCCAGTTATCTCAACCTTCTCGCCCTGCCAGAGCAAATCGAGGTAATCCACCTCCAAAATCTCTAGTTCATGCAAATGTTTTTTCCCTTAGGGATTTACTTTCTGATTTTGGGGATGCTTTCCCAAATCTTCTTCATTTAGAGGCCCATAATATTCCTTCTAAATACAAACAGAGTAGAGTTGATGATATTTCCGTTCTTTTCGGCATAAAGGCCCCTTATAGGGCCGTAGCTCCTGGCCCAAATGATAGGGCATGTTATCCTAAGCCTGGGGCCATTAGGATGTACAAGGAAACTTTTCATTCTGGCTTTCGCCTTCCTCCTCACCCGTTTGTTCTTCATTTATTAGCTGAGGTTAAAATCTGTCCCACACAATTAATGCCCAATGGGTGGAGATTCATATACTGCTTCTTGGCCCAATGCATGAAACATAGGGTAGAACCTAGTGTATCCGTATTTAGATATCTCTTTAAATTTGTAAATGCTCCAGATGATATAGGTTGGGTTAAGATTCAATATCGAACCTTAAACCGTAGTTGCTTCGTTTCTGGTTCTTCTCCCGACTCTCTTCCTTCGTGGAAAAAAGAGTGGTTTTATATTTACTTAGATGGGGATGATTGGAACAATTATTTTTGTCCTAACTTCACAAGGGCTACGGATGGTTCTTTAAGGTCCCTCAAATTAGGGGTAGATGATCTTGCGGCAATTCAACTCCTGACGGATGATTGCTTGCATCATTGCAATCTCCTAATTTCTGAGGATAACCTTCAAGCTGTGGGGCTTAGCACCCTTGAGCCTCGGGGTATATAACTTAACTTTCTTTCTTTTATTCTTTATTGTCATATAATATGATTGTAACGCTTGTTTTTTCTTTCCAGCCAAAACTGCCTTGAATGCTATTTTCAAGAGGAGGGAGGATCACGCCTCTAAGGCGGTGATCGTGGAGATAGATAGGCCTTCCAAGCGGAAGAAAGCCGTTGATGGATCCCCTGCTGTGGAGAAGGTGCCTGCTTTTTTGGCTGAGCGGCCTGTACTTGTTGACGAGGATCCCAACCCATTTGTGGTAAAATGGGGTTTGCTTAACAGGGATACCGTAGTGGGTGATTCCAGGGCTGCGGCAGAGTGGTCTAGGAATGTGATCACTCCACGGGACGTGGCCCATGTCGTGGAATCCTCGGAGGACCTTCAGATTGAGCTTCTTGGGGCCCAAGCCCTTGCTTCTGTAAGTAATTTTCACTTTTGTTTAATCTTTCTTTTAATTGTTCATTTTAAAATATATGCCTTTGTTTTATAGGCTAACACCTATCACCAAGCTGCCCTTCACAACTTGAAGGCAGTTCGAGCTGAAAAGCTGATTGCTGAGAGGGACAGGGACATATATTTTGCTTCCTCTACCTCGAACTTTGAGATGTTCAGAGGAGTTGAGAGGGAGCTTGTAGATGAGAAGGAGAGGGTTAGGCAGCTGGAGGCCCAACTCCAAAGAGGTCGTGAGGATGTTATTGCTGAGTACAGAGCATCTAAGGAGTTTGATGATCTCCTTAATGCTGAGTATGATGCTAACTTTCCTAGCACTTTCAAGGATTGTTGGGAATCCATCATTGAAGAGCTGGGAACGAAGATCGAAGGAGTGTCTTTGGATAAGTTCCCCGTTCCTGATCTATCTGGGGCATCCAAGGACACTATCATGGATACTGCCATCCCCATTTCTCAGCCCATCGATGATTCTGAGCTCTTTCTGGATTCTGAGCCAGTTAGAGATGGAGATTTGGGTGATGCTGCTAAGGATGATGTTCCCCTTAACTTAGAGGAGGAGATTCCTCAAGATGATATAGCATAGGTTGGCCCTACGTGGCTTTTATCTTTATTTATGTTCTTTTCTGAACTTACCCTTCGGGGTTTTAACTTAACTTTCTTAGTAAGTCTATTTTAGCTTTTCTTGATTTTGCATGCTTAGTTCACATGTCTATCATGAGGCATTACATATATAATGAAATCATAAGAATATGGAATTCATAACTTTAAAAATGGGATCAACCCTTACATAATACTCAAGTTTAAAAACTTGGATTGGTTTCGTCGAACCTTATTTCTAGTAGTGAATTCACTTGGGAAACACTTAAACATAATAAACTTTCAAGTTTGCAGCATGCCAAGTTCTAGGTACTTCAATCCCTTCCAGAGTTTCCAGCTTGTACGAGCCTCGTCCATATACATTTTTGACCCGATAGGGCCCTTCCCAGTTTGGGGCTAACTTTCCCTTTTGTCCAACTCCAGATGCTTCAATCTTTCTAAGGACTAAGTCCCCTTGACGAAAGAATCTCTCTTTAACCCTTAGGTTGTAGTAGAAAGATGCTCGTTTCTGATGTTCAACTATCTTGGCATTCGCCTCATCTCCAACTTCGTCAATTAGATCTAAAGCTAGCCTCAAGCCTTCTTCATTAGCTTCTGGTTCATAAGCCTCAACTCTTGGAGACGTGTGAGTAATTTCCACTGGAACCACTGCCTCTGCCCCATATGCCAACAAGAAAGGGGTAGCTCCAGTGGTAACTTTACAAGTAGTACGATATGCCCATAGTATGGGGAGCAATTCGTCTACCCAAGTATTCCTGGAGCGTTCAACTCTTTTCTTCAGTCCATCTAGGATAATTCGATTTGCAACTTCAGCTTGCCCATTTGCTTGAGGATGGGCAACAGAAGTGAAGCGCAACTTGATATCATTCTCATCACAATACTTCTTGAACTCGTCATTGTTGAATTGAGTTCCATTGTCCGTGACCAGTATTCGTGGAATTCCATATCTGCATATCACATTTTCCCAAAAGAAGTGCATCACTTGCTTGGTGGTTATCTTGGCCAAAGGTTTAGCCTCAATCCACTTGATGAAGTAGTCGATTGCTACTATCAGAAATTTTCTTTGTGCACTTGCCATTGGAAATGGCCCAAGTATATCCATTCCCCACATAGCAAAAGGGATAGGTGAGTTTACGGATGTCAACATCTCAGGTGGTTGCCTAACCACTGGTGCATGTTTCTGGCACCGTTCACATTTCTTCACATAACTTTTTGCATCAGCAAGCATGCTTGGCCAATAGAAACCTAGACGGGTGACTTTATGTGCTAAAGCTCTGCCCCCCAAGTGTTGCCCACAGATTCCTTCATGTACTTCCTTTAGGGCCAATTCTGCCTCTTGAGGTCTCAAACATTTCAGATATGGAATGATGAAAGACTTCTTATATAGGATTCCCTCAATTAGGGCATACCTTAGTGCTCTAACGTATAGCTTTCGTGCTTCTGAAGTGTCGTTGGGCAGCCACCCAGTTTCCAGATGAGCTTTGATAGGATCAATCCAACAACTGGTAATACCAATGGGCGCTACTAGCTTTCCGTTGATGCTTGGGGTCTTCAAGACTTGGAAGTATACACTTCCTGCATAGTTTTCAATTTCAGAAGAGGCAAATTTAGACAAGGCATCAGCCTTTACATTTTCCTCCCTCGGAACGTGCTCCACATAGCATTCATCAAACTGAGTCATGATGGCTTTGACAAGTTTCAGATACTTAGCCATGACTTCATCTCTGGCTTCAAATTCTCCATTTACTTGAGAAACCACTAACCTTGAGTCTCCACAGACTTTTAGAGTTTTGACCCTCAGGGCTCCAGCCAGCCCTAAGCCAGCAATTAAAGCTTCATACTCAGCCTCATTGTTTGTCGTTGGGAAGTCAAGTTTTAGTGCGTACTCTATTACGAATCCATCAGGACTTTGCAGCACTAAACCAGCTCCGCTTGATTTTGTTTTTGATGCTCCATCAAAATAGAGCACCCAACATTCCTTGGACACCATGTCATCTTCTTTGCTGTCTTCCGCTACTACCTCCTGCCCCCCGACTTCTTGGTTGTCAATGGTACATTCAACCATGAAGTCAGCGAGTGCTTGAGCTTTAATGGCCGTACGAGGCTTATACTTGATATCAAATTCTCCTAACTCAATAGCCCATTTGATCAACCTTCCACTAACCTGAGGGTTGTGCAGAATGTTCCTTAAAGGTTGATTAGTCAAAACCTCTATCTTGTGCGCCTGGAAGTACGGACGTAGCTTTCTTGAGGCCATTATCAAGGCTAAGGCAAACTTCTCTATGGTAGAGTAGTTTATTTCTGCCCCATGCAGGATCTTACTCACATAGTAAATGGGTTTCTGAAGCTTCAATTCCTCCTTTACCAAAACAGCTCCAAGGGCAGTGTCGGATACTGCCAAGTATAAATAGAGAATTTCTCCTAGCTTGGGTTTTGCCAACAGTGGTGCTTCAGCCATATATTTCTTCAGGGCCTCAAAGGCCTCTTGGCTTTCAGGTGTCCACTCGAAATTCTTCACATTCTTGAGTGCTTTGAAAAAAGGTAAGCATTTTTCTCCTGACTTGGAGATGAATCTTCCCAAAGCAGCAACTCTTCCTGTCAATTTCTGCACATCCTTAACAGACTTGGGTGGTTCCATGTCTAGGATTGCCTTGATCTTGTCGGGGTTAGCTTCGATTCCCCTCTTGGAGACCATCAGACCTAAAAATTTTCCTGAGCCAACCCCGAAGGCACACTTCGCTGGGTTTAACATCATCTTGTGGTGCCTCAACACTTCAAATGCTTCTCGAAGATGCTTTATATGGTCTGCCTTGTCGAGGCTCTTGACTAGCATGTCGTCCACATAAACTTCCATTGTTTTACCAATCAGTGGTTCAAAAATCTTGTTCACCAATCTTTGATATGTTGCCCCTGCATTCTTAAGTCCAAATGCCATTACCAAATAACAGAAAACACCAAAGTCGGTGATGAACGATACCTTGGAGATGTCGTCCTTGTGCATCTTGATTTGGTTGTATCCACTGAAGCCATCCATGAAACTTAGCATCTCGTGCCCAACAGTGGCATCTATCAAAGCATCAATCCTCGGTAAGGGAAAACAATCCTTGGGACATGCATCATTCAAGTCGGTGAAGTCTACACACATTCTCCACTTTCCATTAGCCTTTTTGACCATCACTGGGTTAGCCAACCATTCAGGGAACTGAATTTCTTCAATGAAGCCTGCTTCCAAGAGTTTCTCTACCTCCTGCTTGATAGCTTCTTGCCTTTCCGGGGCAAAATTTCTTTTCTTTTGTTTCACTATTTTCCTTTCAGGATCCACATTCAACTTGTGGGTTATCAATTGGGGATCAATCCCTGGCATATCAGCTGCTGTCCAAGCAAATACATCACTGTTTTCTTGAAGAAAGGATGTCAACTTACTTTTTGTAGATTCAGGTAGTAAAGCTCCAATGTAGGTGACCTTGTCTGGTTCTCCTGGGATCAAGGGGATGGGAACAAGATCCTCAGCTGGCTTTCCTCTCCTTTCTTCATCGTTTCTGATGTCCATGTCCTCAATTGGGAGAACCTGCCCCCCAACTCCATCAGGCCTCAACGCGGCTACATAACAGCTTCTAGCCATTTTCTGATCACCTTTTTCTTCACCAATCCCATTCCTTGTAGGGAATTTGATCTTCAAATGATAGGACGAGGCAACAGCCTTGAATGCATGAAGTCCCGTTCTTCCCAGAATTGCATTGTAGGTTGAAGTTGCCTTAATAACTATGAAATTCAGCATTTGAGTAGATGTCTTCGAACCTTGTCCCATTGTCATTGGGAGTTGAATTGTGCCTTCTACCTTCGATTCTACTCCATTGAACCCATATATGGGCATGTTTGAGGGTGTTAGCTGAGAGTCAGTGTAACCCATCTTGATGAAAGCATCATGGAACAAGATGTCCACTGAAGCTCCATTGTCAACAAGAACTCTCTTTGTTTCTGAGTTCCCAATCACAGGTACTATGACCAGAGGGTCATCATGGGGAAATTTCACTCCCTCAAGGTCTGAATCGTCAAAATTCAAAGATACTTCAGTCTTGGCACGCTTCGGTGCTTCTCCAACCACAGTCATTACCTCACGGGCATAAGCTTTTCTGGAGTTTCTGGAAGGTCCGGCCGCAGTTGGCCCTCCAAATATCATATTGATGACAGGCCCTCGGGGCTTGGGATTTCGGTCTTGATCATTGTCCCGTCTATCGTAATCTTTCCTTTCATAATTTCCTCTCTGACTTCCCTGGTTTCCATCTTTGGTGTACTTACCAAGCTTTCCTCTTCGAATTAAGAACTCAATTTCATCTTTCAGCTGCCTGCAGTCATCTGTCTCGTGGCCAACTTCTTTGTGAAACCGACAGTATTGGTTTTGATTTCTTTTTGACACATCGGCCCTCATAGGCTTCGGTCATTTGATATCTTCTTCCTTTGCTATCTCCATCAGAATTTGACTCCTGGGAGTATTCAATCTTGCATATTCTGTGAACTTTGGCCCAAAATTGCTTTTCTTGGGTGGTGAATCTGAATCCTTTGATGTCCTAGGATACTTCTCTCTTGCATCATATTCTGGAGCATCCTTTCTCTTTTTTGAATTTCCATTGCCAGTAGCAATGGGTTCGTACTTTCTCATGCTCTCCTCAGCTTTGATATATTTCCCAGCTCTATCTTGCAGTGACAACATGTTTTCGGGGGGATGTTTGGCCAAAGACCTCCTGAAGTGGTCATCGGTAGTTCCTTGCTGTAGGGCTATCATAGCCACCTTATCTTCCAAATCTGGGACTTTTATAGCCTCCTTAGTGAATCTACTCAAGTATTCTCTCAATGTTTCATTCTTGCCTTGTCGAATCGCCATAAGAGAGGCAGAACTTTTCTCATGTATCTTCCCACTAACAAATTGATTGATGAATGCCTTACTCAGCTCTTTGAAGGATCCAATAGAATTGGGCGGAAGGCGACTATACCAACGTTGAGCCATACCCGCTAGAGTTTGTGGGAACGCCCTACACTTTGCAGCGTCATTGGCAGGCTGCAACAGCAGTGCGTTTGAGAAGGTTCTTACATGATTTGCGGGATCACCCGTTCCATCATAAGCTTTGATGGTTGGCATTTTAAACTTCCTGGATATAGTGGCTTTCATTATCTCTTGTGTGAAGGGTGGTGTAGGATCGTCAGGATCTCCTAGGGGCAACAATACAGTAGGATCTCCTCTTGGGATTTCAACCCTTCTGGATCTCGGAGGAGTAGGATCCAGATTAATTACCGGAGTCTTCCCGGCTGCTCTTGCAGCCTCTTCCTCCTCTAACTTCTTTTTGAGTTTTGCAACCTCTGCCTCATGGGCTGCAATCCTTTCCTGAGTGGTTGGCTCCTTGTTTGTAGAACGTCTCCTTCGCGGGGGATAGTCATCATCAGTATTATAATTTTCATCCTCAGTGTAAGGCCCAGAGAAATCGTCTCGAAACATTTGAAGAGTTTGGGTTTGTCGGTTCAGGGGTTCCAAACCTTGGACGTAAGGGGGCACGTAAGCCTCATGGTGTACCAGAGTGGTACCACTACCGCCCACCGGGGGTCGAGGGGGCCTGGTATGGGTAGGAATCCCCAAGGTCTGATTTACATATTGAGGGAGATCAGTAGTGTGTAGTTGAAGGCCCCTCGGGGCACTCATGAGTAGTGGGGAGGTTGTGATTGCTTGCTGGTGAGTGGCCTCTTGTGAATTAGATCCATGAATGACCACTTGCAGGGGATTCGTCCCTTCAATTGGGATCTCAGATCCTTGAGTGTTGATGGGGATATTCGTCCCTTCAGTACTAGTAACTGGTGGTGGTTGACTTCCGTGAGTATCAGCCCCGGAGGTGATAGGAAGTTCTTCAGAAGCTCGAGTTGTTCTTCGGGTGTTTGCCATGGTTGATGTTTCTTTCCCACAGACGGCGCCAAATGTTATGGATTAAAAAACGTACCTTGTAAATTAAATGCTAGGGTTTATGAGCGTTCAAGCTTTTATGACTGCTCTTGTGTTTCGGGACTAAATCGGTCCTCACAAGATGCCTACGTATCTCTGCTGTATAGAGAATCAAGTCAATAAAACGTAGTTCTAGAATGAAGGACGAGGGTCCTTATATAGGCGTTAGGAGCCTTGTATTTAGAGTAAGTTTAGGAGTCTTAACTGATAAGTCTCGTTATTGATAACTGATAAGGAGTATATTACTTGGCAGGCAAGTATTATCCTTATCTGATAAGTGCTGTGACTCATCATATTATTTGATTGGGATTTTGGATCCTTCTATGAAGATATTATCATATTTGGACTTTTTTATGAGCTGTGTATTTTCCTTATTTATTAATTACGAAATTAATAAATAATCAAGGATTTGGGCATTAAATATCGAGCCCTTTCATTGGACCGTAAATTATATTTCTATAATTACTTTTCTGCCCATATCAAGTTATATGTTCAAATTTCATTAAAATATACTTTTAACAATTAGACCTTAAAATTAAAACACATGCATACAGATGTGTTATATTTATTAATTAGAATAAATTTGTAAAATAATTAGAATTATTATAACAAGTATATCTTGAAGATATAGATAAAATTTGTATTATAAGCAGGGGTGAGCAGAACGGAAACATAATTGATAAATTTGTATTATAAGTAGGACCGAGCAGAACCGAAACAGAATCGAAAAATCGAACCTAACCATGTAACTTTGTTCGTTTCGGTCCTAACTTTCTGAAAATTTGATTTTTGCGGTCCGAAGTGAATAGACCGAAATAAATATCAGTCTGGTCCTGTTCTTTTGAAAAAATTAGGTCTGAACGGAATAGACCCAAATATTTTTATTATATAGTTATATATTTTTTACATATTAAATATATATATATATAGGTCATTGTTCAATGAAAAACACTCTTATACTAAGAAGCAAGGACACGGGTGCGGGAGTGCGGGTGCGTCGTGCGGGGACACATGAGTTCGGCAAAACTGAAAATATGGGGACACGGGTGCGGGGGGACACGGCATATGTAAGTTTATATATATATATGCATGTGTGTGTGTCATGTTAAAAATGAAATAGTTCACTAGCAAGACTAAGAGTTCCAATCAAATCAATCCAAACCAAACCAAATAGTCAAATATTTAAGTTCAAGATAATGAAAACTAAAAGAACTAAACATCTACTTCAAATTCAATTATTTTCTTGAAATATAGTGGCTTCCATATCTGGCTCGTCAAGTGAAAGATTAGCTATCTCAAGTTCCTCGACACCATCAAGTGGATCAAATCTATCGCCTCCAACATCCCACAATTTTGTCTCACTTGTCAGGTATTGATCAGTCTTCCTAGAAAGTAATCGAAGATTATTATGCACAAAAACCAAGTCTTCAGCTCTCGTTGGCAGTATTTTATTCCTTCTAACTGAATGAATAAATGAATATGTACTCCAATTTCTCTCGCAACAAGAAGAAGAACAAGGTTGTCCCAGTAGTTTCAAAGCTATATTCTGGATATTTGGTGTTGAAGCTCCATGAATAAGCCACCACATTTTGGGATCTATGGCACTTCTATCTTCTATAGAGTCGGCACTACCAAAGATACCCATATGTCCTGAAAATAGGGCAATTTCAGTACTTACAGCTGTTCTTGCTTCATTATCTGGAAAATACCTTTTGTCTTTATCGGTTCCAATAATCTTTCAACATGCGCCCTCTCCTTTTGTAATAAAGTTGTCCGTAAAGCATTATAAGTTGGAGGAACATAACTCGGAATGTTACTGTTTGTAGCCATAGTATATGACCTGATGTAGTGGGGGTTTTTAGCAAAATGGAAAGGTAAACCTCCAGAATAAAATGCCCTTGCAATCTCACCATCTAGTTGTGCTCTTACTTCCATATTAAATGCTTTGTTGATAGGATTATTCATGTCAACTGCTTTTCTTTTAAGACCTTCTATTTGCATTTTTTCAACTTGTTGCCCGACACTGTTTGATGACCTATGACCACTAGGGGGAAGTGGTATTTCAATCGGTTTCTTTTTCTCCTCAGCCTCTGCGACTTCTCTTTGTAATTGGGTAAAAAGATCAGGCGTGACTTTTGTACAAATTACCACTCTGTGTCCTTTTATTCTCAATAGATGTGCTTTGACTCTGGAATAAGAACCAGTAAATTCATCGTTACAAATATTACATCTGATTCTTGAATTCCCACCCTTATATTTTGTGGTTGCCAGTTTAGTCATGTGCTTCCATAAGGGATCTGAATCTGCCAAAGTTTGTTGACTTGATTCCATGATCACCTAAGGGGAAAAAGTTGATTAGAATCATAGTTTATATAAACTTAAAAGAAACATAAATAATTATGAAAAAGGTAATGTTAATTATTTTTTATATGCTGAATTACTGGTACATGTTAAATATGTAATTAAATTTAACAAGGACATTCAAATTAAATTAGTACAATTAAACACATAGTTACTAGTGGCACTGGCACATATGTTGATAGTGGCAGACAAACACATGTTGATACACCTTGTCACTAAACAAATATAAAATACTAAATGAAACTAGTAGAGTAGTGGACCACTGGACAATCACACATGACACATATAATATTATATAATATTGTAGATACATGGCATGTATCTCCTTAGTCCTTATTTATTTACACACCAACAGAGAACAGACCAACTCTGCAAAAAACAAACACGTGGGGGTGTAGGGCTGGTTAGTGGTTACTTTAATTTTTTCAATTGTGATCAAAGTAAACAAGGAGATACAGATAACAAATACAGTTCAGTTGTTTACTTTATCAAGAAGATACAACCGATACACACACCGATGGCGATACACACACCGATACACACACATATATAACATGAATACATGATAAACCAGCAATATACATCTATTATGCACATCATCTTGAAGCATAAGAAGAAAGAAAAGAGATGAAGGACTTACTTTCGAGAGCTTTGCCGTCAGAAGTCGCTACAGAAAGGATGTCGCCGGAACGACAACGGTGGGAGAAAAGTGATAGATCCAGTCGCTTTTGAGACTTTTCAAGGGATGATAAGTATTTTGGTTTCAATAGATACGTATATGTAACTACATGTCGTTTACGTGTGTATTTGGGTGATGTTATATTTACAAAATATGCCCCTCCCGTGTCCCTCTTCCCGCATCTCCGCGCACCCCCATGACAAAATACGGGGACACGCCACTTGGCGCACCCCATCCACACTAACACACGAACTGACGAACTGCTGAGTCCCCGGCGAGTCTAGTTCGTAGTTCGTTAATCAGGTGACGAGTCCGTGCTTCTTAGCTCTTATATAAAGAACAATAAAGAACATCATAGAATCTTACATAAATTACATGTTGATTCTAATTTTCTCACCAAAAAAGGTTTATTACGAATAAAAATAGAATCGAACAAAAAATTAGAATCAAATTATAAAACATGATTACATGTAATTTCATTGTGATAAATATATGTACAAGATTCTACAAGATTCTGTACTGGATTCTATACTCGATTATATGTAATGTTTAATTTTTAAATTTAGATGAGATTCTACGTTAAATTCGATAGGTTAGGCTTAATTGTTGTTCAATTTTATGATTCTAATTTTAAAAAAATCAATTTTTATGAAAAATAAAGTGTTTATGATGGTGTTATTTATTGTTGTTTTTCCTGGAGTGCAACTATATATATATATATATATATATATATATATATCATATATGTGTGTGTCAATTTTCACTTTCCATCTTAAGTGAAGGCCTTTACTGCTACAAAATGATAATTATATAACTCATATTGGCCCTTTTTACCAGGGAGATATGCTTTATGTTTGTATCAGTATATCTTTTCACAATTTTTTTAAGCCGAACAGTACTCTAATGTTAAACACTAAAATGTTTTCTGCAACACCCTAAGCTGTATTGATTTTTCTTTTGATCAATCAACAGAGATATCCTTTTCTATTTGCACACATATATAACACAAAGTTGGTACTTCGTACGCTGTATATCCTGTTTCGAATTTCCTGTGCCTCTTGTTCTTGTCACAATTAATTTACATCACCATAATAAGTTTAAGCTATTTAAGTAGTTGGAAAAGGTAGGATGACAGCTTCTCTCATAAACCAGAATAATAATTAATTTATTTGAAATATAAGAGTGGGTACGTTAGTCTGCTCTATTTGAGATGAAATTCCTTTTTGTAAGAATTTTGGTTCTTTAAGGAAGAACCGAACTAAATAACAATAATTCGCTTCGTTTCCCATTTGGTCTATAATTCAACTTTGGTTTAGTTCGGTTCGGTCTGAAAAGAATGATAATTCGGTTTTCGATGTATTTGGTTCGGTACTGACCAAATGCTCGGTCCTAATTATAAGTTAGGTGCAAATTTTAACATTCAAGTAGCTAAGTATCAAAAACTCGATACAAATTATGTTTAATGAATAGGCTCATTTAGTATGGAAACCCAAGTACCAAATTAAAATTAATTAAGTAAAGAATATTTAAATAAGAATAATTAAGTAAAAACAACTAATTAAACTAGTACCAAGAAATATGTACCATGCCAACTGATTATCAAATTTTTAATATTTTATTTTTAATTAAATAGTAATGATTAATTACTTAACATTCCTTCATTTAAATGACAATTTTGATGTAGAACAAGAGGTCCATGATTTTGAAAAAAAAACTTTACAAGAAAAGGCCCGCAAAAAAAACAAAAATATCATCACGCTACTGAGAAAACAAGATGGCATCACTGTTGGATTGCATTGCATGATCATGCCAAATTTGTAAATCACGCCAATAGATGTAGACTATGTATAATCATCGCTTTATAATAGATATTTTATCTTTAATTCAGATTTATTTCTATTTTTATTTCATTTTCTTTAAGGGAGTTATATACCTAGTACCTACATATATAAACATCATGGTAATGTATTTGGGGATTATCTTTGATTGAATTAAAAAAATCCTTAAGAATTTTCTCATCTTTTCTCGTGGATTCCAGAATTTATCAATTGAGTTCGTGCTTTTAGGTTCAATATTGTTCTTAAGGGTTAACGTTTGATCCCAGTCTTTCGCTCTACGTCAAATGAAAACATAACATGGTTTTTTCATGTCCTTTCTTTTCCTGATTTGTTAGGGGAGAACTAATGATCGAAGAAGATCTTACATATGTTATAATGGAGTATACCGCGACTCTCAAGTCTTTGACAGACAAGAGGAATACGTTGATAGAAAACATGAATAACAATAACTACTAACGTGGAGGTGAAAGAGATTATCGAAACGAAATTCCCTAAGGCAAAAAATATCATTTTAGTGAGAATTGTAGCCCCGAGGCAGGTATGGGTAGCCAGCGTAATAGCAATGATTATATAGAAGAGGCTGACATACCATTATTTTATAGGCATATGAAAATTGAGGAATTCCTAAATTGGAAGGTTGATGTTGATAATTTTTCTTTGATATCGTGGGGATTCCTGAATATATGTAGGTTAAGATGGTGGTGGTTTGTTTAAAAGGCGGTGCTTTTAGATTATGGGAAAGAATTGTTCCTCAGAGACAGCGTAAAGGAAAATGGTCAGTTAACACATGATGACGAATTAGACGTTTAATGATGGATAGATTTTAACCGGACAATTATGATTATAATATGCATATTAAGCGTAAGAAAAAAGGATGGTATAGTTAAAATTTATGAACCAATTCATGTCAATAATGTGGTTTATGAATGTACTCAACCAAAATATGACGATTTGTTGGATGTGGGAGACAAAGACGAGTTTGGTCATAAGTTTCTGACACATTATTTGGAAAGTGTGAAAATAGTTGGAGATGAGTGTTAGATAGTGAGTTGTTGAAATTGTATGTTTACTGATTCTGTCAAAGTGGACACGGTCGAAGAGAATGATGAAATGTACAAGATCACAACAACGAAAGTTTTGAGAATGTCCATAAAGATGAGAATAGTGAAGATGATAATTTACAGGTTAAAGGCATGCATGAAAAGTTCTTGGACATTATCGGCGAGTGATTTTCAGCATAAGAGGTTAATTCAATCATTATGTAAGGTGAGCTTCCAAACTTTTTAAATTGTGGTAGACGATTGATATCACCAGAACTTTGATTTAAAGGACATGGATAGTGAAATCAAGTTGTCTTCACTAATATTTGTAGCACCATATATAATGATATTTATAATAGCCCATTGGTTGACACTAACTTAAACGAAAGTTATGTAAATGACATCGCTGGTTGAAGCACAAGGATAGTACAATATTTGATAATTTTGAAGTGGATGTATGCCGGTTAGTAATTGGTAGACCATATGAGTTTGATTTGAATTTGTGTCAGAAAAGTAGGGAGAAGACACCTGTGTTCAAGAATGAGAAAATTACGTATGTTGTGTCTTGATTTTATTACCAATATATGCGATTTCTATTGATGAGTTTAAATTTGTTGAAGCTGATTTTTTTTTCTAAGGTGACAATGGTTAATCAAGATGATATTATATTTATTCAAGTGTTGTCACAAAATATTGATCTTGTAGAAGAGTTCAGGTATAAATTTTTAGAAAGACCTCTTTTTATAAAAAGATCACCACGGCGAGATAAACATTAAACAATAATTAGATGTAGCTCTTTATCAATATAGCGGGATCTACATCAGTTTAATTAATATCCAGATTTCAACATGCGGTAGAGTTTTTCACAGGGGGAGGGACTAATGTAGAACAAGAAATCTGAGATTTTGAAGAAAAATTTGAAAAAATAGGCTTGCAAGTAAGCAAAGATATGATCGGAAGCATGATGACATGATCAAGTCGCTGGATTGCATAATCATGCAAATCGGAAAATTACACTAGTAGCTTTAGCGAGGGGGATGGAGAGACGGTGCATGATCACACTCAATGTTGTATGATCACACAACTGTTTTGTAATTAATATTATATTTTTAATTCAAATTTGTGTTTATTTCTTTTTCTTTAAAGATTTTTCAAACCTATATATGAACATCATGGTATTGTATTTGGGGATTATCTTTGATTGGATTAAAAAACATTCTTTATAGTTATCTCAACTTTTTTGGTGGATTCAAGAGTTTATCAATTGAGTTCGTGCTTCCGGTTCAATATTATTCTTAAAGATTAACATTTGTTGATCCAAATCTTCTGTACTGTCAGTTATACAACCTACACATAAACCCATAAATAATGGACAATTTGAAATACAAAAAATAACCGAAGCCAATGGAAATGCGTAAACAAGAGATAATAAAATTGACTACACATACTCGACCATCCCAAAAAACGAGTAGTTAAAAACGACTGATGTAAAATGGTAACATTTTGTAGACATGGTACCCATAAAATCGACCACACTAAAAAGGTCGATTTTATGATTAACGTTGCATTACTAAAATCGACCATTTCTTTTGATCGGTTTTAAGTGGGATAGAATAATTAATAACAAAATAATCAAAATTAATATATTTGTACTTGTTTAGGCTGAATCAACATCGTTTAGTGTGGACATCATAATTGACTGATATCCTCCTTTGATTTCGATCAGTTTTGACCTCGATCAATGTTGGTCAGAACGCATTATAACACACATTCTAACATAGTGATGTGCACTTGGTCAGTTATATTAGAGCATTACTTTCGAATATTTACCAAAAGAGCAAGTACTACAATGTTTTTTTTGCGATGCAACCGTAATTATTAACGGCATACGAAAATATATTTGTAAAAAAGATTATACTATTTCATCAATTATAATTATTCTTTTATAAGAAAAATACGAACAAATTACTAAAAATTGAAAACAAAATTCTCATTTTAAATTAGAGCATTAATATGATCTAATCGTATAGATGTTAATCACAAATAAAGAATACCTTACTTACATATAATTAGGCTATTTTTTCGACTATAGATTTGTTTAATAGTGATTAAAAATTGAAAACATTTATAATGATTAGAGTTTATTAATGGGCTTTTTTCATAAATATCCCATTCCAGAAATATTTTTGCAAAAATACATTTTCAAAAAAAAATATTTTGCGAAAATACCATCTTATTTGCAAAAATACCTTCTGCAAACTGCAACCAAAATCAACCACAGATGCAACTTGTTAATAATGGTGTTTTTCCGGCGTCCTGATTTTAGGGTTGTAAACAACCCTAAAATCAGGGTAGGTTAGGGTTTAGAGTCTAGGGTTTAGGGTTGTAAACAACCGTAAACCCTAAATCCTAAACCCTAAGTCCGTATACGAATTATTCGTCATTCTTAATATTTCTAAAATCCAAAATAGAAACATTGAACCCCAAAAGTTAACTATTGAACCCCACGGTAAACCAAGACCACAAGTTTACCCCTTTTATTAATAATTTTTTTTGAATTCTTAGCTGTTTTTTCAATTATTTTTTAAAAAGTTACATCTGGTTGCATCTAGTTTCAACCACATATGCAACTGGATGCAAACTACGTAGGTTGTATTTGGAAAGTTGCATCCAGTTGCATCTAGTTGCAATCACACATGCAACCGGATGCAACCTACGTAGGTTGTATTTAGTTGCAGAACGTATTTTTGCAAAAAATTTTTTAAAAGATGGTATTTTCGCAAATTATTTTTAAAAAGAAGGTATTTTTGTAAATATTTTGAGAAGATGGTAAAATCGCAAAAAACTTTAAAAAGGTGGTATTTTTGATAAATATCCTTTATTAATACGTAATTTTATTATAAACTATATTTATGTTGACAAAATTATAGTAGAATAAAATTTATGTAATATAAAAAATTATATATATATATATATATATATTCATACTATATTATTAAAGATGAAACATTAAATTATATTATTATATATCTATAGCTATACTATCAATACTATTATATGTAATATCCCGTAATTTTTAGGGGAAAATGATTAAAATTTGATAAAGAATAGGATTTAATAATTAAATTAGACTAATGGACCTAAAATATGGATCAGATTTGGATACAGTTAAGTTGTAGGTTTGGAGTTAGGGTTTTGTATCGTTATATAAACATAATGTTCTGTTCTCCATCTTTGTAATCAAAATTCGTAGGGTTTGTATCTATACAAATCAGCTGTCTTGTAAAATTCGTAGAATATTCATCGTAAGTCGGAATTTGTTGATTCTGGACTTTTCAGAAAGCTCTTTCAATCTTCTACAACTTTTGTTTCACAGTGGTTTTCCAGATTATGCTCTTAACTGTTCTTAAAATCACAAAACACAAACAGATTTTGTTTTTCAGTTTCTGTTCAAATTCAGCGGACGTTTTATTCAATTCCCGATTCGTTATAAGTCCGATTCTGATGAGTCATATCTTTTCAGAAAGGTATTTTCATTCTGTACGACTTTCTTTCTTTGAGTGTTTCATGAAAACGTCGTTTAGAGGATGTAAAAGGCTAAATACAGGTCTGGTCAGAATTGGATATATGATCTAGGATGCGTTGAGGTAAGTTTCCGATTGTTCTCTCTAGCGTTTTTGAAATTATTTGTTGATTATGTATATTTGATTATATAAACTCGGGCTAAGTGAAATTATATTTTGAAGTGATATGTTTATTTTACATGTGTTATGTGTAAGCAACAATAGTCTTGGGATTCTGATTTGTACCATGATTTGTACCGGGTTATAGTGACAGTTTTCTGAAAATTTAGGACCGTTATCACTGGGTTGTAGTGGTCGTGGCATGAATTATGGGTTTCAGGTTATTGTTGTTATGTGGTGTCATATCGTATATATCGAATAAGAATAAGAATATGTGAATTGAAAGTTATGTATTGTGTATCGTTATTGGATCGTATTCAATATCGTATTATCTTGTTCTGAAAATTTAGGACCGTTATCACAGGGTTGTAGTGGTCGTGGCATGAATTGCGGGTTTTGAGTTATTGTTGTTATATGGTTATGTGGTGTCGTATCGAATAAAAATAAGAATATGAGAATATAAAGTTATGTATTGTGTATCGTTATTGTATCGTATTGAATATCGTATTATCTTATATGTATACATGTTATTTGCCCGACTAGTTGGATCGATTGGTTTCTTGATGGGCTGTATAGCTCATTCCTTACAACTTTCAGGTTCAAGTTAAGATCGAGTTGGATAGCATTGGAGTTGGATGATCTTAGGTTTGGACTAGTTTGGCTTTCAGATCATCGTTAGTTGCGCTACTGTAATAGTTATCTTTGTAATTGACTTTTAGTTTAATAAATTGTATTATGTTTTAGTTTTGTATTTAGATTTAATAGTCCGAAAAGTCGGGCTGTTACAGTTGGTATCAGAGCAGGCTGTCCTTCAGAGTGTGTTAGGTATGGGACTAATACATTCTCTACGGTGCGATCTTGTGGACGATAGTTTAAGTTTGACTTATAGGAGAATTAGTGGGTAGACGTGTCATGTGATAGGATTGTTGTGAATTTGGGGACCAAATTCTTTTAAGGAGGGTAGTATGTAATATCCCGTAATTTTTAGGAAAAAAAAAGGATTAAAATTTGATAAAGAATAGGATTTAATAATTAAATTAGACTAATGGACCTAAAATATGGATCAGATTTGGATACAGTTAAGTTGTAGGTTTGGAGTTAGGGTTTTGTATCGTTATATAAACATTATGTTCTCTTCTCCATCTTTGTAATCAAAATTCGTAGGGTTTGTATCTATACAAATCAGATGTCTTGTAAAATTCGTAGAATATTCATCGTAAGTCGGAATTTGTTGATTCTGGACTTTTCAGAAAGCTCTTTCAATCTTCTACAACTTTTGTTTCACAGTGGTTTTCCAGATTATGCTCTTAACTGTTCTTAAAATCACAAAACACAAACAGATTTTGTTTTTCAGTTTCTGTTCAAATTCAGCGGACGTTTTATTCAATTCCCGATTCGTTATAAGTCTGATTCTGACGAGTCATATCTTTTCAGAAAGGTATTTTCATTCTGTACGACTTTCTTCCTTTGAGTTTTTCATGAAAACGTCGTTTAGAGAGGACGTAAAAGGCTAAATACAGGTCTGGTCAGAATTGGATATATGATCTAGGATGCGTTGAGGTAAGTTTCCGATTGTTCTCTCTAGCGTTTTTGAAATTATTTGTTGATTATGTATATTTGATTATATAAACTCGGGCTAAGTGAAATTATATTTTGAAGTGATATGTTTATTTTACATGTGTTATGTGTAAGCAATAATAGTCTTGGGATTCTGATTTTTGCCATGATTTGTGAAAATATCGAATAAGAATAAGGACCGAGTCACCGGGTTATAGTGACAGTTTTCTGAAAATTTAGGACCGTTATCACCGGGTTGTAGTGGCCGTGGCATGAATTATGGGTTTCAGGTTATTGTTGTTATGTGGTGTCATATCGTATATATCGAATAAGAATAAGAATATGTGAATTGAAAGTTATGTATTGTGTATCGTTATTGTATCGTATTGAATATCGTATTATCTTGTTCTGAAAATTTAGGACCGTTATCACCGGGTTGTAGTGGTCGTGGCATGAATTGTGGGTTTCGAGTTATTGTTGTTACATGGTTATGTGGTGTCGTATCGAATAAAAATAAGAATATGAGAATCGAAAGTTATGTATTGTGTATCGTTATTGTATCGTATTGAACATCGTATTATCTTATATGTATACATGTTATTTGCCCGACTAGTTGGATCGATTGGTTTCTTGCTGGGCTGTATAGCTCATTCCTTACAACTTTCAGGTTCAAGTTAAGATCGAGTTGGATAGCATTCAAGTTGGATGATCTTAGGTTTGGACTAGTTTGGCTTTCGGATTATCGTTAGCTGCGCTAATGTAATAGTTATCTTTGTAATTGACTTTTAGATTAATAAATTGTATTATGTTTTAGTTTTGTATTTAGATTTAATAGTCCGAAAAGTCGATCGGTGTGGTACGTTGTGATTTTACTTAATTGTTTTTTCTTAAATTCGTGTTTTTACTTAATTAACCTTACTTATTTATAGAAATATATTATTAGATAATAATATTACCTATTTATAACCAATTACCTTTTTCACCTAAAATACATTATTTTTTTTATTTTTTCTAACAAATTCCCCTACCTTTTCAAACATATCACGGGCAATTACCTTTTTTAAATAAAACATGTTAGTTTTTTCTATTTTTTCTTACTAAACCCCCTCATTTTCCAAAAATATAACGGACAAACCTTTAGTTATTTATTTTTAAACCTAATATTATAATATTTTTTTTAAAAATTTACCTATTTTAACATGCCTACTTATTTTTCTTAACAAGTGCAATTACTAAAAATATTAAAATATAAATAATCAAATACCTATTTATAACTAATTACCTTTTCAGCTAAAACTTATAATTTTTTTTTAACAAAGTCCCTCATTTTCTAAATATATAACGGGAAATTGTCTTTTTCAATTATCTTTTTCTATTTTTCTCACTAAAATCCAATTTGTTTCTAAAAATATCACGGACAACCCCTTTGCTGATTTATTTTAAAATATATTTAAATAATTTAAATTATTAAATTTTGAAACCTCATTTTCCAAAAATATCACGGACATTTAACTTTTTAAACTAAATATATGATTCATTTTTTATTTTTTCAAACTAAAACCCCTCTTTTTCTAAAAATATAACGACCAAACCGTTACTTATTTATTTTAAAATATGTTTTAATGTTTTTAATTAATTAAAAGTGTTAGCTATTTATACATGCCTACTTATTTTTAAAAAAATACAATTAAAAATAATAATAAAATAATAATTAACAATCCGTGCATCGCACAGGTTTTAAACTAGTATATTATATAATAGCCGAAATATTGAAAATTTTGGTTTTCGATTTTCAGTCATTTATTATATTTAAAATAGTAAAATAATATAAAGATATTAACTAGCCGATCATCTTTTATAATTAAAACACATTACCTTTTTATGAAAATATATTACCTTTTTTTTACATCTATGAAAATATATTACCTTATAAACACGCCTAAAATTAAAAATTAGTATAATATATCTTTCAATCATTAATATTGCCTTTTTAATTAAAACACATTAATTTTAATTAAAACCCATATTATCTTTTTATAAACACACCTAAAAATGTTAGTAATATTATATATATTTCAATTATTAATACATTCCAAAAAATATCAAATACTATATCTTCTTAATAAAAATGTCAATTATACAATAATTAATAAAATATATAAAACTCATTAATAAACCCAAAAATAATATACACTATATTTTTCAATTATTCATAAAATATATAAATACCCGTATATTGCACTTAAAGGCCATTAGATTTTCAATAACTTAATGAGAATCATCAGATATAGATATGATACTGAACAATACTGTATATCCAAGTTAATCTACTAATTAAATATCCCATGTCCGAATTCAGTCAGACACAAATTTAAGTGATGTTGTTGTAAGTAATAAATAACTATTACAAAAGAAAATTATATAAAAATTGATATGGGTTAAAAATAACCCTAAATACATAATTAATATTGCATTAATTAAACCTAGATGGTCCATAAATAAGGCCCATTAATAAGGCCCGAAACTCTACTTAAATATTAATTTCGTAATTAATATTTGGGCTAGAAGTACAACCTGTATTAGGACACGTCCAATACAGGCTTGTTCTAATACAATTGGGCTTATTTCAATACAAGTCCTTTATGATATGGAAACAACTCCTACAAGGAAGGAACTAGAATTAATCCTTATTCACCGTCAAGGATAAGACTTATCCTTTAAGAAAGTGATAATACTTATCCACTGTCAAGGATAAGATTTATCCTTCAAGAAAGTCAATACTTATCCACCGTCAAGGATAAGATTTATCCTTCAAGAAAGTCAATACTTATCCACCGTAAAGGATAAAACTTATTCGTCAAGGAAATCAATATTTATCCACTAGGCTTCTAAACGCCTATATAAAGGGTCTGACCCCTCATCTCAGAACTACGTTTTGGACACAGCTCCATACGTCATCTACTACGTTTTGGACTTCATCCTCGAATAAGGACATACAAGTCACTAAGTCCTTGGTGTTCTCCTGCCGCCATAGCCCCGAGGGCAATACCAAGAACTACGTCTTTGGCTTGATTCTCAGCACTGATTGAGATACGTAGGAATCTTGTGAGGACCGATTTAGTCACGAAACACAAGAGCATCCATTAAAGCTCGAAGCTCTCTAACCCTAGCTTTAAATTCGCAAGCATAGTTTTTATTCCACAACATTTGGCGCCGTCTGTGGGAAAACAACATCAACCATGGCAAACACACGAAGAACAACTCGAGATACTCAAACTTCTGAAGAACTTCCTATCACCTTTAAGGCTGGTACTCAAGGAAATAAACCACCGCCAACTACTGGCATTACAGGGGCGAATATCCCCCTCACCACCACTCAAGGACCGAAAATCCCAATTTCGTTTGAAGGGACGAATCCCCTGCAAATGGTCGTTTATGGATCTAATCCACAAGAGACCACTCTCCAGCAACCAATCTCCCCACTGCTCATGAATGCACCAAGTGGTCTTCAACTCTATACTACGGATCTTCCCCAATACGCAACTCAAACTCTTGGGATGCCAAACTATGGCATGCCCCCTCGGCCGACAGCGGGCGGCAGTGGTCTCAACCCCAGTTACCATGAAGCAGATGTTCCCCCTTATATACAAGGTCTGGGACCCCAAAATCAACAAACTCAAACTCGACGGACCCCTTTTATTCAAGACTACTCGGGTCCCTATACTGAGGACGAGAATTATTCATCTGGAGAAGAAAGGGATCTTGCCCCAAGAAGAAGACGTTCCTCCCAAACGAATCGGGAGCAAACTACTAAGGAAAAAATTGCAACCCATGAGACAGAGACTGCAAGGCTCAAGAAATTACTGGCAGAACAGGAGGCCGCGAAAGCACAAAGCCAAGCAACTGGAAGAGTCCCGATAATCAACCTGGACCCAACACCGAAAAGAACCAAGAGGTCTGAAGCCCCAAGGGGTGATCCTAGTGTTTTGTTGCCCCTAGGAGATCCTGATGATCCTACACAACCGTTCACTCAAGACATCATGAAAGCTAACATATCCAGGAAATTTAAGATGCCAACGATCAAAGCTTATGATGGAACGGGTTATCCCACAAATCACGTAAGGACCTTCTCTAATGCACTGCTGTTGCAGCCAACCAATGATGCGGTCAAGTGTAGGGCGTTTCCACAAACCTTGGCAGGCATGGTCCAACGTTGGTATAGCCGTCTACCTCCCAATTCCATTGGGTCTCTCAAGGAACTAAGAAAAGCGTTCATCAATCAATTTGTTAGTGGAAGGGTGCATGAGAAAAGTTCTGCATCACTCATGGGAATCCAGCAAGGAAAGAATGAAGCTTTAAGGGATTATATCAACCGATTCACCCGGGAGGCTTTGAAAGTCCCGGACTTGGAGGACAAAGTAGCTATGATAGCCCTGCAACAAGGAACCATTGATGATCACTTCAAAAGATCATTGGCAAAACATGCACCCGAGAGCATGCTGAAGCTCCAAGATAGAGCCAGAAAGTACATCAAGGCTGAAGAAAACATGAGAAAGTATGAACCCACTGCTGGTGGCAGTGGAATTTCAAAGAAAAGAAAGGAAACTCAGGAGTATGACGTCAAGGAAAAGTTTCCCAGAACGTCAAGGGATTCTGATTCTCCACCCAAGAGGAACAATTTTGGGCCAAAATTTACGGAGTATGCAAGATTGAACACTCCCAGGAGCCAAATTCTGATGGAAATAGCAAAGGAGGAGGATCTCCAATGGCCGAAGCCACTAAGGACTGATATGTCTAAACAGAATCAAAACCAATTCTGTCGGTTCCACAAGGAAGTCGGTCACGACACCGACGATTGTAGACAATTGAAAGATGAGATTGGGTTCCTGATACGGAGAGGAAAACTCAATAAATTCACCAAGGATGGAAATCAAGGGAGTCAAAGAGGAAACTATGAAAGGAAGGATTATGACAGAAGGGACAACGATCAAGAACGGAATCCCAAGCCCCGAGGGCCAGTTATCAACATGATATTCGGAGGACCAACTACTGCTGGGTCCTCCCGAAACTCAAGAAAGGCCTATGCCCGGGAAGTAATGACCGTGGTCGGAGAAGCACCGAAACATGCCTAAACAGAAATATCAGTAGGTTTTGATGATTCTGACTTGGAGGGAGTGAAGTTTCCCCACGATGATCCCTTAGTCAATGGAGTGGAGTCAAAGGTGGAAGGCACTATCCAACTCCCAATGACAATGGGCCAAGGGTCAAATACGTCTACTCAGATTTTGAACTTCATAGTTATAAAGGCAACTTCGACGTACAATGCAATCTTAGGAAGGACGGGTCTTCAAGCGTTCAAGGTCGTTGCCTCATCTTATCATCTGAAAATCAAGTTCCCAACGAGAAATGGAATTGGTGAAGAACGAGGAGACCAAAAGATTGCCAGAAGTTGTTACGTAGCCGCGTTAAGGCCTGATGGAATCGGGGGGGGGGGGGCAGGTTCTCCCCATTGAAGACATGGATACTAGTGAAAAATGAGGACCGAAGAGGGAAACCAGCTGAAGATTTAATCTCAATTCCCTTAGTCCTTGGTGAACCGGAGAAGGTGACTTATGTTGGAGCACTATTGCCTGAACCATTGAAAAGCAAGCTCATATCTTTTTTTCAAGAGAACAATGACGTTTTTGCTTGGACAGCGGCTGACAGGCCAGGGATTGATCCCCAATTGATAACCCACAAACTAAATGTGGATCCTGAAAGGAAGACGGTGAAACAGAAGAAGAGAAATTTTGCTCCAGAAAGGCAAGAGGCCATTAAACAAGAAGTAGAAAAGATTCTGGAGGTCGGGTTCATTGAAGAGATACAATTCCCAGAATGGTTGGCTAACCCAGTGATGGTCAAAAAGGCCAATGGAAAATGGAGGATGTGTGTGGATTTCACTAATTTGAACGATGCATGTCCTAAGGATTGTTTTCCCTTACCAAGGATTGATGCCCTAATAGATGCCACTGCTGGGCACGAAATGTTGAGTTTCATGGATGGCTTCAGTGGATACAACCAAATCAAAATGCACAAAGATGACATCTCCAAGGTGTCATTCATCACTGACTTTGGTGTTTTCTGTTATCTAGTCATGGCATTTGGACTTAAGAATGCAGGGGCAACATACCAAAGATTGGTGAACAAAATTTTTGAACACCTGATTGGAAAAACCATGGAGGTCTATGTGGATGACATGTTGGTTAAAAGCCTCGATAATGCCGATCATATAAACCATCTACGGGAAGCGTTTGAAGTGCTGAGACACCACAAGATGATGTTGAATCCAGCTAAGTGTGCCTTTGGTGTAGGCTCGGGAAAGTTTTTAGGCCTGATGGTTTCCAAGAGAAGAATCGAGGGTAATCCTGACAAAATCAAAGCAATTCTAGACATGGAACCACCACAAACTGTCAAGGATATCCAAAAACTAACGGGAAGAGTGGCAGCATTGGGAAGATTCATCTCCAAGTCAGGAGAGAAGTGCTTACCTTTCTTCAAAGCACTCAAGAACGTGAAAATTTTTGAGTGGACAACTGAAAGCCAAGAGGCCTTTGAGGCCCTGAAGAAATACATGGCTGAGGCACCACTGTTGGCAAAGCCAAAGCCAGGAGAAATTCTCTATTTGTACTTGGCGGTTTCTAACACAGCCCTTGGAGCCGTTTTGGTAAAAGAAGAATTGAAGGTTCAAAAACCAATCTACTACGTAAGTAAGATTTTACATGGGGCAGAAATAAACTACTCTGCGATATAGAAGTTTGCCTTAGCCTTGATTATGGCCTCAAGAAAGCTACGCCCATACTTCCAGGCACACAAGATAGAGGTCTTGACCAATCAGCCTCTAAGAAACATCTTGCATAGCCCTCAAGTTAGTGGAAGGTTAATCAAATGGGCTATTGAATTGGGAGAGTTCGACATCAAGTATAAGCCTCGAACGACCATAAAAGCTCAAGCACTCGCTGACTTAATGGTTGAATGCACCATTGACAACCAAGAAGTCAGGGGGCAGGAAGTAATAGTGGAAGACAAGAAAGATGAAGACATGGTGTCCAAAGAATGTTGGGTGCTCTATTTTGATGGAGCATCAACAACAAAATCAAGTGGAGCAGGTTTGGTGTTACAAAGTCCTGATGTATTTCTCATAGAGTACGCACTAAAACTGGACTTCCCAACGACAAACAATGAAGTTGAGTATGAAGCCCTGATAGCTGGCTTAGGGCTGGCCGGAGCCTTGAGGGTTAAAACTCTGAAAGTGTGTGGAGATTCAAGGCTAGTGGTTTCACAAGTAAATGGGGAATTTGAGGCCAGAGATGAAGTCATGTCCAAGTATCTGAAACTTGTCAAGGCCATTATGACTCAGTTTGATGAGTGTTATGTGGAACACATTCCGAGGGAAGAAAACATGAAGGCCGACGCCTTATCTAAGTTTGCCTCTTCTGAAATTGAAAAGTATGCATGAAGTGTATACTTCCAAGTCTTGAAGACCCCAAGCATCAATGGAAAGTTGGTAGCACCCATTGATGTTGCTAGCTGGGTGGTTACCCAACGACACTTTAGAAGCGCGCAAGTTATATGTGAGAGCACTAAGGTATACCCTGATCGAGGGAATCCTATACAAAAAGTCTTTCATTGTTCCTTATCTGAAGTGCTTGAGACCCCAAGAGGCAGAATTGGCCCTAAGGGAAGTGCATGAGGGAATTTGTGGGCAGCACTTGGGGGGCAGAGCCCTTGCTCATAAAATCACTCGTCTAGGTTTCTATTGGCCAAGCATACTTGAAGATGCTAAAAGCTATGTGAAGACATGTGAACGGTGCCAAAAGCATGCACCAGTGGTTAGACAACCGCCAGAGATGTTGACATCCATAAACTCACCTATTCCATTTGCCATGTGGGGGATGGATATACTTGGACCATTTCCAATGGCAAGTGCGCAAAGAAAGTTTTCGATAGTGGCAATCGACTACTTCGCCAAGTGGATTGAGGCTAAACCTTTAGCCAAGATAACCACCAAGCAAGTAATGCATTTCTTCTGGGAAAATGTAATATGCAGATACGGGATTCCACGAATCTTGGTCACGGATAATGGAACTCAGTTTACCAACGATGAATTCAAGAAGTATTGTGACAAGAATGATATCAAGTTACGTTTTACTTTTGTTGCTCATCCTCAAGCAAATGGGAAAGCTGAGGTCGCCAATCGAATTATCCTAGATGGACTGAAGAAGAGAGTTGAACGCTCTAGAAACACTTGGGTAGACGAATTGCTCCCCATACTATGGGCATATTGTACTACTTTCAAAGTCACCACCGGAGCAACCCCCTTTCTGCTGGCATATGGGGCGGAAACAGTGGTTCCAGTGGAGATTACTCACACATCTCCAAGAATCAAAGCTTATGAGCCAGAGACGAATGAAGAAGGCATGAGATTGGCCTTAGATCTAATTGATGAAGTGAGAGATGAGGCGAATGCTAAAGTAGTTGAACATAAAAAAGGGCATCTTTCTACTATAACCTAAGGGTTAAAGAGAGATTCTTCCGTCAAGGAGACTTATTCCTCCGAAAGATTGAGGCATCCGGAGTTGGACAAAAAGGCAAGTTGGCCCCAAATTGGGAAGGACCATATCGCGTTAAGAACGTATTTGGTCGAGGCTCCTACAAATTGGAAACCCTAGAAGGGATCGACGTGCCAAGAACTTGGCATGCCTCAAACTTAAAAGTTTATTATGTTTATTGCATCCTAAAAGGATCTGCTAGCAGGACAAGTAGAAATAGGGTTCGATGACATAATGAGCTTCCTAGAAAGCAGATGAAGGGTTGAACCCGTTTTGATTGGTAGAAACATCCTCAAAGCATTGCCAAGACAAACTATAAATGAATGCAAAGGAAAGCATACAAAATATACATGTCAACTGCACAAATAGAGCTGAATACAACGAAACCCGAAGGGTGAATGTTGCTAATAAACATACAAAAGAAAGCCTAAGATGCTTATTGTTAATTAGTGAAAATTTCAAACTCAAGAGAAGTTTGATATGATAGACTTGAGAAAGAATCACTACGAGTGGAGCCATCAATAAGAACTCGTAAGGGTGAAGGGTTGAAACCCCAGAAACCTAAGACATTCAGTCCAAACCCCATCATTCGATATGCTCAATGAAAGGCTTGAAGCCAAAACAATACGGTATAAGACATAAAAGGCTTATGCAAATGTCAAGTTAGCCTCGAATAAGGCAAAATCGTCGTAAATGTGTAGGTCGCTCCACACTTTACACCAAGATGATATTCGTGAAACACTAGTGTATATTAAAATCCCCAAAAAAGGGTAGTAAGTCCCAGGTAAGGGATAAAAAGACCTCAAGTCTCGAAAAAGACCGGTATAACTTCTATGAAATCCTAGTGCATTATCATAGAAGTTGGGGGGCAAATGATATGGGTTAAAAATAATCCTAAAGACATAATTAATATTGCATTAATTAAACCTAGATGGTCCATAAATAAGGCCCATTAATAAGGCCCGGAACTCTAATTAAATATTAATTTCGTAATTAATATTTTGGCTAGAAGTACAACCTCTATTAGGAGACGTCCAATACAGGCTTGTTCTAATACAATTGGGCTTGTTTCAATACAAGTCCTTTATGATATGGAAACAAATCCTACAAGGAAGGAACTAGAATTAATCCTTATCCACCGTCAAGGATAAGACTTATCCTTTAAGAAAGTGATAATACTTATCCACAACAAAAATATATTCTTAATATAAAATAAATATTATATATGGCATTAAAAGAAGTTATAAGCTAGTAATTGTATTATACTTAAAATGAACACTTGATCCTTTCATCTATTTTTTTGATGTGAGAGTTACATGTGGATTAAATAATATAAATAGCAAAAACCTATTTTTTTACAATACAACGGTACAGATGTTAACATCATAATAATAAATATACTTGAAAAAAATAAATTATCCAATTTTTGTAGTTACAAATGTATTTTTGCAAGAAACATACGAACAAATTAAGAAAAACTGACAAAATAGATATAAGTTAAACGATTCAAACTATCCAAATGTCAAGCATGCTTATGATTTAGCTGGAATAGAGTGATACACTTACCATTGTTCTTGAGTGAATATTCTTTTGTGAGTGAAAGGTGAGTTATTGCTTGTTTCTACATTTTAGATCCCAATTTATTTTTACACTTGACATGGACTTTTGAGCACTTATGCATATTTCTTTGAGTAGACTATGTGAATCCCTACACATTCCACGATAAGATATTGCAAATTCACTTTGATTCTTAAGTTGATGTAGCAAGAGAGGACTTGTATGTGTGGGGTTGCATTGCCATGCGATCTTTTACATAAGGTAGATGGATTTTGTGGGTACATTCACTATAGGCCCTCAAGAGACCTTACCCGTCCACTAGGGTTGCCTAGGGGTTTAAATGGCTTGTTGCATATGCCAAATGCAACCGTGATCACCTACGGAAGTGATATTATCTATTAGATAGTAGTTCATATTATATTAGTTTTTCTCGAGGACGAGCAAAAGATAGGTATGGGGCATTTGATAGGTCCATAATTCAATACAATTTTAATACCTATTTTATGTCTATTTTCGTAATTTTATTATTTAATAAATTGTTTTCTTTTGTTTTGTAGGAAAATAAATAAAATCATATTTCAAGCAGAAAAAGGTGAAAAAGGCAAGGAGATGGAAATACTTGAAGTCAAAAGGAAATTGGAGAAAAATTGGAAAACTTACCGGAGAAGAAAAAGGAATTAAGGAAATATTTTTAGAATCCGATTTGTAGTCAAAGAGCCCAAACCCATTATTTTTCCCTATATATCTTGTATTTGACACACCTAAAATTTTATTTGTTATTTGTTTTAACCTTTCTTGTTCGCCGGTGGCTATTATCCAGTGCCATACTCTTTGGCTCCTGTTATTAATACTAGCTTATAGCCCGTGCGATGCACGGTTACTTAAATTTTATTTATAATGATTTTGTTTATTATTATATTTTTATTTCCCATGCAACACACGATTGTTTTTTTAATATTTATAATTATATTTATTTATGAATATTTTAATATTTAAAAGTTATTAAGTTACATGATTAAATTATTGTTAAAAAAGATTTAACCAAAAAATATATAGTTAAAAATTTGATATTTATTATATTTTACACGCTCAATTTAATATTTGTTTATATTGAGTTATAAAAATTAGATTTTGCCAATTTTATAGTCCACATGAAATTCACAAAATAATCTTTAATTTAGTTGTGGTTTAATAGTTCTTTTTCAATTAAAAACTATTCTAAACTAAAAAGAGAATAAAGTGACGAAATTTAATGTTGAGAATTCTATTCGATTTAGGAAATCTACTTATATGTAGTTTAGATTATTAGAATACCCTCTATTAACCAAATATAGTTTTTAATGTTAAATCTAACGGTTTTCACCTATCTATTTAACATTAAACGATTTTTATTGTTTTGGTATTAAATGAGTTTTCTTATTTAATTACAACTATTTTTATGTTTTGACTTTTTAGAAAATCCAATCCTAATATAGGGCATGTTTGGCATAAGCTTATTTTATAAGCTTATGACTTATAAATCAATTTTGACTTATGGAGGGTGTTTTTGTACTCAACTTATTTCATTAACTTATAAATTATAACTTATTTTTTTAGCTTATGACTTATGGGGGTGTTTGTCTACCCAACTTATAATCTAACTTATAACTTATAAAGTGATAAGTTGAATGTTAGAAAATACTAACATTTTGCTCAACTTATTTCATTTTTCATGATTTCTTTATCTATTTAGTAGTTTATATTTTTATATTTATACTTTAAAATGTTTTTTAATCTAAAATGTATTTATCGAGATCATTATATTAATTAACTATTTTTTCAAATTTATACTTTAAAATGTTTTTTAATCTAAAATGTATTTATCGAGATCATTATATTAATTAATTATTTTTTCAATTTAATTTAACAAAAAAATTATTAACTTATAAGTAAATTTATCCAAACACTTACCTAACTTATAAGTTTGCATCAACTTATCACTTATATAACACTTATTCATCATAAGACATAAGTTCACTTGTTTAAGTTCTCCCAAACACTTATAAGAATCCATCAACTTATCACTTATAAAACAGTTACTCATTTTAAGTTATAAGTCAACTTTTGTTTGATACTCCAAATGCCCACATAATATCTTTTAACTTATATCATTTTTTAGATAATAACATTTTTTTATATGATATAATCTTGATCATGTATTTTTAAAAGTATTGGATCTAACAGTTGAGAATGTTTTGGCGGTATTTAGGACCAAACTACCAGGATAACATCATTAATTTTTCTTAATATTTATAATATTTATAATTTATAATTTTTTTAAATATTTATTGCTAAAATATAATATGCTCTTTTTTGTAATATGTTAAAGATGCGGGAACTCTGAACTTTTGAGAAAATAAATTATCAATTAAAATATAATTTTTTTTGTAATAGTTCTTATTTTAAAGTAGTACACCGTGATCAAAATTCTGTATAAATTTCATTTTTTTATAGTATATCCGGTAAATATCTATTTTATTATATTAAAGACTAAATAATGAAAGCTTCGTTATAAGTTAAGTTTGGTCGCTTTGTTTGATCACTAAATCCATAATCGTTGAATCTTTCAAATTAAATTATTGAAAAATGTTAGATATAACAGTAAAATTATCATGTAGAATGATCTAAGGATTGAATCTACCAACAACATATTAAAATTTATAGGTTTTTTTTGAAAAATAAGAATTTTTTTATTTTTTTCTTGTAGACATATGTTATTTGATAATATTTTTTGTAAAGTACGATTTTTTAGAAAAGTACTATACTAATTGATTAGCAAACTTTTAAAGTTTCGAATTTAATAATTTACAATATATATAGGTTTAAAAAGTTGGCCTCTTCTGTAGTTGAGTCTAAAATTTCAAAATAAGGTTTTTTTTAAATATGAATATAGTTTTGCTAACAATGAAATTAGGTCTCTATGAGTTCTTATAAAACAAAATCACCATTTACGTATAATTTATTATTTAATAATAAATAATATTTGATTAGTTATGATATAAAACTTAATAAAATAGGATTAAAAATATGCACAATTTTATAAAATTTTATCATCGTATTATTATATTCTTTGTTGATTTGAATTTTTCTTAGATAGATTTTAATTGTTGAACATAGATTTCTAAATTTAAAATAGTTAGAAAAAAGTAATTAAATTGGTGTTAAAATAATGATGACATAATAATTATTATTATAATTTAAATATTCACTTTATTAATTTGGGCTTTATCTTGTGTTTTAAAAATCAGATTTTGACGATTTTACATCCCACATGAAGATAACTAAATTATCTTTAATTAAAATATGGTTTAATAATTTTTATCTAGGTGGAAATGTCCATGAAAGAGAAAAAAAAAGTCACGAATATTTTACATGGAGAATTCTATTCAATGTAGAAAACTTATTTATATTTGGTATATTTGGTTTAAATTATCAAAATACACATTTTAGAATTTAAATATAATCCTATTATTAATAAAATAATTTTTTTTAATATTTGATCTAACGATTTTCATTTATCTAGTTAAGATCTAATGATCCTTATTAATTTGGTTGTGTACGACCAAAATTTGGGATAAGATCCATATTATGATTATTATATATAAGGATTTAATATAATAAGGATATCAAGTATATACTGATATAAGTATCTTACTAACTGCTTTTACTTTTAATGTTTCGGTTTTATTTACGGTGTAAATAAATTTTTTTAAAATTATTAAATAGAATAAAAATTATGTTATGATTATATAATATTTTATTCTCATATTATTATATTCTTTATCGATTTGAATTTGTTCTTAATTAATTTTGATACTTTATTGAAAGAAACATAAAATTTCTATATTTAAAAGAATTAGTGGAAAAATAAATAAATTGGTGCTACAATAAAAAAATATTTATTAAAATTTATATACTCACTTTAATATTTGGGTTCTATTCTGAGTTTTAGAAATTGAATTTTGACGATTTTATAACACATGCGAAACTAACGAAATTATCTTTAATTTAATGATGGTTTAATAATTATTATCTAACATGACCAGTTGACTTACCCATAAAATAAACTGAAAAGAAAAGATGGTTAAGAAGTTTTACACAAAGAATTCAATTCAATATAGAAAACCAATTTACAATTGGTTTAAATTATCAAAGCACACTTCTTAGTATTTAAATATAATCCTACATTTAATCAAATACACAAAGGATTTTATGACTATGAAACCCTCAACATTTTAATAATATTTTGATATTACCCTTTTATGTTTGTTATATGTAAAATAATATAATTATAATTTGGATTAATCAAATTGTTATGTTCCTTCAGGAAAAAAAAAGTGTTTAAATTTATTCATGTACATGAGTTCTCCTAAGTCTCTTATAACAATGTGGGGTATCATTGTAATCGATATGAATTGTTATCTTGATATTTGGTTTAACAATTATTATCCAACTGGAACTATACATAAATTCAAGAGAAAAGATATTTAAGAATTTTTACATAGAAAAATTTTAAATTATCAAAATACACTTTCTAGTATTTAAATATATTTATATTATTAATCAGATACACTTTTTAATATTAGATCTAACAATTCTCATCGATCTATTTAAGATCTAACTATAATTATTAATTTGGTCGTATACTGATCGTACACGGACCAGATCGATTTTAATTTTTTCTTAAATTGATTTTAATATTTTATTGAAATAAACAAAGAATTTATAAATTTAAAAGAATTAGGAAAAAAAATTAAATTAGTGCTACAATAATAAAAAAATATTTATTAAAATTTAGATAATAACTTTACTGTTTGGGCTCTTGGACTCTATCTTGAGTTTTAGATAACAGATTTTAACGATTTTACAGCCCACGCAAAACTTACAAAATTATCTTTAATTTAATGATGGTTTAATAATTATTATCTAACTGGAACTATCCATAAAATAAAGAGAAAAGATAATTACGAATTTTTACATAAAGATTTCTATTCAATATAGAAAACCCATTTATAAAGGTTTAAATTATCAAAATACACCTTTTAGTATTTAAATACTATTGTATTATTAATCAAATACAATTTTTAAAATTATATCTGACGGTCCTCATTGATTTGAACAAAGTTTTGGATAAGATCTCTATAAGTAGTTAATATTATTACTTCTTGTTTTTTTTTAAATCCTGCGTTTACTTCGTCTATTATTTTTATTTGATTAACCGGTTAGCTGTGCCAGTCTCTTTAGTTATTATGTTTTGATAATTTTGCTGCCAATTGCTGTTCGTGTTACTAGTACTTGAATTGTTCAATATTATTATATTACTTGTTTTTCCACGTGAGTTTATTAATCATAGTATTAGTTTATTAATTTAATTATGCTGAATCATGCCTCATATGCCTCATACGTGTTTTATGAATAATTGTTTTATTAGTTTAATTAATATGTCTACCTAAATCTCTTGCCTAGGATGAAGATGAAATTAATTTAATTATTTTTGATATCTTCTTGTTCCTATTAATTAGTTCTCATAATTTTTCTTGGTGCTTAATTGGTCAATTGACAAAGTGATTTTGATATATTATTGTTACCGGATTTTTTTTTCATAGTTTTGATAGGTTATTGTTAGATAACAAGTTTCATAGTATATGCTTGTCTCGTTAATTGATATATCTTATTTGTGAAGGAGAGAGAATTGATTTTAGCGCGAGTTGATATTAATTGTGATTGATTAATGGATTCAGATTCCTAGATTTTTCTTATTTGATTTTAATTGTTAATTAGGTTAAACAAATTTCATCTCAAATCTTATTGTCTAGTTCGCCAGTTAATTGTTAGGGTTTCGAAAATTCATATTCTCTGTGGATCCATCTGTCATTGCTACAACTGCGCTTGCAGTTTACATTATTTTTACACATGAGTTAACAGCATAAGAAAGAAAAAATTGTAAACAAAATTAAAGCATTTCGCTAATCAAATATGTGTTTTTTGTAAAAAAAAAAAAAAGAAGAAGAAATTGCTTAAAATTGATAAAACAATAATCTACTATTCAAATTAGATGATCTAAACAATACAACCACAAGAATGTTAAGAACAAAGAATGAAATTCATGTATACAAAAATCTAGGTTATTTCGTCAACTATAAATATGTTTTCTAAGGATTAAAAGGTAAAAATATACATCAGGGTTCATTACAACAGACAGCTAGGCTTTGTTAAACCGACCGCTTGGTGTTCGATTTTAATTTTGGCTAAAAAATAATTTTCACCAAAAGTCATAAAAAACCAACTTATAGTAGAAAGATGTTGTTTTGTTGTTTAGCACAAGGATCGATATCAAAACCAATTGTTGGACACGGCGATTTTAGGTCTCAGTTTATATAAACAAAAAAACACTTCTCATTCTTTTCATTATTTTATTTCAATACAAAAATTAATACTCAAAACATTTTCTACTCCTACTTGCAAAAAGCGATTGCAAAGTTCTATATTTACTCCAAATTAACAACAATTTGTGGTTTTATTTCAAGTTTTTCATTTGAAGTCGATATACGAGTTTTCCCTTAAATATTATACAAACAGTATCTGCTATGCTACAAGGTTATGAAACACTATCCAGTTATTAATTCAATATACGTTCTGATTGGTCTGTATGATTCCAAGTCCTCTTGATAAACGGTAATTTGTCTTGTGATGCATCTGTAAAAAATAGAACTGATTCGAATATGCTAAAGTTATTCTTTCCTTTTTAGAGTAAATTCAATATATCAAGTAAGTAAAAACCTTATAGCTGTAAGCCTGTAACTGAGTTTACATTCGTAGCATTATGTATAGCCAGGTTTCCAAATATATTTTGGATCAAAATAAAACCTAATTACTTCATTTATTCAGTAATCTTAGCTTGCAGTCACCTGATATAAAGTTCCAACTGCAAAGAATTTAAAAGTCAAGTTGATTTTTTTGGACTATACGTCTTGTCATAATCACATGCAAGAATTTCTCGGTACTACGTATCTTAACAAATCACATCTTAACAAATCTACACGATGTTTCTGTGGTAATATCTGCAGTATTCACCGGGACCAGAATAGTGTGTGGGTAGATAATTATAGTATAAATAGAGAACAAAGAAAGGCAGAAGAGCATAAGCAAACACAGAAAACACAACTACAGAAAATATGGGAACTATGAGCATGGGGTCTAAAATGGCCTTCTTCATCGCAACCCTTCTGGTGCTACTGGTGTCGCTTAACTTCCCGGTTATGATCACTGCCAGTTACGAATACGAGTCTCCACCTACTGAAAAATCTCCGCCTTACAAATATGAATCTCCACCCCCTCCAAAGAAATACTCTCCTCCGCCTCCCAAAAAATCTCCACCATACAAGTATGAATCTCCACCACCGCCTAAAAAATATCCTCCACCTTACAAGTATGAATCTCCACCACCACCTAAAAAATACCCTCCACCTTACAAGTACGAGTCTCCACCACCACCAAAGAAGTATCCACCTCCTTACAAGTACGAGTCTCCACCACCTCCACCAAAGTGTCCTTCACCACCGCCACCTCCCAAGTGTCCACCTCCCCCAAAGTGTCCATCCCCACCACCTCCTCCTAAGTGTCCTCCACCATCACCTCCCAAGTGCCCTCCACCGCCAAAGTATGAGTACAAGTCTCCACCACCTTACAAGTATGAGTCTCCACCACCTCCACACGATGAATACAAATACCCTCCCCCAAAACATGAAAAATCACCCCCTTACAAATACGAGTCTCCACCACCTCCAAAAGACGATGACAAATACCCTCCCCCAAAGCATGAAAAATCACCACCTTACAAATACGAGTCTCCACCACCTCCAAAGGATGATTACAAATATCCTCCCCCAAAACATGAAAAATCACCACCTTACAAGTACGAGTCTCCACCACCTCCAAAGGATGATTACAAATACCCTCTCCCAAAGCATGAAAAATCACCACCTTACAACTACGAGTCTCCACCACCACCAAAAGACGATGACAAATACCCTCCCCCAAAGCATGAAAAATCACCCCCTTACAAGTATAAGTCTCCACCACCTCCAAAAGATGATTACAAATACCCTCCCCCAAAGCATGAAAAATCACCACCTTACAAGTACGAATCTCCACCACCTCCAAAGGATGATTACAAATATCCTCCACCAAAGTATGAAAAATCTCCACCTTACAAGTACGAGTCTCCACCACCTCCACACGATGAATACAAATACCCTCCCCCAAAACATGAAAAATCACCCCCTTACAAATACGAGTCTCCACCACCTCCAAAAGACGATGACAAATACCCTCCTCCAAAGCATGAAAAATCACCACCTTACAAGTACGAGTCTCCACCACCTCCAAAGGATGATTACAAATACCCTCCCCCAAAGCATGAAAAATCACCACCTTACAAGTACGAGTCTCCACCACCTCCAAAGGATGATTACAAATACCCTCCCCCAAAGCATGAAAAATCACCACCTTACAAATACGAGTCTCCACCACCTCCAAAGGACGATTACAAATACCCACCCCCAAAGCATGAAAAATCACCACCTTATAAGTACGAGTCTCCACCACCTCCAAAGGACGAGGACAAATACCCTCCCCCAAAATATGAAAAATCACCACCATACAAGTACGAGTCTCCACCACCTCCAAAGGACGATTACAAATACCCTCCCCCAAAGCATGAAAAATCACCACCTTACAAGTACGAGTCTCCACCACCACCAAAGGACTATTACAAATACCCTCCCCCAAAGCATGAAAAATCACCACCATACAAGTACGAGTCTCCCCCACCTCCAAAGGATGATTACAAATACCCTCCCCCAAATCATGAAAAATCACCACCATACAAGTACGAGTCTCCACCACCATCGAAAGACGATTACAAATACCCTCCCCCAAAGTATGAACAATCACCACCTTACAAGTACGAGTCTCCACCACCTCCAAAAGACGAGCATGGATACAAATATGAGTCTCCTCCACCTCCTTATTACACTTAAGATTCATTGAAATTCCGCTTCTCAGGTAGTCATTGATTTTATTATCCACTCTCAACCTGTACAACAATTATTGACATAGGGCTTGATCTTTTAATCTCTCTCCCTCTCTCTATAGATATGTTCTGTTCCTTCGACATGCATGCGCATAAAAACAGATTTTGTGTGCATGTACATAGATAAGCGCAGTTCTGAAATATAATAATGGGTCTAGCTGGAGTCCTTTGATCGTGTTTTAAAAATTTTCATTATTTATTTATTTATCTAGTTAATTATGATTGCAGGATAGGCGAGAAATGGATGTAATTACAGTGCCATCAGCAAATTAATTAAAAGGAGTTCGCTCGTCCTGCGATGTTTTCCTGCTGCGGATATACCTATATAATTCATGTGTTGTATTTACTTATACTCTGTAATTGTGTGGTATGTTTATTGCTTGAAGAGATGCATTTTATTATTAAATAACGAAATTCCTATTCGTGTCTTTTAAATATCGTCTTGATTTATTTAGAAAAAAATAAATATTTTTGAAAAGTATTTTTATTTTTATAAAATTAAAAGTACCAAATAAGCCTGAAGGCAATATATAAGATATCAATCTTGTAAAGTTTGGCGTAAATAGTTACTGCTAAGACAAGGTTGAAGACTGATCAAAATAAGATGCAATTGGGCTTGGGCTAAAAGGAAGTAAAGAGGTGTATAAATACGAAGTGTATACACAATATAATTTACGAAAAAAGAAAAGTAAATTTACAACAATGTCGTAGAAAGCGGGTCACTGACGAAATATATTTAAGGAGAGAATGATTATGTATTTTAAAATAGAAGTTGGAATATGAATTTTGAGAAAAATAAAAATGGGGACAAATATACTAATATTTGATACAATATTAAAATAATTAAAAATATTAAACAATTATTCTTTTCTATATTTATTCAAAAGTTCGGTAAATGATCAAGATGAAACGGAGAATTCAAAAGAAAACCTTAATTTTATGTCAGAAATATTATTTTCTTTAAAAACATATTTTGTAGAATATTTTTTAGAAATATTTAAAGAAATTTTTACAAAACCGCTGCGAATAGCGTCTTAGTAAATTAGTTATACTATATATTTCAAGTATTAATATATCCCAAAAAATGTCACAAACTATATCTTTCGATTATTAATGAAAAATATAAAATTCATTAATACACACACAAAAAATACCATACATGATATTTTTCATAAAATATGTAGAAAAGAAAAACCCTTACATTGTATAGGTTATAAGCTAATATTTATAACAATTAAAAAATAGAAACATGTATAAGTGAGGACTAGTTATGGTTTGTTAATACATAATTTAATCATGTACAATATTTTTATTGATTTTATAACAACGTACAAAATAATTATGAAAATAAATTTTATATTATATAACGAAATTATACATATAAATTGTGTTGAATTTTACTTAAAAGATACCCTTCATCCTTAAAACACTACAACAAAAACGGCTAAATTCACCCTGAATAAACAAACAACATATAAAGTAGACTATATATTTTGATGATTCAATTATACGGATATTTCATAATACTAATATTTGTAAATAAAAAAACTAAACTGTTTCAATCAAAATGTTTTTTTACAATAAAAATAAGAAAAATTAATTAAAATTGATAAAATTAATATATATTTAAAACTATAGGTTTTCCTTTTTTTTCTTTTTGGACACTTACCGCTAGGTTTTCTTTAAACCGAACGTGTGGTGGCCGGTTTTTAATGGACAGAAAATTATTTTTTTACAGAAAATTAAAAAAACCCCATCTATAACAGAAAGATTGATGTCATAACCTACAGCGTACAATTTTAGGTCTTTGTATATATAAACGAAAGGACACTGGCTACTTTTTTCTTTTTATCTCTAAACCAAAATACTCAAACATTCTCTACTCATACTACTAAAAACTAAAAAACCAAGGCAAACTATTATATTTACTCCAAATTAACTGCATATAGTGGTTTTAATTCAAGTTTTTCATTTGAAGTCGATTACATGTGCTTAATTTTCTCCAAATACAAACAAGTAGGCTAACAATTTGTTTTTCTGAAAACTCTAGCTTATACCTTCTTAAAACCAAAAAACAGTATCTGCCATGCTACAGGATTATAAATTAAATTCACATATTAATTCAATTTACGTTCTGATTGGTTATATATATATGTATGATTTCGAGTCCTCTTGTCTTGATATATAAACAGTAATATGCCTTGTGATGCATCTGTATAATATTGAACTGATTCGAATATGCTAAAAGTAATTCTTTCTTTTTTAGAGTAAATTCAATGTATCAAGTAATTTCTTCATTTATTCAGTAATCTTAGCTTGCAGTCACCAGCAATAAAGTGCAAACTGCAAAGAATTTAAAAGCCTAGTTGAATTTTTGGGCTATACGTCTTGTCATAATCACTTGCAAGAGTTTCTCGGTATTACGTTGTTAGACGATGTTACTGTAGTAATAACTGCAGTATTTTACCGGGACCAAAATAGTGTGTGGGTAGAAAATTATAGTATAAATAGAGAAGATAGGAATGCACAAGAGCATAAGCAAAACACAGAAAACATATAAGTATAGATTAGTATTAATATAGGTGTTTGTATGTAAAACAGACAAGCAAGGATTAAGAACGTAAACTCATGTTCTTCTTATTTCCATAAGTGGATTACAAAGAGATATATAGAAAGCAATCAACAGCTATACCTACAAACCAGGAACGACTACTTCAAAATGGATCCTACAAATACTCAGAGACGTGGTGGAACAAGTCATGACACACGACTAAAACTGGAAACAAACGGAAACAAATAAACACTCCAGACTTATGTTTAGATAGGCCCAACACTGAGATTAGCCTAGCCCAAACATTAAGTTTAGATTAGCCCAACAGTACACCCCCGTAATCTAAACTTCATGAGACAAGTCTTTAATCCCCAGCAAACGACACATCTTCTCAAACTTGACAATGGATAACGCTTTGGTAAGCACATCTGCTCTTTGCTCCTCAGTACACACATGCTTCACAATGATTTCACCTCTTTCAACACACTCCCTAATAAAATGGTAGCGTCTGTCAATGTGTTTAGAACGACCATGGAACACCGGATTCTTTGCTAAATCTATAGCAGATTTGTTGTCTATGTATAGAACCACCGGACCAATCTCCCCGTCTGTGATCTTTCCCAGCAAATTTCGAAGCCACACTCCTTGGCAAGCTGCTGCGGTTGCAGCCATAAATTCTGCTTCGCACGAGGACAAAGCAACACATTTCTGCTTTTGAGAGACCCATGATATTACACTTTCATTCAAGTAATAAACCATTCCTCCAGTGCTTTTCCTGTCATCTAAATTCCCACCTAAGTCACTGTTAGAATATCCAGAAATCATATTATTTCTACTGTCCTTCGAGTAGACCAGGCCATAGTTCATCGTGCCTTTGACATATCGTAAAATACGTTTAGCTGCATTCAGATGCATTAGCGTAGGCCTCTCCATAAACCGACTTACAATCCCCACCGAGTACGCCAAATCTGGGCGAGTATGCACAAGATAACGTAGACCTCCTACCAGGCTTTTAAACTCAGTAGGATTCACAGCTTTCCCCTCCCCGTCTTTTGTGATTAACAGCTTTGGGTCCATTGGATATTTAGTAGGGTTGCAGTCACTCAAACCTGCCTTCTCCAACACCTTCTTGGCATATGATGTTTGCTTCAGCTTAATGTAACCTTCACCTTGGTATACTTCAATGCCCAGATAATACGAGAGTCTTCCCAGATCACTCATGTCGAAGTGACTACTCATTTCTTTCTTAAAGCGTTCGATGATACCAACACTTGTGCTTGTTATCAGTAGGTCATCGACGTACACAGCAACAATCAATGACTCCTCTCCTTCTTTCTTTATGTAGACAGCATGTTCATATGGGCATCTTGACAAACCCATCTCTTCAAGACACCGACTCAATTTTGCGTACCATGCCCGAGGGGCCTGTCGTAGACCATATAAGGCTTTATACAGTCGATACACCAAGTGTTCCTGTCCTTGTTTAACGAACCCTTCAGGCTGTGATACATATACAACCTCATCTAGCTCGCCGTTTAGAAACGCCGACTTGACGTCCATGTGATGCACCTCCCATCCATGTTTGGCTGACAAGGCTAAGAGCAAACGAACAGTTTCCAAACGTGTAACTGGAGCAAAAATCTCCTCAAAATCTACTCCATGCTTTTGAACATACCCCTTTGCCACAATCCTAGCTTTATGTTTCACGATGTTTCCACTAGTGTCCTTCTTTAGCTTGTAAACCCACTTCAGATCGATGGCTTTGTTACCTGGAGGTAAGTTCGTCAATACCCATGTATTATTTTTCTCTATCGACTGTATCTCACTCTCCATTGCACTTCTCCATTCCTTTTCTTTGCATGCCTGATCATAGTTGACTGGTTCATCAATCCCCATTAGAAGCAATTCGTCCTCAAGCTCTATTTCTTCAGTAACGTCATATATTTCACCTAGCAACCTGAACTTTCGAGGTGGACTCTCAGTTGACGCCTCTGTTGTTGACGTCCCTGTTGTCGACACGGTACCACTTGAACTTTGTGCGCTTGAGTCACTAATTGTGCTTGTACTCGCACTACTTGGAGTCACAGGCTCATCTGTCTCGTCATTCAGCTCCTTGTCTTCAAAACCCGGGATTGTAAAGTAGCCTTGTTGTGCCACTGTGCCTCCCTCGTTTGTCTGATCCCAAAGCCAAGTTTTCTTTTCCTCAAACACAACATCGCGACTAACATGTACTTGTTTCAAAATAGGATCATACAAACGATAAGCCTTAGTGCCAGGCTCCTTTCCAAGGTTGATGACGGGTTTACTACGGTCATCCAGTTTCTTCACCTGAGTACTTAGGTTTTTCATGTATGCAATACAACCGAAAACCCGTATGTGTCCCAGGCTAGGCTTCATACCTGTCCATGCCTCATATGGAGTCAGCTCAGATAAAACACGAGTTGGTAGGCGATTTAACAAATAAATTGAGTGCCTGACTGCCTCTCCCCATAAGAACGATGGAAGTTGCATTTCCTTCAACATGCTTCTGGCCATGGCAACCACAGTGCGATTTCGTCTTTCCACCACCCCATTTTGTTGGGGTGTGTATGGGGCTGTGTAATGACGGTTTATTCCTGCAGATTCACAGTAAGACTTGAACTGGTTCGAGCAAAACTCACCCCCGTTATCCGTACGCAGGGTTCTCACTTTCTTTTCTGGTCCTTTCTCAACCTGGGCACGAAACTTCTTGAACGCACCGAGAGCCTCATCTTTAGTTTTCAAAAAATACACCCACATGGCCCTGCTATAATCATCTACCAGAAGGAAAAAATATTTATTCCCCCCTGGTGTCTCAGGTGCTATAGGTCCACATAAGTCGCCATGGATCAATTCCAAAGCTCGCTCTGCTCTGTAGTCTGTCTTGGCAGGAAATGACTTTCTCACTTGCTTTGACATCAAGCACCCTGTGCATATTTCCTTTGGTTGAACAATGGCTGGGAATTCGTTTGCCATTTTCTTCTTAGACATTAAGACCATTGCAGGAAAATTAACGTGTCCTAGGCGTGAATGCCACAACCAAGCTTCTTCATCTACTTTAGTTAATAAACAGGCATCGTTGTTGTTTTCAAGAAGTATTTTATACAATCTATTTCCAGACCTTTTTACTTTCATGACAAGCTTTTCACATTCATCATATACCCACAGATAAACACCATGTAATACGACTCGATTTCCCTCTTCAGATAATTGACCCAGACTTATAATATTGTTGCAAAGATTTGGGATATAATATACCTCTTTCAGAAGCTTTTCTCCTCCGTCTTTGCATTTGAAAGATATAGTTCCCTTTCCTCGAATATCCACAAACGACCCATCACCAAAACGGACACGCCCTGTCACCTTTTCATCGAGCTGCTTAAATTTCGAACGTAGCCCAGTCATATGATTACTTGCTCCGTTATCCAAGTACCAAACATTAGAGTCCGTCTGTTCGTCGCTTAAGCTTAGTTTCGCCACAGTGGTTGTTTCATTAAGCAATATGACACCGTCTCTGTTCTCTTCACATTTCGCCATCAAGAGTGCGGGCTCCTCATCATGTGTTAGTGTTAAGTTTGCCTCTTCAGATCTGTTTCCTTTTTCACGTCGTGATGGCTTCTTACATTCGTTTGCGTAGTGGCCGTAAATGTTACAATTAAAGCATTTTATTTGGCTCTTATCTTGGCCTCCACCTCGTCCTTTATTTCCACCACTCCGATTTCTTTGACTTGCTCGTTTCTCCCATTCTGCTCTAGTAAGTAACAATTTTCCTTCGGTCTCTCTCTTCAACCATTCATCCTCTGTGAGTAAAAGCTGTCCATTACTAGGTTCAGTTTTTCCACGTAGTCGCTCCTCATGCGCCTTGAGCGAACCCACTGCTTCTTCTACTGTCATAGTCTCTAAATCCCCAAATTGTTCGATTGTTGAAGCAATTTGGAGAAACTTCTGAGGAACGGCCCTTAGCAACTTCTTCACCACATATGACTCCTGAATCTCTTCTCCCAGGGTTCTGATGTTTGTCACGATTCCACTTAATTTTAAGCAAAAATCGTCCAACTGCTCGTTGTCTTTCATCTGCAAAGCCTCAAAATCTCCTTTGAGTGTCTGCACTTTAGCCTTCTTGACACGGTCTGCACCAAGGCACATCGTCTTCAAAGCCGCCCAGACTTCCTTAGATGTTTTCTTGTCTGCCACCGCCAGGAGTATGTCCTCAGACAAACCTTGATATATAACAGCCAGTGCACACTTGTCCTTCTTGTCTTCCACCTTAGTGTTTTTATCTGCGGGCTCAATCGCCTCCCACACACCCTGGGCCTGCATGTAGACTTGCATCTTGATAGACCAGGCTGTGTAGTTACTTCTTGACAATATTGGGTAAGTGAGACCAACACCACCTCCTTTCAGCTTGCTTCCTGTTTCCATAGCTCCTACTTATAGAACACCGATATGTTAACCTCGCTCTGATACCAAATATAAGTATAGATTAGTATTAATATAGGTGTTTGTATGTAAAACAGACAAGCAAGGATTAAGAACGTAAACTCATGTTCTTCTTATTTCCATAAGTGGATTACAAAGAGATATATAGAAAGCAATCAACAGCTATACCTACAAACCAGGAACGACTACTTCAAAATGGATCCTACAAATACTCAGAGACGTGGTGGAACAAGTCATGACACACGACTAAAACTGGAAACAAACGGAAACAAATAAACACTCCAGACTTATGTTTAGATAGGCCCAACACTGAGATTAGCCTAGCCCAAACATTAAGTTTAGATTAGCCCAACAAAACACAACTACAGAGATGGGAACTATGAGCATGTGGTCTAGAATGGCCTTCTTCATCGCAACCCTTGTTGTGCTACTTGTGTCGCTTAACTTCCCGCTGATGATCACTGCCACTTACGAGTACGAGTCTCCACCTCCTGAAAATGATAAGATTGAAACTATATATATTATACTCTTAACACTTATGGATAAAACTGGAGGAAACTCACGCTTCTTCTTATTGATGAAAAACAGAATTACAAGGATATTTAAAGGAAAACAAACTACTGGGCTCCTATAAAATAGCAACCACTCTACTACACATAAGCCCACTGTTTCACGTTCCTATAAAACATGTAACAGACACCTGACCAAGTCATAGCACAACAGCTACCTTATTTAAAACAAAACATAAATATAAAACCAAATTTAAATTATAAACTAACAAACACCCCCGTAATTTAAATTCGGTTTCAGGAAACAAGTTTCACGTCTGCAAATTCTTCATGCCAAGCAAACCCCGTAACCTTTCAAACTTAACAGTGGCCATAGCTTTAGTTAACACATCTGCTCGTTGTTCTTCTGTTCCAATGTGTTCAACCACTATCTCGCCTCGCTCAACACATTCACGAATAAAGTGATAGCGAATATCAATGTGTTTACTTCTCCCGTGAAAGACAGGATTCTTTGCCAGATCTATCGCTGATTTGTTGTCTATATATAAAATCACAGGACCTACCTTTTCTTCCGTCAATTTTCCCAACAGATTTCTCAGCCATATACCTTGACATGCAGCTGCCGTAGCCGCCATAAACTCTGCTTCACATGATGATAGAGCTACACAACGCTGCTTCTGAGACACCCACGTAATCAAGCTTTCATTCAAATAAAATGCCATTCCCCCAGTACTTTTCCTGTCATCTATTTGTCCCGCTAAATCGCTATCAGAATACCCTGACAAAATATTATCACCACTACCCTTGTAATAAGCCAATCCAAGACCAAGTGTACCTTTCAAATACCTCAGGATTCGCTTTACCGCATTCCAGTGCAAAACTGTTGGTCGCTCCATATACCGACTTACAATTCCCACAGCGTATGATATATCCGGGCGGGTATGGACCAGATATCTTAGACCACCCACAACACTTTTAAATTCAGTAGCATCAACTGGACTCCCATTCTCATCCTTATGCAGCTGCAGCAACGGCTCCATTGGATATTTTGTTGACTTGCATTCACCCATGCCACATTTCTCTAACAATTTCCGTGCATAAGATGTCTGTTTAAGAGTGATGTAGTCATCTCCTTGAGTCACTTCTATGCCGAGGTAGTGAGACAGCCTTCCTAAATCACTCATGTCAAAGATCTGACCCATCTGCTCCTTGAATGATTTGATGAGTGAAGTGCTAGTTCCCGTGACTAACAAATCATCAACATACACTCCAATTATTATGCTGTCGTTGCCCACTCGTTTGGTGTATACTGCATGCTCGTATGGACATTTAGTGAACCCCAAACTCTCCAAACATCTTCTTAACTTATCATACCAAGCCCGTGGAGCCTGTCGGAGTCCGTATAACGCCTTGAGTAATTTGTACACCATTCGTTCCTTCCCCTTCTGCACAAAACCTTCAGGCTGCATAACATACACGTCTTCTTGGAGATCTCCATTCAAGAAGGCTGATTTAACATCGAGGTGGTGAACTTCCCAGGTATTTTTAGCTGCTAATGCCAACAATAAACGTACTGTTTCGAGCCGTGTAACCGGTGCAAACACCTCTTCGAAATCTACCCCTTGTTTCTGCACGTATCCTTTTGCGACAAGCCTCGCTTTATGCTTTATTACTTCCCCTTCTGCATTCTTTTTCAGTTTATAGACCCATTTCAAACCGATTGGTTTTTGCCCAGCAGGTAGCTCAACTAGCCTCCATGTGTTGTTTCTTTCTATGGCATCTATCTCGGCCTGCATAGCATCATTCCAGGCCTGCTCTGTTGAGGCTTCTGTGTATGTGGCTGGCTCCTCGACACCCAGAAACAACAAGTATTCATCCTCCTCATCAGCGTCGTAGGCACTACCATATACAATTTGGTTTACAGACTTGAACCTCCGGGGTGGGGTGGAGCTTGCACCTGATGTCTGACCATCGCTGTTTCCATTCCCAGATGTTAAACTGCTGTTCTGATTTTCTGGTGTCGAAGCTGATCTGCTAAAAACAGTCGACTGCTGTGTTTCAGACGCAGTCCTGGGTGTTGCAGATGTTGGCGATATAATGTCCTCGACGTCGATCGAGGCCTCTGTTTCATGGGTCTCTGCTTTATGGGCTTTGTCAAAAGTAAAGAACTGGGTATGGGCTTCAGGTTGTTCACCCACACTAGTCCAATTCCACGGTTTTGACTCCAGGAATTTTACATCCCTGCTAACACACAGCTGTCTTCTTTCTGGATCATATAATCGGTGGGCTTTCGTCCCGGGCTCCCGTCCAAAATAGACAACACCTTGACTGCGGTCATCGAGTTTCTGAGTATGCACAGAGGGCACTTTCATATATGCACAGCAACCAAACACACGGAGATGAGAAAAATCGGGCTTATTTCCTGTCCACGCTTCATAGGGGGTATGGTTTGAAAGAGCCCTCGTTGGCAGCCTGTTTAATACATACACAGAGTGTCGCACCGCCTCGCCCCAGAACTTGGATGGCACCTCCTTGTCCTTCAAAAAACTCCTTGCCATGGCTACGACTGTTCTATTCCTTCGTTCCACCACACCATTTTGTTGTGGGGAATAAGGAGCAGTATATTGCCTATGAATGCCAGCATCTTCACAAAAACCTGTAAACTTTTGAGAGCAAAATTCTCCACCTCTGTCAGTGCGTAGAGCTTTGATTTTATTGTTCTTCTCGTTTTCGACCAACGCCTTGAACTTAGTAAAGTTCTCAAAAGCTTCATCTTTGCTGGATAAGAAAAATACCCACATCATTCGGCTAAAATCATCTACTAAGAGTCAGAAATACTTCCTTCCGGAGGGTGTTGGTGGTGAGATTGGCCCGCAAAGATCCCCGTGGATGAGCTCTAGCACTGCGTTGGCAACAAAGTGTGACTGAGAAGGGAATGGGTTTCTTATCTGTTTTGCCATGAGACACCCCTTGCACACTTCACTAGGGTGCACCAGTTTGGGCAAACCCACAACCATGTTGTTCTTCTTCATGATGGACATTGCGTTGAAATTTACATGGCCCAGCCGGGAGTGCCACAACCAAGAATCTTCTTCTGTCTTTGTAAGTAAGCATACCTCTGCTGCCTCCTCCAACAAGATTTTGTACAAACGATTCGCTGACCTCTTAACTTTCATCAATACTCTTCCGTCTTTCTCGTAAACCCACAGAAGTTCGCCATGCATCACCACTTTGTTTCCTTCTTCCGACATCTGGCCAAGACTTAAAATATTGTTACATAAACAGGGAATGTAAAATACGTTGTCAAACCTTCTATTCTCCCCATTTTTGCATCTGAAAGTAATTGATCCTTTGCCTTTGATACACACAGTTGAACCATCCCCAAACTTCACCTCGCCTGTGATTCCTTCATCTAGCGTTGAGAATTTCGTTTTATCCCCAGTCATATGGTTGCTAGCCCCATTGTCCAAGTACCATACTTGTGACGTTTTCTTTGCAGACGGGTTTATCTCCAGTCGTGGAATAATCTTTTCTTCATTCAGCAGCACCATTTCTGTTTTGCCATCGTCGAGCTTGGCCAGCAATAACGCAGGTTCGTCGTCCTTGATTTCCACCAGATTTGCTTCAGGCCTTTGATTTCTGTCTCGACGAGGTCGCCTGCAGTCTGCAGCGTAATGGCCCAGCAGATTGCAATTGAAACATCGAATGGAGCTCTTGTCTCGACTTGTACCCTTGGAACCGCGACCCCCGCGCCAGTTGCTGCTTGTACCATCGCCATTACATTTCAACCAATCTTCCCGGGTAAGCAGCAGTTTAGAATCGGCTCGTTCACGTCTGGACCACTCCTCTTCTATTAATAGTAACTTGGTGCCTGGTGTGTCAATCTGCCCCTTCAATCTCTCGTCATGGGCTTGAAGGGATCCAATGGCCTCTTCCACTGTCAGTGTGTCTAAGTTGCCGAACTGCTCAATCATTGAGGCGATGTGCCAAAACCGATTTGGAACAGCACGTAACAGTTTTTTGACAACATAAGAATCGCTCATCTCTTCTCCCAGACCACGAATTGTAGACACCAGGCCATTGAGCTTCACACAGAAGTCGTCCAGGTGGTCACTGTCATCCATTCGCAGCATCTCAAATTCGGCCTTAAGTGTCTACACCCTAGCGTTCTTTACGCGATCAGATCCCTGGCACATGACTCGGATGGCTTCCCACCCTTCTCTCGCTGTCTTCTTCTCAGAGATTGACAACAGCATATCCTCCGGTATGCCCTGGTAAATCATAGCCCTTGTCGCTTTTCTCGTCGACCACCACCTTGGCTACCTTGTCTCCCTTCTCGTCGACCGCCACCTTGGGGTCTGCTGCTTCTATGGCCGTCCATACTCCCTGGGCCTGCATGAATACCCGCATTTTCAAAGCCCACGCTGTGTAGTTTGCCTTGGTCAACATTGGATATGTTAGCCCAAACGAACCATTTTTGATCTTCCTTGTATCCATCTGGTAGTGTTGTCGGAGAGTATTCTGAATATATTAGCTCTGATACCACGTGATAAGATTGAAACTATATATATTATACTCTTAACACTTATGGATAAAACTGGAGGAAACTCACGCTTCTTCTTATTGATGAAAAACAGAATTACAAGGATATTTAAAGGAAAACAAACTACTGGGCTCCTATAAAATAGCAACCACTCTACTACACATAAGCCCACTGTTTCACGTTCCTATAAAACATGTAACAGACACCTGACCAAGTCATAGCACAACAGCTACCTTATTTAAAACAAAACATAAATATAAAACCAAATTTAAATTATTAACTAACAGAAAAATCCCCGCCTTACAAATATGAATCTCCACCCCCTCCAAAGAAATGCTCTCCTCGGCCTCCTGAAAAATCTCCACCTTATAAGTATGAATCTCCACCACCACCTAAGAAATATCCTCCACCATACAAGTATGAATCTCCACCACCACCACCTAAGAAATATCCTCCACCTTACAAGTACGAGTCTCCACCACCACCACCTAAAAAATATCCTCCTCCTTACAAGTACCGGTCTCCGCCACCACCACCAAAGAAATATCCTTCACCTTACAAGTACGAATCTCCACCACCATCACCTAAAAAATATCCTCCTCCTTACAAGTACGAGTCTCCGCCACCACCACCAAAGAAATATCCTCCACCTTACAAGTACGAGTCTCCGCCACCCCCTAAGAAATATCCTCCCCCATACAAGTATGAGTCTCCCCCACCACCTAAGAAATACCCTCCACCTTACAAGTACGAGTCTCCACCACCACCTAAGAAATATCCACCTCCATACAAGTACGAGTCTCCACCGCCTCCTCCAAAGTGTCCTTCACCACCACCACCTCCCAAGTGTCCACCTCCCCCAAAGTGTCCATCCCCACAACCTCCTCCTAAGTGTCCTCCACCATCACCTCCCAAGTGCCCTCCACCACCAAAGTACAAGTACAAGTGTCCACCGCCCCCTCCAAAGCATGAAAAACCACCGCCTTACAAATACGAGTCTCCACCACCTCCAAAAGACAAGCATGGATACAAATACGAGTCTCCACCACCTCCTTATTACACTTAAGATTCAATGATATTCCGCTTCTCAGGTAGTCATTGATTTTATTATCCACGTAATCTGAACTTGTATAACAATTATTTACGTAGAGCTTGATCATTTCATTAATAATCTAGCTAATTATGATCGCAGGATAGGCGAGAAATGGATGTAATTACAGTGCCATCAGCAAATTAAAAAGGAGTTGGCTCGTCCTGCGATGTTTTCCTGCTGCGGATATACCTACATAATCATGGGTTGTATTTACTTATACTCTGTAATTGTGTGGTATGTTTATTGCTTGAAGAGATGCATTTTATTATTAAATAACGAAATTCGTATTCGTGTCTTTAAATATCTTTTTGATTTATTTAGCAAAAAATAAACATCGAAATGTATTTGCTTTTATAAAATTAAAAGTATCAAATAAAAATGAAATGGCTAAGATATAAATCTTGTAAAGTTGGGTGTAAATAATTACCGCTATAACACTTTCCTTACCTGTTGTGCTCTGTCTGAAATAAGGAGCAAGAGGCTAGCCCTTTTTTGCTTGATAAGCCAGAGACCTCTAATCTACCAAGGTAGAGGACTGATCAAAATAAGATGCCATTAGGCTTAAGGCTAAAAAGAAGTAAAGAGTGTAAAACACGAAGTGTATACACAATCATTTATGAAAAAATTAAAGTAAATTTACAACAAGGTCGTAGAAATTGTCCCTAATGTGAAGAAAATCAGAATACAATTTAGTAAAATTTTGGTATCGGTCCATTAAGAAACTTGGAACGTTTTACGAGGCTTCCCTTTTTGACAGTATAGAAAAATTCAACTCTTTTGTGGCAGTTTATTTCCATGCACAGTTAAAATCATCTTACCATCGGGTGACAAGTTTGTTGGAAATAATTTGAACATGTTTTTATTTATTATTTATTTGTTTTAATAAGTTGCTGAGTTTAGACATCTCATGAGTCATCAAGACTAGGTCATTGTTTGTTAGCATAGTTTTAGGAAGTTCATGTATTAGTGGAGTCAGAAGAGGTGTCCAGTTTTGTAGCCACCATCTCAGTATCATTTGTTTAAGTAGTTTCCTATTGTTAGTATGTTTCTCAGAGTGTGAGAAAACATTTTCCTTTGTAAGTTTCTGCAGTGTCATATATGAGAAAAACGAGCTTGTCTCATAAAGTGTGTGTGCATTTCTGCAGTTAGATATATATTTGTTCATTCCTGTTTCTTCAGTTGGTATCAGAGCCCACGGTTGTGAATAGTGTGTGGTTCGTGCATGTCAAAGGGAACAACAATGGACGTGAATAAATTTAAAGGAGGATCAGTTGGGTTGAGTTATCCAACATTGACGAGAGAGAATTATACTGTGTGGTCCATGAAAATGCGTGTGTTCATGCAAGCCCACGGTGTGTGGGAGGCAGTTGAACCCAGTGACCCAGAAGTCGTAGTTGCAGGAAAGGTAGACAAGGTGGCTCTTGCAATGATCTATCAGGGAATACCCGAGGATATTTTGTTGTCTATAGATGACAAAAAGACTGCAAAAGATGCTTGGGATGCGATTAAGACCATGAGTCAAGGAGCAGATCGTGTGAAGAAGGCACGAATACAGACGTTGAAGGCAGAGTTTGAGGTCATGAGCATGAAGGACACCGAACAACTTGATGACTTTTACATAAAGTTAAATGGAATTGTGTCCAACATTCGGGAACTTGGAGAAGAGGTCAAAGAGAGTTATGTTGTGAAGAAGATACTCCGTGTAGTCCCAGCAAAATTTCTGCAAATTGCATCCATAATTGAGCAGTTCGGCAACCTGGAGACAATGTCCATGGAAGAAACAATTGGGTCTCTTAAGGCTCATGAAGAAAGGGTAAAGGGGCAGGTTAAATCTGGGACAACCGGGGATCAATTACTATTGATAGAGGAAGAGTAGGCAAAGCGGGAAGGAACTGAAAAAAAAACTCTTGTTCACTCGCGAAGAATGGCAACGACGGGCAAATAAAGGTGGTACAGAGGGGTCATCAAACTCGAAGAACCGTTGGGGTCGAGATAAGAGTCGAGTTAGATGTTTTAATTGCCAAGGATTTGGACACTACGCAGGTGAGTGCAAGAAAGCGAAGCGAGACAGAGAACAACGACCAGAGGCAAATCTGACATAGGTGGATACAGATAGTGACAAGCCTGCTTTGCTAATGGCTGAATGTGATGTAAAAGCGAGTCAGGGCATTATAATGTTAAACGAAACATGTGTAGTGCCTGAACTGAAACGGGACAGAGAGAAAGTCGTGGAGTCGAGCACCTGGTATCTAGATAATGGTGCATCAAACCATATGTCTCGTCAAAGAAGTAAGTTTGCTGAGTTGGATGAGAGTGTGACAGGTGAAGTAAGGTTTTGGGATGGCTCTGCTATTCGTATCGAAGGAAAAGGATCAATTGTATTCAACTGTAAGAATGGTGAAAAATGGCGTCTACAAGAGGTATACTATATTCCTTCACTCCGTAGTAATATTATTACTTTGGGACAATTGTCCGAGGAGGGAAATAAAGTAGTAGTACAAGGAGAGTACTTGTGGGTGAATGATAAGCAAGGCAAGTTGTTAATGAAAGTGAAGCGTGAAGTAAATAGATTGTACAAGATTGATATCGAAGATAGTAAACCACTCTGTTTGTTGACAAAAACTGAAGAAAATTCATGGTTATGGCATTCTCGCCTTGGCCATGTAAATTTCGCTGCCTTAACACTTATGTCCAAGGAGAATATGGCTTATGGCCTGCCTAGAATCGTACAGCTAAAGAAAGTTTGTGAGGGATGCTTGATGTCCAAACAGGTCAGGAAATCTTTTCCCTCTAAATCTGAATTCTCTTCAACTACAACGCTTGAACTAGTGCATGGGGATATTTGTGGTCCTTTCACCCCACCTACGCCTGCTGGAAATAGATATTTTCTCTTGTTGGTGGATGACTTTAGCAGGTACATGTGGGTCTGCTTGCTGAAACACTACAAGAAAAATGTTAATAGACATCACTGCTTTCATATCGGTTGTAGATGCGCCCGATGTAAAAAGAGATTATTACATCGGTTGTAAAATAACTGATGTCTATATGTGTTTCAGACATCACCTCGTTGTCAAACCGATGTCTTAGGTACACTTTAAAAAAAACGCGCTTGTCCAATTTCCCCCTTGTCCAATTTTCCTCCCCTTAGCCAAATTTTCCCCCGTTAAACCAATTTCCCCCTCTTTTCTAATATTTTTTCTTTCCCCCTCTTTTCTAATATTTTTTTCAAACAAAATTAAAAACTAAAGATCTCACAACTCACAACTCACAACTCTCACCTCACCACGACTAAAAACCTCTCTCAAGAACCCTAAAATAAAGAACCCTAAATTCACTGTTCATCTCGAAATCAAAGTGCCAATCTCTAATCTCAACTCTCAAAATCGATTTGTTTCCTCGAAATTGTTTTATTAAAGAATTGGTGCTCAAATATGTCGACACCCAATCTGTTCTCAAAAGGTACTCTTTTATTTCTCTAATTGATGTTGATTTATAGGTTGAATTGATGGTTCATAAAGTGGGTTTCGTTGTTTTTGCCCAATTTTTGTATTTTTCACTATTTGGATCCGAACTAATTTTAGGGTTTGATCTAATTGAAATTTTGAACCATCAATGCAAATGGTTCAGAAGTATGATTTGAATGTTCTTTATGATATCTAGTATATGAAAGAATTATGTAGCCAATTTATTCTCCTCTGGATGCATCAGGGTCAATCTTTTGTTCAAGTTCTTCAGAATGAAGGGGCTAAGTCGTTGTATCGGGGATTAACTCATGCACTTATGAGGTCAGTTCTTTATGGTGGTCTCCATTTAGGATTGTATGAACCATCAAAATATGTCTGTGATTTGGCTTTTGAGTCCAACAATATCTTGATGAAGATTGCATCTGGAGCATTCTCTGGTGCCCTTGCCACTGCATTAACCAACCCTTCTGAAGTGCTAAAGTTGTCTTAATTTTAGAAATTCTAAAAACCCAGTAATCTTTTTCTTACATTTTATTCTTTTTCCTTAGGTGAGGTTGCAGATGAATCAAAATTCTAGTAGAGGACCAATAGAGGAGTTGCGGAGAATATCTTCAACGGAGGGAATGACTACTCTTTGGAAGGGAGTTGGTCCTGCAATGGTGCTGCTCTGACTGCATCTCAGCTAGCCACATATGATGAATCAAAGCAGGCAAGTTATAAGGATGTTGGTTAATTCAAAATAGATTTTATGGAGAGTTCAAATATATTATGCCTAGGCTGAATGGTTTAATTGTCAAATAATCCATTTGGTTGTTCCAGGAACCTGCATTTTCAGTGTATGAATCTTGTTTTCCGACATGTAGGATTAGAAAGACAATCAATAAGTTAGATTTTGAATCATGGAAACAACCATAATTGTAACATTGTACTTGATTCTAAATTAAATAATTCATTCCTGTGTAAATAAATATTAATATACTATATAAAATTTTACTGGTTTCTTTTAGATAAAGGGAGTAACTGAAGTTTGCCTAACTTTTATTTGTGCTTATATTACCTACCCTTCAAATTTTAATTTATCTTGCACAACACAGGTCTTGACAAGATGGACTCGTCGCGAAGAAGGATTTTATTTACATCTATTGTATGCAAATTTTACCCTCCTTTTTTTAATGATACCTCCACGTATATTTATTTATTATAGTCTAACTTGGATTGAATAAGTAGATTGACATAGATTAGTGAACTGACATTTACATTCGTCTCTTGCATCTGATAACCTGAATCAGTGGCGGAGCCAGGAAGTTTACTTCCCGGGGGCACCTTATAACTACCCTATAATCTAATGAATCGATTAATGTACATGTAATTCATTCATGTACCGAAAACTAGGCCACATAACTACTTTACCTACCTAGAGGACATGTACACATTGGTGAAACAATAGCATATGGTTTTTAATATTTTTGCATAATCTCATTTCACGTAAGAGTAGCATAGTTCTCAACCTCACAGTATAGAGACTAGAATACTTTATTTATGGATTCAAGTCACTTAACAGCTCCTGCTAAAGCAACTTTAACGACTTTCCATTTTAAAATGTCTAGTATGCAAATGTAATTGCAGGCAATTGAGTGAATAAGAATAACAAAATGCTACAACCATTATGCTTAATCATATGTATGAATCAAACAATGACAAACATATGTGCATAAAATTGAATGTACTTAATGTTTACCACTATATTTATTACCAACCAATATTTCATATACATCAGCACAGGAACTATATCAATATACAGACCACCTCAAATAAAGGGAGCGTAAGCATCTCATGCTACAATCAAGTCTGAATTTTCTTCCCACTGGACAGCATTGTTATCATAATGCTTCCTGCACCCTGGACAACGACCATCCTCTTCAAGAATCCTTTTGTGGCAGATTATGGTATTCTCTACTGTTCCTCTACTTTTTTTTTGTGGGCCATAACTTAAATAAATTTCAGTTTCACTACCTAAAGTTTCAGTTTCATCACACTTGAACAACATTGATGCAAGTGATGATTTTTGTATAGAGCTGGATTTTCCTGTTGTGCCACTGATTGATTATACTTCTGTTGGGCTGTCAACTATTTCCCAAAGCTTAAATGGTGCTTCCATTCTTGACATCAAGAAGACAACTATAGAAGATGACCTTCTTGTAAGTGTCTACCTGTTTGGCTTTGCTCTAACATTTTTTTATTACACTTCATCAATAATGCACATTCTTGCCAAAAGTTTTTTATGACAGGGCTAACATAAAAGCTTAATAGTGAAATGGTATAATTCAAATGCCATTGTGTTTCTTTCTTCGAAAAGTTAAATGTTGCATCTAGTTCAACAACATTCAACAAGATAGAGGTTACAGTGTCGTCGGATCCTTTGGACCTGAGTTTCTTTAATGTAATAATATTCTTGCTTCCAACCTGAGTTACTTCGAGGTTTAAGACGTGTGTTTTCTGAAGATGACTTAATGTTTTTTCTTTAACAGGATTCTATACTGCCTCAAACGGTTACTTTATTACTGAAGTTATTCAGTTCACACGGAAGTTTCGACAGTGGCAAGAAAATGGTGAAACACGGAAGTTATGCAGTCTACGTGGACGATTTGCTTATTACAGGGACGAATGTCAGAAATGTAAACAAGTTCAAAGTTGAAATGAACAGTGTGTTCGACATGAGTGACTTAGGCAAATTATCTTATTACTTAGGCATGGAGGTATGTCAGGGAAACGATTTTATTGAACTCAAACAGACTGCTTATGCAAAGAAGGTGATAGGGAAGGCTGGAATGACGGGATGCAATGCAGTAAAATACCCAATGGATCCTATGGTGAAACTGGACAAAGATGAGCAAGGGAAACCTGTCAACGCAACACAGTACAAGAGTGTAGTGGGTGGTCTCAGGTACCTTGTTTTAACACGACCTGACATAGCTTACTCCGTTGGTATAATTAGTAGGTTCATGGAAAGGCCCACCGAGATTCATATGGCTGCAGCAAAAAGGATAGTATGGTATGTGAATGGAACTCTTGGTTATGGATTGATCTATTCAAAAGGAGACGGGAACTACTTGTTGTCAGGTTACTCAGATAGCGACCTAGCAGGGAATGTGGATGACATGAGGTCCACTGGTGGCATGGCGTTTTACTTAAATGAAAACCTCATCACCTGGGTGTCACAAAAACAGAAATACGTCGCCTTATCATCATGTGACAGTGAATTTATGGCTGCAACCGCTGCTGCGTGCCAAGGTATTTGGTTATATAAGCTTTTGAGACAGATTACTGACATAGAAGGAGGTCCTGTTGTTCTATACATTGACAACAAATCAACAATAGACTTGGCAAAGAACCCCGTTTTCCACGGGAGAAGCAAGCACATTGACATACGTTATCACTTTATACGTGAGTGTGTGGAACGAGGTGAAATAATTCTTAGACACATCAACACAAACAAGCAACGAGCTGATGTTCTTACTAAAGCACTGTCCAGAGCTAAGTTTGAAGAAATGCATGATCTTTTGGGTGTGAAGAATTTGCAAGAGAGTTTAGATTAGGGGGAGCTTGTTGGAAATAATCTGAAAATGTTTTTATTTATTTTTTATTTATTTTAATAAGTTGCTGAGTTTAGAGATCTCATGAGTCAGCAAGACTAGGTCGTTGTTTGTTAGCATAGTTTTAGGAAGTTCATGTAGTAGTGGAGTTAGAAGAGGTGTCCGGTTTTGCAGCCACCATCTCAATATCATTTGTTTAAGTAGTTTCCTATTGTTAGTATGTTTCTCAGAGTGTGAGAAAACATTTTCCTTTGTAAGTTTCTGCAATGTCATATATGAGAAAAACGAGCTTGTCTCATATAGTGTGTGTGCATGTCTGCAGTTAGATATATTTTTGTTCATTTCTGTTTCTTCAAAGTTTGGGTTAATAATTCGTCGAATATTTTCCTAACTTGCCCGTCAGTGAAGTGATTCTTCACGTCTTCTATCTTACCGGAAGAACATCAAAGTTAGAAAAAGAAAACTATAGTACGATTTCTATTTTGGTAATCCGTGAAAAACAAATGAGTAAACGTTTATAAAACACTAATGCTCTTCCGCCTCATATGACTTATCTGATATCTGTATATAAATAAAAGGCAAAGTTAGACTTAGCAAAAAAAAAAACAAAGTTAGTGCATGGTATCTGTTGATCCGGACCAGAATTGCGTAATTCTTCGTGAGCCAACTTCATTCGTAAAAATATCTGAATTTGGTTGGACACTATACGAGTTTGAATTCGAATACTTTATCGAGTCGAGTTTGAAGTTCAAATTACTAGGATCGTGAAGTTTGTGAGCCTAATCGAATTTTTATTTATTAAATTTTTTATACATTACTACTATTTTTTCAATATAAATATTCAATATTTTAATATAATCCGTATATTTTATTGAGTCAAACAGAACCAAATCTGAGCCAAACTCTTCATATTCAATTTTTTGTTAAAAATTGGTTAAATTGATTAGATTTTTCGAGCAGAACTTGATTAATATCTTGAACTATGTGCTTTTACTAAGATTATAATAAAAGAATTAGAATTACAATACAAATTTTAGATGACCAAGAATATAAACAGTTATATAGTTTGCTTATAATAATATAATACTATTTACCCACTTCTCATAGTGCAAATTCTGCATGTATTGATGAGAAACTAAACATGAATTACCGCATTCAGGCTCCATTAATATATACAGTAAAATCCCGATAAATAAATATTCGAAAAAAAATAATAGCTTAAAACCGTGCGATGCACGAATTGTTATTAATAAATAGTACTTGTTTGCCCGCGCTACGCTGCGGGGTTGTAAATTTTTTGTTTAAATTTTTGCAGGGCTACTTGGTGATGTTGTAGTGGTTGTTAGTCATTGCAACTGGGGGCTTACAACAAAAATAAGAGTATAATGAATAGTACTATAAGGAGTTATTGAGAAAACATTTGTTTGATATATTTTATTTAGTATGATTGATATACGATTTAAGAAATAGTGTTATTCGTTGGAAAATTCTTAGTTGTGGAAGAAGTTTTGGGAATACTACTATGTTGAAGGTAATATTAAATTGACTGTGTATTGCTTGATTATATTAGTTATAGTTTTCATATTTAGGTTATTCTAGCTTCTTTTTTTTAATATATGGGGAAAATTATAATGTTAAAAGTTATTAGTGTTACGATGCAACTAACAATTCTAGACATTTTATACTACAATAGGAAAGGCTATTAAAGAATATATTTACATTGGAGTAGGATGTACATAAGCTATTACATGTGTATATATATGTTTACTCATCAAGTCAATCATCACTAAGTTGTTGCACCAATAGCTCTTGTAACAATGTTACACCTGTTAAATTTCAAGTTTTGTATTGTTCATTAGTAATGGTTTCAAAAAGAAAGTTTTGTATTGAGTATAGGGAAAAAATAGGAAAATTTGCAAAGGAAATTATATGTCGACAATACCTTTTCTTTTTTTGGATGCTTTAGTTTGGTGGAAGGTTTGTTGTCTTCTTCATCATCTGATATAACTAGTAGTAGCTTTCTCCCTTTTTTTTTTGTTGGCCTTTTTTACTTTAGAAATTTTTCCTCTAGTGTTGGTCACTGGTGCAAGGGTCCTTTTGGTTGCTTCCTGAAAAATAATATTTAATATCTATTGACAATTTTTTTAAAAATGTATAACTTTTGTTATTGTACATACCACTACGTTTGAATTGACTTGAGTTTGGTTCGGTGAACTTTGTTGCTGGGCAGATTCGTCTAGACCGGTCTCTACCATATCTATGTCTCATGTGGTATACATAGTAGATGATTTTGTAATATTCTCTTATTTTAAACCAATTGTTACTTTGTATTTTCTTCCTTCCATAATAAGTAGTTCTTTTGGGAAGATAGTGATGTCCCCCTCCTAGTTGTGTTAATAAAAGAAATGACATGTGATAGCATATTGGTAAGTATAAACTAACATACACATGAGTAAATAGGTATCATACCTTGGTGTGGTTGGTTAAGATATCAAAAATGGTAAGTCTTGAAAGCTTTCTTACTTCTCTGTCATGTATTATTAGGGCTGCATTGGCAGTATCATCTGATACAAGTGCACATATTCGAAATCTACAAAAAGTATGAAAGTTACTTAAGTTAACTTTAGGTTAAAGGGTTTTTTTTAATTTGGACTAACCGTTTATCTGGGAATGGTATATTGCGTGCACATCTGTGGCAGGTGTATTTCAGATTTTCTAGGGTCACTTCTTGTTCGTGCAAACATGATAAAACCATCCATTGTTTTCTTCCACCTTTTGTATGGTTAAGAGGCATGTGATCTGGTAGTTTTAATATTGTATAAACATGGTTAGTGGTAAAAAAGGCGGTTCAAAAAAAGAATGATAGAATAATATTAAGCAGCTAATTTTGTAGTGTATTTAGTACAATAATTTATTCTAATATAACAAATAAGTAAGTATTATGTAAACAAATACCGTAGTGAAATCAGGCATGTTTGTCCTCATATCAATTAATTTGGCTGGGTGTTCAAAATGTGCATTTTCCTCTTGTTCTTGCTCTAAATAGAAAGTTGTTGATTCCACCCTGTTTGAGTTCTTTAGTTTTTGTTGTAATTTAATAAATTTTATTATATGTATGAAATAAATACCTGCTTCGCAATTGTTGTACACTATAGTGCTCATGATTTACGTAAAATCTTGTACAAGCATGGCTGGATAGGTTGTATGTATGTGTTAATACCCACAAAGTAAAATAATTTTAGTTTATTTAGAAATGTATAAATTTGAAAATAATTATGTTTCACATTCAATACCTGTTTCAGAAGTTTGTGTTGTGCTTAAATCCCCTCCTTCATGAACCTTCCATTGTGCCTTTGGGTTTGAGGGCCAATCTGGGTACAAATGTTTATTGACTGCATTTGGTGAATTTGTTTTTTTCGAAATGGTTTCATGGCTACATCCATCATGTGTTTTGTAGTCAGAAAGTTTTTATATATTGTATTTACAGGTCTTCCCATTTTTTTTGATACAGGAGATGATTGAGATAAAGTGGTATGTTTGGATCTGTTCCAAGACATTGTTTAAAGAAAGGGAAAAGAGTTTAGTTATGATTTTCAAACTTTTAAAAGATGTTTTATATAGTAGAATATCAAATGTATGCACTCTGAATTTATGAAATGTAGGCACTCAAAAATATAGGTATATAATATTTTTCAAGTTGTATATGTGTTTAGGTTTAGATTTAGAATTACAGGTGTGTTTTAGGTTTTCAAATTGTAGATGTATATGTGAAAGTTATATTGGTTCACGTCATAAGGTGTTTTGTGTTTTTAGGGTTTATTTATTTAATTTTATTTTTAAGGTAAGATGTGTGTAATTTTTTTAAAAACAATTTTATATTTTGGTGTTTGGTTAGGTTAAAAATATAGGTGTATATTAGGTTTTCATGTTGTATAGGTGTCTTTTAGGTTTAGTCTTATTTTTTCAAGTTGTAGTTGTGTGTGTTTTTAAAGTTATACCCGTAAAAATATAGGTGTATATTAGGTTTTCATGTTGTCTATGTGTCTTTTAGGTTTAGGTTTAGAATTACAGGTGTCTTTTAGGTTTAGGTTTAGAATTATAGGTCTCTTTTAGATTTTGAAATTATAGATGTGACTGTGTGTTTTTAAAGTTATATCCGTAAAAATATAGGGGTGTATATTAGATTTTTATGTTGTATATCTGTCTTTTAGGTTTACGTTTAGAATTATAGGTGTCTTTTAGGTTTATGTTTAGAATTATAGGTGTCTTTTAGAATTTCAAATTATAGATGTGACTGTGTGTTTTGAAAGTTATTTCTGTTCGGACTTATGACGTCATAATTAGTCCTCGGGATTAAGTATACTAATGATTATTATTTTTATTATTTATGTTTTAATATTCTATTATTTTGCATTTGCTAAAAAAATAAATAGGCGTGTTAAACTTTTTTAAATAAATAAAATGTTGCCCAGTAAATAACAATTGTAGAAGGGCGGTTGAATACAATTGTATAAGATTCTCGACTTAATAAAATATAGATCACAAATATGAAAGAATAATAACAGCTTTATTAAATCTGATATAAAACTGTTACAAACTCTCTCAAGAAATTCTGATGTTCTTGAGAGCTTCTAGGTTACAATATACTTGTGTATGTGATTGATTTAAAATCAAAACCTAAACTGTGTTTATATACTACACAGCTTCTCTATCGATTACAAGATAAGTCCAAATCAATTACCAACTATATTGAAACATATCCTAACGACAACTGCATTCCTATAAACTAGGAACCAACAAAATAAACTTCCTTCTTTAACTAGACTCCATAAATAACTCGAAGTTGTAATCCTGATCAGCTTCCAGTCCTGATGATATATCCTGATCACAGTCCTGATAGAAATCCTGATAGCAATCCTGATACTGACGCTTGTGAAATACTGATAACGTCAGCAATCCTGATCAGTTGAGTCTAGATCTTGATGATCATTGAATCATGATCTAACAATCTCCCCCAATCTCATACTTTGTAAAATAAGTATAGATTCCTAGATTTAATGATGCCAAAAATTTATTTACAAAATGTACAAATATTTACAGCAGCAAACTTATCTTTTTAGATTTTATGGTAGAACAAATTCATCTTCAAGAAGTTTGACAGTAGATTTTCTTCTTTGTCTTCAAGAATTTGAATTAGTCTTTCCTTAAGATCTTTGAGTTCTCTATCTTCCTCATTTATCTGGTAGATAGCTGCTCTGAGATTCTGTATAGAACTTCTCTGTAGACTATGTTCTTCAAGCACGAGATAAGCAATTTCCTTCCCATCAGGATTAAGAGTAAGTTGAGTCATGCCAAAGGTCATTTCTTTAACAGCAGCGCCCCTTTGCATTTCCACATCTTGACCTCTCAGATTTAAGTACATGGGAGTATAATTACCATTGAAATTTCTTCCTTCATCAAATCTTTTCTTGATTGTTGACAGAATCATATCACTCCATTCTTTGCACACTTTGTTTTTCCATCTCAGCAGATAGTGAACATATTTCAGTTCCTTTGTGGTTTTAACCAATAGCTCTTGAATGGAAATAATCTTCAAACTACCATCCTTCATGAAGTATAGAAGCTTCTCTTTCTTTTCAGTACCATCATGACAATCTATAACTATATCAACAGCTAATAAATTGTTCAGGTGTTCAGAAGTTAAGTTACCTCCAATATCAGTCAAAGAGTGAGGATCAACATATGGCAAATTCAGAAACTCAACATCTCTGTGACCTATACCTCCTCTTGTATTATGTGGCATCTGCCTTAAGCTTGAAAACATTTGTAACCAGAGTGCTTTGGATCTTTGTGAACCAAAAAAGTCAGCAACACTGGAGACATTTGTTATAATTCCACCAGAGTGATAATTGATAGGTCTATCACACCTAAGTGTGTCAATATGTTTCCACTTCTTGTCTTTTTCCTTCTCAAGAACATAGCTCCTTTCTAGATGAGGTTGTTGTCTTCTTGCATTTTTCCACAACCTTCTATTTGAATGTTTAAGCTTTTGCACATAGAGCAGAGAATCTCTATTTGTAGTTCTTGTTATTTCTCTTCTTCTGACTTCTTCTTCTTCATCCACTTCTTTATTATGAGAATCAACCACAATAGATAAAATTAACAAATCAATCTCTTATAGAATTTCAGATTCATCAGGATCTTGAACAATGTCAGGATTAGAATCTTCAATTTGAGTTGTATTACTGGTTAGAGTTGATTGTCTTGGTCTTCTTCTCAATTGAGGTTCTTTTTATTTTTCTTGGTCTTCTTCCTGAATGATAGTCCTGATAGCCAGAGTATCAGGAACAATTGGAGTTTGCTGAGCATCAGGAATTTCTTCAATTCTTACACCTCTAGACCTTGTTTGTCTAGGCATTGTTTGATTAGACCTTCTTCCTCTACTTGAACCTCTTCTTGCACCTCTTCTACCTCTGCCTCCTCTACCTCTAGAAGGAGCAAGATTCTTAAAACTCTCCATCATTTCTCTTTGTTGACATAGAAATTCTTCATGTGAGAGATCAGGATATTCCACTCGCAGTAGAAAGTGCCTTTCTTGCAAATAATTGTTGAACTCTCTTATCAATGTGATAAAGAGTAACAACATTACCATCTCTTGTTGTGAAATTCCGGAATAGATTAGAAGCATCCTCAGGATTATCAATGAGAACATCTTCATCACCTTCAGGAATTGTAAAAAGTGTTTGTCCATGACCAGGTGTCAGAATTTGATCAGCCATTAGGATTTGATCACCTGTCAGGATTTGCTCTCCGTCAGAATCTGAGATTTCACCAATGTCCTTACTGTTCTTACTCCAGAATCAGAAACGTGAGTTGACTGCATGGATTGACTTTGAGAAGTTTGAATTGTAGACTTTACCATAGCAACATCAGAGGTTTCTCCTTGTACTACCTTGTCATTACCATCATTTCCAGTATGATCATCATCATTATCTCTTCTCAATACTAGATTAGGTGTACATTTTGACTGACTTACCTTCACCCCCTTTTTGGCATCAGGATAGGATAACAAATTTAAGATTAAGGAAATAGAGGTTTGAATGTCAGTTACCTTGGAATCTAAGGAATCAATTCAGGTGTTGATGTGAGACTGTTCAGAAATAAGTGACTTAACTTGGGATTCCACTATTCTCAATTGAAGTGCAGTGGGTGCCGTTTTCAAGTTCTTTGAAATATCAGTCCTCACAAGTTCAGTAGCAACCTTCACAGAATCAATTTCATTCTTGAGTCTCTTAGATAACAGAGTTGTAGCCTTCAAGTGATTCTTCACATCTTCATTTTCAATCAAGCGTGCTGCATGAGAAGCATGTTCCAAAGCACATGGATAACTGACAGAAGCAAAAGATCTGTACCATTCATTTTCCCATTCATCTCTTCTTAGCAGCTCAGCATGATCAATTTCAGAAGGACCATAAAAGTCTTGTCTTTGATCTTTTCCTGTAGAAGCCTTGTCAGCCATGAAAGTGCTTGAAGAACCAAAGTTAGTTCCAAGACTAGATTTTAGTGTTGTAGAAAGCTGATCCTTCTCAATATCATTATCATCATCAGAATCATCATCATTATCACTATCTCCAGAATCATCAGCATCAGGAATAACAACTCCTTTCAATTTATCTTTGGATTATGAGATAGGATCTTTCATTGGCCTTGAGCTTAGTGGTTGAATCAGGATTCGCTCAGCATCAGGAGCACCACTAGCATCAGGAGCAACACTGTCAAGATTTGAAAAGCTTACATTAGTATTTTCTACTAATGGTTCTTGTGTAGCTTGAGGTTCAGAAGCTGCTTCAACACTTTGAGTTGGAGGTTCTTGTGTGCTTCCCTCAATGACAGTGTCCTCAACCAAAACTTCCATGTTAGGAATATCAGAAGCCCCTTGAGCATTGTCAGGAAACTTCTCAGAAACTGTAGCTGTCTTGCCCGCATCTCACATTGAGAAGATGGTTCTTGTGTGGCTGGAATGTAGATGTCTTCATTTTCCCTTTGAGAAAATGGTTCTTGTGGGACCATTCCATCAGCTATGCCTTCACTCACACTTTGAATGAGTGGTTCTTGTGGGGTTGGATCATCAATAGCTGCTGAACCACTTTGAGGTTCAGGTTCTTGTGGGCTAGATCCTTTCAGTTTCTTCTGTCTCTGAAAGCCTTTCTCTTCTGCCTTCCTTTTCTTCTCCATTGGATGTATAAACCCAAGTTTGGAAGCAGTAGTACCAAGCTTCTCCCATGAAATATCTACATGTCTTGAAGTTGGAGAGGCTTTGGCTAGAGAGTCTGAGATAGAGACAATTTTACTTGGTGTAGCATCAGAATTACCAACGTCAGGATTTGCTTGAGCATCAGGATTTGACTGCTCATCAGGAATTGAAATGTCCTGTCCATCAGTATCCTGTTTCTTCAAAGGAATATGATACCTGCTTGTAGTCAATTTTCTTTTCTTCTGTGGCTTAGAAGATGGTGCCACAGCTTCAATAGCAGTATCAGCAACTTCCTTGTTCAGCTTAAACTTAGAGGATATAGGCATATCATCCTCAGAATCAGTTTCATCCCTTAAAACTAACTTTTTTTCACAGAAATCTCCTCAACCTTATCAGCTGGCTTCACCAGGACCCCTTGTACACCCCCTTTTTTCTTCTGTTTGGTGAGTGGTGTAGAGGAGAAATCCTTTGATCCTAATTGCCTTCCAGACACATCAGATCTAGCTGATTTCTTTGATTTTACAACTAAAGTCTTTTGAGAGACATTAGAGGTGGTTGATGAGTGTGAGGGATGCTTGTGTCAGGAACAAGGTGTGATTGGCCTTGCCCCATAGCATCAGAAACTGTTCCATAACAAGTAGGCATTTTCTCTTGTAAGAAAAGCCTGACCTCATCAGGAATGTAGGCATTGCCTGTAAAACCATTTGTCTTATCACTGTTGACTAAGGACTTAATATTATTCTCAGTAATTCTACAAATTGGTAGAATTACATCCTCTTCAAAAATAGCATTAGGACAAGAGTGATTAAAAATTAACTGTAAAAATCTAAGAAAACAATCATAACCTAACTTATCTGATTTCCTATCACTTAAAGCTTTCAGAATAAATGGCCCATAATAAAAAACAGAAGAGTATATAAGAGAGTACCCTATTTTGAGTGATCCTGATGGTAAAGCATCAAAATTAGAAGTCTTGTTCAGGAAACATCGACTTATGGTGTCAAAGAAATAATTCCATTCCTTCTTGAGCTTTATCCTGAAGAGATTGCCATATCTCTTAACCTCCCCATTGTAGCCTAACTTAGTAACAAACTCAAATAGAGTGGAGTCTGAAACTGTAGCAGGAACCTTATCACCCAGAATAGGCAAATGAAGAGCTTCTTCCACAATTGCAGGAGTCACATAGGGAGTAACCCCATCAAACTCAAAACTCATCAGGATTGAGCCTGAGTGCCCTTTGTCAAAATTAACTGTGTTCCACACCTGCATAATTGACTTAAACGAAACACTTGCAGGTTTTGTTAGTGCAAACTTCAATGGACTTGAAGCTAAGAAATCTTGAATAACATGGAACTCATTAGGCAATTCCTGATGGTCTAACACAGCTACAAAATTATTAGTGGCAAAAGTAATACCACTAATTACTGTTTGTTTATTCATGAATGATGAAGACACCATTGATACAATACAGAAAGCTTGAGAATTGAGATTTAGAAATTAGGGTTCGTGAGCACAGAGAGAAGGTGAAAAGCAAAAACTGATATTGAGAGAGTAAACGGTAAAATTTAGAAAATCAAATATATTTTGTTAAAACAAAATATTACTCTCAGTGACATGTGGCATGCTGTGATTCGTGCACAAATAATTAGTGGACAAATTACGTGCGTAATTAAACATAACTGCACCGGTTTTTATGTGTATATATATCTATCAGTGTGACACACGCGCGCATACAGTTGTCCAACTAAAACTCAAACGTTTCTCATCAGGAACTGTCGAAAAATCAGGCACAATTTAAGCAATGAAATACTGACCTGTACATCAGGATTGACCGGTTGACTTCCTGTCAGGATTGCATCCTATCAGGATTTGATCAAAATTACATACCTTTCTGAATGACCATCAGGATTTGACAGTCATCGGGATTTCCTCTCTATAGCTTTCCTCAGAAATTCTCAAAGTTCATCATTCCAAGTTCATTCACCAACTTGTTGAAAGTAGCTTCAGGCAGTGGCTTGGTGAATATATCATCTAGCTGTTGATCAGTAGGAACAAAATGAAGTTCAATTGTTCCTTCTAGAACCTGTTCTCTTATGAAGTGATATCTAATACTGATGTGTTTAGTAAGAGAATGCTTAACTGGATTTCCTGTCATTGCAATAGCACTTTGGTTATCACAATAAATAGGGATTTTTGAATATGACAGACCATAATCTAACAACTGATTTCTCATCCACATTATCTGAGCATAGCTACTTCCTGCAGCAATGTACTCAGCTTCTGCAGTTGAAGTATAGATAGACTTTTGGTTTTTACTGAACCAAGAAACTACTCTACCACCCAAAAACTGACAACTTCCAGAAGTACTTTTTATGACTATCTTGCATCCTGCAAAATCAGCATCTGAATAACCACACAAACCAAAATCTGATTCCCTTGCATACCAAAGGCCAAGTGAAGGAGTGCCTTTGAGATATCTAAAAATTCTTTTAACTGCAATCAGATGAGGTTCCCTAGGATTTGCCTGAAATCTTGCACAAAGACAGGTTGCAAACATGATATCTGGTCTACTTGCAGTGAGATACAATAAAGAGCCAATCATTCCCCTGTAGTGAGTTACATCTACCTCAGCACCTTGATCAGGATCAAGTTTGGTAGCTGTAGCAATGGAAGTACTTGCAGTAGCACAATCTTGCATGTTAAACCTTTTCAATAAATTCCTTGTATACTTTGACTGATTGATAAAAATGTCATCATCAGTCTGTTTAACTTGAAGACCAAGAAAGTAACTAATTTCTCCCATCATGCTCATTTGATATCTTGACTGCATAAGCTGAAAGGCATATGTATAGGCCTATTTGTAAACACCGAGGATTCTACTCAACTTTAATTAAGATGTAATAAGTAAATAATAAAAAAATCATATGTCACAGAATCTCAGAAGATTATATCTGTCAAAGAATGAAGATTAAAGTCATCTACAGACTTGAAGTTATTCTACATTGAAAGAAGCTCAATTTGTTGATCAAGCCTCAATGAAGTATTCAAGCTCGGTGGATTTATTAAAGTGACGGAGATTTCAAGTGGTGACAACAAAAGATACTGGTTACGGAGTTCTTAAATGAGAAGGAAGTGAATCACTGCTTAAAGTCAAATAGATAAAGAACAAACATTGTCATTTGTCACTCATGAACTAGACAGTGCATCGAGTGTCAACGTACTATTGTGTTTGTTATTTATCTAAGTTTTAAGTGATTTTGGAATTGTTTGAGAAGTCAACTAATTCTATTTATTCTCTTATAAATAATTAATACTATTAAGTAAATTATTTATTAAATTAATTCTGAAAAGAATTAATTTAATACATAATTTATTTAGTTAATTATTTAAATTAGAATAAAAATGAACTAGGAAGACTTAGGTTTGAACTAGGAAGACTTAGTTTTTTGAACTAGGAAGACTCACAAGTGAGTCTTCCCGATTGTCTTCCTAGAACAAATCTCAGTCTTCCCGATTGTCTTCCATGTACAAAGCTTGTCTTCCCGAAAGTCTTCTAATGCCATTTTTCACAGTTTTCCTCTAAGTCTTCCAAAGGCAATTATGTTAAAGTATTGCACGTGGATTAAAAGGAATGCAGTGTGTTTAAATAGAAAAAGGAAGGCAGAAAACTTTTTATCAATCACAATACAGAAGAACAAAAGACACAACAACTTAATATTTCATTCCTCTGTCATTACTTCTTCCTCAACTGCAAAGCATTAACTTTCTTCAGGAGAATTAATTCTTGTTTGGTTCATAACATTTAATTCATAAGAACTGATTCTCTTGTACTGCTTTAGCTTTCTAGCGGATCATAATCCCTAGATTTTATATCGAACTACTTTTTAGTATTCGATCCTTTTTATTACAAAAATAGATAAATTCATGTCGAATTTATTCTAGATTTGTTTTATCAAGTTCATTGTAATCAGTGATCAGAATTGTAACACCCTTCAAGTTTAATAGAGTTTTATTTAACTTGAATATTGTTTCAGTTTTATTCCACAATAATTTGTTCTAAATTGTTAAATCTTAAAAGGACAAATTCGATTAAACGGTATCGTTTGTATTCAACCCCCCTTCTACAAACATATCAGGACCTAACAATTGGCATCAGAGCCTTTTGATTGATATACTAATCAAGATCCAATTATTTTGAGTTTTTTTTCTTATACTCTGAAATTTTTAATCATTCAAAAATCTCAAAAGATGTCTACTACACAGAAAGTGGGTACAGTCAAAATCCCAATGTTCAGCAAGGAGCATTATCCTCTGAATTTTTAACATCCATTGATCAATCTGGTGGTGACTACTACTCTTTGGAAGAACTTGATCAGCTGGAGGATGGTGATTTGGCCATGATAGTCAGGAAGTTTGGGAAGTTCTGATTCAGAAGGAATCCCAATCTTAAGTTCAGGCCCAGATTTCAGAGAGGTGGATCTTCCTCTTCAAGTGGCATAAAGGGTGGCTACAAAACTGGAACTGTGGATAGGAGCACAATCAGATGCTACAATTGCAATGAGTTGGGTCACTTTGCTACTGAATGCAGAAAGCCAAAGCAACTGACAAGGAACACATTTGATTCTAGCAAGGAGAACAAGATTGGGAAAGCCTATGTTGCTGAAGGAAAGAGTTGGGATGACAATGACAGTGATGAAGAAGCAGGTGAGATTGGGAACCTTGCTTTAGTGGCTAAAGAGGCAAGCACTTCATCTTCATACATGTCAGAGGTAAAGTTCACTGATGCTGAAATGATCTATCATCTTGGTGGTACTATTTCTTGTGCACGTACTGAAAATGATAGAATAATTCTTTTGAACACAGCTCTTGAAAAGGAGATAAAAGAATTAAAACTTGTGCATGTTAATTAGGATGAACTTACTAAGAAAATAGCATTTCTTGAGAATAGGGTTAAATGTTATATTCAACTGGAAACCATTCTCAAGGAAAAGAATAGTGAGCTCAAGACTAAAGCTAATGCTTACTTCAACTCTTGTAAGACTGCTAAAGAAATTATCAATAAACAAAGTATTAGTCAGACCGTAGGAATAGGGTATGACTATAATGAGTCTATTGGTAAATTAAGCATGAATACCCCTAATAGAGTCAGTGCTAAAGAAAGGGGTATTCCAGATGTGCTTAAGGGTATTGACAAACCTTTCTTTAGAGAGTTCCAGGAAGATTCTCTGAATGAATACTCTATCATCACTGCAGAGGAGATACTTGAAGAAGATCTTGCTTTTGTAGTTGAACAATCCAACAAGTGTATATCTGATATTCTAGTCAAAGTTGTTACAACTAAAAAGACTAAATCAGATATCCATAAGTTGGATCAAAACAACTGTAGTACTAACATGCATGTTGTTAATTCTTCTCATGAAGCATGTGGTGTGATTAATTGCATGTCTTGTGCTTTCAATGTTATGTATGCTTATTTTAATAGTAAGCATGTATCTAGTGATAAGACTGCTCCACGTCAACATGTTAATAATAAGAAGCATGTTAAAGCTAAGACTACTAGTCCTTCTAAGACTAGAGTGGATTCATTTATCCCTAAGCCTACTCAGAAATGTGTTAAGGCTGGGTATAAATGTAAACGCTCTTTTGTGAAAGAGGTTGAAGTAGTTGTAGCTAAAAAGGTTGTTTTGCCTGACAAAGGCCAGTTCTTTAAGTATGCCTGACCCAATCAAGTTTGGGTTCCGAGGAAGGACTAATCAATTTGGTATTGCAGGGTGTGGAACAGGTAAACCGTGTTATGTGGGTTCTTGACAGTGGTTGTTCAAGGCATATGACCGGAGATAGAGCCCTGCTATCAAATGTGGTTGAGAAAGCCGGACCAGGAGTTACCTTTGGAGATAACAGCAAGGGTATTACCAGAGGATATGGCTGTTTGAAGTTTGGAAATGTTATCATTCAAGATGTATCTATTGTGGAAGGTCTGAAGTTCAATTTTCTCAGCATCAGTCATTTCTGTGATAGAGGATATGATGTTTCCTTTGAGAAAGATAGATGTCAGATCCTTCACAAGAAGAATGGAAAGCCTACTCTTCAAGGAGTCAGGAAAGGTGACTTGTTCATAGTTGATCTGCACTCTGGATCCAAAGATGAAGTAACTTGTTTTTATGCTAAAGCTTCATCAGATGAAAGTTGGCTATGGCACAAGAAGATGTCTCACCTTAACTTCAAAACCATGAACTCTTTAGTCAAGAGGGAATTGGTTAGAGGTTTTACTCAGATGGAATTTACACAGGAAGGACTGTGTGAGGCTTGTCAGAAAGGAAAGTCAAAGAAAGCCTCTCACAAGGGCACTGACACATCATCAATAACTGAACCACTTCAGCTACTACACATGGATTTGTTTGGTCCAATTAGTGTGATGTCCATGTCAAAGAAATAGTATGCACTTGTGATTGTTGATCACTATTCCAAATATACATGGGTTTTATTCCTACATTCCAAGGATGAGACCCCACATATGGTGATTGATCATATAAAGTTGATTGAGCTGGATTCGAGATTCCCTGTTAGAACTATAAGGTCAGATAATGGAACTGAATTCAAGAATGCAGTCCTAAATGACTTTTATGCTTCTAAAGGAATAACAAGACAATATTCTGCCCCTAGAACTCCGCAACAGAATGGAGTGGTGGAAAGGAAGAATCGTACATTGATTGAGGCTGCTAGGACTATGTTAAGTGAATCAAGACTTCCAATGTACTTTTGGGCTGAAGCTGTGAACACTGCTTGTTATACTCAGAATCGAACTTTAATCAACAAGGACTTAATGAAGACTCCTTATGAGATCATGAACAACAAGAAACCAACTCTCAAATACTTTCATGTATTTGGTGCAAAATGCTTTGTGCTTAAGGATGACAATGTGAAACTTGGCAAGTTTGAGGCTAAGGCACAAGAAGCTATTTTTATTGGTTATTCCAGAAGATCTTACAGGGTGTATTTGATTGATGGTCACCATGTGAAGGAAAGTGTCAATGTAACATTTGATGACACTAAACTCCCTAATATCCAAATAGAAGACTCATCTGAGAAACTGAAGTTTGATAACTTGCCAGACTAAGATTCAGATGATGAAGCCCCACCTGAGAATGTTGCTGGTAATGACAATAACAATGATGATAATAATCCTGGTGGTGGTGGTGGAAACATTGGTAACAATGGAGATACCACCAACACTGGAGAAGAATCATCAAGGCAATCAAGCAACAACTCAGGGGGAGGAAATAATGGATCTACTAGTCAGTCACAACACCATAATGAATTACAAGGCGAATCATCAAGATCAAATCTTCCAAGACAGACTGTATGGAATAGAGCTCATCCCTTTGAGCTGATCATTGGTGATCCAGGTGTTGGAGTTAAAACTAGAAGTGCTACTCAGAATGAATGTCATTATTCAGGGTTTCTATCTGAAATGGAGCCAAAGAAGACTGAGGAAGCACTGACTGATCCAGATTGGGTGATTGCTATGCAAGATGAACTCAATCAGTTTGAACAACAGCAAGTCTGGAAGCTGGTACCCAGACCACGGAACAAGAAAGTAGTTGGTACTAGATGGGTATACAGAAACAAGCTGGCTGAGGATGGCATTGTTACAAGGAAAAAGGCAAGACTGGTTGCTCAAGGGTATTCACAAGCTGAAGGCATTGATTATGATGAAACCTATGCACCAGTGGCTAGACTTGAGGCCATCAGGATGTTCTTAGCATTTGCAGCTTACTCCAATTTTAAAGTCTATCAAATGGATGTTAAGAGTGCATTCCTGAATGGTGAGCTAGATGAAAAAGTGTATGTGGAACAGCCCCCTGGCTTTGAAAATCAAGAGCTGCTGGACTTTGTGTACTTTCTCTTCAAGGCTATCTATGGTCTCAAACAAGCCCCAAGAAAATGGTATAACACTCTCTCTGGTTTTCTTTTAGAAAATGGTTTTGTTATAGGTATCATAGACAAAACTCTTTTTTCAAAGAAACACAAAAATGACATGATATTAGTCCAAGTCTATGTGGATGACATCATATTTGGGTCTACTAATGATGATCTCTATAAGAGATTTGCTAAGCTAATGCAGAGTAAGTTTGAAATGAGTATGATGGGTGAGCTGAAGTTCTTTCTTGGATTGCAAGTAAGTCAAAGGTCAAATGGTATATTTATTTGTCAATCCAAGTATCTCAAAGAACTCCTCAAGAAGTATCACATCGAGGATTCAGCATCAGCAAGGACTCCATCTTCAACAATAGTCAAACTGGGAGCTTGTGATAACTCTATCAAGGTAGATATTACAAGCTACAGAGGTATGATTGGCTCCTTACTCTATCTTACTGCAAGTAGACCAGATATTATGTATGCTACATGCTTGTGTGAAAGGTTCCAAGCAGACCCTAGAGATTTACATCTCGTTGTTGTTAAAAGAATCTTGAGATATCTTAAGGGTACACCTAACTTAGGTATCTGGTACCCTAAAGATTCTGGTTTTAATCTTGTTGGATATACAGATTCTGATTATGCATGTAGTTTTGTGGATAGAAAGAGTACCTCTGGAAGTTGTCAATTCCTAGGAGGTAGATTGATTTCCTGGTATAGCAAGAAACAGCAAACAGTTTTCAATTCAATAGCAGAAGCTGAATATATTGCTGCTAGAAGCTGTTGTGCTCAAATCCTATGGATAAGGAATCAACTGAAGGACTATGGCTTTGCATTAGACAAAATTCCCATTTTGTGTGATAATACAAGTGCCATAGCAATCTCCAACAACCCTGTGCAGCACTCGAGAACGAAGCACATTGATATCAGGTATCATTTTATCAGAGAGCATGTCATGAATGGAACTGTGGAGTTACACTTTGTACCCACAGAAGAACAGACTGCAGATATATTCACTAAATCTGTTGACGAATCCACATTTATCAAGTTAGTTGGTAAATTGGGTATGTTAAACAGTCTTATAGGGGTGTATTCAATTGGGATTTTAAAAGATTTTTATGAATTTCTGCAATCTTGGTGTATTCATTCTAGATTTTAAAAAATGCTTTAAAATTTTGTGGTATTCAATAAAGATTTTAAAAGACTTTTTGAAATCTGGGGGTATTCAATTTAGATTTTAAAAAGTCCTTTAAAATCTAGTGGTATTCAATATGGATTTTAAAGAATACATTAAAATCTTGTGGTATTTAAAAGTCCATGGACTTTTTTTATTTGATAAAGTTGTGGATTTTCAAGGATTTGCTAGTGTATTTTGCATGTCTTGAAATCTTGTAAAAATCCATGAGATTTTGAAGGATTTGTCGGAAACTCCACTTTAAATCAGCAAGACTCTACGAGATTTTACACAAACTCTGCCAAAATCTACGTAAAATTAAAATCAACAACAATCTGTTAAAATCTACAGATTTTTATCAATCCATTAAAATCTAAATTGAATACACCCCCTTTAGTGATTAACAATATATCTGTCATGTTTGTTCTTTCAAAAATTCATTTTCTCTTGTCATTTAAATGATATTTATTGCTAATTCTCATTTAATATTACATTCTTGTAAATTTAAATAGTTCTGAATATTTTATTTTCTTTAAAAATATTTTTCTCATATTTTTTAAGTGGAGAAATGTATTTTTATTGAAAATATATTTATTTAGAATTATTTAGGTGTTTTTTAGATTGTAAATATTGTTGTTTAAATATTTCTGCAAGTTTATATTATTTTTATGCACTTATATATAATTCTGCATATTTTTCTAGGATTTATGGAATTTTCTGTGAAATTTTCTAGGCATTTATATATTTTTCATGCATTTTTATAAGTTTTATGCATTTTTCTGTAAATATTTTAATTAAAATCTGAGTTTTCCTAAGTCTTCCCAATTTTGTACTAGGAAGACTACCGGGAAAACAAGGGATTTTTCATTTTGTTTTTTGTTTTTTCCTTTTAATTTTAAGTCTTTTCCTAAGTCTTCCCAGTTTTTGAACTAGGAAGACTATCGGGAAGACTTAGAATTAATAATTTTATTTTTCTGTTTTTTCTTGTATTTAATTCCGGAAGACTTTCTAGTTTGTACTAGGAAGACTACCGGGAAGACTATCCTAAGTCTTCCCGATTGTCTTCCCAGTACAATCTTAAAAAAAAAAAAAACAAACAAACAAACGTTAAGTCTTCTATTCTTTTTCAGTTTAATTGTTTTATTCATATATATATATAGATACACAGTACATACGCTTTTCTATTCAGTTTTTGCCTTATCAGTTTTTCAAACACTCCCCTTTCGAATTTTATCAATTCTGCAGAAACCTTTGATCTTGATTCAATATTGCTCAAGTTTTTACTTAGCAAAACACTTTTTATTCTTTCAAAATCAATTTGTTAAGTCGAAGTGTTGCTAAATTTTTCACTTTTATTGAAATCAATTCGACTTGATTGTTCTTTTCTTGCTAAGTGATTACCTGTGTTAGTGATCTTGTGTTTATGTGAGAGAAAATCCGTGAGTGTGTTCTTAAGAATCACTTGCCCAATTCAGTTTGCATTTCAAAAGTGTTTTAGTTCGAATTTTAGGATCAAAATTTTAAAATTGGTTAATTTTGGTAAAATTTTAATTTTGTGGATTTTAATTAATTCTAAAAATCCCTAAAATTTTAATTTTATTTTAAATTGATTATAATTTCTTGTTTTATCTAAATGGATCCTAATTTTGAACTCGTTTTAAATAACTATGTTGGGTATTTTGATCCGTCTAAATGCAAGGTGGAACGTTTTAGACCTTGGATTCAATTTTTAAATAGCGAGACTTGTATCAGTCATGCTATTTGTGCCAATTCACTTCTTAAAATTGATCCTTTAAGATTTTTATGTTCAAGTGTTGTTATTGCTGAAGATCAAAATCTTTTTCTTTCAATATTTTAAACCAGCAATATACAGTTACTTTTGAGTTGTTTTGTGATGTTTTACATTTTCCAAAGGATAGGTTTGATCCCTTACCCTCTGATGATGAGTTATCACAGTTCTTTGTGAATATTCATTATCAGGGTCCCTTACAAATGGTCAAATTATCTAAAAGCTTTGTTGTAAGGGAATGGGATCTGTTCTTTGATACTATAGCAAGAGTATTTGGTAACTGCACAAAAACAAATTTTCATTGCATTACTAGTCTTAATCAGTATATTGCTTATGCTATAGTATTTGGTCGTAGGTTAAATTTTGCTGAGATTCTGTGGAACAGGAGAGATTCTGGTAATCATGTGAAAGTGAAGTGTTGGTACCCTCGCTTTCTCACTCTTATCATTAATCATCTTCTCACTGCTGAGCAGGTAGAACTGTTTAGGGAAACTAGATTTGAAACCTCTCCAACCACAGACACCAAATTCTACACCAGACTTGATGTCTCATCCAAATTCCTCAACATACCTGTTCTTGTTTCACCATTGATGATTCAATTCATTAATCTTCCTATCTTTGGTGAACAAGTTCCTGAGCCACATCCAGTTCCACTACAGGTAGTTATTCCTAACCCTGGATCTTCTTCTGGTACTTCAATTCAAACCCAAGTGGTTGTTAGGGCTGACCCAGAGATTGTAGAACCACAGTCTCTGACCCAGGTCATAGAGCCAAACAGAGAGTCAAACACTCCTGATACATAACCTGAGCCTAATGTACAAACCAGTTCAAGAAGTGTTAGTGAAGTAGCTACAAAGAGTGCTCCCACAGCTCTGTCTCCACCCTTAAAGAAAAGAAAAACCTATAGGGAGGCATCTGTAAGCCCATCTGTATCCTCTCAACAGGATATGGACATAGATATGGCCACTGAACAGTCTCTGGAGACATCCTCTCAACATGGTGGATCTATTGAAATTCGCCATAGGGCCATGGCATCTTGTACTGAGTCAAGCACTCTCCCATTACTCACAATGGGAGAAGATATCCAAATAGATGATACTCAGGACACTATGCAAGGAAAGCACTTTAATTTTGAATTTGAAACAGTGCCTACCATTGTTACGGTAGAAGTGCCTTCACAGGCATCAGAGGGAAAATCTGATTCTTCGCCACCAATAATAGAATCATTTTCTCCCCTCCCAGAGGGAACATCTCTGGCTCCCCTAAGGGATTTTTCACTCGCAGTTTATACTGGAGAAAGTGAAAGGCAACCTGGTGAGTTTGTCCCTGAAGCAATTCAGTATACAATGTCAAATATATTGACAGACTCAATCAGGGATCGGGAATTGCGAACTCCCATTGCACCACCACTGACCTCTCTTGAAGGGGCTAGGGTGATGTTGCCCAGTAAATAACAATTGTAGAAGGGGGTTGAATACAATTGTATAAGATTCTCGACTTTATATAACACAAATATGAAAGATCAATAACAATAACAATAACAATAACAGCTTTATTAACTTTGATATAAAACTGTTACAAACTCTCTTAAGAAATTCTGATGTTCTTAAGAGCTGCTAGCTTACAAAAACTCTCTCAAGAAATTCTGTTCTTAAGAGCTTCTCTCCGATTATGTTCTCTCTCGAATGAATACATAAATCGAAACCAAAACTGTGTTTATATAGTGCACACAGCTTCTCTATCAATAACAAGATAAGTCCTAATCATAACAAAGATAGAAACATATCTTTAATCGATAGCTGCATTCTACAAACCAGGAACAAATAGAATAAACTTCCATGTTTATCTAGACTCCAAATATAACTCGAAGTAGGAATCCTGATCAGCTTCAAGTCCTGATGATCAAACCTGATCATAGTCTGAGTAGGAATCCTGATGATCAATAAGATACTGACGCTTGATCAAATACTGATGACCATGCAATACTGATGACGTCAGCAATCCTGATCAGTTGAGTCTAGCTTCCGACGATCATTGAATTCTGATCTAACAATCTCCCCCAATCTCATACTTTGTGAAATAAAGTATAGATTCCAAATATTCAATGATGTCAAAAACATGTATCAAAATGTACGAGTATCTTCAGAAACAACTTATCTGTTTAAGCTTTTTGATAGAACAAATTCATCTTCAAGAAGTTGGATAATAAACTTTCTTCTTTTTCTTCAAGAATTTGAATCAGTCTTTCCTTAAGATTTCTGAGTTCTTCATCTTCCTCATTAATCTGGTAGATAGCTGCTCTGAGATCCTGTATGGAGCTTTTCTGTAGACTGTGCTCTTCAAGCAAAAGATAAGCAATTTCCTTCCCATCAGGATTGAGAGTAAGTTGGGTCATACCAAAAGTTACTTCTTTAACAGCAGTACCTCTTTGCATTTCCACATCCTGACCTCTTTGATTTAAGTACATGGGAGTATAATTACCATCGAAATTACTGTTTCCATCCAGTCTTCTTCTTATAGTTGACAAAATTATGTCACTCCATTCTTTGTACACTTGGTTCTTCCATCTTAACAGATAGTGAACATATTTCAGTTCCTGTGTAGTTTTCATCAGCAGATCTTGAATAGATAGAATCTTCACACTACCATCTTTCATGAAGTACAGAAGCTTTTCTTTCTTTTCAAAACCATCATGACAATCTATAACTATATCACCAGCTAATAAATTGTTCAGGTTTTCAGAAGTTAAAGTACCTCCAATTTCTGTGAAGGAGTAAGGATCAACATATGACATATTCAGATATTCACCATCTCTGTGTCCAATACCTCCTCTTGAATTACTTGACAATTGCTTCAGATTTGAAAACATCTTTAACCAGAGTGTTTTTGATCTAGCCATATCAGACAAATCAACAACACTTGAAGCGCTTGTAATAATTCCACCAGACTGAAAATTGATAGGTGTATCACAACTTAATGTGCTAATATGTTTCCACTTCTTGTATTTCTCCTTTTCATGAGCGTAGCTTCTTTCAAGTAAAGATTCTTGTCTCCTTGAATTTCTCCATTTTCTTTCATTTGAAACTTTAAGCCTTTGTAGATAGAGATTAAAATCTTCATTTGTTCTCTTTGTAATATCTCTTCTTCTGGCTTCTTCTTCTTCATCTACTTCTTTGTTGTGACAATCAACAACAGTAGATAAGATTATCAAATCAACCTCTTGCAGAATTTCAGATTCGTCAGGATCTTGAATATTGTCAGGATTAGAATCTTCAATTTGATTTGTATTGCTGAGAGTTGATTTACTTGATTTTCTTCTCAATTCAGGTTCTTCTTCAACAATTCCATCATCACCAAAAGTAGATCTGTCAGGAACTACTAGAGTTTGAATAGGTTCAGGAATTTCTTCAATTCTTAACCCTCTAGACCTTGTCTGTCTAGGTACTGTTTGAGTTGAAGAACCTCTTTTACTTCTTCTAGCACCTCTCCTACCTCTGCTTCCTCTACCTCTAGCAGGAGCAGTATAGCTTTCCATTGTCTCTCTTTGTAGTCTCAAGAATTCTTCATGTGAGAGATCTGGATATTCTTTACTTGCTGTAGAGAGTGCTTTTCTTGCATATAATTGTTGAACTCTTTTATCAGTGTGATATAGAGTAACAATTCTGCCGTCTTTTGTAGAAAACTTCTGGAATAAATTTGATGCATCTTCAGGATTATCAATAATCACATCTTCATCACCTTCAGGAATTGTAGCAAGAATGTGTCCATGACCAGGTGTCAGGATTTGATCTTCCGTCAGGATCTGAGATTGCACCAATGTTCTTACTGTCTTAACTCCAGAATCAGAAACATGAGTTGACTGCGTTGTTTGACTTTGAGAAGTTTGGATTGTCTTTATAACAACAGCATCAGAGGTTTCTCCTTGTATCGCTTTGTCACCACCATCATCTCCAGTATCATCATCATTATTTCTTAATACTAGATCAGGTGTACATTTTGTCTGAATAACCTTCTCCCCCTTTTTGACATCAGTATTTGACAATAATTGCAAAATTAAGGAAATAGAGGCTTGAATTTCAGTTACCTTAGTATCCAGAGAATCAATTCTTTGATTGATTGAGGTTTGTTCTGAAACAACAGATTTCACTTGGGATTCCACTACCCTTAGTTGGAAAGTAGTAGGCACCTTTGTAAAATTATTAAAGATATCAGTCCTCACTTTTTCAGTTGAGCCCTTGATAGAATCAATCTCACTTTTCAGGCTTTTGGATAACAGAGTTGTAGCCTTCAGATGATTCTTCAAGTCTTGATTCTCTATAGACTTCACTGCATTATAGGCATGTTCAATAGCAGAAGAAAAACTGATAGATTCATCAGAATTGTGCCATGAATTGTTCCATTCATTCTGTCTAAATGCCTCTGCAGGATCAAAGGAAGGAGTAGAAAAATCTTGTCTCTGATCTTTCCCAGTGAAAGCATTGCTAGCCATATATGTACTTGATGAACCAAAATTAGTTCCAAGACTAATCTTGAGTGCTGTAGCAAGCTGTTCATTCGCTTTTCGATTCTCATTATCATCATCACTATCATCATCAGAACTATCATCATCAGTATCAGGAGTAATATCAGGATCAGGAATAGCAATACCTTTCAGTTTATCCTGTGGTTCTGAGATAGGATGATCCATTGGTCTTGAACGAAGTGGCTGTATCAAAATAGGCTCAGTATCAGGAGCACCACTAACGTCAGGATGAACATCGTCAGGATTTGATATGCTTGCATCAGTATTTGCTACCAATGGTTCTTGTGGAGCTTGAGGTTCAGAAGCTGCTTCAACACCTTGAGCTAAAGGTTCTTGTGTGCTTCCCTCATTGACAATGTTCTCGACCAATCTTTCAACAGAAGCTGTAGCTTTGCCTGCATCTTCACTTTGAGAAGATGGTTCTTGTGTAGCTGGAATGTTGATGTCTTCATTCTCCCTTTGAGAAAATGGTTCTTGTGTGACCATTCCACTAGCTAAGCCTTCACCCAAACTTTGATTGAGTGGTTCTTGTGTGGCAGGATCAACAGTAGCTGCTGAATTACTCTGAAATTCAGGTTCTTGTGGGCTGGATCCTTTCAGCTTCGTCTGTCTCTGATAGACTAACTCTTCTGCATTCCTCTTTTTCTTTGATGTAGGTGTAAGACCAACCAAGGAAGCAGTTGTAGAAACCTTCTCCCAAGAATGTCCTCGAATCTGAGATGGAGAGGCTGGAGAGTCTGATATAGAGACAACTTTTGTTGCTGCATCAGGAATACTAACATCAGGATTTGATGTCTGAATATCAGTATCCTGCATTTGCACTGTCAAAGGAATATGATACCTGCTCTTTGATAATTTCCTTGTCTTTTGTGGTTTTGATGAAGGTACCACAGCTTTAGTAGCAGTATCAGCAACTTCCTTGTTCACATTCATCACAGAGGATATAGGTAAGTCATCCTCTGAATCACTTTCATCAATCAACCTTAACTTCCTTTTCACAGGAACATCCTTAACAACCTTATCAGCTTTCTTGACCAGGACCCCTTGTACACCCCCTTGTATCTTCTTTTTAGTGAGTGGTGTAGAGGAAAAATCCTTTGAACCTGATTGCCTTCCAGACACATCAGTTCTAGCTGATTTCTTTGATTTTACAACTAAAGTCTTTTGAGAGACAGTAGAGGTGGTTGTTAACTGTTTAGACTGTTTAGGTTGCATGCTTGTGTCAGGAACAAGGTGGGTTGGTCCTTGTACCATAGCATTAGAAAGTAGTCCATAACGAGTAGGCATTTTCTGATGTAAGAAAAACCTAACCTCATCAGGAATAAAAGCATTTCCGCACAAAATATTTTGCCATATCATGATTAAAAAAAAATATTCAATAAGATTAAAATAAAATTTTATTTAAGAAAACAAAATTTATTTTAACAATCATGAATAGCGTTTTGGTTTAAGAAAAATAACCAAATTAATGGTCATAGAATTAAAACACGCTTACCAGCAAACGAGGCAAAAATATTTATGGAAAACCGAACCGTCTCCTTGAGATTGTAGAAATGACCTGCACCCTTAATACACATTCTCTATAAAAGAGAACTGTTAAGTATAATCATCATATATCTATTAAAACACAAACCCTCTCCAGAGAAAAACTTACGAAAACCTTTCACCTTCTTTGTTTTTCAATGGCTGCCAACAATCAAAACAACATACCCGATGAAGAACTTGATAGAATTTGGCAACAAATGGATGAGGCTCTAGCAGAGATTGCAGAGCAAGAGGGACCTCAGCCTATTCCTGATCCACAGGAGCATCATGCTTTTGTGAATGCAATGGCTGATGTGCTTCTTCATAACTTCCATCAGGCAAATCCTGATTGGAATCCTCTTGAAAATCTCATCGTTGTCAATGAAGAGGATGAAGACGATTGGGATGATGAAGAGGATGAGGATGAAGATGATGAAGAGCTCGTCCGAGAGCTTGAGAAACGTAATAAGAGAATCCGTGATGCTTGTATGTCATGCAAGTTGGAGGCACGGAGGCGTCCCGGTGGTCACGGTGACGATCCGCCTTCAAGTAAATCAGCTCCTCTTCTTGTCTCTTAAGGATGGAACAAGAGACCTTCCAGTTCTGAAGGACTGTGAAGCTGCTCAGGAGCATTCATGCTAATTTGCAGGGCACGTGTTCATGCTTATCTGTAAAGCACGAGTTCCTGAGTAGAAAATAGACTAGGAAAACAAATATGTAATTTCCATATTTCATGTGTAATGTATCTTCAAGTATTAATGAAATTTGTCTATTTTCTCAATTGTTTGCTTCCTGTACTTGCCTGCAAAATTTGTTAGTAACACTCAAAGTGATATAGAGATGATAAATAATAAACTCTGTTAATAATGAAACTGAAATTGATAATTAAGACTGAAAACTTAATCAAAGACTAAGTAATAATCTAATTGTCCAGAGTTTACCAGGAGTGTTGATGACAAATTAGCATAGAACCTCTGGTTTTCATACCAGCTTCAATCATCTGAGCATCAGGATTTGACCAGTTGACTTCCTGTCAGGATTGAGTCCTATCAGGATTTGATCAAAGATACATACCTTTCTGAATAACCATCAGAATTTGACAGTTATTAGGATTTCCTCTCTGTAGCTTTTCCTCAGAAATTCTCAAAATTCATCATTCCAAGTTCATTCACCAACTTATTGAAAGTAGCTTCAGGTAGTGGCTTGGTGAATATATCAGCTAGTTGTTGATCAGTAGGAACAAAGTGAAGTTCAATTGTTCCTTCCAGAACCTGTTCTCTTATAAAGTGATATCTGATACTTATGTGTTTAGTAAGAGAATGCTGAACTGGATTTCCTGTCATTGCAATAGCACTTTGGTTATCACAATAAATAGGGATTTTTGAGTATGACAGGCCATAATCTAACAACTGATTTCTCATCCACATTATCTGAGCACAACAACTTCCTGCAGCAATGTACTCAGCTTCTGCAGTTGAAGTGGAAATAGATTTCTGCTTTTTACTGAACCATGAAACTAGTCTTCCACCCAAAAACTGACAACTTCCTAAAGTACTTTTTCTGTCTATTTTGCATCCTGCAAAATCAGCATCTGAATAACCACACAACCCAAAATCTGATTCCCTTGCATACCAAAGGCCAAGTGAAGGAGTGCCTTTGAGATAGCTGAAAATTCTTTTGACTGCAATCAGATGTGGTTCTCTAGGTTTTGCTTGAAATCTTGCACATAGACAGGTTGCAAACATGATATCTGGTCTACTGGCAGTGAGATACAATAAAGAGCCAATCATTCCTCTGTAGTGAGTTACATCTACCTCTTCACCTTGATCAGGATCAAGTTTGGTAGCTGTAGCTATGGGAGTTGAAGCAGGAGTACTGTCTTGCATGTTAAACCTTGTCAGTAAGTTCCTTGTGTATTTAGACTGATTAATAAAAATCCCTTCATCAATCTGTTTAACTTGAAGACCCAGAAAGTAACTCATTTCTCCCATCATGCTCATTTGATATCTTGACTGCATAAGCTTGGAAAACTTTTCACACAGCTTATTGTTTGTTGACCCAAAAATGATATCATCAACATAAATCTGAACTAACAGCAACTCCTTACCATGATTCAAATAAAATAGAGTTTTATCAATTGCACCTCTTTTGAATCCACTTTCCAGTAAGAATTGAGCTAAGGTTTCATACCATGCTCTTGGAGCTTGCTTTAGTCCATAAAGTGCCTTATCCAGTCTGTAGACATAATCTGGATATTTAGGATCAATGAAACCAGGAGGTTGTTCAACATAAACTTCTTCCTCCAGTTCACCATTTAAGAAAGCACTTTTAACATCCATCTGGAAAACCTTGAATTTCTTATGTGCTGCATAAGCAAGAAATATCCTGATGGCTTCTAGTCTTGCAACAGGAGCAAAAGTTTCATCATAGTCAATTCCCTCTTGTTGGGAATACCCCTTTGCAACTAGTCTTGCTTTGTTTCTGATTATGACATCATCAGAATCAGTCTTGTTCTTGAAAATCCACTTTGTACCAACAATTGATCTATTCTTTGGTCTTGGTACCAGTTTCCAGACTTCATTCCTTTCAAATTCATTCAGTTCTTCTTGCATTGCAGTAACCCAATCAGCATCTTTAAGTGCATCTTCAACTTTCTTAGGCTCCTCCTTGGATAGAAAGTTATTATATAAACATTCATTCTGAGTTGCACTTCTTGTTTGAACACCTGCATCAGGATCTCCAATTATCAAATCAGGAGTATGATCTTTTGTCCATTTCCTTGCTGGTGTCAAATTGTTTCTTGAAGTAGATGCTCCCCCTGGATTGGTGTTATCTTGATTGAAAGAATTTGATTGATTTGAAGCTCTCCCTGAATTATTGCTATGCCCTCCTGATGTGTTGTCAGGATCTTCACTTGAATCAGTATCTGAAGAATTCTGTTCTGATGATTGAGTTGACTCTGAACTTGTAGTTGAATGTCGTTGCTCCCCCTCAACATTAGCACTACTAGTTGTATTACTGTTGTTTGCATCATCAGTATTAGCACCATCAGTACCTGGTGAGTCATCAGGATTTGGTGACCCATCAGTATCTGATGAATTGACAGGATCTGATTCAATTTCTTCAGGTTCCTTGGAAGCTTCATTTTCAAATAACAATCTATCATGCGAGTCTTCAATGATTCCAGTTATCTTCTTATCATCAAAAGATACATGTATTGACTCCATGACAGTTCTTGTTCTCAAATTAAAAACTCTGAAAGCTCTTGATGTAGGATAACCTATGAATATTCCTTCATCAGCCTTTATTTCAAATTTCCCTAGCTGTTCAGGATGAGTTCTGAGAACAAAACATTTACAGCCAAACACATGCAAATGCTTCAGACTTGGTTTCTTCTCCTTGAGTGACTGATAAGGAGTGACACCATGCCTGTTTATCAATGTGAGATTTTGTGTATAGCATGCTGTGTTGACTGCTTCTGCCCAGAAATATGTAGGTAATTTAGCTTCTTCCAACATAGTTCTGCCAGCTTCAATAAGAGTTCTATTCTTCCTTTCTACTACTCCATTTTGCTGAGGTGTGCCAGGAGCAGAGAATTGTTGAATGATTCCTTTGTATTTGCAGAACTCTTCCATCTTTGAATTCTTAAATTCGGTACCATTATCACTTCTCAGAATCTTGACTTTGTACTTTGTGGTTGTCTCAATCATCCTCACATGATCCAACAGAACTTCAGGAGTTTCATCTTTTCTGTGCAGAAAATACACCCAGGTGAATCTAGAATATTCATCAACAATTACAAGAGTGTACCTTTTCTTACTGATGGACATGATGTTGACTGGACCAAACAGATCAAGATGTAGCATGTGATATGGTTCTTCAATAGAGGATTCTGATTTACTCTGGAATGATGTCCTTCTTTGTTTTGCTTTTTGGCATGCATCACAGAGTCCATCAGGTGTATATAAGACATTAGGTAATCCTCTTACTAACTCTTTCTTAACCAACTCATTGATGTTGCTAAAGTTGAGATGAGAAAGCTTCTTGTGCCAATTCCAACTTTCATCTACTGAAGCTTTACTGATGAAACATGTAGGGGAGCCATCAGTATCTGAGAGAATGTTGGCTTCATATATGTTACCATGCCTGTAGCCAGTTAGTGCTATCTTCCCTGTTGCTTTACTGACTACTTCACAATGTGTGGAATAGAAATTAACATGATAACCTCTGTCAGTGATTTGACTAATACTTAACAAGTTGTGTTTTAGTCCCTTCACTAGAGCTACTTCTTCAATGATGACATTTCCAATGATTATATTGCCATATCCCAAGGTTTGTCCAATGTTGCCATCTCCATAAGACACAGTTGGGCCAGCTTTTTCCTCATATTCTGATAACAGGGCTTTGTTTCCAGTCATGTGCACAGAACATCCACTATCCATGACTAACACATTTTTCCTTTTACCCTGCATCAGAATAGTAAAACACTAGTCAGAATGTTTAGGAACCCACACTTGTTGGATTCCTTGTTCATGCATTTTATTAAATTTAACAGCAGAAGACTTTTTGACTTTAGCAGTCCTGACAGGATTTACTCCATCAGGATTTGCTTTGTCAGTATCAGTATTAACAAAAGCATGCTTCGCTATGACATTTTCAGTTCTATCAGACTTTGTACTACTTTCAAACTTAGGCAATGGATCATAAAAATTATAGTACAAATCATGATACTCTTTACATGTATAAATAGAATGCCCTAGACTACCACAATGAAAACAGGAATTCTGTGGTTTGTAAAATACTGATCTATTCCTAATATCAGACTTAGGAATTTCAGCAATTTTCTTCTTACTCTTTTTACAATCAATAGCAAGATGATTAGAGTTACCACAGTTAAAACAACACTTTCTAGGTGCATTTGGGATATATTTATAACCATTCTCTTTATTGATCCCAACTTTACCATTCCTGTTTCTCTTAACAGTAGCTTCCTTTTTCTTATCTGTAACCTCACATATTTTATCTTTAAGCTGTTTCTGAGACAATAGACCTACATTTTTAGTGACTTTGTTCATGACAGGTTTAGACTTTATAATTTTAATTCCTTGAGTAGAAGAAGATCCCTTTTCAAAAGTAGAATTGGAATCCTTACCAAAAACAAAATTAACAGGAGTAATCTTAGATTTGGTTGAGTCTATAACATGTCTATAGGTCTTTGGACTGACTGTCTCATCAATGACAATTTTCTCTGCTAATTTCTTATCTTCATCTGACTTATATCCTAGACACTCTTTCCAATTCTTAGAGGTATTAATCTCATGAAATTTCCTACCAGAGTCTGTCCAGGTTCTGATTTTCTCATTAGCATATTCAAGTTCTTTTTCAAGGGAAGTACATTTAGATGTCATCTCTAAGTGCATGTGTTTAGCATTATCACATTCTTTTTGTACTTCTTGCATACGAGAAAATTCAGCTTCTAATATCTCATTCCTCTTTCTAAGGTCAGACATCTCAGATAAGATTCTAGTATTCTCAGCAGTTTGACTTCTAAAGCTAATATGTAATGACTTTAGAAAACGTCTTAACTCAGAAGCATTATCAATATCAAAATCAAAGATAGTATTTAGTACCTTATCATCAGGAGCAGCAGTTACATCAGCATTGGCCATTAACGCATAGTTGACTACCTCAGTATCAGATTCTGAGGAAGAGTCCATCCAATCCTTGCTTGATGTGATGAGTGCCTTTGTCTTGTTGCATTCAGAAGCAAAGTGACCCATACCATTACACTTGTAGCATCTAACCTTTGACTTGTCAAATTTGCTACCCTTGCTGTCCTTCTTGATATACTTGTCTTTGTCTGTTTTGAAGGTCTTTTTCTGAAAGTTGCCTTGTCTTCTATTCTTCCTGAACTTCATCCTTCTGAAGTTTCTGACAATCATAGCAACCATCTCTTCCATGTCTGAATCAGAAGATTCATCACCAGTATTGGCATCAGGATTGCCATCAGTATCTGATGAAGAGTCGTCAGGATCTGACTCAGCTACTCTTGCTTTCCTTCTAGAGACCTCCATAGCTTTCCCTTTTGATTTTGCTTCTACATTCAAAGCAATTGACTTTGCCTTGCTGCTTTTCTTGTTCTTTCTCTGTTGAACTTCAAGATCATGAGTTCTTAGCATCCCATAGATCTCATCAAGAGACACAATGTTCAAATCATGCTGGTGTCTAATGATTGAGGTCTGAGTATCCCATTCTTCAGGTAAAGCTCTAAGAAATTTGGTGTTTGAATCTTCAGTTTCATATACTTTGTCAACTAAGGATAATCTGTTCAATAGTGTCAGAAATCTATCATATAGATCAGTCAGGCTCTCTTCAGGTCTTGCATCGAATTGTTCATATTCTTGAATCAAAAGAGCCCTTCTGTTTTTCTTAACAGATGCAGATCCCTGGCACTGAGTTTCCAAAGTATCCCAGATTTCTTTTGAAGACTTGCATGCAATCACTCTGTTTGACATAACAGCATCAAGGCTATTATGCAAGATATTCTTTATCTTTGGTTCCCTGAGTACATGAGCTTTTTCTTCTGGAGTCCATTCAGCTTTGGCTTTGACCACATAATGTTCTGGTACTGTATCTGTTCGTTCTACGAACTTTGTTGGTATATATGGTCCATCACGAATCCTGTCCAAGTAGTCAGGATCCATAGCCTCCAGGTACATCAGCATCTTTACCCTCCATGTACGATATTTTGATATCTTTAAGATGGGAATCTTCATGCTTTCATACTTGGTTGTCGACATCTTAGATCATCTCTGATTTAAAAATAAATCAGTTTGCTCTGATACCAATTGTTGCCCAGTAAATAACAATTGTAGAAGGGGGTTGAATACAATTGTATAAGATTCTCGACTTTATATAACACAAATATGAAAGATCAATAACAATAACAATAACAATAACAGCTTTATTAACTTTGATATAAAACTCTTACAAACTCTCTTAAGAAATTCTGATGTTCTTAAGAGCTGCTAGCTTACAAAAACTCTCTCAAGAAATTCTGTTCTTAAGAGCTTCTCTCCGATTATGTTCTCTCTCGAATGAATACATAAATCGAAACCAAAACTGTGTTTATATAGTGCACACAGCTTCTCTATCAATAACAAGATAAGTCCTAATCATAACAAAGATAGAAACATATCTTTAATCGATAGCTGCATTCTACAAACCAGGAACAAATAGAATAAACTTCCATGTTTATCTAGACTCCAAATATAACTCGAAGTAGGAATCCTGATCAGCTTCAAGTCCTGATGATCAAACCTGATCATAGTCTGAGTAGAAATCCTGATGATCAATAAGATACTGACGCTTGATCAAATACTGATGACCATGCAATACTGATGACGTCAGCAATCCTGATCAGTTGAGTCTAGCTTCTGACGATCATTGAATTCTGATCTAACAGGTGATTTTTCATGCAGGTGCATCTACTGAGAACTTAGACAGACAGTTAGTTGTGAGAGATATGAGTCAAACACAGAGTGATACACAAGCACGTGAGTTGAGTGAAATACCACTAAGAGCAATTAAAGTGAGTGCACACACTGACACAAACACTGCTTTGTTGTTGAACCAGCTAGCTGATCTACAGAGAAAGTTACAAGAAACCCAGGCTGAGAACAATCTTCTGAAAGCACAAGTGGTTGCACAATCTTCCACCTCTGTATCTAATCAGCTGGGTACTGTTAAAGATGACTTGCAAGGATTGAAGAATAATCTACTCCCGAGGCTGAATTCAATCCAACAATCTCAAGTACTGGTGGCTTTAGACATCTCTGATCTTACAACGTCAAATGCTCAGATATCGGAGAGTGTCAAGGAGATTGTTTCTATTTCTACCAAGGTGGACTTCATTCTGCAAACAGCTGATGAAAATCAAAGGTTTAATGAAGAAAGGATATCGAGGATAGAAGGAGGGATGGAGCATCTTAATGAAGGTATGAAGCACTTGTACAATATGATAAAGAACTCACATCAACCTACAACACAACAAAGAACATTCTTTGAGGGAGATGATGATGATGATGAGGATGATGATGATGATGAATGAGGAGATAGAAGAGAAGAATGAGAGATAAGGAGAACATCTGAGGTGAATCCTAGGGCTTCCAAAGCTCAAACTGTAGTGGATTCCTCAACTAAGGGGGAGAAGGAAAAGAGAGGAGGAAACAGAGAAGTTGGAGGAGCTTCTGGAAAAGATAAGGGGAAAGGGAAACAATCACTGAAGGATACTGTCTTTGATGATGCCTACTACTACCACGGAGAACAGGATGACTTCCAATTTGACACATCTGGTGATCTGGAGAAGACCATTCCTGAAGAAGCTTTTGTTGAGGAGGAGGTTGAAGAGGCAACTAACTTTGATGATTGGGAAGATGAAGCTGACTTATACACTTCTGACCCTTTATTTCAAAAGGAGCTGAAGAAGCAACAAGCAGACCTCAGGAGAAAGGAGGATGAGAATGCTAAGGTCTCCGAAATCATATCTCAAAAGCTGAAGATTCAAAAGGCTGAACATGAAGACAAACAACGTCTTCATAGTATTCATGTCAAAGAAAGGAGATTGGATGTAAGGATGAAGCAAGGAAGCAAATGGGATAAGGCAAGGGAGATGTTTGATATCCCTCAGAGAAGCACAAACAATGATGCTACATTTCTGAAGTTGCTTGAGAAGATCAGAACTGTTAATCCAGAAAATTCATTATACATGAAGGCATTGAAGGAAGATATTCTAAGGATTACGTGTGCATTTGATCAAGTGAGGCAAGAACTGTACATTTATGTCTCAAGTGCTCTTGAAGGGTCATTCACCGTCTCTCTTGAACTACTCCAAAGAAGATCTCTCTCTGAATTGTGGATTCTAATGAGTAAGGTAAAGAGATCTTCTTGCTTGTACGAGCTTCTGTATGACCGGCTAAGAGATTCTGCTATGAAGGCCAGCCCTCAAGTTGTGCACTTTCCTTATGAAGTTAAAATCTACAGAGGTACAACTTTAGAGACTGTGAGGCCGGATCCTGATTCTTTGAAGCTACAGACTGCAATGCAACTGGTGAAGTTGGAGAATCTTCTAAGAACTTCTGGGTTTACCACTAAAGACAAGTCTGAAGTTGCTGATATGATTTCAGACTACTGCACGGAGAAAGTTCCAAGGTATGCTCAGATGAAGAACAGACTGAAGAAGATCACCACTCAACCAGTAATGCCTAGTGGTTTGGTTTCTGAAAGTGATCGTGTCCTTGACAAAGATCTTCTAGTCACCTTGCAAGAAGCTGAAGAAGGTGAAATTAGAGACTAAAGGCATGATGTAGTTTAGCTCATTTGTAAATGTTATATGTTTAGAGCTAGGTAAATCAAGATAGAAAAATGTATTCATATGTTCAGTCTAGAGGAACATCTATCTTGTATTTATCTTTATTGTTTGAATCTGGAAATTGTTATATTTAATCCAGAACTTTTTATTATTTGCTTGGCTCTTAAAAGTCTTATCTTTTCTTGTTTTAGTTGAGTTATCCTCTAGAGGTATTTGGTTGTTATTGTCTAACAAACAAATAGTGAGAGATTGAAAGGCATATGTATATGCCTATTTGTAAACACCGAGGATTCTACTCAACTTTAATTAAGATGTAATAAGTAAATAATAAAAAAATCATATGTCACAGAATCTCAGAAGATTATATCTGTCAAAGAATGAAGATTAAAGTCATCTACAGACTTGAAGTGATTCTACATTGAAAGAAGCTCAATTTGTTGATCAAGCCTCAATGAAGTATTCAAGCTCAGTGGATTTATTAAAGTGACGGAGATTTCAAGTGGTGACAGCAAAAGATACTGATTACGGAGTTCTTGAATGAGAAGGAAGTGAATCACTGCTTAAAGTCAAATAGATAAAGAACAGACATTGTCGTTTGTCACTCATGAACCAGACAGTGCATCGAGTGTCAACGTACTATTGTGTTTGTTATTTATCTAAGTTTTAAGTGATTCTGGAATTGTTTGAGAAGTCAACTAATTCTATTTATTCTCTTATAAATAATTAATACTATTAATTAAATTATTTATTAAATTAATTCTGTAAAGAATTAATTTAATACATAATTTATTTAGTTAATTATTTAAATTAGAATAAAAATGAACTAGGAAGACTTAGGTTTGAACTAGGAAGACTTAGTTTTTTGAACTAGGAAGACTCACAGTCTTCCCGATTGTCTTCCTAGAACAAATCTCAGTCTTCCCGATTGTCTTCCATGTACAAAGCTTGTCTTCTCGAAAGTCTTCCAATGCCATATTTCACAGTTTTCCTCTAAGTCTTCCAAAGGCAATTATGTTAAAGTATTGCACGTGGATTAAAAGGAATGCAGTGTGTTTAAATAGAAAAAGGAAGGCAGAAAACTTTTTATCAATCACAATACAGAAGAACAAAAGACACAGCAACTTAATATTTCATTCCTCTGTCTTTACTTCTTCCTCAACTGCAAAGCATTATCTTTCTTCAGGAGAATTAACTCTTGTTTGGTTCATAACATTTAATTCATAAGAACTGATTCTCTTGTACTGCTTTAGCTTTCTAGCGGATCATAATCCCTAGATTTTATATCGAACTACTTTTTAGTATTCGATCCTTTTTATTACAAAAATAGATAAATTCATGTCGAATTTATTCTAGATTTGTTTTATCAAGTTCATTGTAATCAGTGATCAGAATTGTAACACCCTTCAAGTTTAATAGAGTTTTATTTAACTTGAATATTGTTTCAGTTTTATTCCGCAATAATTTGTTCTAAATTGTTAAATCTTAAAAGGACAAATTCGATTAAACGGTATCGTTTGTATTCAACCCCCCTTCTACAAACATATCAGGACCTAACATAAGCTTAGAAAACTTTTCACAAAGCTTATTGTTTGTTGACCCAAAGATGATATCATCAACATAAATCTGAACTAAAAGCAAATCCTTACCATGATTCAAATAAAACAGAGTTTTATCAATAGTACCTCTTTTGAATCCACTTTCCAGTAAAAATTGAGCTAATGTTTCATACCATGCTCTTGGATCTTGCTTTAGTCCATAAAGTGCTTTATCCAATCTGTAAACATGATTTGGATATTTTGGATCAATGAAACCAGGAGGCTGTTCAACATAGACTTCTTCCTCCAATTCACCATTTAAGAAGGAACTTTTTACATCCATCTGGAAAACCTTGAATTTCTTGTGGGCTGCATATGCCAGAAATATCCTGATGGCTTCTAGCCTTCCAATAGGAGCAAAAGTTTCATCATAGTCAATTCCTTCTTGTTGAGAATACCCCTTTGCAACTAGCCTTGATTTGTTTCTGATTATAACTCCATCAGAATCAGTCTTGTTCTTAAATACCCACTTTGTACCAACAATTGACTTGTTCTTTGGTCTTGGCACCAGTTTCCAGACTTCATTCCTTTCAAATTCATTCAATTCTTCTTGCATTGCAGTAACCCAATCAACATCTTTAAGTGCATCTTCAACTTTCTTAGGTTCCTCATTGGATAGAAAGTTATGATATAGACATTCATTTTGAGTTGCACTTCTTGTCTTAACACCTACATCAGGATCTCCAATTATCAAATCAGGAGTATGATCTCTTGTCCATTTTCTTGCTGGTGGTAAATTAATCCTTGATGTAGATGCTCCCCCTGGATTGGTGTTGTCTTGATTTGAAGAATTTGCTTCATTGGAAGCTCCCCCCTGAATTGTTGCTATTTCCTCTTGATGGATTATCAGGATTATCACTTGAATCAGTATCTGAAGAATTCTGTCCTGATGATTGAGTAGACTGAGAATTAGTAGTAGTTTCAGTATCAGTAACAGTCTATTGTTGCTCTCCCTCAACATGTGGACTTTCAGTAGTATCATCAGTAGCACCATCAGTATCTTGACTTTGTACTTTGTGCCTGTCTCAATCATTCTCACATGGTCCAACGGTATCTCAGGAGTCTCATCTTTTCTGTGCAGAAAATACACCCATGTGAATCTTGAGTATTCATCAACAATTACAAGAGTGTACCTTTTCTTACTAATGGACATTATGTTGACTGGTCCAAATAGATCAAGATGTAACATGTGATATGGTTCACCAAAAGAGGATTCAGATTTACTCTTGAATGATGTCCTTCTATGTTTTGCTTTTTGACATGCATCACAGAGTCCATCAGGAGTATATAAAGCTTTAGGTAATCCTCTAACCAAATATTTCTTAACCAACTCATTGATATTGCTGAAATTGAGATGAGAAAGCTTCTTGTGCCAATTCCAACTTTCATCTACTGAGGCTTTACTGATGAGACAAGTAGGAGAGCCTTAAGTATTAGTCTGAATGTTGGCTTCATAAATGTTACCATGTCTGTAGCCAGTGAGAGCAACCTTTCCTAAAGCTTTGCTGACTACTTCACAATGTGTGGAATAGAAGTTGACATGATAACCTCTGTCTGTGATTTGACTAATACTCAACAGGTTGTGTTTTAGTCCCTTCACAAGAGCTACTTTTTCAATGATGACATTGCCAATGATTATATTTCCATATCCCAAAGTTTGTTCAATGTTGCCATCTCCATAAGACACAGTTGGGCCAGCTTTCTCTTCATATTCTGATAACAGGGCTTTGTTTCCAGTCATGTGCACAGAACATCCACTATCCATGACTAACACATTTTTCCTTTTTCCCTGCAATCAGAATAGAAATATACTAGTTAGAATATTTAGGAACCCACACTTGTTGGGTTCCTTTTCCATGCATTATACTAGATTTAGCAGCAGAAGACTTTTTGACCTTAGCAGTCCTGACAGAATGAAATCCATCAGGATTTGCTTTGTCAGTATCAGTATTAACAGATGCATGCTTCACATTGACATTTTTAGAGTTACCACATGTATAGCAACACTTTCTTGGTGCATTTGGGATAAACTTATAATTATTCTCTTTATTAATCTCAACTTTACCATTCCTGTTTCTTTTGACAGTAGGTGTCTTTTGTTTCCCTGTTACCTCACACACTTTCTCCTTAAGTTGTTTCTGAGACAATAAACCTATATTCTTCTTAACAGGTTTAGACTTAGAATTTGAGACTTGTTGAGCAGAAGTAGATCCCTTTTCAAAAGTAGAATTGGGATCTTTACCAAATACAAATTTGACAGGTTTAATCTTTGTTTTGGTCTTGTCTATAACATGTCTATAGGTCATTGGGTTAACTGTCTCATTTATAACAACTTTCTCTTTCACTTTCTTATCTTCATCTGACTTATATCCTAGACATTCTTTCCAATTCTTAGAAGTATTAATCTCATGAAATTTTCTTCCAGAGTATGTCCAGGTTCTGATTTTCTCATTAGCAAACTCAAGTTCTTTCTCAAGAGCAGTACATTTAAATTTCATCTCGAAGTGCATGTGCTTAGCATTATCACATTCTTTTTGTACTTCTTGCATAAAAGAAAATTCAGCTTCTAGATGCTCATTCCTTTTCCTAAGTTCAGACATCTCAGATAAGATCCTAGTATTTTCAGCAGTTTGACTTCTAAAACTAATATGCAATGACTTTAGAAAACGTCTTAATTCAGAGGCATTATCAGTATCAAAATCAAAAACAGTATTTGGTACCTTTTCATCAGGAACAGCATTTTCATCAGTATTGGCCCTTAGGGCATAGTTGACCACCTCAGTGTCAGATTCTGAGGAAGAGTCCATCCAATCCTTGCTTGAAGTGATGAGTGCTTTAGCCTTCTTGCACTCAGTTGCAAAGTGCCCCATTCCATTACACTTGTAGCATCTAACCTTTGACTCGTCAAATTTGCCACTCTTGCTGTCCTTTTTGATGTACTTGTCTTTGTCAACATTGAAGGTCTTTTTCTGGAAGTTGCCTTGTCTTCTAGCCTTCCTGAACTTCATCTTCTTGAAGCCTCTGACTATCATAGCAACCATCTCTTCCATATCCGAGTCAGTAGAATCATCATCAGTATTGGCATCAGGATTGCTATCAGTATCTGATGATGAGTCATCAGGATCTGACTAAACTATTCTTGATTTTCTTCTAGAGACCTCCACAGCTTTTCCTTTTGATTTAGCCTCAACATTCAAGGCTATAGACTTTGCCTTGTTGCTTTTCTTATTCTTCCTTTGTTGAACCTCAAGATCATAAATTCTTAGCATCCCATAAACTTCATCAAGTGACACAGTGTTTAGATCATACTGGTGTCTTATGATTGAGGTTTGTGTATCCCATTCTTCAGGTAAAGCTCTCAGAAACTTGGTGTTTGAATCTTCAGATACATACTCTTTGCCAACTAGAGATAGATTATTCAAGAGTGTCAGGAATCTATCATACATATCAGTCAGGCTCTCATCTGGTCTAGCATCAAAGTGTTCATACTCTTGAATCAGTAGAGCCCTTCTGTTTTTCTTGACAGATGTAGATCCTTGACATTGAGTTTCCAAAGTGTCCCAAATTTCTTTTGCAGACTTGCATGCAATCACCCTGTTAGACATAAGAGCATCAAGACTATTGTGCAAGATATTCTTTATCTTTGCATCTCTGAGAACCTCAGCTTTCTCTTCTGGAGTCCATTCACTTTTTATCTTGACCACGTAGTGTTCAGGTACAGTATCTGTTTGTGCAACAAGTCTCGTAGTGATATATAGTCCAACACGAATCCTATCCAGATATTCAGGTTCCATTTCTTCTAGATACATCAACATCTTTACCCTCCATGTAGGGTATTCAGTTTTCTTCAGGATGGGAATCTTCATGCTTTCATACTTGGTTGTCGACATCTTTAGATCGTTTCTGATTCAAATTAAATCAGTTTGCTCTGATACCAATTGTAGAAAGGGGGTTGAATACAATTGTATAAGATTCTCGACTTAATATAATATAGATCACAAATATGAAAGAATAATAACAGCTTTATTAAATCTGATATAAAACTGTTACAAACTCTTTCAAGAAATTCCGATGTTCTTGAGAGCTTCTAGGTTACAATATACTCGTGTATGTGATTGATTTAAAATCAAAACCTAAACTGTGTTTATATACTACACAGCTTCTCTATCGATTATAAGATAAGTCCAAATCAATTACCAACTATATTAAAACATATCCTAACCGACAGCTGCATTCCTATAAACTAGGAACCGACAAAATAAACTTCCTTCTTTCACCAGACTCCATAAATAACTCGAATTTGTAATCCTGATCAACTTCCAGTCCTGATGATATATCCTGATCACAGGCCTGATAGAAATCCTCATAGCAATCCTGATACTGACGCTTGTGAAATACTAATGACGTTAGCAATCCTCAGTTGAGTCTAGATCCTGACGATCATTGAATCCTGATCTAACATAAAAGTATTAAAATATATTTTAAAATAAATTAATAACTGTTTACCCGTGATATTTTTGGAAAATGAGGGGTCTTAGTAAAAAAAATAGAAAAAGTAATATGTTTTAGATGAAAAGGTAAATGCCCGTAATTAAAAGTATTTAAATAGGTTTCAAAATAAACAAGTAGGGATTTGCCCGATATATTTTTGGAAAATGAGGGGTTTTATTAAGAAAAAATAGAAAGAGTAACATGTTTTTGTTGAAAAAAGTAATTGCCGGTGATTTTTTTAGAAAAAGAGAAGATTTTGTTAGAAAAAATAAAAAAGGTAATGTATTTTAGCTGAAAAGGTAGTTGGTTATAAAAATGTTATTAATTAATAATAATTTCTTTAGAAAATGAAAAAATAGAAAATATAACATGTTTCAGCTGAAAAAGTGCTCATAATTAAAAGTATTAAAATAGATTTTAAAATAAATAAGTAAGGGTTTGCCCGTGATATTTTTGGAAAATGAGGGGTTTTAGTAAGGAAAAATAGAAAGAATAACATGTTTTTGTTAAAAAAATAATCGCTAGTGTTTTTTTAGAAAAAAGAGAGGATTTTGTTAGAAAAAAATAAAAAAAGATGTATTTTAGCTGAAAATGTAATTGGTTATAAATTGTGTTATTATTTAGTGACAGTTTTAAAAAAAAAATAAGTAACGGTAATTAAGTAAAATCACTACGTATCGACCGGCCATCCGTCTGACTACATAACTTTTAATGTTCTGTCTTTAATAATATAGCTTAAAACTCGTGTTATGCACAGATTTATATATTATATTTTATTAATTGCATTTATTAAAAAAATAAGTAGGCGTGTTAAATATTTTTAAATAATTAAAAGTATTAAAAGAAATTTTAAAATAAATAAGTAACGGTTTGCCTCTGATATTTTTGAAAAATAGGGGTTTTAGTAAGAAAAGTAGAAAATGTGACATATTTTAGTTAAAAAAGGTAATTGTCAATTAAAAGTATTAAAATATATTTTAAAGTAAATAAGTAAAGATTTGCGCGTTATATATTTGAAAAAGGAGGGATGTTACTAAGGAAAATAGAAAATATAACATGTTTTAGCTCAAAAGGCTAATTGCCAATTGCAAATTAAAATTATTAAAATAGGTTTTAAAATAAATAAGTAAGGGTTTGCTCGTGATATATTTGAAAAATGAGGTTTTAACATAAATAAGTAATGGCTTTAAAATATAACATGTTTTAACATGTTTTATAATATAATGATATATTATAATATCATTATTTTATTTTATTAAATAGAACTGTTCGTGATATTTTTGGAATATAAGAGGTTGTATTTAGGAAAAATAGAATAGTAGAAAATATAAAAAAGAATATATATTTTGGCTAAAATTGGTAATGGATTAGGTATTAGCAATTATAACCATATTATGTTATTTTATTAAATGAAACTGTGCAATATTTTTGGAAAATGAGATGTTTTAGTTAGGAAAAATAGAAAAGATATTCTATATAATAATTTTAATATTTTATCTAACTGTTCTGATAGATTTTATCAGAAATATCTAACGGCTATGAATGTAGTGACAAGACTACAAAAACTCCGAGGACCGGACTACAAAACTTTCAATGTTTCGTCTTTAATTTAATAGTATAGATAAGTAGCTTATATCTAGTGCGATACAAAGTTTTCTTTAATATTTTATTATTTTTTATTTAGATTTTTGTAATTATATATTATTTGATGGAGTTTTAATATATATATATATATATATATATATATAATAAATTGGATTTATATATCTAATAATATAAATATTTTAATTTAATAAATGTTTGACGTAATCTTTAGTAGTATTTTAGATGTTAAAATATAAAATATTTTTAAATAATAGATCTAACGGTTTGTATTTATTTGCTCTTAAAAAATCTAAAAGTGACTAAAGTGCAAGTAACAAAATATGTGCTCTGTAATGTACCGAGTTTCTTCTAATGTATGCTATTACTTTTATTTTTTATTAATTATTTTATTTAAATTGTATATAATAAAAAATTATATTAACCATGGATTTTATAAGTTTAATATAATAATATTATCATTATATCTATATTTTGTCAGTGTTATTTTTAATTCGAATATGAGTTGTTTTAGTTAAAAAATATAAAACATGCAATGTCCTTAAAAAGACAATTAGTTACTTATTAATAATTATATTAAATTTATAATATATATATATATCAATACTATTATATAGTAGACGAAACATTAAAAGTTTTGTTGGTCGGTATGGTACGTTGTGATTTTACTTAATTGCCCTTAATTAGCTGTACTTCGTATTTTTACTTAATTAACCTTACTTATTTATAGAAATATATTAGTAAATAATAATATTATATATTTATAATCAATTACTTTTTTTCACCTAAAATACATTATTTTTTTCTATTTTTTCTAACAAATTCCCCTACTTTTTCAAATATATCACGGGCAATTACCCTTTGTAACTAAAACATGTTAGTTTTCTATTTTTCCTTACTAAAACTCCTTCTTTTCCAAAAATATCACGGACAAACATTTAGTTATTTATTTTTAAACCTATTTTAATGTTATAATTATTTTTTAAAAGTTTTCCTATTTTAACATGTCTACTTATTTTTCTTAACCAATGCAATTACTAAAAATATTAAAATATAAATAATCAAATATCTATTTATAACCAATTACCTTTTCATCTAAAACACATTATATATTTTTTCTAATAATGTCCCTCCTTTTCTAAATATATCAGGGGAAATTGCCTTTTACAATTTACTTTTTCTATTTTTCTCACTAAAATCCATTCTTTTTCCAAAAATATCACATGAAACCCTTTTACTCATTTTTCAAAAATATCACGGGCATTTACCTTTCTAAACTAAATATATGTTACATTTTTTTATTTTTTCTTACTAAAACCCCTCATTTCCAAAAATATAACGGGCAAACCCATACTTTTTTATTTTAAAATTTGTTTTAATGTTTTTAATTAATGAAAAATGTTTAGATATTTTAACATGTCTACTTATTTTTTGCACAATTACAATTAATAAAATATTAAAATAATAATAATAAAATAACAATTAATAATCCGTGCATCGCACGGGTTTTAAGCTAGTATATATATATATATATATTGTTATAAGGAGAATTTCGTACAACAGTATGTTGGAGGTTTATGGAAAGTGGTGGCTGGACTTATATGATGACTCCTCAGAAAATTGAATAGAGAATGGGTTGTCGAGTGTCAATTGTGTATCATACAAGGTGCCTACGTACCCCTAGGGATCAAGCCTCACGTAGTTCTTGTAAAACAAGTCATTAGATAAGTCCATTCAGTCCAAGCACATAAATAGTCAGGATGTATCCATCCACATCACGTTCCCATAAATAGTTCAAGGTTTATCAATCCACCTCATGTTCCCATAAATAGTCCAAGGTTTATCAATCCACCTCATGTTCCCATAAATAGTCTGGTCCTCACACGTTTTCCTACAATCTCGTGGCATCTCCGCATTTCTTTCCATGATTGTAGGTCTGTCCCGTGTCAACCAAGAAACACCCATTTCATAAATAGGAATTTCCATATTTTGGGCTTCACCCATGGTGCGAGCTGGCCAGGCTCGCACCGCACAAGTAAAAATACATAAATTAGATGCTACCTTTCAATGTTCAAGTGGTGCGAGCTCACCTGTGTTCAATCATTCTCATTTCTGATAAGTAGTGCGAGCCCATTATTTCACAATGGTGAGAACCCATAAGATTATGGTGCGAGCTCATCATGGTGAGATCCCAGCTCATCATGATGAGAACTTCATGCGAGCCCTCATCAAGGTGATAGCTCATAAGGAGAAGAGCCCAACATGCATAGATGATACGAGCCCATCATACTTAAAAGAATCACCTTAGTTCATCCTAAAACTTACGGTGCGAGCCAAAGCCCAGGTCGCACCAATATGACTCCCTTTTAGGCCCAAATCATTTATGGACCTGTTTAGGGCCCATTATCGAAAATCCAGTATAACAACTACCCCCCAAAATTCCTTAGTAATCTTAGATAAGGAATTTTAATTTTCTTTCAAGGATACGGTGCGATCCCAATATCCAGCTCGCACAATGTCCACTTCGCACATCACTGTTAGGCGTGTGTTCATTCAATCGTTTATAGCTATTCGTGGAAATATGTGCCATCCATTCATACACAGACACGTGTCCCCATATTCTCTCTCCTCCCCTCTATAAATACCCCAAAAATCCTTTCCATAAAATAACTCTATCAAAAATAGTAACGAAACTCTGTCCATTTTTGCTCAAGGATCAAACACGGCGAAGATTATCATCACCTCTCAGAATCATCACCGGCAATCATCTTCAACTTCATCAAATTCTTCACGTTCATCCTCCAATTCTTCACAAGGTAAGCATTTCGATCTCAAAAATCCTTTTCTACATATGTTTTTTATGTTTCTGCAATACATATTAGTTGTTCGAACTGGGTTCCCTTGTCAAGGCGAACTCATCCCACAGTTCGAGCTGAACCTGGGTTTGATACGAGAACAAGATTTGTGTTTGCATCGAACACATTAGTCTTATTTGTCCGTGCGAGGCGAGGACACTTAGCAATTTTTACATCTTCTTTTTTCTACTCTAGGGGCACACACTAACTTTCACCATCTTTTTCAGATGTCGAGTGCGACCCCTTCCATGTCCATCGGTTCGCTTGGTAGCACACCAAGACCGTCTCGTTCTTCAGCCACTCCGTCTCCTTTGAATCAATACCCTCTTGAGCTTAGAGGTTCTAAAGAATTCCAACGTGAATTGACATCCATCTCGGGTCGTCTAAGCCAACCCATTTCCCCAAACTCGACCATTACTCCTGAAGGGGCAGCTAACATAGCCAGGATAGAAAATGCGATGCGAGCCAGTGGATCCAGCTCGCTTGGACTCTAACTCGATCCAAACTCCGTTCCAGAAAACTATACTAGGGAGAAAGACCTATATTCATGGAGGGACAAGAAGACAGGGCCAAGTATTTCCAGCTCGCTTGGTCTCGAAGATTTATTCAATCGTTCGGTGCGACCCATAAGCGACGAGGAGGCCAATGTCCGTTTAAATCAACTGCTTCAAGAAAGAGAGGTGAGGCTTCACCTCGCACCGTCTTCCGCTAATCATCCCATTGATATTCCGGAGTCATCCACGGACAGTTCCTTAGGGAGCACATTCTATGACAAACGCAAAGGGAAAGCAATAGCCCACGCCCAATCTCCTCAGGATGAGTCCGAACAGAATGATGAAGATGACAACACCAGTTCACACTGGTCATATGACAGTCCTGCTAGCGAGGAGGTAGCAGATGAATCAAAAGAGATAGATTTATGCAATTATGCCTACATCCCAGAATCGTCTCCTGTTCCTTATAAGCCAATCCAACAACCCGAGCTCGAATGAGAGGTGTTTCTTAAAAAACGCATAATCCCAGATGGCGACCATGAAAGTGGAAATTTTTTGGCTTGTCGAGACATTTCCACCTCGTTAACTGAAGATGTACTGCGCGAAATCGTGGATCAGTTCAGGCCAGAGGGTCGCATAATCCTCCCCGCACTGCACATGAGGTGCTATCAATTCAATCATCCAGAAAATGGAGGACGGGATCCTCACATGGTTCTTTCATCCTTTCTGTTAAATTTGGGTATTAACGCGCCCCTCCACCTTTTCATTCAAGAAATCCTCGAGTATTATGGGCTCACACCGCTACAAATCAACCCAAACGGCTACAGATCTGCCATAGCTTTATATATTCTCTATAAAAAGCAAGGATACCCTACTCTCACCGCTAGACAACTTGGATATTTCTTGAACTTGAAGCATTCAGCCGAATTTGGCTACTTCTATCTCTCCGTGTGGCCGTATTATAATAAGAAGAAACTAATTTTCGGGGGGCCAAGCAACTCGGGTAGATGGCCCTTTCTTCTATGTTCATGAAGTTCCCCGAGTTCAAACTCACTTCTATTATGACCCCGGTAAGTAATTCGTTTCAGCTCGCACCGTTTCTTTAACTTCGCACCGTTCTTTTCACTTCGCACCGTTCTTATATCTTATCTCTGTTTGTTTGTTCAGAACCTCCTGTGAGAACTCCTTTACAAGGTCAAGAAAAGATTAATGCCAATAATCTTTTAAACATCCCTGTCTCAGAATGGAATATTAAAAAACTAATCACAACTGCCAACCTCGTTGAGTACGGCTTTTTAAAAGAAGGGACTATATTAACTCCCAGCAAGAAATCTAGAAAAAAAAAAAAGGAAAGGTAGGTTTATACTCGATGCGATCCTCCAGCTTGCACCGTTATCCTATATGTCATTTTACTTTTGTACGTTTTTTCAGCATATATTATTGACTAACTCTTCTCTCTTCGTTTTATTTCAGCAATGGCCATCTCCCCTCCTCCATTCCTAGCTGATCAAGATACTCCGGTTCGAACCATTTCTACTGCCAGTTAAACTGGCTCGCATGGTGGGGGCTCGCAAAGGGTCGTTCCTAAAGAGATCCCCCCTTAGTTCAGAACTACTCTTACTGAACATTTAAAGACTGGTGGGGTCTCTCCGCAAAAAAGAAAAACAAGACAATCTAAGGACATTCCTGAGGCTGATTCATCGAAGCGGGCTCGCAAAGATTTACCTCCAAATCATCAAAGGAATGTGGTAGCCAGTGCCCTGGTTTGACTCGCAGGCCTGCATATTTCTGAAGGCGAACTGAAGGCTTGGACCACGGACTCATTCGAGGCCAACAATGATGCCCTCACCAAGGCAATAGTCGAGGCATTCATAAGGCAAATTAACAGGCATAGAGAGCTTTGCACCATGGGTCAAGCCTCTACTCGTCTTGACAAGGATAACAGAATTCTGAGGAACAAGTTGGACGAGCCGAGGAAGGCCAATGTGGCGTTAGTTGAGGAGTCCAAGCAAAGCATTCTCGATGCGACCACAAGTCTTGAAAAGGACTTACGCGAGTCTAGGGCACTTGTGGCGAAGATAAAGGAGGAGCATGCAACTGTTCTAGTTGATGTTACTGGTGAGAACAAATCTTTAAAAACCCAAGTTGCCGAGCTCGAGGCCAAAGTTGCAGCCCTGGGTACTGAGTTCGAGGCCAAATTCTCAGCTTTAGAAGCGAGCCGGGACGCAGAAGTTAAAGATGCAAAGGCCCTAGGCTCCAAGAACTTCATGAGGGGATTCATGGCGAAGGTCCCTGAGTTCGATTGGAGTCCTCTAGGTTCTGCCACTGTAAGTTATGCCGAGAAACTTCGCAAGGAGATGGAGGAGGAGGTTGTGGCTGTAGAGGAGGCTCGAACCGCTGAAGAGGCCCAGCTCGCACCGGAATCTCAGCTTGCTCATGAGGCCAATAAGGAGACTCCTCAAGCTTAAATTTGTTTAACTACTTTCTTTGGGGATGCGGGCACCCCGTTTGCCTCGCAATTGGTAAACATTTGATGGCCTTGAACCAGTAACACTTGAAAATTTCTTCTTTTATCAAGTATTTTGGGTTCGCCCTTTATTTTGAATGTTTCATTTTCATGCATGTGACAACTCTCACAAGGTTCACCTCGCACGAGATTGTTTTACCCATGGTTCCTCCTCGCACAGGGTCCCACTTCGCACAAAGTCCCACTTCGCACACAATTGAGTTTGCATTTTTATTTCTCAACTTGCATGAGCTCGTTTCTAAAGAGGCCTCGCCTCGCACAATCTCTTTTTCATAATTGATGGGCCGAGGCCCAATCAAATGTACTTTATTTTCAATCTTCTGAAAACATAAGCAAGTGTATTTGCCTTCACATAAACAAGTGTATTTGCCTTAGAGCAATTTATGACAGTAAAAAGAAAATAAAATTTACTTAATGCATGAAAACATATAATAAACCTTAACTTTATTTAGATAATATAATTCCAACATTCTTAGATAATAGGATATAATAGACTTAGACTTATTACATCGTATGTCAAAGAGAGGTGTCTATATGACACTACCCCCCGAGACTTAAGATAAGTATCAATGCATGCTAAGTCTAAATTAGATATAAACTACTGATAATATCTCCTCAAGTGCTCAGCATTCCAAGCCCTCGGTATAGGGTTCCCCCGCATGTCATTGAGATGATAGGTTCCCTCCCATAAAACTGATTTAATCTGATATGAGCCTTCCCAATTTGCACCAAACACCCCATGATTAACCACCTTGGTGTTAGGCATAACTCGACGAAGAACCAAGTCCCCTACCCGGAAAGGTCGAGCTCTCACCTTGCGGTTATAATGCCTGGCCGTTCTCTGGTGATACACTAGTAGCCTTGCTTGTGAGTCAACCCGTACCTCTTCAATCAGATCCAAGTAGAGACAATGATTCTTCTCGCTATTCTCCGGGTCATAATGAGCTCTCCTAAAAGATCCAGCTCCCACCTCCACCGGGACCATAGCCTCACATCCATACACCAAGAAGAAGGGTGTCTCACCCGTTGTGGTTCAAGGAGTGGTGTTGTAAGACCATAAGACTATGTGGAAGTTCCTCTGGCCAATTTCCCTTAGCATCCTCCAGCTTCGCCTTCAGCGTGTGCTTGAGTATCTTGTTGATTGCTTCAGTTTGGCCATTTGTCTGTGGATGGCTCACAGCACTAAAACTCTTCAAAATCCCTAACCGATCACAAAATTCTCTCATCTCCTTGCTGTCAAACTGCTTACCATTATCCGAGATCAGCTTGTAGGGTATGCCAAATCGACAGACAATTGCCCGGTACACAGAGTCAATGAGCTTCTTTGCAGTTATTGTGGCTAAGGGCTCTACCTCGGCCCACTTAGTGAAATAATCTACCGCAACCACAACATACTTCACACTGCCTTTAGCTTTAGGCAATTCCCCAATCAAATCTATCCCCCACATGGCAAAGGGCCATGGGCTCATAAGTGAAGTTAGTGGTGCCACCGGGCTGGTGTAAAAATTTTCATACCTTTGGCACCTGTCACAAGCTCTAGCAAACTTAAAAGCATCTTTTTAAGGGTTGGCCAGTAATATCCTTGACGAAGTATCTTCTGTGCCAATGAGCTACCCCCCGAGTGATTACCACATATGCCTTCATGGACCTCCTTTAGTATATAGTTGCATTCTTCTCCATCAACACATTTGAGTAGAGGCAAATTAAAGCCTCACTTGTATAAGCCTCCATCATATATTGCATACCTGGCAGCCATATACCGCATCCGTCGTGCTTCATTCTTATCATTTGGTAAAGTACCATTTTTTATATAAGCCAAAAGAGGAGACATCCATGTTACTCCTTCTTCCACCACCATAAGCTCTTCCGCTGGCACGCTAGGCCTCCTATGTATTTCCAAAGGTGTTAACCCTAACAGAGTGGTCTCACGACGCGAACCGAACTTAGCAAGCTCGTCTGCCGTCTCGTTATAGCCCCGAGGAATGAGCTCCAAATTGACCTCTTTAAACAACTTGATCAACCTTTCCACACAGCGTAAATACAACTCCGTTCTAGGCCCCCGTGCTTGATACCCTCCATTTATCTGGTATACCACTATAATGGAATCACTGAAAGCGTTAAGGTTTTCCACCTTTAGCTCTAATGCCAGCTTGAATCCGTTAATCAAGGCCTCATACTCAGCATCATTGTTTGTTGCGTGAAAGGTGAAGTGAACAACCCTTTTCACCCTACATCCTTCTGGGCTTACCAACTCGAATCCAGCTCCAGCTCCATCTCCATTGGACGCCCCATCAACATACAAGCTCCACCATGGGGCACTATTTTGATTTTCCTCTGCTGGTATCTCTGGATAAATTTGCAACGCCCTAGAGTCGTCTTCTGTTTGAGGTTAGAATTCCAACACAAAATCTGCGAGTGCTTGTCCTTTAATCGTAACCTGAGGCTTGTACTCCACATCGAACTGTCCCGGCTCTACAACCCATTTCAACATCCTTCCTGAAGTTTTTGGTTTATGCAACACTTGTCTAAGTGGGTATGCTGTTCTCACCTCGACCTTATGAGCCTGGAAGTAAGGACGGAGCTTCCTTGAAACGAGGATTAGAGCATACACCAGTTTTTCCATGTTCAAGTACCGAGTTTCTGCACCCACCAGACTTTTGCTCATATAGTATATCGGGAGCTGAGCTTCGCCTTCCTCTCGAATTAGCACCGCACTCACTGCATACTCAGACACATCCAAATAAAGCACCAGTACCTCCCCTTGTTGTGGATTAGATAGTAAAGGTGGTGTGCTCAAATGCTTCTTGATATTTTGAAAGGCCTCCTCACATTCCTCTGTCCATTGAAAATTCTCGCCCACATTTTTAATGGCCTTAAAGAACACTTGGCACTTGTTAGAAGATTTGGAGAGAAATCTGTTCAACGCCATAATTCTCCCTGTAAGACTATGCACATCTTTCACCCTGCGAGGTGATCTCATCTCCATTAGAGCCTTGATTTTGGCCGGGTTAGCTTCAATTCCCCGATGGTTGATAATAAACCCCAGGAATTTTCCTGACTCCACCCCAAACACACATTTTTGGGGATTAAGCTTCATTCTGTAAATACGCAGAATAGTGAACATTTCTGCCAAATGCCGGATGTGGTCCTTGGCCTCCTTTGATTTTACAAGCATGTCGTCAACATATACCTCCATTGTCTTTTCGATATGATCTTTAAACATCTTATTCACCAATCTCTGATAAATTGCTCCTGCATTGACTAACCCAAAAGGCATCCCAATATAACAGTATAGGCCTCGATCAGTGATGAACGAAGTGTGTTCTTGATTTGGCCCATACATGGGAATTTGATTATAGCCTGAGTAGGCATCCATGAAGCTCAACAACGCGTGCCCTGTAGTGGCATCCACGAGCTGATCGATACGAGGAAGAGGGAAGCTATCTTTTGGACAGGCCTTGCTCAAGTCTGTGAAGTCGACGCAAGTCCTCCACTTCCCATTTGGCTTTTTTACCAGCAAATGATTAGCCAGCCATGTCGGGTAGAATGATTCCTTGATGAGCCCGACTTCCATCAATCTGTCCACCTCTTCTCTAAGGGCTTCCACCCTCTCTCCACTAACAGGTCTCCTCTTCTGCCTTATTCCCTTCTTGCTGGGATCTACGTTCAACCTATGGCACATCACTTCTGGGTCGATCCTATTGTCGGCGTGAGACCATGAAAACACATCCAGGGTCTCCTTAAGGAATGAGACGAGATTGTTCCTTATGTCGGTGCTGAGATTTGCTCCAATCTTCAAGACTTTAGTCGGGTCATTTGCATCCACCAAGATAGAAATGATATCTTTGAATGTTCCAGCTCCGTCTGGCAGGGGAGGCATTCTTGGGTCCAAGTCCACATCGAAGTTTTTATCCATGCTAGGCTCTCCTACTTCAGTAACACTAAGATGATCCCCGTTGTTGATGGACAGCTCCGGTGTTTCCTGTAGGATGTTTCCTTCTGTTGTTATAGTGACTTCTCGGGAGATTCCAGTTGGCAAGTTTATCAGAACTGAGGTCTCTTTCTTCACCCACTTTCCTTTATTCAATCTGGCAGCTACCTGTTCTGGGCTCTCTTCATCATCACTTGCCTCCTCCACTATGCCCTCCTGCAACGTCATTATGGGTTGAGAGGGTTCCATCATTAGGGCCCCAGGCCGAGGTTCCACTTCAATTCCCAAACTTTCGAGGTAGTCTTCTGGGAGTTCCTCTATAGGTATAATGTTAGAGAAATCTGGCATGAGAATATCTACACGCTTCCTTTTCTTCTCTTCACTATCTTCCATGGGGATCAAGCCTTATATAGGGATCAAGCCTCACATAGTTCTTGGAAAACAAGTCATTAGATAAGCCCATTCAGTCCAAGCCCATAAATAGTCAGGATTTATCCATCCACATCACGTTCCCATAAATAGTTCAAGGTTTATCAATCCACCTCATGTTCCCATAAATAGTCCAAGGTTTATCAATCCACCTCATGTTCCCATAAATAGTCCGGTCCTCACACGTTTTCCTACAATCTCGCAGCATCTCCACATTTCTTTCCATGATTGTAGGTCTGTCCCGTGTCAACCAAGAAACACCAATTCCATAAATAGGAATTTCCATATTTTGGGCTTCACCCATGGTGCAAGGTGGCCAGGCTCGCACCGCACAAGTAAAAATACATAAATTAGATGCTACCTTTCAATAGTCAAGTGGTGCGAGCTCACATGTGTTCAATCATTCTCATTTCTGATAAATAGTGCAAGCCCATTATTTCATAATGGTGAGAACCCATAAGATTATGGTGCGAGCTCATCATGGTGAGAGCCCAGCTCATCATGATGAGAACTTCGTGCGAGCCATCATCAAGGTGAGAGCTCATAAGGAGAAGAGCCCAACATGCATATATGATGTGAGCCCATCATACTTAGAAGAATCACCTTAGTTCATCCTAAAACTTACGGTGCGAGCCAAAGCCTAGGTCGCCCAAATCATTTATGGACTTGTTTAGGGGCCATTATCGAAAATCCAGTATAACATATATATATATATATATATATATATATATATTGCTCGTGCTACTTTTAGAAAATTAGTTGTTTAAATTATAAAATATAAAATTATATTACCTTTTTATATATATGTTGCTCGTGTTACTTTTAGAAAATTAGTTGTTTAATTTAGAAAAAATAAAAAAGGTTATGTGTTTAGCTGAAAAAGGTAAATTGATATTTATTAATAATTATATATAACAATATTAACATTACATATTTATTTTCCATGTGTTATGTTTAGAAAATGAGTTGTTTTAGTTAGAAAATTGAAAACAAATAATGTGTTTTAGCTGAAAAAGGTAATCGGCTATAAATATGTAATAATATTACCATTTTATATATATGTTACATATTTTATTTTTAGAAGATGAGTTGTTTTGGTTAGAAAAATATATAGAATAGGTAATGTGTTTTAGCCGGAAAAAGTAATTGGTTATAAATAAATTGGTTATAGATAGACCCAACCCAAATTATAGATAGGTCCGGCCCAAATACCGACCGACCGACTGACCAAAACTTTTAATGTTAATTTTCAAAAGTTCTTAAGGCCTACTAATAATATAAAATAATGATTCATTAAATATAATAATTTTTTATACATTGCACATAATTCTTGAATACTATTTAGTTAACTTTGCTAAATTATATCTTAACAATTAACTGATTCCTTTTTTCATAGAAATTAAATATAGTTTCATCTCTAATTTTGTGAGGGGGCATAAAGCATAGCCGATGTATATGTGTTGGAATTTACAAAAATTAATTTTTTTTTTGCTACATGAATCAATTAATTAGGAGAGCTGATATGTTTTGGTCTAAATCTCAACAAAGGGTCTATACTCAAGGGTGTGCATACTAGAAGATAACCCCTGTGAAGCACGTGCCGAGTGATTTTTTTTGAAACTTTATTTTATTTATAGTATTTTTAATTAATATTATCAATTATGTTATTTTAAATTTTGACTTAAAATTGTTTATAATTACATTATTTTTTTATGAAATTAGTTACTGAATTTTACAAATATTTTGCTCATGAAAATATTATTATTATTCAGTTAATTATAAAAACTTTATATTTTATCCCTTTACAACATAATGGAATCTCAATGAACTGTGGAGCAGTATCAACTGAAATGTTAATGGTAGATTATTTATATTTCAATATTGAAAGCAAAATCATTTTAAAATCTAAAACACCAACTTGTGTTTAGATCCAAAAGATTCTAATCTAAATGAATTTCTTTATTTTCAGCAACAACTTTCTATTATATATATATATATAAGTAAGAGAAACTACGTCACCGTGCCATATATTTTTTCGACGTTTCTCATTACATTTATTCCGCTTCTCATTAATTCAGAATTTCTTGTTTGATGACATTTTTTTATTCCCGATCTTTTAACTTCCAATTTTGAAAGCGTGGCTATAAGGGATAATTATAAGGGTAATAACATATTAGACAAATGTATTATACATTATGTATGTATACATATAATTAAAATTTTGTTTATTCAACATGGGATAAATTTTGTTTATTTCCATCCAGTTGATTTTCTTTTTTTCTATAAATAGCTTTTTTATTATATAGAAAACATAATTAAAATCAAATTAATTTTAAAACTTTCAATTGAATTTTTTTATTTCCATAAACAACTTTCTTTTATATAGAAATATAAGAGGTCATTAGTTGAATTGAAAAATTATATAAAATTAAACAAAAAAAAAACTTCGTTACCAATACCTGTGTCATATATTTTTTGCGATGTTTCTCATTATGTTTATTATACTGCTCAATAGTTTAAGAATCTCTTGTTTGACGATATCTTTCTTTTCCGGCAGATTTTTATAATTCCAATTTTGAAGACGTAACTGTAAGGGATAATTACAAGGGGACCATGGGCTAAAATTTAGAAGATTGACATATAGTTGAGTTTCTTTATTTCTAGAAACAACTTTTTATTTATACATAAAACACAAGAGATCATTATCTGAATTGAATAATTCTAAAAATTAAAAAAAATGAAACTTTTGATAGTAATACATAGGACATATTTTTTTTTTTTGTGAATTTAATCATTACATTCATCTCAGTGCACAATAGTTTCAGAATCTCTTGTTTGACGATATCTTTTTCTGTATGCATACCTTTTGTCTTTCAATTGTAAAGGCATAGCTAGAAGAAAAAAATATAGGGGACTAAAAAATTAGCTCAATATCGTACGAAGTATGGATGATTTAAATATTGTAAGTCTATTCATGAATTAACTAACAGTACATGATATATATAGTTAAATTCATTTGGGACTATTTAAATATAATAAGGCTAGTCATGAATAAAAAATAAATATAACAGGACAAATATAATTGAATTCAATTTATGCACTTGTCATTGGTGATGTAAATATTCGAACCTTTTCTATGAAATTGATTCGCATGCAGATGGGAACAACTTGGAATGTTGAACAGTGAATTTACCTCTACACAACTTGTATTTACAAAAACTTGACATGCTGAAAAGTAAATTTACCTGTCCACAACTTGTATTCGATTAGTAACTTTTTTTGTACTTTGGTGATAGACAATGATCACTTCATCGGTAATAACAACGTACAATCATATTCGTTAGTGTTTCATATTTGAAGTTCAATTCACCAAGACACTAAGGTTATAAAATAATTAGAACTATAATAAGAATAAAAATTTGACATGGCCTAAACTACAAACTACACTAACTATAATTTCCTTATGTTATAATCTTATTTTAACTTCCCCAGCATGGGATATCTATTACATGATATAATATAATAATATAATATATTTTGGTATAATATTAATGTAATTTAATAACAATGTAATATATTCGTACAATAACAATATAATTTATTGTAGATTTAGATTAGATTATTATTATTATTAAAAACAACATAGAATTTTACGTGAAATAAGAGTTTAGGGTACAATAACAATATAATCTATTTTAGATTAGATTTTTTTTTAATTTCAAAACAACATAGAATTAGTTTTTTCTTAAAAAAAATAGAATTTTACATGAAATAGGAGTTTAGAGTACAATAATAATATAATCTATTTAGATTAGATAGTTATAATTTTTTTTAAGAAAACAACATAAAATTCTACAATAATATATAATATATGAGTCGACTATTGAAGTAGAAAGTGTGTAGTAAATTTATACTTTCAAAAAAAACTTGATACGAATGTTTAAATTTTATGGCTTAACTATTCATTGTATGTGATCACAGATAATATTGACATATTGTAAAGCATAATGTAACATAAGATGTAACAGATATAACTATAACTTAACAAAGGACAAGACAGACAGTAATATTAACAGAAGCACAAGAATCCAGAAGTAAAGAAGAAAAGGTAAACTCAAAAAATCAAAATATGGTTTGTATTCTTGAAGTCCGTAAACAGGTCACGGAAAGAAGTTCATTAATATGTTCAAGCCTCTGTGACAAATAAAGAAACAAGACTGTCAAGACTGCAGAAGTATTTGAATGATTAAGAGTTAGTACCATAGGATTCCAGTGATTTAATTGAAGAAACCAGAACGACAAAGGACTTATCAACAACATTGAATTGAAGACATGGAAGTATTGATCGAGTGTTAGTCATCTGTGAATCAGACCAGTTGCACTAGTTGTCAGCACCTAAATGATCAAGATGTTTATTGTCTCAGAAGAAGTTGATTTAGGTCTAAATCTGAAACATCCTGAAAGTGAAAAGAATATTACAAGGATTGAAAGGCATATGCTATAGCCTATTTGTAATTCGAGGATTCTACTCAACTTAAACAAGAATGTAATAAGTAAATATTAGATCAGATGTCACAGGAATCTCAGAAGATTATATCTGTCAAAGAATGAAGATTAAAGTCATCTACAGACTTGAAGTTATTCTACATTGAAAGAAGCTCAATTTATTGATCAAGCCTCAATGAAGTATTCAAGCTCAGTGGATTTATTAAAGTGACGGAGATTTCAAGTGGCGACAGCAAAAGGTACTGATTACGGAGTTCTTGAATGAGAAGGAAGTGAATCACTGCTTAAAGTCAAATAGATAAAGAACAAACATTGTCGTTAGTCACTCATGAACCAGACAGTGCATCGAGTGTCAACGTACTATTGTGTTTGTTATTTATCTAAGTTTTTAGTGATTCTGGAATTAATTGGGAAGTCAATTAATTCTATTTATTCTCTTATAAATAATTAATACTATTGAGTAAATTATTTATTAAATTAATTCTGTAAAGAATTAATTTAATACATAATTTATTTAGTTAATTATTTAAATTAGAATAAAAAGAAATTAATTGAGAAGTCTACTAATTCTATTTATTCTCTTATAAATAATTAATACTATCAAGTATATTATTTATTAAATTAATTCTGTAAAGAATTAATTTAGTACATAATTTATTTAGTTAATTATTTAAATTAGAATAAAAATGAACTAGGAAGACTTAGGTTTGAACTAGGAAGACTTAGAAAAATGAACTAGGAAGACTCACAAGTGAGTCTTCCCGAAAGTCTTCCTAGGCAAAGCCTTGTCTTCCCGAATGTCTTCCATGAACAAAGTGTTGTCTTCCCGGTTGTATTCCCCTCACAAGCTTGTCTTCCCTAGAGTCTTCCAAGAGTAAAAGTGTTGTATTTCTGCTTGTCTTCCTAGTGCATTTCATTCTGTCAAATGCACGTGGTCAACAAAAAGAAATGCTTTAGTATTTAAAGACAAGGCAGGTACTGAAGACTCATCATTCAATTACATTCAACAAAAAAAAAAGTAAAGATACAGAGCATTCAACATTCCATCTTCTGTCTTTACTTCTTCAACTGAAAAGCAAATCATTTCCGGTCAGAGAATTAATTCTTGTTTGGTTCTTAACATTTAATTCATAACAAGTGATTCTCTTGTACTGCTTTAGCTTTCTAGCGGATCATAATCCCTAGATTTTATATCGAACTACTTTTTAGTATTCGATCCTTTTTATTACAAAAATAGATAAATTCATGTCGAATTTATTCTAGATTTGTTTTATCAAGTTCTTTGTAATCAGTGATCAAAATTGTAACACCCTTCAAGTTTAATAGAGTTTCTATTTAACTTGAATATTGTTTCAGTTTTTATTCCGCACTAATTTGTTCTAAACAGTTAAATCTTTTAAAGGACAAATTCGATAAAACGGTATAGTTTGTATTCAACCCCCCTTCTACAAACTTATCAGGACCTAACAATTGGTATCAGAGCCTTTTGATTGATATACAAATCAAAGATCCAATTGTTTTGAGATTTTTCTTAAACTCTGATTTTTTATTATTCCTAAAAATCTCAAAAGATGTCTACTACACAGAAAGTGGGCACAGTAAAAATCCCAATGTTCAGCAAGGAGCACTATTCTATGTGGAAGAAGAAGATGCTCTTGTTTCTTCAAGTGGTTAATGTTGAATATCTTGAAGTGTTGAAGAATGGACCAAGAATTCCTATGTTTGTTGAGAAAGAGCTAATAGAGAATGATGTTGTTACTAGGGCTGCTAGGATATACCCTAAGGATCCCAAGGACTACACTCCTGAAGAAAAAGAAGATGTTGCCTTGGATGCCTGTCTACAGCTGATCCTTATTGATTGTCTTGATCCTATCATGCATAATCATGTCCTAAATTGTGTTTCTGCTAAACACATTTGGGATACGATTGAAATAATCAATGAAGGGACAGAGGAAGTCAGAGAGAATAAGATGGAAATTCTCACCTCTTCATATGAGCACTTCAGATCAAATCCAAGGGAAGGAAGAGTGGTTAGTATGTCTACTTCACTGGTAGCTGGAGTCCCACAGAAACAGGAAGCGAAGGTTGTTCTACCTTCCAGTCCTAACAATGATGTAATTGTAGCTGAATATGGTGTTACATCTACAAGTCAATCTTGTGGTGATTTTTATTCTATGGAGGAGCTTGAACAGTTAGAAGATGAGTCTATGGCCTGGGTAGTGAAGAAGTTTGGAAACTTCAGGTTCAGGAGAAATCCTAGTTTCAAGTTCAAGACATATGCTGACGAATACCAGACAGGTGGTTCTTCATCCTCAAATAGCACAATGGGTGGCTATAAAACAGGGATGGTTGAGAAGAACAAGTCTGAAGAGAAGAGCTGGGATGATACAGACAGTGAAGATGAAGAAGTTGGAAATCTTGCACTTGTGGCAAAAGGAGGCAAACTCTTTGATTCCATGTTATCTTCACCAGACATGTCTGAGGTAAAATTTACTGATGCTGAAATGATTCGTCATCTTGGTGATACTTTAAGTTGTGCACGCACTGAAAATAATAGAATAATTCTTTTGAACACAAATCTTGAAAAGGAATTAAAAGAATTGAAACTTGTGCATGTTAATCAGGATGAACTTACTGAGAAAATTGCTTTTCTGGAGAATAGGGTTAAATGTTATATTCAACTGGAAACCATTCTCAAAGAGCAGATTAGTGAGCTCAAAACCAAAGCTAATGCCTATTACAACTCTTGTAAAACGGCTAAAGAAATTTTCAATAAACAAGCTATTGGTAATCATGTCAGTATAGGTTATGATTATAATGAGGCTATAGGATTGCTTGGTATTAATACACCTTGTAGGGTCAGAGAAGAAGGAAAGGCTGTTCCTTATATTCTTAAGGGTATTAAAACACCCTTCTGTAAGGAGTCTGAGGCAGAGCCTCTGAATGAATCTTCTATCATTATTGCTGAGGAGATTCATGAAGAAGATGTTGCCTTAGAAGCTGAGAAATCCAAAAAGTGTGTATCTGATATTCCAGTCAAAGTTGCTACAACTGTAAAGACTAAATCAGATATCCATAAGTTGGATCAAAACAACTGTAGAACTAACATGCCTGCTATTAATTCTTCTCATAAAGCATGTGGTGTGAGTAATTGCATGTCTTGTGCTTTTAATGTTATGTATGCTTTCTTTAATAAAAAGCATGTATCTAGTGATAAGACTGCTCCACGTCAACATGTTAATAATAAGAAGCATGTTAAAGCTAAGACTGCTAATCCTCCTAATATTAAAGTGGATTCATTTATCCCTAAGCCTACTCAGAAATGTGTTAAGGCTGGCTATAAATGGAAACGCTCTTATGTGAAAGAGGTTGAAGTAGTTTTAGCTAAAAATGTTGTTTTGCCTGACAAAGGCCAATTCTTTAAGTATGCCGGACCCAATCAAGTTTGGGCTCCGAAGAAGGTCTAATCAATCTGGTAGTGCAGGGAGTTAAACAGGTAAACCGTGTTATGTGGATTCTTGACAGTGGCTGTTCAAGGCATATGACCGGAGATAGAGCCCTGCTATCAGATGTGGTTGTGAAAGCTGGCCCAGTGCTTACCTTTGGAGATAACAGCAAGGGTATAACTGAGGATATGGCCTGTTTGAAATCAAGAAATGTTATCAGTCAATAAGGACATCAATGTTACATTTGATGTCTCCAAACTCCCTAATATCCAAACAGAAAATCCATCTGAGAAACTGAAGTTTGATGAAATGTCAGATTCAGAATCAGATGATAAGAATCCACCTGAGGTTGTTGCTGGTGATAACAATGATAATGGTGAGAGTGATGGTGGTGGAAACATTGGTTACAATGGAGATACCACTAACACTGGAAAAGAATCACCAAGATAATCTGCCAACAACTCAGGGGGAGGAAATGAAGGGTCAACTAGTCATTCACAACACCATAATGTAGAACAAGGCGAATCATCAAGATCAAATCTTCCAAGATAAAGAGTTTGGGTTAGAGCTCATCCTTTTGAGTTGATTATTGGTGATCCAGGTGTTGGAGTCAGAACTAGAAGTGCTACTCAAAATGAATATCATTATTCAGGGTTTCCTTCTGAAATGAAACCAAAGAAGATTGAGGAAGCACTGGGTGATCCTGATTGGGTGATTGCTATGCAAGATGAACTCAATCAAATTGAACAACAACAAGTTTGGAAGCTGGTACCTAGACCGAAGTACAAGAAAGTAGTTGGTACAAAATGGGTATTCAGAAACAAGCTAGATGAAGATGGCATAATCACAAGAGACCAAGCATATTGACATCAGGTATCATTTTATCCGAGAGCATGTCATGAATGGTACTGTGGAGTTACACTTTGTACCCACAGAGGAACAAACAACAGATATATTCACTAAATCTGTTGACAAATCCACATTTATCAAGTTAGTTGGTAAATTGGGTATGTTAAACAGTCTTAGTGATTAACAATATCTCTGTCATGTTTGTTCTTTCAAAATCATTTTCTTTTGCTGATATTGAATGATAGAATTTGCCAATTCTTGTTCTAAATGTATAAAGCTTGTTAATTTAAATATTCTGAATAATTTATTTTCTTTAAAAATATCTTTCTCATATTTCTTAAATAGAGAAACTTATTTTTATTGAAAATTTATTTATTTAAGAATCATTTAAGTTAGTTCCAGATTGTAAATATAGTTGTTTAAATAGTTCTGCAAGTTTATATATTTTTATTGCATTTCTATAATATTCTGCAATTTTCTTATGTTTGTGCATAATTTTTCTGTAAATTTAATGCATTTTCTGTAAAAATATTGTTGCTTAATTTTTATTCTGCAAATTTATGATTGAACTGTGAATATTAGGTTGCAATGTTACTTTATTTGCATTTTCTTTTCTGAACAGTTTTGTTTTTCTGCTAGTAAATATTTTCTGTTATTTTGTTTGCTTTTTGGTTTATATTAATTCGACTGGTCTTCTATGACTTTATGCTTTTGTACTAGCATGACTATCGGAATGACTATCTTACATAGTCATTCCAGTAGTCATTGTAGTTTAGTTTAGTTTTAATCTTTTTTTATTAATTTTTTTTCTGCCGTTTATTTCAGTACTTTGATTTTTGTACTGGAATGACTATCGGTATGACTATCCCATAGTCATCCTGATAGTCATTCTAATAGTAGTTTATTTATTTTTTTTTATGCTGTAAACTGCTTAGCTTTTGTTTGAGTAAGTTAAAATGAATTATTTTCTCTAAAAATATTTTTCTCAAATTTTACAAGTTAAAATTGTAGAGAAATCTATTTTTATTGAAAATCTTTTATTTTAAAATATTCGTAGTTTCCTGTAAATATTTTTTATATATTATTTTAGTTTGAATATATTATTTTATATTATTTTTATTATTATTATTATTTATTATCTTTTATTTTCTATTTGTCTTAGATATTTTTGTAAATATATTGTATATATTATTTTTGATCTAGCTCTTGCTTAGCTGGAAATTCAGTGCCAAATCCAATTCAGGTATTACTTTCTATCTCTCAATCCACTTCTTTTACTGTTGCTGAACCCAAGTGGTTGTTAGGGCTGACCAAGGGATTGTAGATCCACAATCTTTATCCCAGGTCTTAGAGCCAAACAATGAGTCTACAACTTAATTACTTGACCTCTCAGCCTAAACAGAAATCAAATGTTAAACAAAGAAGTATTTTGATTGAAACAGTGAGTGATCCCACAGCTCTGCCTCCTCCAAAGAAATTCAACATATACTGAGGCATCTGTCAGCCCATCTGTATCCTCTCAATAGGATATGGACTTTGAAATGGCCAATGAACTGTATCTAGAGACATTCTCTCAACAGGATGAATCTATTGAAATTCGCCATAGGGCCATGGCACTTTGTACTGAGTCAAGCACACTCTCATTACTCACAATGGGAGAAAACAATTTCATTAGATGAAACTCAGGACACAGTGAAAGCAGAGCACCTGCAACTGGTTACAGTGCCTACCATTGTCACGGTAGAAGTGCCTTCATAGGCATCTGAGGGAAAATTTGATTCTTTGCCAAATTAAATAGAATCATTTTCTCCCCTCCCAGAGTGAACACCTCTGGCTCCCAAAGGGATTTTCCACTCGCAGATTTATCTGGAGAAAGTGGAAGGCAACTTGGTCAGTCTATCACTGAAGCAATTCAGATTTCAAATCCAAGTGATTTGATAGACATGATTGAGGATCGGGATTTGCGAACTCCCATTGCACCACCACTGACCTCTCTTGAAGAGGCTAGGGTGAGTTTCAATGCAGGTACTGATCAAAAAGGAGCAAACAGACAGCTAATGTTGAGTGATAAGAGTCAAACACTGAGTGAAACACATGCACGTGAGATGAGTGATACACTTACAAGAGAAATTCAAGTGAGTGCACACACAGACACATACACTGCAATGTAGTTAGCTCACATAGCTGATCTACAGGAACATCAATTCTAAACCCAGGCTGATAAAGAAATTTTGCAAGCACAAGTGGTTGAACGGTCTTCTTCTTCCACCTCTGTCAACAATCAGCTGGGACTGCTCAAGGAAATCTTGAAGACAAAGTTACTACCCAAGAACAACTCCATCAACTATCTCAACTCCTACTGGCTTCAGATACTCATAAAGTTAAATCTGTAGAGAATTCCTCAACTAAGGGGGAGAAGTTTGAAGTTTCTAGACAAGTTTCTACAGAAGTTTGGGGAGAAGTTTCTATCTACTTCTAAGGGGAAGAAGTTTCTAGAGACTTTTGGTGAAGCTAGTAAAAGGGGAGCTGAAAAAGATATAAAAGGTAAAGGAGGAGTTTCTGGGGAGTAAAGGTATTTAGCTCTGTTTTGTAAATGTTTTATGTATAGAGCTTAGGTAAATCAAGACAGGTTCAATGTTATCATATGTTCAGTCTAGAGGAACATCTGTCTTGTATTTACCTTTACTGGTGAAATCTGGAAATGTCATATTTGATCCAGAACTTTCTAGTATTTACTTAGGTTTAAGAGTCTTATCTTTTTCTTGGTTTTAGTTGAGTGATCCTCTAGGTATTTGGTTGTTATTTTCTAACAAACAAATAGGGGGAGATTGAAAGGCATATGCTATAGCCTATTTGTAATTCGAGGATTCTACTCAACTTAAACAAGAATGTAATAAGTAAATATTAGATCAGATGTCACAGGAATCTCAGAAGATTATATCTGTCAAAGAATGAAGATTAAAGTCATCTACAGACTTGAAGTTATTCTACATTGAAAGAAGCTCAATTTATTGATCAAGCCTCAATGAAGTATTCAAGCTCAGTGGATTTATTAAAGTGACGGAGATTTCAAGTGGCGACAGCAAAAGGTACTGATTACGGAGTTCTTGAATGAGAAGGAAGTGAATCACTGCTTAAAGTCAAATAGATAAAGAACAAACATTGTCGTTAGTCACTCATGAACCAGACAGTGCATCGAGTGTCAACGTACTATTGTGTTTGTTATTTATCTAAGTTTTTAGTGATTCTGGAATTAATTGGGAAGTCAATTAATTCTATTTATTCTCTTATAAATAATTAATACTATTGAGTAAATTATTTATTAAATTAATTCTGTAAAGAATTAATTTAATACATAATTTATTTAGTTAATTATTTAAATTAGAATAAAAAGAAATTAATTGAGAAGTCTACTAATTCTATTTATTCTCTTATAAATAATTAATACTATCAAGTATATTATTTATTAAATTAATTCTGTAAAGAATTAATTTAGTACATAATTTATTTAGTTAATTATTTAAATTAGAATAAAAATGAACTAGGAAGACTTAGGTTTGAACTAGGAAGACTTAGAAAAATGAACTAGGAAGACTCACAAGTGAGTCTTCCCGAAAGTCTTCCTAGGCAAAGCCTTGTCTTCCCGAATGTCTTCCATGAACAAAGTGTTGTCTTCCCGGTTGTATTCCCCTCACAAGCTTGTCTTCCCTAGAGTCTTCCAAGAGTAAAAGTGTTGTATTTCTGCTTGTCTTCCTAGTGCATTTCATTCTGTCAAATGCACGTGGTCAACAAAAAGAAATGCTTTAGTATTTAAAGACAAGGCAGGTACTGAAGACTCATCATTCAATTACATTCAACAAAAAAAAAGTAAAGATACAGAGCATTCAACATTCCATCTTCTGTCTTTACTTCTTCAACTGAAAAGCAAATCATTTCCGGTCAGAGAATTAATTCTTGTTTGGTTCTTAACATTTAATTCATAACAAGTGATTCTCTTGTACTGCTTTAGCTTTCTAGCGGATCATAATCCCTAGATTTTATATCGAACTACTTTTTAGTATTCGATCCTTTTTATTACAAAAATAGATAAATTCATGTCGAATTTATTCTAGATTTGTTTTATCAAGTTCTTTGTAATCAGTGATCAAAATTGTAACACCCTTCAAGTTTAATAGAGTTTCTATTTAACTTGAATATTGTTTCAGTTTTTATTCCGCACTAATTTGTTCTAAACAGTTAAATCTTTTAAAGGACAAATTCGATAAAACGGTATAGTTTGTATTCAACCCCCCTTCTACAAACTTATCAGGACCTAACAAGGATCAAAGTGAAAAAGAAGGATTCGATGGTTTTCTTTTTGGAAAAACCATCGAAGTGGATCAAGTGAAGTGGAAAGAAAAACCATCGAAGGATTGTTTTTCCATTCGATAGATTTTATAAAATCTATCGAAGGAAAGAAAAACAAATCCTTTCGATAGTTTTTAAATAAGGAGCAGGTGAAACTTTTGTTGTTGTGTCAGGTTGATGGAAAAATGGACGACTAGGATTATTCCATAATAATGGCTCGGTAGTTTTTCCAAAGAAGTCTACAATTACAGATGAAATAAGTTGTGTCTTCTTCAGTTAAGGATTTTCACAGAAGAATTTACTAAGAGAGAGTTTGACCCAGAGAATCATAGAGAAATTAATATTGCTCAGAATTCTATCATTGTATTGATTTTGTGTAACCTTGAACTCATTGAAGCTAATATACGGATTAGAATTGTAGCACCCCTCGCGGTTTATATTTATAAAACGATATATTCCCCGACTCGTGTTTTGATTTGGTGCATTTGATTTCATATTACAACCTAAAGAATTATCCACAAACGAAATTGAATAATTTGTGAGTATCGTATTCAACCCCCCTTCTACGATACTTTGGACCTAACACATATGTATATCAGTGTTATGACCATGCTAAAGAAGTGATAAAGAAGAAAGGTAACCTTTTATTATGCAGACTTTTAATTTCTTGTATGTGCAAGACGAAAAGTCAAAAATAAAAATAAATTCTCGTAGGTTAGGATTAGTTAATAATTCTAAAATTATTTAGGTGCTAATATTTGTTCTAAATATTTAAGCATCTATTTAATTTGAATTAATTTACTTTGTTTTAAACATTGTAGATTAATGCAGCATAATTTATTAGTTTTTAATTGGTTGATATCATTTGATGATATTTAGTCGATTTTATTCTAAGAAAATTGTGAATTCTCTGTTGACTTTTGTTAGGTCCTGATATGTTTGTAGAAGGGGGGTTGAATACAAACTGTACCGTTTTATCGAATTTGTTCGGTTCATGATTTAACAATTCAAGAACAAATAAGTGCGGAATAAAATGAAACAAGATTCAAGTTAAATATAAAATATATTAAACTTGAAGGGTGTTGCAAATACAGTACAGATTACAAGGTTTGAATCTCAAACTATTTAAAACAAATCTAGAATAAATTCGACATGAATTTATCTATTTTTGTAATAAAAAGATCGAATAGTAAAAACTAGTTCGAGATCAAATTCTAGGGATAATGATCCGCTAGATAATCAAGCAAGTACAAGTAAATAACTTCTAGTGGTTTGGATTTAACAATAATGCTAGAAATGATTTACTGTAAAAGATTTGAGCTCCGACAGTTGGTTGGTTGAAGAAGACAGAGGATATCACTTTGTTTCTGTCTTGTTTTCAATTGTGTTGTGTTCTGTGTCTTTGATCATGTATTAGTATATAACACACAAGTCAACAGAAGCATTCTTGCACGCGCCAAGCCATTTCATTTGATATTAATATTGGTAGTACTATCAATACACTTGGTAGTACTATCGGTAGTACTAACCAATTGTATTGGTAGTACTATCGGTAGTACTAAGTAAGATAGTACTACTAGTATTAATATGATAGTACTACAAGTATTAATAGCTTTTAATTAACTCTAAATTAATTACCTTACTAATTAATTTACATAATAAATTAATTCTTATAGAATTAATTTAATAAATAAATTAACCAATAAAAGTAAATTAATTAAAAGAGAATTAATTAAAGTCTATTTTTTTTTGTCTCACTTTTAAAAGATGTACGCCACTTTCTTTTTATAACAAAAGTCAACCAACTTTTGTTAAGTAAAAAATGTACGCCCTTTCATAAAATGAGTTCATAGTACTACTAAATAAATTGGTAGTGCTAACTAAGGATAGTACTACAAGTGTACTTTGATAGTACTACTAGTTTAGAATTAATTCTAATTTAATTTATTGAATTAATTAATTTAACAAATAAATTAATTCTGAGTGAATTAATTTATAGATTAAATTAATTAATTTCTAGTTTAATTAATTTAAGGAATAAATTAATTCTGATGGAATTAATTTATAGTTTAAATTAATTAACTTCTAGTTTAATTAATTTAAGGAATAAATTAATTCTGATGGAATTAATTTATAGATTAAATTAATTAACATATAGAATAAATTAAAAGAGATTTAATACTAAATCAGAGAACCACTGAAATTGATGACAAACTTCCACTGACTGATGTTGACACTCGATGTACTGTCTGGTTCATGAGCGACAAACTTCAATGACGGTTCTTCATCTTTTAACTTTAAGTTGTGGTCCATCTTCTTATCCTTTTGACAAACTCTGTAATCTGTATGCTTCCTGTCACACTTCTGAAATCTCTGTCACTTTAAATTGATCCACTTTCTTGAATACTTCACTGAGGCTTGATCAAATAAATGAACTTCTTCCAGTGTAGAATTACTCCAAGTCAGTAAATGACTTTAAACTTTATTCTCTTGACTGATAAAACCTTCTGAGATTCCTGTGACATCTAATCTAATATTTACTTATTACATTCTTGTTTAAGTTGAGTAAAATCCTCGAATTACAAATAGGCTATTGCATATGCCTTTCAATCTCCCCCTATTTGTTTGTTAGAGAATAACAACCAAATACCTAGAGGATCACTCAACTAAAACCAAGAAAAAGATAGGACTCTTAAGCCTAAGTAAATACTAGAAAGTTCTGGATCAAATATGACATTTCCAGATTTCATCAGTAAAGATAAATGCAAGACAGGTGTTCCTCTAGACTGAACATATGATACCATTTAACCTGTCTTGATTTACCTAAGCTCTATACATATAACATTTACAAAACAGAGCTAACTTTCCTTTACTCCCCTGAAACTCCTCATTTACCTTTTATATCTTTTTCAGCTCCCTTTTACTGGATTCTCCAAAATTCTCTAGAAACTTCTCCCCCTTAGTTGAGGAATTCTCTACAGATTTAAGTTTATGAGTATCTGAAGCCAGTAGGAGTTGAGATAGTTGATGGAGTTGATCTTGGAAGTAAATTTGTCTTCAATATTTCCTTGAGCAGTCCCAGCTGATTGTTGACAGAGGTGGAAGAAGAAGACCGTTCAACCACTTGTGCTTGCAAAATTTCTTTATCAGCCTGGGTTTTGAATAGATGTTCCTGTAGATCAGCTATGTGAGCTAACTACATTGCAGTGTATGTGTCTGTGTGTGCACTCACTTGAATTTCTCTTGTAAGTGTATCACTCATCTCACGTGCAAGTGTTTCACTCAGTGTTTGACTTTTATCACTCAACATTAGCTGTCTGTTTGCTCCTATTTGATCAGTACCTGCATTGAAACTCACCCTAGCCTCTTCAAGAGAGGTCAGTGGTGGTGCAATGGGAGTTCGCAAATCCCGATCCTCAATCATGTCTATCAAATCACTTGGATTTGTAATCTGAATTGCTTCAGTGATAGACTGACCAAGTTGCCTTCCACTTTCTCCAGATAAATCTGCGAGTGGAAAATCCCTTAGGGAGCCAGAGGTGTTCACTCTGGGAGGGGAGAAAATGATTCTATTTGAGTTGGCAAAGAATCAAATTTTCCCTCAGATGCCTATGAAGGCACTTCTACCGTAACAATGGTAGGCACTGTAACCAGTTGCAGGTGCTCTGCTTTCACTGTGTCCTGAGTTTCATCTAATGAAATTGTCTTCTCCCATTGTGAGTAATGAGAGTGTGCTTGACTCAGTACAAAGTGCCATGGCCCTATGGCGAATTTCAATAGATTCATCCTGTTGAGAGAATGTCTCTAGATACAGTTCATTGGCCATTTCAAAGTCCATATCCTATTGAGAGGATACAGATGGGCTGACAGATGCCTCAGTATATGTTGAATTTCTTTAGAGGAGGCAGAGCTGTGGGATCACTCACTATTTCAATCAAAATACTTCTTTATTTAACATTTGATTTCTGTTCAGGCTGAGAAGTCAAGTAATTAAGTTGTAGACTCATTGTTTGGCTCTAAGACCTGGGATAAAGATTGTGGATCTACAATCCCTTGGTCAGCCCTAACAACCACTTGGGTTCAGCAACAGTAAAAGAAGTGGATTGAGAGATAGAAAGTAATACCTGAATCGGATTTGGCACTGAATTTCCAGCTAAGCAAGAGCTAGATCAGAAATAATATATACAATATATTTACAAAAACAACTAAGACAAATAGAAAATAAAAGATAATAAATAATAATAATAAAAAATAATAATAATAATAATAATAATAATAATATATACAGAATAAAATAATATATACATAAGAAAAAAATATTTACAGGAAACTGTTTACATGCAATAACTATACAGAATATTCGAATATTTTCAAATAAAAGATTTTCAATAAAAATAGATTTCTCTACAATTTTAACTTGTAAAATTTGAGAAAAATATTTTTAGAGAAAATAATTAATCTTAACTTACTCAAACTAAGAAGCTTAACAATTAGACAAGACATGGCAATAATCTACAATCAACATGCATAAGAGAAAATTGAGATGATAAAATAAATTTACAAGTGATTTAAAAATATATACAACAAATGAACACTTGTAAATTTAATTAAGAAGAAACATAAAAATAAACAGAGTTAATCATTAAAACTATTTAACATACCAATTTACCAACCAATCTGGTAAACATGGATTCATCAAGAGATTTAGTGAAAATATCTTTTGTTTGTTCCTCTGTGGGTACAAAGAGTAACTCCACAGTACCATTCATGACATGCTCTCGGATAAAATGATACCTGATGTCAATGTGCTTTGTCTCTTGTGATTATGCCATCTTCATCTAATTTATTTCTGAATACCCACCGAGTACCAACTACTTTCTTGTTCTTTGGTCTAGGTACCAGCTTCTAAACTTGTTGTTGTTCAAATTGATTGAGTTCATCTTGCATAGCAATCACCCAATCAGGATCAGTCAGTGCTTACTCAATTTTCTTTGGTTTCATTTCAGAAAGAAACCCTGAATAATGACATTCATTTTGAGTAGCACTTCTAGTTCTGACTTCAACACCTGGATCACCAATAATCAGCTCAAAAGATTTGATCTTGAAGATTCGCCTTGTTCTTCATTATGGTGTTGTGAATGACTAGTTGACCCTTCATTTCCTCCCCCTGAGTTGTTGGCATATTGTCTTGGTGATTCTTCTCCAGTGTTAGTGGTATCTCCATTGTTACCAATGTTTCCACCACCATCACCATCACCACTATCATCATTGTCATTTTTATCACCAACAACAAGCTCAGGTGGATTCTCATCATCTGAATCTAAATCTGTCATGTCATCAAACTTCAATTTCTCAGATGGATTTTCTGCTTGGATATTAGGGAGTTAGGTGTCATCAAATGTAACATTGATGTTCTTATTGACTGATAACATTTCTTGATTTCAAACAGGCCATATCCTCAGTTATACCCTTGCTGTTATCTCCAAAGTTAAGCACTGGACCAGCTTTCTCAACCAAATCTGATAGCAGGGCTCTATCTCCGGTCATATGCCTTGAACAGCCACTGTCAAGAATCCATATAACACGGTTTACCTGTTTAACTCCCTGCAATATCAAATTGATTAGACCTTATTCGGAGCCCAAAATTGATTGGGTCCGGCATACTTAAAGAACTGGCCTTTGTCAGGCAAAACAACATTTTTAACTAAAACTACTTCAACCTCTTTCACATAAGAGCGTTTCCATTTATAGCCAGCCTTAACACATTTCTGAGTAGGCTTAAGGATAAATGAATCCACTCTAGTCTTAGGAGGACTAGTAGTCTTAGCTTTAACATGCTTCTTATTATTAACATGTTGGCGTGGAGCAGTCTTATCTTTAGATACATGCTTTTTATTAAAGTAAGCATACATAACATTAAAAGCACAAGACATGCAGTTTATCACACCACATGCTTTATGAGATGAATTAACAACAGGCATGTTATTTCTACAATTGTTTTGATCCAACTTATGGATATCTGATTTAGTCTTTTTAGTTGTAACAACTTTGACTGGAGTATCAGATATACACTTTTTGGACTGTTCAACTTCCAAAGCAAGATCTTCTTCACGAATCTCCTCTGCAATGATGATAGAGTCTTCATTCAGAGGTTCTGCTTCGGACTCCTTACAGAAGGGTGTTTCAATACCCTTAAGCACATATGGAACACCCCTTCCTTCAGTTCTGACTCTACAAGGGGAATTAATTCCAAGCAATCCAATGGCCTCATTATAATCATACCCTATACTGACATGATTACCAACAGCTTGCTTATTGAGAATTTCTTTAGCAGTCTTACAAGAACTGAAATAAGCATTAGCTTTGGTCTTAAGCTCACTAATCTGATCTTTGAGAATGGTTTCCAGTTGAATATAACATTTAACCCTATTCTCAAGAAAAGCTACCTTATTAGTAAGTTCATCTTGATTGATAGGCACTAGTTTTAAATCTTTTATTTCCTTTTCAAGATTTGTGTTTAAAAGATTTATTCTATCATTTTCAGTGCGTGCACAACTTATGGTGCCACCAAGATGATAAATCATTTCAGCGTCAGTAAAGGTTACCTCTGACATGTTGGGTGAAGATAACATGGAATCAAAGAGTTTGCCTCCTCCTGCCATGAGTGCAAGATTCCCAATCTCACCTGCTTCTTCATCACTGTCAGTGTCATCCCAACTCTTTCCCTCAGCAACATAGGCTTTCCCAATCTTGTTCTTCTTGCTAGAATCAAATGTGTTTCTAGTCACTTGCTTTGGCTTTCTGCACTCAGTAGCAAAGTGACCCAACTCATTGCAATTGTAGCATCTGATTATGCTCCTATCCACAGTTCCAGTTTTGTAGCCACCCCTTGTGCCACTTGAAGATGAAGATCCACCTCTCTGAAATCTGGGTCTGAACTTAAGATTGGGATTCCTCTTGAATCTGAACTTCCCAAATTTCCTGACTATCAAAGCCAAGTCACCATCCTCCAGCTGATCAAGTTCTTCTAAAGAATAGAAGTCACCACCAGATTGATCAATGGATGTTAATCCATATTCAGCATCAATAACATTCATGTGAGAACTGGAAGGTTGAACAGCCTTCACTTCCAGTTTCTGTGGGACTTCAGCAGCCAATGCAGTAGAGGTACCAACAATCTTCCCTGTTCCATACAGCTCCCTTTGTTGAATCTGCTCCAGCTCATAGGTCTTCAGAACACCATACAATCTTTCCAAAGCAAGCTCATTCATATCTCTTGCTTCTCTAATGGCAGATATTTTGTGCTCCAAATGAGGTGGAAGTGTAAGAAGGAACTTCTTGTTAATCTCCTTGTTGGTGTAGTGCTTCCCATTGAGATTCAGATCATTGATTAATTTGTTATATCTCTCAAAAACCTGAGAGATACCTTCACCAGGGTTTGATCTGAAATGCTCATATTGTGAGGTGAGAATTTCCAGCATATTCTCCCTAACTTCCTCTGTCCCCTCATTGATTATCTCTATGGTTTCCCAAATGTGTTTGGCAGTATCACAGTTTAGGACATGATTATGCATGATAGGATCAAGACAATCAATAAGGATCAGCTGTAGACTGGAATCCAAGGTAACATCCTCTTTTTCACCAGGAGTGAAATCCTTGGGATCCTTAGGGTACATCCTAGCAGCCCTAGTAACAATGTTATCCACTTTTAGCTCTTCCTCAATAATCATAGGGATTTTGGGACCACTCTTCACCACATCAATGTATTTAGGATTTGCAACCTTAAGAAATAGGAGCATTTTCTTCTTCCACATTGGATAATGCTCCTTGCTGAACATTGGGATTTTGACTGTACCCACTTTCTGTGTAGTAGAGATCTTTTGAGATTTTTAGGAAAATAAAAATTTCAGAGTTAAAAAAATCTCAAACAATTGGATCTTTGATTTGTATATCAATCAAAAGGCTCTGATGCCAATTGTTAGGTCCTGATATGTTTGTAGAAGGGGGGTTGAATACAAACTGTACCGTTTTATCGAATTTGTTCGGTTCGTGATTTAACAATTAAAGAACAAATAAGTGCGGAATAAAATGAAACAAGATTCAAGTTAAATATAAAATATATTAAACTTGAAGGGTGTTGCAAATACAGTACAGATTACAAGGTTTGAATCTCAAACTATTTAAAACAAATCTAGAATAAATTCGACATGAATTTATCTATTTTTGTAATAAAAAGATCGAATAGTAAAAACTAGTTCGAGATCAAATTCTAGGGATAATGATCCGCTAGATAATCAAGCAAGTACAAGTAAATAACTTCTAGTGGTTTGGATTTAACAATAATGCTAGAAATGATTTATTGTAAAAGATTTGAGCTCCGGCAGTTGGTTGGTTGAAGAAGACAGAGGATATCACTTTGTTTCTGTCTTGTTTTCAATTGTGTTGTGTTCTGTGTCTTTGATCATGTATTAGTATATAACACACAAGTCAACAGAAGCATTCTTGCACGCGCCAAGCCATTTCATTTGATATTAATATTGGTAGTACTATCAATACACTTGGTAGTACTATCGGTAGTACTAACCAATTGTATTGGTAGTACTATCGGTAGTACTAAGTAAGATAGTACTACTAGTATTAATATGATAGTACTACAAGTATTAATAGCTTTTAATTAACTCTAAATTAATTACCTTACTAATTAATTTACATAATAAATTAATTCTTATAGAATTAATTTAATAAATAAATTAACCAATAAAAGTAAATTAATTAAAAGAGAATTAATTAAAGTCTATTTTTTTTTGTCTCACTTTTAAAAGATGTACGCCACTTTCTTTTTATAACAAAAGTCAACCAACTTTTGTTAAGTAAAAAATGTACGCCCTTTCATTAAATGAGTTCATAGTACTACTAAATAAATTGGTAGTACTAACTAAGGATAGTACTACAAGTGTACTTTGATAGTACTACTAGTTTAGAATTAATTCTAATTTAATTTATTGAATTAATTAATTTAACAAATAAATTAATTCTGAGTGAATTAATTTATAGATTAAATTAATTAATTTCTAGTTTAATTAATTTAAGGAATAAATTAATTCTGATGGAATTAATTTATAGATTAAATTAATTAACATATAGAATAAATTAAAAGAGATTTAATACTAAATCAGAGAACCACTGAAATTGATGACAAACTTCCACTGACTGATGTTGACACTCGATGTACTGTCTGGTTCATGAGCGACAAACTTCAATGACGGTTCTTCATCTTTTAACTTTAAGTTGTGGTCCATCTTCTTATCCTTTTGACAAACTCTGTAATCTGTATGCTTCCTGTCACACTTCTGAAATCTCTGTCACTTTAAATTGATCCACTTTCTTGAATACTTCACTGAGGCTTGATCAAATAAATGAACTTCTTCCAGTGTAGAATTACTCCAAGTCAGTAAATGACTTTAAACTTTATTCTCTTGACTGATAAAACCTTCTGAGATTCCTGTGACATCTAATCTAATATTTACTTATTACATTCTTGTTTAAGTTGAGTAAAATCCTCGAATTACAAATAGGCTATTGCATATGCCTTTCAACTTTGATTTTGGTAAATTTGTTAATTTTTATCAGATATTAAGTTGACAAAAAATAAAAGAAAGTTTGATTTCTAAAAACATGAACATGTTTTAAGAAAATTAATCTGGGAGCAAAAAATATAGATTTAGGAAATTCGATACTTTTTCTAAGTACTAAAAAAGTGTATCGAAAGTTATTTTCGATAGGTTTTGGAAAGGAAATGAAAAAATATCGAAGGTATTTCTCGATAGATTTTGAAATTGAAGTGAAAAGTATCGAAGGGATTTATATTTTTCCAATAATTAAAATCCTTGATAGTTTTCATAAAAATAGGCTCGATAGTTTTTGGTTTAAACAGCAAAAAACTTTCAATGGTTTTTCAAAAAGTCGGTTTGAATTCTAATTTTTAAACTCTTCGATAGTTTTTCAAAAACTATCCAATGAAAATTGACCTTTTTGCCCCTAAAATTGACCTTTTTCAACCGTGAGAATTCTATGCTTTGTGATTGTTGTGTTTCTAATCTCGGTTTTAGTCAAGAAATCCATCGAAAGAGACTTTTCGAACCTTAAGTGAATTATACTGTTCTTGAATAATGACTTTTGGTTGAAATCCATTTCTTTCGAAGTGTATTTCAATTAAAACTACTTTTCTTGTTTTAGAAAAATTAGGGTTCTTAAATTGGGTGAGTTGTTTGTTCGAAGTTTTTAAGGTGTTAAAAAGGGTTATTTTGCAACTTGATTAATTAGAAATAATTAATTAAAATAGTTTTGGTATTAATTTAAATTTTCTGGAATTTTTGAAAATATAATGGCCGGAGAATTTATTGTTACCAAGACTAATCATGTCTCTTTTCAGAATGTGCAATCCATTACGAACATACAGTTTCGTGCATGGGCACAATTCTTGAATACACGTTCTCTGGTGGCTTATGCATTAAGTACTCCTGCGGTCCTTTGTATTGATGAATTGACTGCATTGTACACGACAACCACTGACACATCGGAGAATAACATATCTTCTTTCAGTTTTGTTGTGCCAGGGGGCAGAACAATAAGGGTGACGGAACATGATCTTAATAGGATTTTACACTTTCCAACAGAAAACCTTGTTCCTGATCCCAATACTGAAGAAATACATGCTTTCTTCACTCTCATTAGAAGTCAACAACTGTTAATCCCAAATGACCTAACAGAATTGTAGAAGGGGGGGGGTTGAATACAATTCTAGATATTTCGAAACTTTAAAACAACTTTCTAAAATAAAATCTGAACTGAAATAAAACACAAACAACTATAAAATTTCAGTTGGATGTTTTGAGGATCCAACTGAGATAATTTTTATTGCGGAAATAATCTGTGTTACACAAGTATCACAGCTGCTCAGTTCTTGATACAAAGTGAGAGTGCTCTTGAAAAAGCTAATACAAACTATTTTATCTCACTCACTTCTATATTTAAAATGAACTGATACACTTGGTTAAATAACCCAAGTTTACAATGCTATTTTTGGCTACTTTAAAATAATCTAAAGTAACTTTCAGTAGCTTGCTTTTCATCCCTTTTGTCCAATGGTCCTTGGAGATCTTGGCTTTTGTCTTCATGCTTATTATGATCACTCCCAAGAACCTAATTGGAAATTGGAATGTTTCCTTATTTCCAGTAACCATTTTGATGGCTTCCAATGCAAAGTACACTTCCATATCTCCCTTTTGATCTGTCAGATAACTATCACTATCACTTTGTCAACTATTCAGAAAAGCAATAATGATTCGTTGATAGTAGAGAGATGTGTTTCGTTGATAGCTTTATTCTTTATTTCGTTGATGGTATAATCCTCGTTTCGTTGATAGGGTAATCTTCATTCCGTTGATAGAGTAATCTTCATTCCGTTGACATGTCTTCACTTAGGCAAAATTACAAGGCATGATATATTTAAAATTCACCAACCTATTTTGCCTATCTAGTACTTAGTCAACATGACTTAGAAAACCTATCTAATACCTACAACAAAATTCATATCAAACTATGAAGTATTGTACAGTGCAATTGCTACATCACTCATTTCATTGATGAGCTTCCTGTCAACGAAAGCTGCAAAGCATGTCATTCCGTTGATAGTTACAAAATGACTTAATACAAAATCTACTAAGTGTTTTATAATTATCATCAAGAACAACATATTCCTAACAATCTCCCCCAATTTATGACTGATAGAATAACAACCATAAATCAAGAGCCTTAATAATAACAAAAACACTCAGACAAATTACAAATGATAAAAGTAGAAATTGCATTGAGCTTCATTGAATTTTATTGAAATACAAAGTAGAAAATCTTACAAAGCAAGCGCATAGAGTTGCTCCTCTAGTCTGAGCAGATTTTTCATCTTTGCCTCTGTGGTCTTGTTTTCTTCCCTTTTCTTGCATTGTTCTCCTCAATCTGAGCTTGAAGTCTTCTGTAGAAAATCTTCTCTTCTTCATCTTGATTCCCCAACTTGGATTGCATTAATCTCAGAGTTTCATTGGATGCCTTTTCTAGTTGGTCTTCTATTCTGAAGAATCTTCTACAGTTGTCATTGTCTCTGAATTCCATCATCCAAAAAGGTTGGAGATGAATTTTCTTTCCTGTTTGAGGGACCTTCAATACTCTGGGAAGTGCACCAGGCTTGTTCCAGCTAGCTTTGATTTGGAAAATTTTGGAGACAACCTCAGACTTGGCTGTTTTGGTAAAACCAAAATCTTTCTTCAGACATTTGAACATAGATAGCAGTGTCTGATAGTCTTCTCCCAGAATCCTGTGTAGAGGCCAAATCTGTTCTCTCCCACCCTTGTAGACAAACACCAATCTCTCTGGTAGTTTGTAAGAAGCTGCTATTCCTCTCACTTCAACCAGGTCATCAAGATTAATATGTAGGTCAGACTCCTCCCTGATATCAGCAATGTAGATGAAGTCTTCTGGGTTGGTAGGGGGTTTTTCAGCTTGTGGTCTCCTTACAAAAATTGGCTTAGCCTTGGCAGCCCTCTGCTTAGATTTCTTCTTTGGATCCATTTCAAAGAGGAATTTTGGAAATTTGGCCTCATCAAACTCAATTGGCTCTTCCTTTGGCTCAATTGGCTGATCATGGAAATTTACTGGATGTTTAGGATCACAGGCTAACTTTACCTCAGAAACTGGATCAGGAATTGTTGGAGGTGCAATAGGTGCAGAAGAGTCTGTTGCATTGCTCTGAGAGTCATCATTCTCAAAAGCTATGTTTCTCTTAGCTCTTTCCTTGGGTTGCCTTATGCTCTTCTTTGTACTCCTTACCTCTTTGGCTCTTTCATCTTGTTGTCTTTCTTCTTCATCTAGAGATTGAGAAACTGCACGGGCTTGCATAGCTGCTCTTTCTGACTCCTCAGCCTTAGCTTCAGCAAAATTTGGGTGACTAGCCCAAACACAAATTTCATGTCCATTTCTGTAGACAATTGCTCTTTGCTTCCTTATCTCAGGATTATTGCTTTCCTTGCATTTTGTGATAAGTAGTCCAAGAAGCTTGAGCTCATCTGGATAGGGTGAAGGATAGAAAGTCCTTGCTATATTTTTGCCCTTTGGTTTAGCAGGAGACTTGGGAGATAGGATTCCTTGAAATGTAGCTTGTTCCACATTCCTAATGCATGAAGTTTGTCCTTTTTCTTTCCTTGGACCTTGAGTGACTCCATGTATAAGGGGATTTACCTCATAGAAAGAATTGGTCGGTGGCTCCCATTCCGTTGATGCTAAAACCATGGCATTCGTTGATGGTGTTGTAGAAGTAGCTTGATCCGTTGAAGGATTTGAATTCTTTGCAGTTTCAGCTATCTTCTTGACTCTTGCATCTATGCTGGACCAGTGGTCTTTTATTTGTTCAGCAAGTTGTAGCTTCATAGATGCTTGCTTAATCAAGTCAATACCATCCAGTTTATCCTTTCCTGACTCCCCCATAGCTAGTGGCTCCTTTGGCAGGGAAATGGCTGGGACCATAACCTTTGTGATTTGAATGTCTAGCTCCTTAGATTTCTCCCCCTTTTTGTTATCATCAAAAGGGATGACTGGGAGTCCTTGAGCTACCACTAGCTGGGCTAAAAGTTGGGTTTGCTTCTCCTGTTCCCTTTGCATTTGAGATAAAGTAGCTTCCACCTTGTCCACTCTAGAAGAGAGAGTCTTCAAGGAGGTAGCCACCTCAGGTTCCTTAGAGAAAAACCTGTTCATCTTGGACACAGTGAGAAGAGGAAGCTTTTCATCTAGCCTCATGTCAGTAGAATCCTTAAGATTGCTAATGGAGTCCTTGATTTCTCTAGCTTCAATCTTTGTCTGCATCATCTATAGCCTTTGGATTTCCAGTGAATCCATAATAGCCTTGTAGAATTTCTTGTCATTGGCATTTTCAGACTCATGAGCCAGATAGGCCTCATTGTACTGCCTTGAGATTGCAGTATCCAGGGTGAGTCTTCCTTGCATATCTTGAGAAAGCCAGTTTGGTGTAGGGGGCACCACAGAAGTCCCAGTCTGTGAAGTGATGGCCACTTGTAGATTGTCACCAAAACTGTCATCATCATCAGAAAAATCAAACTCACCACTGGCTGCAGCTCCTGGAGACAGATTGGTGATTGCATCCTTTGCTCTTTGCATAGATGCAGTTGTATGGATTAGGTTGAAAGACCTTTCTGCCTCCACATTGCCCTGTTGAGCCATAACTTGATAGGCTGGCACAGGATGAGTAAAGGTCTTAGGATCCAGGGAAATACTATCCAGAGTTTGTTGATAATGCTCTTGGAAAGTAAGTTCCCTTTCTCCCTCATGAACCTCCATTAACTCACTTGCAATGGCTGCTTCCTCCCTTATAGCTCCTGTAGTCCCTTCTCTCTCTCCTCTATATTCTTGCATCATGGGCTCCCTATGGCTCACACCTCTCACACCCTCACCTTCACCTACTAAGGTGGAACCCTCAGCCTCTCCTTTTGCCTGACTGGAAGAAATAGGCAACCTCTCCTTTTGCCTGGCTGCAAGCCAGCCTCTCAGTTTCACTCCCTCTCATTCCTAGAAGTGTTTCAACTACCACTAGATCATCTGCACTAGTTGTGGAAACAACTTGATTTTGAAGAAGAGGTGCAGAATGAACTATCAACGGTATGGTAGTTTGAACTGTCAATGGTATGGATACCGTTGATGGAGAAACACTTGTCAACGAAAGAGACTGTTTCGTTGATGAAGTCAAGAAAGCACTTTGAGAAAGTGAGATTACAGTAGAATCTGTGGTGATTGATTTTAAAGATTGTTCCACAGATCCTCTTGTAACTTCAGAAAATGATGATTGGTGGCCCAACAAATCACTTAACAAGTGATGACCACCAATTTCAGAGTGGGGCTTCTCCAAGAAAAGAGTTGGAGAATCGGGAATAGATGAATGGATCATATCGACATCTAATGACTGAGTTGGAGAATTTTGTGAAGTTGGTTCATGATTGATGTTTAAAGAATGGGACTGTAACCCCAGAGTAATGATAGGGGTTACATCAAACTGAATTTGAGATACTGGAAGTGTTTCTTCCAGTGCGTGTGCACCCTGTGAAACTTGGGATTTTTGTTTCACTCTCCTTTGGTATTGGGAAATTGTAGACTGTGGCTTGAAGTGTCCCTTACCCTCTTGGAGTGTGCTCTTGGAGGAGAGCTTGTTTCAATAATTACATCCTTTTGGGAGGATGCAACTAGACTTGTGCTTAAATCCATATTACTCATTGTGCCTTGTTGGGAAGACACAATGGGGCTAGGCTGGATCTCACTCATCTCTCCTTCCTTATCCTTAGGGTTTCTTTTATGTTCACCCCTTCCCTCACCTCTCACAACACCTACACCACTCCCCTTAGGTTGTGTAGTGGATTTTACAACAGGTGCCTTTTGAGAAGCACCTGAGGTTGGCTTGGAAGATTTCTTTGATTTTGGTTTTGCTGCTGGGGCAGGAGCCTGTTGGGTCACAACTACAGACTCCATAGCAACAGGGTTGGGTGAAACAGTAAAAGTAACAGCTATACTAGCAGGGATAGTAGTAGTTACCTCAATTATTGGCAGATACACCACTAGGACATCACCATTGTGGTTCAGCCTCAGTATGTCTGTCAAGACCCTCTTCTCTTGCACAAAGCAATCAAACCTGGAAACAGGGTTAGAGATAACCAATGGTGCTGGACTAACATGGTTAGCCAACATCATCAGAAATCTTGCATAATAGATATTTTTCTTCCTATTTGCCTTATCACCTAACTTAGCACCAATTTCATACATAAGTTGGGTGATAAAGTTGTAATATCTATCAGTTAGGAGCATGGTAAATAGAATCAACATAGAGTTAGTTAATGCATCAAAATTACTAATATTACCAGAAAAGACCTTGATGAATGCATCAGATAAATAACTATATTCCCTAACCAAACCTCTCCTAATTATTTTACCCAGATTATCAGTAGGAAAAGAGTAGTTTATGGAATTTAGCATGTTAATCATTTCAGTATATGTAGGCAAAGCAGAGCAATTATTTTCAGGAAGGTGTAAGCATGCTTGCAACACATCAGAATCGACTATGTACTCATTACCTTGAATGGTGAATTGCAAAGTGCAATTTGTCCCACTATACTCACATGAGGTCCAAATCTCCTCGATTATCTCATTATAGAGTGGAGTTGAGTGAAACATTGCATAGATGAACCCTCCAGTTGACATGAGTTTTACTATTGGTGACATTGTTGAGTGAAGAAAGCTCAAACTATAAATTTCTTTGAGAGAGAAGAAGTAAGAAAACCTTTGGAATTTTTGAGAACAGGTAGAAAAGAATTAAAGAAAATGAAATTTCTTAAATACTCCCCCAAAAATTCTCAAAAATTAAGTCCAATAATAAATATGAATGACTGGATTGGCTTAAAAATGTAACCGTTACAATTAAAATATTACCATGATTTATACTTACATGGGTGTATGCATAGATCATGGTAAAAGACGTGACAATTTTCAACGGTTCAGATTAACTACGTTATATCAACGAATCAGAATTGGGCGCTTAAGGTCCCGTCTATTTCGTTGATATAGCTGTGTTTCGTTGATATAAGAGAGCTATCAACGAAACACCCAGAATAATGCTAAGACTGTCAACGAAATGGTGTGTTTCGTTGACATAGTAATTTTGACTTCGACAAAATTTGCACTTTTTCCTGAGAAAATTAATTCACAAAAAAACATAGCAAGATTCTGGCTGCTTTATAACTTGCAAAAATCTCAGAAATAATTAAGAGAAATTTAGCATACCTAGCTCACTCACTAATCTTGAGAATGTAGATTCATCAAGTGGCTTCGTAAAGATGTCTGCAAGTTGTTGTTCACTTGGAACAAAATGTAACTCCACAGTACCATTCATAACATGTTCTCTAATGAAATGATACTTGATGTCAATGTGCTTGGTCCTTGAATGCTACACTGGATTCTCAGTAATGGCAATGGCACTAGTGTTGTCACAGAAGATAGGAATTTTCTCAACTCTTAATCCATAATCAAGTAGTTGATTTTTCATCCATAAAATCTGTGCACAACAACTTCCAGCTGCAATATACTCAGCCTCAGCTGTGGAGGTAGAAACTGAGTTTTGTTTCTTGCTGAACCATGATACAAGCTTGTTTCCTAGGAATTGACAGGTGCCTATTGTGCTTTTCCTGTCAATTTTACATCCTGCATAATCTGCATCTGAATAACCAATTAGTTCAAAGCCAGATTCTCTAGGATACCAAATGCCAAGGTTTGGTGTTCCTTTGAGATATCTGAAAATTCTTTTAATAGCAACTAAATGGGATTCCCTAGGATCAGCCTGAAATCTAGCACATAGACATGTAGCAAACATAATATCAGGTCTACTAGCTGTTAAATATAAAAGTGAGCCTACCATGCCTCTGTAACTTGAAATGTCCACAGATTTTTCCTTAGTATTCAATTCAAGTTTGGTGGCAGTAGGCATGGGAGTTTTGGCAGGAGAGCATTCCATTAAGTTAAATTTCTTTAACAAATCATGAATATATTTTGTTTGACTAATGAAAATGCCTTCATTAACTTGCTTCACTTGGAGACCAAGGAAGTAAGTTAATTCTCCCATCATGCTCATTTCATATTTACTCTGCATAAGCTTGGCAAACTTTTGACAAAGTTTTACATCTGTAGACCCAAAGATTATGTCATCTACATAAATTTGAACAAGTATAGTAAAGCCATTCACAATCCTATGAAAAAGAGTTTTATCTACAGTACCTCTAGTGAAGTGATTCTTAAGGAGGAACTGTGAAAGTGTGTCATACCAGGCTCTAGGTGCTTGTTTCAAACCATAGAGTGCTTTAAGGAGGAAGTACACATACTCTGGAAAATCATCATCTTCAAAACCAGGAGGTTGACTCACATACACCTCCTCTTCCAATTCCCCATTCAGAAAAGCACTTTTCACATCCATTTGATAGACCTTGAAATTGGCATGGGCTGCATAGGCTAGGAAAATCCTTATTGCTTCTAGTCTTGCAACAGGAGCAAAGGTTTCATCAAAATCAATTCCCTCTTCCTGTGAATAGCCTTTTGCAACCAATCTAGCTTTGTTCCTTGTGACTATGCCATTTTCATCCATCTTGTTCGTGAACACCCATTTTGTGCCTATAACACTCATGTCCTTAGGCTTGGACACCATCTTCCAAACTTTGTTTCTCTCAAATTGGTTTAGCTCCTCTTGCATAGCTAAAACCCAATCTGGATCTAGAATTGCATCCTCAACTTTCTTTGGCTCATCTTGAGACAGAAAGCTACTATATAAACATTTATCTTGAGTTGCTCTTCTAGTTTGGACTTTTGAAGAAACATCACCTATAATGAGTTCAAAGGGATGATCTTTAGTCGAGGGAGGTAGATTTGCTCTTGAAGAAGTATCTTCATGATTATGATTGCCTTGATTGGATATTTGTCCTTGAGAAACTCCCCATGAGTTTGTTGTCCCTAAATGATCACACCTAGAGGCATTTCTGTGACTGTCAACGGTATGACCATTTTGACTGTCAACGAAACGCTCATTCTGAATGTCAACGAATCCTTCATCATGACTGTCAACGAAATGACCATTTGGTCTGCTAGCAGCTATTCTTTTCAATCTCAATGCAACAATTTCATCTTCACTGTTGTTTTCATCTGTGCTAGACACAACAACTTTAGGCTGTTTCTCAATAGCCTTATCATGATTCACTTGATCTCCATCCTCATTCTCAAAAGAAAGACTTTCATGGAAACCTTCATCATAGAGACCTTGAATTTTGAGATCATCAAAAATAACATGTACAGATTCCATAACAATGCTGGTTCTGAGATTATAGACTCTGTAAGCTTTCCCTGCTGCATATCCCACAAATATTGCTTCATCTACCTTTGCTTCAAATTTCCCAAAATGCTCAGCTTGATTTCTCAAAACAAAACACTTGCATCCAAAGACATGAAGAAAATCCAATAGTGGCTTCTTTCTTTTGAGTAGTTGATAAGGGGTCATTCTCTTGGCCTGATTAATCAAAGAAATATTTTGAGTGAAGCAAGATGTGTTAACTGCCTCAGCCCAGAAATAAGTTGATAACTTTGATTCATCTAGCATTGTCCTTGCAGCTTCAATAAGTGTTTTGTTTTTCCTTTCAACTACACCATTTTGCTGTGGTGTCCTTGCTGCTGAAAACTCATGCAAAATACCATTTTCTTCACAGAACACCTTCATGCTTGAATTCTTGAATTCTGTCCCATTGTCACTCCTAATCCTTCTTACTTTGAAATCAGGATGATTGTTTACCATCTTGATGTGATTGATAATGATTTCACTTGCCTCATCTTTGGAGTGCAAAAAGAAAGTCCATGTAAATCTAGAAAAATCATCAACAATCACAAGACAGTATTTCTTCTTTGAAATGGACAGGACATTTACAGGGCCAAATAGATCCATATGAAGCAGCTCAAGCTGTTGGACAATTGATGACTCTGTCTTGCTTTTGAATGATACCTTCTTTTGTTTCCCTTTTTGACAGGCATCACACAAACCATCTTTGGAGAATTCCACCTGTGGAATTCCTCTGGCAAGATCTTTCCTCACCAAATCATTCATAACCTTAAAATTCAGATGAGATAATTTCTTGTGCCATAGCCAACTCTCATCCTTGCTTGCCTTGCTAAAGAGACAAGTGATGGTGTCTGGACTTGTGCTACTAAAGTCAGCAATGTACACATTCCCTCTTCTGAATCCAGTCATTACCACATTGTTGTCTCCTACCTTAGAAACAACACAGGCTTCTTTAGAAAAAGTAACTAAAAATCCTTTGTCACAAAGTTGGCTGATACTAAGCAAATTGTGCTTAAGACCATCCACCAATGCAACCTCATCAATGATGACATTTTCTTTTGAAATCAAGCCATATCCCTTAGTGTAGCCTTTGCTGTCATCTCCAAAAGCAATACAAGGTCCAGCTCTTTCCTGAAACTCTGTGAGCAGGGTACAATCACCAGTCATGTGTCTTGAACATCCACTATCCAAGTACCAAAGATTCCTTTTGTCTCTCTGCACACAATAAAATCAAATCAAGTTGATTTTGGTACCAAAGTTTCCTTGGGTCCAGTTTTGTTAGCCTTTGATTTACCTTTTATATCATTTTTCACCTTGGGCTCAGATTGATTTAAATCAACCTTTACCTTAGGTGTTGATTTCTAAAGATTGCTCACATTTTCATTCACAACATGCATAGATGGAGGAACAAACATGTTATTCATATTCCATGGCATTTGTGGCACATTAAACATATTCATGTATGGATTAGGCACAAATGGCATGCTAGCATATGGATTCTGAAATTGTGCATATGGAGCAAACATGTTAGGCATAACAGGCATTGTAGGCATAGAACCATTCATTGCAGGCTTAGGAATTTTCACATTAGCAGTCTTATTAACAGATTTGCAGTTAGTAGATAAATGACTAACACTACCACAATTAACACATGTCTTTCTAGGAGCATATTTATCAGGTGTGTAATTGTTATGTTTGTTAATCCCTACTTTGCCATTCCTGTTATTCTTTTTATTGCCCTTAGTCTCAACTTGAATTTTCTCTAACTTGTCTTTCAATTGCTTGTTAGACAAGTGAACTACATTTGCTCTTTCAACAGACTTCTCAACTTTCTTTGATTTACTAGACTCACCTTGAACAAAGTTCTTGGTGACAGGACCATACTTGTTATTAAGTCTAGTGAGTTCTTCTTTCCTTTTCTCTGTCAACGAAACAGCCTGATCGGTTGATGGTTCATCTGTCAACGAAAATTTGCATTCCGTTCACATATCAACCTTCAACAAATGATCATTGTTGTTTGTTGACTCTGTTTCTGATTCTAAGGTTTCACCAGCATACCCTAGTTTCTCTTTGTTCTTTTTCCATGATTGCTCACAGAAAGATTCCATACCTTGAACATTAATGATGTTGGTAGCAACATTCCTGGAATCTTTCCATTTTGCAATCACACTTTGTTCTATTTGAAGTTGTGTTTTAAGAATCTCTCCCCTTTCTAACACTTTCTCAAGTTCCTTCTTAGCATCCCTACTAACACACCTCATTTTCTCAAACTCAATGAGCTGTGCTTCTAACATGGCATTTCTATCACTTAAGAGCATATTAGACTCTTTGATTCTTGAGTTCTCTTTTGTAAGTGATTTAAGAGTAACACGCAAATTATATAATACAGTAGACATTTCATTTACTGCACTATCGCATTCCTCTTTAGAAAGCTCAGAAAGATTAGTAATTGTTACCTGATTGCTAGAGGAACTTGCTTCCTGCTCATGATTGTTAGCCATTAGAGCCAAGTTGACATACTCAACATCATCATCAGAATCTTCACCATTACCAGCCCAATCATACTCCTGAGACATGAAAGCTTTTTCTTTCTGCTTGAGAAGTTCAAAGTATTTCTTTTCATAATCAACAGACTCAAATTTCCTGTTGCCCTTCTCAACTTTGGGCTTTCTGCAATCTCTAGCAAAGTGACCAATCATTCCACAGTTGAAACATTTAGACTTAGATTTTTCAATCCAGTTATTTTTGCTAGGTTGAAAGTCTCTCCTTTGTGGCCTTGCTTCTGAGTTTCTCTTGAATTTGAACTTAGAGAATTTCCTTGAGAGAAAAGCTATATGCTCATCAATCTCATCTAAGTCATCCAAGTTGGCTGGTTCTGGTTCTTCTTCTTCTGTCATCTTGCCTTTACCCTTGCCAACATCACTCTTACAACTAGCTCGACTAGTTGTGGCTTTTGTAGTTTCTTCATTGGCATCTTCTAGTTGGTTCACAGATGCAATCAATGCAATAGATCCACCTTTCTTTTGTACCTTCTCAATTTCTTCATCTTGCTCCATTTCCAACTCATATGTCTTTAAAGTTCCATAAAGCCTCTCAAGAGTGTAGTCTTTGTACTCCTGAGTGTTTCTCAAGGAAACAGTCATAGGCTTCCATTCTTTTGGAAGAGCTCTAAGAAATTTGAGGTTTGAGTCCTTGGTTTGGTAGATTCTCCCATACAACTTTAATCCATTCAAAAGCTTTTGAAACCTATTAAACGTGGCATTTAGGGTTTCACCAGTTTTAAAATGAAAGTGCTCATACTGTTGTATAAGGAGTTGCATTTTGTTTTCCCTAACTTGCTCAGTTCCTTCACAGAGTGTTCTAACAGTATCCCATACTTTTTAGAAGTTGTACAGTTTATAACATTGTAAAACATCTTTTGCTCCAAACCATTAAACAGAATGTTCATGGTTCTTTTGTCTTTATGGATTTCTGCAACATCTTCAATAGTCCATTCTGAGGCAGGTTTTGGAATTTCCACATCTGGAGCATCATCTGGCAGTCCAACTCTAGATGCAAACTTCATGGGAACGTGTGGACCTTTCTCAATGCAGTCTACATATCTCTCATCCATAGACATGAGATGTAGATGCATTTTTACTTTCCAGTGAAAGTAATTGTCCTTATCTAAAACTGGTATCTTTACTCTTGCATCCTTCTTCACCATGGTAACTGTTTTGGCCTTGATCTTTAAACTTCTTGTATGTTAGAAGCTTGCTCTGATACCAATTGTTAATCCCAAATGAACTAACAGAATTGTAGAGGGGGGGTTGAATACAATTCTAGATATTTCGAAACTTTAAAACAACTTTCTAAAATAAAATCTGAACTGAAATAAAAACACAAACAACTATAAAATTTCAGTTGGATGTTTTGAGGATCCAACTGAGATAATTTTTATTGCGGAAATAATCTGTGTTACACAAGTATCACAGCTGCTCAGTTCTTGATACAAAGTGAGAGTGCTCTTGAAAAAGCTAATACAAACTATTTTATCTCACTCACTTCTATATTTAAAATGAACTGCTACACTTGGTTAAATAACCCAAGTTTACAATGCTATTTTTGGCTACTTTAAAATAATCTAAAGTAACTTTTCCAGTAACCATTTTGATGGCTTCCAATGCAAAGTACACTTCCATATCTCCCTTTTGATCTGTCAGATAACTGTCACTATCACTTTGTCAACTATTCAGAAAAGCAATAATGATTCGTTGATAGTAGAGAGATATGTTTCGTTGATAGCTTTATTCTTCGTTTCGTTGATGGTATAATCCTCGTTTCGTTGATAGAGTAATCTTCATTCCGTTGATAGAGTAATCTTCATTCCATTGACATGTCTTCACTTAGGCAAAATTACAAGGCATGATATATTTACAATTCACCAACCTATTTTGCCTATCTAGTACTTAGTCAACATGACTTAGAAAACCTATCTAATACCTACAACAAAATGCATATCAAACTATGAAGTATTGTACAGTGTAATTGCTACTTCACTCATTTCGTTGATGAGCTTCCTGTCAACGAAAGCTACAAAGCATGCCATTCCGTTGACAGTTACAAAATGACTTAATACAAAATCTACTAAGTGTTTTATAATTATCATCAAGAACAACTTATTCCTAACAACAACCTAACTTCTTTGTGGGAGAGTTTCTAAAGCATTACCTGACAAAGCCATGGAATTTCTTCTTTCACACCTTAATCCATGTTTTTACTACAAAGCTTACAAATTTGCATGGTATTCCACTGTTTCTTCAGAAACTAGGGTTTGCTATTGCTAACAATAGGCATATAAACATTGGAAGGCTAGTGATTGATCAAATGCTTCTGTGCATGGGATCACTGGATGAAAGAACGGGCATAGATGATGTGCTTTTTTTCTATCCTAGGTTCGTACAGCTAATTCTTAATGATGTGTTGACAGCTGAAGAACGGGAGATTTTTGAAGGTGAGGAGACCATGGACTGTATGAAGATGAAGAGCAATGCTATAACAGCCACTACAAGAAAAACTGAATCAGACGACACCTTTCAGACAACGGATGGCCGAAAAAGTGTTGCCTAAAATTAACAGACGACAGGTTATTTTTTGGCTCGAAAAAGTATTGTCTAATCCACTACATTATAACGGTTTACGAACCGTTGTCTAAGAAAGTGAAAAATAGTGGATATAGACGACACAAATGAATGGGGTTAGACAACAGTTATTTTAACTCTTGTCTAAATAATATTAAGACAATGTTTTAAATCTAAACGTTGTCGGATTGAGACAACGGTTGTCTTAGTCGTATTGTGTGAATAAACGTAAGACAATGTTGCAAAAAAACTGTTGTGTAAATTTGATATAATTTTATTATAAAATTGTGAGTAAATTATTGGATAATAATTTTTATATATTAGGATGTTGACTAACTTTGTTTTATTTATTCAATTTATAAAAGTATAAAACAATGGTTTTTGTTTAACAAAGTGTTGTAAGTTGTAAGACTTAACAATGGTTTTGTTCCAAAAACCCGTTGTATATTTGTATAATATACACAAGGGTTTTCGTTTTGATCCATTCGTTGTTGAATAATCTCTGTAACAATTGTTTATGTTGTTAAACCGTTGTATGATATAGACAATGGTTTGGTTTTATAAAATCCTTGTGTGATTATTTACGTTACAACGTTTTGTTTAGCTAAATCGTTGTCTATATCAAAAGAGATGATTTTAAAAAAAATACTTTATTTGTTGCCTTTAATACATACATAAGTGTTACACACTTCATACAATGTTATTGTATAAATCTCTTATTTGGATATTTAGTATAAAAAATTGTTAAATATATAAAAACACTTAAATAAAGGTTAATGATAATAATAATATCATTGATAAATAGAATACGATCATAGTTTAGATATTTTGTTATACACGTTGTAGATGTGGACATCATATATTGTATGATTTACGATCCTTGATATTTGTTTACAAGGAAATATTAGCTAGCTAAGAAAATGTTAATAATTATAACATTACTAATTCTGAAGTTAAACACGAACATTACATAATAACTATACTATTAGCGAATTAGTGACATACCAATACTATTAACAACAATGTTGTCGTATTCAAATAACTCATTTTACATATCAGTATGACATAATTTAATTATAAAGTCGTCATTAAGTTGTCTTATATTAATTTTATATATGCGAGTCGGGACTCACGTATGTTTTGTTTATTCGATTTTATAAAAGTATAAGACAATGGTTTTTGTTTGACAAAGTGTTGTAATTTGTAAGACTTAACAATGGTTTTTGTCCAAAAACGTTGTATAATATACACAAGGGTTTTCGTTTTGATCCGTTCGTTGTTGAATAATCTCTGTAACAATTGTTTATGTTGTTAAACCGTTGTATGATAAACAATGGTTTGGTTTCATAAAATCCTTGCGTGATTATTTACGTTGCAACGTTTTGTTTAGCTAAACCGTTGTCTATATCAAAAGAGTTGATTTTTAAAAAAATACTTTATTTGTTGCCCTTAATACATACATAAGTGTTACACACTTCATACAATGTTATTGTATAAATCTCTTATTTGGATATTTAGTATAAAAAATTGTTAAATATATAAAAACACTTAAATAAAGGTTTATGATAATAATAATATCATTGATAGATAGAATACGATCATACTTTAGATATTTTGTTATACACGTTAGATGTGGCCAACATATATTGTATGATTTACGATCCTTGATATTTGTTTACAAGGAAATATTAGCTAGCTAGGAAAATGTTAATAATTATAACATTACTAATTCTGAAGTTAAACGAACATTACATAATAACTATACTATTAGCGAATTAGTGACATACCAATACTATTAACAACAATGTTGTCGTATTCAAATAACTCATTTTACATATCAGTATGACATAATTTAATTATAAAGTCGTCATTAAGTTGTCTTATATTAATTTTATATATGCGAGTCGGGACTCACGTATGTTTTGTTTATTCGATTTTATAAAGTATAAGACAATGGTTTTTGTTTGACAAAGTGTTGTAAGTTGTAAGACTTAACAATGGTTTTTGTCCAAAAAACGTTGTATAATATACACAAGGGTTTTCGTTTTGATCCGTTTGTTGTTGAATAATCTCTGTAACAATTGTTTATGTTGTTAAACCGTTGTATGATATAGACAATGGTTTGGTTTTATAAGAGTTGATTTTTTTAAAAAAATACTTTATTTGTTGCCCTTAATACATACATAAGTGTTACACACTTCATACAATGTTATTGTATAAATCTCTTATTTGGATATTTAGTATAAAAAATTGTTAAATATATAAAAACACTTAAATAAAGGTTAATGATAATAATAGTATCATTGATAGATAGAATACGATCATACTTTAGATATTTTGTTATACACGTTGTAGATGTGGACATCATATATTGTATGATTTACGATCCTTGATATTTGTTTACAAGGAAATATTAGCTAGCTAAGAAAATGTTAATAATTATAACATTACTAATTCCGAAGTTAAACTCGAACATTACATAATAACTATACTATTAGCGAATTAGTGACATACCAATACTACTAACAACAATGTTGTCATATTCAAATAACTCATTTTACATATCAGTATGACATAATTTAATTATAAAGTCGTCATTAAGTTGTCTTATATTAATTTTATATATGCGAGTCGGGACTCACGTATGTTTTGTTTATTCGATTTTATAAAAGTTAGAAAAAAATAAATTTATTAGATTTGAAATTTTAAAAGTCAATTAGTGGTTTGACTCGTACTTTTACTAGATTTTTGTTAAAAATCATACAAGATAAATTTGTTATATTTTAAATATTTTTGAACATTATTAAAATTAGTAGATATTAACATCCGTACGGTTGAACCGTTCAAAAAATTATTAATTTTTTATTTTAATAATTTTTAAGGTGAATGTTTTATTTTTACAATTATAAAATTGAATATAGTTTTAAAAATGAATAATAATATTTAAATTTGAGCTATTTTTTAATTTGATATATAATATATTAAAATTTTAAAATACATTATATATAGACAAATAAAGTAATTATAATTTTATATTACAGTAATTTAAATAAATAAAATGAAAATATATGATACTATATTTTTTTTGTCAATTTTACGTTTACATGGTTTTAAATTTTAACAATTAAATTGGTAAATAAAAAAAAGTTACACATACATAGCTAGAAAAATGGGCGGTATGGCTTTCCCCCGTAAATGAAAATTTCCATTTTGCTTTCCCCCTTTGATTGAAATATAGACTAAACGCGGTTCTCATTTCTCTAGCTGCCATACAAAAAGATCTCGACATAACCTACTTTCGACTACAAAAGGCATGGAAGAACACGCCATCGCTCTTGGAGAACCGATAGAAGAACTGGTACTCTAGAGTTACAATTTTTTTGTGGCTCTAATTAATCGATTGCTGCTAATTTTTATTTTTCTTTGATTTTGCAAGTGATTAGGGCTTTAAATTGGGGATTTTACTGTTTTGCTCCAATTAATAGGTAAATGTATACATATTTTCGTTTCTATGATTTATTGGCTCTAATTTATTTTTATTGTTTTGTCTTCTTGGTGATTAGGGCTTAAAAACCAGGGCATTTAAAAGATCGGCTTTATTTTTGCAATTTTGCAGGTAATTTGTGGTTTTAAATCTTGAGCTGATGTATCATTTCGTTCTCTACTGATTTAGAAGTTTTTTTCGTGGATCTGATTATGTGTCGCATTTTTAGAGGGCTTCAGTACATTACTTTATAGTTTGTAAAATGTTTCCTTTCTGTGTTGTTATGGTTTTAAGTGATTCAAGTAAGTAAGCTTGAGATCAATATGTGGTGGAGCTTAAGATCCCATCAGCTGCTATTATTTATGTTACTGAAAACTTTTTTGTTTGCCAAATGTTTTCTTTCGCAGTTGGAAGGAAATTTTGTATACCTCTGAGTGCAGAAGTTCAGCAGCCATGTAGTTGAAAAATTTCTCAAATTTTCTGAAGAGAGCCGTCCAAAAATCATTACTGAATTTTTGTCCGTACCTTACTTCAACCAGTTGCTTCAAGATCCATTTGCCAGTTATGTTGTTCATTGTGCAGTAGAAGTTTCCAAGGTATTAATGACACACTTCTCAAGTTTTTGATTTACTTCCTCTGGTTTCCTTTTTACTATGTGAAAGAGATCAATTACTTGAATGATCTGATTTTATTCATGTATATTTGGAGATTCACTTGAATATGCAAAAATATTGAACCCTTTCTTATTTCTGCTCTGCACCGACATCTTAGAATAATATTGAAGCATTAATTAGGTAATATCAAAAACGATGTTCAGGGCTTGTGTTGGCATAACAAAGTTGAAATATTCAGAGACCTCAAACTGTCTTTTAGTATTCAGGGCTTGTGTTGGCAGTGTAAACATCAGATAGCAGCAAGATTAGCTTTTTCAACTTTTAAGATTCGTTGTTCGCACAAAATGCAAAATGTGGAGAACTTGGGTCTCTGTACTGGCGGGTGCAGGGTCTCAACTCCAACCCAAAATAATCTTATGAAGTTTCGTGATGCATTCAATATATTTTACAAGTGTGGATTCATGAACATACTGTCTGTCAGACCATTCTCGCCACTTGGGAGGGCGTTGTTGCAGCTTGTTTATTTGTGGAATACCCCTTGATGACTCTAGATAGTGAGCCTGATAATAGTCTGAGACACTCTTTCCGGAACTCAAGTGAGCATTATGCATTACCAACAAGAAGTTATCATTGTTATTGTCTTTCTTTCTCCGACTACTCTCACCAGCCCTGAAATCACATTTGTTTTCATTTCACACTTGTTTTTATTTAAATTATGTTTAAACTTCTTACTCAATCTAATTTACAGGTTGGTTTCTGTAACATCATTAAGAAAGAAAAAGACAAAATAAATCATATTTGGGTGGTAGAAGCCACGGAAAATTCGGACTACTCCTTAACTTATGAACATAAACGATACATTCACCTAAAACATTTGTTGCTTCTCAAAAGTGGGCTGAAGTCTCCAGTTTGGTATGCATATTTTTATCCTATTGCATTATGTGCACTTCTGGTTTTCTGTTCACTTACATTGATATTAATTTGGATGTTTGCTTCTTGAAGACTATTGAGAAACTCAAGCAGAAGGTTATTTCTATTATTGGTAAGCGTACATAGGAAAAGCCGTTTTGAAAATACTGACATGTAAGCTTGCATCAAAAAGCGTATGTTTTGAACTTTTGATATGCCATTTACTGTATTTATTTTTCATTCTAGAACAATAAATGCACATCCCTTATAAGCTTTGAAGTCTTGTGCTCTACAACTTGCATTTTGGACCTTCCATTTCAAATGAGCAGACAAATGCACCTACTTCGCTGCTTGGCCTAAATCTTAAGCTTTGCTGATTTATGGATGATCTTGGCCAACCAAGGATGGAATCCTCGCACATTACTTTTGCGGTGGTAAAATCATTATCTATTTAACTTTCGACTTCACGTCAGGTACAATAGATGATGATTTTACCACAACAAAAATAATCATTCGATTGGAGCATTAGTTTGTGAATTTGGTGAATAGTGGTTGTAATGGTGAATATTAGTTGGTAATATGTGAAGTATTTAGTTTGGTATTTTTGTTGGCTTGTAGTTACAATGTCTACCATTGTTTCATTTGGTTATAAAACCATTGTCTCTTATGTTTTTAGCTTAGTGCGGTATCTATAAAAACTATTGTTATTATCTGTATCAAATAATGGCCACTGTCTATTTAGACTGTTGTGCAAGTGTTTTTCGTACAACATACTCATAAAAGAAACCTGTTGTCTATTTAGACTAAATACAAAAGATTGACCAAACAAAAACGTTGTAAAAATAATCTCTTACAACACATTCTTAAAATAAAACTGTTGTCTAACAAAACAAAGCACAATTGGTAAATACATGTGAAGTGTTGTTCAAAAGCTTTGTTACTACACACTTAGAGATAAAAACCGTTGAGTAAATGCAGATACTGAGGAGAAAACCGTTGTAGATAAAACTTAAACCATTGTGCAAAAGAAATATAAACAAGGCTTATTAAGAAGCAAACCGTTGTTGTTTCTAGCTGTTATACAACACTTTAGATCTACCAGAATGTTGTGATCATCAACTTATGCAACGGGCTGGGTCTTATTTTTCCTCCCAACTGATTTTTTGTTTAGTGTAGGAGTTGAATAAATTATGGTAGAGCCTTTGGCAGTAGATGCGCGTTTCGGCGCGCCAAACAAGTTGGGAACTCCAATCCTATCTGCAATGATAGAAGTTAAACATGGAAGGATCACATAATAATTGTATAAAAGCACATAGAGGTAGTGCACGCAAGTTTATACAACAATTAGCAAGGAGTTGCACAGAATCATTAAAAAGTAGTAATTACAAAGGTGTGGAGAAAACAAGAAATGTAAGTAACTAAAGCTTTTGGCGTGCCAAACAACTTTATTACCTTCCTCGTCACTATCAATTTCAAACCTAGGAACTCTAATGTCTCCAATGTCAAACCTGTGAGGGCGCATGTGTGGATGAGGTTTGGCATATTTCCCATCCTGGGCAGAATATTTCATAGCTTTAACCATATCTTTTATAGGGATGGTAGAAGACATGTTAACACAAGCAAATGTACCTGCATCTTTTCTAAGTTCATCCATCTCCTTCTTTGATAAAGTGCCATGTTTGGACCAATCTATATCTACGTCTTGAGCTTTTAAGGGAAAGGGAAGAGTCTCCTCAGAGGAATTTTCAGGAGAAGAGAATTGGTCCTCCTGGTTGTCCTCAGTGATTGGCGCGCCAATTTCTATACTATCAGTTTTTTCTGAATCCTCCCTTACCTCATTCATCATGGAAGGATTGGCATGAATTTCATCTAACAATTCATCTTTGTAGTCATTTTCCTCTACGACAATCGTCTTTCTTTTCCTCTTATTGGTTGTGTGACGTGAAATTGAAGGATTTACTTGAGGTGGTTCAGCCCAATTCTCATACTCAGAGTCATAGTCATCTAGACGAGGAATAGGAGTTAGATTTGTTACATTTTCAACACGCGGGGTTGAAGAAGTGGTTGAACTTGAATTTGGTGAAGGTGACATTTTAAAATGTTGAGGATGATTTTTGTACAATTTCAGTAGACGCGCCAAATCCTGTGGTTTGGACCTTGAATATTGATATGACGGATAATGAAAAGGTGTTGAAGGAAGGCCAATTCTTCTATTGAACGCCTTGAAAGGGTGAAAAGTAGAAGTTGAAGATGTGTTCCCCCTCTCAGCCAGCTGCAAGCCAAGGATAAAAAGAGTAGGGGGGGACACACCTGTGTAAAGGATAATCGATTGCTACATCAAAGAGCTATTGGCACGCCAATAGTCGTTCAAATACCACATAATCTATGAGACTAAGCAGTTAAGAAATTACGATATCCTTTAAATAGTGATTACACTAAGCCCTTCTTTGGCGCATCAAAATTGTCTCATCTTTGGAAAAGGAAACCTATGCTATACAAGTGAAGGAGGGTAAATGAATGAAAATGCATGAATGTAAAGTGTGCAGGCCGCGCCAGTTGCAATATCAAGTTTCCGGAAACATAATTCATATAAAGATATGCGAGAATAACATATAAAAAAAGGACATACAGAGACGAAGAACACGAAGAACATAAAACTTAAAACACTTAGATCTAACAAAATACGTCGTGAAAATCTGAAAAAAAAAGGGCTCAAAACGTACCTTGAGTAGCAGAGATGAATGAGTTGCTATCAATTTGATGAATGGCGAGGGTTTGAGGCTGATTTGAGTGAAGAGGCGATTAGGGTCCTTGGGAGTGTTCTTGAAGAGAGAGAAATAAAGAATAAAGCGAAAAAAGGGGGGGGAGGTTAGGGTTTAAATACCCCTGAAAACATACCGTATAAAAATACGTGTATCTGTATGTCATAAAAAAAGAGATGAAGGGATTCATATATATTCTGGAGTTTTATATATTGAAGCGTCAAAACATATTAACAATTGATTCGTTGGCGCACCAAAATTGAGGAGCCGCTTTATAAATTTTTTAGTTTTGATCTATGAAAGCCTCTTTGCATTTTTCAAATACAATAGAGGCTTGGGGGTAGTTGTTACACCCAAAATTTATACATGGAAAAAATTGATTATTTCAAGATGGTCAACTACTAGGATTACATGATTGCAGGAGAATATTAATATGAACGATAGATGAAGGAAGCAGGAGGTGAACTTGGAGCTCCAAAACAGGAGCAGGTATGAGTTAGAACGCCAACCATAGGCAGGACCAAGGTTGGAGCGCCAACCTTGGGCGAACCATAGGCTGGCGCGCCAACATGCTGAAGAAGACCAAGTTGGGGCGCCAACTTGGAGATGCCACGAAGAAGGGATAAAATATTGTTTAATGTGTGACATGTATTGAAGGTTTATAGAAGACTACAAGATGAAGACCAAACATGACTGAATGCCTGATTTTGTATTCTAATAAGTTAACCTTATTGGGGAATTAAGGTGTGATTAATCTTGTCTATACACTCAAAGGGTCTATTCCTGTATTCTAGCAAGTTATCTTTGTTGGTGGAATAGGATACGCCTGGTGTGACGATAACTTTGGAGAACTTGCCCTATAGTCTGGTGGGTTATCCTCGTCGGGGGGGGGGGGGGGGGTAAGGATCAGCTTGTGCATTTGAAGTAAGCCATGACGTGTCCCTGCAACTAAATGACTGATGTGGTAGTTGGTAGTGGTTGATGTTAGCTCCGATGGTTAGGGCTAATGTTGTATCCGTGAAGGCACGGTCATAGTTGAGCCTTGGGGTCATTGGACTAGGCTTCATCGCATGGGCTCTCCTTAGTGGGCTTGGATATACATTTCATAATGAGTTGAGAGTTATCCTTGTTCTATTAGAACTACGTGAAGCTTGATCCCTATAAATATAGGGTACATGGGCACATTAAAGGGGTTGGACGTTGAGAGCTCAGAGAGACCACCACTGTTCCTTTGTTCTCAGCTTCTTGAAAACACAATCACCACCATTCTCCGATGACTATTCTGTCACCGAACCACCATCGTAGATCTTAATTCCGGCACGTAACTTCAAATTTTGTTATCACAAATTCCTCCGCTAACAGTTTAGCTTCTAATTAATGAAGATACTGTATTCGATGGCATAACTCTTTTCTTTTGTAATCAACTAGATTCTCCAATGTCAATTTTCAGAGTTTCTCATTACAATTGATTATTGAAGGTGATGATAAAAATCTTATAAAAATGAAAGTTGATTATATATCCATTTTTCTTTTGCAGAAACTCATGGCTTACCAGCTGTAAATGATATGATTCAATAACACCATGAATTCAATATTGACAGTACATTATAACATATAAAGAAGTAGTGCAAATAACAATCAAGAAGGCTTATGTTCCTGTGATAAGTGTTCTCTTCCAATCATCACAATAAACTTAAGTATAAGATGTCAAATAACTAGTAAATTTATCCTGCAAAGATGTTCTATATTAGTATAGTCTGTTTAATTACATCTGTTTTTTTAAAATTGTTGAGGTGCAATGTTGTAGCACTTTGATCTCTGAATAGAAATTTTCCAGTTCATATCAATGCCAAGACATAACAATTCATAACACCAATGATCCTTAACGCAATTTTCAAGTCATGTATTAGAAAAGTCAAAAAGTGTAAAAAACACACTATTCTCGACAAGTGTCATTGTTACATAGTCAATATTAAGTATGGATGAATACCCTGGTGGCATGGAGTATTACGGAACAATAAAGTTCTCACCTTGTATGCAACATCAAAAAAAGCCAAAAAAATATTTTTATGAAGCAAACATGGATGGGTGTCGGGTCACTTCGGAAATGGGATGTGATATCTCCAATCCCAATCCCCGAACCCGAATTTAATTCCCGAGACCATGATGATCCCCGCACGGGAATCTTTTACTCTCTGATTCCCGCCTCAAATGATGGATCCAGATGTTCGCGGAGAATTGGAGATTTCTTTTTCAAATAATATTATAATATTTTATAATGTGTTTTCTAATAAAATCAAATTGATGGATCGTGATACTTAATATAAATTTTAATAAAATTAACCATTATTATAAAAAAGATAAAATTAAAATTATTTAATTATATTTTACTATGATAATTTTGAATTGTAGAAATGAATTAAAAAAATTTAAACTATAACATACAATATATTTATGTATTTATAATATATCTATCTTATTAAAAACCCTGATTTTTTTTATTATTTTATTATAAGATCCTGATGAATAGTGATTTTGATGTTTTAGAAATTTATTAGACCACCCTATGTACGGGTCAGGTTAATGAACTTCCGAAGTCGTATTAGCATTCTACTATGTAAATGAGTGAATGCAAAATCTGTCAGAATCAGAAGAATAGCATTTTTTTTGTTTTCTCTGAGATTCCACCAGATACTGAAGGATTTATCATTATTTAAATAAATTGGAAGATTTTATTTTATCAATTCCATGGATATGGACTTAACAAAGGTATTAAGATATCAAGAACGTTTGCGGTAAACTACTCCAATAAAACACTTAATAAGAGTACAATGTACAAGATTAAATCAAGAATGCAACATTTGATGCATCCATGTGAAACCAAAATAAGAGGATCAAAGCAAGATGCTTCATAAACCACTTCTTAGCTTGACATTTGGCTTGCATGACACAAGCACACTTACATCATCATTTCTTTCACTTATCCAAGCCTTTCAACCACTTCACTTTACCACAAAATATCAAAGAAACCAAGCAAGTACCAATCAAAAGCTCCCCCCCCCCCCCCCCCTCATTTTCTTCCATTCGTTTTTTTTTAAAAGAAAGCAAGATAAGGATTTCATATCTCCACTTCCAAGCTTCCATAAATTACAAGTAATAGCTCTTTGGAAAGCTCTTGATTAAATTAAGAAGAGCGCCAAGTTTCATCATCATCCATTAAGGTTAGCATGATCAAATCCTTGTGCAAAGTTTATGCATGAATAGTAACTAACTTATGTTCTTGATTTTCTTTTGTAAGTTTAAGGCTTCTAAGATTAATTCAAGGCTCAAGCAAGGATTGTAAGATATTGTTAGTGTGTTTAAGGCATCACGGAAGGTAAAAACTCTTTGAACCCTTAGTTATAAATTGATTTATGTGATGAGTTTTGCGTTAGTTTATGTTAGTATGGTTATTGAAGGAATTTACAGATGAGCGGAAGCGTGATATAACATTTATTCCGTAAAAACCATTTATCGCACATATAGAAAAACATATAAAATCTAGAGCGAAGGGAATCGTAACCATACCTTGAGAATCGAAGTTTTAAAATCGATGGTTGCAAGCAGTTGCTCCTCAGAGTGTGAAGCACTCTACCGGTATCCACCAAGAATTTTCCTTCGATGAATTCTTCAAAAAACTCTAAGACCTTTTAGAGAGAAGAGAGAGAGAGAGAGAGAGAGAGAGAGAGAGAGAGAGAGAGAGAGAGAGAGATGGAGGCTAGCTCCTTTTCTAGGTTTTTTCACAAAAATAAGATGTCCCTTAGAATGAACTATCTCATTCTATTTATAGGGCTTTCTTAGGGTTTTAATAATATATCTATATATATATATATATTAACCCCACATTTCTAAAATGCTTTTAATAATGATTAAAACTATTTTAATCATTATTTCTTTTTCTAAACTATTTAGAAAACAATTCTTCCTCTCTCATAATTTAAATCTTTTCATCAAAGAAAATATTCTTTTATGGTGTGACCCTGTAGGTTCAATATTAAGCCGGTAGTAGAAATAAATAATAATAAACTTTTATTTATTATTTATATGAATTCTAATAATTCATTTAATTATATTTATTCTACATCGTGAGTGATGCTTCTCAACATATCGCGACTATCCGGATAATATGAATTCACTGCTTAGAATACCAAGAACATGTCAGTGACTAGTTTCAGTACAATCAATTCCTTCTACCCTATAATATCCCGATTAAATACAAGGCATGGATCTCGTGTCAGGCCTATCAAATTTAATCATATGATTTCTTATTCATAATGCTAAGTTCATATTAATGCAAATTAGAAACTCCTTTCTAATTTCATACACTCTGGCCAGAGATTCCAGAACTCGCATACTAAGAATAACATAGGATATTCTCTTCCTATACTGGAAGGGGTAGATCATCTATTGACGTTAACTATCTCCATACACAAATCCCTATGCCCAGAATAGACCTGATGGATGTCCTTGAGACTAATGACTAATCCAAAGCATAGTTCATTATATACAAGATAACTCTAACGATCTCAAGTCTAAGGACACTTGTACAACTATCACTCAGTGAATAACTATTGACACGTGAGTAAACTCCATTAGCTATTCAACTTATCGAGTCATGTTCAGTAAACTTATTCCCTAACAAGCACCTACATACTAGCTATAGTGTCACCACACAAATGCCTATGAGAACAGACATCCTCCTGACGGGAGCAAGCATAGTATCTACCAATCTTTGCGGATTCACCAACTTCTGATTAGTTATCCTATGATCAGGAACTGTTTAAGTCTAGAGTTATCATCTTCTAGATCTCACTATTATAATCTCATTATAATTCTAGAAGCTTTACTCTAAACTATGGAACATCTTTTTTAAAACACTTTAAATAGATAAAGCCCGTAATAAAAACAAAACAAGTCTTTTATTAACATTAATGAAATAAAATAAGAATACAGGAAAGTTCTTCCTAACTCATCATACATGATTGGATTTAGGACAAACACTTTCAATCTCCCACTTGAACTAAAGCCAATCACACTGGTATCTAATACCCATCTTCTCTTTATGACGATCAAAGTGAATCTGAGACAATGTCTTTGTGAGTTGGTCTGCTACGTTGTTATTTGTGTCAACTCTCACAATTTTGACATCTCCTCTTTCAATGATCTCCCTAATCAAATGAAAGCGCCGCAAAACATGTTTGGTATTTTTATGAGACCTAGGTTCCTTGGCTTGTGCTATTGTTGCGTTGTTATCACAATACAACACAATAGGCTCCTCAATGCTAGGAACAACTCCCAACTCAGAAACAAATTTCCTCATCCAAACGGCTTCTTTTGCAGCCTCACTTGCAGCTATATACTCTGCTTCCGCTGTGGAGTCAGCCGTTGTAGACTGTTTGGAACTCTTCCAACTAATCGCACCACCATTCAGAGTAAACACGTACCCTGACATGGATGTGCTATCATCGCTTTCTGATTGAAAACTAGAGTCAGTATAACCCTCTATTTTCAACTCAGATCCACCAAAAACAAGAAAAATATCCTTAGTCCTTCGCAAATACTTAAGGATGTTCTTCACTGCTTTCCAGTGGTCTTCACCTGGATTGGACTGATATCTGCTCGTCACACTAATTGAATGAGCAACATCAGGCCTAGTACATAACATCGCATACATGATAGATCCTATTGCCGAAGCATAAGGAATCTTACTCATACGCTCCCTTTCTTCAGGTGTCTTAGGAGACATCTTCTTGGAAAGGGATACTCCATGGTTCATTGGTATGAGACCTCTCTTGGAGTTTTCCATGCTGAACCTTTTAAGAACTTTCTCGATGTATGTACCCTGGGTAAGACCTATCATTCTTCTAGATCTATCTCTATAGATCTTCATACCGAGAATGTAGGATGCTTCTCCCATGTCCTTCATAGTGAAGTTCTTTGATAGCCACACTTTGACTGATTGTAGCATCGGTATATCATTTCCTATCAGAAGTATGTCATCCACATACAACACAAGAAATGTTACCACGCTCCCTCTAACCTTCTTGTAGACACATGGTTCATCTATGTTTTTGATAAAATCAAACTCTTTGATTGTCTCATCAAACGGATGTTCCATCTACGAGAAGCTTGCCTTAATCCATATATGGTTCATAGCAGCTTACACACTAGGTGTTCATTCCCTTTGGAAACAAAACCCTCTGGCTGTGTCATATACACTTCCTATTCAATTTTCCCATTGAGGAAGGCTGTTTTCACGTCCATTTGCCAGATCTCATAGTCGTAGTAAGCAGCAATCGCAAGCAAAATCCGAAGTGATTTTAACAGGGCTACAGGCGAAAAAGTTTCATCAAAGTCAATCCCTTGCCTTTGTCTGAATCCTTTTGCCACGAGCCTGGCCTTATAGGTCTCCACCTGGCCATCTGCTCCAATCTTTCTCTTGTATACCCATTTGCACCCAATAGGCTTCACATCCTTGGGTGCTTCAACCAAAGTCCATACTTGGTTGGTATACATAGAATCCATTTCGGATTTCCTGGCACTCTGCCATTTCTCTGAGTCAACACTACTCATAGCCTCATTATAGGTCATAGGGTCATCATCAATGATTGACAACTCATTGTCATTCTCAATGACAAGGCCATAATACCTCTCAGGTTGGCGAGACACTCTCTCTGACCTATGAATGGGCTGTTTCACAGAAGGTTGTTCAGTCTGAACAGGTGTTTCCTCTTGAACCGTAGTAGTTTGTGCTTCTTGAACTTCATTAAGTTCTATTTTGCTCCCACTGTTCCCTTCAAGAATAAACTGTTTTTCCAAGAAGGTAGCATGTCTGGAGACAAATACCCTATGATCGGTGTAAAAGTAATACCCTAAAGTCTCTTTAGGATATCCCACAAACTTACATTTTACGGATCGAGATTCCAGCTTATCAGGGTCAACTTTCTTGACACAAGCTGGACATCCCCAAATCTTAACGTGTTTAAGACTCGGTTTCCTTTCTTTCCATATATCATATGGTGTTTGAGGAACAGATTTGGAAGGCACCTTATTTAGTAAATATGCTGAGGTTTCCAATGCATAACCCGAAAGGAATACTGGAAGATCTGCATAGCTCATCATGGATCGAACCATGTCTAACAAAGTTCGATTTCTCCTTTCAGATACCCCACTCAACTGTGGAGTATATGGAGGAGTCCACTGAGAGACTATACCATTTTCTTTGAGATAATCTAGAAACTCACCATTCAAGTATTCACCACCTCGATCTGATCGAAGGGTTTTAATACTATGTTTGGTTTGTTTCTCCACTTCATACTTGTATTCTTTGAACTTTTCAAAGGCTTCAGACTTGTGTTTCATCAAATACACATATCCGAATCTAGATCGATCATCTGTGAAAGTAATGAAGTACAAAAATCCACCCATGGCTTGCGTAGACATCGGTCCACATACATCTGTGTGTACCAATCCTAGCAAATCTGCAGCCCTCTCTCCATGTCCACTAAATGGAGATTTGGTCATTTTACCCAATAGACAAGACTCGCATGTAGGATATGATTCAAAATCAAAGGGTTCAAGTAACCCTTCCTTATGCAATGTACGAAGTCTATTTTCACTAATATGACCAAGTCTGCAGTGCCACAAATAGGTGAGATTTTCATCATCCATTTTCCTTTTATTAGTACGTTCAATTTGTAGGAAATTATGCTCTACGTCACATACATACATACCATTATTTAAAATACCACTACCATAAAGAACATTATCTCTAAGAATTGAACATTTATTATTCTGAATAACAAACGAAAATCCAGCCAAGTCTAACATGGGAATATAAATAATATTCCTCACAATCGAGGGAACAAAATAACAATTATTTAAAACAATAGTCTTGCTTGTAGGCATATGTAAATCAAATGATCCTACAGCTTCAGCAGCAACTCTTGGTCCATTTCCCATCCGTAGAATCACCTCCTCTTCCTCAAGAGTCCTACTTCTCCTTAGTCCCTGCAACGAATTGCAAATATGATAACCACAGGCGGTATCTAATACCCAAGTAGCAATTTCATTTAATGACATATTCACTTCTATCATGAACATACCTGAATCAGAAGCGGCAGTCTCACTACCCTTCTTCTTCTTCAATTCTGCAAGGTAAACCTTGCAGTTCCTGTTCCAGTGCCCCACCTTGTTACAGTGGAAGCAAACAGCTTTGCTTTTGGGGTCTTCAGCTTTTGGTGGAACCGGCCTTTTTTCACCTACTTTCTTCTTCTTGGGAGGGTTCTTCTTCCTTTTCTTAGGATTGGAACCTTCACCAATTAGAAGAACAGAACTCTTCTTAGAGGGAAAATTCGATTCTACAGTCTTCAACATGTTGTAGAGTTCAGCCAGGCTGACGTCCAACTTATTCATGTGAAAGTTCACAACAAACTGCGAAAACGAACCCGGAAGTGATTGCAAGACCAAGTCTTGACTCAGCTCCCCGTCCATGTTGAAACCAAGTTGTCCAAGACGTTCAATCAAATTGATCATCTTAAGTACATGGTCATTCACAGACGATCCCTCAGACATCCTACAGCGGAACAACTCCTTCGATATCTCATATCGAGCTGTCCTCCCTGCCACATCATACAACTCTTGTAGATGCGTTAGGATAGTATGAGCATCCATATGCTCATGCTGCTTCTGTAGCTCAATGTTCATGGAAGCTAGCATGATACATTGAGCAACATTTGCATCATCTATCCACTTACGATACACAACATGTTCATCATCATGTGCATCGTCAGCAGGTTCAGCAGGCTTAGCTGAGTTAAGCACATATTCCAACTTCTCAACCCTGAGAACAATTTTCAGGTTTCGAAGCCAGTCAGCAAAATTAGGACCAGTCAATTTGTGAGCATCCAGTATGCTCCGGAGTGATAGTGCAGAAGACATAATGTATAGAGTAAATCTGTAAATGATAAACACATAACAACACTTAGCAAATATTCAATTTCATTTTAAAAAATTATATGAATTGGGTCTTTATTCATAAGTGGCTCCCACTAGTTTATCTAATTTATACAACCCCCTAAGTGGAAAAATTAAGCATTCATAATGCTAGTGGGAATAGGGATCCTACATTCCATCACACAACCTCGGCTGTAGTACGAAATGCCATGTGATGTTCAGTAGGCAGACAACTCTTGTCAATTACATCTCATGTTATTCCCTAATAAAACTTTAGCCTCTTGAATAATTGAGTCACGGCTGTAGCACGACAAACTCAATATTCTAAGTCAAGTCTAACCCAACATTTCATACAATTGAATCCGTCTCTAACAGCCCACGGTTGTAGCACGTAACGACCATTAGATTCTAATTCATTGTACACATCTCTATGTAATAGACAAGTATTTCTTATTTCGAAATCAAAGCCCTCGGCTGTAGCACGAAACGACAATGATTCAAAAATAAGAACTACTTTCTACCATGTTGGAAGGCTATGACCGACACAAGCCCGTTGTGCCATTGGCCATTTACTACTTGATATAAATTTTAATTAAGAGGGATTATATTATGTTACAACCATAATCATATTACTAGGAGATTCTCTTTTTCATGAAAAAAATACAATTATGATATTTAAATGAAAAATTCCCAGTGTGTTGGAGGGGTCACATCGGTCCCGCTTAAAACCCAACGGCCTAGACATAAATTTTCATTTTCAACATCAAAAGAGTATTTCACTCTATGTTTCATAAACATAAGAATCTCATGGTTGTACTCATAATATTATTGTTAAGGCAAGAAACGATTCCTATTCTAGATTTTCTAGAGCACGCCTTATTTTGATTTAAGTTCACCTAAATCTATCATCGCATGGTAAATATAGGCATATATCTCATATATAAAAATAAGTAAACAATTAAGCATGCAAGTAATATCATGTCATACAATGATATAATGATGTATGGATTTATTATAGTACTTAAAAGCAATTAAAACAATTAGTACATGCTTTAAAACACTTCCGGGAATATAAACAGTTCCAAACTTTTATATAACAAATATTTGACCACTCCATTAGATCCGTCTCGGAAAAACGAATCCAACGGTATATTGCACGCCCAAAACGGAGTTACCAAACTCCCAAAAAATCAAATTTAATGTGGACAGAGGGGCTATAACGCATTCCAGTAATGCGTTACAACAATTAAATGCTATTAATTGTGTAACGCATGAGCGTCACACGTTACAGGACCTGTAACACATTCCTGGAATGCGTTACACCCTTCCCTACGAGTGCGCGCCACGCGCGCGCCGACAGCAGCAATTGTTTTTTTAATGTTGTAACTGTTGAAGCTTTGTAACAAAACAAACTACCCTAGTCATTAATTGCATTTATTGCTATTATTATTTTATTTTAATATTAATAAATTAATTAACAATTAATTAATAAATTAATAAAAAATCAAAATAATATGATTTCTGAAATCAAACAAAAGCAAAATAACCAAGTATCTATGGGGTCCTTGTGCAATTTTTAATTCATATATTTCAACATGCATAATTATTTTATGAATTTTAATTAAAACAATTTTTAAAAATTCATAACAAATAATCTACACATCACAAAATTATGAAATAAATACCTAGATGATCCACAACACTTGTAGAACCCAGATCAATGGTCAAAATCTCATGCAAATAATATTTCGAATTAATTCATAATTAAATCTAAATATAATTGCAAAAATCATAATAAATCCATACATGCATAAAAAAATCTGAAATTTTTTATATGAATCTCTATATGCATAACCTTGCTCTGATGCCATTGAAGGAATTTACGGATGAGCGGAAGCGTGATATAACATTTATTCCGTAAAAACCATGTATCGCACATATAGAAAAACATATAAAATCTAGAGCGAAGGGAATCGTAACCATACCTTGAGAATCGAAGCTTTAAAATCGATGGTTGCAAGCAGTTTCTCCTCAGAGTGTGAAGCACTCTACCGGTATCCACCAAGAATTTTCCTTCGATGAATTCTTCAAAAAACTCTAAGACCTTTTAGAGAGGAGAGAGAGAGAGAGATGGAGGCTAGCTCCTTTTCTAGGTTTTTTCACAAAAATAAGATGTCCCTTAGAATGAACTATCTCATTCTATTTTATAGGGCTTTCTTAGGGTTTTAATTATATATATATATATATATATATATTAACCCCACATTTCTAAAATGCTTTTAATAATGATTAAAACTATTTTAATCATTATTTCTTTTTCTAAACTATTTAGAAAATACTTCTTCCTCTCTCATAATTTAAATCTTTTCATCAAAGAAAATATTCTTTTATGGTTTGACCCTATAGGTTCAATATTAAGCCGGTAGTAGAAGTAAATAATAATAAACTTTTATTTATTATTTGTATGAATTCTAATAATTCATTAAATATAATTAACTGATTAATTATATTTATTCTACATCGTGAGTGATGCTTCTCAACATATCGCGACTATCCGGATAATATGAATTCACTACTTAGAATACCAAGAACCTGTCAATGACTAGTTTCAGTACAATCAATTCCTTCTACCCTACAATATCCTGATTAAATACAAGGCATAGATCTCGTGTCAGGCCTATCAAATTTAATCATATGATTTCTTATTCATAATGCTAAGTTCATATTAATGCAAATTAGAAACTCCTTTCTAATTTCATACACTCTGGCCAGAGATTCCAGAACTCGCATACTAAGAATAACATAGGATATTCTCTTCCTATACTGGAAGGGGTAGATCCTCTATTGACGTTAACTATCTCCATACACAAATCCCTATGCCCAGAATAGACCTAATGGATGTCCTTGAGACTAAGGACTAATACAAAGCATAGTTCATAATATACAAGATAACTCTAACGATCTCAAGTCTAAGGACACTTGTACAACTATCACTCAGTGAATAACTATTGACACGTGAGTAAACTACATTAGTTATTCAACTTATCGAGTCATGTTCAGTAAACTTATTCCCTAACAAGCACCTACATACTAGCTATAGTGTCACCACACAAATGCCTATGAGAACAGACATCCTCCTGATGGGAGCAAGCATAGTATGTACCAATCTTTGCGGATTCACCAACTTCCGATTAGTTATCCTATGATCAGGAACTGTTTAAGTCTATAGTTATCATCTTCTAGATCTCACTATTATAATCTCATTATAATTCTAGAAGCTTTACTCTAAACTATGGAACATCTTATTTAAAACACTTTAAATAGATAAAGCCCATAATAAAAACAAAACAAGTTTTTTATTAACATTAATGAAATAAAATAAGAATACAAGAAAGTTCTTCCTAACTCATCATACATGATTGGATTTAGGACAAACACTTTCAGTTATAAGGATGGATGGTTGGTTTTGGTGGATGATTGTTGTTGTTTTGATGGTTGATTGTGTAGATGTTGGTTTTGACTATTGTTCTTGAGGTTTATAACTTAGTTGAGATGTTGGATGAGTTGGTTTGATGATTGGTTTGATTGGGTAATGATTTGACGTAGTTTAAAATATGGAAATCGTTAAGTTATAGCTGTCGTAATGCCCGATTTTACGTGGTCTTGTTTTGAGTAAAGTTTTCATATCCTTAACCTTCGACCCTAGAGCACCAATGCCCATGGTTGCACAGGGTTTGTTTTGGTGCAATAATCATGTTAATACGATTAACGGTTTAGGAGAAACAAACGTTTTAATGTAAGTTACGCGACGACACTATTCATCGCTTTGCCCACTGCCTTATTCAGTAAATCCTTAAAATACGGTGTCGGAGTAGTGACTATAATTATCAAGGCTTATCCGGTAATGAAACAGGTGCCGAGGTAGTGACCTTGTGTGCAAAGGCTTACCCGGCAATGAAACATGTGCCGAGGTAGTGACCTTGTGTGCAAAGGCTTACCCGGCAATGAAATAGGTGCCGAGGTAGTGACCTTATAGCACAATGGGCCCGAATCCGGCCAGTGTGATAACCGATTAGGAAATCGTCCTTCTACTAGTATAGAAGTTATGTTTCGGTACACCGACTAATCACCGTGTATCGTGGTGTTCCAGAACATCCCCATCTTCCAATTGGAATTTTGTCTGCAACATTGTAACGAAGGCCTATGAGCTTAGTTACCGATAATGTTGGCAGTGTTTGAGAATTATTCAGAATTGATATTTTACAGTGAACTACCCGATAACTTCAATTTAAAAGTTATACTTTGAACGTTTGTCTATAATGTTGCTAGCAAAGGCTTTCTAAACTTTACAGAAATATCTAAAGTTTTTATTATCAGTTGCAGATTATATATTTTGATGGGAAGTGTTTAGACTTCTTATATAGCATCTCGAACTATATGTTATTTTCAGATATTGTGAAATCTTACTATTCCTCGTACAGTATCTTGAACTGTACCATATTTTAAATCTTCATATTATAAAGGTTTTGGTTGTTATACCAACAAAGGTTATTGGATATCAGACTTTATAGTTGTGAAAATATTTATTTTATTATGGGATACTTGATAAGCATTCTTTCGCTCATTCTTGCTTTACCTTATATTAAACTTTCAGTAAAGGGAGAACATAGTCAGTTATTCTGTACTACGAGAAAGGGAAGTGGAAGTTTCAACCTTGAGTTAGTCCAATTCAGAATGGTCAAATGCAGAAGTAAGTTGCATGGGTTCAGCTGCTATTAGTGAGAATTGTGTGCAAGTATAGTTGTATAGCTACACCTTAGTAAATTATGTTAGCTGTTAATATAACTTCAGGTGGAGGTTGTGATTAATAGTATGAGATCCTGGATAGTACATTTAGTTGTAAATAACTAATGTTACTTATGTGACTAGTTTCTAAAACTATAACAGATGTGTGTAAGAGAATGGGGTCTTTCAGTGTTGTATTATTTGGTTTGTTGAGTTAGTACAGGTATTATTGTTGGGATTGAATGCGTGACAACCCGGATCTCCGACCCCGGATTTGGGGGTGTTACAATTCAGCTAATAGATGTATAGATATATATAATAATTTCCTTAAATATAGTAATAGTGGAACGGGACACAAACACCCTAATCCCCGAATTTTTTTATATGTCTTCATGTTCCCGCTCCGAACCCGAAAAATTTCCTGAATAGTTGACCCAAATGAGATAGGGATCCGGTCAGGGTCGGGCGAGATGTCTGAAATGCCCATTCCTAGAAGCGAATGACTAATTAAATTATGGGTATTGTAGTTCGGTTTTTCGGATTTGACCGAATGTTTTTTTATTTGATTCGGCATTATTATAAAAAAAATCGATTGAACCGAAGTGACTGAACTGCAATTTACATATGTAACATATACCCTTGTATATTATAATATACATTAATGTTCCTTGTCCCCTTTTTCATTTAAATTTCATAATGAGTAACACCTTAATATCATACTCTGGTCTCTTTCGTTGCACTCATTTATCTCGTTGTCACTATAGTTATTCAATGCTAAATTTTCTAGTAGAAGGTTGGATCTTGAAGAAACAAGCTTGCTTCTTAAAGTTTTAATTGTTGCTTGAAATTTTTAATTTACAAATTCTTACAAGTATATATAAGTGTGTATCTTATTATTTATGTTTTGTCCTACGGGTCTTTGGGTTCACTTACATGTTTGATATATATAATGGCTTGTGCCTTTCTGATTGTAATATAACAAGTCTCTGTAATTTATTTTCGAGGAGACTTGATCACTAAAAAGAAATGTAGTCTTACACTCTTGTCAAAATCGGACTCTTATAAAACCAAACCAAATCAACTGAATTTTTTTCTGTTGATTCGGTTCAGCCTGAAGAGATATTTTGGTTCGTTTAAATCCATGAATTTCGAAATTTCAATTTTAGGATATTTCGGTCGGTTTAGTCCATATCGAATTAACTTACGTTTATCCATGTTTTCGCATTTTGAAAGAATGACTCCCGTTAATTTGAACGTGAAATGGAGCTACTCTTAAGGATAAAATAAAACATAACCATTAATGGGAGCCATTTTTAAAAAACACAGAAACTAAAGTTATCCACTAATTTACGAACTTCAAATATTAGCAAATTTTTTGAAATTTGATGTAAAAACGTAAACATATAATTTACTCTATTATTTATCATATAATTATAGTAAAACCTTATGTCATGCAAGTTAGGGGTGAGCAAAAAACCGATTTAAAACCGAAACCGAACCGAAACCGATAAAAACAGAACCGTAAAAATCCGAAACCGACACTACGTCAAATTTGGGCTTTCGTCACTCTTTTGTACAGTAAGGGCTGTGACACTTTGGAAAAAATGAGTGGCTAAAGGTCATCGTCCCAAGTTTTAGCCACACAATTATTTTTTGAGTGACCGAAAACACATTTTTTGGCAGATTTAGTCACAATTTATAAAAGTGTGACAATTGAGAGATGAAACAGCATGTTTTTTTTGTTGACTTTGACCAAATCCAACATTTATAGTCATACTTGAGAGATAGAAGTGTGACAAAAAATAGTGACGCTTCTTTGCTGTATCTAAATGTTACCAAACGGTCACAGTCATTTTCGGTGATGTGGCTAAATGTGAAATAACCTATGGTCACTACATTTTATATGTGACTAAAAAGTAGAGTTTTCTGCATTATGTCAGATCTTTGTTCGCTAAGGCAGCTAAAAACTAGTGACTGTATTATTGTGTGACTAAAAAGTACTCTGTTTTCAGGAACAGAGCATTCTGTTTTGAGGATCCTCATTTCCAACTGATCTGTCACATTATTACATTTGGGTGTGGCAAAATATTTGACCATTGGACATGAAGTATTGGTATAGCAGATTAACCAGAAATGACAAACACAAACTTGATTTATCCAAGTTGCATACCAGATGAGCTTAAAACTTGATAATGAAGCTTAAAACTAGAACAATTCAACTAATCCATGTCATTCGGCCAACATTAGAATTCACCATTACATATTAATTCTTCATCAAATAAAAAACAAAGAAAATGACCAAGACAATGATAACATTATACATCGTATTTGTTCACGATTCTGCGTGCTCCATGTGAGATCCACTTAACTGTTTCTGATACACTTTCGTTGGAGATCGATAACTCGCTTTCAACCTAAATTACACAATAACAATGATAAGATTCAGCTTGCACAAATTACAATTGAGAAAAAACTAAGATCATACTGATTTAAATATTACCTTGTTGCGTAACCAGTGACCAAACGTTGTGCTATGCTCTTTCTCCAGCCATGCTTGTCGTTTACCAGGATGTTTGTTTTTCAAAAATGTCATGTGTTGTCTGCAAGTACAAAAATGAGTATCAAATCTGATCCTACTGTTAAATAAAAGAAAAACACAAATAAACATGTTCAGTAGGAGTCCTTACTCGATATACGGCACAACTTCAGGCGTATTTTGCAGTACATAGAAATGTGCTTCTGTGAGCTCCACCTGCGTCGAGGACTGGCAAGTGAAATCATTATGAAAATCAACCCAAAATATGAAAAAGAATAAGCAATTATACTTCTAAATCACAGACTATACACTAACCTTGAAACCAGTATTCTCTACATGTTGAGGAGCACCCAAACCAGTATTAGTATTGCTGATATTACAAGTATTCTCTACATGGTCATTTATATCGGCCTTTTGGTATTGTGATTTGTATCGGCTTTTTGGTACGGCCGTGGTCATTTATATTACAAATGAAACCTGTTTGTGATGTGGTTAAGTATGTGTGGCTAGTACCACACTTCAGCCACACTACCTATTATATTATATTGGGGGATAGTTACTACAATTATTAGTGACTAAAAGCAGTTATTTAATAGTATATAAAACATACAAACGACTACAGAAAAATTATAAAATGTGCCCATACCCAAGTTTTTTGCCACGATTTACCAATAAATAGTGCGACCAAAACTAAGCCTTTGATGAATGTTGGTATTTAGCCACGTTATTAATTATCTTTAGCCACGACCCATCCTGTGGCTGAAAGCTGGTATTTAGTCACACTTTTGAGCTTAAAACAGGGGCTGTCAGACCCAAGGGGTGGTATGCTTTAGTCACTCTGTTTTGAGTTACAGCCACACATCTGGGGTGTGGCCGTAGGGGGCGTAAAATGATCCGACCTTAGGTGACACTTTGCTGAAAAATTAAAACGTGACGTAAAGTGCTTAGCCACACGTATTTTATGTGACGGAAGCCAAAATTTGACGTAGTGCGAGTTGAAACCGAACCGAAACCGAAAATTAAAAAACCGAACCGTTCTTGATGTTTCGGTTTCGGTTTTAAGTCCAAACCGATCCGAAAAAACTGAAACCGAACTGATTGTAACCGATCCGATCATTTTAAAACCGAAACTGAACCGACGGTTTCGGTTGAGGTTTCGGTTTTCGATTTTAAAACCGAGGATATGCGGTTTCGGTTTTAACCTAAACCGAACCGATCCGACCCGCGCTCACCCCTAATGCAAGTATACATGCACATACATATGGGTCTTGGTCCCTGACATCGATTGTCAGGGTCCAATTATACAACAATCAGTTTGCGGATCGGTGGATTGATTACTCAATGGTCAGGATTAAAAAAAATTAAATGCTCCTCTGTAAATTTTCGCGAATAGGTGGAGACTCCTCGATATTTTTTCGCGAATAAGAAAATATTACCGAAATGCCATTAGTAACTCCGCATTAATTTATCTACGAGTGGTAAAAGAACATATAGAAGCGTATACATACCAGAAAAAGAATTAGGATGCATTGTGGTTAGCTAAGGTGTGGAGGAATCAATATGAAGGTGGATAAATAATAACATCACAAGAAGTGGGTGGAGTTAGACCGAGGAAAATCATACGAACATCTTAATCTCTCAAACATGATATGTGAATCAAAACATTAAACCATTTTTCTTTGCAGAGATGAAATAACCGGACCATAACAAACCCCCAAATTATGACCAACCCTAAATCTAATTTTTTCTTCTACAAAGAGAATCACACACAATCGCTGGTACAAGTCTCTATCAAGAGCATTTGACTGCTCCGTGAAATATTACCGCGGAGGTATTAATGGAATTTTTGTTATTTTGAACGCTCCACGGAAAATTATGGCCTATCCGCGAAAATTTATTTAGGAGCGTTTGGAAATTTTATTTTATTCTTGACCATTGGATGATTGATCTAATGACCCAAAAATCGATTGTTATAAAATTGGTCCCAGACAATAGGATCCCATATATAATATCATACACACATATACATATTTACCTACGCTAAACTTAGAACATGATATCAAAACAGAATACTTGAAAAAATGGTATGAGCAGATTAGAAGACAACTTGTTAAAAAACACTTGACTGAATAATTATTTACACAAAGTTACTTTTTGGAAAAACTATGGAAGCTAATAACCCGTAGTTTGGTCTTCGTGTACAACCGTTTTTCTTTAGTCCGTTGTGTATTGTTAACAATGTTGTTTGATGTCGTTTTTGATGTAGTGGTAAAGATATAAATAATTTATAAGAAATAATAATATAGAAATTATAATTTTAAATTTTCTTTTAGAAATAGCGTTCATTCTCGTAAAGAGTGTAATCTAAGCAAATGAAAAAAAACACATACATTTAAATAATTCAAATTATTTTTACTCGAATCACTTTCAGTTTTTAAATAAATATTTAACAAATAGTTAACTAGAACTAAAAAACTAGAGATTGTTCTCATCTGATAGAGGAAGATGTGCATGATGAGGGTTGTGGTGTTTTTTATGAATTCAAATGGTGCGCGCCATTCAATTAAGTGTGGTTTCTAAAAATAGGAATCAAAATTGAACTAAAATAGTTAATTCTACATCATTGGGAATAAGTTAAACTATATGAGAGTCATTTTCTCTCTGTACCGTCTCTCTTCCCCCCCCCCCCCCCCAGTCTCAAAACCCTAGATCTTCAATCAAACCCACCAATAGTTTCCCCTTCCTCCTCTTCCCCTACCGTAGTACTTTTCTTTCACTTTCGAAAGTTTTCACACAATGATATTTCATCATTTCTTCTTGTGGTCATTCAATTTTGGAAACAATTTTCATTGACTCCGTTAACACAAACTCTTCTCTCAGGCCAACCTACAACTTGACATAGGCTGGCGGACATGGAAAGAGATCACAACATGGAGGCTTAGGTCTTACCCACATACAAACCGGTGTATATTTGAGTATCTTAGATTTAGTCTTGGATTTGAAAGAGTAGAGAGATCTTCGTGCCTCTAAAGCAAAGGTTAAATAGATTTTACCCGTTCATTTTACTCTTCAATCTACTGTTTTTCATTGTCACAATGTAATTGGTTGTATTGTGGATACGCATGCTTCCTATATGATGGAAGTTTGTTATGTCTTCAATGAAGTTTGATTGGCTTAAGATTTTGAAAAATCATGTTCTGTCATATGAGAATTCTACTATGTCGAAATTTGATGATTTTATTTGGAAATTATGAGCTTGTCTCTCTTCTAAATATTGGAATAAGTCTGATAAATATGCTCTCATTCTCTGACTATGTCCCTTGGCATTCTTATCGCGATCTAGGCAGTTATATGAAACTTGTGTATCTTGTTAGAGGTGTGCTTGGTCATTCAGCTGTTTTCAGCTATAGTGAGTGATTTCTTGATTTTTCTATCCACGATTCATGTAGTTGTTGGTATTAAGATTCTTCTCAAATCAAGACAATGAAAAGAAGACCAAGACCAAGAAATGAAAGAACAAGACTTATGAATCATGTCTCGTTTACGTTCATGTTTGTTTCTAACAAGTACCTAATTCTGAATTAAGTTGGGTTGTTCTGCACTCAAAATTTGTTTATTCCATTTGAACTTTGCTCCTATGATAATTTGTGTTAGGGTATGGAGTTTTTTATTGCCTTAATATCACACAAATTCAGCCTTCTTCGTGCATGAATATAAGTGAGGGATTGTCCCTTGTTTCGCTAGCGCCTCGGTTTGCCAGGCCGTTGTACTTCTTTATATCCAAATTTATAAAATTTTAAGCTAATTAACAAAAAAATAATTAATTTACTAAGTTTCAGAAAGTGTTAGTTGAATTTTAAATGATGTTGTTTCAGTTGTGAAAACTACATATAAACTTTTTATATTATTTTCTTATGTATGATTTAGTGTGATTTCTACTAATCAATTAACACGCTTTGAAACGTAACCTTAGTTAACACACTTCTAAATGTATCCTTGTGTGTAATATTCAAAGAGTACATTTTATGCACAAAGTAATACTAAATTATCATAAATTCACACTACATTTTATGCACAAAATAATATCAAATTATCAAAAAATGCATACTGCGAAGATAGACGACCTAGATCAAACTGCACATCGATCACTTTTGTCACTACCATAATAGTAGTGCTCTACTTCCCACTTAATACTTTTATTATTATTTTAAAATAGTTTGTTGTTGTTTAATTTGTTGGGTTTCGAGGCATAAGCGCAGCGGAAAAACCGTAATAAAACAATAAAATTTGAAACCCTAACTTAGGATCCATGTATAATGAATGGATAACTATGGAGAATTGAATCAGTACCTTTTAATAAGCTTTACGTATGGTTGACATATGGAGGTCATTTGCTTTGATCACCACGTATCCCTTGAACCAAGATCTACGTCTCTAATCAGTCCACACGAACGCACGATCGTCCAACGATCACTGGAGTTGGTACTAGACAAGAAAATAGCCTCGAATCTCTCTCTCTCTCTCTCTCTCTCTCTCTCTCTCTCTCTCTCTCGCCTCTCCTTGATTTAGAGCAGCTAGGGTTTTTATCTCAAAAAACTTAATTTGATTGGGCTTCCAAAATCCAGTCTGATTATTAGTTGTATTATTATTAAATTCGAATTATAATATAATTAATCAAGTCCCACTTAATTAATTGAATAATTCAATTTAATAATAATAATTTATTTAAATTCGTAATTCAAATAAAGCTTCGTTTAAAACATTCTTTGTGTGTTACCATTTAGGTTATTATTACGTCGATAATAATTTTAATATCTAATAATAAAATTATAAACAATGAGCGGCATCTAGTAATACATCATTGCTACCCAAGTAATAATAATTATTGGTGATCCAATTAAACCTTTCGTGAGTAATGTTCCATGTAATATAATCCTTTTAACCTTATATTATAGATTAAACTTGAGGCATGGTTTGTGTCACCCTCTTCAACATTTAATCCTAGTTTACTTGATTAATGAGTAGACTATTAAACAAATAATTATTTGAGCATGGACATGCATTTCATAGTCTAACTCAATCAAGAGGCCAATAATATCACTCCTAAAATAAAAGGGTTAAATCCTATGTGTATCATTCATATTTCTCATATGATTCATAATATACCCAATGTCCACCTTTATCATTATCCGGTCAAAGATAACTTTGAGTAGAATCAAAATATATTAATTCTCATATAAAAATATAATGATTTCAAGTCTGAGGATCATTACACCATTATCACTGTGAAAATTACTTATGACATTTGATAACATTTACCATGAAGAATTCTCACTTGGGTCTATCCAGTGCCAGGTGTTTCTAACATGCGCTTATTTTTTTTACTTTAGTATCACCGTACTTATGACCAATGAGATGTGGTCATCAGTCAACAAACATACTAGTCTTTATGCATTATTATTGCCCTTAAACAATAATACTCGACTAGGGATATTTAGGATTATAAAAACTATTCATATAATCTCATTTTTAAGTCACATACTTAGAGATATAGAATTCATGTTTATATTTCAAGGACAATTATTATTCTAACATTTATATCGCAGTAAATAAAGACATAATAAATAACTAAAGAAAATCCATAGAACATAATCATTAATAATCAAAATGTCTTTTCTAAGAACATAATAGTATTGTCTATAGGGCGCGAATACTAACATAATTTTGATCATTTTAATAATTTTGCTTAATTAAGAATCAAGAACGAGCTAACTAATTACTATTTTAAAATGTTTCAAACTAAGATTGAATTAATAATTAGTGGTGCATTTTTTACAATTTGTATTCGATTTTTCCTCACCCGGAAGGTAACAGAAAGGCATAACAGAAAATAAAATAAAATGAAACTCAAGCTGAATAAAACAAATTTGCGTGGCATTTGACTAAGTACAGATTTACATCAAAAAATATGCATATGCACCACATACAATTGGCTCATGATTCTTAAGGATGACAATTGGGTTGCGTTGGATCGTGTTTTATAAGATCCAAATCTAAATTCAATTATTTTACCGTAGTCGAACAAAATTCGAAATCGAACAATATCTAATATATGAAATTCGGATCCGATCCAATGGATTTCGGATCAGATACGGATATACCATAAATCTGTAAAATTTTGGATTTGAATTTTAATAATACCCAAAACATGAATTTTTATGGACTACATTTGGATAATTTATTGAAAGGTATATGTATAGGCCTATTTGTAAACATCGAGGATACAACTCAACTTAAACAAGTTTGTAATAAGTAAATAATAATTCAATTGTCATAGGAATCTCAGAAGATCATATCAGTCAAAAGAATGAGATTAAAAGTCATCTACGGACTTGAAGTTATTCTACATTGAAAGAAGTTCATTTATTTGATCAAGCCTCAGTGAAGTATTCAAGGAAGTGGATTTATTATAAAGACAGAGATTTCAGGAGTGTGACGATAAGGGTACAGGTTACAGTGTTTAAAGAAAGGGTTTTAAAGAAAAGAGAATCACAACTTAAAGTCAAAGATGAAGAATAGTCATTGGAGTTAGTCACTCATGAACCAGACAGTACATCGAGTGTCAACGTCAGTCAGTGGAAGTTCGACATTATTTTAAGTGGTTCACAGAACAATTTCTACTTTCAAGTTATTGGAATTTATTCTCCTTTAATTAACTATATCATTTAATTAATTTAGTTAATAAATTAATTCTTTAAGAATTAATTTATTTGGTGAATTAGTTAAGAAGTTAATTAAATTAGAATTAATTCTAATTCTGGAAAGACTAAATTTGAACTAGTAAGACTATCCTGGTTATATAGTCTTACCGATAGTCTTTGTAGTTCAAAGATAGTCTTTCCGAAAGTCTTTCTAGGAAATGATAGTTTGTCCGATAGTCTTTCTAAGTCTATTAATAGTCTTTTAAGGATTATTTATAGTCTTTCTAATTCTATTAGGATAGTCTTTCTACACTTTAATCCTTTGCACGTGCAAGTGATTATAGTGGATTAATATAAATTGAAGATGAAGATAGAAAGATCAGTACTGAACATATCATCTAAAACAAAGAAAATTTCTGTCCAAAAAGCTTAAGAACTGCCGGAGAAAATTCTTTGATAAGTAAATCATTTCTAGTTTGAATTGTTATATCCAAGCCACTAGAAATCATTTACTTGTACTACTTTGATTATCCAGCGGATCTTTATCCCTAGAACGTATCTCGAACTATAATTTATCGTTCTATCTTTTTATTACAAAAATAGATAAATTCATATCGAATTTATTCTATATTTGTTTTAATTAGTTTGAGATTCAATCTTTGTAATCTGTACAATATTTGTAACACCTTTCAAGTTTAATATAAGTTATATTTAACTTGAATTTTGTTTCATTTCATTCCGCCATAATTTGTTCATCAATTGTTTAATCTTAAAATGAACAAATTCGATAAAACGGTATAGTTTGTATTCAACCCCCTCTTCTACAAACTTATCAGGACGTAACATATACAAAACTCGAAAAAAAGAATTCGATTTTTTTAAATAATTCAGCAGAACCATAAAATATAAGCATAGTTTAAGTCAATATATCTAACATCGTTATATCTAAAGAGTCAAGACTCGTTAAGGTTTATAAATATAGTTTAAATGTTTAAAATAGAGTGAATTACAACCAAGAACGAAAAATGAAAAACGAAAAACATTAGAACAACAAAATAAGCATAATTTATAAATTTTGAAGAATATATATAATGTGTATTATAATGTATTATATATAAAATAGTAATATGTATATGTAGGGTTAGGTTCAAATTTAGGTTCAAATTAGAACTTTATTCTGATTTAGAACTTAGAACTAATATAAGCCTTAGATTTTTATCTAATCAAAGGCTCATTTTTAATTGTTCTGCTGCAGTACATGATAGATGTCGTTCGGTTACAGTACACAAATTTTTTATAATATATTTTAATATATAATATTCTTCTGCAAAATATTGAGTTTTTTTTAGATTACATATTATATTTGTAAAATAAATTAATTTTTAGCATGAAATGATATTAACCTCATTTTCATAAAAATATAAACGAAAAATCATACTGAAGAAATATAATTAATAGTAAAATTGAGTAGTATGTCCTGCATAAGTACATAAGTAAGTTTTAAAGATTCTAATTATAAGCAGTTGTATGTGGAACCTAACCTATATATATATATTTATATATATATATATATATATATATATATATATATATATATATATATATATAGTCGGGTTATTTTTCGGGTTTCAGATCAGAGTACATAAAATTCAAATCCAAATCTAAGAAATTTCGGGTTTAAATTAATTAATTCTTATCGAAATTCAAATTTAAAAAAAAAACTATATTTTGACACATGTAAAATATTGAATTTCCGGTGTTCGAATTAACTTACCATCGGTAATGATTATGATCCCCAATTGATAACCAATATGGTAATATCAAATGGAAAAATTTATAATTTGTTGATAATTACAAATAATGCCCCTCATATAACCATTATCAAGTTTGGGTTAAAATTTTGACTCATCCCAAAATTTATCAAAATAAATATATATAATTTGTTAGCTTTTAAGTTATTTTTTTTTTAAAAAAATGTGTGTATACCTACAAATATTTATTTAATTATATATTTTTTATATTGTCATTTTTTTTACTTAAATAAGATTTATAAAAAAATTAAATAATATTTTTGTAACTGTTAAAGGAGGAATTTGGTGATAACAAATTTCGGAGATAGGTGGAATAATCAATTATGAAGATAGGGGGATTTGGGATTTTTGGATGTTTGGGGCTGGACTTCAGAGGTGTCTCGACTTGTTAGTTGTGTCGGATCCTATTCCAAGATGTCTGTGTACCCTGTATTTATAGGGATGTAGTTATGTTATAGGATTGGTTTTTAATCCCTTTGATTATTAGGGATGTATTGGAAATTAGTAGATTTTATCTTTTTAGATTTAGATTCGAGTTGGGATACTTTCCTGATTTGAAAGATATCGTTTGGAGATATTTTCTATAATTAATTAGAGATTTTCCTCGTTTCAGAGAGTGGAAATAATTAACTTGGGAATTAATTTAATTATTAATAGAGGAGATAATATGGAGCAGATAATTACCTGTAATATATCTGTAGATGTGAGGAAGACAACATAATGTGCCCTTAATATGACTGCAGATGCGAGGGAGACAATATGATGTGCCCGTAATATGTCTCTAGGTGCGAGGGAGACAACATGCGATGTGAGAAGAATATATGTACGAGTAGTTTTGAAAGAATGAGAAAATGAGCGGCTTTTGTGTAGATATTGGGATTTCCCTTTGCCAAGTTAGGTTTTGTGAATCCACTATTCAACATACAACAGAATATAGTAGCAATAGTAGTACTGATGTCCTTGTATGTTGAATAAGGAGATAATGTAGTGTGTTGAGATTGTAGTCCAAGCATTATATCGGAGAATCTTCTCCTTAAGAGGGAGGATTCTCTTCTCCATAAGAGGGAGGACTCTCTTCTCCTTAAGAGGGATGACTTTTTTCTCCATAATAGGGAGGACTCTCTTCACTTTAAGAGAAGAGGGTGGACTCTCTTAATTTGAGACAAATTACCTGGTCAAGGGCAATGAAAATTGGAATTTTCTGATGGTTCTTGTCTTCAGGGACTGGTATTTTGTGGTGATGGTTCTCAGTCAGGAGTCAGGATGGTGATGGTTCTCAGTCAGGAGTCAGGACTATTCCCTGTGATTCAATAGAATCTTATTCAATTATGAACTTCACAGCCTTGTGAACAGCAGGAATGACATCTTTTTAACGTGTATACAGTAGGTTCAACTTCTCTTGATCAAGGATGCAGCAACTTGCCGAGTACTAGTAATGGTACGAGAGATAGGCTGCGTGGCTTTGACAAGTTCCTCCATGAAACTTCACAAAGTCACAACATAGTATCCGACCTAGAAAAGTATTTTCTTCTTGACTACATTAACATTTATGATTCTAAATGTATTACTGAATTTGTCTTCTTTTCTTGCATTAGATTCAAGCCAATTCTCCAGCCTTGCAGTATTGTCTGTGGTTGTTGAAGCTAATTAAAATGATTATCTAACATCTCAAAAGAGGCTTATCCTGGGAGGTAGCATCTCAAAAGAACATGTCTCTGTCATCCCATGGAAATTAATTTTATCAAAGGCACCTGTCTAGGCTCTCATCATTTCACACTTCTGTCATAATTGGGGAACTTTTATTCTTCTAACATGGATGCCCACGTACTATAACCAGGTCTGTGAAAATGTCTAAAATCTAGAAATTAGTTGGGGCTTTTGGTTTTTTAGTTGTCATAAGCATGAATACATAGACAAATGATGGTTCCACAAAATCTTTGCTGCTATACACGTGGAGTAGCCAGTTCAAAATAGACTGTAGTGTGTCATTAGCTTTCAATGTAGTCTACAGAGGGTATAATTATCAGATAAGAAACTCATTGGCCGAGTTATATGCCTCTAAGATCTAATAAGATCAATATTAAAAAAATTAATATACTACAAATCTAAAAGGTGAACTTGAATCTGGGCTTGTTTGTGTACTTCCATGGTTAACTATGGTTACATCTCAACATCTTCCATAGGCAGCACTGGAATACTACATGCTTCTGTTGATATATAGTTTCTTTTAATTTGTTGTTTTCTATGTTTAAGATCTTGCTAGCATCTACAATCTCTAACTAATTAGTAGCTTATTGATGTTTTTGAGTGATCTAGGACTAGTAAAGTGACTTTGCCTAGTATGTTTCTGATAAGTTCATGCAACTTCTATGGTTTTTTTAAAGCTTATTAAATTCATTAGTTTCAAGGAACTAATATTTAAGATGTACTGTGTTGATAACTACTTCATGTTTACCCTCTTCTTGTTTTATATCTCTAGATTACTTGCTGCTGGTAGTCATTACAGACTAGTCACTGAGTGTCCAAGTGTGATTTTACTGAAGGGTGCAGTAGTGTGTTTCATATACCAGCTACACAGAGGGTGCAGTGCACTTGACTCTGGCGCTGGGTAAAAACCTCATTGAGCTACACTGCTACTCTATTCTCAATGCTTATTGTCCCAAGGCTTGAGCCCAATGTCACAGATATAGGTTGGCTAAAGAAGAACAACGCTGAAGTTGGCTATGATGGCTCTTCTTTTGTTAAAAGATATACCTGGAAAATGTGCTTGGTTTCAATCCAGTAAATATTAAGAACATATTCAACGAATATAACTACCCAGGAGAATTTGAGAGCAGGAGTATCACTGCAGCTTTTCTTGAAGTCCCCTATGAAAAACTGCTATTGTAAGATATAACACTGCTTGTTAAGTGATGTAGTAACTGCCAATGGTAGATTTATTTTGCGGATTGAATTGCTAGTTTGTAGGCAGTTCTGCAAATGCTTTGTAGTTATTTTGTGTGTTTTATCGATTGAATGTTGATAGATGTGTAGTTAATTTTGCGTAATGATGATGATGGAGGTGTGGTTAGTTTTGCGGATTGATGTGGTGGTGTTGGATGTATTTTTTGAATGGTGTAATATAAATGGTTGGATATATATTATGAATGGTCCAGTTTTTAATTGTTTTAACGCTTGGAAAGACAACTGTTTATTTAATATAGGCTCAGAAACTAATGTCTAATGGTAAGAAATACATCGAAATTTATAAAATCCGATGTTTAAAACCAAAACAGCAATCGGAACAAAGTGATGTCTAAGAAAGAATATTAATCAGTTTTTTTCTGTAACAACTGATGTTTATAAGTTCATTAGACATCAGTACAAGATGATGTATAAGATGATAATATACATCAATTTATTTGCTAAAAAATTGATGTCTAAGAGCTAAATAGACATCGGTTTCTGGCCGATGTCTAAGATAGACATCACCGACTAAGACATCGGTTTGAAAACAACATAGACATCGGCTGAAAACCGATGTCTATTGACCCTTTTCTTGTAGTGACCTTCCTCGAAGAAGGGTCTTCAAAAATATCACACAGAGACAACCACAGAATCTAAGAATGTCCAATGTTTACGAGTAAATGTACGATGCACATGATGAATGAATGCATGATGCGAATGATGCACATGATGGTATTAATGTCTAAATATAAATACAAAACTTGAAAATCCTGGATGGAGTATGTCACAGAGACATCTCACTTAAAGGCAGATGCTGAAGAGGAGACTGTTGTCAGCGATTCCTAGAAGGCGACAGTCCTCGAATGGGATCATTACCCGGAAGGACCTTCAAAACCAGATCACCCCGAAGGGCCTTCAAAACAAAACTCACCTCGAAGGGCCTTTAAAGAGAACCACCCCTGAGGTCCTTCAAAGTAAAATCATCCCGAAAGACCTTCAGAAGACGACCCGTAGGGTTTTCAAAAATATTATCATCTTCAAAAGAGGGTCTTCAAAAATATTATCCTCCTCGAAAGAGGGTCTTCTAAAATATCATCCTCCTTTAAAGAGGGTCTTCTAAAATATCATCCTCCTCGAAAGAGGGTCTTCAAAAATATTATCCTTGTTAGGAATATGTTGTTCTTGATGATAAGCATAAAACACTTAGTAGAATTTGTGTAAAGTCAATATTGTAGCTGTCAACGAAATAGCATGCTTTGCAGTGTTTCGTTGACAGGAAGCTCATCAACGAAATGAGTGTTGTAGCAATTGCATTGTACAATACTTCACAGTATGATAGGCATTCTATTATATGTTTTAGATAGGTTTTCTAAGTCATGTTGACTATGTACTAGATAGGCAAAATAGGTTGGTTAATTGTAAATATGTTATGCCTTGTAATTCTGCCTAAGTGAAGACATGTCAACGGTATGAAGATTACTCTGTCAACGGTATGGAGTTTACCCATCAACGAAACGAGGGAAACACCATCAACGGAATGAAGAATGAAGCTATCAACGAAACACATCTCCTTGCTATCAACGAATCAATGTTGCTTTTTGAACAGTTGACAAAGTGATAGTGACAGTTTACTGAACAGATCTAAAAGGAGATATGGAAGTGTACTTTGCATTGGAAGCCATCAAAGTGGTTACTGGAAATAAGGAAACATTCCAATTTCCAATAAGGCTCTTGGGAATGATTATAATGAGCATGAAGACAAAAGCAAACATCTCCAAGGACCATTGGACAAAAGGAATGAAAAGCAAGCTACTGATGGTTACTACTATTATTCTTTAGTTTAACCAAATGTAGAATTGTAAACTTGGGATTATATAACCAAGTGTAGCAGTTACTTTAGAAATAGAGAAGAAACACAAAGAGATTGTATTAGCTATTTTGAGAGCAATTCTTCTCTACAACCTTGTAACTGAGCAGCTGTGTACTTTTGTATCACAGATTATTTCCGCAATAAAAACACTTCAGTTGGATCATCAAACAATCCAACTGAATTATTTATATCTTGTGTTTTTATTTATTCAGTTCAGTTTTATTTTATAAAGTGTTTTAGTTTCAAGAAAATATCAAGAATTGTATTCAACCCCCCCCCCCCTTCTACAATTCTGTTAGGTCATTTGGGAATAACAATTGGTATCAAAGCGAGCTTCTAACATACAAGAAGTTTAAAGATCAAGACCAAAAACGAAAACCATGGTGAAGAAGGATGCAGGTGTGAAGATACCAGTTCTTGATAAAGACAATTACTTTCACTGGAAAGTAAAGATGCATTTACATCTCATGTCTATGGATGAGAGGTATGTAGACTGCATTGAGAAAGGTCCACACGTTCCCATGAAGCTTGATTCTAGAGTTGGACTGCCAGATGATGCACCTGATGTAGAGATTCCAAAAACTGTCTCAGAATGGACTGTTGAAGATGTTGCAGAAGTCCATAAAGACAAAAGGACCATGAACATTCTGTTTAATGGTTTGGAGCAAGAGATGTTTGACAATGTTATCAACTGTACAACCTCTAAGGAAGTATGGGATACTGTTAGAACACTCTGTGAAGGAACTGAGCAAGTCAGGGAAAATAAAATGCAACTCCTTATACAACAATATGAGCATTTTCATTTTAAAGCTGGTGAAACCCTAAATGACACGTTCAGTAGGTTTCAAAAGCTTTTGAATGGATTAAAGTTGTATGGGAGGATCTATCAAACCAAGGATTCAAACCTTAAATTTCTTAGAGCTCTTCCAAAAGAATGGAAGCCTATGACTGTTTCTCTCAGAAACACTCAAGAGTACAAAGACTACACTCTTGAAAGGCTTTATGGAACCTTGAAGACTTATGAGCTGGAAATGGAGCAAGATGAAGAAATTGAAAAGGTACAGAAGAAGGGTGGATCTATTGCATTGATTGCATCAGTGAACCAACTTGAAGATGACAATAAAGAAGCTGCAAAGGCCACAACTAGTCGATCTAGTTGTAGGAGTGATGTTAGCAAGGGTAAAGACAAGATGACAGAAGAAGAAGAATCAGAACCAGCCAACTTGGAGGACTTAGATGAGATTGATGAACACATTGCTTTTCTGTCTAGAAAATTCTCTAAGTTCAAGTTCAAAAGAAACTCAGAAGCAAGGCCACCAAGAAGAGACTTTCAACCTAGCAAAACAAACTGGATTGAAAAGTCTAAGTCAAAATGTTTCAATTGTGGAATGCTTGGTCACTTTGCTGGAGACTGCAGAAAGCCCAAGGTTGAGAAGGGCAACAGGAAATTTGAGCCTGTTGATTATAAAAAGAAATACTTTGAACTTCTCAAACAAAAAGAAAAGGCTTTCATGTCTCAGGAGTATGATTGGGCTGGTAATGGTGAAGATTCTGATGATGATGTTGAGTATGTCAACTTGGCTCTTATGGCTGACAATCATGAGCAGGAAGCAAGTTCCTCAAGCAACCAGGTAACAATTACTAATCTTTCTGAGCTTTCTAAAGAGGAATGCGACAGTGCAGTAAATGAAATGTCTACTGTATTATATAATTTGCGTGTTACTCTTAAATCACTTACTAAAGAGAATTCAAGAATAAAAGAGACCAATCTGCTCTTAAGTGATAGGAATGCAATGTTAGAAGCACAGCTCATTGAATTTGAGAAAATGAGATGTGTTAGTAGGGATGCTAAGAAGGAACTTGAGAACGTGTTACAAAGGGAAGAAATTCTTAGAACACAACTTGAGATAGAACAAAGTGTGATTGCAAAATGGAAGGATGCCAGGAATGTTGCTGTCAACATAATTAATGTTCAAGGCGTGGAATCCTTCTGTGAGCAATCATGGGAAAGGAACAAAGAGAAGCTAGGGTATGTTGGTGAAACCTTAGAATCAGAAACAGAGTCAACAAACAACAATGATCATTTGTTGAAGGTTGATATGTCAACGGAATGCAATGTTTCGTTGACACATGAACCATCAACCGATCAGGCTGTTTCGTTGACAGACAAAAGAAAAGATAAACTCACTAGACTTAATGACAAGTATGGTCCTGTCACCAAGAACTTTGTTCAAGGTGAGTCTAGTATTTTAAAGAAAATTGAGAAGCCTGTTGAGAGAGCTAATGTAGGTCACTTGTCTAACAAGCAATTGAAAGACAAGGTAGAGAAAGTTCATAATGAGGCTAAGGGAAATAAAAAGAATAACAGGAATGGCAAAGTAGGAATTAACAAACACAACAATTACACACCTGATAAATATGCTCCTAGAAAGACATGTGTTAATTGTGGAAGTGTTAGTCATTTGTCTACTTACTGCAAATCTGTTAAGAAAACTCCTAATGTGAAAATGCCCAAGCCTGCAATGAACAGTTCCATGCCTACAATGCCTGTTATGCCTAACATGTTTGCTCCATATGCACAATTTCAGAATCCTTATGCTAGCATGCCATTTGTGCCTAATCCTTACATGAATATGTTTAACATGCCACAAATGCCATGGAACATGAATAACATGATTGTTCCTCCAACTATGCATGCTATGAATGAAAATATGAGCAACCCTCAGAAATCAACACCAAGGGTAAAGATTGATTTGAATCAATCTGAGCCCAAAGTGAAAAATGGTACAAAAGGGAATGCAAAGGCTAACAAGACAGGACCCAAGGAAACTTGGGTACCAAAATCGACTTGATTTGGTTTTATTGTGTGCAGGGAGACAAAAGGAATCTTTGGTACTTGGATAGTGGTTGTTCAAGACACATGACTGGTGATTCTACCCTGCTCACAGAGTTTCAGGAAAGAGCTGGCCCTTGTATTGCTTTTGGAGATGACAGCAAAGGCTACACAAAGGGATATGGCTTGATTTCAAAAGAGAATGTCATCATAGATGAGGTTGCATTGGTGGATGGTCTTAAGCACAACTTGCTTAGTATCAGCCAACTTTGTGACAAAGGATTTTTAGTTACTTTTTCTAGAGAAGCCTGTGTTGTTTCTAAAGGAGGAAACAACAATGTGGTAATGACTGGATTCAGAAGGGGGAATGTGTACATTGCTGACTTTAGTAGCACAAGTTCAGACACCATCACTTGTCTTTTCAGCAAGGCAAGCAAGGATGAAAGTTGGTTATGGCACAAGAAATTATCCCATCTGAATTTCAAAGTTATGAATGATTTGGTGAGGAAAGATCTTGCTAGAGGAATTCCACAGGTGGAGTTCTCCAAGGATGGTTTGTGTGATGCCTGTCAAAAGGGAAAACAGAAGAAGGCATCATTCAAAAGTAAGACAGTGTCATCAATTGTCCAGCAGCTTGAATTGCTTCATATGGACCTATTTGGCCCTGTAAATGTTATGTCCATCTCAAAGAAGAAATACTGTCTTGTGATTGTTGATGATTTTTCTAGATTTACATGGACTTTCTTTTTGCACTCTAAAGATGAGGCAAGTGAAATCATTATCAATCACATCAAGATGGTAAGCAATCATCCTGATTTCAAAGTAAGAAGGATTAGGAGTGACAATGGGACAGAATTCAAGAATTCAAGCATGAAGGTGTTCTGTGAAGAAAATGGTATTTTGCATGAGTTTTCAGCAGCAAGAACACCACAGCAAAATGGTGTAGTTGAAAGGAAAAACAGAACACTTATTGAAGCTGCAAGGACAATGCTAGATGAATCAAAGTTACCTACATATTTTTGGGCTGAGGCAGTTAACACAGCTTGCTTTACTCAAAATATTTCTTTGATTAATCAGGCCAAAGGAATGACCCCTTATCAGTTACTCAAAAGAAAGAAGCCACTATTGGATTTTCTTCATGTCTTTGGATGCAAGTGCTTTGTTCTGAGAAATCAAGCTGAGCATTTGGGGAAATTTGAAGCAAAGGCAGATGAAGCAATATTTGTGGGATATGCAGCAGGGAAAGCTTACAGAGTCTATAATCTCAGAATCAACATTGTTATGGAATCTGTACATGTTGTTTTTGATGATCTCAAAATTCAAGGTCTCTGTGATGAAGGTTTCCATGAAAGTCTTTCTTTTGAAAATGAGGAAGGAGATCAAGTGAATCATGATAAGGCTACTGAGAAACAGCCTAAAGTTGTTGTATCTAGCACAGATGAAAGCAGCAGTGAAGATGAAATTGCTGCATTAAGATTGAAAAGAATAGCTGCTAGTAGGCCAAATGGTCATTTCGTTGACAGTCATGATGGTGGATTCGTTGACAGTCAGAATGAGCGTTTCGTTGACAGCCAAAACGGTCATACCGTTGATAGTCATAGGAATACTTCTAGAAGTGATCACTTAGGGACAACAAACTCAGGGGGAGTTTCTCAAGGACAAATATCCAATCAAGGCAATCATGATCATGAAGCTACGTCTTCAAGAGCAAATCTACCTCCCTCAAGAAAATGGACTAAAGATCATCCCTTTGAACTTATTATAGGTGATGTTTCTTCAAAAGTCCAAACTAGAAGAGCAACTCAAGAAGAATGTCTATATAGTAGCTTTCTGTCTCAAGATGAGCCAAAGAAAGTTGAGGATGCACTTCTAGATCCAGATTGGGTTTTAGCCATGCAAGAAGAGCTAAACCAATTTGAGAGAAACAATGTTTGGAAGCTGGTGCCCAGGCCTAATGACAGGAGTGTTATAGGCACAAAGTGGGTGTTCAGAAACAAGATGGATGAAAATGGCATAGTCACAAGGAACAAAGCTAGATTGGTTGCAAAAGGCTATTCACAGGAAGAAGGAATTGATTTTGATGAAACCTTTGCTCCTGTTGCAAGACTAGAAGCAATAAGGATTTTCCTAGCCTATGCAGCCCATGCCAATTTCAAGGTCTATCAAATGGATGTGAAGAGTGCTTTTCTGAATGGGGAATTGGAAGAGGAGGTGTATGTAAGTCAACCTCCTGGTTTTGAAGATGATGATTTTCCAGACTATGTGTACTTCCTTCTCAAAGCACTCTATGGTTTGAAACAAGCACCTAGAGCCTGGTATGACACTCTCTCACAGTTCCTCCTTGAGAATCATTTCACTAGAGGTACTGTAGATAAAACTCTTTTTCACAGGGTTGTAAATGGCTCTACTTTACTTGTTCAAATTTATGTAGATGATATAATCTTTGGGTCTACAGATGTGAAACTTTGTCAAAAGTTTGCCAAGCTTATGCAAAGTAAGTATGAAATGAGCATGATGGGAGAATTAACTTACTTTCTTGGTCTACAAGTAAAGCAAGTTAATGAAGGCATTTTCATTAGTCAAACAAAATACATTCATGATTTATTAAAGAAGTTTAACCTAATGGAATGCTCTCCTGCCAAAACTCCCATGCCTACTGCCACCAAACTTGAATTGAATACTAAGGAAAAATCTGTGGACATTTCAAGTTACAGAGGCATGGTAGGCTCACTTTTATATTTAACAGCTAGTAGACCTGATATTATGTTTGCTACATGTCTATGTGCTAGATTTCAGGCTGATCCTAGAGAATCCCATTTAGTTGCTATTAAAAGAATTTTCAGATATCTCAAAGGAACACCAAACCTTGGCATTTGGTATCCTAGAGAATCTGGTTTTGAACTAATTGGTTATTCAGATGCAGATTTTGCAGGATGTAAAATTGACAGGAAAAGTACAACTGGAACCTGTCAATTCCTAGGAAACAAGCTTGTGTCATGGTTCAGCAAGAAACAAAACTCAGTTTCTACCTCCACAGCTGAGGCTGAGTATATTGCAGCTGGAAGTTGTTGTGCACAGATTTTATGGATGAAAAACCAACTACTTGATTATGGATTAAGAGTTGAGAAAATTCCTATTTTCTGTGACAACACTAGTGCCATTGCCATTACTGAGAATCCAGTGCAGCATTCAAGAACCAAGCACATTGACATCAAGTATCATTTCATTAGAGAACATGTTATGAATGGTACTGTGGAGTTACATTTTGTTCCAAGTGAACAACAACTTGCAGACATCTTTACCAAGCCACTTGATGAATCAACATTCTCAAGATTAGTAAGTGAGCTAGGTATGCTAAATTTCTCTTAATTATTTTTGAGATATTTGCAAGTTAAAATGCAGCCAGAAATTTGCTATGTTTTTCTGTGAATTAATTTTCTCAGGAAAAGGTAAAAATTTTGTCTAAGTCAAAATTACTATGCCAACGGAATGCACCATTTCGTTGACAGTCTTAGCACTTCTTCTGGGTGTTTCGTTGATAGCTCTTTTATATCAACGAAACGCAGCTTTATCAACGAAATAAGACGGGACCTTAAACGCCCAATTCTGATTCGTTGATATAAAGCGCTTTTAATCTGAACCGTTGAAATTTTAACACGTCTTTTACCACGATCTATGCATACACCCCTGTAAGTATAAATCATGGTAATACTTTAAGAGTAACGGTTATATTTTTAAGCCAATCCAGTAATTTACATTTATTATTGGATTCATTTTTCTGAGAATTTTTGGGGGAGTATTTAAGAAATTTTATTTTCATTATTTCTTTTTACCTGTTCTCAAAAATTCCAAAGGCTTTTTCTCTCTTCTTCTCTCTAACAAGCAATTCAGTTCGAAGCTTTCCTTTAATCAACAATGGCACCTATAGTCAAGCTTATGTCTGCTGGAGGGTTCATCTATGAGAAGAACAACTCCATCCCTTTTGTTGTCAAGGAAAATCCGAACAGACTGTTCTTCAAAATGATGGATTTCATGAAGAATTGCAAGTTGAGCTATGCAATGTTTCACTCTACACCACTCTACAATGAGATAATCGAGGAGATTTGGACCTCATGTGAGTATAGTGGAACACACTGCACACTAAAATTCACTCTTCAAGGTAATGAGTACATAGTTAATTCTGATGTTTTGCAAGCATGTTTACATATTCCTGATAATAACTGTGATGCTTTGCCTACTAACACTGAAATAACTACCATGCTAAATTCTATAAACTACTCTTTGCCTACTGATAATCTGGGTAGAATAATTAGGAGAGGTTTGGTTAGGGAATACAGTTATTTAGCTGATGCATTCATTAAGGTCTTTTCTGGAAAGATTAGCAATTTTGATGCATTAACTAACTCTATGTTAATTCTCCTAACCATGCTTCTAAATGATAGATATCACAACTTTAGCACCCAACTTATGTATGAAATTGGTGCTAAGTTGGGTGACAAAGCAAATAGGAAGAAAAATATCTATTATGCTAGGTTTCTGATGATGTTGGCTAACCATGTTAGTCCAGCACCATTAGTTATCTCTAACCCTAATGCCAGGTTTGAGTGCTTTGTGCAAGAAAAGAGAGTATTGACAGACATACTGAGGCTGAACCACAATGGTGATGTTCCAGTGGTGTATCTGCCAATCATTGAGGTAACTACTACTATCCCTGTTAGTGTAGCTAACACCTCTACTGTTTTACCTTCCAATGTTGCTATTGAGTCTGTAGCTGTGACCCAACAGGCTCCTACCCTAGCAACAAAACCAAAATCAAAGAAAACCTCCAAGCCAACCTCAGGTGCTTCTCAAAAGGCACCTGTTGTAAAAACTACCACACAACCTAAGGGGAGTGAGTCTGGAGTTGTGAGAGGTGAGGGAAGGGGTGAACATCAAAGAAACCCCAAGGATAAGGAAGGACAGGTTAGTGTGTACCAGCCAAGCCCCATTGTGTCTTCCCAACAAGGCACAATGAGTAACATGGACTTAAACACAAGTCTAATTGCATCCTCCCAAAAGGATGTGATTATTGAAACAAGCTCTCCTCCTAGAGCACAGTCCAAAAGGGTAAGGGACACTTCAAGCCCACAGTCTACATTTTCCCAATACCAAAGGAGAGTGAAGCAAAAGTCCAAGGGTACACAGGGTGCACACACACTGGAAGCAACACTTCCAGTTTCTCAAATTCAGTTTGATGTAACCCCTATTATTACTCTGGGGTTACAGTCCCATTCTCTAAACATCAATCTTGAATTATCTCCATCAAATTCACCAACTCAATCTTTAGATGTGGACATGATCCATACATCTATTCCTGATTCTCCAACTCTAATCTTGGAGAAGCCCCACTCTGAAGCTGGTGGCCATCACTTGTTAAGTGATTTGTTGGGCCATCAACCAATTTTTCCTGAAGTTGCAAGGGGATCTGTGGACCAATCTCTAAAATCAATCACCACAGACTCTACTGTAATTTCTCATTCTCAAAGTGCTTTCTTGACTTCATCAACGAAACAGTCTATTTCGTTGACAAGTGTTTCTCCATCAACGGTATCCATACCGTTGACAGTTCAAACTACCATTCCGTTGATAGTTCACTCTGCACCTTTAATTGAAAATCAAGTTGTTCCCACAACTAGTGCAGATGATCTAGTGGTAGTTGAGACACTTCTAGGACTGAGAGGGAGTGAAACTGAGAGGCTGGCTTGCAGCCAGGCAAAAGGAGAGAATGTGAGTGAGAGGCTGGCTATTTCTTCCAGCCAGGCAAAAGGAGAGATTGAGAGTTCCACCTTAGAAGGTGAAGGTGAGGGTGTGAGAGGTGTGAGCCATGGGGAGCCCATGATGCAAGAACAGAGTGGAGAGAGAGAAGGGACTACAGGAGAAATAAGGATGGAAGCAGCCATTGCTAATGAGTTAATGGAGGTCAGTGAGGGAGAAAGGGAACTTACTTTCCAAGAGGTTTATCAGCAAACTCTGGATAGTATTTCCCTGGATCCTGAGACCTTTACTCATCCTGTGTCAGCCTATCAAATTTTGGCTCAACAGGGCAATGTGGAGGCAGAGAGGTCACTACAACTAATTCACACAACTGCATCAATGCAAAGAGCAAAGGATGCCTTGACCAATCTACCTCCAGGAGCTGAAGCAAGTGGAGACTTTGATTTCTCTGATGATGAGGACAGCTATGGTGATAATCTACAGGTGGCCACTACTGCACAGACTGGGACTTCTGTGGTGCCTCCTACACCAAACTGGCTTTCTCAAGATATGCATGGTAGAAGCAATTTGGATGCTGCTATCACAAGGCAGTACAAAGAAGCATATCTAGCTCATGAGTCTGCAGGACCAAGAGACAAGAAATTCTACAAAGCCATAATGGATTCTCTGGAAATTCAAAGGCTACAAATGTTGCAGACAAGGATTGAGGCTACAGAGATCAAGGATTCAATCAGCAACCTTAGGGCTGCTAATGATAGGAGGCTAGATGAAAAGCTTCCTCCTCTCACTGTGTCCAGGATGAACAGGTTTTTCACTAAAGAACCTGAAGTGGAGTCCTCCTTGAAGACTATCTCTTCTAGAGTGGACAAGGTGGAAGCCACTCTATCACAGATGCAAAAGGAACAGGAGAAACAAACACAACTATTGGCCCAGCTAGTGGCAGCTCAAGGACTCCCAGCCATCTCTTTTGATGATAACAAAAAGGGGGAGAAATCTAAGGAGCTAGACATTCAAATTACCAAGGTTATGGTCCCAGCCATTTCCCTACCAAAGGAGCCATTAGCAATGGGGGAGCTTGGCAAGCAGCAAAAGGATGGTATTGACCTTATACAAGAAGCTTCTATGAGGATGAGACTTGCAGAACAAATCAAAGAACATTGGTCCAACATAGAAGCAAAGTTCAAGAAGATTACTGAAGATAAGGACTCAAATCCATCAACGGAACAGCCATCAACGAATGCCATGGCACTAGCATCAACGGAATGGGAGCCACAGACAAATTCTTTCTATCAACAAGAGCCCCTTCTACATGGAGTCACTCAAGGACCAAGGAAGGAAAAAGGACAAACTTCATGCATTAGGGATGTGGAACAAGCTACAATTCAAAGAAGCCTATCTCCCAAGTCCCCTGCTAAACCAAAGGGCAAAAACATAGCAAGGACTTTCTATCCTGCACCTTATCCAGATGAGCACAAGCTTCTTGGTCTACTCATCACAAAAAGCAAGGAAAGTAATGATTATGAGATAAGGAAGCAAAGGGCAATTGTCTACAGGAATGGACAGCAAATCTGTGTTTGGGCTGGTCATCCAAACTTTGCTGAAGCCAAGGCTGAGGAATCAGAAAGAGCAGCTATGCAAGCTCTTGCAGTAGCTCAAGCTCTAGATGAAGAAGAAAGGAAGCAAGAGGAAAGCACTAGAGAGGAAAGGAGTTCAAAGAAGAGCACAAGGCAACCCAAAGAGAGAGCTAGGAGAAACATAGACTTTGAGAGTGCTGATTCTCAGAGTACTGCATCAGACTCTTCTTTACCTATTGCACCTCCAACAATTGCTAATCCAGTTTTTGAGGGAAAGTTGGCCTGTGATCCTGCACATCCTGTCAATTTTCATGATCAACCAATCATGCCAAAAGAGGAACCAATTGATTTTGATGAGGCATACTTTCCAAAGTTCCTGTTAGAAAAGGACCAACCAATGAAGACAAAGAAGAGGCCTGTCAAAGCAAAGCCTGTTTTTGTGAGAAAGCCACAATCTCATAAACCCCCAGCAAACCCAGAGGACTGCATGTACATTGCTGACATCAGGGAAGAATCCAGTCTACATCTTGACCTAGACAACCTGGTGGAAGTAAGGGGAATTGCAGCTTCTCAAAAGTTGCCTGAAAGACTAGTGTTCACATTCAAGGGTGGTAGAGAACAAGTGTGGCCTCTCTACAGAATTTTAGGAGAAGACTATCAAACACTACTCTCAGTGTTTAGATGCTTGAAAAAGGACTTTGGTTTCACCAAAACAGCCAAGTCTGAGGTGGTCTCCAAAATCTGTCAGTTAAAGGCTAGCTGGAACAAGCCTGAGGCTCTTCCCAGAATACTTAGAGTTCCCTCAACAGGAAAGAAAATCCATCTTCAACCTTATTGGATGATGGAGTTTAAGGACAAGGACAATTGCAGAAGATTCTTCAGAATGGAAGACCAGCTGGAGAAGGCATCTAATCAAACTCTAAAGCTGATGCAATCCAAGCTTGGTGATCAAGATGAAGAGGAGAAAATCTTCTACAGAAGGCTACAGGTCCAGATTGAGGAAAACAACTCCAAGAGAGGGAAGAAGACTATGCCACAAAGAAGTCACAGATGAAACATTTGCTCAGACTAGAGGAGCACTTGTGGGCATTAGTCTTGTAAGTCTTGTATTTTGTCTATAAAGTTTTGAAGCTTAATACATTTTCTACTTTTGTAATTTATGATGTATCTGAGTGTTTTTGTTATCATCAAGTCTCTTGATTTATGGCTGTTATTCTATCAGTCATAAATTGGGGGAGATTGTTAGGAATATGTTGTTCTTGATGATAAGCATAAAACACTTAGTAGAATTTGTGTAAAGTCAATATTGTAGCTGTCAACGAAATAGCATGCTTTGCAGTGTTTCGTTGACAGGAAGCTCATCAACGAAATGAGTGTTGTAGCAATTGCATTGTACAATACTTCACAGTATGATAGGCATTCTATTATATGTTTTAGATAGGTTTTCTAAGTCATGTTGACTATGTACTAGATAGGCAAAATAGGTTGGTTAATTGTAAATATGTTATGCCTTGTAATTCTGCCTAAGTGAAGACATGTCAACGGTATGAAGATTACTCTGTCAACGGTATGGAGTTTACCCATCAACGAAACGAGGGAAACACCATCAACGGAATGAAGAATGAAGCTATCAACGAAACACATCTCCTTGCTATCAACGAATCAATGTTGCTTTTTGAACAGTTGACAAAGTGATAGTGACAGTTTACTGAACAGATCTAAAAGGAGATATGGAAGTGTACTTTGCATTGGAAGCCATCAAAGTGGTTACTGGAAATAAGGAAACATTCCAATTTCCAATAAGGCTCTTGGGAATGATTATAATGAGCATGAAGACAAAAGCAAAGATCTCCAAGGACCATTGGACAAAAGGAATGAAAAGCAAGCTACTGATGGTTACTACTATTATTCTTTAGTTTAACCAAATGTAGAATTGTAAACTTGGGATTATATAACCAAGTGTAGCAGTTACTTTAGAAATAGAGAAGAAACACAAATAGATTGTATTAGCTATTTTGAGAGCAATTCTTCTCTACAACCTTGTAACTGAGCAGCTGTGTACTTTTGTATCACAGATTATTTCCGCAATAAAAACACTTCAGTTGGATCATCAAACAATCCAACTGAATTATTTATATCTTGTGTTTTTATTTATTCAGTTCAGTTTTATTTTATAAAGTGTTTTAGTTTCAAGAAAATATCAAGAATTGTATTCAACCCCCCCCCCCCTTCTACAATTCTGTTAGGTCATTTGGGAATAACAATCCTCCTCGAAAGTGGGTGCTAAAAAATATTATCCTTCTCGAAAGAGGGTCTTCAAAAATATTATCCTTCTTGAAAGAGGTTCTTCAAAAATATTATCCTTCTCGAAAGAGGGTCTTCAAAAACAATTCCAAGCAATACCCTACTGAAATAAAGGTTTTCAGAAGAGGGATTTCGAAAACATTACCCTTCTAAGAGAAGGACCTTCCACACTTTTTTTGTCTTTGCACGAGCTAGTGAAGTAACCAAATCATGTGCTACCAATATCGCATCACAATTCTTTAACATCTCCATGATTCAAATTCAGCCCATATCTGTTTTTTACCTTTTTGACCCTGTAAACGATGTTTTCGTGAAAAACACAAAACATGAAAGTTGTAGAAAACGAAAAGATCTTTCAGATAATATATGGCTCGTCAGAAACGGACTTATAACGAATCGGGAATCAAATAAAATATCTGCTGATTAACTTCTCAATACTGAAAAACGGGACCTGATTATGTTTTGTAATTTCCAGATTAGATCGAAACATAATATGAGAAAATACCAAGAACGAAAGTAGTAGGGTATTCTCAAAAGATTTCCGGATCATAAAAAATCATCAAAATCTGAGATGTATTAAATTTACTACGAATTTTATAAGATAACTTATTTGTACAGACAAAATCATAAGAAAACTTATCTTAATTTTGAATAGAACCACGAACCACCGCATCCACCGTTCAGCTCCTCCATTAAAGCCGCTCCAGATCCATAATAACCCCCATGTGTATTGTATAGATTGATTGTCCTCCACAAGCAAAAAATAATCATCTCCTTCTAGCACCAATTGTTAACGGAGAAATTTGGTGATAACAAATTTCGGGGATTGCTGGAATAAGAAATTATGAAAATATGGGAATTTGGGATTTTTGGATGTTTGGGACTGGATTGAGAGGTGTTTTCTGTTATATGATTGATTTTTAATCCGTTTGATTATTAGGGATGTATTGAAAATTAGTAGATTTTATCTTTTTAGATTTAGATTCGAGTTTGGATACTTTCCTGATTTGAAAGATATCATTTAAAGATATTTTATATAATTAATTAGAGATTTTCCTCGTTTCAGGAATAGAAAATTATTAACTTGTGAATTAAGTTAATTATTAATAAATTCATATTGAAAAATTAGGAAGATAAGTGTGGTCATGGAAAAAAAAATATGGCCTAACAGTAACCATTGGATGCAAAAGTCAGTTAAGAGTTAAGACACCTAATAGGAAGGAATTATTATATTCTTATTGATTTTTCTCTGTCTTGTATGAAAAATACTAGAGACACCAAATTTGTTTTCAAAATTGTTTTCAAATACACATGATTGATTTTGATTTATTCTAATAATAAATGAGCTCCGTGCATTCACACTAACGACACCAATCACACCAATCAAAGAATTTCAAACTACTAAAGTGATGTCATTTGATAACAATTTTTTTACCAAATTTTATGAATTTAGCACTACTCAAATAATATTTGAAACAAAACACCGTATGTAGATAGTCATCAAAATTTCGTGCAATCATATTATTCATCACAGCACCTAGAAATACACCGCCCGTCAACGTGATTAATTAATTATTTCCTATGACGTTCTAACTGTTTATATTCGGGAGAACAGTCAATATATTACCAAATTTTGTTTTTTGATTTGATTAAATATTTGGAAAGGAAAAAAAATTATTAGAACGACGTCAAGCGGTCAAGAAGAACTGATAACAATTTAAATCTGAAAACGATTAAATATCCCAGAAAATTTAGCATTACAGGACTGTATATATTTTAATTATTACACAAATTGCCTGTACATACAAAAGTTTATAAATTGGAGACACGAGAAAAAACAAAAAAGAAATGCAAAACACGGTAGTTGTTGGTAATATTGGAACATGATCAGTCCTTCTTGACTTGTTTTTATTATTTCTTCATCATTTCTTCAAGTAGCGATACTTTCCTGCCATAATAAAGTTACTCCAGCATTAGTTTATGTATTAACACATGCATGCAACGTAAGAAAACAGGATTATCAATTTTAAGCGACAGATTAATGTTAACTAATTGTTTTCTTATTTTGGAAACTTAAAGTAAAGCTGTGATTACCTCATCCAGGCTTATTACTCAGACTTCATAATTATGTTTTTAGTAGTGATGAGGAGGAGGAGGTGAACTATAGATATACTGGGTGGGTGGTGGTGGGGGTGGGGACTTGTACTTGTAAACTGGTGGAGGAGGTGGCGGTGATTTGTAGTGGTAAGGTGGGGGAGGAGAGTGTACTGGCGGAGGAGGTGGTGGTGATTTGTAGTGGTAAGGTGGGGGTGGTGAGTGCACTGGAGGTGGTGGTGATTTATAGTGGTAAGGAGGTGGTGGTGAGTGCACGGGAGGTGGTGGTGATTTATAGTGGTAAGGAGGTGGGGGGGAGTGCACTGGTGGAGGAGGTGGTGGTGATTTGTAGTGGTAAGGTGGGGGTGGTGAGTGCACTGGAGGTGGTGGTGATTTATAGTGGTAAGGAGGTGGTGGTGAGTGCACGGGAGGTGGTGGTGATTTATAGTGGTAAGGAGGTGGGGGGGAGTGCACTGGTGGAGGGGGTGGTGGTGACTTGTAGTGGTATGGTGGGGGAGGTGAGTGCACTGGAGGTGGTGGTGACTTGTAGTGGTATGGTGGTGGTGGTGAGTGCACTGGAGGTGGTGGTGACTTGTAGTGGTATGGTGGAGGGGGTGAATGCACTGGAGGTGGTGGTGATTTGTAGTGGTATGGAGGCGGTGGAGAGTGCACTGGTGGAGGAGGAGGTGGTGACTTGTAGTGGTAGGGTGGTGGTGGTGAGTGAACTGGAGGTGGTGGTGACTTATAGTGGTAAGGTGGTGGTGGTGAGTGAACTGGAGGTGGTGGTGACTTATAGTGGTAAGGTGGTGGTGGTGAGTGCACTGGAGGAGGTGGTGATTTATAGTGATAAGGTGGTGGAGGGGAGTGCACTGGTGGAGGAGGTGGTGGTGACTTGTAGTGGTAAGGTGGTGGAGGTGAGTGCACTGGAGGTGGTGGTGACTTGTAGTGATAGGGAGGAGGTGGTGAATGAACTGGAGGTGGTGGTGACTTGTAATGGTAAGGTGGGGGTGGTGAATGAACCGGAGGAGGAGGTGGTGGGGATTTATAATGATAAGGAGGAGGTGGTGAGTGCTTTGGAGGTGGTGGAGGTGGGGATTTGTAGTGGTAAGGAGGAGGAGGTGAGTGTTTGGGTGGTGGTGGGGATTTGTAGTGGTATGGTGGAGGTGGTGAGTGAACCGGTGGAGGTGGTGATTTATAGTGGTAGGGAGGTGGTGGAGAATGCACTGGAGGAGGAGGTGGTGGTGACTTATAGTGATAAGGAGGTGGTGGAGAATGCACCGGAGGTGGAGGTGGTGGAGACTTGTAATGATAAGGTGGTGGTGGAGAATGTACCGGAGGGGGAGGTGGTGGTGATTTGTAGTGGTAAGGAGGTGGAGGAGAAGAATAAGGATAGGCTGCTGCTTTAGTTTGCAAAGGCAAGTTCTGAGATACCAACACCACTAGGAGAGTAAGAATAAGAGGAGCCATATTGGTCCCCTTGTGTTTTCTTGCCATTATATGACTCAAGAGATGCTTGGTCTGCTGTTCTGTTAAGCAACCTCTTGTATCCTCTATTTATAGCCTCTTCATTTTTTACCAAAATGGTAATGCTGTAAAAACTGTAAGTCACTTCAAGAATGATCAACTTGTGCGAATAGACATAATACATAAGAATAAGCTGTCCTGCATGTTGGAATGATCAATTAGTTGACTAGAGTTGGTAGTTGTTGGGCATAGATAAAGACATAATAGAGACACCAAGCAAATCAAAGGAAAAATAATAGTATTATATTCTGGCTGCGGTCATTATGTTCTTTTAGTGCAATGATTTTATGATAATATTTTTGTGCTACATTTGGACAATAATAAAAGATTTGTGGTAAATATTTTCGTATCTGGAAAAAAGGAAAAATAAATCAAAATCTGATTGAACTAGTGGTTCGAAGAAGCTGTAGCCGCCTTTCTCTTTCAGACAGTTCTTCTCCGATCCTGTTTTTATTCTTTTTTTTCTGCAGTTCCCGCGTAATCTTTTGTGGGCGCACATGTAAATTGTAACACATTTTTGATTCGATAAAAATAAAAAGTTTATACCGATTATTTGTTTAGATCACAAGCATTTGACAAGAAGGCAATGAGCAGATGAGATCACTAGTTCGGTTCAAGGACCATTTGTTGTTCTTGGCCTAGTGGACACCAAATATCATCTATATTAGTACATAGGATAGGAGCGACCTGTCGTATAAATTGCTTAATGGTCATATAATATACAGCCTTTACATAGGATATTAGGATGGTTTCAGACTATCAACCACTTATGGCTATAAAATATAGCCATATAATTTATTAAAAATAGAATTATTTATGTGTTTTTATTTGCCTCAAAAAGTATATATAAATCTCGAGTGATATAGTAAAATATTAGGTCAAACCTGAATTAGTAATAACCTTAAACCAACTTTTTTAACTGCTGACAAGGTACAAATCTTGAGTAATTATTACTACCTTTCTAGCTAGCATACGTTATTGGAGGTTGACTTCAATCAGTGAAAGCCTGGAAGGAAGGTATGACGTAAATGCTGAAACCATTTGTCTTGACGTATTTATTATTAAATATATAGCTCATCAATAATTAGTTTGTAACTAATATTTTGTACTAAAATGCAGTATTTATTATTAAATTCATGTGAGTTGCTGATTAGGTAGCTAGATCTTGTATGATACCGTCTCTGCATATTATATAGATGAGCGTCGGTCATAACATAAGCATGTACAAAATACCATCACCAATTTAGTAAAAAAAAAAAAAAATACCATCACCAATTTAATAATTTAAAAAAAATGCATGTACAATTTATAAACTACAAAAAAAAACACATGTACTACATATGTATTTTTTGCACAACTCATTAATGTGTTTTTACTGTGCATGCTTGATTTTGTTAATAGTAGAGATACAAAAATAGATACCGAATATTGTTATAAAATGAGGTGGCAAGATCTGATGCGGGAGTTTGAGTTGATTTTATTGAATTGATTTTATTGGTGATATCTGTGTGAATGCACGCCGGTTCATTATTATATAATCAATCAGAACATAGCATCTGTCATTTTTTTTAAAAAAATTGTACTTAATTTGGACCTCTAGCATTTTTCTTTTGTTAATATATATATTATAGAAATATACAATTTTTTTAGTCTTGAATAACAAGTTACATTACTACATTTGTTGAACCCTATAGCGAAATAATATATTCTATTTATAACAAATTGAAATAAAAATAACTTATTATTTTTAAAATATAACTAATCATTATATTCCAGTGGAGTTAAACACGTTACAAGTTCCATAAATTTTAGATAATCAATATCTTATATTATTTTACACCAACCATTATAACTAATATAGTTGGAAATTTTCTAAAGGAATTTGGCTAGATTTTTTTTTTTTTGATTCTTTAATAATAAATCTTTGTTTAAATTTTGAGTTACAGTTTATTGTCTTAAACATTTAAACTATCATACTATAAGAATTAAGAATTTTTAGCAAATAAAAATAAAATCTTTGCTAGTCAATTACATAACATGTAAAGATGTTCTGATTTCACCGGCGGTTCTTGGTATTCCAGCATCTTCAGCGGCCGTGTCGATAAGTTCACCAGCCCCAATATTGACAACAATCCGGCCGAACTCGCCGGAACTATCCTTTCATGTTTAATTCTATGCATGTGTTCGTATAAATTCATTTTTGTGGTTTTATATATAACGCCTTGGTTATGTCTTGATTGGTGATTGGATTAGTGCATGGCTGCATGCAGATATGCATGACCTTTAATGGTCTCCTGTCCGACATGTTGTAACCAGAGGTGGCCACTCGTTCGGGTCTGCACGGACAGCCCGGAACCGGCTCATTTTTCAATTCGTTTTATTTGGTTCGAAACGAATCGGATTGAAACCCGCACAATTCGTTAAATTATAAATGTCGGTTACGAATTGAGAATTTTAAAATCGAAATCGGACCGACCCGATTCACGAACCGCACATACATCTAACCCGAACGATCCGAACCGGCCCGCACGGCACGAACCGGCCCGCACGGCTCGCACATGCACTGGGTGTGTGTATTAATGTTAATTTGTTTCATTTTATCTCATAATTTAAGTGATTATTATAAGGTTATTTAATCACATCAGTCTTTTTACTCGCTCATTTCCCAGCTACTAATTTCATTTTCATCTAAATCTTTGCACGTTTAATGTGAATATAAAATGGCTACTCATATTAACTTTTGATTTTTTTTTCTTAAAAAAAAGAAATTAAAGGTAATCTTCTTTTCAGAAACAAAATATGAAAAAAAATTTAAGTTACTTTTTGTATCCCTTGGTCCTTGAGCCTTTGACCCTTAAATACATTTAAATAATTTTTGAAATTTATAAAATTTATATGAGGTACCGTCCTATTTTAAATAAAAATAAATTAATTAAATTAACGCGCCCCAACTTGCCTAACCCGCCTGGATCGCCTAACCAGTCATAACATGAAGTGCCAGTCCTGGGTTTACTTTTTCTGGTTCAAGCTCAACCCGAATTCGGCTCGTGGACAATAAGTGTCGGTCCCGTGCTCACCTGGAACGAGCCTGACCCGTGTCAAGCCCGGCCCGACTCGCACTGATCGAACAAGTGGCCAACTCTAGATTTAACACACAAATACAAAGGAGCCAACTCATTAAACAATTAATTTAATTCAGCTCATTTAACAAAACCCATGTAAAATTAATTATGAATTGAGAATTATACCGAAATTGAACCATATCCCAAAATGAGTATAATAACAATACACACGCACACTTACTTATTATACATATATTACACATACACACTTACTTATTATAAATATTTCACATATATTACACAATATATTTACACACAAAACAGACACAAATCGAACAAACTTAAAGAAACAAGATATATCTGAAGAAATAGCAAACCAATTAAGGACTGAAATTGAAGAAAGAAGTGAAGAAATGAAGAAGCTGCAGAAACCCGAATCCCCGCACACAGTTGACTTGAAAGAAAAGGCACAAAAAGAAAACAAATGAGAAAGAGGGTTTTAGCTAAAAGAATGAGAAGAACGACATCGTTTAATTAAACAACTATTTTTCTTTTCCTTTTGCCAAACTAATTAAAAAACTGTTCCTGTTTGTGTTGTAAAAAAATGAAATAACTAAAATTTGACATATATTCTTAATTAAAGAAATTAAAATATTATAATTATTCTTCCGTATTCAAAAATAAAATTTATTAATAAAGTATTTATCAACATTTATTTGAATATACTAAATTTGATCAAAAAAATTGATTTAACTATTTAGCAAAGTAAAGTGATCAAACATATTTAAATAATCAATTAAATAAGTTTCAGAAAAAATCATTTGCATCACTTAAAAACATATAATCTATAATTTATCATGCTTCTTATTTTATTTTCTACTTTAAATATAGTATTGCATTTTTCGGTACTTATAACCAAAAAATTAATCAAAGTCGTAATATTACTAAAAGTGCGACATAAATCTGTCACAAGATAGTTACTTACGACGCCGATTCGTCGCAAAGTAGTACTTTGGGACCGAAATATGTCGCAAGTTCTTTCTTTGCGACGGATAATAGTTTATTTCTGTCACAAAATTCACCTGATTTTCAGAATAAGCAGAATGGTATTTTCAAGTATGTCCACTAATAATAAACTTGTCCACTTCATTCAGTTTGCAACAAATATTACAACACAAATTTTGTCCAAGATTAAAAGTAATGACTAACAACAACATTTAGTTCACTAAATATTACAACACATAATTAAAGATCAAACTAACAAATCAAATTAAAGATCATCATAACCATCATCTTCGCTTCCATCCTCTTCACTTTCATTCTCTTCACTTTCATCTTTGTCTTCGGGATCTTCTTCATATGACTCCACTATTGTTCGATTTTCATATTGAGTAAAATCAACAAAAAGGTTGATGGGGGTAGTTCCACCGGCCTGTCCTCTTGCGATTCTTCTTCAAGAACATTCTCATTGTAGGCATTAGTAGTCTCATCTAGTGGACGACTTCTTGTTACAACAACCGTGTTCAATTTACTTTTCAGATTCTTCACAATGGGTGCATAATAGACTTGTGTTGCTTGACTTGCTACGACAAAAATATCATTTCTTCTTAGCTTAGATGTCATGTCTATTTTGACAATTTTATTTTTGTCAACTTTTATGCCTCTTCTATTATCAAACCAATGACATTTGAATAACACCATTTTGTTCACCTCATTGTAAATAAGTTCAAGAATCTCTTCCAAACGTCCATAGTAGTCATTAATAGTGTCATCATAACAGTTTCCCTTTACAAGTACTCCCATATGTGACTTTGTGGATTTGAATCTATAGCCATAATTAACATCACATCCTCTATGAGAGATCACATAAGGTGATGGACCTCTTATCAAGTACTTGAAGCGTTTATAACTGTCACGATCTCCACGTACCTAAAATGCAATAATTTATCAAACATATATATAACTACATATGTAAAACTGTCAAGGCATCCTGTAATAAATCAATATACCTTGCTAAGCAACCACTTTTTAAACTGTGTGTCAAGTAGTGTATTCATATGATCAAGAGTGATAACCGGATATTGTACTCTCATTTGCGCTTCAAAATCTCTGAAAATGTAAAAGAATGTATGAGAACAAGATTCAATAAAGTGTTTACATCAATTCATATCAATATATCAAGTGTTCGAATTCTTACAATCGATATGGCTCTACTTCTAGCATGTTAAAGAACACATAATTTGCTGCAATTTGAAGCAAATTTTCATCTAAGAAGTAACCTTTTGATGCACCAAAAAGTCTTGTTGGATATGTAAATGCCTCAAGTTTTCTTCCATCACGCAAACCACCATCTACCTGATAACGACCTACCCTGTTGTGCACTGTCTGCACAGAGGACTCAAAGTACAAGGAACAAAAATTTACAAGTTCCTCCTCAGCATAACGCTCAACAATAGAACCTTCAACTTGTGCCTTGTTTCTCACTTTGACTTTCATCCGATGCATTTGTCTTTCAACCTAATACATCCATTGATATGGTAAAGGACCGCCAAGTCTACACTCCTCTGCAAAATGAATGATAATGTGCTCCATTAGATCAAAGAGGGCTCCAGGGAATATATTTTCAAAACAGCCCATGATATTGATAATATTTCTCTCCATGATCACCAAATCATCTAAAACCAATGTTGTTGAGCATATTGCTTTGAAATAACTAGAGAGTTGGCAAAGGGCGTCATGCACATCATCCGGTAAAAGGCCACGAAAAGTAGAAGGCAACAACTTTTGCATAAAAACATGGCAATCATGTGTCTTCATCCCACTTAACTTCTTCTTTTCTAACTTGCTACATCTTGCAATATTTGAAGCACAACCATCTGGCATCTTTAGACTACTAATCCATGTATAAACCACAAGTTGTTGCTCTCGAGAGAGTGTGTATGGTGCCTGTTGTTTTGAATTGCCTCTGATCCATAACTCTTCTATAATGCCAAATACTTTGAAATCTGCTCTTGCATTGTTAGTATCCTTGGATTTTTTGGTGCCCATCACTATGTGAAAAAAATTATCAAACACAATCTTCTCAGTATGCATGACATCAATGCAATGACGCAGGCGTAGCGAGTCCCAATATGGAAGCTCAAAGAAAATGGAGAAATGTGTAAAATTATGAGTCACACCAAATCCTTGTGCCCTGGACTTTGCATATCTTTTCCCGTGTGGTGGAAAAGCTATTCTTACACATTTATTACGAACTTACCACCCTATTTGTCTTATCTGATTATGGCCCGGTCTTCTAAATTTTTTAATTGTGCCCCAAAAACTGCACTTTTGACTGTGAGGAAGTTGTGAGGCCCTGACACTTCCCATACAAATTGGACAAGCTAGTTTGTCTTTGGTTGACCAACCGCTCATCATTGTCAATGCCGGAAAGTCATTGATTGTCCACAGCAAGGCTGCTCTCAAAATGAAGTTGGTCTTTGTAAAATCATCATATGTTTGTACACCCACACTCCACAACTATCTCAACTCATCAATAAGTGGTCTCAAGTATACATTGATGTCTCTCGTGGGGTTTTTATCCCCAGGTATGAGTAGTGACATGAACATGTATGGATCCTGTTAGGGTTGATACATTCGGAATGATGATAACAAAATACTCAAGACAAGAATTTGATCATGATATCGAAGCTGAAAGTCAGAAAGATAAATCACAGCAGCTGATAATCAGGAAGCTAACTAGAAGGCACTTTATCTATCCAAGGTCTAAAAGCCACATCAAATGTATGGAAGATATTTTGTCATCAAGTTAGGAAGCAATTCAGTAGCAAGCCAAAGACGTTTAATCAAGCACAAAGTGTTTCAGTGGTAAGTCTACCAAAACAACTCAATAATGGTGAGTCAATAAGGATGAGAGATGTTTTGTCCAAGGATGAAGCTAAAGATATCAGTTCTACGGATAAAGCTACGGAAGTCTTATCTCATCTATGGATAAAAGCTGAAAGCATCTTATCTCATCTACGGATAGAAGCTGAGGACATCTTATCTCATCTACGGATAGAAGCTGGGGACATCTTATCTCATCAACGGATATTCCATCTACGGATAAAGCTGAAGATAGTTTATCTACAGATACGGCTAAGGATGTAATGTTCTACCTATGGATGTAGCTAAGGATGTCATGTTCTATCTATGGATACATCTCAGGATATTACTTCTACTGATATTCTGAGATTGCTATTCTACGGATAAATGAAGTAGAATAGTAGTCTACGGATACAAAATTAATACGCCTACTGATATTCATCTCATTCAACAGGAAAAGCAAATCTATATAAAGGAATCTTTTGAAGTTTTGTTTATTTAACAGGTTGAATGGAGGACAGTCTCAGATATCACCATTATACACCCGTGACTGAAAGATGATGGATAACGACGTAAAAGATGTATGGAATAGGAAGTCAAACTATAAATATTAGAAGGCTCAAATTCCTACAAATGAAATGTGAAGTCAACCATTATCTTCAATGTCTCGAAGGATAAATAAGAGTTACAGCAGCTACCCAGAAGTTTATCTTCTAACTGGACGCAAAAGAAAAGCTTGACAAGCATGAGGACCTATATACAAAACTACACGTTCACTTATCTCAGCTGATAGTGACCTGACAGTCGTGTATCCAGGGAAAGGCCTTTTTCATGCAGATATCACATGGGCTTGGAAGCTAGGTCAATTTACATGAACTTAGTTATTCTTGAAGAAAGAAACACATTGAACCACAAAGCACTCTTTGGGACTATACAAGTTTAGCTGTGATGCCAGCCAAGGCATTTCCCAAATAGAGGAGCTTCAGAGTCGAACATGTTAACAAGCGGAACCAATAATGTAATATTTTATTATGTTGTAGGTTTTGATTGTAACATACAGTTGATGTATATAAGACTGTATGGTGTAGCATAGAAAAGTGTGAAGAGAGCACCAAGCCAAAAGAAAAACACTTAGGCTCTCTTTTATCATCTGTGTAAGCAGCTGGAATTTGTTGTAAAAACAAAACCATAGAATTCTTCAATATACATCTCAGGTGGGCTTTTTCCGATAAACCCGCCTGAAAAGTTTAAAAAGTTTGCTTGTCTACTGCATTTCTTTTTAACTTGAAGACTTTATTTTTGTTCAAAGATTGACCGAATTTAGTTAATTTACAAACTCATATATTCATACTCTACAAGATTTGAAACAGTTTTGTAAAATTAACTAGATTGTATTCACCCCCCCCCCCTTCTATAATTTAGGTTGCATTGTTCTGGGAATAACAGATCCTTCATGCACATAGAAGGAGGGAGATTGTATACAACCATAATAACAGGCCATACTTAATAAGTCCTGGCAAACTTGTTGCTATAAAGAGAGAATCCATCAGTAGCAAGTCCAAGTCTAATATTTCGAATGTCATGTGAAAAATCTGGATAATTCATGTCAAACTGTTTTCAGTCTTCCCTGTCCATCGGGTGCATCATAATCCCCTCGGTCACCTCTCTAGTCTTGTGTCACCTCATACTCTCAGCAGTGCGAGATGACATGTACAACCGCTGCAATCGCGATGTAAGAGGAAAGTATATCAAAATCATCTTAGGAATGCATCGTTTAATGCCCTCTTTCACCAATTTATAGCGGCTCGTGTCACAAATACTACACTCTTGTATATCACTGTCATCACCATAAAACAACATGCAATCATTCTCACATGCATGAATTTTTTCATATCCCAAATTTAAGTCCTTCATCATCTTCTTGATCTCCTGGTAACTCGGAGGTTGATAGTTCCATAATTTAATACATTTTTAATACCTATTTTATGTCCGTTTTTGTAATTTTATTATTTAATAAATTGTTTTCTTTTGTTTTGTAGGAAAATAAATAAAATCATATTCTAAGCAGAAAAAAGTGAAAAAAAGTCAAGGAGGTGGAAATACTTGAAGTCAAAAGGAAATTGGAGAAAAATTGGAATACTTATCGAAAAAGAAAATGAAAATTTAGGAAATAATTTTAGAATCCGATTTGTAATCAAAGAGCTCAAACCCATTATTTTTCCATTTATATATGGGGCTCCTCTCTTGTATTTGAGACATTAATTTAGACTAGATCTGATAATTAGGAGTAGAAGTAGATTTTTATTGCTTTTCAATATATACAGCTTTTATTTATTTTATTCAAACATTTTTCCGTTATTCAGTTTTGCAATTTTATTTCGTTAATTATCTTCTGGCAGCAGCTTTAATTTCTTGGCGTTGATTTTCTTCACGGCGGCAACACTTGGTTAACTAGTTGGCAGGAAGTAGTACTGATTAGCCATCACGTGCACTTCCATTATATATATTAGTTAATTATTAAATTTATTGTTTAAGTTAGTTATCTTCTTAAATCGCATGCTTTATAGTGTTAAATTGTTTCGTTATTCGCTAATTATGTGTAGTTAATTTTCTTGCCCTAAGATGAAGATGAAGTTAATTTAATTATTGTTGATATCTTCTCGTTCCTATTAATTGGTTCTCATAATTTTTCTTGGTGTTTAATTGTTCAATTGACAAAGTGATTTTGATATATTATTGTTACCAGATTTATTTTTCATAGTCTATGCTTGCTCCATGAAGTTTTGATAGGTTATTGTTAGATAACAAGTTTCATAGTATATGTTTGTCTTGTGAATTGATATATCTTATTTGTGAAGGAAAGAGAATTGATTTTAGGGTGGGTTGAAATTAATTGTGATTGATTAATGGATTCGGATTCCTAGGTTTTCCTTATTTTAATTTTTTTTTGTTAATTCGGTTAAACAAATCTCATCTCAAATCTATTTGTCTAGTTCTCCTGAGTTAATTGTTAAGGTTTTGAAATTACAAAGTCTCTGTGGATCGATCTGTGATTGCTACAACTAAACACTGTGTGCTTGTAGTTACTTTATTTTTACACATCAGAGGTAATTTGTGATATTCTGGCAACACATACATCCCCAATAAGACCCAATAACTCATTGAATCCCCTCTCACTACATCCGTTAGAACTCTTAAAATGCAACAATTTGCTCACAAATGACAACTTTTTATGCTTGGTGTTCTCGGGATATAATGGAACCTCTGCATCATTTCCCAAACCAAGAATTCTAGGGGATTTATAGTTCGAATCTATGTTATCTCATTCACCAAATCCGCCCGCATCCCTCAACATCTCATAGGGATCAAATACATCATCATCATCATCAATTTCATCTCTTGAGTCACTAAAATGCGAATCTGTTAGATATAATTGCTGACGTTTGTTTATCAGTGTTTAAGCAACAGGTACTGACCAGAGTTTATCAGAAGCCGGTCAGAGTTTAATTAAACTCTGACAGGGTGAAGAGTTTAAAGGAAGCCGGTCAGAGTTTATTTAAAGTCTGACAGGGTGATAGTTGAATTAGCTGTCGGTGCTGAATTGAAGATTCTAGAAGCAATATATTCTGAAGATGGAAAGAAGCAGAATATATTGATACAGCTAAGGAGACGGAATAGAAGATAAGAAGCAATCCTTAATTGATATAACTTGTATAGCTAATTTGTAGGAATATCAATTAGATAAGGATTGTGTAACTGTGTACTATATAAACACAGATAGGTTATCCCTAGAAGGGACGTGATTATTGAATTATTATTCTTGTAACCTAGAAGCTCTTTGTGATTCATTGACATCATAAAGAGAGAAGCTGTTAATACGATTACAGTTTTATTGATTCATAAACAGTGTTCTTGATTATTGTTATTCTCATACATACTTGATTATATTGTGTATTCGGCCTAACAATTGGTATCAGAGCCAAGGCTGTTTAATATATACAGTTTTACGATTCAAACACAGTATTAATCATGTCTGAAGAAAATCAAACTGCTCCTAAGGCTGAACAGGTTAAGCCCAATTCTGTCAGTCGATATGAAACAATCAGGGTTCCAATTCTCAGGCCAGTAGAGTATCCAATTTGGAAGGTTAAGATGACCATGTTTCTGGAGGCTACAGATCCAGAATACCTTGACAGAATCTATGATGGTCCTCATATGCCAACTAAATTGTCCCCTGTTGTTGATGGACAAGAACAAAAGACTGTTCCAAAGGAAAAGAAAGATATGACTCCTGAGGACATCTCATCAATTGCAAAAGATGCAAAGGTTAGACATCTTCTCCACAGTGCTTTAGATAATGTTATGTCTAACAGAGTAATTGGCTGCAAGACTGCCAAAGAGATATGGGATGCTTTAGAAGTCAGATGCCAGGGAACAGGTGCTATCAAGAAGAACAGAAAGACAATACTCACACAGGAGTATGAGCACTTTGATTCAAGAACTAATGAAACTTTGACTGAGACTTATGACAGATTTTGCAAACTGTTGAATGATCTGTCTCTGGTTGATAAAGAATATGAACTTGAAGAGTCTAATCTCAAGTTTCTGTTATCTCTACCTGAAAAGTGGGATTTAAAGGCAACAACAATCAGAGATAATTATGATCTTGCTGATACAGATCTTGATGAGATCTATGGATTGTTAAAGACTCATGAACTTGAGATAGAACAAAGAAACAGGAGATCCAGCAAGAAGACAAAATCTATTGCTCTCAAAGTTGAGGAGAAGCCCATTAAGAAGGAATCATCAAGGAAGAAAGCCAAGGGAAAGGCTTTAGTTATTAAATCTGAAAGTGAGTCATCAAACTCTGATGATGACTCAAACTCTGATGAAGCTTCTGACTCTGATGATGATGAAGAACAGATGATGCAAATGGCTGCATTGATGGTGAAGACCTTCAAGAAGATGGGATTCAAGAACTTCAAGAAGGGAAAGAGATTCTCAAGGAAAGATTCAAACTCTGAAAGGAGAAGTTTCAGAAAGTCTGATGGAAGGGAGACCAAATCTGGCAAGAAGGATAAATCTGAAATCCAGTGCTACAAGTGTAAGGAGATGGGTCATTATGCCCCAGAGTGCAAGAAAGGCAAATCTGAGAAAGCACTCATCTCTAAAGGCAAAGACTAGGCAGATACTTCAGACTCTGATGATGGAGAAAACTATGCTCTTATGGCAACTGTCAGAGATGAGACTGAATCATCAGAAAATAAGGTACCCCTAACTACTTATGCTTATGATACTGATAATATATCTGAGTTAAGGGTATATCTGAAAAGTGTTCATGTTAGCTATAGGGATCAGACTTTAGAAAATGAAAGAATTAAATCTGAGAATCTTAGTCTTAAAGATAGAAACAAGTTTCTTGAAGGAGAACTTGAAAGTATGAAGCAGATTCAAAAAGAAAGAGATGATGCTGTTTATGTTGAACAGGAGTTGCTTAAAAGGTATAGGCAACTAGAATCTGATTTAGAGAAGGAAAGAAAAATAATCAAGACTTGGACAGATTCTGGAAGAGACACTCATCAAGTGTTTCAGACTGATTCTGTAGGTTTAGGTTATTGTGAGAATGATGAACTTAGGTTTAAAGACAAGGTTAAGGTAAAACCACAACTTAAACCTGTGAAATTTGTTCCAGAAGCCAATAAGTTAAAATCTGTTGTAATAAGGGAAGCTGATATGAAATCAGATGAAGCCTGTGAAGAACAGGAAAATATTATAACAGAAAACCTTATGGAAATAGAAGCTGTTAGAAAACCAGTAAAAACTTGTGAAAAACAGGTTAATGTTGGTTTGATGACAGGGAAACAGTTCAATCATAAGCTGAAAGAAGTAAAATCTGCCATGAAACCAAAAGGGTCCAAGAAGAATAGGAATGGAAAGATAGGCATAAATAAAAGAAATAATCATTTGCCTAATGCTGCTGCTCCAAGGAAAACATGTTATAATTGTGGTAGTTCTAATCATCTTGCTAATTACTGCACAAAGAATAGAAATATTAATTCTTTAACTTCTACATCAGGAGTAAAGAATGATTATGTTAGGGTTAGACCACAGACTTTATGCACACACTGTGGGAGCACTTGGCATTCCATTTATACTTGCAAGAGTTATCATGCTATTTATCATAACTATTATGAGCTAAAACCCAATCTGAAGTGGGTTAGAGCAAACTCTGCAAGTGTAAAGTCTGACAATGTTAGCTTAAACTCTGTTGATAGTAATTCCGCTGCAAAAGCTAACACTGTTAAGAAAGACAAAGGATCCAAGCAAGTCTGGGTCCTTAAAACTAACACTTAGTATTTGTTTGTGATTGCAGGGTATAATAGAGAGCACACTTATCTTGGACAGTGGATGCTCAGGACATATGACTGGAAATAAAGCCCTGCTATCAGACTTTGAGGAGAAGGCTGGCCCAAAAGTTTCCTATGGAGATGGCAACATAGGACACACTCTGGGATATGGCAATATTAATCTTGGAAGTGTCATCATTACAAATGTAGCTCTAGTCTCAGGACTCAAGCATAATCTGTTATCTGTGAGTCAAATCTGTGATAGAGGAAACCATGTAGATTTCCATAGTGAATACTGTGAAGTCATTAGTAAATCTACTGGAAAATTTGTTCTAGTTGGACATAGGCGCAATAATATTTATGAAGCAAGTTTGGTAACAAACTCTGATGGAAAAACAGTGTGTCTGACTGCAAGAATGTCAAATGAAGAGAGTTGGAATTGGCACAAGAAGCTCTCTCATCTCAATTTGAACAACATAAATGAGCTAATAAGAAAGGATCTTGTAAGGGGACTTCCAAAATCTATACTCAGTCTAGATGGCTTGTGTGATTCTTGTCAAAAAGCCAAGCAAAGGAAGTCATCTTTCAAGAGCAAATCTGAATCTTCAGTAGTGGAACCTTATCATCTTCTACATGTTGATCTCTTTGGACCAGTGAATGTGATGTCCATGGGCAGAAAGAAATATGCTCTAGTAATTATTGATGAATATACTAGATATACATGGGTGTATTTCTTGTCAAAGAAGGATGAAACTGCTCAAACTCTGATGGATCATGTAAATCTACTGGACAAAGGATCACAGCACAAAGTCAAAATTATAAGGAGTGATAATGGAACTGAATTCAGAAACTCAATCATGGAAGCTTTTTGCAAGGAAAGAGGAGTGAAACAAGAATTTTCTGCACCTGGAACTCCACAGCAAAATGGTGTAGTTGAAAGAAAGAACAGAACCTCAATTGAAGCAGCCAGAACTATGCTTGAAGAAACAAAATTACCAACTTATTTCTGGGCAGAAGCTGTTCAAACTGCTTGTTTTACTCAAAATGCTACACTTATCAACAAGCATGGGAAAACACCATATGAGATGGTGAAAAATAAGAAGCCAAATTTGAAATATTTTCACATATTTGGATGCAAATGCTTTGTGTTGAAGACTCATCCTGAACAGTTGACAAAGTTCGAGTTAAAAGCTGATGAAGGAATCTTTGTTGGCTATCCATTGTCAACAAAAGCATTCAGAGTTTATAATCTAAGAACTAAGGTGATCATGGAATCCATACATGTGTCATTTGATGACAAGAAAATAATTGGACTTGAAGACAAGGATGGATATGATCAACTACGTTTTGAAAATGAAGATCTATTCTCTGATGATATAAACTCTGATGAAGCAGGTTTGACAAACTCTGACGAAGCATACTCTGAACCTCTACTGGTAAATACTGGAGAAACTGGAAATTCTCAAATTGAACAAAATAGAGAACCAGTTGAGGGGGAGCGTGAAGAAGCTCAACAAGACACAGCAAGTGAGTCAGTTGAGGAAACTGATTCAAACTCTGACAGTTCAAACTCTGAGCCATCCAATTCAGGGGGAGCCTCAGATGCTACAGAAAATCAACATATGAATCAGGAGAGCATGGATCAAGGGGGAGGATTCAATAATAATGCAAGAAACCACTTACCAACAGCAAGAAAGTGGACACAGGCACACACACCTGATCTCATAATTGGAGATCCTGATGCTAGTGTGAGAACTAGAAGTGCAACAAATAATGAGTGTCTGTATCATGCTTTCTTGTCTCAAACAGAACCAAAGAAAGTGGAGGAAGCTCTTCAAGATGCTAATTGGATTACAGCAATGCAAGAAGAGTTAAATGAATTTGAAAGAAATGAAGTCTGGACACTTGTACCTAGACCAAAGAATAGATCAATTGTAGGTACAAAGTGGGTTTTCAGAAACAAGACTGATAGTGAAGGTGTGATTACAAGAAACAAGGCTAGACTTGTGGCTAAAGGATATTCACAACAGGAAGGAATTGACTATGATGAAACCTTTGCTCCAGTTGCAAGATTGGAGGCCATAAGAATCTTTCTGGCCTATGCTGCACACAAGAAGTTTAAAGTCTTTCAGATGGATGTAAAAAGTGCTTTTCTCAATGGGAAGCTTGAAGAAGAAGTATTTGTTGAACAACCACCAGGATTTGTAGATCCCAAGCATCCAGATTATGTCTACAGGCTTGACAAGGCATTATATGGACTAAAGCAAGCACCAAGAGCATGGTATGAAACTCTTGCTCAATTTCTTCTAGAAAGTGGGTTTACAAGAGGTACAATTGATAAAACCTTGTTTTATTTCAATTCTGGTGATGATTTGCTTTTAGTTCAAATTTATGTAGATGATATTATTTTTGGATCTACTAATGACAAACTTTGTAAGAAGTTTGCAAAGCTTATGCAGTCCAGGTACCAAATGAGCATGATGGGAGAGCTTAGTTATTTTCTTGGCTTACAGGTCAAGCAAACAGATGATGGTATTTTTATCAATCAAGCAAAATATACCAGAAATCTTCTCAAGAAATTTGGTATGCTTGATAGCTCATCTGCTACAACTCCCATGGCTACAGCAACAAAGCTAGACAAAGACACAGGAGCCTCAGTAGATATGACAAACTACAGAGGAATGATAGGGTCTTTACTGTATCTTACTGCAAGTAGACCTGATATCATGTATGCAACATGTCTTTGTGCAAGATTTCAAGCAGATCCCAGGGAGCCTCATCTCACAGCTGTAAAGAGGATCTTCAAATATCTCAAAGGAACCATAACCTTGGGTTTGTGGTATCCTAGAGAATCAGAGTTTAAGCTAATTGGTTACTCTGATGCAGATTTTGCAGGCTGTAAGATAGACAGAAAAAGTACAAGTGGAAGCTGTCAATTTTTAGGTGACAGATTAGTTTCTTGGTACAGCAAGAAACAGAAGTCGATTTCCACATCCACAGCTGAAGCAGAGTATATAGCAGCTGGTAGCTGTTGTGCACAGATTTTATGGATGAAGAATCAATTGCTGGATTATGGGTTAAGGTACTCTAAAATACCTATTTTCTGTGATAACCAAAGTGCTATTGCTATGACAGGAAATCCAGTACAGCACTCCATGACCAAGCACATCAGCATAAGGTATCATTTTATCAGAGAACATGTGGAAGAAGGGAACATTGAGCTTCATTTTGTGTCTACAGACCAACAACTTGCAGATATCTTCACCAAACCTTTGAGTGAAGCTACTTTTACAAGATTGGTAAATGAACTTGGGATGATCTCTGGTTCTGACTAGAGATACGGGTTAGACTCAAAATCTATACATGTTTGATTTTTAATGCTCATGATTCCTTGCATGTATTAACTGTTATGAGTACCAGTGTCATAAACTCTGTCGGTTAAACTCTGATGCTAAACTCTGTTAGTCATAAAATGTTGGTCATACTCTGATTGTTACAGTTTAATGTTATACTCTGATTGTAATTTTGTCTGAAACATATGGACCAATGAAGAAATTTGTATGAAGCATAATTCTCAGTAAGTAATTATGAATCCTTAAGAGTTGTATAGATTCTGATCTCAAACATGTGCAGTAAGTTAACACAGCATGATACTGTCTCTGTATTTATACCATCTCTTAGTTTATTAATCCTATACACTGAGTCTGTATTAGCTGTTTGCATTTTCTCTCATAAATTAATTGTATTAACTGATGAAAAGTCTAAACTCTGATTATTAATTGCAAATAATTCACCCTCAAATCAAAAGATGCCAAAAAGAGCACAAATTCCTTTGAGATCATGTTGTGCCTAGGAAGATCCAGGAACTTATTGTATGAAATAAGGGCTAAAATCTTTGATTTTTGGTGACTAGTGCCAACCACTGATTACTGGAAAAATAAAAAAAATATATATATAAAAAAAAAATAATAAAAATATATATATATATATATATATATATATATATAAAGGGGGTGAAAAATAAAAGACATATCCAAATGAAAGGATATCAGTACTACAGAGTTTAGATATAAAAAATCAGATTCTATGTTATACAAGAGAGTTTAGGCAACCAGTTTTTACTAATTTAGTTTGTGGATTTTATGCACTTTGAGATGATCTAAATATTGATTTCGGTAAACTCTGCTATTGCACACACATATTTTCACACCTGTACAGTTTGAGAAAAGAGTTTATTGACAAAGAAGGACAAATGGTAAACATTGATGTATTGTGTGACATATGCCGAGGTAACTTTGTTTTAATCTCTGATGGTTAAAATAATTTCTTTGTTTCGGACATTTTATAATTTTGAGATTAGACATTTGTTTTTCGAAAAAGTATGATTGGTAACGGATCTATTTTGCATTAAACAGAGAAAAGAAAGAGTGTGTTTGATAAGTCCTGATGGTGATTAGTAGCGCTGATGAGTATGTTAGTTTACTGTTTAAAGTGATATCATTTCTTTCACTTTACAATTACTATGAGATACTGATGACTGTAGTTCTGATAATTCATTTATGATTATACATTCATCATAACATTAATACTGATATGTAAAGCAAAACAATGGATCTTTTTCATTAATTGATTCAAACTTTGTTTACATTCAGACAATTTCATACTCTTGTCTAGCTACTTGTTCGGTTATCTGGTCATTATACCATCTGGGATTTCCAAGGCTTGACAACCCCCTGATGTTGAATCATCATCATCATCCTCTCGAATTCTCTTTCTGGTTTGCAGCTTGCAGGATTCCAAGAAGAATTTCTCCTTCAAACCCGTCAAGTAGCTCTGATAAAAGAGCATCATACAAATCTCCACAGCCTGATCATCTGCAAGGATGGGCACATCATATGGACCAGGACGAATGATGTACACATAAGGATTGGAGATAGGTCCTTCAGCTATTTCATCATCAACAATGAGACCTTCATCATTCAGAAGGAGATCATCCACTGAAGCTGGGGTATCAAGACCTGAAGCGATGCCTCAGAAGACAAGGCTAAAGAAAAGAAGAGCCAATAGGGCAAAGTCTGTTGTTGAAGCCTCAGAGACTGAAACTGATGAAGAAACTCTTCATCAGAGAAAAAGAAGACTAGTGGCTGCACATCTTTTTGGTGCTATAAATGTCAATATGGACAGAGTTTCTGAGGAAACTGAAGCTCCTGCATCAGAGAATGAGGAGAATGTGACTGAAACTGTTTCTCAAGATACTCCTGCAATTGTTGTTGAGGAGGAAATTCTAAATGCTAATGAGGACAGAGTGTTTGTAAACACTGAAGCTCCTGAAGTGTTTGTTCAGGAGGATGCTGCAAATACTGAAGCTATCAATCTAGACAGGATACATACTTATGCTAATATGATGGATTTGGATATAGAAACTCCTACATCAATGGCTAATGATGTAGTTGAGGAAGCTGCTACTCATTCTGATAGCAGAGTTTTTGATTTTGAAGCACACACCTCTATACATTCTGATCACTATACAGAGGGTGTGGAAGCTGATCAAGTAACTGATCAGGTAGAAGAATCTCTGGCCACTCACACTGAAATTATTTCTTGTGATCTTGACAAAGGTGAGGAGGTTAATCAGATGATAAAAGTCACAGAGCCAATTCTTGATGAAGCTGTGATGGAAAAGGAACAAGAGGCTGCTGATGAGCTAAACTCTGAGAATGTTATTCTTGAAGCTTTGCAACAATTTGTTGTTGAGATTGTTCAAAGAGAAGCAGAGTTTTTTGCTCAGGTTCACTCTGATATTCCTGAAGCTGTAGAAGAGGAGAAAATTGATGAAGCTGCACAGTTTACTGCTGAAAATATTCTTCCTGAAAATGAAGCAGACAATAATGAAGAAGCTGGAAATGATGCTGAGGGTTCTCATTCACACCCTAGTATTCAAGTTTCATTGGTTGATGATGTCAATAGTGCTGAAGCAAGGGAAGTCAATAGACAGACAAATGAACATTTTCAGAATATGTACTACAACAAATGGGCTGATGCAGATTGTGTCTTCCCAGCACAAAGGGCTGCAGATTTTCTATCTGATTCTGTCAAGAAGATCTCAAATACTGATGTACTTACAAGCTTACAGGCAACTGTTGTTCAAGTCAAATCTCTTAATAATAGATTTGATGAGAATCAACAAATGCTTACAAATCTAAGGAATGAAGCCAGTATGAAGGATCTTACTTTCAAGTCTGACAGAACTTATTATTATACTATGCTCAAGCAGCAAGCCAAGGATTCTGAGGAAATTAAGAAGAGGCTTGTAAAAGTTGAGGAGAATCAGGCTGAAATGTCTACTCAATTGAATTCTATTTCTACTGCTCTAGAATTGCTGACATCAGTATTACTTTCTGATGATGTCAAAAAGGGGGAGAGTGTACCTAAAGACAAATGCAAAGACACTCAAGCTCTGAGACGGAGGGATGATTCTACTGATGGGGGAAGCAAAGAAAATAAAAGAAAGATTTTTGCTCAAAGGCAAAGCAGGACAAGAGTAAACTCTGTTAGACAAACAAACTCTGACAAGATAAACTCTGGTGGTCAATCTACTTCAAAACTCAAGAGTTTAGTTGTTTCAACTAATCCATCTACTGATGAAGAGATTGCTGCTAAAATATTCATAAAAGAGCATGGAAAGAATGTTACTATTGAAGATATCCAGGCTGAAGAGCAAATGCTTGCTGAGGAACACAAGAAAAATCTTGAAGCTGGAATCTACAAGAAAAAGGAAATCAAGGCTCCTAGAAAGAAAGAAGTTGGTATTTCTATCAAAGAGAATACACAACAGAGTATACAATATACAAGGAGACCTGTGATTGGAAACACTGATAAGGGTAAAGGCATAATGATTGAAGAGCCTAACCTGAAAAAGAAGATTTATTCAACCTCTGACATTGCTCAAGTTGAAACAAGATTAGCAAAATCAACCTCTGACGCTGCTCAAGTTGATGATACTACTAAAGTTATGACAACCTCTGACGTTGCTCAAGTTGTACAGAAATCTACACAACTTCCAGGATTCTGCAAACCAAAAATTCTTGAAGACTTAAAGCTTGAAGCTGTGAATTTCTCTGAAACCAGAACAGTATTGGGAAAAGAAGTCTATGATAAATCTGGACTGGGTTCACACAGAGAGAGAAGAACAAATAACAGATCTCAAGACAACATTTCACTGGCAGAATCTGGTATTATTACTCAAGAAAATCTTGATATGCTAGACTCTGTTCAAATGATCTTTCATAAGGTGTTGAAGAAGGAATTTTTGTTGTACTTTATGAATGATGGAAGAGTTTATAAGGTTGCAGAGTCTGATATAAATCTCAAATCTTATCAAGAATTGGAGTATGTTCTGTACTTGTTAAAAGTCAAAAATAGAAATACTCACAATGCTGCTTCGGTTATCAGAGAAAAGATGCTAAAATCGAAGATGATGCTTGGAGGAGGAGTATCAAGTGCATACATTCCCAAATACAGAAATGCACATGGGAAGATTGTTAAGATGAAAAGAAACAGTGCTAAGTTCAGAACAGCACTGGGTACAAAAGTTCTTGAATTCAATTTAGAATCTGATAAAGCTTATTATATTAAGCTAGGGAATGAGATGAGGAAGAATTCCATCTATTCTCTGAGAGCTGCAATTTATCAGACTGGAGAATTTGATCCAGAGTTGAAAGAAGTGAAGAAGATCATGGTGGAAGAGCTAGAAAGAGCTGAAAAGAAATTGCTATCAGACTATATCAGGACAGTGCCTGATATTCAAGAAATCAAGTAAAGTCTGACTGTAAGTTTTTAATATATTTTTTTTCTAAGTCAAATTTAAACTCTGTTTTAAATTAAACTCTGTTATATGTTAAACACTGCATTTGTTAAATTTTTTTGACATCATCAATTATATGTTTAACTTGTACATTTTATTATGAACAAGTTGGGGGAGATTGTTAGATATAATTGCTGACGTTTGTTTATCAGTGTTTAAGCAACAGGTACTGACCAGAGTTTATCAGAAGCCGGTCAGAGTTTAATTAAACTCTGACAGGGTGAAGAGTTTAAAGGAAGCCGGTCAGAGTTTATTTAAAGTCTGACAGGGTGATAGTTGAATTAGCTGTCGGTGCTGAATTGAAGATTCTAGAAGCAATATATTCTAAAGATGGAAAGAAGCAGAATATATTGATACAGCTAAGGAGACGGAATAGAAGATAAGAAGCAATCCTTAATTGATATAACTTGTATAGCTAATTTGTAGGAATATCAATTAGATAAGGATTGTGTAACTGTGTACTATATAAACACAGATAGGTTATCCCTAGAAGGGACGCGATTATTGAATTATTATTCTTGTAACCTAGAAGCTCTTTGTGATTCATTAACATCATAAAGAGAGAAGCTGTTAATACGATTACAGTTTTATTGATTCATAAACAGTGTTCTTGATTATTGTTATTCTCATACATACTTGATTATATTGTGTATTCGGCCTAACAGAATCTTCATCACTTTCGCTAGAATACAAATCTTCATCACCTTCCCCATGAGAATCCTAATATGTGTAATTGGGAAGAAATCCATTCAACACAATATCAAATATAACTTCATCTAGACTTTTAAAGTATAATTACGACAATTACAACATGGACATCTAATCTTCCCATCCACTTCTTTGCAATTACATTGGGCAAAACTAACAAAATCTTCAATTCCATTTTAAAATTTTTGACTAAGACCATTTTCACCTCTTTGATTAGGACCGGTTATCCAACTATACGATCAGAAGACATCTATAAATACATATAACATAGTATCAATCACACACACAAACACACACACACACACACACACACACATATATATACATACATATATATATATATACATATATACATATATATATATATATATATATACATATATACATATATATATATATATATATATATATAGACACATACAAATATACTAAATCATTGAGAAAATTGAATTAAAAGGTGTAATAAAAAGAAACTACATTAAACAAAAAATGTAATTAAATTAATACATTCATGCATGAAATCAAGTTGTATAATGCATTTGGTGAATTTTTTGAGCTCCAAAATGTGAAAAAATGGAGGAGAGGTTGTGAGTGGAGACTTCAAGTAAAGAAATGAAAGGCTGCTGCCTCTTTTGGCATAAACTGCTATAATTTGCGACAGAAGTTTACAACTCCGTCGCAAGGTGCTTTAAAATATTATTTTCTGCCCCAACTTATTAATTGCAGACCGTTGGGGTATGAATGTGTGCAGGTAAGCTTGCGATTGAATCTGTCGCAAGGTATAACCATCGACAGAATAAATGAAACTCCGTCGCAAAATACTTAAGGACGAAACTTCTGTCGCAAAGTATCTTATGATGGACAATACATTTCGTCTCAAGTTCAAATTTACGACAAAATGTTTATGATTTCTATCACAAGGTGTCTTAGCGGGAAAATTACCCCGCCTAAAAAATAGAAGCGGGAAATTAAATTATTAAATTATTACTTGTGCGGGAAATTTAATAATAAAATATTCACCTTGCGACGAAAAGTGTCTGTCTAATTCTTCTTAAAACGTGTAAGTTAAACCTTTTTTTCTTTTCTAGTTTCTTGGAAAGTATGAAATTAAAATAAGTAAATAATTTTTTTTAGCCCAAATACATATAGTATTTTCTTATATTTATGAAAAATAAAATTAAATCTATACAGTAGAACAATGAATGTTTGATAAATGAATAAGCTCGTCAAATTAATAATTTATTTGAGTTCAACTTGGGACTATGGAGTAAATGAATAATCTTGCTAAATATATTAAGTAATAAATTTTATTGGAATATTTAAAGGTCCTATGTAAATATAAATGAATATTCACTAAAATTATAGCAATATATATTTTTATGTCATGTCATCCAGTTAAAAAAATCATAAATTGATATATATTTTAGTAGACTCTAAGTATACTAATATAATCTTATGAACAGTCTGAAGTTCAAGCGCACTATACTTTATTTATACGTATAATTCATGTAAACATATTAGTGAGTGTAAAGAAAATATATGATAAGAATTGTAAATTTTTAACTATTATCATCATTATCTTAATTAAAGAAAATAAAATATTGTTTAAATCAAGAAATATTCATCTATAACTAATTGAATAAAATATTTATTTATCGATAAATAAATAATCTCGCCAAATGAATATATCTTTTTGGTTCAAATGTATTCATTTATCGAGGTTGTATTGTATGTTCTTGAGTCAAGTCACCTTCAAATATTGAAAGTTGGTTTCAGGATTTCATATATAATATTTTGTATCTTGGTTATACGAAGTACTATAATATATATCTCTATAATGGTGTACAGATTTAAGAGTATCTCTAATAGTCTTTTAGTTACTTTTTCATCTTAAAATTTAGAGAGAATAGGCTCTTAATATTTTTAAGAGCCACTAAAAATTTATTGAAGTTTCATTTTATATCAATATATTTGTATTTTATATTTTGATTTAAAAGCTTGTTTGCTACTCTAAAAAAATTTATAATCTTGTAAAAATTAATCCAGTTAATAGGAAATGAGATTTCTATTTAAATCAACTCAAATCTCATTAAGTAATGCCCTCTTACCTTGAGAAAAGGCCCTAGATAGCACAAAAATGAATCAAATGACCTCCAATGGCATAGTTGAAATTATTGGCCCCAAATGGCAGTAATAAACGACAACCGAAATTGCATTTCTGTGTGTGTACATCACGCTGGCATGCTTTCTTTGCTGCCATTGCATAGAACTACATAAGCATTGAATAAAGAATACAACAATCATGTGATTTTGTGCAACAAAATACACAATTTATTGATTGAATACAAGAAAGAGTGGTGAAGTTACAAAGGTGGATCCCACATGACAACCTTTCATTTTTAAATTGGTGAAGCAGAGCTGTGTCAGTGAGTATGAGTAGTAAGTGGTCCTACACCAACGCAACATCAACCAGCGTTTTGACCGTAAACGCAAAATGGTGTTCCATTTTTGTATTTTTATTATTTAAAAAAAACAAGTATGAACAATGGAAAGGCAAGACGACATTGCGTTTTCTAAAAACGTAAGTAAAAGTGACGTTTTAGATTGCTGAAAAACTGAAAAAACGCAACACGCATTTGTGTTTCTTAGAAACACATGATTAAGTTGCGTTTCTTTGTGCTATTTGGGGCCATTTTTTTAATTTGTGCTATTTAGGATATTATTTTTCAAATTTGTGCCACTAAGAACCAACACCCCTTACCTTCCGGACGAGATAAAATAGTTCTCAATGAGTTCTTAATAAATGAATAGTAAATCCCCGGTAGGGGGAGATATAAAAATACCTCGTCATAGCATTCCAAGGCTACTAGATAAAATTATTGACTATTTTGATTGTATTTTGTAATTTTTTTGCGTAAGATAGATACATTTACTGTAATAGTGTTATTTAAATTTCTTGTTAGATAAAATTATACATAAGGAGTTTAATAATTTAATAAATATAGCAATCAAATATGTTTGTTTATATTTTTTTGCTAATGACTATATTATTAAAGAGGAGTTGGGTTCAGTGGAGACTAACATTATATGGAGCCTACAGAGACCTATACGATAAGCATTAGATTACGTTTTTATCGTGTGGCTAATATTAACTAGATTTAAATGACATTTATGCACTATCTTAATTACAAATAATAATATACTGTATCTTTTTAAAAAAAAACTATAATGCACTACATCTTAAATAATTAATATAAAACAACAAAACCTATGCAAAACTACAATATTCTTAAAGTTCTTTATTCATCATCTTGCAACACTTAATATTATATATAGTGCAAAACATTTATAGTGTACAAACACACTTATAGTTTGTTGCAGTACATTGAAAAAATATATAATAAATATTAGGTGTTTGTATATTTTTTTTTCTCATAATTCACGTCACATTCTTACATTTTTAATGTATTTAGAAAAAATTATACAAAAACATAAAATCAAGGAGATCATTGTTATGGATTAAAAAGTGTACTTGTAAATTAATTGCTAGGGTTTAGGAGGTTTCGAGCTTTAATGGTTGCTCTTGTGTTTCGTGACTAAATCGGTCCTCACAAGATGCCTACGTATCTCAATCAGTGCTGAGAATCAAGCCAGAAAACGTAGTTCTTGGTGTTGCCCTCGGGGCTATGGTGGCATGGGCACACCAAGGACGTAGTGACTTGTATGTCCTTATTCGAGGATGAAGTCTAAAACGTTGTAGATGACGTATGGAGCTGTGTCCAAAACGTAGTTCTTTATGTTGCCCTCGGGGCTATGGCGGCAGGGGCACACCAAGGATGTAGTGACTTGTATGTCCTTATTCGAGGATGAAGTCTAAAACGTTGTAGATGACGTATGGAGCTGTGTCCAAAACGTAGTTCTGAGATGAGGGGTCAGACCCTTTATATAGGCGTTTAAAAGCCTAATGGATAAGTATTGATTTCTTTGAAGGATAAGTCTTATCCTTGATGGTGGATAAGTATTGACTTTCTTAAAGGATAAGTCTTATCCTTAACGGTGGATAAGTATTGACTTTCTTGAAGGATAAGTCTTATCCTTGACAGTGGATAAGGATAAATTCTAGATCCTTCCTTGTAGGAGTTGTTTCCATATCATAACGGACTTGTATTGAAACAAGCTCACTTGTATTAGAACAAGCCTGTATTGGACGTCTCCTAATACAGGTGTACTTCTAGCCCAAATATTAATTACGAAATTAATATTTAATTAGAGTTTCAGGCCTTATTTATGGACCATCTAGGTTTAATTAATGCAATATTAATTATGTCTTTAGGGTTATTTTTAACCCATATCATTTGCCCCCCAACTTCTATGATAATGCACTAGGATTTCATAGAAGTTATACCGGTCTTTTTCGAGACCTGGGACTTACAACCCTTTTTTGGGGATTTTAATATACACTAGTGTTTCACGAGTATCATCTTGGTGTAAAGTGTGGAGCGACCTACACATTTACGACGATTTTGCCTTATTCGAGGCTAGCTTGACATTTGCATAAGCCTTTTATGTCTTATACAGTCTTGTTTTGGCTTCAAGCCTTTTATTGAGCATATTGAATGATGGGGTTTGGACTGAATGTCTTAGGTTTATGGGGTTTCAACCCTTCACCCTTACGAGTTCTTACTGATGGTTGCACTCGTAGTGATTCATTTTCAAGTCTATCAAATCAAACTTCTCCTGAGCTTGAAATCTTCGCTAATAAACAATAGGCATCTATGGCTTTCTTTTGTATGTTTATTAGCAACATTCACCCTTCGGGGTTCGTTGTATTTAACTCTATTTGTGCAGTTGACATGCATATTTTGTATGCTTTTCTTTGCATTCATTTGTAGTTTGTCTTGGCAAAGCTTTGAGGATGTTTCTACCCATCAAAATGGGTTCAACCCTTCATCTGCTTTCTAGGAAGCTCATGATTTCATCGAACCTTATTTCTACTTGTCCTACTAGCGGATCCTTTTAGGATGCACTAAACATAATAAACTTTTAAGTTTGAGGCATGCCAAGTCCTTGGCACCTCATGCCCTTCGAGGGTTTCTAGCTTATACGAGCCTCGTCCAAACACATTCTTGACTTTGTAGGGCCCTTCCTCATTAGGGGCTAATTTTCCTTTCACAAGTCTCCTTGACGAAAGAACCTTTTTTTAACCCTCAGGTTGTAGTAGAAAGATGCGTGCTTTTGATGTTCCACGATCTTGGCATTTGCCTGATCTCTGAATTCGTCAATTAGATCAAGAGCCAACCTCATACCTTCTTCGTTCAATTCAGGTTCAAAGGCCCCTACTCTTGGGGAGGTATGAGTAATCTCCACTGGCACCATGGCTTCTGCCCCATAGGCTAACAGGAATGGAGTTACTTCAGTAGTAACCTTGCAGGTGGTACAATATGCCCAAAGTATAGGGAACAACTTGTCCACCCAAGTGTTCCTTGAGCGTTCAACTCTCTTCTTGAGTCCATCTAGGATGATTCGGTTGGCCACCTCAGCTTGTCCGTTTGCTTAAGGATGAGCAACTGATGTGAATCACAACTCAATGTTGTTCTCCTCACAGTACTTCTTGAAATCTTCATTGTCAAACTGCTTCCCATTGTCCGTGACCAGGATTCATGGGATTCCATATCTGCATATTACATTTTCCCAGAATAAATGCATTACTTGTTTGGTGGTTATCTTGGGTAAAGGTTTAGCCTCAATCCACTTGGTGAAGTAGTCGATTGCCACTATCAAGAACTTTCTTTGCGCACTTGCCATTGAAAATGGTCCAAGTATATCCATTCCCCACATGGCGAATGGGATAGGTAAGTTTATGGATGTCATCATCTCTGGTGGTTGCCTAACCACCGGTGCATGCTTTTGGAACCGTTCACATTTCTTTACATAGCTTTTAGCATCTGCAAGTATGCTTGGCCAATAGAAACCTAGACGAGTGATTTTATGAGCAAGGGCTCTGCCCCCCAAGTGCTGCCCACAAATTCCTTCATGCACTTCCCTTAGGGCCAATTCTGCCTCTTGGGGTCTCAAGCATTTCAGATAAGGAACAATGAAAGACTTTTTGTATAGGATTCCCTTAATCAGGGTATACCTTAATGCTCCCACATATAACTTTCGTGCTTCTGAAGTGTCGTTGGGTAACCACCCGGTTTCCAGATGAGATTTGATGGGATCCATCCAACAGTTGGCAACATCAATGGGTGCTACCAACTTTCCATTGATGTTTGGGGTCTTCAAGACTTGGAAGTATACACTTCCTGCGTAGTTTTCAATTTCAGAAGAGGCAAATTTAGACAAGGCATCAGCTTTCATGTTCTCTTCCCTTGGAATGTGTTCCACATAGCATTCATCAAACTGAGTCATGATGGCCTTGACAAGTTTTAGGTACTTGGCCATGACTTCATCTCTGGCCTCAAACTCCCCATTTACTTGGGAAACCACTAGCCTCGAGCCTCCACACACTTTCAAAGTTTTAACTCTCAAGGCTCCAGCCAGCCCTAAACCATCTATCAGGGCTTCGTACTCAGCTTCGTTGTTTGTCGTTGGGAAATCCAGTTTTAGTGCGTACTCTATGAGAAATCCGTCAGGACTTTGTAGCACCAAACCTACTCCACTTGATTTTGTTTTTGATGCTCCATCAAAATAGAGCACCCAACATTCTTTGGACACCATGTCTTCATCTTTCTTGTCTTCCACTATTACTTCCTGCCCCACAACTTCCTGGTTGTCAATAGTGCATTCAACCATGAAGTCAGCGAGTGCTTGAGCTTTTATGGCCGTTCGAGGCTTATACTTGATGTCAAATTCTCCCAATTCAATAGCCCATTTGATCAACCTTCCACTAACTTGAGGGCTATGCAAGATGTTTCTTAGAGGCTGATTGGTCAAGACCTCTATCTTGTGTGCCTGGAAGTATGGGCGTAGCTTTCTTGAGGCCATAATCAAGGCTAAGGCAAACTTCTCTATCGTAGAGTAGTTTATTTCTGCCCCATGTAAAATCTTGCTCACGTAATAATCGAGCTTCTGAACCTTCAACTCTTCTTTTACAAAAACGGCTCCAAGGGCTGTGTTAGAAACCACCAAGTACAAATAGAGAATTTCTCCTGGCTTTGGCTTTGCCAACAGTGGTGCCTCAGCCATGTATTTCTTCAGGGCCTCAAAGGCCTCCTGGCTTTCAGTTGTCCACTCAAAAAATTTCACGTTCTTGAGTGCTTTGAAGAAAGGTAAGCATTTCTCTCCTGACTTGGAGATGAATCTTCCCAATACTGCCACTCTTCCCGTTAGTTTCTGGCCATCTTTGACAGTCCGTGGTGGTTCCATGTCTAGAATTGCTTTGATTTTTTTGGGATTAGCCTCGATTCCTCTCTTGGAAACCATCAGGCCTAAAAACTTTCTCGAGTCTATACCAAAGGCACACTTAGCTGGATTCAACATCATCTTGTAATGCCTTAGCACTTCAAATGCTTCCCGTAGATGGTTTATATGATCGGCCTTATCGAGGCTTTTAACCAACATGTCATCCACATATACCTCCATGGTTTTTCCAATTAGGTGTTCAAAAATTTTGTTCACCAATCTTTGGTATGTTGCCCCTGTATTCTTAAGTCCAAATGCCATGACTAGATAACAGAAAACACCAAAGTCGGTGATGAATGATACCTTGGAGATGTCATATTTGTGCATTTTGATTTGGTTGTATCCACTGAAGCCATCCATGAAACTCAGCATCTCGTGCCCAGCTGTGGCATCTATTAGGGCATCAATCCTTGGTAAGGAAAAACAATCCTTAGGACATGCATAGTTCAAATCAGTGAAGTCCACACACATCCTCCATTTTCCATTGGCCTTTTTGACCATCACTGGGTTAGTCAACCATTCTGGGAATTGTATTTCTTCAATGAACCCGGCCTCTAGAAGCTTATCTACTTCTTGTTTAATGGCCTTTTGCCTCTCTGGAGCAAAATTTACAGGATCCACATTCAGTTTGTGGGTTATCAACTGGGGATCAATCCCTAGCATGTCAGCCGTTGTCCAAGCAAAAACATCATTGTTTTCTTGAAGAAAAGATATGAGCTTGCTCTTCAATGGTTTAGGCAATAGTGCTCCAACGTAAGTCACCTTCTCCGGTTCACCAGGGACTAAGGGAATTGGGATTAAATCCTCAGCTGGTTTCCCTCTTCGGTCCTCATTATCACTAGTATCCATGTCTTCAATGGGGAGAACCTTCCCCCCGATTCCATCAGGCCTTAACGCAGCTACGTAACAACTTCTGGCCATCTTTTGGTCTCCCCGTTCTTCACCAATTCCATTACTCGTTGGGAACTTGATTTTCAGATGATAAGATGAGGCAACGGCCTTGAACGCATGAAGACCCGTCCTTCCCAAGATTGCATTGTAGGTCGAAGTTGCCTTTATAACTATGAAGTTCAACATCTAAGTAGACGTATTCGACCCTTGTCCCATTGTCATTGGGAGTTGGATAGTGCCTTCCACCTTCGACTCCACTCCATTGAATCCATATATGGGCATATTTGAGGGTGTCAACTGGGAGTCAGTATAGCCCATCTTGATAAAAGCATCATGGAACAAGATGTCCACTGAAGCCCCTTTGTCGACCAAAACTCTCTTTGTTTCAGAATTCCCTATCACAGGTACGATGACTAAGGGATCATCGTGGGAAAACTTCATTCCCTCTAAGTCAGAATCATCAAAACCTATTGATATTTCTGTTCGGGCACGTTTCGGTTCTTCTCCGACCACAATCATTACATCTCGGGCATAGGCCTTTCTTGAGTTTCGGGAAGACCCAGCAGCAGTTGGTCCTCCGAATATCATGTTGATAACTGGCCCTCGGGGCTTGGGATTTCGATCTTGATCGTTGTCCCTTCTGTCATAATCATTCCTTTCATAGTTTCCTCTTTGACTCCCTTGATTTCCATCCTTAGTGAATTTATTGAGCCTTCTTCTCCGTATCAGAAACTCGATCTCATCTTTCAATTGTCTGCAGTCGTTCGTGTCGTGACCGACTTCCTTGTGGAACTGACAGAATTGGTTCTGATTTCGCTTAGACATATCAGTCCTTAGTGGCTTCGGCCATCGGAGATCCTCCTCCTTTGCTATTTCCATCAGAATTTGGCTCCTGGGAGTGTTCAATCTTGCATACTCCGTAAACTTTGGCACAAAATTATTCCTCTTGGATGGAGAATCAGAATCTTTTGACGTTCTGGGAAACTTTTCCTTGACGTCGTACTTTTGAGTTTCCTTTCTTTTCTTTGAATTTCCACTGCCACCAGCAGTGGGTTCATACTTTCTCATGCTTTCTTCAGCCTTGATGTACTTTCTGGCTCTATCTTGGAGCTTCAGCATGCTCTCGGGTGGATGTTTTGCCAATGATCTTTTGAAGTGATCATCAGTGGTTCCTTGCTGCAGAGCTATCATAGCTACTTTGTCCTCTAAGTCCGGGACTTTCAGAGCCTCCCGGGTGAATCGGTTGATATAATCACTTAAAGCTTCATTCTTTCCTTGTTGGATTCCCATGAGTGATGCAGAACTTTTCTCGTGCACCCTTCCACTAACAAATTTATTGATGAATTCTTTGCTTAATTCCTTGAAAGACCTAATGGAATTAGGAGGTAGATGGCTATACCAATGTTGGGCCATACCTGCTAAGGTTTGTGGAAACGCCCTGCACTTGACAGCATCATTGGTTGGCTGCAACAGCAGTGCATTAGAGAACGTTCTTACATGATTAGCGGGATCTCCTATTCCATCATAAGCTTTGATCGTTGGCATCTTAAATTTCCTGGATATGGTAGCTTTCATGATGTCTTGAGTAAACGGTGGTGTACGTAGGATCATCAGGATCTCCTAGGGGCAACAAAAAACTAGGATCGCCCCTTGGGGCTTCAGCCCTCTTGGTTCTTCTTGGTGTTGGGTCCAGGTTGATTATCGGGAATCTTCCAGTTGCTTGGTTTTGTGTTTTCGCAGTCTCCTGTTTTGCCAGTAATTTCTTGAGCCTTGCAGCCTCTGCCTCATGGGCCGCAATCTTTTCCTTTGTAGTTTGAGGTTGTTCCCGATTTGTTTGGGAAGAACGCTTTCTCCTTGGGGCAACATCCCTCTCTTCTCCAAATGTATAATTCTCGTCCTCAGTATAGGGACCCGAGTAGTCTTGAATCAAAGGGGTCCGTCGAGTTTGAGTTTGTTGATTTTGGGGTCCCAGACCTTGTATGTAAGGAGGAACATATGCTTCATGGTAAGTGGGGTTGAGACCACTACTGCCCATCGTGGGTCGAGGCGGCATGCCATAGTTTGGCATCCCAAGAGTTTGTGTTGCGTATTGGGGAATATCCGTAGTATGAAGTTGAAGGCCACTTGGTGCATTCATGAGCAGTAGGGAGATTGGTTGCTGGAGAGTGGTCTCTTGTAGATTAGATCCATGAACGACCATTTGTAGGGGATTCGTCCCTTCAACCGAAATCGGGATTTCCGGTCCTTGAGTGTTGGTGGGGATATTCGTCCCTTGAGTGCCAGTAGTTGGCGGTGGTTGATTTCCGTGAGCATCAGCCCCAGAGGTGATAGGAAGATCCTCAGAAGTTTGAGTATATCGAGTTGTTCTTCGTGTGTTTGCCATGGTTGATGTTGTCTTCCCACAGACGGCGCCAAATGTTATGGATTAAAAAGTGTACTTGTAAATTAATTGCTAGGTTTTAGGAGGTTTCGAGCTTTAATGGCTGCTCTTGTGTTTCGTGACTAAATCGGTTCTCACAAGATGCCTACGTATCTCAATCAGTGCTGAGAATCAAGCCAGAAAACGTAGTTCTTGTTGTTGCCCTCGGGGCTATGGTGGCATGGGCACACCAAGGACATAGTGACTTGTATGTCCTTATTCGAGGATGAAGTCAAAAACGTTGTAGATGACGTATGGAGCTGTGTCCAAAACGTAGTTCTTTATGTTGCCCTCGGGGCTATGGCGGCAGGGGCACACCAAGGACGTAGTGACTTGTATGTCCTTATTCGAGGATGAAGTCTAAAACGTTGTAGATGACGTATGGAGCTGTGTCCAAAACGTAGTTTTGAGATGAGGGGTCAGACCCTTTATATAGGCATTTAAAAGCCAAATGGATTTTCAGAGTTACGTATATTCTTTTTCTATCTCGATATACTAGTTTGTGTTTCAGCTTCAGTTTTGAACATAATGAATTTTTCTAGTGCTTCATCCTTATGTCTAAGTAAATAAACATAACAGTATCTACTACAATCATCTATAAAGGTAATAAAGTATCGTTTATTATCCTTAGTCAACATGCCACCAAATTCACATATGTCTGTGTGTACTAAATCTAATACTCCTGAATCCCTAACAACATTATGAAAGGGTTTCCTAGTTTGTTTAGCAGTCACACATACTTGACATTTAGATTTCTTTTCAATAGCATATTTTGGAATCAACTCTAAGTTCATCATATTCTTTAGAGCACCAAAATTTAAATGACCAAGTCTAGCATGCCATAAATCGGATGATTCAACACAATTAACAGAAGGTGCAACACTATCATTAATAAAACTGCCCAAAACAGGTTCAACATTTATTAAAAATAAACCATCAGACAAATAACTTTTGCCAAAGAATGTACCAGTATGTGTAATAACTACTTTATTACATTTCAAAGAAAGTTCAAAACCATTTTTAACTAAACAACTTCCACTTATTATATTTCTACGAATATCAGGAACATGGTGCACTCTAGTGAAGGATAGAACACGCCCAGAAGCAAACTTCAGGTCCACGTTTCCTATTCCAAGAACTTGAGCAGCACTAGCACTCCCCATCGTCACTGTCACTCCATGACTCTGTTGATAAGATACAAATAAACTAATATCAGTTCAAATATGTACATTAGCTCCAGTATCAATCAACCATTCATGAGACAGATAAGTGGAAAGAAGTACAGGGTTGTAGGTAACATACCCGTCATTGGTTCCAGAGGCAACAACCTCACCAACAACCATGTTAACCTTAGGCCCATCAGTGGTTCCAAGCACAGTATTAGCTTGTGCTCCCACAACAGCTTTCTTAGCTTTCTTTGCAGGACAGTCCTTGTTCCAATGACCAACTTGTCCACAAGACCAACATGGTTTGTTTGTCTTTGGTTTCTTAGCCTTGTTCTTGTCATTTTTAGGCCTAGGGTTATCCTTCTTAGTGACAGCCTTTCTTTTCTGTCCAATAGTCACTACATTCACCTTCGAACTCCCATGTTCAGCAGGCATCACATGTCCCTGTTTGGACTTGTGTTGTTCCTGCACAGAGATGTCCAACATCAGGTTTGTCCAAGTGATCTCTCCTTTCTGTCTTTTCAGGGAGAGAGCAAACTCTTCCGAAGACTTAGGGAGCTTTTCAATCACTGCCATAACCTGAAACTTCTCAGGAAGGTCCATTCCGGACTCCTTCAAAGCATGAACCAACATCTCAAATTCATGTGCCTGCTCGGTCATGGATTTTGTATCCACCAGTTTAAAATCAAGAAACCTAGCCACAGAATACTTTTCCAACCCTTGCGAGTCAGTATTGTGTGTCTGGTCCAGCTTCTCCCATAAAAGCTTAGCAGTGAAGGAGTCAGATGAATAAACATCGAACAGAGTGTTCACTAAAGCTGCCAGTATAGCAGCCCTAGCCACCCCATCTTTTTCCTCCCACATAGCATACGCCCTAACAAAATCAGCCTTTTCCTGATCAACAACATGTTTCTCATACTGCACCACCGGCCATAGACCCTTTACTGTAAGCCACAGTTTCATCTTTTTCTGCCAACGAGAAAAACCAACACCCCCACCGAATTTATCAGGCATTCCTGACAAATCAATAGGCTGTGGGAAACGGTACGTGGTCCAATCGATGGTAGGTGCAGTAACACCAGAACCAGAAACATTAGCATCAACATCAGGAGTTACAGTTCCGTTAACCATCTTGTTAATTAACAATATATAACACACAAAAAAAATCTCTTCAAGATTGTTGGGTATAATACACTAACTACACAGCAACAATAGGGCAGTTATATATATTTCGAATTAACAAGAACAGGCAAATAACCAATAAACGAAACAAACACAAAGGTCGAAATAAAAGTATAATCAGAGACTGTAAATAATAAGATAAGAAAGAACACTTATCTATCAGGAGCTTTAACAAATTCTGAAAGATAAAGAAACAGCTGAGTCGCCAAGCCTTCGAGAAGTCTTGACTGTTCTTGAAGAGATTATTGCCCCACTTGTGTTGTGTTGGGTTGCAGCAATATCACTCCCAGGATAAAACAACACATATCAATCCACTCACAGAAATGGCAATGATCAACAGCGACCAGCACCTCACTTCGCCCAAGAACTATGTATTATGTATGTGTTGAGAGAAAACCAGAGAAGATAATAGTTGCTAGGGTTTTCAGAGTTACGTATATTCTTTTTCTATCTCGATAAACGTTCTCATTTGTATATATATAAATATAATACAAAATAAAACGTATCAGACCAAATATTGTAACTGAAGATATGACATTTAATACTAATTATTCTGATTTAATTACCATAACAGTAGTCATCAGGATTTAATAACAGTTACAGCTCAGTCAGGATTTCCTGGTCCATCAGGATTTGATCATCATCAGTACTCCAAGCCATCAGGACTTGCTATCCGTCAGGATTGGCATCAGTACTTGATCGACCATCAGGATTTCGTCAGAACTGGACCATCATCAGGATTCAAATACTGACACAGGCCATCAGGATTTCACTCCAAGTACTGACCAGGCCATCAGGATTTGATCCAAGAACTGGTCCATCAGGATTTAAAATATAAATCCTGACACAGTTCGTTTAGCTGTTATAAATAAATACTGATACTGTTAAATTAAATCAATAAATAATATTAAATAAACATGTAATAAAATTCCTCGCCCAGGTCGCCTCGCGTACGTGAGACGTCGAGACATTCGCCCAAATTGCCCTTCGACCCGAGTCGTGACGTGGCGGGGCGAGGCGAGGCGGGCGGCGGCGGCGCGCGTGTGTGTGGGCGCGCGTGGGCACATAGTAACACCATGCACACCCACATGCCTTAGTAGTTGTACACTACTCTTGCACATGTTTCTATATAAACCCACCAACCTCTCATTACCATTTCTATGTGAGATACAAGTTATTTCAATATAACCAACCCACATAACCCATTTCAAGCAACCTATTTCAACTCAATTTATTTATGGATTTCACTAAGAAAATGTCTTAGATCGAAACATGAAAGTTTAAGTCCTAATAACAAGGAACAACCTCCAATCATTAGTTTCCGGAAATTCCATCAAGAACATATTTAAAATATTCCTCAAACTTTCCATTTTCTAACAGGAAGTTCGATACCCTTTACAACCAGGACATCGAAAAATTGAAAATTTTAATATTTTGGTCGGTTTCTTTACTAGAAAATAATTTAATTTTGAAACTTTTTTTGAATGACATAGTTTTTGAAATATATTTCCGTGAAAAATGTCTTTAACTGATAACATTTGTCCAAATTATTTTTCTAAAGAGTTCTTAAAAAGTTTTCTGGGGAAAACTGTCTTGAAAATATTTGAAAAATATTTTCCAGATATCTAAACAAACATACAAAAGATATTTTTCTGAAATATATAAATTCTGAAATTAGAGAAATGCTTGAAAAATCGGAAGACATCTTTAAAAAAAATACTTTTCAGAAAACAAACCAATTAAGCCTTAATATAAAATTTAGAGTTAATTGCACTTTGCATCCCCCAACTTTACTCCAATTTCATTTATGTATATGTAGTTTCATAAATTGCACTTTGCATCCCCAAACTTTAAAATATAAGTCGAATCACAACCCCTTATACGTTTTCTATCAAAAATAATATTGTTTTAACGAATATATTGACAAATGCGATATAAAATTATTACAGTGATGATATAAATTTTAAATTCTAAACATGTAACTGATTTTAAATCATAATTTAATATTATTTTATGACCATTAATCAATTATAATTTATTTATAAAAAATTGAACTAATATGTTTTCATTAAATAAAGTTGTGACTACTATGATATATGATACGTATAAAATCATTAAAATATATTTGTACCATCTTAAAATATAGAATATATAATCGTTGCATAATTTGATATCGCATTTGCCAATACATTCGTTAAATAAATATTATTTTTGATAGAAAACGTACAAGGGGTTGTGATTCGATCTATGATTTAAAGTTTGAGATGCAAAAAATAATATTAAATTATGATTTAAAATTTTTAAAAGTGTAAAATTGGTTACATGTTTAAAATCTAAAATTTATATCATCGCTGCAATAATTTATATCTCATTTGTCAATATATTCGTTAAAAACAATATTATTTTTGATAAAAACGTATAAGGGGTTGTGATTCAACTTATATTTTAAAGTTTAGGGATGCAAAATGCAATTTATGAAATTACCTATACATAATTGAAATTGGTGTAAAGCTGAGGGATGCAAAGTGCAATTAAGTCTAAAATTTATCCCAAATATTCAAAATGAAACATGTTCACGGTTAGGCGAATATACAATTTTGCCCTACTGAATAAAGTCACATATCATTGACCGTAACGTAACGTCATAAACAATACGTAATGCAGTATTGTTTAACATCTTAAAGTGTCCCTAAACATGCATGCTTGCACAATTATTTAAACTTATAACTTTGCAATATAAATTAAAAATTATAAATTTTATTGAAAATTTGTGATTGAGAATTTCTTTCTCTGTAAAAGAAATAGTATTTTTGTAGGCCGCATAAGACAGAATGTTACTTGTAAATTTGTAATGGATTGTTGTACCCTAACAACACAGTACAACCACAATCAAAAGGGTAAACAAGTAATTAATCCAAGTTGAGAAATCGATTACGCAAACCAGCGTCAGTGAGAAAAACAGAGCAGTGGGGCTAAGTTATACTAATTTAGAAGAAAAATTAAAAAATATTATTAAAAATACTTTTTAAAAGAGAAATTATATCTCTTCTAAACTATATATACGGAAATTGTATTAGAATTACATAGGAACTATATGTTATATCACAAAACAAAATTTTACACTATTAGGCAACTTTTCTTTATACTAAAATTTTTAAGTAAGGTCTACTGAATTCTTATTTTTATTTTAATAAAAAAGATATGACTTAGTAAAAAAAAATGAATTCAAAACATGATGAACATAATTTAAGTATCTTGCGTCAATACTAAAGTGATAAATAGGAAGGATTACTTTGACAAAACAAAAAGTATTACCTAACAAGACTAAACTCTTATTTACTAATAATTATAGTTTATTATTTAAGTAGAAATTTCAAAAATTATTTATATTAATTAATAGAATAGTTAATATAATTAAATTAATTTCAATTATTTTTAATGTGAGATTAAATAATTTACAAGTTAAAATTTTGATTGTATACCAGACATATGTACATGTCAAAATAGAAAAAAAATTCAAGATATATACGGTATGAAAATTCCAAAGAATTTTTTATGTAGAACTAATAAAGTTGTAAGGAATTTTTTTGAATTTATAAAAGATATATGTTTCATGAAGATTGAAATATAGTATGACAAAAAAAGAAGATAAAAATATGTGATTAGAAAGATTACAAATATTTTATAAATAATTATAAGTAGTTATTATTTTATTTGTAGGGGGCTAATCAAAATTAAAGTTGTAAATTATTAATACACTCTAACCCTAGTGGGGGCTATAGTCCCCACTAGTCCCTATGTAGCTCAGCCACTGACGTAAACGTTGGTTAGAATCGTCAACTTTCACTACAAGAAAAACGGCTAAATTCGACCGAAATTTTGTGGTCGAATTTAGCTAAATTCGACTGGAACCAGTCAAATTTAGCTAAATTCGACTGCAAAAGTCTCGTCGATTTTAGAAAAGTGGAATTTAGAAAAAACCAGTCGAATTTATTAAATTCGACTGGCTAAATTCGACTGGTCAAATTCGACTAGCAAAATTCGACCGCAATTTTGAAAAAAATTTGAAAATTTGAAAATTTTGAATTTGGCGCCTAAGGCGCCTTAAATTCGACCGCGCTCGGTCAAATTTATAAATTTGACTAAAAGCGGTCGAATTTATAAATTCGATCGAAACCAGTCAATTTTAGTATACCAGATTTTGAAAATTCAGTAGTTTCCTGCTGCCCTCAACTGCATAATACTGCATGTATTTTGCTGCTATTGCTTGTTAAATATAATTGCTGACGTTTGCTCATCAGTGTTTAAGTACCAGGTGTTAATCAGAGTTTACATTGAAGCCAGTCAGAGTTTGTTAAAGTCTGACGTGGTGATAGTTGAATTAGCTGTCGGTGCTGAATTGAATATTCTAGAAGCAATATATTCTGAAGATGGAAAGAAGCAGAATATATTGATACAGCTAAGGAAACGGAATAGAAGATAAGAAGCAATCCTTAATTGATATGAATTGTATAGCTAACTTATAGGAATATCAATTAGAGATGGATTGTATGTAGCTGTGTACTATATAAACACAGATAGGTTAACCCTAGAAGGGATGCGAACATAGAATTATTATTCTTGTAACCTAGAAGCTCTTTGTGATTCATTAACATCATAAAGAGAGAAGCTGTTAATACAATTACAGTTTATTGATTCATAAACAGTGTTCTTGATTATTGTTATTCTCATATATATTTGATTATACTGTATTCGGCCTAACAATTGGTATCAGAGCTTAGGCTGTTTAATATATACAGTTTTACGATTCAAACACAGTAATAATCATGTCTGAAGAAAATCAAGCTCCTCCCAAGGTTGAACAGGTTAAACCTAATTCTGTGAGACGATATGAAACAATCAGGGTTCCAATTCTCAGGCCAGTGGAGTATCCAATTTGGAAGGTGAAGATGACCATGTTTCTGGAGGCTACAGATCCAGAATATCTTGACAGAATTAATGATGGTCCTCATAATCCAACCAAACTAGCCCCTGTTGTTGCTGGCCAAGAACAAAAGACTGTTCCAAAGGAGAAGAAAGATTATACTCCTGAGGACATCTAATCTCTTGCAAAAGATGCAAAGGTTAGACATCTTCTCCACAGTACTTTAGATAATGTTATGTCTAACAGAGTAATTGGTTGCAAAACTGCAAAAGAAATCTGGGATGCTTTGAAAGTCAGGTGTCAAGGAACCACTGCTATAAAGAAAAACAGGAAGACAATACTCACACAGGAGTATGAGCACTTTGATTCAAGACCTAATGAAACCTTGACTGAGACTTATGACAGATTTTGCAAACTATTGAATGATCTGTCTCTGGTTGATAAAGAATATGAGCTTGAAGAGTCAAATCTCAAATTTCTCTTATCCCTACCTGAAAGATGGGATTTAAAGGCGACAACAATCAGAGATAATTATGATCTTGCAGATACAGATCTTGATGAGATCTATGGATTGTTAAAGACTCATGAACTTGAGATAGAACAAAGAAACAGGAGATCCAGGAAGAAGACAAAATCTGTTGCTCTCAAAGTTGAGGAGAAGCCCATCAAGAAGGAATCATCAAGGAAGAAAGCCAAGGGAAAGGCTTTAGTCATTAAATCTGAAAGTGAGTCATCAAACTCTGATGATGACTCAAACTCTGATGAAGCTTCTGACTCTGAGGATGATGAAGAACAGATGATGCAAATGGCGGCATTGATGGTGAAGACCTTCAAGAAGATGGGATTCAAGAACTTCAAGCAAGGAAAGAGATTCTCAAGGAAAGATTCAAACTCTGAAAGGAAAAGTTTTAGAAAGTCTGATGGAAGGGAGACCAAGTCTGGCAAGAAGGATAAATCTGAAATCCAGTGCTACAAGTGTAAGGAGATGGGTCACTATGCCCCAGAGTGCAAGAAAGGAAAATCTGAGAAAGCACTCATCTCTAAAGACAAAGACTGGGCAGATACTTCAGACTCTGATGATGGAGTAAATTATGCTCTTATGGCAACTATCAAAGATGAGACTGAATCATCTGAAAATAAGGTACCCCTAACTACTTATGCTTATGATACTGATAATATATCTGAGTTAAGAGTATATCTGAAAAGCGTACATGTTAGTTATAGGGATCAGACTTTAGAGAATGAGAGAATTAAATCTGAGAATCTTAGCCTTAAAGATAGAAACAAGTTTCTTGAAGGAGAACTTGAAAATATGAAGCAGATTCAAAAAGAAAGAGATGATGTTGTTTATGTTGAACAGGAGTTGACTAAGAGATATAAGCAGCTAGAATCTGATCTAGAAAAAGAAAGAAAAATAATCAAGACTTGGACAAACTCTGGAAGAGACACTCATCAAGTGTTTCAGACAGATTCTGTAGGTTTAGGCTATTGTGAAAATGATGAACTTAGGTTTAAAGACAAGGTTAAGGTTAAACCACAACTTAAACCTGTGAAATTTGTTCCAGAGACCAATAAGTTAAAATCTGTTGTAGTAAGAGAAGCTGATATGGAATCAGATGAAACCTGTGAAAGACAGGAAAATATTATAACAGAAAATCTTATGGAAATAGAAGCTGTTAGAAAGCCAGTAAAAACCTGTGAAAAACAGGTTAATGTTGGCTTGATGACAGGAAAACAGTTCAATCATAAGCTCAAAGAAGTAAAGTGTGCCATGAAACCAAAAGGGTCCAAGAAGAAGAATAGGAATGGAAAGATAGGCATAAATAAAAGAAATAATCATTTGCCTACTGCTGCTGCTCCAAGGAAAACATGTTATAATTGTGGTAGTACTAACCATCTTGCTAGATTTTGCAATAAGAACAAAGATATTAATTCTTTACCTTCTACATCAGGAGTAAAGAATGATTATGTAAGGGTTAAACCACAGACTTTATGCACACACTGTGGGAGCACTTGGCATTCTATTTATACTTGTAAGAGTTATCATGCTATTTATCACAACTACTATGAGCTAAAACCCAATCTGAAGTGGGTTAGAGCAAACTCTGCAAGTGTAAAGTCTGACAATGTTAGTTTAAACTCTGTTGATAGTGATTCCGCTGCAAAAACTAACAATGTTAAGAAAGGCAAAGGATCCAAGCAAGTCTGGATCCTTAAAACTAACTCTTTGTAATTGGTTGTGATTGCAGGGCATAAAAGAGAGCACCCTTATCTTGGACAGTGGATGCTCAGGACACATGACTGGAAATAAAGCCCTGCTATCAGATTTTGAGGAGAAGGCTGGCCCAAAAGTATCCTATGGAGATGGCAACATAGGACGTACTCTGGGATATGGCAATATAAATCTTGGAAGTGTCATCATTTCAAATGTAGCTCTAGTCTCAGGACTCAAGCGTAATCTGCTATCTGTGAGTCAAATCTGTGACAGAGGAAACCATGTAGATTTTCATACTGAACACTGTGAAGTTATCAGTAAATCTACTGGAAAAGTTGTTCTAGTTGGACACAGGCGCAACAACATTTATGAAGCAAGTTTGGTAACAAACTCTGATGGAAAAACAGTGTGTCTGACTGCAAGAATGTCAAATGAAGAGAGTTGGAATTGGCATAAGAAGCTCTCTCATCTCAATTTGAACAACATCAATGAGCTAATAAGAAAGGATCTTGTAAGGGGACTCCCAAAATCAATACTCAGTCTAGATGGCCTATGTGATTCTTGTCAAAAGGCCAAGCAAAGGAAGTCATCTTTCAAGAGCAAATCTGAATCTTCAGTAGTGAAACCTTATCATCTTCTACATGTTGATCTCTTTGGACCAGTGAATGTGATGTCTATGGGCAGAAAGAAATATGCTCTAGTAATTGTTGATGAATATACTAGATATACATGGGTGTATTTCTTATCAAAGAAGGATGAAACTGCTCAAACTCTGATGGATCATGTAAATCTACTGGACAAAGGATCACATCACAAAGTCAAAATTATAAGGAGTGATAATGGAACTGAATTCAGAAACTCAATCATGGAAGCTTTCTGCAAGGAAAGAGGAGTGAAACAAGAATTTTCTGCACCTGGAACTCCACAGCAAAATGTTGTAGTTGAAAGAAAGAACAGAACTTTAATTGAAGCAGCCAGAACTATGCTTGACGAAGCAAAATTGCCAACTTATTTCTGGGCAGAAGCTGTTCAAACTGCTTGTTTTACTCAAAATGCTACACTGATCAACAAGCATGGGAAAACACCATATGAGATGGTGAAAAATAAGAAGCCAAATTTGAAATATTTTCATATATTTGGATGCAAATGCTTTGTGTTGAAGACTCATCCTGAACAGTTGACCAAGTTCGAGTTAAAAGCTGATGAAGGAATCTTTGTTGGCTATCCATTGTCAACAAAAGCATTCAGAGTCTACAATCTGAGAACTAAAGTGATCATGGAATCCATACATGTGTCATTTGATGACAAGAAAATAACTGGACTTGAAGATGAAAATGAATATGATCAACTACGTTTTGAAAATGAAGATTTATTCTCTGATGATGTAAACTCTGATGAAGCTGGTCTGACAAACTCTGACGAAGCATACTCTGAACCTCTACTGGTAAATACTGGAGAAACTGGAAATTCTCAAATTGAACAAAATAGAGAACCAGTTGAGGGGGAGCGTGAAGAAGCTCAACAAGACACAGCAAGTGAGTCAGTTGAGGAAACTGATTCAAACTCTGACAGTTCAAACTCTGAGCCATCCAATTCAGGGGGAGCCTCAGATGCTGCAGAAAGTCAACATATGAATCAGGAGAGCATGGATCAAGGGGGAGGATCCAATAATGATGCAAGAAACCACTTACCAACAACTTGCAGATATCTTCACCAAACCTTTGAGTGAAGCTACTTTTACAAGATTGGTAAATGAACTTGGAATGATCTCTGGTTTCGACTAGAGATACGGGTTAGACTCAAAAACTATACATGTTTGATTTTTATGCTCATGATTCCTTGCATGTATTAACTGTTATGAGTACCAGTGTCATAAACTCTGAAAGTAAACTCTGATGCTAAACTCTGTTAGTCATAAAGTGTTGGTCATACTCTGATAGTTAAAGTCTAATGCTATACTCTGATTGTAATTTTGTCTGAAACATATGGACCAATGAAGAAATTTGTATGAAGCATAATTCTCAGTAAGTAATTATGAATCCTTAAGAGTTATATAGATTCTGATCTCAAATCTGTGCAGTAAGTTAACACAACATGATACTGTCTCTATATTTATAGCATCTCTTAGTTTATTAATCCTATACACTGAGTCTGTATTAGCTGTTTGCACTTTCTCTCATAAATTAATTGTATTAACTGATGAAAAGTCTAAACTCTGCTAATTAATAGCAAATATTTCACCCTCATATCAAAAGATGCCAAAAAGAGCACAAATTCCTTTGAGATCATGTTGTGCCTAGGAAGATCCAGGAACTTATTGTATGAAATAAGGGCTAAAATCTTTGATTTTTGGTGACTAGTGCCAACCACTGATTACTGGAAAAATTAAAAAAAAAAAAAAATTATACAAGGGGGTGAAATTAATAAAAATATCCAAATGAAAGGATATAAGAAGACAGAGTTTAGATAAGTATCAGATTTTATTTTATACATGAGAGTTTGGGTAATCAGTTTTTACTGTTTTAGTTTGTGGATTTTATGCACTTTGAGATGATCTAAATATTTGATTTCGGTAAACTCTGCTATTGCACACACATATTTTCACACCTGTACAGTTTGACAAAAGAGTTTATTGACAAAGAAGGACAAATGGTAAACACTGATGTATTGTGTGAAATACGCCGAGGTAACTTTGTTTTAATCCCTGATGGTTAAAAATAAATTATTTGTTTCAGACATTTTATAATTTTGAGATTAGACATTTGTTTAGAAATTCGAAAGAGTATGATTACAAACGGTTCATATTTGTATTAAACAGAGGAGAGAGAGGTTGAGTGTTTTGAACAATGTGAAAAGCGGTAATTATGGCTATTTTTACTGCGCGTGTGTATTGGAAGTTGTTACATACAGCTGTCAGCGTATGCATGTTTGACATCTGTCCCACTCACACATTTTTCAAAGACGCCTGCTGTGTGTAGTAATGATTAAAACGATTGGGTTTTAATTTTCACAGTTATTATTTAAACTTACTACACATAAACGGTTCATTCTTTTACACACTTCATCTTTTCATAAGTTTTTACTCACAAACACTGTCTCAAACACTTTCACTGCATACATTCTACACTTTTCTCTGTCTTATTTCTTGCTTTCTTCTAAACTTTTCTAATGGCTACTACAATGTTTACTGCTTCTGGGTTAGAATTTGTTCCAAATAACTATGTTGCTCCTTTGGCAAATGAGAACACACCGGAGGCGTTTCATTTGATTCAGAATTTCTTGTCAAACTCTGATATTGGTACTGCTCTCACCGCACCGTTGAAGCTGTCTGCATCTCAAATCAGAACTTTTTGGCAGACAGGAACTTATGATAATGGAGGAGAGACTGGGTCTCCGTCCATAATCTTTGAATTTCAAGAAGAAGAATTTACAGTTACTCCAACAACTGTTCGTGATGCTTTGGGCCTTGAGGATTTCAATGCTTTCACAATTTCTGTTGGAGATTCTGAGTTGATTCGTATGATGAGAGAAATTGGCTACTCTGGACCACTGACAAAGATTGGTCAATTGAAGCGACCGCTCTTGAGAAATGAATGGAGTTTCTTTTTCGACTACATAACAAGGGCGTTCGGGAAAAAGTGCACGAATTGGGAGGCAATTCCCACTGATAGTCTGCAAATCGGGTATTCTCTTCTTTATGGAAGTAATTTTGATGTTGCTAGGCTAGTTCTAAATAATATAGGTGAGAAAATGACTGAACACAGAGGTGTAGTCTATTTTGCAAGATTCTGTCAATTGATATTCTCTGAATGTGTTTCTGAAGTAGAGATAGCTGAGAATGATGTGATTCCCTGTTTTAAATTACATAAACGCATATTCTCTGATCTAACTAATAAGGATAACAAGAAAGGGGATGTTGGTGTCTTGTTGCTACCTGAGTCTGTGCGACAATTTCAAGTAAATTCACAACAACAACAACTTGCAAATGCTGAAGCTGGACCTTCTGTTGTTCATCAACAAAGGTCACAGAAGATGAAGAAGAGAGTAGTTAAATCTCCTAGAGTTCAAGTGAATGTGGATTCTACTGCAATTGCTGAAGCTGGGGTATCAACAACTGATGATATGCCTCGGGAGAAAAGGTTAAAGAAAAGAAGAGCCAACAGGGCAAAGTCTGATGATACTGATGAGAAGAGTGAAACTGATGATGAAACTCTTCATCAAAGGAAAAGAAGACTGGTGGCTGCACATCTCTTTGGTGCATCCAATGTAAATGCTGAAGCAGCACCTATGCCTGAAATGGTAAGTGCTGATATAGAAGCTCCTACATCAAAGGGTGATGATGTAGTTGAGGAAGCTGCTGATCATTCTGACAGCAGAGTTTTTGAGAATATGGATTTCTTTGTTGATGAAGATTTGGAAGCACATCCTAGTATCAGTATTTGTGATACTGAGGATGCGGCAGCTGATCAAGCCACGTTAGTGATTGAAGACTCTGTGGGTTCTCACTCAGAAGTTCTTTCAGTAAATAATGCACATTCTGAAAAAGGTGAGGAAGTTGATCAGAGTTTGGAAGTTGTGACAGAGAATGTTGTACAAGATGCTGTTCTACTTGAAGCTCTACAACAGGCTGTTGTTGAGGTTGTTACAAGAGAAGCAGAGGTTTTTGCTCAAGCAAACTCTGATATTCCTGAAACTGTTGCAGATAAAGTAATTGATGAAACTGCACAGTTAATTGATGAAACTGCTGAAAATGTTCCTGCTGCAAATGAAGCAGATATTGATGAAGAAGCTGAAAATGATGCTGAGGGTTCTCATTCACACCCTAGTATTCAAGTTTCATTGGCTGATGGTGTCAATACTGATGAAGAAAGAGAGATTAATAGAGAAACTGCTGAGTATTACCAGGATATGTACTACAATAGATGGCTGCTGCAGATTGTATCTTTTCTGCACAGAGGGCTGCTGATTTTCTTGATGATTCTGTGAAGAAAATTTCAAACTCTGATGTTCTTACAAGTCTAAAGGCCACTGTGGTTCAAGTCAAAGCCTTAAACAATAGGTTTGATGAAACACAAACAGTGGTTACCAATCTTAGGAATGAAGTGGGTATAAGGGATCTTACCTTAAAGACTGATAGGTCTTATTATACTGCCATGTTCAAGCAGCAAGCCAAGGATTCTGATGAAATTAAGAAGAGGCTTGGGAAAGTTGAGGAGAATCAGACTGCAATGTCTGCACAATTGAATTCTATTTCTACTGCTCTAGAATTACTGACATCAGTACTACTTTCTGATGATGTCAAAAAGGGGGAGAGTGTACCTAATGACAAATGCAAAGACACTCAAACTCTGAGACGGAGGGATGATTCTGCTGATGGTGGAAGCAAGGAAACTGAGAGGAAACAAATTTCTGCTCAAGGGCAAAGAAGATCAAGATTAAATTCTGATAGGTTGACAAACTCTGGTAAAGGAATCTCAAACTCTGCCAGTGGTTCAAGACTTAAGAGTTTAATTATTTCAGCCAATCCATCTACTGATGAAGAAATTGCTACAAAAAATGTTTCTAGAAGAACATGGTAATGAAGCTACAGTTGAAGACATGGAAGCTGAAATGCTGAGTCTTGCTGAAGAGCATGAGAAGAAATTGAAGGATGGTACTTACAAAAAGAAAGCTGTCAAGGCTCCTAGAAAGAAAGAAACTGGAATTTCTATTAATGAAAATACTCAACAGAGTATACAATACACCAGGAGGCCTGTGATAGCAAACACTGATAAAGGAAAGGGTATACTGGTAGAAGAAGGACAGTTACCTAAGAAGAATTATTCAACCTCTGACATTGCTCAAGTTGAATCAAGGATAAGTAAATCAACCTCTGACGCTGCTCATGTTGATGTTTCTACTAAAGTTGTGACAACCTCTGACAAAGCTCAAGTTGTACAAACTCAGCTAGCTCCTCAACTCAAAGGTTTCTTAAGACCTGCACTTTCTGAAACTCTGACACTTCAACCTGTGGACTTTTCTCAAACCAGGACTGTACTTGGAAAAGAATCTTTTAATAAGTCTGGTTTAGGTTCACATAGGGAGAAGAGAATAAACAACAGATCTTTAGATCAAACTTCACTGGCAGAAGCTGGTATTGGGGTATCTCAAGAGAGCCTTGATAAACTGGAATCTGTTCAGATGGTCTATCACAGGGGTTTGAAGAAAGAGGTTTTGTTATACTTCATGTCTGATGGAAGAGTATACAGAATAGGAGAAGCTGATATTCAATTGAAGCTATGGGAAGAGCTTGAGTATGTTTTATACCTTCTCAAAATCAAAAACAAAAGTACTCATGATGCTGCTCTTGTCATAAAAGACAGAATGATGAAATCTAAAGTGCTTCTTGGAGGTGGTGTTTCTAGTGCATACATTCCTAAGTACAGAGATGTTGATGGAAAGATTGTTGAGATGAAAAGAAATAGTGCCAAGTTCAAGACAGCACTGGGTATCAAAGTCTTGGAATTCAATTTGGAGTCAGACAAATCATATTATATAAAACTCGGAAATGAAATGAGGAAAAACAGTATTTATTCTCTAAGGGCTGCCATATATCAAACTGGTGAAGGAGATCCAGAGTATAAAGAACTGAAGGAGATTATGATTGCTGAACTGGAAAGAGCTGAGAGAAGATTACGTACAGACTATCTCAGGACAGTGCCTGATATTCAAGAAATCAAATAAAGTCTGACTGTAAGTTTTTTAAAGTTTTCTATTCTAAGTTAAAGTTAAACTCTGTTATATATTAAACACTGCATTTGTTATATGTTTTGACATCATCAATTATCTTTTTAACTTGTACATTTTAGTATGAACAAGTTGGGGGAGATTGTTAAATATAATTGCTGACGTTTGCTCATCAGTGTTTAAGTACCAGGTGTTAATCAGAGTTTACATTGAAGCTAGTCAGAGTTTGTTAAAGTCTGACGTGGTGATAGTTGAATTAGCTGTCGGTGCTGAATTGAATATTCTAGAAGCAATATATTCTGAAGATGGAAAGAAGCAGAATATATTGATACAGCTAAGGAAACGGAATAGAAGATAAGAAGCAATCCTTAATTGATATGAATTGTATAGCTAACTTATAGGAATATCAATTAGAGATGGATTGTATGTAGCTGTGTACTATATAAACACAGATAGGTTAACCCTAGAAGGGATGCGAACATAGAATTATTATTCTTGTAACCTAGAAGCTCTTTGTGATTCAGTAACATCATAAAGAGAGAAGCTGTTAATACAATTACAGTTTATTGATTCATAAACAGTGTTCTTGATTATTGTTATTCTCATATATATTTGATTATACTGTATTCGGCCTAACATTGCTGATATATTGTAATGGACTAATCAACACAAATATAACATAATTCATATTATGTAAGTAATTAATTAAGAACAACAACAACTTCATATCAAATGTAATAATATTACAAATTGAGTTTTATAAATTCAAATCAAGGTCCCTAATCAAATTTAACAATATTACAACTTTGTTTCTCATTTAGTTGGACGGAAATAATTGCCGGAGATACTTGGGTTGCCGGATTTATTTTATTTTCCGGAATTGCTATGGCCACCGGAATTGGTACGATTGTCGGAGTTGTTTTTGTCACCGGAGTTACCATTCCACGAGTTGATTTTCTCGGTGTTATTCTTGTACGCACCATTGATTTGTAAGAAATATAAATATTGAATATATATTTGGATTTGTTTGTGTTTATGTATGTATATATGTATGTAGATGTAAGAGAGAGAGGAAGATGAGGGTGAATATATAAAGAATGTAAGTATATTTATATATGTTTGTGTGTTATTTGCTGTGAGGAATATTGACCCTTGGATTATTTTGTTGATATGTTAAATTTGGATCGTTGGATGAGTTTCACTCGGATCGTTGACATGGCAGTAAATTCGACCGCGTCCAGTCAAATTTATAAATTCGACTGGTAGCAGTAGAAATTATAAATTCGACTAACTAGGGTTTGCCGTCAAATATATGATTAAATTTGACATCCAGCAGTCGAATTTATAAATTTGATTGGCAACAGTCGAATATATACATCAATTAAATTTAAACTTGTTAAAATAAGTAATGTGCAATATTTTTTATTTATTGATTTTTTGCACAAACTTTTAAAATATAACAAACTTTGAATCCGTACGGTTGGATCATTCAAATTTTAATTATAATAAATCTAAATTACCAACCCTAGATACTAAATCACTAACCCCTAAATACAAACCTTAAACCCTACATTTCAATCATCCATTTAACACATGTATCGTATTACTAAGTTTTTTTTTTCACCCACACTATTATGATCTCTAATAATTTTTATTGGATACAATATGTTATCAAACGCTGCTATAAAAAAATTCAAATTTTTTAAACATAATCATTATTTATTAAAATTTTCCAAACTTCTTCAACAAATATAAAATGAACAGTTTCTTACTTCTATTAAAATTTAATTATCGTAAATGGCCAAACTAAATTTTGACATGTAATTCTTCCTACAACGATGTTGTGGTAATTTTTTTATAATTTATTTGTTAATTAAATATTTTTTAAATTTTTTGAAATTTAATTATTAGAATTAATATGACTCGGCACAGTCAAATTTATAAAAATGACTGGTTCTAGTCGAATTTAAATTTCAAATTTTTGGAAAATTTTAGGCGGGAATTTTTCCGCCTAAACATAAATTCGACCGATTTTAAATTCGACTGGTTCCAGTCGAATTTAAGGCAGTTCAATAATTTTGTTGGGCGGGTAAATTCCCGCCTTTCCTGGAAAATAATTTCGACCGATTAAATTCGACCGGAAATATAAATTCGATTGGTTAAATTCGACGGCCATTAAAATCGACCGTAACCAGTCGACTTTAAGTTTGACCATCAATTTATTTTAGTTGACTTTAAATTCGACTGGAAGCAGTCGAATTTATGCAGGAATTTAGCCGAATTTTCTTGTAGTGTTTTTATTTGACCCTTCAGCATGAATATATATATATATATATATATATATATATATATATATATTAAAACTATAACTTCATATCAAATTTGAAATTATTTTACATTTGACAAATATTTCTTGGTAAAAACTTTATACCTTAAGTTTAATATTCTAACTATAATTAATGTAATTTGATTTTTAGCCAAACTATCCTCAAAGTTCGTTAGTACTTAGTAGGATACATATATATATATTCTACAATTTTAATAACCAGAATTTAAATGTAAAATACTTCATGAATTACGCATATATACCCTTGTCTTCCATATTGAGGTAGTTTCATTTACACCATATACATGTACAATTATAACTTAATTAACATTAGTTGGGACTTTATAAATTGGTCGCTAATCCTTACAAATAACTGCTATTAATTATAAATAGAACTAGCATGCATTTATATGAACATCCAAACTAAAATAGAAAAGAAAAAAATAGGCTCTTAACATTTTTAAGCGCTTAGTTTATTGTAGCTTCATTTTCATCTTAAAATTCGATAAAAATAAGCTGTTAATATTTTTAAGAATCACTCAGAATTTATTAGAATTTCATTTGATACCATCATCTTTGTATTTTGGTTAGAGCTTGTTTGGTGCTCTAAAATTATTTGTAATCTTGTAAAAATTAATCCAGTTATAGGAAATGAAATTTATATTTAAATCGACTCAAATCTCATTAATTAGTAATTTTCTCTTATCTTCAATTATCTTCGGAACGAGATAAAGTAGCTCTCAATGAGTTCTTAATAATTGAATAGTAAATCCTGGTAGGCGGAGATATAAAACCATCTTGTATAAACCGAGACCAAATTAAATAGAAAGTTCGATACCCTTGACAACCAGGACATCAGAAAATTCCAAATGAAAAATGCTTCATCATTTTTGATTTGTTATATTTGTTAAACCAATAAATTGTTTATGTATAATTTTACTTAACAACAAATATAGATGACACAATTGATTACATATGCTTATTCTTAGCAAAAAAAATTCATAATCATTATAGCCAATCAAGATAGTCAATTATTTTACATATTATTCTTGTACATTATAAAATGTCCCAAAATATGTTCCAAATTCATCTTGAATGATATTTCTTATAAAAATATGGGACCCTGCTTGCATGAATCCACAAATTAAAAATTATCATGCTTAAGTCACTCTATAAATATTGGGACATTTTGTTGGGTTCTCTAGCATTACTTATTGAAAATTTTAATATTTTGTTCGGTTTCTTTACCAGATAATAATTTAATTTTGAAAAACTTTTTTTTAGTACATATTTTTTGAAATATATTTTCCCGAAAAATGTCTTTAACGGTTAATATCTTTCCAAATTTTTTTTTTTTTAAAATTCTTAGAAAATTTTCTGGGGAAAGCTGTCTTCGAAATATTTTCTCTGGAAAAATTTATCAATAGAAAATAATTTCTGGGAAAAATCCTTGAAAAAACTTCTTTGGGAAAAAAAATTCTATTATTTATAATTATTTTTCTAGTACGGATTTCTGTTCACGAGACGGCAGGCCAATCAATAACTAGAGACTGCAGACAGAGAGTGTGAACAGGAAAAACGAGGCATGCAAAATTATAAAATAGCTGTCGAGATCTTTGATTTTTCGATATGGTAAAAGTTTATAATTAATGTGTTGGACGACTTGTCAAAACTCAAAACTGTCGTTATTGTAGTAGATATATATAAACCACTGTTCGTACATCAATTATTAATGCGATTTCAATTTGGACACGGATTGTGAAGGGGTAGACCTAAAAAATTATTCTTGACCTTCACCAGATCCATATGTATAGAAAGCTAGTATATATATATAACTCATATATTCTGGATAAGATATATGTAGTCTATAACAGATTGATAGAGAGAAGACGGATGACTGCCTCGGTCGATACGATTGGAGAAAGTAATAATCAGATCCTGCAAAAAATTGTTTAACATCTTAAAGTGTCCCTAAACCATGCATGCTTGCATAATTATTTAAACTTATAACTTTGCAATATAAATTGAAAATTATAAATTTTAATGAAAATTTGTGATTGAGAATTTCTTTCTCCGTAAAAGAAATAGTATTTTTGTAGGCCGCATAAGACAGAATGTTACTTATTGTAAATTTGTAATGGATGTTGTACCCTAACAACACAGTACAACCACAATCAAAAGGGTAAACAAGTAATTAACCCAAGTTGAGAAATCGATTACGTAAACGTTCGTTAGAATCGTAAACTTTTTATTTGACCCTTGAGCATCAATATATATTAAAACTATAACTTCATATCGAATTTGAAATTATTTTACATTTGACAAATATTTCTTGGTAAAAACTTTATACCTTAAGTTTAATATTCTAACTATAATTAATGTAATTTGATTTTTAGCCGGACTATCCTCAAAGTTCGTTAGTACTTAGTAGGATACATATATTCTACAATTTTAATAACCAGAATTTAAATGTAAAATACTTCATGAATTACGCATATATACCCTTGTCTTCCATATTGAGGTAGTTTCATTTACACCATTATAACTTAATTAACATTAGTTGGACTTTATAAATTGGTCGCTAATCCTTACAAATAACTGCTATTAATTATAAATAGAACTAGCAAGAATTTATATGAACATCCAAACTAAAATTTGTCACGTGTCATACCATCTCATTAAAAAAAATTTGATAAAATTTTGGGTACCTAGCTGATAAATAACCTAAAACCTCGTAAGCTTGCTATCATATATTTTAACATACTCGTCATCCCAAGGTCCATTATTTGGATCAAATAGTGAATAGCTTATCAAGATGCTATCATATATTAACATCTTCTTCACTGAAATACCCATTATTTGGATCAACCAGTGAATCACTATAGTTGTTCAATATTTTCAATAAATAAAAATATTAGAGATAAGAGGAACTCTTAAGACTTCCACGTCCAAAACTCTAATACCATGATAAATAATTAATTTTCCACCCCATATGTTAATTATTACATAACTGGGAGTCCGGGAACAAGCTAGATCAGTGCACAAGTCAAAAATATGAAGTAAGATATTCTGCTCATAATACCTTTGAGTTCCACCTCCGTGCTATAGAATTATAAATCAACTCCAATAAACATACTAGATTAATCATTTTATAAGACATATCAACTTTTTTCGAGCAAATTTATTCAGACGTTGCCTTCAGTTTGCCACATTTTCTTACGATTTGGTCAGTGATGATCTGTTCTGAAAAGGACTTGTGACATCTTCAGCTAAGTATATATATATATATATTTAGTCATGTTTTTAACCTTACTGTAATGTATGTATGTTTTGTATATGTACGTAGAAATAAGAAATGATCGTATGAATGCGTATTATGCATGCATATACATGGCTGTTCATGAACTGGTGAAGAACAGTCTAAAAAAATTGTATGAATAATAGTATGAAGTCTCCGACCATTCAAAATATAGATCACTTGTTTTAGGGATAAGTTATTATAATTATCTGGACTCGATAATACCATGCCACTCACCTAACGGAGCAATAATTATTTCTTGTTCTGTAAAATGTTATTTTAGTTCAAGATATTTAAGTTAAACAATTCTTTTGATATACTTTATATATTTTTTCTTCAAAGTTTTTCAAATAAAAATTCAATCAACATATTAACTATAAGATGTTTAAAAATAACATTTTGATAATACAATAATCATAAATGTTTTGATCTTGAATATTTATTAAACACGAAAAATTTAAATAAAATTATAACATAATTGTGTAAAGTGGATGACAAATAAAGAGAACGGATGACTTATCTATACTATATTATAATATAGTAAACATTAAAAGTTTGGTTTAGTCGGTCGGTTATTTTACTTAATTAGCCTTACTTATTTTTAAATAATAACATTATTTATAACCAATTATATTTTCGGCTTAAATACATTACTTTTTCTATTTTTTAACAGAGTCCCCTCTTTTTCTAAAAAAAATCATGGGCAATTACCTTTTACAACTAAAACATGTTACTTTTTCTATTTTTCCTTCCTAAAATCCCTCCTTTTCAAAAAAATCACGCGCAAATCCTTATGATATGGACAGAAAAGTAATTATAGAAATATAATTACTGATTCGTTGAAAAGGCCCAATAGTCAAGGCCCAAAACCCTGATTATTTATTAATTTCGTAATTAATAAATAGGAAAAATATACAGCTCATGAAAAGAGTCCAAAATGTGGTAAATTTATCAAAGAAGGATCCAGAATCCCAATTAATGAGTCATAGCCTTTATCAACAAGGAAAAGACTTATTCAACAAGAAATACAATGTTTATCCACTATCAAAAACGACACTTATTAGCTAAGACTCCTAAACTTACCCAAAATACAAGGCTCCAGACGCCTATATAAAGGACCTGATCCTACAATCAGAACTACGTCTTTGGCTTGATTCTCAACACTGATTGAGATACGTAGGCATCTTGTGAGGACCGATTTAGTCTCGAAACACAAGTGCAGCCATTAAAGCTCGAAAGCTCATAAATCCTAGTAATTAATACACAAGCACGTTTTTTAATCCATAACATTTGGCGTCGTCTGTGGGAAGACAACATCAACCATGGCAAACACACGAAGAACAACTCGAGATACTCCAGTTTCCGAGGAGCTTCCTATCACCTCTGAGGCTGATACTCACGGAAATCAACCGCCGCCAACTACTGGCACTCAAGGGGCGAATATCCCCACCAATACTCAAGGACCGAATATCCCAATTTCGAGTGAAGGGACGAATCCCCTGCAGATGATCATTCATGGATCTAATCCACAAGATACCGTTCACCAGCAAACAATCACGACCTCACCACTGCTCATGAATGCACCAAGTGGTCTTCAACTCCATACTACTGATCTCCCCCAATACGCTACTCAAACTTTGGGGATGCCAAGTTATGGCATGCCCCCTCGACCCATGGCGGGCGGTAGTGGTCTCAACCCCACTTACCATGAAACATATGTCCCCCCTTATATACAAGGTCTGGGACCTCAAAATCAACAAACTCGACGGACCCCTTTGATTCAAGACTACTCGGGTCCCTATACTAAGGAGGAGGATTATACATCTGGAGAAGAGGGGGATGACGCCCCAAGGAGGAAGCGTTCTTCCCAAACAAATCGGGAACAACCCCAAACTACTAAGGAGAAAATTGCAGCCCATGAGGCAGAGACTGCAAGACTCAAGAAACTCCTTGCTGAGGAGGAGGCTGCCAAATCTCAAGGCCGAGCAACTGGAAGAGTCCCGATAATCAACCTGGACCCGACACCAAGAAGGACTAAGAGGGCTGAAGCCCCAAGGGGTGATCCTAGTGTTTTGTTGCCCCTAGGAGATCCTGATGATCCTACACCACCGTTTACTCAAGACATCATGAAAGCCACCATATCCAGGAAATTTAAGATGCCAACGATTAAGGCTTATGATGAAACGGGGGATCCCGCAAATCATGTAAGAACCTTCTCCAATGCACTGCTGTTGCAGCCAACCAATGATGCGGTCAAGTGTAGGGCGTTTCCACAAACCTTGGCAGGCATGGCCCAACGCTGGTATAGCCGTCTTCCTCCCAACTCTATTGGGTCTTTCACAAGGAACTAAGCAAAGCTTTCATCAATCAATTCGTTAGTGGAAGAGTGCATGAGAAAAGCTCTGCATCACTCATGGGAATCCAACAAGGAAAGAATGAAGCCCTAAGGGATTATATCAACTGATTCATCCGGGAGGCTCTGAAAGTCCCGGATTTAGAGGACAAAGTGGCTATGATAGCCCTGCAGCAAGGAACTACTGATGATCACTTCAAAAGATCGTTAGCAAAACATCCACCCGAGAGCATGCTGAAGCTCCAAGATAGAGCCGGAAAATACATCAAGGCGGAAGAAAGCATGAGAAAGTATGAACCCACTACTGGTGGTAGTGGAAATTCAAAGAAGAGAAAGGAAACACATGAGTATGATGTCAAGGAAAAGTTTCCTAGAACATCAAAGGAATCTGATTCTCCACCCAAGAGGAACAATTTTGGGCCAAATTTCACGGAGTATGCAAGATTGAACACTCCCAGGAGCCAAATTCTGATGGAGATAGCTAAGGAGGGAGACCTCAAATGGCCGAAGCCAATAAGGGCTGACATGTCCAAACGGAACCAAAACCAATTCTGTCGGTTCCACAAGGAAGTCGGTCACGATACCGACGATTGTAGGCAATTGAAAGATGAGATCGAATTTCTGATACGAAGAGGAAAACTCAATAAGTTCACCAAGGATGGAAACCAAGGGAGTCAAAGGGGGAACTATGAAAGGAAGGATTATGACAGAAAGGACAACGATCAAGATCGAAATCCCAAGCCCCGAGGGCCAGTCATCAACATGATATTCGGAGGACCAACTGCTGCTGGGTCCTCCCGAAACTCAAGAAAGGCTTATGCTCGAAAAGTAATGACTGTGGTCGGAGAAGCACCGAAACGTGCCCGAACAGAAGTATCAATAGGTTTTGATGATTCAGACCTAGAGGGAGTGAAGTTTCCCCACGATGATCCCTTAGTCATCGTACCTGTGATAGGAAATTCTGAAACCATGAGAGTTTTGGTCGACAATGGAGCTTCAGTGGACATTTTGTTCCATGACGCTTTTATCAAGATGGGCTATACTGACTCTCAGTTGACACCCTCAAATATGCCCATATACGGATTCAATGGAGTGGAATCAAAGGTGGAAGGCACTATCCAACTCCCAATGACGATGGGGCAAGGGTCGAATACGTCTACTCAGATGTTGAACTTCATAGTTATAAAGGCAACTTCGACCTACAATGCAATTCTGGGAAGGACTGGTCTTCATGCGTTCACGGCCGTTGCCTCATCCTATCATCTGAAAATCATGTTCCCAACAAGGAATGGAATTGGTGAAGAACGGGGAGACCAAAAGATGGCTAGAAGTTGTTACGTAGCCGTGTTAAGGCCTGATGGAATCGGGGGGCAAGTTCTCCCCATCGAAGACATGGATACCAGTGACAATGAGGACCGAAAAGGGAAACCAGCTTAGGATTTAATTCCAATTCCCTTAGTCCCTGGTGAACCGGAGAAGGTGACTTATGTTGGAGCATTACTGCCTGAGCCGTTGAAAAGAAAGCTCATATCTTTTCTTCAAGAGAATAATGACGTTTTTGCTTGGACAGCGGCTGACATGCCAGGGATTGATCCCCAATTGATAACCCACAAATTGAATGTGGATCCTGAAAGGAAGACGGTGAAACAGAAAAAAAGAAATTTTGCTCCGGAAAGACAGGAGGCCATTAAACAAGAAGTTGAAAAGCTTCTGGAGGCCGGGTTCATTGAAGAGATACAATTCCCAGAATGATTGGCTAACCCCGTGATGGTCAAAAAGGCCAATGGAAAATGGAGGATGTGTGTGGACTTCACTGACTTGAATGATGCATGTCCTAAGGATTGTTTTCCCTTACCAAGGATTGATGCATTAATAGATTCTACAGCTGGACACGAGATGCTCAGCTTCATGGATGGCTTCAGTGGATACAGCCAAATTAAAATGCACAAAGATGACATCTCCAAGGTATCATTCATCACTAACTTTGGTGTTTTCTATTATCTAGTCATGGCATTTGGACTTAAGAATGCAGGGGCAACATACCAAAGATTGGTGAACAAAATCTTTGAACCCCTAATTGGAAAAACCATGGCGGTCTATGTGGATGACATGTTGGTTAAAAGCCTCGATAAGGCCGATCATATAAACCATCTACGGGAAGTGTTTGAAGTGCTAAGGCACCACAAGATGATGTTGAATCCAGCTAAGTGTGCCTTTGGTGTAGGCTCGGGAAAGTTTTTAGGCCTGATGGTTTCCAAGAGAGGAATCGAGGCTAATCCCGACAAAATCAAAGCAATTCTAGACATGGAACCACCAAGGACTGTCAAGGATGTCCAAAACCTAACGGGAAGAGTGGCAGCATTGGGAAGATTCATCTCCAGGTCAGGAGAGAAGTGCTTACCTTTCTTCAAAGCACTCAAGAACGTGAAAAATTTTGAGTGGACAACTGAAAGCCAAGAGGCCTTTGAGGCCCTGAAGAAATACATGGCTGAGGCACCACTGTTGGCAAAGCCAAAGTCAGGAGAAATTCTCTATTTGTACTTGGCGGTTTCTAACACAGCCCTTGGAGCCGTTTTGGTAAAAGAAGAATTGAAGGTTCAGAAACCCATTTACTACGTGAGCAAGATTCTACATGAGGCAGAAATAAACTACTTTACGATTGAGAAGTTTGACTTAGCCTTGATAATGGCCTCAAGAAAGCTACGCCCGTACTTCCAGGATCACAAGATAGAGGTCTTAACTAATCAACCTCTAAGAAACATCTTGCATAGCCCTCAAGTTAGTGGAATATTGATCAAATGGGCTATTGAATTGGGCGAATTCGACATCAAGTATAAGCCTCGAACGGCCATAAAAGCTCAGGCACTTGTTGACTTCATGGTTGAATGTACCATTGACAACCAAGAAGTCGGGGGGGTAGGAAGTAATTGTGGAAGACGAGAAAGATCAAGAGATGGAGTTCAAAGAATATTGGGTGCTCTATTTTGATGGAGAATCAAAAACAAAATCAAGTGGAGCAGGTTTAGTGCTACAAAGTCCTGATGGATTTTTCATAGAGTACGCACTAAAACTTGACTTCCCAACGACAAACAATAAAGCTGAATACGAAGCCCTGATAGCTGGCTTAGGGCTAGCTGGAGCCTTGAGAGTCAAAACCCTGAAAGTGTGTGGAGACTCGAGGCTAGTGGTTTCCCAAGTAAATGGGGAGTTTGAGGCCAGAGATGAAGTCATGGCCAAGTACTTAAAACTTGTCAAGGCCATCATGACTCAATTTGATGAATGCTATGTGGAACATATTCCAAGGGAAGGGAACATGAAGGCCGATTCCTTGTCTAAGTTTGCTTCTTCTGAAATTGAGAACTACGCTGGAAGTGTATACTTCCAAGTCTTGAAGACCCCAAGCATCAATGGAAAGTTGATAGCACCTATTGATGTTGCTAGTTATTGGATTGATCCCATCAAAGCTCATCTGGAAACTGGGTGGTTACCCAACGACACTTCAGAAGCACGAAAGCTATATGCGAGAGCACTAAGGTATGCCCTGATTGAGGGAATCCTATACAAGAAGTCTTTCATCATTCCTTATCTGAAATGCTTGAGACCCCAAGAGGCAGAATTGGCCCTAGCTAAGGGAAGTACATGAAGGAATTTGTGGGCAGCACTTGGGGGGCAGAGCCCTTGCTCATAAAGTCACTCGTCTAGGTTTCTATTGGCCAAACATACTTGCAGATGCTAAAAGCTACTTGAAGAAGTGTGAACGGTGCCAAAAGCATGCACCGGTGGTTAGACAACCACCAGAGATGATGACATCCATTAACTCACCTATCCCATTCGCCATGTGGGGGATGGATATACTTGGGCCATTTCCAATGGCAAGTGCTCAAAGAAAGTTCTTGATAGTAGCAATCGACTACTTCACCAAGTGGATTGAGGCTAAACCTTTAGCCAAGATAACCACCAAACATGTAACAGCCCCAAATCCGGGGTCAGGGATTTAGGGTAGTCACGATCCATGTACTCCTTGCCTTACCTGTATTACTCACACCATTCATAATTCACCTGCTCATGACCCCACAACATATGTCTCACACACACACACACAGGTTAGAGTCTCAGAAACGACACAATACAACAACTGCGGAATAAATAATTTTTTTATTACAATACCCAATTGTCTTTTGAATCTGTCACTGATACAATTTCTAAGTAATATTACATTACCAACTTAGTCTTCTGATGCTTACAATCCTCTAATACCATTCATGTCTATACATAGGTTGAATGCCAAAAGCCGTAGCCTGCTTCGATTGGTTCGTACTACTCCCGGGATCACTGCTAGAAACTGTTTATGGAAACGCCTTGCGGGGTATGTGCCGTCCCATTGGCATCCTGCTTCGCTGCTATATAATATATATAAAACAATAGCAAGAGTGAGCGATAGCTCAGCAAGGTAATAAAAATATGGCATAATCCTGCCTTTAACTCAACCCAGAATGAAGCGGGTATAAGACAATAATTTGTCAAAATATCTCGATACTGAAATTATTTCCTGATCGGAATGTATTCCCAGTACCATTAATGTACTTCAAATATCATTTCATAATATTTCTGCAAGCTTTTGCTATATTATGAACAAAGTTCTAGTATAATATAAAAGATAAGGTTTCAAAGTAAACCAATATAATTCTTCCAAAAATATCTGCTATGTAAGCAGAATATCAACACATAACTTAAAAGAAGTTATAAGATGATTCAGTATAAACAACTCATTTACCATAACTCATGTTATGTAAGGTATCCACAGAGTCATATGATATAAAAGAGGAAGTTACGAGGAAAATTAATATAATATTTCCGTAACCCAAAATCCACTTAGGCATATATATCCTTAATCAGGTTTTATCAGAGTCATACTCATAAAATAAAAGATGAAGTTACAAGGATTCATTGTAACTTTACTTTGAACACTTTTCGACCCCCTGCCAACATGACCGGTAAACCTGTACCACGGTGTCATCCTTGGTCCCTTTCAATACATGTTGCAGAATCCCTCTGACAACATGATCGGTAAACCTGTACCAATGGAGTCATCCGTGGTCCCTTTCAGTACATGTTGCAGAATTATCCAAAATGGATGATGAACTAATACTGGAGTTGCTACCGCGTCCGCTGTGCCTAACCTTGCTATGATCAGTAGCAGGTCGCACCGCTCAAATAGTTTTCTACATGTAGATGGAAGAATCACGACAGCCTGACATTGTCTACCGCCTTACTGTGACCTCCCGGCCCATTTGGGGCAATAAAAGTTGGATGGGCCCACGCAACTTGACCACTTACACCACTCCTAGTTCAGATGAAATCCATGACTCTGAAACGTAAAGATCGTCCTCCTTTCCCCAAGTGTAACACTTGTTGATACGACTCCACTAAGTAGTTATATCTAGGTTGGAAAGAAAGATTCTCCAATATTTCCCAAGCTATTGCTTGTTAATGGATATCGACTTGTTCCAGGAATTTACCCCTCGATTGTTGAGGTGGTAACACAATATTTGACTTGCAGCAATTACATAGCTTTGAGAAACTATCTGTCCCCTGACAGTTTTGAGTTGAGAGTTTAAAAGGAGTAGCAGTCACTTAAATCAGGTTTCCCATATTTTGATAGTTGAGCGAGCATTTAAATCCCCTTTAAAAGACAGATTTAAATGGAAAAACATTGTTTTGGGAACCTCTTTTTGATTTGAAAATAATTAATAATCTTTATTAAATAAGTAACCTCCAAATGAATATTCGAAAATAATATTCATTAAGTAAATAAATATTAAATGAATATTCAAAGATAATATTCATTAAATAAATTAGGATTAAATGAATATTTAAAATAATATTCATTAACTAATAAACCCCGAATGAATATTCAAGGGAATATTCCTCAAATAAGTAAACCTCAAATGAATATTCAAAATAATATTCATTAATTAATAAATTTCAAATGAATATTCGAAAATAATATTCATTAAATAATTAAGTCTCAAATGAATATTCAAAAGTAATATTCTTAAAGTCAATATCCTCAAATGAATATAATATTCTGTAAGTCGATAATCCTCAAATGAATATTAATAAATAATATTCTTAAAATGAATATTAATAAATAATATTCTTAAATAAAATAATTAACCCTCGAATAACAGCTACCCGATATCTTTATCGGAAAATAACCTTTAACATATACCGAAATATAATTACTTCTGATTTTTCAAGAAAATCACACGCCCTTATCTTTATCGGAAAATAACCTTTAATATATACACAGAAAATATAATTGTTTCTGATCTAAAGAAATATCTTACGCCCTTAACCTAGGGCCTTTATAAAAACCTGGCTTATAACCGATATCCCATATTTAGCTTATAAGCCAGTTATCAAATCATTTTCAAATAATAATCTTCGAATGAGGTAATATTCAAATAACATTACTCAAATCATTTCCAGGTAATTAATACTTTCTAGAAATATAATTAATGTTTAATAATAGCAGTCCTCAAAATAATTAGTTCACTGCCGCTGGAATCCCTCTGGGTTTCCACGGCTATCTCTATATCTCAAAATACTGACTCCCGGTCTAGAGTCGAAAACAAGAAGTATGCTCTTATCTCTAGAGCTACAAGGTATACCGGTTTATAACTACTTTATCTTAAAGCTCATATATAAACCCAAATCAAACTCTATTTTATACAATATATAACATGTATCGCACAACTGTATAACTCCACACATGGCAACAACAGTAATATATAATCAATACTTCAAAGTATAGATTTAGAAAACTTGCCACAATACTTGCAACAAAGATTTGGTATATAAATTGGGAATACACAAGTATTGAACATTGGAAAATATACCTACTGTGAATAATAGAGTAAGGTTTAGTAAACTTGCCTGATGCTCGAGAAGTGATAGGGGTTCGCGACGATGCTGGACAATCTAGACAAAGTCAAACGAAAACACACAGTTAATCCCCTCGATAAACCACTTATAACTCAATGCTTAAACACGTAAGCGAAACACAACCAAGGAATTACTAACTCGTTATAGGCTCATACTAAGTCCATGTTATTTGTCAAATTCTTATATCATAAGTTTGGTTCGAAATCCATTCTCAAATCCAAGTTATACTTAACCATTTGGAACCTTGGTTTCTAAGTCTCGTTTTCAGTGGTTTTCACTTGCGCGACCTTGACTAAAACATTTTTATAAAATCTAAAAATAATCTTTTTAATACGAATCCTTTTCGTGAGCCTTCCTAACTGTCTCTAGTATTATTCCTCAAAGTTTCACATTTTAATATGGCTCCGAAGTGGTCCAAATATAGACTCAAAGTTGCTGACCAGAGATGGGTCGTTCTTCCGAACGGCGTTTACTAAAACTCACTTTTCTCTTAAACCGTTCGGCCAAATTAGGCGAACCACATATCATTACGAAGCTTATAACATAAACTACACAATCATGGGCAGTAGGACTCAAGGGTCGAGCTCTAACAGAGGAAAAACAGGGAACCAATCAGTAGGTAAAAATTTGGGCATTACGACGGCTATAAATCGGACGTTCCAAAAATCATAATCATCAAACCAAGCCACACCGGGCATCCATACATCTTAAACACATGATTCTCATTTCCACAAGTCCAGGGGTATCATACTTTAACATCTTAATCAACAAATGGCTAAACCAACTACAAGATCATGCTAACATGCTTATATTAACACTATAACCTCAACTAAGCTAACAATCATCAAGAACATCCACAAAACTCAAAGTCAACTAAGGGTTCATGGGGTTAATACCTTCCTTGGAGTGTATGATCACGTAGTAAGCCTTGTCTAGCCCTTAGATTTCCTTGACCAAGCTTAGATCATCAAAAGAAGTCAAGAAATCAAAGTTAGTTATTGAAAGTTACTATTCATCTGTTCAAAGAACTGCCCAAACGAGGTCCTTACCCTGCTTTTCTGGGTGCGGTTTCTAAAGAGTAGTTGTAGAGCATCTCCATGGCTTTCCAACAAGCTATAGAACGCAAGATTGCATTTAGAAATGAGAGAGATACGGCCGTTTGAAAATCGGTGCAGAAACTGCCAAGATCATGGCAGTTTAGATTCTTCAACTTGGGGAGGATATTTGACTAGGCTAAACACCTTGGATTGCCATGAAATTTTGAACAGATGTTATACATGGAGTGTAGAAGATGTGGTTAAATGTTGGTGATTTTATCATGGTTGGAAATGGAGTTATGGATTTTGCTTTGGAGGGTGCTCTAGCTGATCAGTTTTGGAGAATTTTGTGTTTCTTTTGCTTTTCTTTTCTTCTTTTCTTTTTGTTTTGAGTAAAAGATAAGAATGCTGATATTTTGTTAAGTGGTGAGTCATAGGGACACATGTCGATCAGTGGGGTATCATGGTGGCAAGCAGGGACACGTGTCGCGCATGCACGCGTTTGGTTAAAGTAGCTTTACTGGTTCGTTTTCCTTTCACATGGATGATCCAAATGTTGCATTCTCGAATTAATCTTGTTACATGTTACTTCCATGTCTATATTTAATCCGGTAAATATTGTCTTGCTCCTCCTGAAACGATTCAAAATATTTTCTAAAGGGCGAATAAAACTCTATGCGGTTCTCGCAGTGAATACTAACTATTCACTATTCACTTCCACAATCGAATCCTTAAATCGACTTTAATAAATAATAAAATTCCAAAATATTAAATCCTCAAATCCTCAATTTTAATATCTCATTTCTTGAATATAATAATATATAATTTGCTGCCCGGTCAAATACTGTACCAAAATAAAATTTGGAATTTCTGAATTCCGATCGTCTTTGCATTCACTTATTTACTCCGTAGATCACTAATATGACTTCGGAATATCCACACTACGTCTCGTACATAGGTGGCATGAAAAATTTTCTTAACCCTCAAAATCACTATTCATCCACCAATATCACTATTCACTGCTGCACTTAATCATAATAAGAAAAGTTTTAAATTTTTCCAAAAATTCGGGTTATTACAAAACAGGTGATGCATTTCTTCTGGGAGAATGTGATATGCAGATACGGGATTCCACATATCTTAGTCACAGACAATGGAACTCAGTTCAACAATGATGAATTCAAGAAGTATTGTGATGAGAATGATATCAAGTTACGGTTTACCTTTGTTGCCCATCCTCAAGCAAATGGGCAAGCTGAGGTTGCCAACCGAATTATCCTGGATGGACTAAAGAAAAGAGTTGAACGCTCTAGAAACACTTGGGTAGACGAATTGCTCCCCATACTATGGGCATATCGTACTACTTGTAAAGTCACCACTGGAGCAACCCCCTTTCTGTTGGCATATGGGGCAGAGGCAGTGGTTCCAGTGGAGATTACTCACACGTCTCCAAGAGTTGAGGCTTATGAGCCAGAAGAAAATGAAGAAGGCTTGAGGCTAGCTTTGGATCTAATTGATGAAGTTAGAGACGAGGCAAACGCCAAGATAGTTGAACATCAGAAACGAGCATCTTTCTATTACAACCTAAGGGTTAAAGAAAGGTTCTTTCGACAAGGAGATTTAGTCCTCCGAAAGATTGAGGCATCCGGAGTATGACAAAAAGGCAAGTTGACCCCAAATTGGGAAGGACCATATCGCGTTAAGAACGTATTTGGTCGAGGCTCCAATAAATTGGAAACCCTGGAAGGGATTGAAGTTCCAAGGACTTGGCATGCTGCAAACTTGAAAGTCTATTATGTTTAAGTCCTGATTGGACTCACTATTAAGACAAGTAGAAATAAGGTCGACAAAACCAATCCAAGTTTTTAAACTTGAGTATTATGTAAGGGTTGAACCCGTTTTCAAAGTTATGAATTCCATATTCTTATGTTATCGTTATATCTTATGTGCATTGCATTCTGATAGACATGTTAACTAAGCATGCAAAATCAAGAATGTAAAAAGCTGGAAGAAAAACAAAAGTCAAGACTTAAATAAAAGTTAAGTTAAGCCCGTAGGCTGGAAATACATAAAGACTAGTACAAGCCATGAATGGCCATAAATAAAACTACAAACTATGCATCGTCCCCTTTGTCACCGGTATCAGCCTCCTCTTCTTCTGAGCCAGAACCAGAGCGAGTAGCTGCAGAATCAGCACCGGCTGATTGACCAGGGGGAGAGGAATGCCCTAAGTCCAGAATCCTGTCGTCTTCCTCCATGTCGTCCTCTCCAGCCAAAGCCACCTCTAATGGGGTAGGAGCATAAGGACTCGGAAAGTCAGAAAGGATGAGAAATCCAGGCATCTTCTCCAAGACTTCAGCTAAGGCGCCATCCCATCCCATAGTGAACTGAACTGGGAAGAGGAGCTCGTCATGCTGACCGATTCAGTCCTTGTACTCCTGGGAGTCAAGGTACTCATCGATGAAGTCATCCTTGCCCTTCCTGAGTGCAACCAGTTCAGCTTGGGAGTCAGCTAGCTCTTTCTCCCTCCTGGCCAGAGTGGCCCTCAAAGAGCCCACCTCCTCCTGGGACTTCTCAAACTTGCCTTGGTTGGCCTCTGAAGATGAGCGTCAAGCCTTGGCTTGAAAGAGAGCCCCTTGGAAGTTGGCATTAGCCTACAAACAAGTTACAAGTCAAAATATGAACTTGAAATACATTGAAAACTACAAAGAAATAAGAGAAGAAAAGAACTTACAGCAGCAATAGCCTGAGAGCCTGCATGCTCCACTCCCTCCAAAGTGGAGTTAGAAACAAAATCCTTGTAGTCACAAGGAGTCAAAGAAAGATAGGACCACTCCGTGGCATGCTTGGACACCCCCACGACCGTGTCCTTCTTCTTGATACCCCAGTTGGGGAGCCAAACAGAGCTCTTGGCCGAGGTAGGAGCCTCAACCTCCTCAACGTATCCTCATGAGGCCTTAAAAAGGCTGGGACTACAAGGAGCCCTCTTCATCCTAGCTGTTTCACCATCTAGGGGCTCGTTGGACTTATTTATAAAGGCCGCAGCTGCAAAAACACAAGGAAAGAAAACAGTGGGTATAATAAAATCTTAGATAAATAAAGGAAATAATGAAATGGGAATTACCCTTATCTGACACGCTTGAAAGTCCCAAAGACATAAGCTGAAACTCATCCAGGAGCTCCCAGACCAATGTAGCATAGTTGTCCTTGGTGAGCTCGGCATAAGCATAAGCCTCCTCCTCATTCAAAATAATATCATTGGGGCTACCATCCGAGACCCTACTGAAAGACCTACGGAATAGGGTGCCCCAATCCCCTCCTTCCCAAACCAAGTACATGAATTCATTTTTCCATTTCGGGTTATTGTCAGGAATGGATTTTGGGTGGAAAATTGGAGATGTGGAAGGGCGATGGTTAATGTAAACCCAACCTAGGGAAATTGCGGAACTATTCTTAAATTGGAAAATTTTCCTAAACAAAGCTACAGAGAGGGGAAAGTTGTTTTTCAAGCAAAGAACAATAAAACACATAATAATTCTCCAGGCATTTGGAGGAAGTTGGCAGGGGTTAATCCTAACGTCTGCTAAAAGATTAGGGATAAAGTCATGAAAAGGGAATCTAACCCCTGCAACAATGGCGTCCTTATAAATGCAGAGAGCATCAGGACGCCAATGGCAGGAACGATCTCCTGGGCCAGCTGGGATAAGCCTATATGGAGTTTTAACTCTATACATTTTATTATAATCCCTAATCATGTCAATTTCGTGAAACTTATTGCTACAATCGAAAGAATCTAAATGCGAAACAGAGGGATATTCATCACCACGTTCAACAATCATATCTTGTAAAGACATATGAGAAGAACGAATAGTGATACCTCTCTTCGAAGCTTGATTCATTTTTTGAAGGCGCTGGACATTGCGGTCAGACATCTTCAAATCTTCAAGACAAATATCCAGAAATCTTCAAATCTTCAAAGTATGAACCCAGAAAAACTTCAAATCTTCAAGTAAATTTCCAGAAATCTTCAAATCTTCAAAGTATGAGCCCAGAAAAACTTCAAATCTTCAAGTAAATTTCCAGAATCTTCAAAACTTCAAAGAAGAATTCCAGAAAATCTTCAAGCGATGAAGATTACACCCAGAAAAATATGAATACGGTTGAGGAAATCTCACCGGAAATCGCCTCACCACGGAGTAACTAGAGAGAAAAGCTAGAGAAAAGCTAGAGAGAAATTTTTAGAAATTTGAAGGTGTGAAGTGAAGAGTGAAGTGGAAATCCCACTCTTTTATAATCAAAACAGCCGGTCACCCAACCGGTTAAGGGAGGGCAACCGACTATGGCCAGTTAAGGCCCATAAACCTCTTATTGGACTTCAAAAAATCAAAGCCCAAATAAATTGAGGCTAGGCCCAAAAGAGCTTAAGGCTGGGCGAAATCTAAGCCCAATGAATTTGAGGAAAAACACCATTAAGGTCCACAAACAAGTAAAGTTCAAGGCCCAAATAATTTAAGGCCAAATTAGTGCTCAATAAAATTTTGAAGCCAAGGCAAAATCAAATTAAAATGAGGTCGAAAAGACCTTAGATCAAGGTCGTACGATCGAGATCGAAAATATACGGGAAATCAAGGTCGAATCCTTCGACATCGCACCCCAAATGAAATCGAAAAGTAAAGAGATTGAAGTCGAAAAGACCTTAAATTGAGGTCGAAGACCTGAAGTCGAAAATACACGAGGAATCGAGGTCGAATCCATCGACTTCGCACCAAAACAAAGTCAAAAAATTAAGAATTTGAGGTCGAAAAGACCTTAAATCGAGGTCGAAGACCTGAGGTCGAAAATGCACTGACGAGCTTGAATCCTTCGACCTCACACCAAATTGAGGTCGAAAGCCAATGGATTCGAGGTCGAACAGTTGAGGTCGAAAAAGACCTAGGAAACGAGATCGAAACCTTCGACCTCACACCAAAATGAGGTCGAAAACCAATGGATTCGAGGTCGAACAGTTGAGGTCGAAAATGACCTAAATCCTGGTCGAAGACTCGAGGTCGAAAAAGACCTAGAATTTGAGGTCGAAACCTTCGACCTCACTCCAGTTGAAGTCGAAAATGAGGTCGAAAATGACTTGTTTCCTGGTCGAAAATGACCTATTTCCTGGTCGAAAATGACTTATTTTGAGGTCGAAAATACCCTTAAAAATAGAAAATTTCGAGGAAAAATACGCTATAACTTCTACGAAAACCCCAGAAAGATTTTCTCAGAAGTTGGGAGGCAAATGATATGGACAGGAAAGTAATTATAGAAATATAATTACTGATTCGTTGAAAAGGCCCAATATTCAAGGCCCAAAACCCTGATTATTTATTAATTTCGTAATTAATAAATAGGGAAAATATACAGTAGAGTCCAAAATGTGGTAAATTTATCAAAGAAGGATCCAGAATCCCAATTAATGAGTCATAGCCTTTATCAACAAGGAAAAGACTTATTCAACAAGAAATACAATGTTTATCCACTATAAAAAATGAGACTTATTAGCTAAGACTCCTAAACTTACCCAAAATACAAGGCTCTAGACGCCTATATAAAGGACCTGATCCTACAATCAGAACTACGTCTTTGGCTTGATTCTCAGCACTGATTGAGATACATAGGCATCTTGTGAGGACCGATTTAGTCTCGAAACACAAGTGCAGCCATTAAAGCTCGAAAGCTCATAAATCCTAGCAATTAATACACAAACACGTTTTTTAATCCATAACACCTTACTTATTTATTTAAAACCTATTTTAATACTTTTAATTACGGCCAATTATCTTTTTCAACTAAAAGCGATACTTATTTATTTTAAAATTGATTTTAATACTTTTAATTATTTTAAAAAGTTTAATACACCTACTTATCTATTTTTAACAAATGCAATTAATAAAATATTAAAACATAAATAATAAAAATAACAATTATTAAAAACAATCTGTGCATCGCACGAATTATAAACTATATACTTTATATCTGATCCTATTACATTATTAAACAGGGACAATATACAAATATTTTATAAGTATTTGAAGAATGTAAACCTCTCAAACTAAACCTTATTTGTTATTTTTGGCACCGATACTGTAAATTTATCATGCAATTTTGTATAATGATGTAATTTCATCTAGGAGCAACGGTTTTAATCCAGTAATTTTTTGGATACTAATTTGTAGAAATTTTGATTAAGGTGTGTTGCCTACATTAAGTTTACTCATTAAGTTAAAAATAGTTTGGGTTTGAATATTTATCAATTCTTATTTGTGTTTCATGGAGTTTGCAACTTAATTATAAAATACCTGTCTCCTAACAAATTCATTAGAATCAATAATTAAAAAAGTGAAATAAAAATTTAAAATTATGTTAAAAAGAATAATTAGGATTTCTTTTTGTAATCAAAATATCTTAAAATGATTTGGTCAAATTGCATCCCATAAAACTATAAATTCTATATTATCTATACTATATCATTAAAGACGAAACATTAAAAGTTTGATTGGTACAATACCTGTTTTTTTACCTGTTTTTTGATACTTCGTGATTTTACTTGATTACCCTTACTTATCTGATATGAGATGGAAAATAACCCTAAAGATATAATAAATAAAACATTAATTAGACCGGAAATGGTCCAAGAATTAAGCCCGATTAATGAGGCCTGAAACCCTAATTATTTATTAATTTCGTAATTAATAGAAATGGAAAATGTACAGCTCATCAAAAGATTCCAAAATGTGCCAACTCCATCAAGGAGTAGCCTCCAATATATACAAACCTAATAGGAGTCAGCCTCCTACAAAGTAGGATTCACAATCCTGATCTGAGAAGGTGACTTGGCCCCAAGTCACCTAATTTTACCCTAAATGCAAGGCTATCTACGCCTATATAAAGGACCTGATCCTTCAATCAGAACTACGTTTTTTGGTTTGATTCTCAATCACGAATTGAGATACGTAGGCATCTTGTGAGGACCGATTCAGTCACGAAATAAGAGAACAACCATTATAGCTCGAAAGCTCTCAAATCCTAAGCATTAATTACACCCTAGTTTTTATTCCACAATATTTGGCGCCGTCTGTGGGAAGACAACATCAACCATGGCAAATACACTAAGAACAAGTCGAGAAACTCAAAATTCTGAAGGACTACCTCTTACCTCTGAAACAGAGACTCACGGAAGCCAACCGCCGCCAACAACTGGCACTCAAGGGGCGAGTATCCCCCTCACTACAACTCAAGGACCAGAAGTCCCAATCTCAGTTGAAGGGACGAATCCCCTGCAAATGGCCGTTCATGGAACCAACCCTCAAACTCAAGAGACCGTTCTCTAGCAACCAATCACAACCTCCCCGTTGCTTTTGAATGCACCACGTGGCCTTCAACTCCATACCACGGATCTTCCCCAATACACAACTCAAACTCTTGGGATGCCAACCTACGGTATGCCACCTCGGCCTACAATTGGGAGAAGTGGTGTTAATCCAACATACCACGAAGCATACGTGCCTCCTTATATTCAAGGTCTGGGACCCCTAAATCAACAAACTCAAACTCGACAGACCCCCTTGATGCAAGACTACTCAGGTCCTTATACTGAGGACGAAGATTATAATTCTGATAATGAAAGGTATGTACCCCCAAGAAGGAGGCGTCCTTCCCAAACAAATCAGGAACAACCCCAAACCACTAAGGAAAAGATTGCAGCCTACGAGGCAGAAGCTGCAAGGCTCAAGAAGGTGTTGGCGGAAGAGGAAGCTGCAAAAGCACATAACAAAGCAATTTGGAGAGTCCCGGTAATCAATCTAGATCCTGCACCAAGAAGAACCAAGAGGGCTGAAGCCCCAAAGGGTGATCCTACTGTGTTGTTACCCTTACGAGATCCTGATGATCCTACACCACCCTTTACTCTGGATATCATGAAAGTTAATATATCCAGAAAATTCAAGATGCCAACCATCAAGGCTTGCGATGGAACGGGAGATCCCGCTAATCATATAAGAACTTTCTTCAATGCACTGTTGTTACAACCTATTAATGATGCAGTCAAGTGCAGAGCCTTTCCACAAACCCTTGGGAGCAAAGCAATTATCAATCAGTTTGTTAGTGGAAGAGTGCATGAGAAGAGTTATGCATCTCTTATAGGAATCTAGCAGGGTAAGAATGAATCCTTGAGGGACTACATAAATCGATTCACTAGGGATGCCTTGAAGGTCCCGGATCTAGAGGACAAGGTAGCGATGATAGCCCTACAACAAGGAACCACTGATGACCACTTTAAGAGGTCTCTGGCAAAACATCCACCCGAAAGCATGTTGAAGCTACAAGATAGGGCTGGGAAATATATCAAAGATGAAGAAAGCATGAGGAAGTATGAACCCACTGCTGGGAGAAATGGAAACGGGGAAAAGCGGAAGGAGACTCAAGAATATGATGCTAGGGATAAGTATCCCAAGACAACAAAGGATTCCGACTCTCCACCGAAAAAGAATAATTTTGGACCAAGATTCACGGAGTATGCAAGGTTGAACACCCCAAGAAGCCAAATTCTGATGGAAATTGAGAAGGAAGAAGATCTTCGATGACCGAAGCCACTAAGGACTGACTTGTCAAAAAGAAATCAGAATCAATTATGTCGATTCATAAAGAGGTTGGTCATGATACGGATGATTGTAGACAATTGAAGGATGAAATCGAATTCTTGATCCGAAGGTGAAAGCTTAACAAATTCACCAAGGATGGGAATCGTGGAAATCAAAAAGGAAATTATGAGAAAAAATACTATGACAGAAAGGATAATGATCAAGATCGTAACCCTAGACCCCGAGGGCTAGTCATTAATATGATATTCGGAGTACCAACTACAGCTGGTCCTTCAAGAAACTCGAGAAAGGCTTATGCTAGAGAAGTAATGAAATTTTTTGGAGAAGCACCGAAGCTTGCCAAGACAGAAATAGTCTTTAGTTTTTATGATTCTGACTTAGAGGGAGTGAAATTTCCCCATGACGGCCCCCTGGTCATTGTACCTGTGATAGGCAATTCTGAAACCAAGAGTGTTTTAGTTGATAACGGAGCTTCTGTGGACATTGTTCCATGATGCTTTCATCAAGATGGGATACACTGATTCCCAGTTGCCACCCTCTAATATGCCCATATATGGATTTAATGGAGTAGAATCAAAGGTTGAAGGCACAATTCAACTCCCTATGACCATGTGACAAGGCTCGAAGACAGTGACTTAGATGTTGAAATTTCTAGTCGTAAAGGCAACCTCGACCTATAATGCAATCCTTGGAAGGACGGGTCTTCATGCGTTCAAGGCTGTTTGAAAGGCATATGTCTAAAGCCTATTTGTATACACCGAGGATTCTACTCAACTTTAATTAAGATGTAATAAGTAAATAATAAAAATCAAATGTCACAGGAATCTCAGAAGGTTATATCTGTCAAAGAATGTAGATTAAAGTCATCTACAGACTTGAAGTTATTCTACACTGGAAGAAGTTCATTTATTTGATCAAGCCTCAGTGAAGTATTCAAGAAAGTGGATCTATTTAAAGTGTCAGAGGTTTCAGAAGTGTGACGGGAAAAAGTACAGGTTACAGTCCTTGTTTAAATAGAAGGAGAAAAGAATCACAGCTTAAAGTTAAAGATGAAGAACAACCATCAAAGTTAGTCGCTCATGAACCAGACAGTACATGGAGTGTCAACGTCAGTCAGTGGAAGTTCGTCATCAATTTCAGTGGTTCTAAGAATTAGTTTAATTCTCTTTTAATATTATTCTATAAGATATTTAATTTAATCTATGAATTAATTCTTTCAGAATTAATTCATATATTAAATTAATCAATCTAGATCTTAAGTAATTTAATGTATAAATTAATTCTCAGAATTAATTTATTTATGAAATTATTTGGGTCATTTATTTAATTTATTTAATCAGTGAATTAATTCTAATAGAATTAATTCATTTGTTAAATTAATTAAAACTAGAATTTTATTAAATCTGTTTTATCCTAAGTCTATTTATACTAGTAGTACTATCTAATTTGTACTAGTAGTACTATCTATGTTAGTACTACCGATAGTACTACCAGTACTAATGGATAGTACTACCGAGAGTACTATTAGTGTAAATGGATAGTACTTCCAGAATAGAAATGCAAGTGGGTTGGCGCGTGAGAAATGAATTCTGTGACTTGTTATATACTTGATCAAAAGACACAGAAGAATTACATTTGAAAGACAGAAAAGAAAACAGCTTCTCATTTACTCTCTTCTGCATTCAAGCGAACCAACTGCATAGCTGAATTAAATTCTTGTAATAAATTCTGATAAGCAAAGTTATATCCAATCCATTAGAATTTGATTACTTGTATTCATTTGGCAATCTAGCGGATCATAATCCCTAGAATTTCAATCGAACTACTTTTTAGTATTCGATCTTTTTATTACAAAAATAGATAAATTCATGTCGAATTTATTCTAGACTTGTTTTAACAAGAACCTTGTAATCTGTGCACTGAATTGTAACACCTCTCAAGTTTAATAGAGTTTCTATTTAACTTGAATATTGTTTCAGTTTTTATTCCGCACTAATTTGTTCTAAACAGTTAAATCATTTAACGGACAAATTCGATAAAACGGTATAGTTTGTATTCAACCCCCCTTCTACAAACTTATCAGGACCTAACAATTGGCATCAGAGCCTTTTGATTGATATACAAATCAAAGATCCAATTGTTTTGAGATTTTTCTTTTAAACTCTGATTTTTTATTTAAATTCTAAAAATCTCAAAAGATGTCTACTACACAGAAAGTGGGGACAGTTAAAATCCCAATATTCAGCAAGGAGCATTATCCTATGTGGAAGAAGAAAATGCTCCTATTTCTTAAGGTTGCAAATCCTAAATACTTGGATGTGCTGAAGAGTGGTCCCAAACTCCCTATGATTATTGATCCTGAAGTTGTTGAGGATAATGTTGTGACTAGGGCTGCTAGAATGTACCCTAAAGATCCCAAGGAATACACTCCTGATGAGAAAGAGGATGTTACCTTGGATTCCTGTCTTCAGTTGATCCTTATTGAGAGTCTTGATCCTATCATGCATAATCATGTTCTAAATTGTGAAACTGCCAAACACATTTGGGGAACAATAGAGATAATCAATGAGGGGACAGAGGAAGTTAGGGAGAATATGCTGGAAATTCTCACTTCACAATATGAGCATTTCAGATCAAATCCAGGTGAAGGTATCTCTCAGGTGTTTGAGAGATACAACAAATTAATCAATGATCTAAATCTCAATGGGAAGCACTACACCAACAAAGAGATTAACAAGAAGTTCCTTCTTACCCTTCCACCTCATTTGGAGCACAAGATATCTGCTATTAGAGAAGCAAGAGACATGAATGAGCTTGCTTTGGAAAGATTGTATGGTGTCTTGAAGACCTATGAGCTGGAGCAGATTCAACAGAAGGAGCTGTATGGAACTGGAAGGATTGTTGGTACCTCCACTGCATTGGCTGCTGAAGTCCCACAGAAACTGGAAGTGAAGGCTGTTCAACCTTCCAGTTCTCACATGAATGTTATTGATGCTGAATATGGATTAACATCCATTGATCAATCTGGTGGTGACTTCTATTCTTTGGAAGAACTTGATCAGCTGGAGGATGGTGATTTGGCTTTGATAGTCAGAAAGTTTGGGAAGTTTAGATTCAAGAGGAATCCCAATCTTAAGTTCAGACCCAGATTTCAGAGAGGTGGATCTTCATCTTCAAGTGGCACAAGGGGTGGCTACAAAACTGGAACTGTGGAAAGGAGTATAATCAGATGCTACAATTGCAATGAGTTGGGTCACTTTGCTACTGAGTGCAGAAAGCCAAAGCAAGTGACTAGAAACACATTTGATTCTAGCAAGAAGAACAAGATTGGGAAGGCCTATGTTGCTGAAGGAAAGAGTTGGGATGACACTGACAGTGATGAAGAAGCAGGTGAGATTGGGAATCTTGCTTTAATGGCTAAAGAGGAAAGCACTTCATCCAGATACATGTCAGAGGTAACCTTTACTGACGCTGAAATGATTTATCATCTTGGTGGCACCATAAGTTGTGCACGCACTGAAAATGATAGAATAAATCTTTTAAACACAAATCTTGAAAAGGAATTAAAAGATTTGAAACTTGTGCATGTTAATCAGGATGAACTTAATGAGAAAATTGCTTTTCTGGAGAATAGGGTTAAATGTTATATTCAACTGGAAACCATTCTCAAAGAGCAGATTAGTGAGCTCAAAACCAAAGCTAATGCCTATTACAACTCTTGTAAGACGGCTAAAGAAATTTTCAATAAACAAGCTATTGGTAATCATGTCAGTATAGGTTATGATTATAATGAGGCTATAGGATTGCTTGGTATTAATACACCTTGTAGGGTCAGAGAAGAAGGAAAGGCTGTTCCTTATATTCTTAAGGGTATTAAAACACCCTTCTGTAAGGAGTCTGAGGCAGAGCCTCTGAATGAATCTTCTATCATTATTGCTGAGGAGATTCATGAAGAAGATGTTGCCTTAGAAGCTGAGAAATCCAAAAAGTGTGTATCTGATATTCCAGTCAAAGTTGCTACAACTAAAAAGGCTAAATCAGATATCCATAAATTGGATCAAAACAACTGTAGAACTAACATGCCTGCTATTAATTCTTCTCATAAAGCATGTGGTGTGGGTAATTGCATGTCTTGTGCTTTTAATGTTATGTATGCTTTCTTTAATAAAAAGCATGTATCTAGTGATAAGACTGCTCCACGTCAACATGTTAATAATAAGAAGCATGTTAAAACAAAGACTACTAGTCCTCCTCAGACTAGAGTGGATTCATTTATCCCTAAGCCTACTCAGAAATGTGTTAAGGCTGGTTATAAATGGAAACGCTCTTATGTGAAAGAGGATGAAGTAGTTTTAGTTAGAAATGTTGTTTTGCCTGACAAAGGCCAGTTCTTTAAGTATGCCGGACCCAATCAATTTTGGGCTCCGAAGAAGGACTAATCAATCTGATATTGCAGGGAGTTAAACAGGTAAACCGAGTTATGTGGATTCTGGACAGTGGCTGTTCAAGGCATATGACCGGAGATAGAGCCCTGCTATCAGATGTGATTGTGAAAGCTGGCCCAGTAGTTACCTTTGGAGATAACAGCAAGGGTATTACGAAAGGATATGGCTGTTTGAAGTACGGAAATGTTATCATTGAAGATGTTTCATTTGTGGAAGGTCTGACGTTCAATCTTCTCAGCATCAGTCAGTTCTGTGACAGAGGATATGCTGTTTCCTTTGAAAGAGAGAAGTGTCAGATCACTCACAAGAAGAATGGAAAGCCTGCTCTTCAAGGAGTAAGGAAAGGTGACTTGTTCATAGCTGATCTGAACTCGGGATTCAAAGATGAAGTGAATTGTTTTTATGCTAAAGCTTCATCAGATGATAGTTGGCTATGGCACAAGAAGATGTCTCACCTTAACTTCAAAACTATGAACTCTTTAGTCAAGAGGGAATTAGTTAGAGGTTTGCCTCAGATGGAATTTACACAGGAAGGACTGTGTGAGGCATGTCAGAAGGGAAAGTCAAAGAAAGCTTCTCACAAGGGCACTGACACATCATCAATAACTGAACCTCTTCAGCTACTGCACATGGATTTGTTTGGTCCAGTTAATGTGATGTCCATGTCAAAGAAACAATATGCACTTGTGATTGTTGATGACTATTCAAAATATACATGGGTTTTATTCCTACATTCCAAGGATGAGACCCCATTCCTGGTGATTAGCCATATAAAGTTGATTGAGCTGGATTCTAGATTCCCTGTTAGAGCCATAAGGTCAGATAATGGTACGGAATTCAAGAATGCCATTCTGAATGACTTTTGTGCTGATAAAGGAATAACAAGTCAGTATTCTGCCCCTAGAACTCCTCAACAAAATGGAGTAGTGGAAAGAAAGAATCGTACATTGATTGAAGCTGCTAGGACTATGTTAAGTGAGTCCAAACTTCCAATGTACTTTTGGGCTGAAGCAGCGAATACAGCTTGTTATACTCAGAATCGAACTTTAATCAACAAAGACCTAATGAAGACTCCGTATGAGATCATGAACAACAAGAAACCAACTGTCAAGTACTTTCATGTATTTGGAGCAAAATGCTTTGTGCTTTTAGATGAGAATGTTAAACGTGGCAAGTTTGAGGCAAAGGCACAAGAAGCCATTTTTGTTGGTTATTCCAGAAGATCTTACAGGGTTTATGTGGTTGGCAGTCACACAGTAAAGGAAAGTGTCAATGTTACTTTTGATGACACTAAGTTCCCCAATATCCAAAAAGAAGATTCATCTGAAGAGCTGAAGTTTGATAACTTGCCAGACTCAGAATCAGATGATGAAGCCCCACCTGAAGTTATTGCTGGTGATGATAATAACAATGATGATAATGATCCTGGTGATGGTGGTGGAAACACTGGGAACAATGGAGATACCACCAGCACTGGAGAAGGATCATCAAGGCAAACAGGCAACAACTCAGGGGGAGCAAATGAAGGATCAGCTAGTCACTCACAACATCAAAGTGAATTTCAAGGTGAATCATCAAGATCAAATCTTCCAAGACAGACTGTTTGGAATAGAGCTCATCCTTTTGAGTTGATCATTGGTGATCCAGATGTTGGAGTTAAAACTAGAAGAGCTTCTCAGAATGAATGTCTTTTCTCAGCATTTCTATCTAAAATGGAACCAAAGAAAACTGAGGAAGCACTGACTGATCCAGATTGGGTGATTGCTATGCAAGATGAACTCAATCAATTTGAACAACAGCAAGTCTGGAAGCTGGTACCCAGGCCAAAGAACAAGAAAGTAGTTGGTACTAGATGGGTATACAGGAACAAGCTAGATGAGGATGGCATTGTTACTAGGAACAAGGCAAGACTGGTTGCACAAGGGTATTCTCAAGCTGAAGGCATTGACTATGATGAAACCTATGCACCAGTGGCTAGACTTGAGGCCATCAGGATGTTCTTAGCATTTGCTGCTTATTCCAATTTTAAAGTCTATCAAATGGATGTTAAGAGTGCATTCCTGAATGGTGAACTTGATGAAGAAGTGTATGTGGAACAGCCCCCTGGCTTTGAAAATCAGGAGCTGCTGGACTTTGTGTACTTTCTCTTCAAGGCTATCTATGGTCTCAAACAAGCCCCAAGAAAATGGTATGACACTCTCTCTGGCTTTCTTTTAGAAAATGGTTTTGTTAGAGGTATCATAGACAAAACTCTTTTTTCAAAGAAACACAAAAATGATATGATATTAGTCCAAGTCTATGTGGATGACATCATATTTGGGTCTACTAATGATAATCTCTGTAAGAGATTTGCTGAGCTTATGCAGAGTAAGTTTGAAATGAGTATGATGGGTGAGCTGAAGTTCTTTCTTGGATTGCAAGTAAGTCAAAGGTCAAATGGTATATTTATTTGTCAATCCAAGTATCTCAAAGAACTCCTCAAGAAGTATCACATGGAGGATTCAGCATCAGCAAGGACTCCATCTGCAACAGCAATCAAACTTGGAGCTTCTGACAAATCTATCAAGGTAGATGTTACAAGCTACAGAGGTATGATTGGCTCTTTACTCTATCTTACTGCTAGTAGACCAGATATTATGTATGCTACATGCTTGTGTGCAAGGTTCCAAGCGGACCCTAGAGATGTTCATCTCGTTGCAGTGAAAAGAATCTTGAGATATCTTAAGGGTACACCTAATCTAGGTATTTGGTACCCTAAAGATTCTGGTTTTAATCTTGTTGGATATACAGATTCTGATTATGCAGGTAGTGTTGTGGATAGAAAGAGTACCTCTGGGAGTTGTCAATTCCTTGGAGGTAGGTTGATTTCCTGGTATAGCAAGAAACAGCAAACAGTTTCCAATTCAACAGCAGAAGCTGAATATATTGCTGCTGGAAGCTGTTGTGCTCAGATCTTATGGATACGGAATCAATTAAAGGACTATGGCTTTGCATTAGACAAAATTCCCATATTTTTTGATAATACAAGTGCCATAGCAATCTCCAACAACCCTGTGCAGCACTCGAGAACAAAGCACATTGATATCAGGTATCATTTTATCAGAGAGCATGTCATGAATGGAACTGTGGAGTTACATTTTGTACCCACAGAAGAACAGACTGCAGATATATTCACTAAATCTGTTGATGAATCCACATTTATCAAGTTAGTTGGTAAATTGGGTATGTTAAACAGTCTTAGTGATTAACAATATCTCTGTCACGTTTGTTCTTTCAAAATTCATTTTCTTTTGCATTGTTAATGATTTTCACTGAGAGTTCTCATTTAATAATTGCATGCTTGTTGATTTAAATGGTTCTGAATATTTTATTTTCATTAAAAATATTTTTCTCATATTTTTTTAAGGTGGAGAAATGTATTTTTATTGAAAATATATTTATTTAGAATTATTTAGATATTTTTCAGATTGTAAATATTGTTGTTTAAATATTTCTGCAAGTTTATATTAATTTTATGCATTTCTATAATATTCTGCATATTTTTCTAGGATTTATGGATTTTTCTGTGAATTTTTCTAGGTTTGTAAGTATTTTTCATGCATTTCTATATTATTTCTGCATTTTTCTGTAAAGTTTTAGTATTTTTCAGCATTTTCTTTTTATTTTAGAACTGCTTTTCTATTTTATTTTCTTATTTTCGTTAGTATTACTAGTTTTGAACTAGTAGTACTATCGGTAGTACTATCCTGTGATAGTACTACTAGTTATTTTTAGATTAGTACTACCGCATTTTTCCTTTATTTTTAATTAATTTTCTTTAGTATTACTAGTTTTATACTAGTAGTACTATCGGTAGTACTATCCCTTGATAGTACTACCAGTTCTATTCATAGTACTTCTAAGCATTTTCTTTTTATTAAATTAATAGTCCTACCAGGTTTGTTAATAGTCCTACCAAGTCTTTTGTTTTTATTTTTATTTATTTATATGTGTTAGTACTACCGTGTTTTGGTAGTACTGCTAGGCATTTTTTTTACTTAGTACTATTAGTATAATTTACATTTACCCTAGTACTATCAGTATATATATATATATTTTTGTCTTTTTACCATAGTACTTACAGCGTAATTATATATATGTATGTATAGTAATTTTTTTTATTACTGAGTCCTTACAGTTCATGTGTTTACATAACTGCTGTTTCTATTCTCTCTCTTTTGTTCTATAGAAACGAAACTCTGTCCATTTCATTTTCAATTTCTGAGTTCGTTTCTTGCTTGTTTTTAATTCTGAAACCATCACTGTTTAGATCTTCTCTAGCCCATTAATTTGAGTGGTTAAAATCCAATTTTCATCAAGTTTTTGTGTTCTTGAGTTTTCGAATTTCAAGAGTTTTGGCATTCGTTTTTAGGGTTCTAGAAGTTATTTTCTGATTCTAAAAATAGTACAGTGTGTGTTTTGAGTCAAGGATCAACATACTAAAATTTGGTAATTTTTGGAGAACTTTGAAAATTTGGATTTTTAATTAATTTTTAATTAATTTTAAAATCCTTAAATTCGATTTATTCATAATTATTTAAGTTTTTGATTTTCTGTGTTAATTCTTAATTAGTAAATTATGGCTCAGAATTTTGAGGTTGTTAAAAACAATTACATTGGGTATTTTGATCCTTTGAAATGCCCGGTTGATCGTTTTCGACCTTGGATTCAGTTTTTAAATTCGCAGTGTTGTGTGAGTCGTGCTATATGTTTATCTGCTAATTTAAAGATTGAACCACTGAGATTGTTGTGTTCTACTGCTGTGATTTCTGAGAATTTAAATTCTATATCTTTCACTATTGAGCACACACAATATACTATTACTGAGGATTTGTTTTGTGAAGTGTTTCAACTTCCTAGGGATAACTTTGATAGGACTCCTTCTGATGATGAATTAATTCAGTTTTTCACCAGAATTCATTATCAAGGTCCTTTGGAGTTGCCTAAACTCAGTAAAGCAAATCTAGTCTGTGAATGGGATATCTTATTTGATACTTTAGCTAAGGTTTTCAGCAATTGTACTAAGAGCAATTTTCAACATATTCCATCCTTGTTGCAGTACATTGCTTATGCTATTGTGTTTAATGTTAGACTTAACATTGGTCATCTTATCTGGAGTCTTATAGTTAGGAGAGTATCTAATGCCAGGATTGATCATGATAGTGGTAGAAATGTCAGGTGTTTCTATCCTAGATTTCTCACTATCTTAATCAATCATGTGCTATCTGATGCTCACAAGGAGTTGTTTTTAAATGCTGTATTTATTCCTTCTCCTACTACTTTTAGTAAGTTCTATCAAAGACTCCATACTTCTAGTAAATGGAATATGACACCAGTTGTTGTAAGTCCATTTATGGCTCATTTCATTCACCTACCTACTTTTGAACCCTTTGTTCCTGATCAACAACTAGTCATTGCAGCTGGAATTTCAGAGGAACTGCCACTACAGGTAATACATCCTATCTCTGGATCATCTGGCACCTCTACTCAAACCCAAGTGGTTGATAGGACAGACCAAGAGGTTGTAGAACCACAATCTCTATCCCAGGTCAGAGAGCCAAACACAGTGTCTAATCCTTTAACCTCTCAACCTGGAACTGCTTCTTTAATAAGACAAAGGTCAAGTAGTGAAGAAACACTGAGTGCACCCACAGCTCTGTCTCCACCATTAAAGAAAAGAAAAACCTATAGAGAGACATCTGTAAGCCCATCCATGTCCTCCCAAAAGGACTTGGATCTTGAAATGGCCATTGAACAGTCTCTGGAGACATCCTCTGAACAGGATGAATCTATTGAAATTCGCCATCGGGCCCTGGCAATCTGTAATGAGTCAAGCACTCTCCCATTACTCACAATGGGAGAAGACATCCAGATACAAGAAACTCAGGACACTTTGTTAGGAGAGCACTTAGGATCTGAAACAGTGCCTACCATTGTCACGGTAGAAGTGCCTTCACAGGCATCAGAGGGAAAATCTGATTCTTTGCCATCTATAATAGAATCATTTTCTCCCCTCCCAGAGGGAACATCTCTGGCTCCCCTAAGGGATTTTTCACTCGCAGTTTTTACTGGAGAAAGTGAAAGGCAACCTGATGAGTCTGTCCCTGAAGAAATTCAGTATACAATGTCAAATATTTTGACAGACTCATTCAGGGATCGGGAATTGCGAACTCCCATTGCACCACCACTGACCTCTCTTGAAGGGGCTAGGGTGATTTTTCCTGCAGGTACATCTACTGAGAATCTTGACAGACAGTTAGTGGTGAGAGATATGAATCAAACACCGAGTGAAACACAAGCACGTGAGTTGAGTGAAACACCACTGAGAGCAATTGAGGTGAGTGCACACACTGACACAAACACTGCTTTGTTGAATCAACTAGCTGAGTTACAAAGGAAGTTACAAGAAACCCAGGCTGAGAACAATCTTCTGAAAGCACAAGTGGTTGCACAATCTACCACCTCTGTATCAAATCAGCTGGGTACTGTGAAAGATGACCTGGAAGGACTAAAGGATAATCTACTCCCGAGGCTGAATTCAATCCAACAATCTCAAGTACTGGCGGCTTCAGACATCTCTGATATTATAACGTCAAATGCTCAGATATCGGAGAGTGTCAAGGAGATTGCTGCTATTTCTACCAAGGTGGACTTTATTATGCAAACATCTGATGAAAACCAGAGGTTTAATGAGCAAAGGATATCTAGGATTGAAGGAGGAATGGAGCATCTTAATGAAGGGATGAAGCACCTGTACAACATGATCAAGGAATCACATCAACCTACTGTAGAACAAAGAACATTCTTTGAGGGAGATGATGATAAGGATGATGAGGATGATGAAGGAAGAGATGGAAGGGAAAGAGGAGACATAAGGAGAACAACTGAGGTGAATCCTAGGGCTTCCACAGCTGAAACTGTAGAGGATTCCTCAACTAAGGGGGAGAAGGAGAAGAAAGGAGAAGAAAGGGAAGCTGGAGAAGCTTCTGGAGGAGATAAGGGGAAAGGTAAACAATCAGTGGAGGAGTCTGCTTTTGATGATGCCTACTACTACCATGGTGAACAGGATGACTTCCACTTTGACACATCTGGTGATCTGCAGAAGACCATACCTGAAGAAGCTTTTGGTGAGGAGGAGGTTGAGGAGGCAGCCAACTTTGATGATTGGGAAGATGAAGCTGATCTATATACACCTGACCCTTTGTTTCAAAAGGAGTTGAAGAAACAGCAAGCAGAGCTAAGAAGAAAGGAGGATGAGCAAGCCAAGGTCTCCGACATCATATCTCAGAAGCTGAAAATTCAAAAGGCTGAACATGAAGACAAACAACGTCTTCATAGTATTCATGTCAAGGAAAGGAGATTGGATGTTAGGATGAAGCAAGGACTTAAATGGGATAAGGCAAGGGAGATGTTTGATATCCCTCAGAGAGGCACAAACAATGATGCTACTTTTCTGAAGCTGCTTGAGAAGATCAGGACTGTTAATCCAGACAATTCATTATACATGAAGGCATTGAAGGAAGATATCTTAAGGATTACGTCTGCATTTGATCAAGTGAGGCAAGAACTGTTCATCTATGTCTCAAGTGCTCTTGAAGGGTCATTCACCATTTCTCTTGACCTTCTACAAAGAAGATCTCTATCTGAATTGTGGATTCTGATGAGTAAAGTAAAGAGATCTTCTTGCTTGAATGAGCTTCTATATGACCGGCTTAGAGATTCTGCTATGAAGGCCAGTCCTCAAGTTGTACATTTTCCTTATGAAGTCAAAATCTACAGAGGTACAACGTTAGAGACAGTGAGGCTGGATCCTGATTCCATGAAGCTATAGACTGCTATGCAACTGGTGAAGTTGGAGAATCTTCTTAGAACTTCTGGGTTTGCTTCTGTAGAGAAGTCTGAAGTTGCTGATATGATTTCAGACTACTGCACGGAGAAAATTCCAAGATATGCTCAGATGAAGAATAGATTGAAGAAGATCACCAATCAACCAGTAATGCCAAGTGGTGCGGTTTCTGAAAGTGATCGTGTCCTTGACAAAGATCTTCTAGTCACCTTGCAAGAAGCTGAAGAAGGTGAAATTAGAGACTGAAGGCATGATAGGTTTAGCTCATTTGTAATTATTATATGTTTAGAGCTAGGTAAATCAAGATAGGCAAAAGTATTCATATGTTCAGTCTAGAGGAACATCTATCTTGTATTTATCTTTACTGTTTGAATCTGGATATTGTTATATTTAATCCAGAACTTTTTATTATTTGCTTGGCTCTTAAAAGTCTTATCTTTTCTTGTTTTAGTTGAGTTATCCTCTAGAGTATTTGGTTGTTATTGTCTAACAAACAAATAGGGGGAGATTGAAAGGCATATGTCTAAAGCCTATTTGTATACACCGAGGATTCTACTCAACTTTAATTAAGATGTAATAAGTAAATAATAAAAATCAAATGTCACAGGAATCTCAAAAGGTTATATCTGTCAAAGAATGTAGATTAAAGTCATCTACAGACTTGAAGTTATTCTACACTGGAAGAAGTTCATTTATTTGATCAAGCCTCAGTGAAGTATTCAAGAAAGTGGATCTATTTAAAGTGTCAGAGGTTTCAGAAGTGTGACGGGAAAAAGTACAGGTTACAGTCCTTGTTTAAATAGAAGGAGAAAAGAATCACAGCTTAAAGTTAAAGATGAAGAACAACCATCAAAGTTAGTCGCTCATGAACCAGACAGTACATGGAGTGTCAACGTCAGTCAGTGGAAGTTCGTCATCAATTTCAGTGGTTCTAAGAATTAGTTTAATTCTCTTTTAATATTATTCTATAAGATATTTAATTTAATCTATGAATTAATTCTTTCAGAATTAATTCATATATTAAATTAATCAATCTAGATCTTAAGTAATTTAATGTATAAATTAATTCTCAGAATTAATTTATTTATGAAATTATTTGGGTCATTTATTTAATTTATTTAATCAGTGAATTAATTCTAATAGAATTAATTCATTTGTTAAATTAATTAAAACTAGAATTTTATTAAATCTGTTTTATCCTAAGTCTATTTATACTAGTAGTACTATCTAATTTGTACTAGTAGTACTATCTATGTTAGTACTACCGATAGTACTACCAGTACTAATGGATAGTACTACCGAGAGTACTATTAGTGTAAATGGATAGTACTTCCAGAATAGAAATGCAAGTGGGTTGGCGCGTGAGAAATGAATTCTGTGACTTGTTATATACTTGATCAAAAGACACAGAAGAATTACATTTGAAAGACAGAAAAGAAAACAGCTTCTCATTTACTCTCTTCTGCATTCAAGCGAACCAACTGCATAGCTGAATTAAATTCTTGTAATAAATTCTGATAAGCAAAGTTATATCCAATCCATTAGAATTTGATTACTTGTATTCATTTGGCAATCTAGCGGATCATAATCCCTAGAATTTCAATCGAACTACTTTTTAGTATTCGATCTTTTTATTACAAAAATAGATAAATTCATGTCGAATTTATTCTAGACTTGTTTTAACAAGAACCTTGTAATCTGTGCACTGAATTGTAACACCTCTCAAGTTTAATAGAGTTTCTATTTAACTTGAATATTGTTTCAGTTTTTATTCCGCACTAATTTGTTCTAAACAGTTAAATCATTTAACGGACAAATTCGATAAAACGGTATAGTTTGTATTCAACCCCCCTTCTACAAACTTATCAGGACCTAACACTGTTGCCTCAACTTACCATCTAAAAATAAAGTTTCCAACAAAGAATGGAGTCAGCGAGGAGCGAAGTGATCAGAAAATGACAAGAAGTTGCTACGTAGCTGCATTAAAGCCTGACGGAGTTGGGGGACAGGTTCTCCCAATTGAAGATATAGATTCCAGAGATAATGAAGAAAGAAGAGGAAAGCCAGCTGAAGATTTAATTTCAATTCCTTTAGTTCCTGGTGAACCAGACAAGGTTACTTACGTTGGAGCATTGTTACCTGAACCCTTGAAGGGCAAGATCATATCTTTTCTTCAAGAAAACAATGATGTTTTTGCGTGGACAGCAGCCGATATGCCAGGCACCACAAGATGATGTTAAATCCAGCTAAGTGCGCCTTCGGTGTAGGATCAGGAAAATTTCTGGGCTTGATGGTCTCTAAACGTGGAATTGAGGCCAACCCCGACAAAATCAAAGCAATTTTGGACATGGAACCACCACGGTCTGTCAAGGATGTTCAAAAACTAACTGGGAGAGTCACAGCATTAGGAAGATTTATCTCCAAGTCAGGGGAAAAGTGATTGCCTTTCTTCAAAGCTTTGAAAAACATGAAGAATTTTGAGTGGACAGCAGAAAGTTAGGAAGCCTTTGAGGCCTTAAACAAGTACATGGCTGAAGCACCATTGTTGGCAAAACCAAAACCGGGAGAGACGCTCTACTTATATTTGGTTGCCTCAAACACTGCCCTTGGAGCTATTTTGGTTAAGGAGGAATTGAAGGTTCATAAATCCATCTACTACATAAGCAAAATTCTACATGGAGCAGAGATAAACTACTCTATAATAGAGAAGTTTGCGTTAGCTTTGATCATAGCCTCAAGAAAATTACGCACGTTGTTAGGAATATGTTGTTCTTGATGATAATTATAAAAACACTTAGTAGATTTTGTATTAAGTCATTTTGTAACTGTCAACGAAATGGCATGCTTTGCAGCATTCCGTTGACAGGAAGCTCATCAACGAAATGAGTAATGTAGCAATTGCACTGTACAATATTTTACAGTTTGATATGCATTCTGTTGTATGTATTAGATAGGTTTTCTAAGTCATGTTGACTAAGTACTAGATAGGCAAAATAGGTTGGTTAATTGTAAATATATTATGCCTTGTAATTTTGTCTAAGTGAAGACATGTCAACGGTATGAAGATCACTCTGTCAACGGTATGGAGTTTACCCATCAACGAAACGAGGGAAACACCATCAACGAAATGAAGGAAACACCATCAACGGAATGAAGAATAAAGCTATCAACGAAACACATCTCCCTGCTATCAACGAATCACTATTGCTTTTTGAACAGTTGACAAAGTGATAGTGACAGTTTACTGAACAGATCTAAAGGAGATATGGAAGTGTACTTTGCATTGGAAGCCATCAAAATGGTTACTGGAAATAAGGAAACATTCCAATTTCCAATAAGGCTCTTGGGAATGATTAAAATAAGCATGAAGACAAAAACAAAGATCTCCAAGGACCATTGGACAAAAGGAATGAAAAGCAAGCTACTGATGGTTACTACTATTGTTCTTTAGTTTAGCCAAACGTAGAATTGTAAACTTGGGTATATATAACCAAGTGTAGCAGTTACTTTAAGTGTAAGAGAAGAAAAACAAATAGTTTGTATTAGCTATCTTTGAGAGCATACTTCTCTACAATCTTGTAACTGAGCAGCTGTGTACATTTTGTATCACAGATTATTTCCGCAATAAAAATCACTTCAGTTGGATCATCAAACAATCCAACTGAAATTATTTATGTGCTTGTGATTTTTACTTTAAGTTCAGTTTTTATTTGTAAGTTGTTTTAAGTTTAAGAAATATCAAGAATTGTATTCAACCCCCCCCCCCCCCTTCTACAATTCTGTTAGGTCATTTGGGATTAACACACGTACTTTCAGGAGTACGAGATAGAAGTCTTGACTAATCAACCTCTAAGAAACATCTTGCACGGTCCTAAGGTCAGCGGACGGATGATCAAATGGGCGATTGAGCTGAGAGAATTTGACATCAAGTATAAGCCTCATACGGCCATAAAAGCACAAGCACTTTCTGACTTCATGGTTGAATGTACCATCGACAACCAATAAGTCGGGGGGCAGGAGATAGTACCCTTATAGGGCAAAGATGAAGGAAAGTAAGATGAAGAAATGGCATTCAAAGAATATTGGGTGCTCTATTTTGATGGGGCATCAAAAACAAAATCAAGTGAAGCAGGTCTGGTTTTACAAAGTCCTGATGTATTTCTCATTGAGTATGCATTGAATTTGGATTTTCCAACAACAAACAATGAAGCTGAGTATGAAGCCCTGATAGCCGGTTTAGGGCTGGCTGGAGCCTTGAGAATTAAGACTCTCAAAGTATGTGGAGTTCAAGGTTGGTAGTCTCCCAAGTGAATGGAGAATTTGAGGCCAGAGATGAAGTTATGGCTAAATACCTGAAGCTTGTCAAAGCAATCATGACTCAGTTTGATGAGTGTTACGTGGAGCACATTCCTAGGGAGGAGAATATGAAGGTTGATGCCATGTCTAAGTTTGCTTCCTCCGAGATAGAAAACCAAGCAGGGAGTGTATATTTTCAAGTCTTGAAGACCCCAAGCATCAACGGGAAACTGATTGCACCTATTGATATCGGTGGTTGTTGGATAGACCCCATCAAAGCTCATCTAGAGAACGGTTGGTTACCGAATAATCCCTTGGAAGCACGAAACTTGACAGTAAGAGCGTTGAGATACGCCGTGATTGAAGGGATTTTATACAAGAAGTCTTTTGTTATCCCCTACCTGAAGTGCCTAAGACCCCAAGAGAGGGAGTTAGCTCTACAAGAAGTTCATGAAGGGATCTGTGGGCAACACTTGGGGGGCATGGCCCTTGCTCATAAAATCACTCATCTAGGTTTCTATTGGCCGGATATGCTTGCGAATGCAAAGGACTATGTTATGAAGTGTGAACGATGCCAAAAACATGCACATGTGGTTAGGCAACCGCCTAAGATGTTAACATCTGTTAATTCACCTATTCCATTTTCCATGTGGGGAATGGACATACTTGGTCTGTTTCCAATAGCTAGTGCACAAAGGAAGTTTTTGATAGTGGCAATTGATTACTTCACTAAATGGATTGAGGCTAAACCCCTAGCCAAGATAACCACCAAACAAGTAATGCACTTCCTATGGGAAAGTGTGATTGGGCATATCGTACCACTTGCAAGGTCACAACTGGAGCAACCCCATTCTTACTATCATATGGGGCAGAAGCAGTAGTTCCAGTAGAGATTACTCACACTTCCCCAACAGTGGAAGCCTATGAACCATAAATAAATGAAGAAGGCATGAGGCTGGCCCTTGACCTAATCGATGAAGTTAGAGATGAATCAAATGCTAAAATTGTTGAACATCAGAAACGAGCATCTTTCTACTACAACCTTAGGGTGAAAGAGAGATTCTTTCGTCAAGCAGATTTGGTTCTCCGAAAGATTAAAGCATCCGGAGTTGGACAGAAAGGAAAATTGGCCCCAAATTGGGAAGGACCATACAGGGTCAAGAGCGTGTTTGGACGAGGTTCATACAAGTTAGAAACCCTTGAGGGGATTGAGGTGCCAAGAACTTGGCATGCTGCGAATTTGAAAATTTATTATGTCTAGTGTTTCTGATTGAATTCATTATTAGGACGAGTATAAATAAGGTCAACGAAACCATTTCTGAGCTCTTAAGCTCTTAGTAGGAAGTAGAGTATTATGTAAGGGTTGAACCCATTTTCAAGTTATTTATAAAAGGATGTTTTCATTCAACATTTTAATCTTTTTTATGACAACTAGTATGTATGAAGCATTGATAAATATGCAAAGTTAAAAATGTGAAAAAACCGAAAGAAATTAAGCTTACATAAAAAGTTTAAGTTAAGCTCGAAGGCTGAAAGTACATGATAAAATAAGCAGACAAGTCACATACAACCATATAAAAAGCAAAATTTCTAAACTATTCATCCCTCTCCTCGCTGCTTGTATCAGCCTCTTCTTCACCTTCTGAGCTAGAGCCAGAACTGGTGCAAGTAGCGTTAGGATCATCGGCGGAAATATCACCCCTTGTGTTAGTTGGGGGAGAAGAATGCTCAGGATCTAAAATTCGATCATCCTCATCCATGTCGTCCTCGCCAGCCAAAGGTCTCTCGAGTGGAGTCAGAGTATGAGGGCTAGGAAAGAGAGCAGGATCAAAGGCACCAGGATGCTTCTCTAAGACGGCCTTTAAAGCCTCGTCCCATCCTTTGGAATGTTGGACAGGAAAGAGGAGCTCGTCATGATCACCTATCAAATCCTTGTATTCCTGAGAATCAAGGTATTCGTCGATGTAGTCATCCTTGCTCTTTCTCAGCGCAACCAACTCAGCTTGAGCATCCTCTAGCTCCTTATCTTTCCTCGCCAAAGTCTCTTTTAAAGACTTCACCTCATCCTTAGACTTTTCAAACTTTGCTTTGTTAACCTCAGAAGAGGTACGCCAAGCTTTAGCTTGAAATAGAGCCCTCTGAAAGTTGGCATTGTTCTGCAAATAAAAGTTTAAAGTGAAACAAACATTACATAAAAAAGAAGGAATTAATTAAATAGAACAAAAAAGGAAAGGTACCGCGACTATGGCTTGAGAACCCAAATGCTCAACTCTCTCAATGGTAGAATTAGCCACAACATCCTTATAATCACAGGGAGTGAGTGAATGGTATGACCATTCAACAGCATGCTTAGGCACCCCAACCACGGTGTCTTTCTTCCTGATACCCCAGTTGGGACGCCAGACAGAAGATTTGGAAGAAGCCGAAGGCTCAGTCATCTCCACTGAAGGCTGAAGACACTACTAGAAAAAGGTCAATAGACATCGCCCATATAACATCGGTTGTTGGGGCCACCGATGTAAAAGATCCTAATTAGCATCAGTTTTAAAATAACTGATGTCTTTGTATTGTTATAACATCAGATTATATCCGAACCGATTTCTAAACGCTGTCTTTAAAAACATTTAAGCATCCGCTAATACTCTCCCCCTTATACCAAATGTTTCCCCCTACAATTTCCTCCCTTAGCCAATTTTTCTTCCTCCCATTTTTTTTTGAGCTGATGTACCCCTCTCACCCACAAAAGTAAAAACATAATAAAAATTAAAACAAAAACTAATTAAACTAAAGAACTCACCCCCCTCTCTCTCTCTCTCGAACTCACGCCTCTGAAGAACTCACCCTCTCTTTTTCACCCCTCTCTCCCTTTCACTCTCTCTTTCACATCGAACTCACGCCTCTTTCTCTCTCCTCTTTCACCTGCTCAATTCTTAACCTTAATCGTTCAAATCGAACTCACGCCTCTTTCTCCCTGATCTCTTTTAGTTTACTGCTCAAGTTATATTGGTCAAATCGATTTGACCAATATAGTAAAGCTCAATCGAAGGTTCAAATCTGTTTGTTCATTGCTACAAAGATCGAATCGGTAAGTGACTAAAAATGCATGTGTATGTAAACCCTAATTAGTTTAATTCAGTTCGAATTTGGGGGTTTTTGAACTTGAATTAGCTAAGTGATGGAGATGCATTTACATATTATAATTATAGAGTTCGAACCTGATATTATATATTGTTGGGTGCCTAGGTACGTGTACAGAGTACAAGCATATATATTGTTGACAAACCACTTCGAGGAAGCGGCTGGAGTGCTTCATATCCTACACATTCGATCAAGGTTGTCACTGTGAAGCTATTAAATTTGACCATCCCAGCCTAAAATGGTAAAATCATTGTGTTTGCATCGTCTGACTTTTTCTTTTTCAAGTCTGATCAGCCTGCCTACGAGAAGGTGAACCGAGAGCGGTGGGCGGGCATAGTTAATTACGGTCGGCCCGACCAAAGACTGAAAGCCCGGTCCGGGCAAGGATCCGGGCCCTTCACATCAAAACGATGTTCCAATACAGACCTCCAAATCCAAATCTTTTCTCTTTTTTAAACTGATATGTTGCCTTGATCTTTCTTTTTATCTAAAGCAGAAGAAAATGGGTCTAACTGATAAAAGTCATTATCAATTAATTCTCGAGAAATTATCAACCAATCATATGCGATCATAATTGTGGATTTGTGCTATACATGTTGCCAACGAACAGAGTTTAATTTGGATCACTCTTTTAATTTTTTGTTTTCAGGCGAGATGCATTGCGGATGTGAAAGCTGATACAGATCATAGCAGCTTCATTAATGTCACTCTTTCTCTCAAAGAAGAAAATGAGGTTATTTCTCGCCCATTTTACTCTTCTCATCAATTTGACTTAATTTGATCCACGTTTTATATAGGTGCATTTGATTAGGCTTTCATCCAGCAGTACGGAGCTTGTATGCGAGGGTTTGTTTTCGCATCCTAACGAAATTTGGGATCTCTCTTCCTGTCCTTTCGATCAACGTATCTTATCCACTGTCTTCTCCTCTAGTAATTATGTTTGTGTTTTTCGCTTTTTAGATATAATTTTTTGCTCTTTATGCCACTTTTGATGTTTTAAATATAATGTTTTAGTTTGTGTTTAAGCTCTTTAAGTGTAATTTAGCTTAATTTCAATCATAATTTTACCATGTATTTGCTTGTTGGACCCAACACAGTTACTAAACATATGCGTTTTAGTGTTAATTTGTTGCTATTTAAATTAAGCCCCCCCCCCTAATAGACTTGCAGTTAAGATTCTCTCGGATTAAAAAGTTGCATTATGTATTAACTTTAGTCTTAGTGACTTAACTATTTTCAATCAAAATCAATTGATTATCATTACTAAGGTTTATTAAAAAGGTTAGATTCAGAATGCTGAATCTTTTATATGTCTTGTTATTAAAGGCGAGTCACATGGAGCAGCAATCTGGCAAATTCCTAAACTTTATGGTGAATTAAATTCTCCTCAGTTGGAAAAAATCGCTTCTTTGGATGCACACAAGTCAAAGCCAAAGTGGTAAGTCATAAGTTCATTCTTCTGGCATCTGGCCGCATTGTAGTCTTTGCACTTGTGACCTGCTTTAGCTCATTGGTTTTTTTTCCCAACGCATATGAGATTGTATTGAATCATATTAGCTTTTAAAGAAGAATGTGAATGTTGCCAAGGGCTAACAGCTTAACACCAAAGAAAAGGGTGATCAATTTTCTTCTAGTAACTTGCCAATGACTACCAACTGCAATGTCTACTACATAGATTTCTTCTCTCTATATCCTTTTGACTTGGACATTTATATTCCTCTGGAACTGTTATAACACCAAAAGTTGGAGTAAGGCAAGAATATAACAGTTAGAACAATAAGTACTCGAGTTGCTGGAACAACGTAAGTTTACAATTCCCTAGCCCTATCTTTTTTGTGCCTTTGACAGAGTGTTTCTAGAGTGATAGCATATCTTGACCAGGGTTACAAGGTTTATGACACAGGATCTGATAATAGGTGGCAGCTTACTATTAACATATACAATGGGATATGTTGCTCCTTTACTTCTTGCCGCTTCTTTTGCTGGAGCATTGCAGGTATTTGATGTACCAACTTACTATAGATCCTTTTACTGAACTTCTGACATGTTACTTGTTGACTAAGACTTTTCCAGCAACAACAATGTCTATGTAGAAATTTCAGGTATGATGCAATCATGTTGTATTGTGGTATATAACAGAGGTAGCAGGGAACAATGTTTCATGGTACTTTATCTAAAATTGCTTGTGCATCTTGCTTTTTAGCTGTGGTGGGAGAAGAAAAGAGGAATTCACATGACATTGATTTGTAGAATGTCACACGATGTCACCAACAATGTAATTGCAAATATTGCAGACTACCGTTCCTGACGTGTAAGTACATTTGTATATATACTTTTCATCCATATAGAAACAAAGAGAAGTCATATATACATAGAAAATTTATAAATCATAAATCATTCAGGTTTCCTCTTCTGTAAGTGAATGTCTTCTGGCCAGTGTTGATGTCAAAGGTGATGACTTTTCTCTACACCGACAAAGACATCGGTTCGAAAATTCCCAGACATCAGTTTATAGTTGATATCTATTAACCTTTTTCTAGTAGTGAGAGGGTTCAAAAAGTTGGGAACCTCAGGCTTCCCTCGGGGATCCTGCCATATCCTAGCCCTCTTCATCCTAGCGGTTTCCCCTTCTGATGGCTCATTGGTTTTATTAATAAAAGCCGCAGCTGCAAAACAAATTTTGAAAAGCAACAATAAACAAATAAAGGAAAATAAGAAATGAGTATTACCCTTATCTGAGACATTTGCAAGGCCCGCGGACTTAAGGACGAACTCATCCAGGAGCTCCCAAGCCAGAGTCGTTCCATTGTCCGCGGTCAATTCGGTATAGGCATGGGCCTCCTCCGCGTTTAGAACAATATCATTGGGACTTCCGTCCACAACTCTATTAAAAGATCTACGGAATAAAGTACCCCAGTCCCCACCTTCCCAAACGAGATACATAAACTCGTATTTCCACTTGGGGTTATTATCAGGAATAGATTTTGGGTGGAAAATAGGAGGAGTGGAAGCACGATGGTTGAGGTAAATCCAACTAGGAGAAACAGCAGAACTATTTTTAAATTGAAAGATTTTTCTAAATAAGGGAACGGAAAGTGGGAAGTTGTTTTTTAAACACAAAACCATGAAACACATAATTATTCTCCAAGCATTTGGAGGCAATTGACAGGGATTAATTTGAACGTCTGCTAAAAGTTTAGGAATGAATTCATGAAAGGGAAATCTAAGACCTGCGACTATGGCATCCCTATAAATACAAAGAGCATCAGGCCTCCAATGGCAGGAACGATCACCAGGACCAGCGGGAATAAGTTTTAAGGGAGCCTTAACTCTATACATTTTGTTATAATCCCTAATTTTATCAGCATCATGAAACTTATTGCTACAATCATAAGAATCTAAGGCAGAAACGGACGGGTATTCATCCCCACGTTCATTAATCATATCATGCAAAGATATGTATTCAGAACGAATGGGAATAATACCTCGTTTTGAAGCAGAATTTACTTTCTGAAGGCATTTGGCTGCACGATCGGCTATTGATAAGGTTTGAAACCCAGAAAAATCTTCAAATCTTCAAGAGGTAGCCCAGAAAATCTTCAAGTGAAACCCAGAAAAATCTTCAAATCTTCAAATAAAACCCAGAAAAATCTTCAAATCTTCAAGCGGTAGCCCAGAGAATCTTCAAGTGAAACCCAGAAAATCTTCAAACCTTCAAGTGAAACCCAGAAGAATCTTCAAGAAAATCTTCAAGAAAAACCCAGAAAATCTCACCGGAAATCGCTCAAGCTACAGAGAGAAATTTGAGAAATATAAACAAGCAGAGTACCTTTGTAAAAATATGAAGTGAGAAATGAAATCACACAACACTTTTATATAAGTGATGCAACCGGTTACTTGACCGGTTGAAGGGAAGGGCAACCGACAACAGCCGGTTAAAAGCCCGAGGTAGTTTATTGGGCTCAATTATCAATGAGGCCTAAAGAAATGGTTAAAGCCCATGAACGTTTACTGAGCTCAATCATCAATGAAGCCCAATCAAAAGTAATAAAGAGAAAAATATAAGTATTTTTTCTCCTCGACCTCGAAAAGATTGAGGTCGAAGTTGTTCGACCTGAAAGCCAAAATGGTCAAATGTTCAATCTCAAACGAGGTCGAAAAGTTCGACCTCAAACGAGGTCGAAATTGTTCGACCTCGAGTCAAAATGGAACATATTTTCGAATAATATGTATAATATGTGGTCAAATTCAAATAAATTTAACTTTCAAAAAATGTATACATCCAATTATTTAGGAACGGAGGTAGTATAAATGGTATAATAGAAGCTTCGAGGGACACTGAGCCGATAAAATAAGATCTCAAAAGGCTTATTAGTTCTGAATCAATTATGCCAAAAGCTAGGTGGGGTATCTTGGTAGCAAGATGGTCAGCAAACGATTATAGCAAAAAATTTATGCTGTACTTAGAAATGATTGACTCATATATTCATATCAAAAATTCTATTTTACATATATATTTAAAAAATTTAGCACGTGCAGCAAATGCTGGCAATATTTGCCCCTGTCCACCCCATCTTCATAGGATTCTTTTCTTTAAATAATTTAATATCCTTCTACGTGATAGACTTTTATCCTAGTTCACCATAAAATATAGAGTCATCAGTTATATTTAAAATTTGGACGATTTTAAAAATTATTTAGGAGAGTCACATCCAACTAACTAGTTGTCCACAACAAAAAACTATTGTTATTTTCCATAACAAAAAACTATTGTTATTTTTTAGATAACTCGAAAGTAAAATGGATGCTAACTCAATAATATAACGCTATTTGAGAAAAAAGTTTGCTAATTTTTTTGAGTTATATAGCATTATTCAAATTTTAATCAACAATTACAAAAAAAAATTAATCAACAATTCAATAAGGACACCCAGTTTACCGATTAATTACAAAAAAAAAAAATTAATCTTACATGCTTGCTACTGCTACACTGCAACAAGATTTTCATTTTTGAAGGTCTCGAATTTTTCAACTTTTTTAGCACTGAAGAGTTGTAGTTAAAAACAAATCGAGGCTCCTGGGCCAGAAAAGAAAAAAGGACAAATCGTCTGTAGAGGTTAGAAAGATAATGTTGATCCGTTAGACAGATTATTAGGACTCTATTTATTATGAAATGGGCCACTTTAAGAAAATGGTCCTGTGTGGTCTGGTACTCTGGCTATCCTGCTACAAAGGCCGCCCCTGATTGCTTATCTATTATCTATCTATCTTCTTCTATATATTAAAAGCCAACCATGGGCAAATTATGCCAATAAAATGGCTGTGAAATTACAGCTTTACCCTTATTTATCATATAATTACAAAAATGCCACCCCTCTATAGTTTATGCAAAAATTATATGAAATTTTGTTGCTTTCGAGATTCGAACACAAACCTTCCACTTAGAAATAAAGTATCATAACCATTGTGCTACATCAATTTTTGAGTTAACTTTAAAAATCTTATTAGATAAGTTACAGGTTCCCTTATAATCCTATTTTCTCTTTTTTACTTTACTTTTTGATTAAATATATTGTTGGTTTATATTTCTTATAAAAAAGAAATTCTAAATTATTCATAAATGTAACCAAATTCAAATTGGGAAAATATGAATTTGTTAAAATTCGTCTCTATGTATATATTAGATTATTGGATAATAATAGGATAATATTTTAAGAAAGATAAATATTTCATTTACGTGTGGATATAATTGCATCATATAATTTTTAGATATATAAATTTAAAGTTGAGTTAAAAAATAATTCTACATAATAATATAAAATATGTTTCAATTTACTTAATTTCTAAACTAGGTTGTTAGATAATGTGTGTAATGAATAATAGACTTAAAATAGATAGTTGAATTTAAAATTATATAAATACGAAAAATATATATATACATGAAAAAAAAAGAGCAGGACAATCTAAATGTATAATTTTACATACATAACCAATTTTTTTTAAAATCTACTTTTATATATTAAAACATCATCAGAGGCAAAAAGAACCCAAAAAGTGTTCATGAAATTACAACTTTACCCTTGTATTTTTAAAATTACAAACATGTCACCCCTTTATTACTGAAGATAAGAAAATGTCAAATTTGCGTGTAAACATCTAGAATTGAAATGCTGGCCTCCTTGTACCAGTTTCATGTCATAATCGAGTGTCCTACATTGAGTTTTGAGTTTATTTTAAAATTATTATTAGATAAAGTATATTCCCTCATCATATTATCTTTTATTATTTCAACTTTTGAGTAAATAATATGTTGTTTTATATTATTTATACAACATGCTTATTCAATTTTTAATAAATAAAAAAGTTAGTTTATATTATTATATGTTAGGTCCTGATAAGTTTGTAGAAGGGGGGTTGAATACAAACTATACCGTTTTATCGAATTTGTTCTTTAAATGATTTAACTGTTTAGGAACAAATTAATGCGGAATATAAATGAAACAAAATTCAAGTTAAATATAAACTATATTAAACTTGAAGGGTGTTGCAAATACAGTATGGATTACAAAGTATTTATCTCAAACTAATTAAAACAAATCTAGAATAAATTCGACATGAATTTATCTATTTTTGTAATAAAAAGATCGAATGCTAAAAGCAAGTTCGAGATAAATTCTAGGGATAAAAATCCGCTAGATAATCAAAGCAATACAAGTAATCAACTTCTAGTGGTTTGGATTTAACAATACAAACTAGAATTAATTGCTTGAGAAGAAATGAGATCAAATTGTTTTTCTTCTTGTTCTTGAGAGAGAAATGGCTGTCTGTTGCTTTTCTTGATAATGCAAGTCTGTCTCTTTTTGGCCGCCTATTAAAACAAATACAATTGCCTGTATGACCTGCCAAATGTCTTGTATGACCTGATAAAGAAAACTCGGTAGAACCTGCTCCATCAGTATGACCTTGCATTATTAAACTTAATCTCGGTATGACCAAGACAAAGTAAACTGTATGACCTGAGAAAAGTACTTAGTATGACCTAAACAATAAAGCTGGGTATGACCAATTCAAATAGGTCATACCGTGTTTTTACTTTTAATTAACCTAGGTCATACTAGTATTAATAGACAGGTCATACTAGTACTTAAATTACTTTCTTTTAATTAATTTTAGTTGAATTAAATTCTAAATTAAATTAATTCTTTTCTGGAATTAATTTAATAAATAATTCAAACAACTAAATTAATTAATTTAATTAATAAATTAATTCTGAAAGAATTAATTTATTAATTAAATTGATTAATCATTTAATTAATTAGAAGAGAATAACTTAAAAACAAAGTATCTCTCTCTCTTCTGAACACCACTGAAAATAGATGAATTAATTCCACTGATTGATGTCGTCATTCGATGCACTGTCTGGTTTCATGAATAACTGACTTCAATGATAATTTTTCATCTTTAAACCATTTAAAGCTGTGGCTTCTTTTCTTTAGCTCTGACTGAACTTTGTATCTTGTACTCCTTCCGTCACTAACTGGAAATCTCTGTCACTGTAGTAAATCCACTTTCTTGAATACTTCACTGAGGCTTGAACAATAAATTGTACTTCTTTCAATGTAGAATAACTTCAAGTCTGTAGATGACTTTAATACTCCATTCTCTTGACAGATAAAACTCTCTGAGATTCCTGTGACCTTTAATCTAATATTTACTTATTACATTCTGGTTTAAGTTGAGTAGAATCCTCGAATTACAAATAGGCTATAGCATATGCCTTTCAATCTCCCCCTATTTGTTTGTTAGAAAATAACAACCAAATACCTAGAGGATCACTCAACTAAAACCAAGAAAAAGATAAGACTCTTAAGCCTAAGTAAATACTAGAAAGTTCTGGATCAAATATGACATTTCCAGATTACACTAGTAAAGGTAAATACAAGACAGATGTTCCTCTAGACTGAACATATGATAACATTGAACCTGTCTTGATTTACCTAAGCTCTATACATATAACATTTACAAAACAGAGCTAATTACCTTTACTCCCCTGAAACTCCTCCTTTTCCTTTTATATCTTTTTCAGCTCCCTTTTACTAGCTTCACCAGAAGTCTCTAGAAACTTCTCCCCCTTAGAAATAGAAACTTCTCTAGAAACTTCTCAAAATTCTCCCCCTTAGTTGAGGAATTCTCTACAGATTTAACTTTATGAGTATCTGAAGCCAGTAGGAGTTGAGATAGTTGATGGAGTTGATCTTGGGTAGTAACTTTGTCTTCAACATTTCCTTGAGCAGTCCCAGCTGATTGTTGACAGAGGTGGAAGAAGAAGACCGTTCAACCACTTGTGCTTGCAAAATTTCTTTATCAGCCTGGGTTTTGAATAGATGTTCCTGTAGATCAGCTATGTGAGCTAACTACATTGCAGTGTATGTGTCTGTGTGTGCACTCACTTGAATTTCTCTTGTAAGTGTATCACTCATCTCACGTGCATGTGTTTCACTCAGTGTTTGACTCTTATCACTCAACATTAGCTGTCTGTTTGCTCCTTTTTGATCAGTACCTGCATTAAAACTCACCCTAGCCTCTTCAAGAGAGGTCAGTGGTGGTGCAATGGGAGTTCACAAATCCCGATCCTCAATCATGTCTATCAAATCACTTGGATTTGAAATCTGAATTGCTTCAGTGATAGACTGACCAAGTTGCCTTCCACTTTCTCCAGATAAATCTGCGAGTGGAAAATCCCTTAGGGAGCCAGAGGTGTTCACTCTGGGAGGGGAGAAAATGATTCTATTTGATTTGGCAAAGAATCAAATTTTCCCTCAGATGCCTGTGAAGGCACTTCTACCGTAACAATGGTAGGCACTGTAACCAGTTGCAGGTGCTCTGCTTTCACTGTGTCCTGAGTTTCATCTAATGAAATTGTTTTCTCCCATTGTGAGTAATGAGAGTGTGCTTGACTCAGTACAAAGTGCCATGGCCCTATGGCGAATTTCAATAGATTCATCCTGTTGAGAGAATGTCTCTAGATACAGTTCATTGGCCATTTCAAAGTCCATATCCTATTGAGAGGATACAGATGGGCTGACAGATGCCTCAGTATATATTGAATTACTTTAGAGGAGGCAGAGCTGTGGGATCACTCACTGTTTCAATCAAAATACTTCTTTGTTTAACAATTGATTTCTGTTCAGGCTGAGAGTTCAAGAAGGTTGTAGACTCATTGTTTGGCTCTAAGACCTGGGATAAAGATTGTGGATCTACAATCCTTTGGTCAGCCCTAACAACCACTTGGGTTCAGCAACAGTAGAAGAAGTGGATTGAGAGATAGAAAGTAATACCTGAATTGGATTTGGCACTGAATTTTCCAGCTAAGCAAGAGCTAGATCAAAAATACTATATACAATATATTTATACAAATAACTAAGATAAATAGAAAAATAAGATAGAATACATAATAATAATAATAAACTAAAATAATATTTACAGGAAACTATTTACAGGCAATAATTTGAATTAAAATAAACTGCAGAAATTATTTACATGCATAAACTGAATTAAAATGCAATGCAGAAATTAATTAAATGCATTATTTACAAAATAAACTAAGGTTACACACCAGTATGACCTCCAAGATAGGTCATACCGAGAAAAGCAAAATAAAAACTGCATAAACAACAAAAAAATGCATAAATAAAATCCAATATGACCTCAGAATAGGTCATACCGAAAATCAATATGACCTGGGATAAGGTCATACCGAGAAAAATACTAACAGATGCAGCCAAAATCAGACATTTATACACAAAAACTTTCTAAAAACATTAAAAACCTACTGCATAAAAAATTTCAAAAACACAAAACTACTATAAACTTGCATAAAAATCTGAACAAAAATATTTACAGTCTGAAAATAATTTAAATGAATCTAAATAAATATATTTTCAATAAAAATACATTTCTCCATTGAAAATGAGAAAAATATTTTTAAAGAAAATAAATTATTCAGAATATTTAAATTAACAAGCTTTATACAATAAATAAGAATTGGCACATTCTATCATTCAATATCATCAAAAGAAAATGAATTTGAAAGAACAAACATGACAGAGATATTTTAATCACTAAGACTGTTTAACATACCCGATTTACCAACTAACTTGATAAATGTGGATTTGTCAACAGATTTAGTGAATATATCTGCAGTTTGTTCTTCTGTGGGTACAAAGTGTAACTCCACAGTTCCATTCATGACATGCTCTTGGATAAAATGATACCTGATGTCACTATGCTTGGTCTCTTGTGATTATGCCATCTTCATCTAGCTTGTTTCTGAATACCCATTTTGTACCAACTACTTTCTTGTACTTTGGCCTGGGTACCAGCTTCCAGACTTGCTGTTGTTCAAATTGATTGAGTTCATCTTGCATAGCAATCACTCAATCTGGATCAGTCAGTGCTCCCTCAATTTTCTTTGGTTCCATTTCAGAAAGAAACCCTGAATAATAACATTCGTTTTGAGTAGCACTTCTAGTTCTTACTCCAACACCTGGATCACCAATAATCAGCTCAAAGGGATGAGCTCTATTCCATACAGTTTGTCTTGGAAGATTTGATCTTGATGATTCGCCTTGAATTTCACTTTGATGTTGTGAGAGACTAGTTGATCCTTCATCTGCTCCCCCTGAGTTGTTGCTTGATTGCCTTGATGATTCTTCTCCAGTGTTGGTGGTATCTCCATTGTTACCAGTGTTTCCACCACCATCACCATGATCATTATCATCATTGTTATTATCATCACTAGAAATAACTTCAGGTGGGGCTTCATCATCTGATTCTGAGTCTGGCAAGTTATCAAACTTCAGCTTCTCAGATGAATCTTCTTTTTGGATATTAGGGAGGTTGGAGACATCAAATGTAACATTGATGTCCTAATTGACTGATAACATTTCTTGATTTCAAACAGGCCATATCCTCAGTTATACCCTTGCTGTTATCTCCAAAGGTAAGCACTGGGCCATCTTTCTCAACCACATCTGATAGCAGGGCTCTATCTCCGGTCATATGCCTTGAACTGCCACTGTCAAGAATCCACATAATACGGTTTACCTGTTTAACTCCCTGCACTACCAGATTGATTAGACCTTCTTCGGAGCCCAAAATTGATTGGGTCCGGCATGCTTAAAGAACTGGCCTTTGTCAGGCAAAACAACATTTCTAACTTCAACTACTTCAACCTCTTTCACATAAGAGCGTTTCCATTTATAGCCAGCCTTAAAACATTTCTGATTAGGCTTGGGGATAAATGAATCCACTCTAGTCTGAGGAGGATTAGTAGTCTTGGTTTTAACATGCTTCTTATTATTAACATGTTGACGTGGAGCAGTCTTATCACTAGATACATGCTTACTATTAAAATAAGCATACATAACATTAAAAGCACAAGACATGCAATTACTCACACCACATGCTTTATGAGAAGAATAAGTAGCAGGCATGTTATTACTACAGTTGTTTTGATTCAACAAATGGATATCTGATTTAGTCTTTTCAGTTGGAACAACTTTGACTGGAATATCAGATATACACTTCTTGGACTGTTCAGCTTCCAAGGCCATATCTTCTTCACGAATCTCTTCAGCAATGATTATAGAGTACTCATTCATAGGATCTGCTATGGATTCTTTACAGAAGGGTGTTTTAATACCCTTAAGTATATAAGGAACAACCTTGCCTTCTTCTCTGACTCTACAAGGTGTGTTAATACCAAGCAATCCAATAGCCTCATTATAATCATAACCTATACTGACATGATTACCAATAGCTTGTTGATTGAAAATTTCTTTAGCCGTCTTACAAGAGTTGTAATAGGCATTAGCTTTGGTCTTAAGCTCACTAATCTGATCTTTGAGAATGGTTTCTAGTTGTTGATACAATTTAACCCTTTTCTCAAGAACTGCTACTTGTTTAGTGAGTTCATCTTGATTATTATGCACTAGTTTTAAATCTTTTATTTCTTTTTCAAGATTAGTGTTTAAAAGATTTATTCTATCATTTTCAGTGCGTGCACAACTTATGGTGCCACCAAGATGATAAATCATTTCAGCGTCAGTAAACTTTACCTCAGACATGTTGGGTGAAGATAACATGGAATCAAAGAGTTTGCCTTCTATTGCCATGAGTGCAAGATTCCCAACTTCTTCATCGTCACTGTCTGTATCATCCCAGCTCTTCCCTTGAGCAACATAAGCCTTCTCAATCTTCTTCTTCTTGCTAGAATCAAATGAGTTCCTTGTCACTTGCCTTGGCTTATTACATTCAGTAGCAAAGTGACCCAACTCATTGCAATTGTAGCATCTGATTGAGCTTCTCTCCACAGTTCCAGTTTTGTAGCCACCTGAAGATGAGGAATCATCTCTCTGAAACCTGGGCCTGAACTTAAGATTGGGATTCCTCTTGAATCTAAACTTCCCAAACTTCCTGACTATTAAGGCCAAATCACCATCTTCCAGCTGATCAAGTTCTTCCAAAGAATAGAAGTCACCACCAGATTGATCAATGGATGTTAATCCATATTCAGCATCAATCACATTCATGTGAGAACTGGAAGGTTGAACAGCCTTTACTTCCAGTTTCTGTGGGACTTCAGCAGTCAATGCAGTAGAGGTACCAACAATTTTCCCAGTTCCATACAGCTCCCTCTGTTGAATCTGCTCCAGCTCATAGGTCTTCAGAACACCATACAATCTCTCCAAAGCAATCTCATTCATATCTCTTGCTTCTCTAATTGCAGATATTTTGTGCTCCAAATGAGGTGGAAGTGTAAGAAGGAACTTCTTGTTAATCTCCTTGTTGGTGTAGTGCTTCCCATTGAGATTCAGATCATTGATTAATTTGTTGTATCTCTCAAAAACCTGAGAGATACCCTCACCAGGGTTTGATCTGAAATGCTCATATTGTGAAGTGAGAATTTCCAGCATATTCTCTCTAACTTCCTCTGTCCCCTCATTGATTATCTCTATGGTTTCCCAAATGTGTTTGGCAGTATCACAGTTTAGGACATGATTATGCATGATAGGATCAAGACAATCAATAAGGATCAGCTGTAGACAGGAATCCAAGGTAACATCCTCTTTTTCACCAGGAGTGAAATCCTTGGGATCTTTAGGGTACATCCTAGCAGCCCTAGTAACAATGTTACCCTCTTTTAATTCTTCCTCAATAATCATAGGAAGTTTTGGTCCATTCTTCATCACATCAATGTATTTAGGATTTGCAACCTTAAGAAATAGGAGCATTTTCTTCTTCCACATTGGATAATGCTCCTTGCTGAACATTGGGATTTTGACTGTACCCACTTTCTGTGTAGTAGACATCTTTTGAGATTTTTAGGAAAAATAAAAATTCAGAGTTTAAGAAAAATCTCAAAACAATTGGATCTTTGATTTGTATATCAATCAAAAGGCTCTGATGCCAATTGTTAGGTCCTGATAAGTTTGTAGAAGGGGGGTTGAATACAAACTATACCGTTTTATCGAATTTGTTCTTTAAATGATTTAACTGTTTAGGAACAAATTAATGCGGAATATAAATGAAACAAAATTCAAGTTAAATATAAACTATATTAAACTTGAAGGGTGTTGCAAATACAGTATGGATTACAAAGTATTTATCTCAAACTAATTAAAACAAATCTAGAATAAATTCGACATGAATTTATCTATTTTTGTAATAAAAAGATCGAATGCTAAAAGCAAGTTCGAGATAAATTCTAGGGATAAAAATCCGCTAGATAATCAAAGCAATACAAGTAATCAACTTCTAGTGGTTTGGATTTAACAATACAAACTAGAATTAATTGCTTGAGAAGAAATGAGATCAAATTGTTTTTCTTCTTGTTCTTGAGAGAGAAATGGCTGTCTGTTGCTTTTCTTGATAATGCAAGTCTGTCTCTTTTTGGCCGCCTATTAAAACAAATACAATTGCCTGTATGACCTGCCAAATGTCTTGTATGACCTGATAAAGAAAACTCGGTAGAACCTGCTCCATCAGTATGACCTTGCATTATTAAACTTAATCTCGGTATGACCAAGACAAAGTAAACTGTATGACCTGAGAAAAGTACTTAGTATGACCTAAACAATAAAGCTGGGTATGACCAATTCAAATAGGTCATACCGTGTTTTTACTTTTAATTAACCTAGGTCATACTAGTATTAATAGACAGGTCATACTAGTACTTAAATTACTTTCTTTTAATTAATTTTAGTTGAATTAAATTCTAAATTAAATTAATTCTTTTCTGGAATTAATTTAATAAATAATTCAAACAACTAAATTAATTAATTTAATTAATAAATTAATTCTGAAAGAATTAATTTATTAATTAAATTGATTAATCATTTAATTAATTAGAAGAGAATAACTTAAAAACAAAGTATCTCTCTCTCTTCTGAACACCACTGAAAATAGATGAATTAATTCCACTGATTGATGTCGTCATTCGATGCACTGTCTGGTTTCATGAATAACTGACTTCAATGATAATTTTTCATCTTTAAACCATTTAAAGCTGTGGCTTCTTTTCTTTAGCTCTGACTGAACTTTGTATCTTGTACTCCTTCCGTCACTAACTGGAAATCTCTGTCACTGTAGTAAATCCACTTTCTTGAATACTTCACTGAGGCTTGAACAATAAATTGTACTTCTTTCAATGTAGAATAACTTCAAGTCTGTAGATGACTTTAATACTCCATTCTCTTGACAGATAAAACTCTCTGAGATTCCTGTGACCTTTAATCTAATATTTACTTATTACATTCTGGTTTAAGTTGAGTAGAATCCTCGAATTACAAATAGGCTATAGCATATGCCTTTCATTATATAGCTCCATTTTTTTTAAGTTTTCGTAGTTTTAATATATAATTATGTATTTCTTTACAAATTTTATTATTTCACTTTCTGCGCGCTAGGCTTTTTTCTCCCGATTCACCCTTAATTTTTTTGATTAAATGTTAATTGTTATACTATTTATATTTTTATTATGTCACTTATTAGCTTTATACGAATTATTCAAGTATTGATAAATCTATAATAAAAAATTGATCTAAAATAAGTAACATATTATACGTAACTTTTATATTTTAGAATTATACAAGGGACTGTAAAAAATGGGAATCATAGTTAGGGGTGTTGATGGGTTAGGTTGTCGGGGGTTGGAAACATTTTTGCAACCCAGTTTAATTAAATAAGTTTGAAATTTTTTAATCCAACTCACAAAAAATTAATTCATGGCCCAACCGTACTTATCATCCTTAAGTTTGCGCCGAGTTGGGTTGGTTTGAATGTGTTAAATAATTTTTATAATAAATAAATATTACACAATGTCCTCATTTCAAAAATTCAAGTAAAGCTAAAATACGTATAACTTACGATTTTAGTGCTAATATTTTTTTTATTAACATAATAATTTTAGTTATGTACACGTCTATAAATAAGATGATATACTGTATTATATAATGTACAGTTACATATAATAATTTATATATATATATATATTATCGAACAAAATTTTTAATTTAAATAGGGTTGAGTTAGGTCGGCTGAAATATATAAAACTGATATGCAACCATTAAAATCGGGTTGAAATTTTTTTAGACCCAATTAAGTATCGGGTTTTCTTTGTCGTCTTGGTTGGTTGAAAAAGGGGATGGGTATATTTTTTTCATTTTAATCGGTTCGTAAGCCAATTTTCGACCGATGAAACCAATTTGTGCCCAATTAATCCAAATTATATGATTTCTAGATCGATTTCTATAAAAATTGATTTTTCGATCCGATTTTAACACATTCGGATTGATTAGTCACCGTCTAGCGGTTAATCGCCAGTGTTTAGAACATATATTATACATATAAATACAACTGAGTCTACACAGATGTTAAATTATTTAGGTATATTATGATTCATATATAAGATCAAACACAAGATAATTTATAATTCAAATATTAAAATCGCATGGGATAGAATTTTATGGTTGTGTTAAAAAAAATGATTCTAAATTACATATATATAAATTTCAATTTGTGTAATTTTTAAACTACGATCTTAGATATTTTATAATTAATACTAGACTAAACATATACAATTGAGTTTAAAAGGGTACAAATATGTACATATGAAGGAAAGAGTAAAACAACTTCAAGATTGACTTTTACATAAAATAAAGAAATTTTATAATGTGTTCACTCTATAATCTTACCTCCATAATCTTACCTGAATGACCAATTTTATATTTTATAAATATACTTTTATTTCATTAAAATTATATTACTTTAAATACGTCTTATACACGAAATTAAAAGTAAGAAATTTTATGATGTATTTAAAGTATATTTGTACATTTGTGACCAATATTATATTACAAATGTATTGTTATTTTATTAACAATACATGAGTTTACATACATTTATTTTATATACGGAGAACTCTGATAAAATAACCATTTAAATTATCTTGAATTTTTAAATTTGATAAAATTCACTTCACGATATTCAAAACTAAACTAATATTTTGAAGATTAAAAAAAATCATTTGATCTTTATCTTATAGAAATTTATCCAAATTTTATGAAATCTTATTCAATTAGAAAATATATATATATAAATACAATGCATATATAATATAAATTCAAAATACCATCATTTACCATATTTACAAAATTATTTTGATATGTATATATATTGGTGCAAATTTATTTTTTCAGTATATAAACAGGTCCGTGCCTCGCACGGGCTTTTATGCTAGTTATCTATTATTATCAATATATATATATATATAAAGGAGGATACGCGGGAGGTGAGGTGGCACCCCTAAGATCGTCTTAATCCATTTTTCTAATTTTTTTAGAGGTTTACAATTTTAAATACTAATAAATCAAAAAATATTCTTTAGCATGTTAGAAATAGAATAGGTGTTCGAAGTTATAGAGGAGAAAAAATCAAATTTATAGAGAATACATATAATTAAAAGTTCTATTTGAAGTAGAATAGGTGTTTGAATTTGTAGAGGGAAAGAGTTCAAATATAAAAGAAGTTCTTGCAAAGTTCTATTTGAAGTAGAATATGTGTTTCGATTTATAGAGGAGAAAAGTTCGGATATAAAAGAAGTACTTGCAATTAAAAGTTCTATTGGAAGTAGAATAAGCGTTTGTAATACATAACTAAAAGTTCTATTTGAAGTAGAATATGTAAAGTTATATAAGTGTTTTTTCGACGAAAGAGTGTCTCATTAGAAAGGAGTATGGTAACATAAAAATTAATATATAAGACAAATATATATTCAATATATTAAATTTGAGATTTTGATATTAAAAAGGAAACGTGTTTCACGGGAGGACGGCTTATTAGCGAGGACCGAGTAATTTTCGTAAGTTATTTGATAGGAATTTTAAAAAAATTATTACGCCGCAGCGAAGCGCGGCTTTTTCAACTAGTTATATATATAATAGAGCAACTAGGTAGTTGGATGAGACAATTTATTCAGTGTATAATTATAGTTGGATGAGACAATTTATTCAATGTATAATTATCAAATTACCCCTATTATATATTAATGATTTTTTTATTTAATATGTAAGCATTAATTGTTTCTAATCTTTATTTCATAATAATGAGTAGTAATTAATAATTTTTTTATTTAATATGTGTGTATTAATTATGTCTATTCATTATTACATAATAGTCTACAACTAAATAAATCATTGACATTTTTACACTAATCATCGAGCAAAAATAACATAATAATTTAATTTTTAAACACATAATATACTAAAATTTTCAAATAAATCAATCTTGTATGAAACTATTTTCATTACTCGTAAACGTAAATAGTGCATACCCGAATTTATACAAGTATGCTTGTATTATACAGGTTAAGAAAGTAAATCTGTTACGTGTGATTTTAAAAATTGATTGACTCGGCCAAGTACACAGATGAGTACTCGGAACTCGATTGTCAACCAATTTGAATCTAAGATCGTACTTGAATGTGAAAACGAGTACTCGGATTTTGAAGACAAAATTAAGCGGAACCAATTTTCGAGTTTTGAACCTTATCTATCACATATTTAATACATAGCAAAAATAACATAATAATTTAATTTTTAAACACATAATATACTAAAATTTCCAAATAAAGCAATCTTGTATGAAACTATTTTCATTACTCGTAAACGTAAATAGTGCATACCCGAATTTATACAAGTATGCTTGTATTATACAGGTTAAGAAAGTAAATCTGTTACCTGTGATTTTAAAATTCGATTGACTCAGCCAAGTACACAGATGAGTACTCGGAACTCGATTGTCAACCAATTTGAATTTGAGCTCGTACTTGAATGTTGAAAACGAGTACTCGGATTTTGAAGAGAAAATTAAGCAGAACCAGTTTTTGAGTTTTTGAACCTTATCTATCACATATTTAATACATATTTACTATAACAATTAGGAGGTTTGTGAGTGATTTAGTTCAATGTAAAAGGACAATTATAAAAATTACTATAGAAATTAGGAGGTTTGTGAGTCATAATTAAAAAAATTGATATTGAAACAATTATAAAAATAACATGATTTCATGACATTAATTCTTAATAATTAATGTGACATAATTTCATGTCATGTTAACTGTGATATAATTATAAGAAAGGAAATTTTTCATCATCAATTAATTTAGAAATATACACGAAAAATCATAATGAGTAATAATTTTTTTAAGTTTATCAATGTATAGTATAAGTATTTGTGTTTTTTAAAGAACATACCATGCATCATCAAATATTTACCGGTAAATTATACAAAATTATAGAAAAAATAAGAATGTTAATCTCATAACAATTGTCACTAACTTAAAAATATCTCACAAATACACCAAATTAATCACAAATTACATAATTTTTTAGAGTATACCTGTGCCTCGCAATTAGGGAGTTTATTGAGCGAATTTATTCACTGTTAAAAGACAATTATACCATTCAAGGTGTAATATTACTTTTCAACCCCTATTATATTTACTTCATATTAATATCTATATTGTTAATACATCTTGATATCTCTAATAATTAATAACTAATCTTTATTAAGTACACTAATTATTTTGTATTTAATATTTGCAGATAAATTTACATATGTTATTTTTTTGTAATATACATAATTTAAAATATTAATAAAATATAATTAAAAAGATAGTGATATTGAGATAATTATAAATATGACATGAATTTGTAATATCAAATTTTTAGTAACATAACATGATTTCATGTCATGTTAATTGTTTTTTAAAGGATGACGAAATATAGTTATTCATCACCAACTAAATTAGAGTACGCGTGCAAAATCATATCGAGTAATATTTTTATAAATTTGATACCATGTAACATGATCATTCATGTATCTTAAAAAACATAATATGCAGCATCAAATACTTATACAAAATTAAGAGGTAAAAATTACATACTAGATATTACAAGAAAGAGAAATCAATCCACAGTACTGGGATATAACAATACAAAGCCTTAGACCATATGAGAATCCAAAAATATATCGAATCGAACAAATTAATCACCGAGACGCAAGTGAGGGAAACAATGCAGTGATGTTGATTTCTAATCGATATAAAGTTTAGAAAACAAAAATCTGGGTTAGTGAATGCAAGAACTAAGTACACCAACTATCAGGGAAACTAACAAAATCTAAACTAGATCTAAAAAATAATTCTACAATCGTAACATGTCTTGAAATCCGTCTTCATCCATGAAAAGGATGAGTGATTTGTCATAAAGTCCTGGAACGAACATCAATTAGAAGATACAGAGTTAGAATGAACCGATCAAAATACAGATCCAAAACAAAAGTTGAGAAGAAAATGTGAAGAAGACGCGGAGGAAAGAGAAAGGGCGGACATGGGAGGAAGGAAAGAAAAGCTAAAGAGACTAAAAGAAGGATAAAAGGGGGATCTTCGGGCAGTGGCACCGAAGAAATCCACCGGAGGAGGGGAAGAGAACGAGGCTAAAGTTTTGGCACAGAATCCGAGTGAGAGACACCGGAGGAAGGGAAGAGAGTCAGACTAAAGTTTTGGCACAACGAGAGAGAGAGAGACCGAAGGAAGGGAAGAGAATGAGGCTAAAGTTTTGGCACAGAAACCGAGAGAGAGAGAGAGAGAGAGAGAGAGAGAGAGAGAGAGAGAGAGAGAGAGAGAGAGAGAGAGAGAGAGAGAGAGAGAGAGAGAGAGAGAGAGAGAGAGATGGGGGAGGGGGAGAGAGAGTGGGGGGAGGATGCAATAAATTTTCAATGAACTAGGGAGTTCAATGAGTCAATTTATTCAATGCGAAATGACAATCATACTCTCAAATTACAAAATTAAATTTTAATCTATATTATAATTATCTCAAATAAATATCTCTATTATTAGTTCATCTTAATATCTCTAAAATATACTAATTATTAGTTCATCTTAATATCTGTAAAGTATACTCTCAAGTATGTGTGTTATTTTAAGTTATTTAAAAAAGCAAAAAGTATATATAATTAAAATGCTAATGATGTTGAAATAGTTATAAATATGATATAATTTTGTGACATGGACTTCTTATTAATATGACATGAATATGTTACTTGTTTTTCAAGTGAGGAATGAAAAAATAGTTATTAATCACCAAATAATCTTAAATATGCATGCAAAATCATATCGAGTAATAATTTTATTAACATGTAATATTTTTGTTAAAAAATATACTATGCAACAACAAATTATTGTGAAATCGATAACAATTTACTAATATCTAAATATTACACGTGTTTACGCGAACTTTCTACTAAATAAATACAACATATATAAAATAGGGGATTTAGTCTCGCAACAAATACTGTTAACTTAAATTTTCAATTAATTCATAAATACGTCAAAATTAATGAAAAATTACGCAATATTCTAGAGTATGCCCGTGCCTCGCACGGGCTATAAAGCTAGTTTCAGTTAATAAAGGGATTACAAATACCGAAATGCCCAGTTTAGTTGGACATGAAAATTTAAGAACTTCAGCTTCCCGGAAAACATTCAACAGTGAAATTATTTACTGTAGTTGAAAACACCAAATTCTGTATAAATTTAATTACAACTTTCTATACATTTGTCTGATTCACATAATATATCATATATGTGATCATAATAACCTGTTTGTTTAAGAGCCCGTTTAAATTAATTTAAAATTATAATTAAATTCTGCTTAGATAATTCTGTACTATATATGAGTTATAAGTCATTGAAAATGTCTTGTCAAAAAAAAGTCAATTGGAATATTAAAAATTATAAATACAATGCTCATGATGTTAACAATAATACACCTGGACCCTAAGTTACGTAGGAGAAGTCATGAAAGAATTATAACACTTTTTTATTTTATTTTTTCTGAAGTAACATAACAATTTGATTCATCCAAATTATAATTATATTATTTTACATATAACAAACATAAAATGATAATATCAAAATTAAATCCTTGTTATGGATTAAAAAGTGTATTTGTAAATTAATTGCTAGAGTTTAAGAGAGCTTTGAGCTTTAATGGTTGTTCTCGTGTTTCGTGGCTAAATCTGCCCTCACAAGATGCCTACGTATCTCAACTATTGCTGAGAATCAAGCCAATAAAACGTAGTTCTTGGTATTGCCCTCGGGGCTATGGCGGCAAGGGCACACCAAGGACGTAGTGACTTGTATGCCCTTATTCGAGGATGAAGTCTAAAACGTTGTAGATGACGTATGAAGCTGTGTCCAAAACGTAGTAGATGACGTATGGAGCTGTGTCCAAAACGTAGTTCTATTGTGAAGGAGCAGGGTCCTTATATAGGCGTCTGGAGCCTCGTATTTAGAGTATGTTTAGGAGACTTAGCGAATAAGTCTCCTTTTTGATAATGGATAAACATTGTATTTCTTGATGAACAAGTCTTTTCCTTGTTGATAAGGACCATGACTCATTATTTCTTTTAATTGGGGATTCTGGATCCTTCTTTGATGAATTTGCCATATTTTGGACTACTTTCCTGAGCTGTATATTTTCCCTATTTATTAATTACGAAATTAATAAATAATTAGGGTTTTGGGCCTTGCTTATTGGGCCGTGTTCTTGGACCAATCCGGGTCTAATTAATACATAATTAATTGCACTTCTAGGATTATTTTTCAGCCCATATCATTTGCCCCCCAACTTCTAGGAAAATCTCTTTTGGATTATCGTAGAAGTTATTTTATTCGGTAGTTACGAAATTCTCTTTCGTATTCTAGCCTGGTTTTGCGAACATATAGTTCTAAACCAATTTTTATAATTTTCCCAAAATAAGAATCGGGATTTTTCATCAATTCCCTGGAAAATAATTTAAAATTTGAAATTCCAGTGTATTTTCGACCAGGATTCTGGTCGAATTCGACCTCATTTTTGGCTCCTGGTCGAACACCTTCGACCAGGATTCTGGTCGAATTTGGCCTGACATTGGCTCCTGGTCGAACACTTTCGACCAGGATTCTGGTCGAACTTTGGTGTAATTTCATCCCCTGGTCAAACACTTTCGACCAGGTTTCTGGTCGAATTAGATGTCATTTTGCTCCTTGGTCGAACCCTTTTGACCAGGATTATGGTCGAATTTGGGTGCAATTTTGGCTCCTGGTCGAACCCTTTCGACCAGGATTCTGGTCGAACTCTTTCGGCCAGGATTCTGATCGAATATATGGTCCATTTTAGGCCATGGTCGAATACTTTCGACCATGATGCTAGTTAGCCGTTTCGATCTCGCTTGGGGTTTTCACAGAAGTTATTGCGTATTTTTCCTCAAAATTTTTATTTTTAAGGGTATTTTCGACCTCAAATTAGGTCATTTTCGACCTCAACAGGTCCCAGGTCGAAGGTTTCGACCTCATTTTTCCTTGTTTTTTCGATCTCGGTCGTTCGACCTCGATCCTAGTCTTTTTCGACCTCAGTTTCGACCTCAACAGGTCCCAGGTCGAAGGTTTCGACCTCATTTTTCCTTGCTTTTTCGACCTCGGTCTTAGGTCGACCAAATCGACTTCAATTTCATGTATATTTTCGACCTCAGTCATTCGACTTCGATCTAGGGTTCTTTCGACCTCAGTTTGGTCTTAGCTTCTTTTGGTTACATATTATCTATTTAGGGCCTCAAATTCTTTTGGGCCTTGATTTTCTTTGAAGTCCAGTAAATGATTATGGGCCTTGACTGGCTGTAGTCGGTTGCCCTTCCCTTAACCGGTCTTTTTCGAGACTTGGGATCTTTTTATCCCTTACCTGGGGGGATTTTAATATACACTAGTGTTTCACGAGTATCGTCTTGGTGTAAAGTGTGGAGCGACCTACACATTTACGACGATTTTGCCTTATTCGAGGCTAACTTGACATTTGCATAAGCCTTTTATGTCTTATACCGTCTTGTTTTGGCTTCAAGCCTTTCATTGAGTATATCGAATGATGGGGTTTGGACTGAATGTCTTAGGTTTATGGGGTTTCAACCTTTCACCCTTACGAGTTCTTACTGATGGCTCCACTCATAGTGATTCATTCTCAAATCTATCATATCAAACTTCTCCTGATCTTGAAATATTTGCTGATTAACAATAGGCATCTTAGGCTTTCTTTTGTATGTTTATTAGCAACATTCACCCTTCGGGGTTCGTTGTATTCAACTCTATTTGTGCAGTTGACATGCATATTTTGTATGCTTTCCTTTGCATTCATTTGTAGTTTGTCTTGGCAAAGATTTGAGGATGTTTCTACCAATCAAAACGGGCTCAACCCTTCATCTGCTTTCTAGGAAGCTCATGATTTCATCGAATCTTATTTCTACTTGTCCTACTAACGGATCCTTTTAGGATGCACTAAACATAATAAACTTTTAAGTTTGAGGCATGCCAAGTTCTTGGCACCTCATGCCCTTCGAGGGTTTCTAGCTTATACGAGCCTCGTCCAAACACGTTCTTAACGCGATATGGTCCTTCCCAATTTGAGGCCAACTTGCCTTTTTGTCCAACACCGGATGCCTCAATCTTTCTGAGGACTAAGTCTCCTTGACGGAAGAATCTCTCTTTAACCCTTAGGTTATAGTAGAAAGATGCCCTTTTTTGATGTTCAACTACTTTGGCATTTGCCTCATCTCTAACTTCATCAATTAGATCTAAGGCCAGCCTCATGCCTTCTTCATTTGTCTCTGGCTCATAAGCTTCGATTCTTGGAGATGTGTGAGTAATCTCTACTGGAACCACTGCCTCTGCCCCATATGCCAACAGAAAGGGGGTTGCTCCAGTGGTGACTTTACAAGTTGTACGATATGCCCATAGTATGGGGAGTAATTCATCTACCCAAGTGTTTCTAGAGCGTTCAACTCTTTTCTTCAGTCCATCCAGGATAATTCGATTGGCAACCTCAGCTTGCCCATTTTCTTGAGGATGGGCAACAGAAGTGAAGCGTAACTTGATATCATTCTCGTCACAATACTTCTTGAATTCAACGTTGTTAAACTGAGTTCCATTATCTGTGACCAAGATACGAGAAATGCATCACCTGCTTGGTGGTTATCTTGGCTAAAGGCTTAGCCTCAATCCACTTGGTGAAGTAGTCGATTGCTACTATCAAGAACTTTCTTTGCGCACTTGCCAATGGAAATGGTCCAAGTATATCCATCCCCCACATGGCGAATGGGATAGGTGAGTTTATGGATGTCATCATCTCTGGTGGTTTTCTAACCACCGGTGCATGCTTTTGGCATCGTTCATATTTCTTCACGTAGCTCTTAGCATCTGTAAGTATGCTTGGCCAATAGAAGCCTAGACGAGTGATTTTATGAGCAAGGGCTCTGCCCCCCAAGTGCTGCCCACAAATTCTTTCATGTACTTCCCTTAGGGCCAATTCTGCCTCTTGGGGTCTCAAGCATTTTAAGTAAGGAATGATGAAAGACTTTTTGTATAGGATTCCCTCAATCAGGGCATACCTTAGTGCTCTCACATATAGTTTTCGTGCTTCTGAAGTGTCGTTGGGTAACCACTCAGTTTCCAGATGAGATTTGATGGGATCCATCCAACAGCTGGCAACATCAATGGGTGCTACCAACTTTCCATTGATGCTTGGGGTCTTCAAGACTTGGAAGTATACACTTCCTGCGTAGTTTTCAATTTCAGAAGAGGCAAACTTAGACAAAGCATCAGCCTTCATGTTCTCTTCCCTTGGAATGTGTTCCACATAGCATTCATCAAACTGAGTCATGATGGCCTTAACAAGTTTTAGGTACTTGGCCATGACTTCATCTCTGGCTTCAAACTCCCCATTTACTTGGGAAACCACTAGCCTCGAGTCTCCACACACTTTCAGAGTTTTAACTCTCAAGGCTCCAGCCAGCCCTAAGCCAGCTATCAGGGCTTCATATTCAGCTTCATTGTTTGTCGTTGGGAAGTCCAGTTTTAGTGCGTACTGTATGAGAAATCCATCAGGACTTTGTAGCACCAAACCTGCTCCACTTGATTTTGTTTTTGATGCTCCATCAAAATAGAGCACCCAACACTCTTTGGACACCATGTCTTCATCTTTCTTGTCTTCATCTATCAATTCCTGCCCCCCGACTTCCTGGTTGTCAATAGTGCATTCAACCATGAAGTCAGCGAGTGCTTGAGCTTTTATGGAAGTTCGAGGCTTATACTTGATGTCAAATTCTCCAAATTCAATAGCCCATTTGATCAACCTTCCACTAACTTGAGGGCTATGCAAGATGTTTCTTAGAGGCTGATTAGTCAAGACCTCTATCTTGTGTGCCTGGAAGTATGGGTGTAGCTTTCTTGAGGCCATTATCAAGGCTAAGGCAAACTTCTCTATCGTAGAGTAGTTTATTTCTGCCCCATGTAGGATCTTGCTTACGTAGTAAATGGGTTTCTGAACCTTCAATTCTTCTTTTACCAAAACGGCTCCTAAGGCTGTGTTAGAAACCGCCAAGTACAAATAGAGAATTTCTCCTGGCTTTAGCTTTGCCAACAGTGGTGCCTCAGCCATGTACTTCTTCAAGGTCTCAAAGGCCTCCTGGCTTTCAGTTGTCCACTCAAAAAATTTCACGTTCTTGAGTGCTTTGAAGAAGGGTAAACACTTCTCTCCTGACTTGGAGATGAATCTTCCCAATGCTGCCACTCTTCCCGTTAGTTTTTGGACATCCTTGACAGTCTGTGGTGGTTCCATGTCTAGAATTGCTTTGATTTTGTCGGGGTTAGCCTCGATTCCTCTCTTGGAAACCATCAGGCCTTAACGCGGCTACATAACAAATTCTAGCCATCTTTTGGTCTCCTCGTTCTTCACCAATCCCATTCCTTGTTGGGAACTTGATTTTCAGATGATAAGATGAGGCAACGGCCTTGAATGCATGAAGACCCGTCCTTCCCAGGATTGCATTGTAGGTTGAAGTTGCCTTTATAACTATGAAATTCAACATCTGAGTAGACGTATTTGACCCTTGCCCCATTGTCATTGGGAGTTGGATAGTGCCTTCCACCTTAGACTCCACTCCATTGAATCCATATATGGGCATATTCGAGGGTGTCAACTGAGAGTAAGTATAGCCCATCATGATAAAAGCATCATGGAACAAGATGTCCACTGAAACTCCATTGTCGACCAAAACTCTCTTTGTTTCAGAATTCCCTATCACAGGTACGATGACTAAGGGATCATCGTGGGGAAACTTCACTCCCTCCAAGTCAGAATCATCAAAATCTATTAATACTTCTGTTCGAGCACGTTTCGGTGCTTCTCCGACCACAATCATTACTTCTCGGGAGGACCCAACAACAGTTGGTCCTCCGAATATCATGTTGATAACTGGCCCTCGGGGCTTGGGATTTCGATCTTGATCGTTGTCCCTTCTGTCATAATCCTTCCTTTCATAATTTCCTCTTTGACTCCCTTGATTTCCATCCTTGGTGAATTTATTGAGCTTTCCTCTCCGTATCAGAAACTCGATCTCATCTTTCAACTGTCTATAATCGTCGGTGTCGTGACCGACTTCCTTATGGAACCGACAGAATTGGTTTTGATTCCATTTAGACATATCAGTCTTCAGTGGCTTCGGCCATCGGAGATCCCCCTCCTTTGCTATTTCCATCAAAATTTGGCTCTTGGGAGTGTTCAGTCTCGCATACTCCGTAAACTTTGGCTCAAAATTGTTCCTCTTGGGTGGAGAATCAGAATCCTTTGACGTTCTGGGAAACTTTTCCTTGACGTGGTACTCCTGGATTTCCTTTCTTTTCTTTGAATTTCCACTGCCACCAGCAGTGGGTTCATACTTTCTCATGTTTTCTTCAGCCTTGATGTACTTTCCGGCTCTATCTTGGAGCTTCAGCATGCTCTCGGGTGGATGTTTTGCCAATGATCTTTTGAAGTGATCATCAGTGGTTCCTTGCTGCAAGGCTATCATAGCTACTTTGTTCTCTAAGTCTGGGACTTTCAGAGTCTCCCGGGTGAATCGGTTGATATAATCCTTTAAAGCTTCATTCTTTCCTTGCAGGATTCCCATGAGTGATGCAGAACTTTTCTCGTGCACCTTTCCACTAACAAATTGGTTGATGAACGCTTTGCTTAGTTCCTTAAAAGATCCAATGGAATTGGGAGGTAGACGGCTATACCAACATTGGGCCATGCCCGCCAAGGTTTGTGGAAACGCCCTACACTTGACTGCATCATTGGTTGGCTACAACAGCAGTGCATTAGAGAAGGTTCTTACATGATTTGCGGGATCTCCCGTTCCATCATAAGCTTTAATCGTTGGCATCTTGAATTTCCTGGATATGGTAGCTTTCATGATGTCTTGAGTAAACGGTGGTGTAGGATCATTAGGATCTCCTAGGGGCAACAAAACACTAGGATCGCCCCTTGGGGCTTCAGCCCTCTTGGTTCTTCTTGGTGTTGGGTCCAGGTTGATTATCGGGATTCTTCCAGTTGCTTGGCTTTGTGCTTTCGCGGCCTCCTGTTCTGCCAGTAATTTCTTGAGCCTTGCAGCCTCCGCCTCATGGGCCGCAATCTTTTCCTTAGTAGTTTGGGGTTGTTCCCGATTTGTTTGGGAAGAACGCCTCCTCCTTGGGGCAACATCCCTCCTTGGCTTGATTCTCAGCACTGATTGAGATACATAGGCATCTTGTGAGGACCGATTTAGTCTCGAAACACAAGTGCAGCCATTAAAGCTCGAAAGCTCATAAATCCTAGCAATTAATACACAAACACGTTTTTTAATCCATAACACCTTACTTATTTATTTAAAACCTATTTTAATACTTTTAATTACGGCCAATTATCTTTTTCAACTAAAAGCGATACTTATTTATTTTAAAATTGATTTTAATACTTTTAATTATTTTAAAAAGTTTAATACACCTACTTATCTATTTTTAACAAATGCAATTAATAAAATATTAAAACATAAATAATAAAAATAACAATTATTAAAAACAATCTGTGCATCGCACGAATTATAAACTATATACTTTATATCTGATCCTATTACATTATTAAACAGGGACAATATACAAATATTTTATAAGTATTTGAAGAATGTAAACCTCTCAAACTAAACCTTATTTGTTATTTTTGGCACCGATACTGTAAATTTATCATGCAATTTTGTATAATGATGTAATTTCATCTAGGAGCAACGGTTTTAATCCAGTAATTTTTTGGATACTAATTTGTAGAAATTTTGATTAAGGTGTGTTGTCTACATTAAGTTTACTCATTAAGTTAAAAATAGTTTGGGTTTGAATATTTATCAATTCTTATTTGTGTTTCATGGAGTTTGCAACTTAATTATAAAATACCTGTCTCCTAACAAATTCATTAGAATCAATAATTAAAAAAGTGAAATAAAAATTTAAAATTATGTTAAAAAGAATAATTAGGATTTCTTTTTGTAATCAAAATATCTTAAAATGATTTGGTCAAATTGCATCCCATAAAACTATAAATTCTATATTATCTATACTATATCATTAAAGACGAAACATTAAAAGTTTGATTGGTACAATACCTGTTTTTTTACCTGTTTTTTGATACTTTGTGATTTTACTTGATTACCCTTACTTATCTGATATGAGATGGAAAATAACCCTAAAGATATAATAAATAAAACATTAATTAGACCGGAAATGGTCCAAGAATTAAGCCCGATTAATGAGGCCTGAAACCCTAATTATTTATTAATTTCGTAATTAATAGAAATGGAAAATGTACAGCTCATCAAAAGATTCCAAAATGTGCCAACTCCATCAAGGAGTAGCCTCCAATATATACAAACCTAATAGGAGTCAGCCTCCTACAAAGTAGGATTCACAATCCTGATCTGAGAAGGTGACTTGGCCCCAAGTCACCTAATTTTACCCTAAATGCAAGGCTATCTACGCCTATATAAAGGACCTGATCCTTCAATCAGAACTACGTTTTTTGGTTTGATTCTCAATCACGAATTGAGATACGTAGGCATCTTGTGAGGACCGATTCAGTCACGAAATAAGAGAACAACCATTATAGCTCGAAAGCTCTCAAATCCTAAGCATTAATTACACCCTAGTTTTTATTCCACAATATTTGGCGCCGTCTGTGGGAAGACAACATCAACCATGGCAAATACACTAAGAACAAGTCGAGAAACTCAAAATTCTGAAGGACTACCTCTTACCTCTGAAACAGAGACTCACGGAAGCCAACCGCCGCCAACAACTGGCACTCAAGGGGCGAGTATCCCCCTCACTACAACTCAAGGACCAGAAGTCCCAATCTCAGTTGAAGGGACGAATCCCCTGCAAATGGCCGTTCATGGAACCAACCCTCAAACTCAAGAGACCGTTCTCCAGCAACCAATCACAACCTCCCCGTTGCTTTTGAATGCACCACGTGGCCTTCAACTCCATACCACGGATCTTCCCCAATACACAACTCAAACTCTTGGGATGCCAACCTACGGTATGCCACCTCGGCCTACAATTGGGAGAAGTGGTGTTAATCCAACATACCACGAAGCATACGTGCCTCCTTATATTCAAGGTCTGGGACCCCTAAATCAACAAACTCAAACTCGACAGACCCCCTTGATGCAAGACTACTCAGGTCCTTATACTGAGGACGAAGATTATAATTCTGATAATGAAAGGTATGTACCCCCAAGAAGGAGGCGTCCTTCCCAAACAAATCAGGAACAACCCCAAACCACTAAGGAAAAGATTGCAGCCTACGAGGCAGAAGCTGCAAGGCTCAAGAAGGTGTTGGCGGAAGAGGAAGCTGCAAAAGCACAGAACAAAGCAATTTGGAGAGTCCCGGTAATCAATCTAGATCCTGCACCAAGAAGAACCAAGAGGGCTGAAGCCCCAAAGGGTGATCCTACTGTGTTGTTACCCTTACGAGATCCTGATGATCCTACACCACCCTTTACTCTGGATATCATGAAAGTTAATATATCCAGAAAATTCAAGATGCCAACCATCAAGGCTTGCGATGGAACGGGAGATCCCGCTAATCATATAAGAACTTTCTTCAATGCACTGTTGTTACAACCTATTAATGATGCAGTCAAGTGCAGAGCCTTTCCACAAACCCTTGGGAGCAAAGCAATTATCAATCAGTTTGTTAGTGGAAGAGTGCATGAGAAGAGTTATGCATCTCTTATGGGAATCTAGCAGGGTAAGAATGAATCCTTGAGGGACTACATAAATCGATTCACTAGGGATGCCTTGAAGGTCCCGGATCTAGAGGACAAGGTAGCGATGATAGCCCTACAACAAGGAACCACTGATGACCACTTTAAGAGGTCTCTGGCAAAACATCCACCCGAAAGCATGTTGAAGCTACAAGATAGGGCTGGGAAATATATCAAAGATGAAGAAAGCATGAGGAAGTATGAACCCACTGCTGGGAGAAATAGAAACGGGGAAAAGCGGAAGGAGACTCAAGAATATGATGCTAGGGATAAGTATCCCAAGACAACAAAGGATTCCGACTCTCCACCGAAAAAGAATAATTTTGGACCAAGATTCACGGAGTATGCAAGGTTGAACACCCCAAGAAGCCAAATTCTGATGGAAATTGAGAAGGAAGAAGATCTTCGATGACCGAAGCCACTAAGGACTGACTTGTCAAAAAGAAATCAGAATCAATTATGTCGATTCATAAAGAGGTTGGTCATGATACGGATGATTGTAGACAATTGAAGGATGAAATCGAATTCTTGATCCGAAGGTGAAAGCTTAACAAATTCACCAAGGATGGGAATCGTGGAAATCAAAAAGGAAATTATGAGAAAAAATACTATGACAGAAAGGATAATGATCAAGATCGTAACCCTAGACCCCGAGGGCTAGTCATTAATATGATATTCGGAGTACCAACTACAGCTGGTCCTTCAAGAAACTCGAGAAAGGCTTATGCTAGAGAAGTAATGAAATTTTTTGGAGAAGCACCGAAGCTTGCCAAGACAGAAATAGTCATTAGTTTTTATGATTCTGACTTAGAGGGAGTGAAATTTCCCCATGACGGCCCCCTGGTCATTGTACCTGTGATAGGCAATTCTGAAACCAAGAGTGTTTTAGTTGATAACGGAGCTTCTGTGGACATTGTTCCATGATGCTTTCATCAAGATGGGATACACTGATTCCCAGTTGCCACCCTCTAATATGCCCATATATGGATTTAATGGAGTAGAATCAAAGGTTGAAGGCACAATTCAACTCCCTATGACCATGTGACAAGGCTCGAAGACAGTGACTTAGATGTTGAAATTTCTAGTCGTAAAGGCAACCTCGACCTATAATGCAATCCTTGGAAGGACGGGTCTTCATGCGTTCAAGGCTGTTGCCTCAACTTACCATCTAAAAATAAAGTTTCCAACAAAGAATGGAGTCGGCGAGGAGCGAAGTGATCAGAAAATGACAAGAAGTTACTACGTAGCTGCATTAAAGCCTGACGGAGTTGGGGGACAGGTTCTCCCAATTGAAGATATAGATTCCAGAGATAATGAAGAAAGAAGAGGAAAGCCAGCTGAAGATTTAATTTCAATTCCTTTAGTTCCTGGTGAACCAGACAAGGTTACTTACGTTGGAGCATTGTTACCTGAACCCTTGAAGGGCAAGATCATATCTTTTCTTCAAGAAAACAATGATGTTTTTGCTTGGACAGCAGCCGATATGCCAGGCACCACAAGATGATGTTAAATCCAGCTAAGTGCGCCTTCGGTGTAGGATCAGGAAAATTTCTGGGCTTGATGGTCTCTAAACGTGGAATTGAGGCCAACCCCGACAAAATCAAAGCAATTTTGGACATGGAACCACCACGGTCTGTCAAGGATGTTCAAAAACTAACTGGGAGAGTAACAGCATTAGGAAGATTTATCTCCAAGTCAGGGGAAAAGTGATTGCCTTTCTTCAAAGCTTTGAAAAACATGAAGAATTTTGAGTGGACAGCAGAAAGTTAGGAAGCCTTTGAGGCCTTAAACAAGTACATGGCTGAAGCACCATTGTTGGCAAAACCAAAACCGGGAGAGACGCTCTACTTATATTTGGTTGCCTCAAACACTGCCCTTGGAGCTATTTTGGTTAAGGAGGAATTGAAGGTTCATAAATCCATCTACTACATAAGCAAAATTCTACATGGAGCAGAGATAAACTACTCTATAATAGAGAAGTTTGCGTTAGCTTTGATCATAGCCTCAAGAAAATTACGCACGTTGTTAGGAATATGTTGTTCTTGATGATAATTATAAAAACACTTAGTAGATTTTGTATTAAGTCATTTTGTAACTGTCAACAAAATGGCATGCTTTGCAGCATTCCGTTGACAGGAAGCTCATCAACGAAATGAGTAATGTAGCAATTGCACTGTACAATACTTTACAGTTTGATATGCATTCTGTTGTATGTATTAGATAGGTTTTCTAAGTCATGTTGACTAAGTACTAGATAGGCAAAATAGGTTGGTTAATTATAAATATATTATGCCTTGTAATTTTGTCTAAGTGAAGACATGTCAACGGTATGAAGATCACTCTGTCAACGGTATGGAGTTTACCCATCAACGAAACGAGGGAAACACCATCAATGAAATGAAGGAAACACCATCAACGGAATGAAGAATAAAGCTATCAACGAAACACATCTCCCTGCTATCAACGAATCACTATTGCTTTTTGAACAGTTGACAAAGTGATAGTGACAGTTTACTGAACAGATCTAAAGGAGATATGGAAGTGTACTTTGCATTGGAAGCCATCAAAATGGTTACTGGAAATAAGGAAACATTCCAATTTCCAATAAGGCTCTTGGGAATGATTAAAATAAGCATGAAGACAAAAGCAAAGATCTCCAAGGACCATTGGACAAAAGGAATGAAAAGCAAGCTACTGATGGTTACTACTATTGTTCTTTAGTTTAGCCAAACGTAGAATTGTAAACTTGGGTATATATAACCAAGTGTAGCAGTTACTTTAAGTGTAAGAGAAGAAAAACAAATAGTTTGTATTAGCTATCTTTGAGAGCATACTTCTCTACAATCTTGTAACTGAGCAGCTGTGTACATTTTGTATCACAGATTATTTCCGCAATAAAAATCACTTCAGTTGGATCATCAAACAATCCAACTGAAATTATTTATGTGCTTGTGATTTTTACTTTAAGTTCAGTTTTTATTTGTAAGTTGTTTTAAGTTTAAGAAATATCAAGAATTGTATTCAACCCCCCCCCCCCCCCCCTTCTACAATCCTGTTAGGTCATTTGGGATTAACACACGTACTTTCAGGAGCACGAGATAGAAGTCTTGACTAATCAACCTCTAAGAAACATCTTGCACGGTCCTAAGGTCAGCGGACGGATGATCAAATGGGCGATTGAGCTGAGAGAATTTGACATCAAGTATAAGCCTCATACGGCCATAAAAGCACAAGCACTTTCTGACTTCATGGTTGAATGTACCATCGACAACCAATAAGTCGGGGGGCAGGAGATAGTACCCTTATAGGGCAAAGATGAAGGAAAGTAAGATGAAGAAATGGCATTCAAAGAATATTGGGTGCTCTATTTTGATGGGGCATCAAAAACAAAATCAAGTGAAGCAGGTCTGGTTTTACAAAGTCCTGATGTATTTCTCATTGAGTATGCATTGAATTTGGATTTTCCAACAACAAACAATGAAGCTGAGTATGAAGCCCTGATAGCCGGTTTAGGGCTGGCTGGAGCCTTGAGAATTAAGACTCTCAAAGTATGTGGAGATTCAAGGTTGGTAGTCTCCCAAGTGAATGGAGAATTTGAGGCCAGAGATGAAGTTATGGCTAAATACCTGAAGCTTGTCAAAGCAATCATGACTCAGTTTGATGAGTGTTACGTGGAGCACATTCCTAGGGAGGAGAATATGAAGGTTGATGTCCTGTCTAAGTTTGCTTCCTCCGAGATAGAAAACCAAGCAGGGAGTGTATATTTTCAAGTCTTGAAGACCCCAAGCATCAACGGGAAACTGATTGCACCTATTGATATCGGTGGTTGTTGGATAGACCCCATCAAAGCTCATCTAGAGAACGGTTGGTTACCGAATAATCCCTTGGAAGCACGAAACTTGACAGTAAGAGCGTTGAGATACGCCGTGATTGAAGGGATTTTATACAAGAAGTCTTTTGTTATCCCCTACCTGAAGTGCCTAAGACCCCAAGAGAGGGAGTTAGCTCTACAAGAAGTTCATGAAGGGATCTGTGGGCAACACTTGGGGGGCATGGCCCTTGCTCATAAAATCACTCATCTAGGTTTCTATTGGCCGGATATGCTTGCGAATGCAAAGGACTATGTTATGAAGTGTGAACGATGCCAAAAACATGCACATGTGGTTAGGCAACCACCTAAGATGTTAACATCTGTTAATTCACCTATTCCATTTTCCATGTGGGGAATGGACATACTTGGTCTGTTTCCAATAGCTAGTGCACAAAGGAAGTTTTTGATAGTGGCAATTGATTACTTCACTAAATGGATTGAGGCTAAACCCCTAGCCAAGATAACCACCAAACAAGTAATGCACTTCCTATGGGAAAGTGTGATTGGGCATATCGTACCACTTGCAAGGTCACAACTGGAGCAACCCCATTCTTACTATCATATGGGGCAGAAGCAGTAGTTCCAGTAGAGATTACTCACACTTCCCCAACAGTGGAAGCCTATGAACCATAAATAAATGAAGAAGGCATGAGGCTGGCCCTTGACCTAATCGATGAAGTTAGAGATGAATCAAATGCTAAAATTGTTGAACATCAGAAACGAGCATCTTTCTACTACAACCTTAGGGTGAAAGAGAGATTCTTTCGTCAAGCAGATTTGGTTCTCCGAAAGATTAAAGCATCCGGAGTTGGACAGAAAGGAAAATTGGCCCCAAATTGGGAAGGACCATACAGGGTCAAGAGCGTGTTTGGACGAGGTTCATACAAGTTAGAAACCCTTGAGGGGATTGAGGTGCCAAGAACTTGGCATGCTGCGAATTTGAAAATTTATTATGTCTAGTGTTTCTGATTGAATTCATTATTAGGACGAGTATAAATAAGGTCAACGAAACCATTTCTGAGCTCTTAAGCTCTTAGTAGGAAGTAGAGTATTATGTAAGGGTTGAACCCATTTTCAAGTTATTTATAAAAGGATGTTTTCATTCAACATTTTAATCTTTTTTATGACAACTAGTATGTATGAAGCATTGATAAATATGCAAAGTTAAAAATGTGAAAAAACCGAAAGAAATTAAGCTTACATAAAAAGTTTAAGTTAAGCTCGAAGGCTGAAAGTACATGATAAAATAAGCAGACAAGTCACATACAACCATATAAAAAGCAAAATTTCTAAACTATTCATCCCTCTCCTCGCTGCTTGTATCAGCCTCTTCTTCACCTTCTGAGCTAGAGCCAGAACTGGTGCAAGTAGCGTTAGGATCATCGGCGGAAATATCACCCCTTGTGTTAGTTGGGGGAGAAGAATGCTCAGGATCTAAAATTCGATCATCCTCATCCATGTCGTCCTCGCCAGCCAAAGGTCTCTCGAGTGGAGTCAGAGTATGAGGGCTAGGAAAGAGAGCAGGATCAAAGGCACCAGGATGCTTCTCTAAGATGGCCTTTAAAGCCTCGTCCCATCCTTTGGAATGTTGGACAGGAAAGAGGAGCTCGTCATGATCACCTATCAAATCCTTGTATTCCTGAGAATCAAGGTATTCGTCGATGTAGTCATCCTTGCTCTTTCTCAGCGCAACCAACTCAGCTTGAGCATCCTCTAGCTCCTTATCTTTCCTCGCCAAAGTCTCTTTTAAAGACTTCACCTCATCCTTAGACTTTTCAAACTTTGCTTTGTTAACCTCAGAAGAGGTACGCCAAGCTTTAGCTTGAAATAGAGCCCTCTGAAAGTTGGCATTGTTCTGCAAATAAAAGTTTAAAGTGAAACAAACATTACATAAAAAAGAAGGAATTAATTAAATAGAACAAAAAAGGAAAGGTACCGCGGCTATGGCTTGAGAACCCAAATGCTCAACTCTCTCAATGGTAGAATTAGCCACAACATCCTTATAATCACAGGGAGTGAGTGAATGGTATGACCATTCAACAGCATGCTTAGGCACCCCAACCACGGTGTCTTTCTTCCTGATACCCCAGTTGGGACGCCAGACAGAAGATTTGGAAGAAGCCGAAGGCTCAGTCATCTCCACTGAAGGCTGAAGACACTACTAGAAAAAGGTCAATAGACATCGCCCATATAACATCGGTTGTTGGGGCCACCGATGTAAAAGATCCTAATTAGCATCAGTTTTAAAATAACTGATGTCTTTGTATTGTTATAACATCAGATTATATCCGAACCGATTTCTAAACGCTGTCTTTAAAAACATTTAAGCATCCGCTAATACTCTCCCCCTTATACCAAATGTTTCCCCCTACAATTTCCTCCCTTAGCCAATTTTTCTTCCTCCCATTTTTTTTGAGCTGATGTACCCCTCTCACCCACAAAAGTAAAAACATAATAAAAATTAAAACAAAAACTAATTAAACTAAAGAACTCACCCCCCTCTCTCTCTCTCTCGAACTCACGCCTCTGAAGAACTCACCCTCTCTTTTTCACCCCTCTCTCCCTTTCACTCTCTCTTTCACATCGAACTCACGCCTCTTTCTCTCTCCTCTTTCACCTGCTCAATTCTTAACCTTAATCGTTCAAATCGAACTCACGCCTCTTTCTCCCTGATCTCTTTTAGTTTACTGCTCAAGTTATATTGGTCAAATCGATTTGACCAATATAGTAAAGCTCAATCGAAGGTTCAAATCTGTTTGTTCATTGCTACAAAGATCGAATCGGTAAGTGACTAAAAATGCATGTGTATGTAAACCCTAATTAGTTTAATTCAGTTCGAATTTGGGGGTTTTTGAACTTGAATTAGCTAAGTGATGGAGATGCATTTACATATTATAATTATAGAGTTCGAACCTGATATTATATATTGTTGGGTGCCTAGGTACGTGTACAGAGTACAAGCATATATATTGTTGACAAACCACTTCGAGGAGGCGGCTGGAGTGCTTCATATCCTACACATTCGATCAAGGTTGTCACTGTGAAGCTATTAAATTTGACCATCCCAGCCTAAAATGGTAAAATCATTGTGTTTGCATCGTCTGACTTTTTCTTTTTCAAGTCTGATCAGCCTGCCTACGAGAAGGTGAACCGAGAGCGGTGGGCGGGCATAGTTAATTACGGTCGGCCCGACCAAAGACTGAAAGCCCGGTCCGGGCAAGGATCCGGGCCCTTCACATCAAAACGATGTTCCAATGCAGACCTCCAAATCCAAATCTTTTCTCTTTTTTAAACTGATATGTTGCCTTGATCTTTCTTTTTATCTAAAGCAGAAGAAAATGGGTCTAACTGATAAAAGTCATTATCAATTAATTCTCGAGCAATTATCAACCAATCATATGCGATCATAATTGTGGATTTGTGCTATACATGTTGCCAACGAACAGAGTTTAATTTGGATCACTCTTTTAATTTTTTGTTTTCAGGCGAGATGCATTGCGGATGTGAAAGCTGATACAGATCATAGCAGCTTCATTAATGTCACTCTTTCTCTCAAAGAAGAAAATGAGGTTATTTCTCGCCCATTTTACTCTTCTCATCAATTTGACTTAATTTGATCCACGTTTTATATAGGTGCATTTGATTAGGCTTTCATCCAGCAGTACGGAGCTTGTATGCGAGGGTTTGTTTTCGCATCCTAACGAAATTTGGGATCTCTCTTCCTGTCCTTTCGATCAACGTATCTTATCCACTGTCTTCTCCTCTAGTAATTATGTTTGTGTTTTTCGCTTTTTAGATATAATTTTTTGCTCTTTATGCCACTTTTGATGTTTTAAATATAATGTTTTAGTTTGTGTTTAAGCTCTTTAAGTGTAATTTAGCTTAATTTCAATCATAATTTTACCATGTATTTGCTTGTTGGACCCAACACAGTTACTAAACATATGCGTTTTAGTGTTAATTTGTTGCTATTTAAATTAAGCCCCCCCCCCCCTAATAGACTTGCAGTTAAGATTCTCTCGGATTAAAAAGTTGCATTATGTATTAACTTTAGTCTTAGTGACTTAACTATTTTCAATCAAAATCAATTGATTATCATTACTAAGGTTTATTAAAAAGGTTAGATTCAGAATGCTGAATCTTTTATATGTCTTGTTATTAAAGGCGAGTCACATGGAGCAGCAATCTGGCAAATTCCTAAACTTTATGGTGAATTAAATTCTCCTCAGTTGGAAAAAATCGCTTCTTTGGATGCACACAAGTCAAAGCCAAAGTGGTAAGTCATAAGTTCATTCTTCTGGCATCTGGCCGCATTGTAGTCTTTGCACTTGTGACCTGCTTTAGCTCATTGGTTTTTTTTCCCAACGCATATGAGATTGTATTGAATCATATTAGCTTTTAAAGAAGAATGTGAATGTTGCCAAGGGCTAACAGCTTAACACCAAAGAAAAGGGTGATCAATTTTCTTCTAGTAACTTGCCAATGACTACCAACTGCAATGTCTACTACATAGATTTCTTCTCTCTATATCCTTTTGACTTGGACATTTATATTCCTCTGGAACTGTTATTATAACACCAAAAGTTGGAGTAAGGCAAGAATATAACAGTTAGAACAATAAGTACTCGAGTTGCTGGAACAACGTAAGTTTACAATTCCCTAGCCCTATCTTTTTTGTGCCTTTGACAGAGTGTTTCTAGAGTGATAGCATATCTTGACCAGGGTTACAAGGTTTATGACACATGATCTGATAATAGGTGGCAGCTTACTATTAACATATACAATGGGATATGTTGCTCCTTTACTTCTTGCCGCTTCTTTTGCTGGAGCATTGCAGGTATTTGATGTACCAACTTACTATAGATCCTTTTACTGAACTTCTGACATGTTACTTGTTGACTAAGACTTTTCCAGCAACAACAATGTCTATGTAGAAATTTCAGGTATGATGCAATCATGTTGTATTGTGGTATAACAGAGGTAGCAGGGAACAATGTTTCATGGTACTTCAATGATGTCAAAAACATGTATCAAAATGTACGAGTATCTTCAGAAACAACTTATCTGTTTAAGCTTTTTGATAGAACAGATTCATCTTCAAGAAGTTGGATAATAAACTTTCTTCTTTTTCTTCAAGAATTTGAATCAGTCTTTCCTTAAGATTTCTGAGTTCTTCATCTTCCTCATTAATCTGGTAGATAGCTGCTCTGAGATTCTGTATGGAGTTTCTCTGTAGACTGTGCTCTTCAAGCAAAAGATAAGCAATTTCCTTCCCATCAGGATTGAGAGAAAGATGAGTCATGCCAAAATTTACTTCTTTAACAGCAGTACCCCTTTGCATTTCCACATCCTGACCTCTTTGATTTAAGTACATGGGAGTATAATTACCATCGAAATTACTGTTTCCATCCAGTCTTCTTCTTATAGTTGACAAAATCATGTCACTCCATTCTTTGTACACTTGGTTCTTCCATCTTAACAGATAGTGAACATATTTCAGTTCCTGTGTAGTTTTCATCAGCAGATCTTGAATAGATAGAATCTTCACACTACCATCTTTCATGAAGTACAGAAGCTTTTCTTTCTTTTCAAAACCATCATGACAATCTATAACTAGATCAACAGCTAATAAATTGTTCAGGTTTTCAGAAGTTAAAGTACCTCCAATTTCTGTCAAGGAGTAAGGATCAACATATGACATATTCAGATATTCACCATCTCTGTGTCCAATACCTCCTCTTGAATTACTTGACAATTGCTTCAGATTTGAAAACATCTTTAACCAGAGTGTTTTTGATCTAGCCATATCAGACAAATCAACAACACTTGAAGCGCTTGTAATAATTCCACCAGACTGAAAATTGATAGGTGTATCACAACTTAATGTGCTAATATGTTTCCACTTCTTGTATTTCTCCTTTTCATGAGCGTAGCTTCTTTCAAGTAAAGATTCTTGTCTGCTTGAATTTCTCCATTTTCTTTCATTTGAAACTTTAAGCCTTTGTAGATAGAGATTAAAATCTTCATTTGTTCTCTTTGTAATATCTCTTCTTCTGGCTTCTTCTTCTTCATCTACTTCTTTGTTGTGACAATCAACAACAGTAGATAAGATTATCAAATCAACCTCTTGCAGAATTTCAGATTCTTCAGGATCTTGAATATTGTCAGGATTAGAATCTTCAATTTGATTTGTATTGCTGAGAGTTGATTTTCTTGATTTTCTTCTCAATTTAGGTTCTTCTTCAACAATTCCATCATCACCAAAAGTAGATCTGTCAGGAACTACTAGAGTTTGAATAGGTTCAGGAATTTCTTCAATTCTTAACCCTCTAGACCTTGTCTGTCTAGGTAATATTTGAGTTGAAGAACCTCTTCTATTTCTTCTAGCACCTCTCCTACCTCTGCTTCCTCTACCTCTAGCAGGAGCAGTATAGCTTTCCATTGTCTCTCTTTGTAGTCTCAAGAATTCTTCATGTGAGAGATCTGGATATTCTTCACTTGCTGTAGAGAGTGCTTTTCTTGCATATAATTGTTGAACTCTTTTATCAGTGTGATATAGAGTAACAATTCTGCCGTCTTTTGTAGAAAACTTCTGGAATAAATTTGATGCATCTTCAGGATTATCAATAATCACATCTTCATCACCTTCAGGAATTGTAGCAAGAATGTGTCCATGACCAGGTGTCAGGATTTGATCTTCCGTCAGGATCTGAGATTGCACCAATGTTCTTACTGTCTTAACTCCAGAATCAAAAACATGAGTTGACTGCGTTGTTTGACTTTGAGAAGTTTGAATTGTAGACTTCAAAACCGCAGTATCAGAGGTTTCTCCTTGTATCGCTTTGTCACCACCATCATCTCCAGTATCATCATCATTATTTCTTAATACTAGATCAGGTGTACATTTTGTCTGAATAACCTTCTCCCCCTTTTTGACATCAGGATTTGACAATAATTGCAAAATTAAGGAAAGAGAGGCTTGAATTTCAGTTACCTTAGTATCCAGAGAATCAATTCTTTGATTGATTGAGGTTTGTTCTGAAACAACAGATTTCACTTGGGATTCCACTACCCTTAGTTGGAAAGTAGTAGGCACCTTTGTGAAATTATTAAAGATATCAGTCCTCACTTTGTCAGTTGAACCCTTGATAGAATCAATCTCACTTTTCAGGCTTTTGGATAACAGAGTAGTAGCCTTCAGATGATTCTTCAATTTTTGATTCTCTATAGACTTCACTGCATTATAGGCATGTTCAATAGCAGAAGAAAAACTGATAGATTCATCAGATTGATGCCATGAATTGTTCCATTCATTCTGTCTAAATGCCTCTGCAGGATCAAAGGAAGGAGTAGAAAAATCTTGTCTCTGATCTTTCCCAGTGAAAGCATTGCTAGCCATATATGTACTTGATGAACCAAAATTAGTTCCAAGACTAATCTTGAGTGTTGTAGCAAGCTGTTCCTTCTCTTTTCTATTCTCATTATCATCATCACTATCATCATCAGAATTATCATCATCAGAACCATGAGATTTATCAGGATCAGGAATTGCAATACCTTTCAGTTTATCCTGTGATTCTGAGATAGGATGATCCATTGGTCTTGAACGAAGTGGCTGTATCAAAATAGGCTCAGTATCAGGAGCACCACTAACGTCAGGATGAACATCGTCAGGATTTGATATGCGTGCATCAGTATTTGCTACCAATGGTTCTTGTGGAGCTTGAGGTTCAGAAGCTTCTTCAACACTTTGAGTTAAAGGTTCTTGTGTGCTTCCCTCATTGACAATGTTCTCGACCAATCTTTCAACAGAAGCTGTAGCTTTGCCTGCATCTTCACTTTGAGAAGATGGTTCTTGTGTAGCTGGAATGTTGATGTCTTCATTCTCCCTTTGAGAAAATGGTTCTTGTGTGACCATTCCACTAGCTAAGCCTTCACCCAAACTTTGATTGAGTGGTTCTTGTGTGGCAGGATCAACAGTAGCTGCTGAATTACTCTGAAATTCAGGTTCTTGTGGGCTTGATCCTTTCAGCTTCTTCTGTCTCTGATAGACTAACTCTTCTGCATTCCTCTTTTTCTTTGATGTAGGTGTAAGACCAACCAAGGAAGCAATTGTAGAAACCTTCTCCCAAGAATGTCCTCGAATCTGAGATGGAGAGGCTGGAGAGTCTGATATAGAGACAACTTTTGTTGTTGCATCAGGAATACTAACATCAGGATTTGATGTCTGAATATCAGTATCCTTCATTTGCACTGTCAAAGGAATATGATACCTGCTCTTTGATAATTTCCTTGTCTTTTGTGGTTTTGATGAAGGTACCACAACTTTAGTAGTAGTATCAGCAACTTCCTTGTTCACATTCATCACAGAGGATATAGGTAAGTCATCCTCTGAATCACTTTCATCAATCAACCTTAACTTCCTTTTCACAGGAACATTCTTAACAACCTTATCAGCTTTCTTCACCAGGACCCCTTGTACACCCCCTTGTATCTTCTTTTTAGTGAGTGGTGTAGAGGAAAAATCCTTTGAACCTGATTGCCTTCCAGACACATCAGTTCTAGCTGATTTCTTTGATTTTACAACTAAAGTCTTTTGAGAGACAGTAGAGGTGGTTGTTAACTGTTTAGACTGTTTAGGTTGCATGCTTGTGTCAGGAACAAGGTGGGTTGGTCCTTGTACCATAGCATTAGAAAGTAGTCCATAACGAGTAGGCATTTTCTGATGTAAGAAAAACCTAACCTCATCAGGAATAAAAGCATTTCCGCACAAAATATTTTGCCATACCAGGATTGAAAAAAAATATTCAATAAGATTAAAATAAAATTTTATTTAAGAAAACAAAATTTATTTTAACAATCCTGAATAGCGTTTTGGTTTAAGAAAAATAACCAAATAAATGGTCATAGAATTAAAACACACTTACCAGCAAACGAGGCAAAAATATTTATGGAAAACCGAACCGTCTCATCGAGATTGTAGAAATGACCTGCACCCTTAATACACATTCTCTATAAAAGAGAACTGTTAAGCATAATCATCATATATCTATTAAAACACAAACCCTCTCCAGAGAAAAACTTACGAAAACCTTTCACCTTCTTTGTTTTTCAATGGCTGCCAACAATCAAAACAACATACCTGATGAAGAACTTGATAGAATTTGGCAACAAATGGATGAGGCTCTAGCAGAGATTGCAGAGCAAGAGGGACCTCAGCCTATTCCTGATCCACAGGAGCATCATGCTTTTGTGAATGCAATGGCTGATGTGCTTCTTCATAACTTCCATCAGGCAAATCCTGATTGGAATCCTCTTGAAAATCTCATCGTTGTCAATGAAGAGGATGAAGACGATTGGGATGATGAAGAGGATGAGGATGAAGATGATGAAGAGCTCGTCCGAGAGCTTGAGAAACGTAAGAAGAGAATCCGTGATGCTTGTATGTCATGCAAGTTGGAGGCACGGAGGCGTCCCGGTGGTCACGGTGACGATCCGCCTTCAAGTAAATCAGCTCCTCTTCTTGTTGCTTAAGGATGGAACAAGAGACCTTCCAGTTCTGATGGACTGTGAAGCTGCTCAGGAGCATTCATGCTAATTTGCAGGGCACGTGTTCATGCTTATCTGTAAAGCACGAGTTCCTGAGTAGAAAATAGACTAGGAAAACAAATATGTAATTTCCATATTTCATGTGTAATGTATCTTCAAGTATTAATGAAATTTGTCTATTTTCTCAATTGTTTTCTTCCTGTACTTGCCTGAAAAATTTGTTAGTAACACTCATAGTGATATTCAGATGATAAATAATAAACTCTGATAATAATGAAATTGAAATTGATAATTAAGACTGAAAACTTAATCAAAGACTAAGTAATAATCTAATTGTCCAGAGTTTACCAGGAGTGTTGATGACAAATTAGCATAGAACCTCTGGTTTTCATACCAGCTTCAAACATCTGAGCATCAGGATTTGACCAGTTGACTTCCTGTCAGGATTCCATCCTATCAGGATTTGATCAAAGAAAACATACCTTTCTGAATAACCATCAGGATTTGACAGTTATCAGGATTTCCTCTCTGTAGCTTTCCCTCAGAAATTCTCAAAATTCATCATTCCAAGTTCATTCACCAACTTATTGAAAGTAGCTTCAGGTAGTGGCTTGGTGAATATATCAGCTAGTTGTTGATCAGTAGGAACAAAGTGAAGTTCAATTGTTCCTTCCAGAACCTGTTCTCTTATAAAGTGATATCTGATACTGATGTGTTTAGTAAGAGAATGCTGAACTGGATTTCCTGTCATTGCAATAGCACTTTGGTTATCACAATAAATAGGGATTTTTGAGTATGACAGGTCATAATCTAACAACTGATTTCTCATCCACATTATCTGAGCACAACAACTTCCTGCAGCAATGTACTCAGCTTCTGCAGTTGAAGTGGAAATAGATTTCTGCTTTTTACTGAACCATGAAACTAGTCTTCCACCCAAAAACTGACAACTTCCTGAAGTACTTTTCCTGTCTATTTTGCATCCTGCAAAATCAGCATCTGAATAACCACACAACCCAAAATCTGATTCCCTTGCATACCAAAGGCCAAGAGAAGGAGTGCCTTTGAGATATCTGAAAATTCTTTTGACTGCAATCAGATGTGGTTCTCTAGGTTTTGCTTGAAATCTTGCACATAGACAGGTTGCAAACATGATATCTGGTCTACTGGCAGTGAGATACAATAAAGAGCCAATCATTCCTCTGTAGTGAGTTACATCTACCTCTTCACCTTGATCAGGATCAAGTTTGGTAGCTGTAGCTATGGGAGTTGAAGCAGGAGTACTGTCTTGCATGTTAAACCTTGTCAGTAAATTCCTTGTGTATTTAGACTGATTAATAAAAATCCCTTCATCAGTCTGTTTAACTTGAAGACCCAGAAAGTAACTCATTTCTCCCATCATGCTCATTTGATATCTTGACTGCATAAGCTTGGAAAACTTTTCACACAGCTTATTGTTTGTTGACCCAAAAATGATATCATCAACATAAATCTGAACTAACAGCAACTCCTTACCATGATTCAAATAAAATAGAGTTTTATCAATTGCACCTCTTTTGAATCCACTTTCCAGTAAGAATTGAGCTAAGGTTTCATACCATGCTCTTGGAGCTTGCTTTAGTCCATAAAGTGCCTTATCCAGTCTGTAGACATGATCTGGATATTTAGGATCAATGAAACCAGGAGGTTGTTCAACATAAACTTCTTCCTCCAGTTCACCATTTAAGAAAGCACTTTTAACATCCATCTGGAAAACCTTGAATTTCTTATGTGCTGCATAAGCAAGAAATATCCTGATGGCTTCTAGTCTTGCAACAGGAGCAAAAGTTTCATCATAGTCAATTCCCTCTTGTTGGGAATACCCCTTTGCAACTAGTCTAGCTTTATTTCTGATAATGACTCCATCAGAATCAGTCTTGTTCTTGAAAATCCACTTTGTACCAACAATTGATCTATTCTTTGGTCTTGGTACCAGTTTCCAGACTTCATTCCTTTCAAATTCATTCAGTTCTTCTTGCATTGCAGTAACCCAATCAGCATCTTTAAGTGCATCTTCAACTTTCTTTGGCTCCTCCTTGGATAGAAAGTTATTATATAAACATTCATTCTGAGTTGCACTTCTTGTTTGAACACCTGCATCAGGATCTCCAATTATCAAATCAGGAGTATGATCTTTTGTCCATTTCCTTGTTGGTGTCAAATTGTTTCTTGAAGTAGATGCTCCCCCTGGATTGGTGTTATCTTGATTGAAAGAATTTGATTGATTTGAAGCTCTCCCTGAATTATTGCTATGCCCTCCTGATGTGTTATCAGGATCTTCACTTGAATCAGTATCTGAAGAATTCTGTCCTGATGATTGAGTTGACTCTGAACTTGTAGTTGAATGCCGTTGCTCCCCCTCAACATTAGCACTACTAGTTGTATTACTGTTGTTTGCATCATCAGTATTAGCACCATCAGTACCTAGTGTGTCATCAGGATTTGGTGACCCATCAGGATCTGATGTATTGACAGCTTCTGATTCATTTTCTTCAGGTTCCTTGGAAGCTTCATTTTCAAATAACAATCTATCATGCGAGTCTTCAATGATTCCAGTTATCTTCTTATCATCAAAAGATACATGAATTGACTCCATGACAGTTCTTGTTCTCAAATTAAAAACTCTGAAGGCTCTTGATGTAGGATAACCTATGAATATTCCTTCATCAGCCTTTGTTTCAAATTTCCCTAGCTGTTCAGGATGAGTTCTGAGAACAAAACATTTACAGCCAAACACATGCAAATGCTTCAGACTTGGTTTCTTCTCCTTGAGTGACTGATAAGGAGTGACACCATGCCTGTTTATCAATGTGAGATTTTGTGTATAGCATGCTGTGTTGACTGCTTCTGCCCAGAAATATGTAGGTAAGTTAGCTTCTTCCAACATAGTTCTGCCAGCTTCAATAAGAGTTCTATTCTTCCTTTCTACTACTCCATTTTGCTGAGGTGTGCCAGGAGCAGAGAATTGTTGAATGATTCCTTTGTATTTGCAGAACTCTTCCATCTTTGAATTCTTAAATTCAGTACCATTATCACTTCTCAGAATCTTGACTTTGTACTTTGTGGTTGTCTCAATCATCCTCACATGATCCAACAGAACTTCAGGAGTTTCATCTTTTCTATGCAGAAAATACACCCAGGTGAATCTTGAATATTCATCAACAATTACAAGAGTGTACCTTTTCTTACTGATGGACATGATGTTGACTGGACCAAACAGATCAAGATGTAGCATGTGATATGGTTCTTCAATAGAGGATTCTGATTTACTCTGGAATGATGTCCTTCTTTGTTTTGCTTTTTGGCATGCATCACAGAGTCCATCAGGTGTATATAAGACATTAGGTAATCCTCTTACTAACTCTTTCTTAACCAACTCATTGATGTTGCTGAAGTTGAGATGAGAAAGCTTCTTGTGCCAATTCCAACTTTCATCTACTGAAGCTTTACTGATGAAACATGTAGGGGAGCCATCAGTATCTGAGAGAATGTTGGCTTCATATATGTTACCATGCCTGTAGCCAGTTAGTGCTATCTTCCCTGTTGCTTTACTGACTACTTCACAATGTGTGGAATAGAAATTGACATGATAACCTCTGTCAGTGATTTGACTAATACTCAACAAGTTGTGTTTTAGTCCTTTCACTAGAGCTACTTTTTCAATGATGACATTTCCAATGATTATATTGCCATATCCCAAGGTTTGTCCAATGTTGCCATCTCCATAAGACACAGTTGGGCCAGCTTTTTCCTCATATTCTGATAACAGGGCTTTGTTTCCAGTCATGTGCACAGAACATCCACTATCCATGACTAACACATTTTTCTTTTTACCCTGCATCAGAATAGTAAAACACTAGTCAGAATGTTTAGGAACCCACACTTGTTGGATTCCTTGTTCATGCATTTTATTAAATTTAACAGCAGAAGACTTTTTGACTTTAGCAGTCCTGACAGGATTTACTCCATCAGGATTTGCTTTGTCAGTATCAGTATTAACAAAAGCATGCTTCACTATGACATTTTTAGTTTTATCAGACTTTGTACTACTTTCAAACTTAGGCAATGGATCATAAAAATTATAGTACAAATCATGATACTCTTTACATGTATAAATAGAATGCCATAGACTACCACAATGAAAACAGGACTTCTGCGGTTTATAGAGTACTGATCTATTCCTAACATCAGACTTAGGAATATCAGTAATCTTCTTCTTACTCTTCTTACAATCAATAGCAAGATGATTAGAGTTACCACAGTTAAAACAACACTTTCTAGGTGCATTTGGGATATACTTATAATCATTTTCTTTATTGATCCCAATTTTACCATTCCTGTTTCTCTTAACAGTAGCTTCCTTTTTCTTATCTGTAACCTCACAGATTTTATCCTTAAGCTGTTTCTGAGACAATAGACCTACATTCTTAATGACTTTATTCAAGACAGGTTTAGACTTAACGATTTTAATTCCTTGAGTAGAAGAAGATCCCTTTTCAAAAGTAGAATTGGAATCCTTACCAAAAACAAAATTAACAGGAGTAATCTTAGATTTGGTTGAGTCTATAACATGTCTATAGGTCTTTGGACTGACTGTCTCATCAATGACAATTTTCTCTGCTAATTTCTTATCTTCATCTGACTTATATCCTAGACACTCTTTCCAATTCTTAGAGGTATTAATCTCATGAAATTTCCTACCAGAGTCTGTCCAGGTTCTGATTTTCTCATTAGCATATTCAAGTTCTTTTTCAAGGGAAGTACATTTAGATGTTATCTCTAAGTGCATGTGCTTAACATTATCACATTCTTTTTGTACTTCTTGCATACGAGAAAATTCAGCTTCTAATATCTCATTCCTCTTTCTAAGGTCAGACATCTCAGATAAGATTCTAGTATTCTCAGCAGTTTGACTTCTAAAGCTAATATGTAATGACTTTAGAAAACGTCTTAACTCAGAAGCATTATCGGTATCAAAATCAAAGATAGTATTTAGTACCTTATCATCAGGAGCAGCAATTACATCAGCATTGGCCATTAACGCATAGTTGACTACCTCAGTATTAGATTCTGAGGAAGAGTCCATCCAATCCTTGCTTGATGTGATGAGTGCCTTTGTCTTGTTGCATTCAGAAGCAAAGTGACCCATACCATTACACTTGTAGCATCTAACCTTTGACTTGTCAAATTTGCTACCCTTGCTGTCCTTCTTGATATACTTGTCTTTGTCTGCTTTGAAGGTCTTTTTCTGAAAGTTGCCTTGTCTTCTATTCTTCCTGAACTTCATCCTTCTGAAGTTTCTGACAATCATAGCAACCATCTCTTCCATGTCTGAATCAGAAGATTCATCACCAGTATTGGCATCAGGATTGCCATCAGTATCTGATGAAGAGTCGTCAGGATCTGACTCAGCTACTCTTGCTTTCCTTCTAGATACCTCCATAGCTTTCCCTTTTGATTTTGCTTCTACATTCAAAGCAATTGACTTTGCCTTGCTGCTTTTCTTGTTCTTTCTCTGTTGAACTTCAAGATCATGAGTTCTTAGCATCCCATAGATCTCATCAAGAGACACAATGTTCAGATCATACTGGTGTCTAATGATTGAGGTCTGAGTATCCCATTCTTCAGGTAAAGCTCTAAGAAATTTGGTGTTTGAATCTTCAGTTTCATATACTTTGTCAACTAAGGATAAGCTGTTCAATAGTGTCAGGAATCTATCATATAGCTCAGTCAGGCTCTCTTCAGGTCTTGCATCGAATTGTTCATATTCTTGAATCAATAGAGCCCTTCTGTTTTTATTGACAGATGCAGATCCCTGGCACTGAGTTTCCAAAGTATCCCAGATTTCTTTTGAAGACTTGCATGCAATCACTCTGTTTGACATAACAGCATCAAGACCATTGTGCAAAATATTCTTTATCTTTGGTTCTCTGAGTACATGAGCTTTTTCTTCTGGAGTCCATTCAGATTTAGCTTTGACCACATAATGTTCTGGTACAGTATCTGTTCGTTCTACGAACTTTGTTGGTATATATGGTCCATCACGAATCCTGTCCAGATTGTCAGGATCCATAGCCTCCAGGTACATCAGCATCTTTACCCTCCATGTGGGATATTCTAATATCTTCAAGATGGGAATCTTCATGCTTTCATACTTGGTTGTCGACATCTTTAGATCGTATCTGATTCAGAATTAAATCAGTTTGCTCTGATACCAATTGTTGCCCAGTAAATAACAATTATAGAAGGGGGTTGAATACAATTGTATAAGATTCTCGACTTTATATAACACAAATATGAAAGATCAATAACAATAACAATAACAGCTTTATTAACTTTGATATAAAACTGTTACAAACTCTCTTAAGAAATTCTGATGTTCTTAAGAGCTGCTAGCTTACAAAAACTCTCTCAAGAAATTCTGTTCTTAAGAGCTTCTCTCCGATTATGTTTTCTCCCGAATGAATTATCTCTCGTGAATGAATACATAAATCGAAACCAAAACTGTGTTTATATAGTGCACACAGCTTCTCTATCAATAACAAGATAAGTCCTAATCATAACAAAGATAGAAACATATCTTTAATCGATAGTTGCATTCTACAAACCAGGAACAAACTTCCATGTTTATCTAGACTCCAAATATAACTCGAAGTAGGAATCCTGATCAGCTTCAAGTCCTGATGATCAAACCTGATCATAGTCTGAGTAGGAATCCTGATGATCAATAAGATACTGACGCTTGATCAAATACTGATGACCATGCAATACTGATGACGTCAGCAATCCTGATCAGTTGAGTCTAGCTTCTGACGATCATTGAATTCTGATCTAACAAGAAGAAAAGAGGAATTCACATGACATTGATTTGTAGAATGTCACACGATGTCACCAACAATGTAATTGCAAATATTGCAGACTACCGTTCCTGACGTGTAAGTACATTTGTATATATACTTTTCATCCATATAGAAACAAAGAGAAGTCATATATACATAGAAAATTTATAAATCATAAATCATTCAGGTTTCCTCTTCTGTAAGTGAATGTCTTCTAGCCAGTGTTGATGTCAAAGGTGATGACTTTTCTCTACACCGACAAAGACATCGGTTCGAAAATTCCCAGACATCAGTTTATAGTTGATATCTATTAACCTTTTTCTAGTAGTGAGAGGGTTCAAAAAGTTGGGAACCTCAGGCTTCCCTCGGGGATCCTGCCATATCCTAGCCCTCTTCATCCTAGCGGTTTCCCCTTCTGATGGCTCATTGGTTTTATTAATAAAAGTCGCAGCTGCAAAACAAATTTTGAAAAGCAACAATGGGTATAAGAAAATCTCAAACAAATAAAGGAAAATAAGAAATGAGTATTACCCTTATCTGAGACATTTGCAAGGCCCGCGGACTTAAGGACGAACTCATCCAGGAGCTCCCAAGCCAGAGTCGTTCCATTGTCCGCGGTCAATTCGGTATAGGCATGGGCCTCCTCCGCGTTTAGAACAATATCATTGGGACTTCCGTCCACAACTCTATTAAAAGATCTACGGAATAAAGTACCCCAGTCCCCACCTTCCCAAACGAGATACATAAACTCGTATTTCCACTTGGGGTTATTATCAGGAATAGATTTTGGGTGGAAAATAGGAGGAGTGGAAGCACGATGGTTGAGGTAAATCCAACTAGGAGAAACAACAGAACTATTTTTAAATTGAAAGATTTTTCTAAATAAGGGAACGGAAAGTGGGAAGTTGTTTTTTAAACACAAAACCATGAAACACATAATTATTCTCCAAGCATTTGGAGGCAATTGACAGGGATTAATTTGAACGTCTGCTAAAAGTTTAGGAATGAATTCATGAAAGGGAAATCTAAGACCTGCGACTATGGCATCCCTATAAATACAAAGAGCATCAGGCCTCCAATGGCAGGAACGATCACCAGGACCAGCGGGAATAAGTTTTAAGGGAGCCTTAACTCTATACATTTTGTTATAATCCCTAATTTTATCAGCATCATGAAACTTATTGCTACAATCATAAGAATCTAAGGCAGAAACGGACGGGTATTCATCCCCACGTTCATTAATCATATCATGCAAAGATATGTATTCAGAACGAATGGGAATAATACCTCGTTTTGAAGCAGAATTTACTTTCTGAAGGCATTTGGCTGCACGATCGGCTATTGATAAGGTTTGAAACCCAGAAAAATCTTCAAATCTTCAAGAGGTAGCCCAGAAAATCTTCAAATCTTCAAGTGAAACCCAGAAAAATCTTCAAATCTTCAAATAAAACCCAGAAAAATCTTCAAATCTTCAAGCGGTAGCCCAGAGAATCTTCAAGTGAAACCCAGAAAATCTTCAAACCTTCAAGTGAAACCCAGAAGAATCTTCAAGAAAATCTTCAAGAAAAACCCAGAAAATCTCACCGGAAATCGCTCAAGCTACAGAGAGAAATTTGAGAAATATAAACAAGCAGAGTACCTTTGTAAAAATATGAAGTGAGAAATGAAATCACACAACACTTTTATATAAGTGATGCAACCGGTTACTTGACCGGTTGAAGGGAAGGGCAACCGACAACAGCCGGTTAAAAGCCCGAGGTAGTTTATTGGGCTCAATTATCAATGAGGCCTAAAGAAATGGTTAAAGCCCATGAACGTTTACTGAGCTCAATCATCAATGAAGCCCAATCAAAAGTAATAAAGAGAAAAATATAAGTATTTTTTCTCCTCGACCTCAAACGAGGTCGAAAAGATTGAGGTCGAAGTTGTTCGACCTGAAAGCCAAAATGGTCAAATGTTCAATCTCAAACGAGGTCGAAAAGTTCGATCTCAAACGAGGTCGAAATTGTTCGACCTCGAGTCAAAATGGAACATATTTTCGAATAATATGTATAATATGTGGTCAAATTCAAATAAATTTAACTTTCAAAAAATGTATACATCCAATTATTTAGGAACGGAGGTAGTATAAATGGTATAATAGAAGCTTCGAGGGACACTGAGCCGATAAAATAAGATCTCAAAAGGCTTATTAGTTCTGAATCAATTATGCCAAAAGCTAGGTGGGGTATCTTGGTAGCAAGATGGTCAGCAAACGATTATAGCAAAAAATTTATGCTGTACTTAGAAATGATTGACTCATATATTCATATCAAAAATTCTATTTTACATATATATTTAAAAAATTTAGCACGTGCAGCAAATGCTGGCAATATTTGCCCCTGTCCACCCCATCTTCATAGGATTCTTTTCTTTAAATAATTTAATATCCTTCTACGTGATAGACTTTTATCCTAGTTCACCATAAAATATAGAGTCATCAGTTATATTTAAAATTTGGACGATTTTAAAAATTATTTAGGAGAGTCACATCCAACTAACTAGTTGTCCACAACAAAAAACTATTGTTATTTTCCATAACAAAAAACTATTGTTATTTTTTAGATAACTCGAAAGTAAAATGGATGCTAACTCAATAATATAACGCTATTTGAGAAAAAAGTTTGCTAATTTTTTTGAGTTATATAGCATTATTCAAATTTTAATCAACAATTACAAAAAAAAATTAATCAACAATTCAATAAGGACACCCAGTTTACCGATTAATTACAAAAAAAAAAAATTAATCTTACATGCTTGCTACTGCTACACTGCAACAAGATTTTCATTTTTGAAGGTCTCGAATTTTTCAACTTTTTTAGCACTGAAGAGTTGTAGTTAAAAACAAATCGAGGCTCCTGGGCCAGAAAAGAAAAAAGGACAAATCGTCTGTAGAGGTTAGAAAGATAATGTTGATCCGTTAGACAGATTATTAGGACTCTATTTATTATGAAATGGGCCACTTTAAGAAAATGGTCCTGTGTGGTCTGGTACTCTGGCTATCCTGCTACAAAGGCCGCCCCTGATTGCTTATCTATTATCTATCTATTATCTATTATTATCAATATATATATATAAAGGAGGATACGCGGGAGGTGAGGTGGCACCCCTAAGATCGTCTTAATCCATTTTTCTAATTTTTTTAGAGGTTTACAATTTTAAATACTAATAAATCAAAAAATATTCTTTAGCATGTTAGAAGTAGAATAGGTGTTCGAAGTTATAGAGGAGAAAAATTCGAATTTATAGCGAATACATATAATTAAAAGTTCTATTTGAAGTAGAATAGGTGTTTGAATTTGTAGAGGGAAAGAGTTCAAATATAAAAGAAGTTCTTGCAAAGTTCTATTTGAAGTAGAATATGTGTTTCGATTTATAGAGGAGAAAAGTTCGGATATAAAAGAAGTACTTGCAATTAAAAGTTCTATTGGAAGTAGAATAAGCGTTTGTAATACATAACTAAAAGTTCTATTTGAAGTAGAATATGTAAAGTTATATAAGTGTTTTTTCGACGAAAGAGTGTCTCATTAGAAAGGAGTATGGTAACATAAAAATTAATATATAAGACAAATATATATTCAATATATTAAATTTGAGATTTTGATATTAAAAAGGAAAACGTGTTTCACGGGAGGACGGCTTATTAGCGAGGACCGAGTAATTTTCGTAAGTTATTTGATAGGAATTTTAAAAAAATTATTACGCCGCAGCGAAGCGCGGCTTTTTCAACTAGTTATATATATAATAGAGCAACTAGGTAGTTGGATGAGACAATTTATTCAGTGTATAATTATAGTTGGATGAGACAATTTATTCAATGTATAATTATCAAATTACCCCTATTATATATTAATGATTTTTTTATTTAATATGTAAGCATTAATTGTTTCTAATCTTTATTTCATAATAATGAGTAGTAATTAATAATTTTTTTATTTAATATGTGTGTATTAATTATGTCTATTCATTATTACACAATAGTCTACAACTAAATAAATTCATTGACATTTTTACACTAATCATCGAGCAAAAATAACATAATAATTTAATTTTTAAACACATAATATACTAAAATTTTCAAATAAATCAATCTTGTATGAAACTATTTTCATTACTCGTAAACGTAAATAGTGCATACCCGAATTTATACAAGTATGCTTGTATTATACAGGTTAAGAAAGTAAATCTGTTACGTGTGATTTTAAAAATTGATTGACTCGGCCAAGTACACAGATGAGTACTCGGAACTCGATTGTCAACCAATTTGAATCTAAGATCGTACTTGAATGTTGAAAACGAGTACTCGGATTTTGAAGACAAAATTAAGCGGAACCAATTTTTGAGTTTTTGAACCTTATCTATCACATATTTAATACATAGCAAAAATAACATAATAATTTAATTTTTAAACACATAATATACTAAAATTTCCAAATAAAGCAATCTTGTATGAAACTATTTTCATTACTCGTAAACGTAAATAGTGCATACCCGAATTTATACAAGTATGCTTGTATTATACAGGTTAAGAAAGTAAATCTGTTACCTGTGATTTTAAAATTCGATTGACTCAGCCAAGTACACAGATGAGTACTCGGAACTCGATTGTCAACCAATTTGAATTTGAGCTCGTACTTGAATGTTGAAAACGAGTACTCGGATTTTGAAGAGAAAATTAAGCGGAACCAGTTTTCGAGTTTTTGAACCTTATCTATCACATATTTAATACATATTTACTATAACAATTAGGAGGTTTGTGAGTGATTTAGTTCAATGTAAAAGGACAATTATAAAAATTACTATAGAAATTAGGAGGTTTGTGAGTCATAATTAAAAAAAATTGATATTGAAACAATTATAAAAATAACATGATTTCATGACATTAATTCTTAATAATTAATGTGACATAATTTCATGTCATGTTAACTGTGATATAATTATAAGAAAGGAAATTTTTCATCATCAATTAATTTAGAATATACACGAAAAATCATAATGAGTAATAATTTTTTTAAGTTTATCAATGTATAGTATAAGTATTTGTGTTTTTTAAAGAACATACCATGCATCATCAAATATTTACCGGTAAATTATACAAAATTATAGAAAAAATAGGAATGTTAATCTCATAACAATTGTCACTAACTTAAAAATATCTCACAAATACACCAAAATTAATCACAAATTACATAATTTTTTAGAGTATACCTGTGCCTCGCAATTATGGAGTTTATTGAGCGAATTTATTCACTGTTAAAAGACAATTATACCATTCAAGGTGTAATATTACTTTTCAACCCCTATTATATTTACTTCATATTAATATCTATATTGTTAATACATCTTGATATCTCTAATAATTAATAACTAATCTTTATTAAGTACACTAATTATTTTGTATTTAATATTTGCAGATAAATTTACATATGTTATTTTTTTGTAATATACATAATTTAAAATATTAATAAAATATAATTAAAAAGATAGTGATATTGAGATAATTATAAATATGACATGAATTTGTAATATCAAATTTTTAGTAACATAACATGATTTCATGTCATGTTAATTGTTTTTTAAAGGATTGACGAAATATAGTTATTCATCACCAACTAAATTAGAGTACGCGTGCAAAATCATATCGAGTAATATTTTTATAAATTTGATACCATGTAACATGATCATTCATGTATCTTAAAAAACATAATATGCAGCATCAAATACTTATACAAAATTAAGAGGTAAAAATTACATACTAGATATTACAAGAAAGAGAAATCAATCCACAGTACTGGGATATAACAATACAAAGCCTTAGACCATATGAGAATCCAAAAATATATCGAATCGAACAAATTAATCACCGAGACGCAAGTGAGGGAAACAATGCAGTGATGTTGATTTCTAATCGATATAAAGTTTTAGAAAACAAAAATCTGGGTTAGTGAATGCAAGAACTAAGTACACCAACTATCAGGGAAACTAACAAAATCTAAACTAGATCTAAAAAATAATTCTACAATCGTAACATGTCTTGAAATCCGTCTTCATCCATGAAAAGGATGAGTGATTTGTCATAAAGTCCTGGAACGAACATCAATTAGAAGATACAGAGTTAGAATGAACCGATCAAAATACAGATCCAAAACAAAAGTTGAGAAGAAAATGTGAAGAAGACGCGGAGGAAAGAGAAAGGGCGGACATGGGAGGAAGGAAAGAAAAGCTAAAGAGACTAAAAGAAGGATAAAAGGGGGATCTTCGGGCAGTGGCACTGAAGAAATCACCGGAGGAGGGGAAGAGAACGAGGCTAAAGTTTTGGCACAGAATCCGAGTGAGAGACACCGGAGGAAGGGAAGAGAGTCAGACTAAAGTTTTGGCACAACGAGAGAGAGAGAGACCGAAGGAAGGGAAGAGAATGAGGCTAAAGTTTTGGCACAGAAACCGAGAGAGAGAGAGAGAGAGAGAGAGAGAGAGAGAGAGAGAGAGAGAGAGAGAGAGAGAGAGAGAGAGAGAGAGAGAGAGAGAGAGAGAGAGAGAGAGAGAGAGAGAGAGAGAGAGAGAGAGAGATGGGGGAGGGGGAGAGAGAGTGGGGGGGAGGATGCAATAAATTTTCAATGAACTAGGGAGTTCAATGAGTCAATTTATTCAATGCGAAATGACAATCATACTCTCAAATTACAAAATTAAATTTTAATCTATATTATAATTATCTCAAATAAATATCTCTATTATTAGTTCATCTTAATATCTCTAAAATATACTAATTATTAGTTCATCTTAATATCTGTAAAGTATACTCTCAAGTATGTGTGTTATTTTAAGTTATTTAAAAAAGCAAAAAGTATATATAATTAAAATGTTAATGATGTTGAAATAGTTATAAATATGATATAATTTTGTGACATGGACTTCTTATTAATATGACATGAAATATGTTACTTGTTTTTCAAGTGAGGAATGAAAAAATAGTTATTAATCACCAAATAATCTTAAATATGCATGCAAAATCATATCGAGTAATAATTTTATTAACATGTAATATTTTTGTTAAAAAATATACTATGCAACAACAAATTATTGTGAAATCGATAACAATTTACTAATATCTAAATATTACACGTGTTTACGCGAACTTTCTACTAAATAAATACAACATATATAAAATAGGGGATTTAGTCTCGCAACAAATACTGTTAACTTAAATTTTCAAATAATTCATAAAATACGTCAAAATTAATGAAAAATTACGCAATATTCTAGAGTATGACCGTGCCTCGCACGGGCTATAAAGCTAGTTTCAGTTAATAAAGGGATTACAAATACCGAAATGCCCAGTTTAGTTGGACATGAAAATTTAAGAACTTCAGCTTCCCGGAAAACATTCAACAGTGAAATTATTTACTGTAGTTGAAAACACCAAATTCTGTATAAATTTAATTACAACTTTCTATACATTTGTCTGATTCGCATAATATATCATATATGTGATCATAATAACCTGTTTGTTTAAGAGCCCGTTTAAATTAATTTAAAATTATAATTAAATTCTGCTTAGATAATTCTGTACTATATATGAGTTATAAGTCATTGAAAATGTCTTGTCAAAAAAAAGTCAATTGGAATATTAAAAATTATAAATACAATGCTCATGATGTTAACAATAATACACCTGGACCCTAAGTTACGTAGGAGAAGTCATGAAAGAATTATAACACTTTTTTATTTTATTTTTTCTGAAGTAACATAACAATTTGATTCATCCAAATTATAATTATATTATTTTACATATAACAAACATAAAATGATAATATCAAAATTAAATCCTTGTTATGGATTAAAAAGTGTATTTGTAAATTAATTGCTAGAGTTTAAGAGAGCTTTGAGCTTTAATGGTTGTTCTCGTGTTTCGTGGCTAAATCTGCCCTCACAAGATGCCTACGTATCTCAACTATTGCTGAGAATCAAGCCAATAAAACGTAGTTCTTGGTATTGCCCTCGGGGCTATGGCGGCAAGGGCACACCAAGGACGTAGTGACTTGTATGCCCTTATTCGAGGATGAAGTCTAAAACGTTGTAGATGACGTATGAAGCTGTGTCCAAAACGTAGTAGATGACGTATGGAGCTGTGTCCAAAACGTAGTAGATGACGTATGGAGCTGTGTCCAAAACGTAGTTCTATTGTGAAGGAGCAGGGTCCTTATATAGGCGTCTGGAGCCTCGTATTTAGAGTATGTTTAGGAGACTTAGCGAATAAGTCTCCTTTTTGATAATGGATAAACATTGTATTTCTTGATGAACAAGTCTTTTCCTTGTTGATAAGGACCATGACTCATTATTTCTTTTAATTGGGGATTCTGGATCCTTCTTTGATGAATTTGCCATATTTTGGACTACTTTCCTGAGCTGTATATTTTCCCTATTTATTAATTACGAAATTAATAAATAATTAGGGTTTTGGGCCTTGCTTATTGGGCCGTGTTCTTGGACCAATCCGGGTCTAATTAATACATAATTAATTGCACTTCTAGGATTATTTTTCAGCCCATATCATTTGCCCCCCAACTTCTAGGAAAATCTCTTTTGGATTATCGTAGAAGTTATTTTATTCGGTAGTTACGAAATTCTCTTTCGTATTCTAGCCTGGTTTTGCGAACATATAGTTCTAAACCAATTTTTATAATTTTCCCAAAATAAGAATCGGGATTTTTCATCAATTCCCTGGAAAATAATTTAAAATTTGAAATTCCAGTGTATTTTCGACCAGGATTCTGGTCGAATTCGACCTCATTTTTGGCTCCTGGTCGAACACCTTCGACCAGGATTCTGGTCGAATTTGGCCTGACATTGGCTCCTGGTCGAACACTTTCGACCAGGATTCTGGTCGAACTTTGGTGTAATTTCATCCCCTGGTCAAACACTTTCGACCAGGTTTCTGGTCGAATTAGATGTCATTTTGCTCCTTGGTCGAACCCTTTTGACCAGGATTATGGTCGAATTTGGGTGCAATTTTGGCTCCTGGTCGAACCCTTTCGACCAGGATTCTGGTCGAACTCTTTCGGCCAGGATTCTGATCGAATATATGGTCCATTTTAGGCCATGGTCGAATACTTTCGACCATGATGCTAGTTAGCCGTTTCGATCTCGCTTGGGGTTTTCACAGAAGTTATTGCGTATTTTTCCTCAAAATTTTTATTTTTAAGGGTATTTGCGACTTCAAATTAGGTCATTTTCGACCTCAACAGGTCCCAGGTCGAAGGTTTCGACCTCATTTTTCCTTGTTTTTTCGATCTCGGTCGTTCGACCTCGATCCTAGTCTTTTTCGACCTCAGTTTCGACCTCAACAGGTCCCAGGTCGAAGGTTTCGACCTCATTTTTCCTTGCTTTTTCGACCTCGGTCTTAGGTCGACCAAATCGACTTCAATTTCATGTATATTTTCGACCTCAGTCATTCGACTTCGATCTAGGGTTCTTTCGACCTCAGTTTGGTCTTAGCTTCTTTTGGTTACATATTATCTATTTAGGGCCTCAAATTCTTTTGGGCCTTGATTTTCTTTGAAGTCCAGTAAATGATTATGGGCCTTGACTGGTTGTAGTCGGTTGCCCTTCCCTTAACCGGTCTTTTTCGAGACTTGGGATCTTTTTATCCCTTACCTGGGGGGATTTTAATATACACTAGTGTTTCACGAGTATCGTCTTGGTGTAAAGTGTGGAGCGACCTACACATTTACGACGATTTTGCCTTATTCGAGGCTAACTTGACATTTGCATAAGCCTTTTATGTCTTATACCGTCTTGTTTTGGCTTCAAGCCTTTCATTGAGTATATCGAATGATGGGGTTTGGACTGAATGTCTTAGGTTTATGGGGTTTCAACCTTTCACCCTTACGAGTTCTTACTGATGGCTCCACTCATAGTGATTCATTCTCAAATCTATCATATCAAACTTCTCCTGATCTTGAAATATTTGTTGATTAACAATAGGCATCTTAGGCTTTCTTTTGTATGTTTATTAGCAACATTCACCCTTCGGGGTTCGTTGTATTCAACTCTATTTGTGCAGTTGACATGCATATTTTGTATGCTTTCCTTTGCATTCATTTGTAGTTTGTCTTGGCAAAGCTTTGAGGATGTTTCTACCAATCAAAACGGGCTCAACCCTTCATCTGCTTTCTAGGAAGCTCATGATTTCATCGAATCTTATTTCTACTTGTCCTACTAGCGGATCCTTTTAGGATGCACTAAACATAATAAACTTTTAAGTTTGAGGCATGCCAAGTTCTTGGCACCTCATGCCCTTCGAGGGTTTCTAGCTTATACGAGCCTCGTCCAAACACGTTCTTAACGCGATATGGTCCTTCCCAATTTGAGGCCAACTTGCCTTTTTGTCCAACACCGGATGCCTCAATCTTTCTGAGGACTAAGTCTCCTTGACGGAAGAATCTCTCTTTAACCCTTAGGTTATAGTAGAAAGATGCCCTTTTTTGATGTTCAACTACTTTGGCATTTGCCTCATTTCTAACTTCATCAATTAGATCTAAGGCCAGCCTCATGCCTTCTTCATTTGTCTCTGGCTCATAAGCTTCGATTCTTGGAGATGTGTGAGTAATCTCCACTGGAACCACTGCCTCTGCCCCATATGCCAACAGAAAGGGGGTTGCTCCAGTGGTGACTTTACAAGTTGTACGATATGCCCATAGTATGGGGAGTAATTCATCTACCCAAGTGTTTCTAGAGCGTTCAACTCTTTTCTTCAGTCCATCCAGGATAATTCGATTGGCAACCTCAGCTTGCCCATTTTCTTGAGGATGGGCAACAGAAGTGAAGCGTAACTTGATATCATTCTCGTCACAATACTTCTTGAATTCAACGTTGTTAAACTGAGTTCCATTATCTGTGACCAAGATACGAGAAATGCATCACCTGCTTGGTGGTTATCTTGGCTAAAGGCTTAGCCTCAATCCACTTGGTGAAGTAGTCGATTGCTACTATCAAGAACTTTCTTTGCGCACTTGCCAATGGAAATGGTCCAAGTATATCCATCCCCCACATGGCGAATGGGATAGGTGAGTTTATGGATGTCATCATCTCTGGTGGTTTTCTAACCACCGGTGCATGCTTTTGGCATCGTTCATATGACCCGTGGCCGCCTGCCTGGTGGGGGCGGCTCCTCCGTTGTGGGTAAACGGGAAACCCGACTCTACGAACCCGAGGAAGGGCTGCACACAGCAGTAGTAGGGTCTTCACGTAGCTCTTAGCATCTGTAAGTATGCTTGGCCAATAGAAGCCTAGACGAGTGATTTTATGAGCAAGGGCTCTGCCCCCCAAGTGCTGCCCACAAATTCTTTCATGTACTTCCCTTAGGGCCAATTCTGCCTCTTGGGGTCTCAAGCATTTTAAGTAAGGAATGATGAAAGACTTTTTGTATAGGATTCCCTCAATCAGGGCATACCTTAGTGCTCTCACATATAGTTTTCGTGCTTCTGAAGTGTCGTTGGGTAACCACTCAGTTTCCAGATGAGATTTGATGGGATCCATCCAACAGCTGGCAACATCAATGGGTGCTACCAACTTTCCATTGATGCTTGGGGTCTTCAAGACTTGGAAGTATACACTTCCTGCGTAGTTTTCAATTTCAGAAGAGGCAAACTTAGACAAAGCATCAGCCTTCATGTTCTCTTCCCTTGGAATGTGTTCCACATAGCATTCATCAAACTGAGTCATGATGGCCTTAACAAGTTTTAGGTACTTGGCCATGACTTCATCTCTGGCTTCAAACTCCCCATTTACTTGGGAAACCACTAGCCTCGAGTCTCCACACACTTTCAGAGTTTTAACTCTCAAGGCTCCAGCCAGCCCTAAGCTAGCTATCAGGGCTTCATATTCAGCTTCATTGTTTGTCGTTGGGAAGTCCAATTTTAGTGCGTACTGTATGAGAAATCCATCAGGACTTTGTAGCACCAAACCTGCTCCACTTGATTTTGTTTTTGATGCTCCATCAAAATAGAGCACCCAACACTCTTTGGACACCATGTCTTCATCTTTCTTGTCTTCATCTATCAATTCCTGCCCCCCGACTTCCTGGTTGTCAATAGTGCATTCAACCATGAAGTCAGCGAGTGCTTGAGCTTTTATGGAAGTTCGAGGCTTATACTTGATGTCAAATTCTCCAAATTCAATAGCCCATTTGATCAACCTTCCACTAACTTGAGGGCTATGCAAGATGTTTCTTAGAGGCTGATTGGTCAAGACCTCTATCTTGTGTGCCTGGAAGTATGGGTGTAGCTTTCTTGAGGCCATTATCAAGGCTAAGGCAAACTTCTCTATCGTAGAGTAGTTTATTTCTGCCCCATGTAGGATCTTGCTTACGTAGTAAATGGGTTTCTGAACCTTCAATTCTTCTTTTACCAAAACGGCTCCTAAGGCTGTGTTAGAAACCGCCAAGTACAAATAGAGAATTTCTCCTGGCTTTAGCTTTGCCAACAGTGGTGCCTCAGCCATGTACTTCTTCAAGGTCTCAAAGGCCTCCTGGCTTTCAGTTGTCCACTCAAAAATTTTCACGTTCTTGAGTGCTTTGAAGAAGGGTAAACACTTCTCTCCTGACTTGGAGATGAATCTTCCCAATGCTGCCACTCTTCCCGTTAGTTTTTGGACATCCTTGACAGTCTGTGGTGGTTCCATGTCTAGAATTGCTTTGATTTTGTCGGGGTTAGCCTCGATTCCTCTCTTGGAAACCATCAGGCCTTAACGCGGCTACATAACAAATTCTAGCCATCTTTTGGTCTCCTCGTTCTTCACCAATCCCATTCCTTGTTGGGAACTTGATTTTCAGATGATAAGATGAGGCAACGGCCTTGAATGCATGAAGACCCGTCCTTCCCAGGATTGCATTGTAGGTTGAAGTTGCCTTTATAACTATGAAATTCAACATCTGAGTAGACGTATTTGACCCTTGCCCCATTGTCATTGGGAGTTGGATAGTGCCTTCCACCTTAGACTCCACTCCATTGAATCCATATATGGGCATATTCGAGGGTGTCAACTGAGAGTAAGTATAGCCCATCATGATAAAAGCATCATGGAACAAGATGTCCACTGAAACTCCATTGTCGACCAAAACTCTCTTTGTTTCAGAATTCCCTATCACAGGTACGATGACTAAGGGATCATCGTGGGGAAACTTCACTCCCTCCAAGTCAGAATCATCAAAATCTATTAATACTTCTGTTCGAGCACGTTTCGGTGCTTCTCCGACCACAATCATTACTTCTCGGGAGGACCCAACAACAGTTGGTCCTCCGAATATCATGTTGATAACTGGCCCTCGGGGCTTGGGATTTCGATCTTGATCGTTGTCCCTTCTGTCATAATCCTTCCTTTCATAATTTCCTCTTTGACTCCCTTGATTTCCATCCTTGGTGAATTTATTGAGCTTTCCTCTCCGTATCAGAAACTCGATCTCATCTTTCAACTGTCTATAATCGTCGGTGTCGTGACCGACTTCCTTATGGAACCGACAGAATTGGTTTTGATTCCATTTAGACATATCAGTCTTCAGTGCCTTCGGCCATCGGAGATCCCCCTCCTTTGCTATTTCCATCAAAATTTGGCTCTTGGGAGTGTTCAGTCTCGCATACTCCGTAAACTTTGGCTCAAAATTGTTCCTCTTGGGTGGAGAATCAGAATCCTTTGACGTTCTGGGAAACTTTTCCTTGACGTGGTACTCCTGGATTTCCTTTCTTTTCTTTGAATTTCCACTGCCACCAGTAGTGGGTTCATACTTTCTCATGTTTTCTTCAGCCTTGATGTACTTTCCGGCTCTATCTTGGAGCTTCAGCATGCTCTCGGGTGGATGTTTTGCCAATGATCTTTTGAAGTGATCATCAGTGGTTCCTTGCTGCAAGGCTATCATAGCTACTTTGTCCTCTAAGTCTGGGACTTTCAGAGTCTCCCGGGTGAATCGGTTGATATAATCCTTTAAAGCTTCATTCTTTCCTTGCAGGATTCCCATGAGTGATGCAGAACTTTTCTCGTGCACCTTTCCACTAACAAATTGGTTGATGAACGCTTTGTTTAGTTCCTTAAAAGATCCAATGGAATTGGGAGGTAGACGGCTATACCAACATTGGGCCATGCCCGCCAAGGTTTGTGGAAACGCCCTACACTTGACTGCATCATTGGATGGCTACAACAGCAGTGCATTAGAGAAGGTTCTTACATGATTTGCGGGATCTCCCGTTCCATCATAAGCTTTAATCGTTGGCATCTTGAATTTCCTGGATATGGTAGCTTTCATGATGTCTTGAGTAAACGGTGGTGTAGGATCATTAGGATCTCCTAGGGGCAACAAAACACTAGGATCGCCCCTTGGGGCTTCAGCCCTCTTGGTTCTTCTTGGTGTTGGGTCCAGGTTGATTATCGGGATTCTTCCAGTTGCTTGGCTTTGTGCTTTCGCGGCCTCCTGTTCTGCCAGTAATTTCTTGAGCCTTGCAGCCTCCGCCTTATGGGCCGCAATCTTTTCCTTAGTAGTTTGGGGTTGTTCCCGATTTGTTTGGGAAGAACGCCTCCTCCTTGGGGCAACATCCCTCTCTTCTACTGATGTATAATTCTCGTCCTTAGTATAGGGCCCCGAGTAGTCTTGAATCAAAGGGGTCCGTCGAGTTTGTTGATTTTGGGGTCCCAAACCTTGTATATAAGGAAGCACGTATGACTCATGGTAAGTGGGATTGAGACCACTACCGCCCGTCATGGGTCGAGGGGGCATGCCATAGCTGGCATCCCCAAAGTTTGAGTTGTGTATTGGGGAAGATCCGTAGTATGGAGTTGAAGACCACATGGTGCATTCATGAGCAGTGGGGAGGTCGTGATCGGTTGTTGGTGGGTGGTCTCTTGTGGATTAAATCCAAGAACGACCATTTGCAGGGGATTCGTCCCTTCAACCGAAATTGGGATCTCCGGTCCTTGAGCGGTGGCGAGGGGGATATTCGCCCCTTGAATGCCAGTAGTTGGCGGTGGTTGGTTGCTGTGAGTATCAGCCTCAGAGGTGATAGGAAGCTCTTCAGAAGTTTGGGTATCTCAAGTTGTTCTTCGTGTGTTTGCCATGATTGATGTTGTCTTCCCACAGACGGCGCCAAATGTTATGGATTAAAAAGTGTATTTGTAAATTAATTGCTAGAGTTTAAGAGAGCTTTGAGCTTTAATGGCTGTTCTCGTGTTTCGTGGCTAAATCTGCCCTCACAAGGTGCCTACGTATCTCAACTATTGCTGAGAATCAAGCCAATAAAACGTAGTTCTTGGTGTTGCCCTCGGGGCTATGGCGGCAGGGGCACACCAAGGACGTAGTGACTTGTATGCCCTTATTCGAGGATGAAGTCTAAAACGTTGTAGATGACGTATGAAGCTGTGTCCAAAACGTAGTAGATGACGTATGGAGCTGTGTCCAAAACGTAGTAGATGACGTATGGAGCTGTGTCCAAAACGTAGTTCTATTGTGAAGGAGCAGGGTCCTTATATAGGCGTCTGGAGCCTCGTATTTAGAGTATGTTTAGGAGACTTAGCGAATAAGTCTCCTTTTTTATAATGGATAAACATTGTATTTCTTGATGAACAAGTCTTTTCCTTGTTGATAAGGACCATGACTCATTATTTCTTTTAATTGGGGATTCTGGATCCTTCTTTGATGAATTTGCCATATTTTGGACTACTTTCCTGAGCTGTATATTTTCCCTATTTATTAATTACGAAATTAATAAATAATTAGGGATTTGGGCGTTGCTTATTGGGCCGTGTTCTTGGACCAATCCGGGTCTAATTAATACATAATTAATTGCACTTCTAGGATTATTTTTCAGCCCATATCAATCCTTATATATAAAAACCGTAACAGAGATCGTATCCAAAACTTTGGTCGTATACTACCAAATCAATAGGGACCGTTGATCTTAAAATAGATGAATGAGAATCATTAGATCTAATATTAAAAAAATTTATTTTAATAATATAAATTAAATATGAGTAGGTTTTCTAAGTTGACTAAAATTCTCAATATAAAAATTCGTAAGTTCAAATTTTAAGTTGGGTAGATTTATTTGATTATTGGTTTATACTTTAATTTTAAGTTAAGAAGGTTTTCTTTATTTTAGTTATATTCCTAAGTTGAATATAACTATTGTTAAAATTCGTAATTTTTTTTTCTTTAGTTTCAGGATAGTTTTAATTGGAAAAAAAATTGTTAAATTATCACTAAGTTAAAGATTATTTTGTGAGTTATATGGGCTGTAAAATTGTTTAAATCTTATGTTTAGAACTCAAAACACAATATAAGTAATATATTAAGCGTATGAAACGTAATAAATAAAGTCTAAAAACTATTAACAAAAAATTATTAAAAAATTATAAATTAATATAATTATAAATATTAAAAAAACCATGAATTGCATGGGTATAAGATACTAATATTAAAATCCTTAAGCAACCAACATACTCCAAATTTCCTTGGAGAGATGATTGAGTAAATTTGTGTGTTGAAAATTACGGTCATGGACAATTAATACAACAATTTTGTGAAAGCAATGACTACTAGTATTTCTGTAAATAATGTTATTTGTCAAATCTCAATTGAATAAATTATATTCTTATATATAATAATCGTAAAAGAATCTTATTCAAAACTTTGATAATCGGTTCCTTTAAGACCGTTGTACAATCAAATTAATAAGGACCGTTAGATATGATAAATGAGAATAGTTAAATCTAATATTAAAAAAAAGTATTTGATTAATTTGAAGGTATATATTTAAAAACTAAAAAGTGTATTTGATTAATAGTAGAATTATATTTAAAAACTAAAAATTGTATTTTGATAATCTAAACCAAATATAATTGGGTTTTATATATTAGATATAATTTTCTATATAAAAACCGGTAACTCTTTTTTCTCTTTAATTTATGAGTAGTTCCATTTTGATAATAATCATTAAACCAAATTTTGAGATATCGATTCATATCAATGATATTATTAAAGAAATCTCAATATAATGCTTATGTATAACATAGCCAAAAATCAAATCAATTGCGTTTTAAAAAAATTCTCAATATAATACTCATGTATACCATGGCTAAAAATAATACATATGCACGACATAGAAGAAATGATGTACATGAATTTATGTTTCAAATTTTACCGTAGAATTTACAAGTAAAATGACTTAGTTAATTAATATTAACATAAGACTTTTTTAAGGGACATACAATTTAATTAATCCAAATTATATTATTTTATTTTACATATAACAAATATAAAAGTATAATATGAAATATTATTAAAAATTGAGAGTTTCATATTTATTAACGATAATTTTAAATATAATACTTATAGAGAAAAAGGATCATGAGGTTAATCTCACCATACTTTTCCTAAGATAAACAAATAAATCTAACCATCTATTATTTAATATTTACCTAACATATATTTTGATTTATTTATAAATTAGAAAAGTGGAGTAATTATATAGTTGATATAATAAACTCAAATGATCAATTACACTATCTCATGAGTCGGGATCTTTATTCTCATATTCATAACATACTAACAAAAATTTAAGTTTCGAATCAACTCAATAACATATTAAAATTACATATTTTAAAAATTAACAAAGAATTAAGATTTTGAATAATATAAATTTGAATAAATACACATAAAATATTTGTCTTTTGCACAGCGTAAATGCAACACGAAATAATTTATCCAAAAATATATCCTTATACTCTCACCGTCACATTTTGGTGGGGGCACGAAAAGAAAAAGAAAGAAAGAGTGGGTGAGTTAGTGGGACTTGCTAAAATTAATGAAGAAAATATACTATTTTAAGAAATGTTAATAATTGGATGAGACATGTTAAAAAGGAAAGTGTTGACAATATGTGGGGACAAATGGACTATATTTTATCCATAATTTTGGTCTTCGTCCAATAGCATAAAAAATTAAGAATAGTTCAACTTTAAAATAAATATATGATAATCGTGAGGTGTTTGAACTCCATCAACGACTAATGAAATATAAAAATTAATATTTTTATCTCTAAATATATTAAAAAATAAAGTCCAGAGTTTTGATTACGATAATACTACAAAAAAATAAGCATCATTGGATCTTAAAATAAGTATATTAGAACCGTTTAATATACTGTCAAGTAATATTTTATACATTAATAGATAAATAATTTCTGTAAAAGTACAAGGTTCGAAATTCGCCAACAATATATTAAAAAAATTAAAAAGAATATGAATACTAATGAAATTGTGAATTAATATAATAAAAAATATTTAAAAACATAATGGTGCATTGTTATAAGCTAGTATTAGAAAAATTATCAAACTACTCCTTTCCAAAATAAGTGTTCATTTCTACGCGTATTTTAAGGTATAAGAAAAACTGACTTCCACAAAAGAAAACTGAAATACTTAAATAAATTATATTAGATATCTAATTACTCACCTTCTATAAAAGAAAAATAAATGATAAATAAATATTTAATACTAAATGATTAAATCTAGTTTTGTACGTGCATTTGTTATAATTTCAGAAAAAGTATCTTAAGATCATTCTCTTAATCTTAGGATTCTTATTATAAAAAATAAGTGTGTAATATTTTTAACAATATTTTTAACGAGAATAAGAATCCTAAGATAGGTATTAGAAAACTTTCCTCCTCATTTTGTATTTGATTTGATTTTGTGTTTAATTACTCATTTTTTAAATTTATAAAAACAAAAATAAAGAGTAAATAAATATTCAATAATAAATAATTTGATTTATCTTTCTAGGTGCATTTGCTATTCCTTACACTCATATTTAATATACTAATCTGCAAAATCCAAAATATCATGATAAACGAAAAATATAATCCATTCTAAAATGCCGATTGTTTTATATGGCTCGTGCATGGCATATTAATATAATTTGTGTGCACAACTCATTTTTGAAGTTCACTGCATGGCATTCGAAATTTTAGGAACCTTCGAATAGTCATATTCAGGTTTTGTTCTTGATAAATTTGCTCGCTTGTTGTTCTGCACGTTGTTAATAGTATATTTTTACTCTCATTTTTTCGTAGTGATACTCTTCGTAACTATTAAATTTCATGATTATGTTTGTGGTTATTTTAATGTTTATGGTATTTAATATTAAGAATTTCGGATCCTCCTAGATAGCTTAGTAGCTTAGGAGTAACAATGAATTGCAAACTTCTAATGTGTAATTAAGTCTCTCGGCATTAAATTCATAGCTTGTCATCTTATGTTTTACTAGTAGACCATAGAGAGTTGGATTTAGCCCTTTTAATTATTCATAAAATATGTATCTATTTAGCCAAATTAAAACAAATCATATTTATTGGTGTGTTTCATGCATATGATTAAGTTAAAATAGTATCAAGAACTCCATTCTGCATGTTTGGCCATGTGTGTTTATAATATAACTAACGGTAAACTTTCTGTGAATAAAATAATCATGATCAGGCCGTTTCAATTATCTCAAATATCATGTACTCAACAAAAGTTTGGGACATTTTATATGCAAGAAAGTAAGAAAAATAATTATAAAATTATTGTACACATGCTTAAATAATTATAAAATGATAAGACAATATATGATATGATTCTAGAGGTTTGGAGGGTACTTCCAGATTTAAGGCTTCTATGATCATGATTATTAATTAATCGAGTGCTCAATTAGCTATACTCGGTCCCGGTTGATTTTTTTATGATTAATTTGACCATGGCTAAAATTTATATTATTATATATTTAAAAGATTTATAAATATATATTAATTTGAAAATATATTTAATATACTTTAAAATGTTTCTTTCTGTTTTATAAAATTTCTCTATAAAAAATAAATTCTAATCTTCAATTAAAGTTGATCAAATTAATTAAATAAAAATAATGACAATTGATCCTGGATGAACTAACTATAATATAAAGAACTCCATTCTGTTAACTCTATGCGTTATGCCTAGACCCGACAATTTATTACACGACACGAAACGACACGAAAAATTTAGTGTTTGTGTTTGCATTTTCAGTACACGACACGAAAGTACACGAACACGAAAGTACACGACCGAGATTTAGTATCGGTTTTGTGTTTACCCTATGGGTACACGATACGATACGAAGTACACGAAATAAATAAATATATATTTATATTTATATTAGATATTTTAATATTTACATTAGATAAATTAATATTTATTACATGTTTATACATAATTTTAAAGTTTTATCTGGAAATATGATGTAAACACATATTTTTAATACATATTTGTAAAAATTTTATTGAAAATTTAAAATTTTAAATATTTTTATTTAAATATTTTTATTTTTATTTTTATTTAAAATTACACGAAATAACACGAAATGTACACGAACCTAAACGAGTCGGTTTTGTGTTTAGCATTCATGTACACGAAACACGAAAGTACACGACACGAAAATACACGACACGAACGAATTGGCAGGTCTAGTTATACCATAACCCCATCCCCACGTGTGGTATTCTATGTTGTTTAACAATAAGCCAGCACTAGCTAGTTGACATTTCTTATAAATTTTGGCACATAAATCAAACTTTATTATCTTTGTCGAGGAGAATATATAATTAATAAATTTCATACCTCATACGTCTTCTTAGCATCCTTCTAGACTGTGCACATGACCAAAATATTTATATTGCTGGTTTGCGGGTTGAATGGATGAAAACAGTAAGAAGTAAGAACTGCTGGAATTTGATTTTTTAGACATGGATAGCATCGTATATTCCCTCTCATTTTTTTATAATTTTTTTACATTGACACGTATTTTAAGGTTTTTATAAAGTATAATTCTATAACTTATTTTAAAAAAATTCTTTTTCTAAATAAAAATTTAAACATTATACTTTTATTCAGAAAAAAAAATATTTAAAATAATTTATGAAAATATATTTTATATGAGTTTTAAATTGCGTGCCGAGCACCCATCCCTAATGTAAAAAAACTCAGGGGGACAGAGGGAGTATAAAGTAATTTCTTGGCAAAGTTAAATTGTAATAGGTGTCTAGTTTAACATTTACATAAGATTTATTCACATGTTTTATTGCTAAATAAAGGCTGAAGGCCATATATACCTAAAGTATTGATGGCGCAACGTCAATAACAAAGGCTGAAGGCCATATATACCTAAAGTATTGATGGCGCAACGTCAATAACAAATGATGAGAAAGTGATCAAAAATATTAGCAAAGATACATTTTTTTTAGTTAGGAGAAAGTGATCGAAAGTATTAGCGAACTATGTTTTTCAAGGTAATTCGATATATGCTTTCAGAGACAGCGTATTTGGCCCATTTTGTTTTATTTTTCAAAGTTGAGATACGCTTTATGAGTCTATACGCTTACGGAGATTGGATAGCCAAGATTTAATTTTATTTTATTTGCCAAAGTTGAGATATACTTTTAAAGTTTGGTAACCATATATACGTTTTTGGAAACCGGGTATCTAGCCAATATTTGATTTTAATTTATTTTTCAAAGTTGAGATACGCTTTTTGAGTTTGGGTAATCGGATATACGCTTTCAGAGATTAGTTACTCGACAAAATTTTGATTTCATTGTATTTTTCAAATATCAGATACAACATATATGGCTACATGTAATTCAAATATATCGAGTCCATGACTATAAAAATCAAACTACATCTTATTTCTTCTGTTGTCTTTCATACGCTGCATAATGCCTCCATCTGTTTAATGCTTGAACATGTTGCTTTTGAAATAAATCAAGTATTTGAAGAATCAAGGTACATGGATTCAATATCTTGGAGATTATGGTTACATTTTACCAGCTAATTCAAGATATTTGGCTTCTTTTTTTTTTTGCTAAATGCATAAATATTTTAAGAACAAAAGAATATACAGGGGTTGACCCTTGATCTATGACAAGCCATAGAGAGGACTATCTAATCACAATCTAAGAAAAACTGGATTGAGAAAAGAAAGCAACAAAAAAGAGGGCAGAACAACCCAAACTAGCTCCAACTGTCTAACAAATCTATACAAGCATGTTTCTGAAACCAAGTGGACGTAGACAATTTGACTTTAATATCTAGTAAAATAGCATCCAGAATCTTCCGAGGGCCAAAACAGCCTTTGTTGTGCACGCGAGCATTGCGTTCACGCCAAATGTGGTAAGAAAAAACTTGAGCAATGAGAAGGGCTAAGCTTCGAGTAACCAGGTCAGTGATCGAGCCCCAAGTGTCAAACATGTGCATCCAGGAGTGAGCAGTAGGAACGTGAAGTCTGCTAGCAAGCTGAGATATAATATAGCTGCTATAAGCACATGAGCAGAAAAGGTGATCCCTGGTTTCAATGCCACCAACACACAAAGAACAATGGGTTGAAACAGCTAAGCCAAAATGCGCAAGTCTAGCAAAAGTTGGCAATCTATCCAGACAAAGTAACCATTCATGATGAGCATATCTAATAATATGCAATTTATGACAAATAAACTCGTGCCAAGGAATCTCAAGAAGTTTAAATCTGATTGTATCCTCAAGTACATTTTTATTAGAGCACTAATGAGTTCACAATCTGACTTTATTTGAGTTAGGTGTATAGTGATGGGAAGAAGATAATGGATGATGTAGAAGGTGACAAGTATGATAGAAAGAAGATTAGATTTGTGAAATTAGATTTGAATCTTAAAATTCAAAGGTTGTTGAATCTTTTTTACGCAAAGTTGTGGATAGATAGCACTTTGTATAAACTGAATATATCTCATAAATTTCTAAATTCTTCAATAATTTATTTGAAATAACATCAATGAATGATGATGTTGATGTTCAATATATGTTTGAATCGGTAGATTACTCAAGTTTGAGAAATTACGTAGAGCTTAATGTAGAGACAACATTCAAATATAATTATTGAGATGTCCAAAAGTGGAGAAAGATGTCCAAGCTTATATAATTCTAAAAAAATGTGAACTAGTGAAAGTGGTGGAGTAAGAAGGAGAGTAAGTGGTGGAGTAAATGAAGCAGTAAGTGGATATAATTCAAGTTGAAGTTCTATTAGGTGCATAAGAAGTTTGGTTAGTGACGGGAAACTCGAGAGAAAGTTCCAAATTTAAAGACGAAACAATACCTTTTTACAAGTCTTTTGATGGCTCATCAATGGTGGCTTCTTTTCATGAGCTATTGATGAGCCGGTTATGAATAAATCTATTGATATTTTAAATTCTACAGAGTTTCAAAAAGGAATGATATTTCAATCAAAAGAAGAGTTGTTACGTGTAGTGAAGGATGTTCATATTGCCGACCACCAAGAGATGAAGGTGGTTAGATCAGATTCATTGGCTTGGAAAGTGGAATGCAAGAGAAAGAAGACGGGTTGTGTATGGAAATTCAGAGATAGAAAGAGAAATATTCATAAAAAAAATTGGCATCATGGAAACTAAGGGTGCATACACATTCCTCGACCCAAACATCTCGCAGGTTCATCACAATTTAAACTCCTCAAATATTGCACATGTAATTAGTACACAAATAGTTGTTGATCCTAGTGCCTCTGAGAAAGTATTAGAGGCTACTGTTGTGAGCCACTTCGATTATTAACCTTCAATACAAAAGATAACAGAAAAAACATTATTCAAGCTTCTGAAAAGTCTTATGAGTACCTTCCCAAATTTACGAATGCATTACAATCATTCAATCAAGGCACATTTGTTGATTGGTATTTCAAGAAGCATGATCTAGAAGAGCCTGTATCTGAGGTAATTACACTATTTTTTGTCATTGTCAGCATCCATAATTGTTTGTTCATTCTTGACTGGCTGAATTTAACTCATTTAATATATTTAATGCTAACAAGCGGTGCGATTCAAGAGAGTCTTTTGAGCATTAATCAAGCCTTGCATAGATGTATTCCCACACTGTATAGCGGTACTTCTTACCGATGGTACACATCTATATGACAAGTATGGTGGAGTCTTGTTGACGGCTACAGTAGTTGATGGCTTTAACCACCTTCTTTTGGTGGCATTTGCAATTATTGAGATTAAAATACAACAAGTTACTTGGTTCATGAAGAGGGTGAAAAAGAAAGTTGTCCTTTGATGAAGAAATGTTTGTGTCATTTCAGATAGGCATAAGGGGATCATTTCTGTTATGAATAATCTGGAGCTTGGGTGGTGTGAACTACATAGCCATAACATGTTTTGTTCAAGACACCTAGCTGCAAAGTTTGGAAAAGAGTGTAAAAATGGCAATATGAAGGAGAGGATTGTTCCATTGTGTAGCCAACTTACGAGGCCTAATTTTTCTTTGTATTAGAATGCATTGGTAGCTGTAGAGCCAAGAGCACAATAGTGGTTTGCACTTGTACAGGTTCTTCCACTGTAGCTTGTTCATGTATAATTCTTTCCACTTCTTCTAATGATTGTTGGTGATGTACAAGTTCTTCCAGTGGTATTTGTTGCAGTACATGTTGGTCTACGGGCTGCATCAAATATTATAATGTCCACTTAAAAACCAATTTCATGTAGGCCAAAAGTAGTACATAATTATAAATCATAAAAAGATGAAACTTGTACCGGTGGGCTCAGAAAGCTGTTAGATGACAGCAACTAAAAATTGGGATACCAAGATGTTGGTGAAGGGTCAACAATGATAGTATCATGATGTTTTAATTGATCTTGTTGTATTGGTGGTAAATTGAATTCGCTAGTCGCTAGTAACTCAAAAGTGAGATTATAAGATGGCGCCGTAAGAGTGACATTTGTAATTCCTATGTTGTTTTAATGCCCTGACTCATCCACTACATTTGTAGCTCCTGGATCAAGCACGTGGTCCTCTTCATCCCCCAAACGAACACTTTTTTCTTATACATGATCAAAGCCTTCATTATGAACATTCATTTTGCACCTCTTTGAGCATCCACGAGCTCTTACAGTTTTGACCTTTTCCTTAAAAGCATCTTCTTTGGCACGACAATTAACAGAAAAATCTTGAAAAAGGTCATGACTTAACTGATATTTTAATACATGACAACTCTGAGTGGAAAGCGAATCTATGAGCCTATAACCTCCACATATCACCTCACCCATGGCTATGGAAGATATGACGTCCAATACATGAATCTACAACAACAAAAATAAAATATATGTACATTAATACAGATTTTGGTTAGATAAATATGCAAATTTACAAATTATACTCTAGTAATATTACCACAAATGATCATGCAACAACAAATCATGTGTGATATTGACAGGTAATATCATCATACCATATATTATAACGATCCGTGACCCCAACACCATTATTGTCAACAATTGTTCCAACATGATACATGCTCAATATTTTTTTTCCCCAATCAACATCAAACTTACCTTGTAATTTTATAATGTGAATATCCTCTGAATAAACAGTAGTGAGTGATGGAATATTCTGAAACTTACTAAACTGACGAACACATCTATCCGACTGGTATTGCTCCGCAATAAAAAACCAAATGAGTGGACCTTTATAACACCAAAATTCACTACCTTCTTTGCAATGCACATTAAGGGTATCAAGAACATCATAACTATATGACATCCATATGAAGTAATAGGGTGCAAGAACATCCAAAGAAAGACGATAAACACACACCAAATGTGATACAACATCAACAAATGACTTGCGTCCACACCACCTATGCAACACAATAAGATAAAAGTGTATATTAAAATTGATACTATTAGAAATAATTATAAACCTAGTAAACAAAGTTATATTGTTATAGTATCAATAAAATATAATAGCCATCGGACTGAAGAAGATAAGGTAAAGAGTATTAATAATATAAGAACATGTCATGTTACAACAATAACAATATAAACTTTCATATAAACCAAACCAGGCTAAAAAATCATTACAAATTAAAATCGTTATCCAAGCAACAATCATGAAATAATATAATCACTGACTTTATTATTCGTTTTGTGTAACAGCCTCCGATAATAAAACAATCTAACAAATAAATAAATAAAATCTTCCTTAATTTCAGTCACAAATACATTCAACAAATCAATTAGGAAAAGATGGACAACTTTGAAAGTAATAAATAAAATTCAAATTTAAAGTACCTTAGACCATATGGCCCTGTAAGATCATCCCAAATCTCTTGACTATCCAACGATGGACCACTCGGTGTAGGGGCCAAAGTATGTAGCCTCGTCAATACCCACAATTGAAGTAACAAGAGACATCCATTAATTTTTTTCTTTGCCAATCTTGCTACACTTGCATAGCTCCATGTATAAGTATGCAAGGAAACCCGCACCTTATGCTAATGTTTGGCAGGCACTAAGATTCTTAAGTAGTGGAATAAACATGCAATGCACTTGACATCCTTGATGGTCAGTGAAGAGTACACCACCAAGAAACTGCAATATATATGCTCAAGTATATCTAAGGAGCTTATTCTCATCAGCGTTATCAGGAAGAACTTTAGGAACAACTGAATCCAATCAATTCAACTTCAACCTACCAACTCTTAAATTCTGATTTTCAGGTGCTTCTCCAAACATCTTTTTAACAACATAACTCCAACCACCTTCACAATGTATGTCACCAGTAACTGCATTTCCATTCGCAAGCCAAGAATAACGCTAACATCTTCCAATGTAATTGTGCACTCTTCGATTAATGCAAATAATATTGAACCCGAGATCACTGGGTGTCCCCACCAGCATTCCAAACATGAGTTGACCTGTGTTCAGCTTGTAAATACAATACAGAAGGATCTTTTGGTCCAAGCTGTAACTCAAAATCAGAATGTGTATCATCTTATACATGTTGATATACACAATACATCATATGACACCGAAAAGAACTACAATGAAACAATATGACACACTGATTTAATATATGATAGTTAAAATTAAAGTAGTAAGCATATCTTCACTCTCTATTTCTACTAAAAAAGAAGCTCAATTGTGATCTAGATAATAAATAAATTTAATACCCAGCAAGTAGTTGGAAGCATATTTAATTTCATTCGCAAAGCTCTAGAAAGTTACTCAATTAAACATAAAAATCAAACATACAAACAGTTTTACATGCATAAACATTTAATGATTGTAAAAATAACTTTGTAACCTGGAAAAGTAAGAACATATACATTAGAACCAACTTGAATATGCATGATGAAATAGAAAATTGATCATGGAAAGCTATTTATGTTGAAAGGTGTTGGTTCTAGGTTATTCGCACAAGAACTTCATTATCTTATCCCAGTAGGAGGAATGAATTTGTGAAATAATGATTGAGGGTTTATCTACAAAGTAAAATATTTCGGAATCGGGCTATTAGTGGGTCGAGTCATGTATAAAATACGCTTTTGTATTTATCGTATCCAGTGAGTATTAATGGTCCCATTGAGCAAAAACATTATTTTTGGTAAAAGTTGTGTGAAATGTCGGTATAATTTGCAATTTTTCTTAAGTAAATTATATATAGTCACAATGGTTATTTTAGATTCTCTATTTTCAAATTAGATTATTGAACAATGTACATTATTAGTTAACATGGTTTATTTAATGTAATGTTGCTAAATATTTATATACCTAAACTATGAGTGTTGAATATCAAATATAGAAGAAGTTTCCATTATTTACAAAAAAAAAAAATTGTTAAATTCAAATAAATAATTATCAAAATATGTGTATACGATGAAGAGTGGCCCGAAATACCTATCGGGGTTCTTGGTCCTAAAATGCCCAGCAATTACGAATATCGAACATGTATGGTCTATTTACGCAATAAAAATATATGTGATTTGTTATCCAAGACAATACACGCAAAACACATATGTGTGGATATGTGTTTTTGGTGCTAACATAAGGTTGAAAGGTTGAGCTAGTTTTTGGTGTTAATTTTGTAGGTTTATGAATGTGTGGATACATTATAGGTTTACAGGTGTCAACATGAGAGAAAACAAAAGAGAACGTGAACTTGCATGTATATGTTTTTATGATCATCTGGGTGGGCTTTATATAAGCCAATAATAACAAAAATATCTTATCTCCTAAAAACACTACAGCTAGAATTCAAAATTATTCAAAATTAAATCATAACTAATCCTAAATATTTGGTCAACATCAACCAATTATTAAAACACATTTAAATTTAAAATATTAAAGCATAATTCTAACACCCCTCCTTGTTTTGATACTTTAATTGTCTTCAAAACAAATAATCATCATCATCATCCTGAGTAGTAGCCTTTCTTGCATTGAACTTCTTTATCATCTTCATAAATTATAGTTGTCTCCAATGGTTTATTATGATTTTTGGTTGTAGTTTATGTATATGACTTTTCGGCCATGATATGTTGTGATTTTATAGTCATGGTTATGGTTATGGTTTTTGTGCATGACTTCTCAGTCATGGCACATATTTTATGGTTATGGTTATGGGTCATGTTGTTTTACAGGTCCCCCAAGAAGAGAGCTCTGATACCATTTGTAGGTTTATGGATGTGTGGATACATTATAGGTTTACAGGTGTCAACATGAGAGAAAACAAAAGAGAACGTAAACTTGCATGTATATGTTATTATGATCATCTGGGTAGGTTTTATATAAGCCAATATAATAACAAAAATATCTTATCTCCTAAAAACACTACAACTAGAATTCAAAATTATTCAAAATTAAATCATAACTAATCCTAAACTATTATCCTAAAGATTTGGTCAACATCAACCAATTATTGAAACACATTTAAATTTAAAATATTAAAGCATAATTCTAACATATGTGAAAAATTAATGCTTTTTTGTTTTTGCTTTTCTCAGAGTTCCAACTATTGGATAATCCTGAATATTGGATAACACCTTCCTTACTCATATATCTGAATTATAAACAATGGAGATCGGATTTAGAGGTTCAAAAGATCTATTTATTGAGGTAGGGACATGGATTATTACACCACGGTGAGGATTAAGCTCTCCGTAGTGAGATGACTTGGAGCGGGTATTTTTTGGTCCAAAAATACTTTTGGATTAATTGTTAAATTAAGTCCATGGTTACTAAGATATGTAAACGGTATATGTTTTTATAATTGTAATATATTGTATGCAGAAAACTATATGTATGAATATGTAAGTAAAAAAAAAAGTTTTTTTACTTGGCCAACAAATTCCTTTTTCTTTATTTAGATTGTTTTAACTATTGCTTGTATTACAGCTTGTTGGGATTTATGGGTGATAACATAGAAACAACTTAACTTTGATTGTACTTAATTTTTTAATTAAGTAGAACATACTGTCACAGCCAAAATATGTTCTTGTAATCAGTATGTAATGTTATTCTAGTTGTATAATTTGAAAGAAGTTCACTTGCTGTGTTCAAGCCTCAAAGGGTACATATTTAGATGACAACATGAATAAAGGTTACTGTCCTAAAGCTTCGACAGTAAGATTACAAGAAGACAGAATGTTGCAAGTCAAGACAGCATATTCACTCTGACAGCAACATTGGCGGAAGACTTCGCGACAGCAACTTTAGCCCTCGACAGCAAGCTTGGGAACCTCGACAGCACACTATGCGGGGAACTCGTACTGTCACCAAAAGCACATTCTTGTGACAGCAAGCTTTGCGGCAAAAGTAATTGTCTCGAGAAAGACCCTTGTTCTAAGTAACTTTCTCAGTCAAATCCCGTGACAGTTTCAATGTTCAAGAAACAGGCGTGATGCAGTATCCCTAAGCTGCACCAAGTCTGCAAGACTACGACAGAAGCTTCAAGCACTGCAAAACAAAAGCGAATCAATTCAAGAGCAAGGTCAAGTCCTTATTTTCTGAATTGCTTAAGCTGGAAATAGAATGAATCTAGGTTGCTTTTGTTATGATGTATATCTGACATATTAGCAATTTAGGAAAGTCACATGGGTAAGACAATCTGTAAGAAGCTGCCGCTTGACAATGACAGCAGCTTCACAAACCCGTGACTGATAGTGATAGGATTAGTCTTATACCTACTGTCAATTCATTCTAGAGATGTAACGAAGACTAGCAAGTGCCTTGAAGCAAAAACGAAGCTCAAGATTTCTCTCTTGAGGTTGTAGCAACACTTTGCAAAATAAATAAAACATTTATTTTGTGAATACTGTCTTCTCTATTTTACTGTTTGTGAATGCATACATATTATTGATAACATTAAATCTTAGTTTTAGTTGTTGAAACTGAGATTGAATTTTATCAGTATTGCATTCATCCCCCCCCCCTTCTGCAATACACAAGGACCAACAACTGGTATCAAAGCTTTCAGATTAATATACATATCTGAGATCCCGACGACAATGCAGAAATCAAACAGTATCAAGATCCCAGCTTTTGATAAAGAGAACTACAGTATTTGGAAAAGAAAGATCTTGTTGTTTATCAAAGCTGCGAATCCACTATACCCAGGTATACTCGAGAATGGTCCTTTCATTCCAAGAAAGGAAATTGAAGCCACAACAGTAAATGGTGAGATCATTCCTGCACATTGGGTTCCCAAAGATCCCTCGGAATTTTTGGAAATTGAAAAGGAGAAAATGGTGCTAGATGATCACTTGCAACTCATCTTGCTCGATTCTCTCACGTTGGATAAAGCCATGTGTGGAAGTGTGATAAGCTGCACATCAGCCAAGGAGATGTGGATCAGGTTAGCCTTACTCTGTGAAGGAAGTGAAGAAGTTAAGGGCAACCAAAGGCAAATACTTATATCTCAATATGAGGCATTTATGGCCAAGCCTGGTGAAGACTTAACCTCCATGTTTGAAAGGTTCAGTAAGCTCTTAACTGAACTGCAGATACATGGCAAGTACTATGACAGAAAAGAATTGAACGTCAAGTTCTTGCTTACACTGCCTGATCATCTTGAACACAAGACAACAGCCATACGAGAAGGAAGAGATCTTAACAATATAACCTTTGAGACACTTTATGGCATTCTGAAATCGTATGAACTTGAACTCTTTCAAAAGAGAGCCATACAAAGTGGAACAAGGAACAAGATGGCTAATATGTCAAGTGCCCTAGTAGCACAAGTGCCAAGGATCACACAACCTAGTGAAGCACTACAAATCACTCAACCAACCCCTGTACAATCCTTGAAGATAGAAGAGGTTGTTGAAGATGATGAGAAAGTAGTACTACAGCTCAAGGATGTGGAAGATGAAGACTTCTACACTATGGAGGAACTGGAAAGCATGGACAATCCTACTATGGCTTACATGGCCAAAAAGTTCAAGAACTTTAGATTCAAGAAGGATAGGTCATTCAGGCTCCAAGGCCAAGCATCCAAGTTCACCAAGGGAAGCTCATCAAAGGCTGCTGTGGGAAGCTCATTCAAAGGAGGATACAAGACTGGATTTGTGGATAGATCTAAATTCAAGTGTTACAACTGTGGTGAACCTGGTCATTTTGCTACTGAGTGCAAAAGACCCAAACAGGTTCAGAGATTTGAGAAAGGAACTGGTGGATACTCCAAGAAGAATCAAGGTAGAGCCTATGTGGCTGAAGGAAAGTGTTGGGATGAGTCTGATGATGAAGATAAAGAAGAATATGTCAACCTAGCTCTCATGGCTAGCACTGATGAAGTAACATCAACATCCTCAAGTCAGGTACCTTCACTTGTCTTACTTGATATGTCCATTGATGAGTATAAGAAAACCATTAAAGACTTAAGTGCTGAAATGTTCAATGTCCATACTAGCTTATCTGCTGCCAATGAGGAGATCACTAGGCTGAGTAAGCTAAATGAAACACTAAAGTCTGAAAATGAATCTCTTGTTCTCAAAACCAGTTCACTAGACTCTTTAGCTCAGGAGAATGCTAAACTTAAAAATGAATTGAAATGTGCTAAAGAGGTTGAGGAATACCTGAGAAATGAGATTGCTGAAAATGAATTTAAAATCAAGGCTTATAAAAACTCATCAAAGATAGTTCAGGATTACAATGATAAGCATACAGAAAATCAGTCTGTTGGTATAGGTTTTTCTTATGGTAGAAGACCTGGAAAGGAAACTGTGATTCAAGATTGTCCTGGAAGTGCTGCTGTCAAACCCACCATTCTTAAGAAAGTTAAAACTCCCATTTTCAAAGCCGCAGAAATTGAGTTTGATGAAGAAGCCATGCTCATCAAACAAGAAATTCTTGATGAGGATGAAGGTGTCGACAGCACATTCAAGGATGGAAAGGATACTGTCACAATCCCCAAGACAGTAAACTTACCAAGCAATCAGACAGTAAGTTCAAAAGATACTGTCACAGTTGGCAAGACAGAATCTTCCAAAGATACTGTCAAGAATGGTTCCAAGACAGTAACTTTAAAACCTTCTGTCAAGACAGGAGGAATAAAAGATACTGTCAAGGAAAGTTCGACAGCGACTTCTGAACATACTGTCAATCCAGTAACTCCCAAGTCTAAAAATAGGAATGGAAAGGTAGGAGTCAACAAAGGAAATGGATACACTAATGTTGGAGGTGCTTCTAGGAAACTGTGCAATAACTGTGGCTCTACTCATCACTTAACACATGTTTGTAAGAAACCAATTGAGGAAAAGGTCAATGCAACTGAACTCAATGGTAACTTACACAGAACCCCCCTTATGCATAGAACTATGAGTGTCTGTAATAACATTGAATGTATGCCATGCAAAATTACTGCCATGTGTACATGCTTTAACTTACCTATTCTCACTACTGAAAAATGTTCATACTCAAACACTGTTGAGACTTCTGAGCCTGCTGGCAACAGCAAGAAGGCTCCATCCACTAAGAAAAGGACCAAGTCCAATTCTAAACCTAAGTGGGTGAAAAGAGAAGTCAAACAGGAGATTACTGATAATGCTTGTGACTTTATGACTGAAAGAAACTCAGGAGACACTGAAACTGCAGGACCCAACAAGGATTGGGTACCATATGCATCTTAGACACATTCTGTTTTGCAGGGCAAGAAGAAAGATCAAGTCATGTGGATCATTGACAGTGGCTGCTCAAGACACATGACAGGTGATAAAGCCCTGCTATCACATTATGTTGAGAAAGCTGGCCCAATCATAACCTTTGGAGACAACAGCAAGGGTTACATAGTGGGATATGGTTGTCTAGAAATTGGAAATGTTGTCATTGAAGATATTGCTCTTGTGGATGGATTGAAGCACAATCTACTCAGTGTCAGCCAATTCAGTGACAGGGGATTCAAGGTTGATTTTGATATGATGTTGTGTAACATTTATCACAAGAAGAATAGTAGCCTCTCTCTAAAAGGGGTTAGAAAAGGAAGCTTGTTTGTTGTTGACTTAAATTCAACAAAGAAGGATAAGGTTTACTGTTTCTACAGTAAAGCAACTGTTGGTGACAGTATGCTTTGGCACAGGAAGCTCTCACATCTCAACTTCAAGACAATGAATATTCTGATGAAGAAGGAGTTAGTGAGAGGTTTGCCCCAACAGGAATTCTGTCAAGAAGGACTGTGTGAAGATTGTCAAATGGGCAAACTGAGAAGAGCTGTGCACAAGTCTAAGCAAATGAACACCAACATTGAAGCACTCAAGTTGATTCACATGGATCTCTTTGGACCAGTCAATGTACCATCAATGGCCAAGAAGAGATATGCCCTAGTAATGGTGGATGATTACTCAAGGTACACTTGGGTGAAGTTTCTAGAATCCAAAGATGAAGCTGCTCAAGTGATTATTGATCAAGTCAGAGTTCTTGATAGAACTCCAAACTCAAAAGTTCAAATCTTGAGGAGTGACAATGGTACAGAATTCAGAAATGCCAATCTTGGAAATTTCTGTAAAGATGAAGGAATTGTACAACAATTCTCTGCTGCAAGAACTCCACGGCAGAATGGAGTTGTAGAAAGAAAGAACAGGACTCTCATTGAAGCAGCTAGAACTATGTTGCATGATGCCAAACTGCCAACATATTTCTGGGCTGAAGCTATCAACACAGCCTGTTATACTCAGAACAGAACCATGATCAACAAAACTCATGCAAGTACACCTTACTGTCTGTTAACTGGAAAGAAACCTATTGTCAAATATTTTCATGTGTTTGGGAGCAAATGTTTTATGATGAAGGATAACCATGAGAAGAAAGGAAAATTTGACACCAAGGCTTTTGAAGGACTATTCATGGGTTACAGCACAGAAAGGACTGCCTACAGAGTTTATGTTATGGAACACAGGATTATTGAAGAAAGTGTTAATGTCACATTTGATGAAACCAAGTTTCCAGGACTGCATGAAGAAGGAAAGATGCAGACATTCAGATTTGAGAATCAAGGATACTTGGAAGCTGAGGAGATTGTGGATGAAGAACCTAGCTTCACTCAAGTTGTTGAAGTTGATAAAGATACTGTCAATGCCACTACTGTCAACCAAACTCCAGCTCAGTCACAGACCATATCCTCTAACATTCATGACAATGGTGACTCTGGAGACAATGAAGAACATGGTGAAGACAATGGGATTGGTGATCATTCAACTCAACAAACTGAAGAAAATGTTCCTGTGCAGTCAAGTAGCTTGCCCAGAATCACCAAGTGGAACAAGGATCACTCAAGTGACCTCATCATTGGTGACCCTAATTCTGGAGTGAGGACCAGGAACAAAGTCTCTGCTGACAACATGTTTTCATGCTTCCTGTCTCAAATGGAACCTAAGACAATTGATGAAGCATTGTTGGATTCTGACTGGGTGATAGCCATGCAAGAAGAGCTAAATCAGTTTGAAAGGAACAATGTATGGAAGCTAGTTCCAAGACCTAAGGGAAAGTCAGTCATTGAGACCAAATGGGTTTTCAGAAACAATCTTGATGAAAATGGATCAGTGACAAGAAACAAAGCAAGGCTAGTAGCTAAGGGTTACTGTCAACAGGAGGGAATAGATTATGATGAGACATTTGCACCTGTTGCAAGACTTGAAGCTATAAGAATCTTTCTAGCCTATGCTGCACACTGCAACTTCAAAGTATTTCAGATGGATGTCAAAAGTGCCTTCCTAAATGGAGAATTGGAAGAAGAAGTGTATGTTGAACAGCCACCAGGGTTTGAGGATGTTGAAGTGTATGATTTTGTGTACAAACTCTTCAAAGCTTTGTATGGACTAAAGCAAGCACCCAGGGCATGGTATGACACACTTTCCACCTTTCTTCTGGAAAACCAGTTTACTAGAGGAGTTGTGGACAAGACACTTTTCTACAAACACCATGGCAAGGACATCATTCTAGTACAAATCTATGTGGATGATATCATTTTTGGTTCTACAAATGAGAAACTGTGTGAGAAGTTTTCCTCTCTCATGAGTAACAAATATGAGATGAGTATGATGGGAGAATTGTCATTCTTTCTGGGATTACAAATTCTTCAACAATCTGATGGAATCTTTATTTGTCAAGCTAAATACATCAAGGAACTTCTCAGAAAGTTCAACTTGGAAGATTCATCACCTGCAAAGACACCAATGTCCACCTCAACCAGTCTGGATCTTGATCCTAAAGGGAAGAAAATTGATTCAAGCACCTATAGAGGCATGGTAGGATCTCTCCTATACCTAACTGCTAGCAGACCCGACATCATGTTTGCTACATGTCTCTGTGCAAGGTTTCAGAGTGATCCAAAGGAGTCTCACTTAGTAGCCATCAAGAGAATCTTTAGATACCTAAAAGGCACTCCTAACCTAGGTCTTTGGTATCCCAAGAACACTGGATTTGATCTAATTGGCTACTCAGACTCAGACTATGCTGGATGCAAGATTGACAGAAAGAGTACTACTGGTAGCTGTCAATTTCTTGGTGGAAGATTGGTCTCATGGTTTAGCAAGAAGCAGCATTCAGTTTCTACCTCAACTGCAGAAGCTGAGTATATTGCAGCAGGCAGTTGCTGTGCACAAATTCTATGGATGAAGAATCAACTTCTGGATTATGGTCTAGTGTTAAGTGAAATTCCCATCTACTGTGACAACACTAGTGCCATAGCCATATCAGACAATCCAGTTCAACACTCTAGGACAAAGCACATTGATATAAGACATCACTTTATCAGAGAGCATGTTGAACAAGGAACTGTGAAGCTGATCTATGTCCCAACTGACAAGTAACTTGCTGACATCTTTACTAAGCCATTGGATGAAGCAACCTTCAACAGGTTGGTAAGTGAATTGGGAATGCTGAACCTGGTATGTTGATTTACTCAGTTTTTGATATTTCCAAATTCTCTAATGAAGCTCATGACAGCAACTTCAAACCTGCTGTCGAGAGAAGTTACTGTCTACTTGGTTTATGTCTGTTATGTGATAGCATGTGTTGATTTGACTTATCATGTCAGTATTTTGTGCCAGTCTCATACTTTTAAACCGTGTATGACATTAATGTGGTTACTTGTTAAGTTTGAGAGATAAAAATCTGTTCCATTGGACTTTCACACCTTTTTGCATTAATCTGTAGGATTAAAGGAGGACACGACCATTAATTACTTTTGTGGTAGTTGTATGGGTACTCTAACTGTTGACCATTAGACTTTAATCCTTAGACGGTTTTGCCTATAAATTAACCTTAGGTTTCACCAGTCTGCTCTCAGTTTTAAAGTAAATAATGGAAAACAAAGTAGGAATTGAAGTTGGGCTAAAGAAGTGTCATAGTGAACCCTACAATGAGGAGATTGAGGAGCTCTTCGAGGTGTTGTTGGATGCCCTCGATGAGATAGACGAGGAAAAGGAGGCCAAGGCTAAGGAAGAGGAAGCCAAGGCTCAGGAAGAAGAGAAGTTGCTTCAGGCACTTCTCAAGGAAGAAGGCCGCACTGAAGAAGAGGCTAGGGCAGAGCTTTTAGAACTAGTTAATAAAGTCATGAAATGATGTACTCAATGTTCCATTCTGAATGATTTTATTATTAATAATAATAATAAAAGTTCTTGTCTTTGTGGTTATTGAGTTTATGCTTTGTCTGTGTTAATTGATTAATATTTGTGTTCAATAGATTACATTGCTAAATCCATAATTTGTCAATATTAAGTTAAGTGTATGAATCAAGCATTCTAATAAATTCATGACAGAACCAATTCCTAATCGAAGTTACTGTCGTTAAGAAGGATACTGTCGCGTGTTTCTTGACAGCAACCTTCTTGACAGCAGGGAAAGACCTTTTGTCAAGACTTGTAAAGGATACTGTCATTCATATGCTTAACGGTGACAGCAAGTCTTTGCGCAATAGTTGCTGTCGCGCAAAACCTACTGTCACCACCTCTTATTACTGACAGATTGTTTCTAGCGCACAGGTTACTGTCACCAATAGTGGACCGTTGAAATTGGATATTTATCCCACGTTCACTACGTCAAATTTGGGCTTTCGTCACTCTTTTGTACAGTAAGGGCTGTGACACTTTGGAAAAAACGAGTGGCTAAAGGTCATCGTCCCAAGTTTTAGCCACACAATTATTTTTTGAGTGACCGAAAACACATTTTTTGGCAGATTTAGTCACAATTTATAAAAGTGTGACAATTGAGAGATGAAACAGCATGTTTTTTTTGTTGACTTTGACCAAATCCAACATTTATAGTCATACTTGAGAGATAGAAGTGTGACAAAAAATAGTGACGCTTCTTTGCTGTATCTAAATGTTACCAAACGGTCACAGTCATTTTCGGTGATGTGGCTAAATGTGAAATAACCTATGGTCACTACATTTTATATGTGACTAAAAAGTAGAGTTTTCTGCATTATGTCAGATCTTTGTTCGCTAAGGCAGCTAAAAACTAGTGACTGTATTATTGTGTGACTAAAAAGTACTCTGTTTTCAGGAACAGAGCATTCTGTTTTGAGGATCCTCATTTCCAACTGATCTGTCACATTATTACATTTGGGTGTGGCAAAATATTTGACCACTGGACATGAAGTATTGGTATAGCAGATTAACCAGAAATGACAAACACAAACTTGATTTATCCAAGTTGCATACCAGATGAGCTTAAAACTTGATAATGAAGCTTAAAACTAGAACAATTCAACTAATCCATGTCATTCGGCCAACATTAGAATTCACCATTACATATTAATTCTTCATCAAATAAAAAACAAAGAAAATGACCAAGACAATGATAACATTATACATCGTATTTGTTCACGATTCTGCGTGCTCCATGTGAGATCCACTTAACTGTTTCTGATACACTTTCGTTGGAGATCGATAACTCGCTTTCAACCTAAATTACACAATAACAATGATAAGATTCAGCTTGCACAAATTACAATTGAGAAAAAACTAAGATCATACTGATTTAAATATTACCTTGTTGCGTAACCAGTGACCAAACGTTGTGCTATGCTCATGTGTTGTCTGCAAGTACAAAAATGAGTATCAAATCTGATCCTACTGTTAAATAAAAGAAAAACACAAATAAACATGTTCAGTAGGAGTCCTTACTCGATATACGGCACAACTTCAGGCGTATTTTGCAGTACATAGAAATGTGCTTCTGTGAGCTCCACCTGCGTCGAGGACTGGCAAGTGAAATCATTATGAAAATCAACCCAAAATATGAAAAAGAATAAGCAATTATACTTCTAAATCACAGACTATACACTAACCTTGAAACCAGTATTCTCTACATGTTGAGGAGCACCCAAACCAGTATTAGTATTGCTGATATTACAAGTATTCTCTACATGTTGCTGAGATCTCCCTTGGTCAAAATCAGTGAAGATTGTCAACATTGATGTAACATTAACAAATACCTCAATATGTGAGTAAACATAAATCAGATTTAACCATCATGCAAGTCAATCTGTAGAACATTCATCAAGTACACATCTTTTACAGGTCTACAACTGCATACTTACAAGCTAATGATCAATAAACAATGAAACTCTAAGCACGTCATACACCATGTTTCTTTCTGCAAATCAAATGCATCTAAGCTACCAATAATGAACAATGACCATGTCAAACAAGAGAGTATTAGGGATGACAATTACTACAAAAATTACCTTATATGCAGATTTACCTAGCTATTCCTTCCTGAAAAATAGAAAAAGACAAAAAGAACTCATACATAACACTATAAATAACAATTGTTATGATAAAAATAAAAATACTTCCACACTGTCATGATAACAACTATCTCCTTACGTCATAACACTTGCATAACATTGCAAAAAAAAAATTACAAAGAAATAATAACAAAATTCTAAGAACCAGTCTCCCTCCTCCTCTTGTAAATCCTGGATATGGTGACAGCCAGTCCAATGATCCTCTCACGCAACTCCAGGGCCCGGAGACGCTCCGCCTCCCTCCTCTCCTTCTCTAGATCGAAGTGCATCAGCAGAAACATCCACTCGATTTGCTGATCATAGGAGAACTCAGAGTTGATGTTCTTTGGAACAGCGTCCACTGGAAAGCTTGCACCTTCCACTACGATCGTGAAGTTTTCGTAATTGAACACTATATTGGCAATACGTATGGTGAGAGCGTTGAAGGCCATTTGATAGACGGGGGGTTTGATAACAATTAAGAATGTTTGAGAGGATGAGAAAGGGGATTAACTAGGGATGGTTTAAATAGAAGAGTGTAAGGCATATGAAACAACGCTCATATTAACTGAGATCAATGTCATAATTGCATGCAGTTGTAGTCTCTTAGATTCCCAATAGACGCAATAAACTCTCTTAGATTAATACGAACAGTTTTAGTCAAAATATTTCAATAAACATATTCTCAAAGTCAGTTAATCAATTAAAACTAAAATTAAAGTCTCCAGAAAATAAACATTCATTAACTAAGTTAATCATATTAACTTAGATTTCCAATAGACGCAAGACTTAATAGATTTAGCCAGAGAGAGAGAGTGAGAGAGAGAGAGAGAGAGGAGACATACAGGTACTAATTGCCGGACATCATCTTCGCCAGAGAGGGGTGAAAACCTAGGGTTAAGACATAAAGGCGTTGTGTCATGCCAATTGAACTGAACAGTGCCTCCGCTCATCTTCTCCAGAAAGGGGCTTTGTTAATCTTGGGTATTTCAATCAAATCTAGAACCAATTGTTGTTGTATAAGAGGGAAAAAAAGGATATGATTGGGGTTCTTGTTTTAGGCGGCAAAATAGAAGAGAGTGTGGCTAACAGTACTCGACTGTACTGCTGTGTGTAGCAATGAATTAGGGACAAAAACATAACCATATGTACCCTCTACTTTACTAATTTATTATACTACTTTGCTGAAAATCAAATTTAATCACTTATTAATCTGAAGTTTAAATAGAAGATAATTTCTAAAATCAAAATTTTAATTAAAAAAAACAAGATCACAAAATTAGCTTCATTCCCATATTTTTAAAATAATTTTGGGATCAAAAATGAATTTATTATGATTTTTACAAGTTTTACCTCGAAATGAAAATTAATTTTCAAAAATCATTTTAAAATACCAAAACTCCAAATTTAATTCATCTAATTTTTTTAAATCATTTTGGAATATTTAGAAGACATATGCAAAATTTAAAAAAAAATCTAAATTTATCTTGTACGACTTTATAACAAAAATCAAGTGAAAGTACTATTTCCCGCTACGAGACTACTACCCACTTAACAAACTATTTTTTTAAATTAATTTTTGGGTGATCCAACCGTACGGATATGAACAACTACTTATATTAGTAATTTGCAAAATTTTTAAAAAAATCTAAATTTATCTTGTACGACTTTATAACAAAAATCAAGTGAAAGTACTACTTCGAGAAACGAGAGTACCACCCACTTAACAAACTATTTTTTTAAATTTATTTTTGGACGATCCAACCGTACGGATGTGAACAACTACTTATATCAGTGATATGCAAAATTTTAAAAAAAATCTAAATTTATCTTGTACGACTTTATAACAAAAATCAAGTGAAAGTACTACTTCGAGAAACGAGACTACCACCCACTTAACAAACTATTTTTTTAAATTTATTTTTGGACGATCCAACCGTACGGATGTGAACAACTACTTATATCAGTGATATGCAAAATTTTAAAAAAAAATCTAAATTTATCTTGTACGACTTTATAACAAAAATCAAGTGAAAGTACTACTTCGAGAAACGAGAGTACCACCCACTTAACAAACTATTTTTTTAAATTTATTTTTGGACGATCCAACCGTACGGATGTGAACAACTACTTATATCAGTGATATGCAAAATTTAAAAAAAAAATCTAAATTTATCTTGTACGACTTTATAACAAAAATCAAGTGAAAGTACTACTTCGAGAAACGAGAGTACCACCCACTTAACAAACTATTTTTTTAAATTTATTTTTGGACGATCCAACCGTACGGATGTGAACAACTACTTATATCAGTGATATGCAAAATTTTAAAAAAAAATCTAAATTTATCTTGTACGACTTTATAACAAAAATCAAGTGAAAGTACTACTTCGAGAAACGAGACTACCACCCACTTAACAAACTATTTTTTTAAATTTATTTTTGGACGATCCAACCGTACGGATGTGAACAACTACTTATATCAGTGATATGCAAAATTTTAAAAAAAAATCTAAATTTATCTTGTACGACTTTATAACAAAAATCAAGTGAAAGTACTACTTCGAGAAACGAGAGTACCACCCACTTAACAAACTATTTTTTTAAATTTATTTTTGGACGATCCAACCGTACGGATGTGAACAACTACTTATATTAGTGCTATGCAAAATTTTAAAAAAAAAATCTAAATTTATCTTGTACGACTTTAAATTTATCTTGTACGACTTTAACTATATCTTGTACGACGTTGTATAAAAATCTAAATCTAAACGATATTTCATTTCCCGCTTCCTCTTTCCCTCCTATGTACCCAATAATTCACTTCCCTCCCTACCCAGTATTTCATTTCCCCATTTTCCCCCTTCTTTTTCAGCACACACATATGTTCACGGCTCTTAGCTCGATTTCAGTATGTTCACGGCTCAAGTTCAAATCAAACACACACATACAAATTGATTTTGCTAGATAGTCCCGGCCCCGATCTGTTTGTTGGTCAGTTGATTTTGGTAGATGTAGGTGTTCGTGTTTTTGTCACAAACATAAAGGTGCTTTCATTATCTTGATTATCAATTTCTGTTTGTGACAAAAGCAGGGAACACATACATCAAGCAAATCCCAAGCTCTCTCAATCGCTGTTTACTGGTTACTGTTGTCGGCAGGTATGAGATGTTGTTTCATTTTCGATTGTTTCGATATTGTTTTGTTTTCGAATATTTCGATAATGTTTTGTTCAAAATTTGATTGTATTGTATGTATGTATGATTGATTTATGCTTTTGTGGTGATAAGTTATAATTATATACGATATTGAGCCGATTTGTTTGTTATATATGATTGTTGAATTAGTTGTTGTTCAGTGTAGTGGTTGATGTTATTGTGGTTGTATTGGGGGGAAAATGTGTTTGGGCTTGATATCGTGTTAGTATTCTGTGATAGTAATAATCTGTTTTGTTGTGTATATGTCTCTGTTTCGAGGCTGCTGAAGATGAAATATAATCCTTTTATCTCTTCGATATATCAGAAGCGATAGAACACATAGATGGATTCTTGTTTCTATCAAGCAATGGTAAATGCTTGTAATGCCTGATTATTTGAGTGATCAGTACATTATGTACATAATTTAACATGATTTTGTTGGCTAAATATCTAGGTTGCAGATGCCATAACACCAAATCAAATGGTGAGAAGTGTTCTTGCCCAGCTTGCCCTAGTAATTCCTTCTTGGAGATTAATCCCAACACAAGATATCACTGATGCCGCCAATAGAGACAATCAGAGGAATCAACAATCTCAAGTAAAATTCAGAAGCATAAGCAAGTTGAAGTTATAACGTTGAAGTTATTACATTACTTGTGTTAGAATGGTCTTAACTTGAGGGCTGTTGGAATGATCATCGTATTTGTTTTCATGTTTTACTCTAGGTACCAAATCCAACGGCCAATGGGAAAGGGGAAGAACATAGCGCAGCTCAAGCTAAGGAAGAACATAGCGCAGATCAAGTTAAGGAGAAGAAGAGATGTAATACCATTACTGGTTCCCCAGTAACACGTTCAAAGGCTAAGGCGAACAAGGCAGACAAGCTGAGGAAGAAGCGGAAGCTGGTGGTGTAATTGTAAACTGAATTTGACTCATGTTAATGTGGTTTTCTGGTTGTGAACTTTTCGATAAGTTGTTAATTTTCTGTACTCTGGTTATGGTTATGTGGTTTTTATGGATTGTGGAGTTATACTCCATATCGTTGTTATGGATCATGGATTTAGTATGGATTTTATGGATTAATATGGACTAGTTTGGAATTTGGCATTTTTTTTACTTGTATTTTGGCATTTTACTTGTTTGCATATTGTGGCCTTTTTGAATTGGATTGTGGCCTTTTGGTATTGTGATTTGTATCGGCTTTTTGGTACGGCCGTGGTCATTTATATTACAAATGAAACCTGTTTGTGATGTGGTTAAGTATGTGTGGCTAGTACCACACTTCAGCCACACTACCTATTATATTATATTGGGGGATAGTTACTACAATTATTAGTGACTAAAAGCAGTTATTTAATAGTATATAAAACATACAAACGACTACAGAAAAATTATAAAATGTGGCCATACCCAAGTTTTTTGCCACGATTTACCAATAAATAGTGCGACCAAAACTAAGCCTTTGATGAATGTTGGTATTTAGCCACGTTATTAATTATCTTTAGCCACGACCCATCCTGTGGCTGAAAGCTGGTATTTAGTCACACTTTTGAGCTTAAAACAGGGGTTGTCAGACCCAAGGGGTGGTATGCTTTAGTCACTCTGTTTTGAGTTACAGCCACACATCTGGGGTGTGGCCGTAGGGGGCGTAAAATGATCCGACCTTAGGTGACACTTTGCTGAAAAATTAAAACGTGACGTAAAGTGCTTAGCCACACGTATTTTATGTGACGGAAGCCAAAATTTGACGTAGTGGTTGGTCAGTGAATAACGGGCAGTAACTCACGTGTTTAAGAGTGGGTTAAGACACGTTCTTGAAATCCACTTTTTATGCACAAAACGTTTGAGATACCCCTATTTTTTCCCCAGTTACTCAGACGTATCTTTCTCTTTCCTATCAAACTCAAGGCAAAATACCTTTCTTCCAGCAAAAAGCAATTTTTCTTACTTTCTTCTTTTCTTGAAATCTCAATGGCCCCCAAACAGACTCTCTCTCAAACAAACTTTGCTGGCATCTTTTCCCCAAATGATGCTGGTGAAGGCTTCAAAGGACTAGTGTTTTTCTTGAACAAGTCCTATCTCGGTTATGCCATAACCTCAACCCCCATTCTCGACTTAGACAGACTTGAGACGTTTTGGCAAACTGCTGTTGCTCAAACTGAGGGTGAGAACCCTGGTATTCAATTCACAATCTCTGGGCAACAATACACTCTTACAGCTGAGGTCATCAACAATGCTCTTGGAATTACACTTGAAAGAAGACAACAATTTACTGAACTTGCAAATGATGACACTCTCAAGAAGCTCTTCTTGAAGATTGGGTATGCAGGCCCTATTCTCGAAGAGGGGACTACCAAGTGGTATCCAAATGGTGAAATGGATAGGAAACATCTGCGAAAGGAGTAGAGTATGATATTTGATGTGATGGTCAAGGTGTTCTCTACCAAGTCCACAGGCTGGAATGGAATACCCTCCTACATCAAGAAACTGACACATTCTCTTGTCCATGGATACAAGGTGAATGTTGGAGCTCTCCTCATGGCACACCTCAAAGCTGCCATAGGTAAGAAGGTATCACTCTACCCTCGCTTTCTTATGTTGTGCATTAATTCATTCTGTGATTTTAATGATGCTGCTCCTCGTTTAGAGGCTTGCTCAGTTTTGAAAAAGAACACACACACACTGTTATCATCACAAGATCTCAATGCACACATTCCACTCTGTTTCACTCAACACATGGTTGATCAAGTGTCCAACCTTGATTATCCATTACCTTCTGGTTATGATTCCTTTTCTCTTGAGAATGAAACTGAATTAGACCCAAATTCAGTTAACCCACATTCAACACCATACACTCAGCCTAGGCCCTCTAGACTTCCCAAAGCCCAAAGAGAAGCCTTGCAAGAATCCAGAAAAAGATCCTTAGAAGCTGATGTTGGTGGTAGCTCTGTTAGTCAAGAGGGAGACACTGCACCTAGTGCAGCAAATAAGGAAGGTAGTCAAACAGAACCCACAGTGGTTCCCCCTGAGCCTAAGAAGAAGAGAGCTAGGAGGACCAAAACCACTGTCAGCCACCCTGCAGTCTCCCAAAAGACTGTAGAGGAAACCAGGGAAATAAACTCCTCCCTAGATGTGCCTTCTCAACAAGGGACATCTATTGAAATTGGCCTGTCTCCCAAGGCACCCTGTACAGAGTCTGCACAAACTCATGGTTCCCAACCTGAGATACCCCCACTTGAAGAAACACACAGTGAGTTAGGGCACAGTGAGGATTTCTCTACTCCTATTGATGGTTCACATGTTTCATCTGTGAATCAGCCCCCACTCTCTACTACACTTTCACCTTCTTCCTTCCCTACACATTCTTTTGTTTCTTCTCCACAACCTAGAGAAGGGGACAGTCCCAACCCTTCAGGTTTTGATCATCCATCTCCAATCATGGATGAGCCCCCATCTAGTGGTCCACACGAACCCATTTCTCAAAGTGAGATGGACACCACTCCTCCAAACACTGAGCTAGGGCACAGTGGTATTTTGTCAGAAAATGAAACAGCCAACACTTTGTCTGAACTCCAAGGAGCATCTTACCTTCAGGAAGATGCTGTCACAGCCTCTGTTGCTGTCAAAGACACTGGCAATGTTGCTGTCCTGGACACAGCTGCTGTCATGGGTGGAGAGAAAGATACTGTCACTACAGAACCTACTGTCACTCCACCTCCCAAAGTTGCTGTCATGCCAGAACCTGCTGTCCAGACTCCAACTGACAGTAACATTCCTGCCAAAGATGCTGTCCAGTCCTCTCAGCCTGATTTTGATGCTGTAATCATTGAGGATGACTCTGATGATGATCTACCTCTTGCCAAACTCTTAAAGGTACATTCTAAATCTACTCCTTCCATGCATGTTAGTACTGCTCATACCCATGCATCTAGGTTGAGTGAGGGTGTGCAAAAGAAAAGAGAGATAAAAGAAAAGAGAGGTGAGCATAAAAATGAGAGGCAGCCAAATGAGTTGGCAAAAGGAGAGGGACTTGAGCATGTCCAGAGAGTTATTGAGGGAGCCCACACTATTCAGGCACTAGGCCTTGAGAGTCAAACTGTGAGGGGTGATGAGATCACTCAAAAACACCCTGAGAGTGTGAGAACCCCCATAGCCTCCAAGCCCCTTTCTTTTCCTTCCCCTCCAAGAGGGTTAAGGTATGGTGGCCCCTCTGCTACTTATGGTAACAGGATTGCAGCTCTGGAAGGACAGTGTGCTACTCTCAACTCCAAGATGGACTCTCTCTCTCAACTGGTGGTTGATGGTTTTGCTGCTACTCAACTCTCTATTCAGTTCCTTACTGACCTAGTAGCTGCCAACTCAACTAAGGGGGAGAAGGTAGCAAGATCAGAATCATTGCCTATTCAGGAATCAGGTGGAACTCAGGGGGAGCCTGTAGCTGTGGAGACCAGAGGGGGAGCTAAAAGGAAAGCAATGTCTAAGGGGGAGCAAGTCAAACCAAGCAGTGCACAACCACAGGATAAAGCTGAAAAGCCTGTTGAAGTGGAAATGGATGGAGAAAGGGTGTTAATGTCAAAGGAAACTCAAGATGCATTGCAAAGAAGACCTGCATCTAGACATCCAATCTTGCCTCCTGTGGTGATCAGAGAGCCAACTCCAGAAACTCAAGAAACTGCTCTACAGAAGAAATGGAGAGAAATGGAGGAACAAAACAAACTTGGGAAAGGTAAAGGGAAACTGCCTGAATCCATCCAAAAGGGAATTATTTGGACAAATGGCACTCAATTTGATCAAGAAGAAGCCAATGTCTTGATGGTGGATTACAGGGAGAGCACATTACACAACCATGACAGTGAATTTAGCAGTTTGGTGGAAAAAGCAATGAATGCTCCAAGCAACCGTCCAACCAACACCACAAAACTGTTAAAGGATCAAATTACTAGTGTCAGTGTAATGGTGAATGATGAGAAAAGATGGGTTGTAAGTATTTATCTCACTTCTGGCATATCTTATTTCATCACAATGCAATTATTGCAGAGTCTGCCAGCAAAGGTGTTGTGTGCCTTGAAGGGAAAGATCAGGGCAACTCAAACACCATTCAATGAAATATTGGATATGCAAATCCAGAACCTGCTCATACAAAAGCTACCTGAAGTCTACACAAATCCACCATGTGTTTTCTATAGATCTGAAACTAAGGATGGCACAAGAAGGAACAGCTTCATGAATTTGGTTGGCACATCCAGAATGGAAACCAAGTCAATTCTGAAAGTGTTAGATGGAATACTCAATTCAAATGCCAATCCAGGAAGAGCTTATGTTGTTCAAGAGATCTACAAAATGCTGGTGTTGAGAGACAAGGCACTGGGAGCTAGAGTGAAGGAACTAATCTCTAGAGCCAATGCCAAAAGAAATGATCAAGGTGGAAGTTGCCTCTATGACCTTCCTCCTCAGGATGATGATGATGATGAAGTTGGAGGTGGTGAAGCTTCTGGAAATGCTGGAAATGCTGGTGGAAGTAATTCTGGGAATACTGGTATTCAATCCCAAAATGAAGGCAATGAAGAAACTCCTAATCAGGAAAAGAAAGATGCTGGTGCTACAGATGAAGAGGAGTCAAGAATACTGGAAGCTTTGGAGGCAAGCATTCTTAGATGTGCTATTGACTGTATAAATGCAGAAAAAGATGTTGTCACCAAAGGTACTGTCGACAAGGATACTGTCATAGAAGATGTTGTCGACAAAGGTACTGTCAAGGAAGGTTCTGTCAAGGATGAAACCAAAGTTGCCGTCAAGCCCAAGAGACTGAAAGCTAAAGCTAAGGCATGGTTTACTAGACAGAAACCTGCAGGAAAGCACATGTGCTCAGGAAAGGAAAAGGCCACTGGTTTAGGCAGAAATTTGAAGATGCCAATTCAATCAATTCCTCCCAACAGTCTTAAAATTCAACAGATGCAATCTTGGGAAATCAAGAGTGTTGAGGTTAAATTGGATGCAAATCAAGAGGCCACTGAGTACATTCTATGGTGGGAAGGATCAAGATCTACCGAGGTTGATAAGGACTTCAACCTGGTGTCCACATCAACCAGTGGTAGGACATCAACCATAGATAAAAGGAGAATTGACTTCTTCTACCTGGAAAGAATGGTAGATTTGTTGGAGAGTTATGATAATGTTCCAGAGTCTGTCATGGAACATATTTTGAAATATCAGGCTGATAGGGATGTTGAATTCTATCAGAAATTTGGCTACAATTTTGCAGATTTTGATGATGCTGATATTCTAACTGATCTCCCACCTTCTCCTATACCATACCACTGGTACTATGAGTTTAAGGACTTACCCACAGAAGAAGGGCAAACCCAACCAACTCAGGAAAGGGAACCCAAGTCAAGCAAAAGACCTGAATCTTCTCAATATTCTCAAACTAAGTCAGAACTTGATAAGAAGGAAGCTGAACTACTGGAAAGATGCAAGGTTTCCAACAAGGCAGAAAGTGAAGCTCCAAATTATCAATCATGTATGCTGGAAAATCCCCTAAGAATGAAGTATCTAAAAGAAGAAATCTATGTTTGCAGCTTTCACAAGCTAAAAACAACTATTCTGAAGGACTTATAGTATATGGTAGCTGGATCTATTCATCCCTTGGAGCAGATTTGTTCTGATGAAATAGAGAATGTATTGGAAGGAAGAAAAGGAGAAGACTCAAAGCTGGACAAGCAAAGGAGAAGGACTCTCAATGCTTATCTTGGAAGTAGATTCAAGCTCATTAATGAAGAACTTCACTTCAGAACCTATCCTTATGATATAGTACAATGGCTGAATCTCAGGGATGTTAGTTCTCTCCTCTCCCCTTCTATAAAGAAGATCATTGAAGAAGTAGAGGATGATGCAGTTTCTGCTGCTGAAATTTCTCTTATAGAAAGTCTAAAAAGTTGCTTGGTAGAAGCTCTCAAAAGAGAGGATGTAGCAAGGCAGAAGAGGAAATCTCAAGCTAAGTAAAAATTCTTAATCCATTCTGATCTTTTTAGTTAAGTTGTCAGCACATATTGTAAATTTGTTGTTATTTCCCATAAAAACAAATTGGGGGAGATTGTTGGGATTTATGGGTGATAACATAGAAACAACTTAACTTTGATTGTACTTAATTTTTTAATTAAGTAGAACATACTGTCACAGCCAAAGTATGTTCTTGTAATCAGTATGTAATGTTATTCTAGTTGTATAATTTGAAAGAAGTTCACTTGCTGTGTTCAAGCCTCAAAGGGTACATATTTAGATGACAACATGAATAAAGGTTACTGTCCTAAAGCTTCGACAGTAAGATTACAAGAAGACAGAATGTTGCAAGTCAAGACAGCATATTCACTCTGACAACAACATTGGCGGAAGACTTCGCGACAGCAACTTTAGCCCTCGACAGCAAGCTTGGGAACCTCGACAGCACACTATGCGGGGAACTCGTACTGTCACCAAAAGCACATTCTTGTGACAGCAAGCTTTGCGGCAAAAGTAACTGTCTCGAGAAAGACCCTTGTTCTAAGTAACTTTCTCAGTCAAATCCCGTGACAGTTTCAATGTTCAAGAAACAGGCGTGATGCAGTATCCCTAAGCTGCACCAAGTCTGCAAGACTACGACAGAAGCTTCAAGCACTGCAAAACAAAAGCGAATCAATTCAAGAGCAAGGTCAAGTCCTTATTTGCTGAATTGCTTAAGCTGGAAATAGAATGAATCTAGGTTGCTTTTGTTATGATGTATATCTGACATATTAGCAATTTAGGAAAGTCACATGGGTAAGACAATCTGTAAGAAGCTGCCGCTTGACAATGACAGCAGCTTCACAAACCTGTGACTGATAGTGATAGGATTAGTCTTATACCTACTGTCAATTCATTCTAGAGATGTAACGAAGACTAGCAAGTGCCTTGAAGCAAAAACGAAGCTCAAGATTTCTCTCTTGAGGTTGTAGCAACACTTTGCAAAATAAATAAAACATTTATTTTGTGAATATTGTCTTCTCTATTTTACTGTTTGTGAATGCATACATATTATTGATAACATTAAATCTTAGTTTTAGTTGTTGAAACTGAGATTGAATTTTATCAGTATTGCATTCATCCCCCCCCCCCCTTCTGCAATACACAAGGACCAACACAGCTTATAACTTGTGTGCTGTTAGAACTTGGAATGAGTTTTACATCATAATTGTTTTTGTATTATTTCGCTGCGTCAAGTCCGGACCCACAGTAAGACATTGAGTGCAAATTGTGACTCGAATCATCTATCTGGTTCGGCTTAACTTTTAAAAAATAATCAAACATAATCTGACAAACAAATGATTCGATATTTGATTGAGAAAATAATCGAAAGTCACTATCATATCTCTATGCAAGTTATAAAAGTATACTACACATATTAGGATACAAACTATTAAAAACACTATATTATATATATAGGGTCATACTCTAATAGAAACCAAATTAAAATAAAAACTAGAAACCAACTCACACATATGTCATAACATGTCCAGTACAATTAATCCCGATCATCACATTTGAACATGTCAAATTCCAATCACTGGCTCCCACCATCCTTAATTCTGACTATCACCTCCAACCACCCTTAGATTCCGGCCATCATCTCCAACCACCATTAATTCCGGCAACTATTTATTTCTCCCTCTTCGTTCACTATATATCTCTACTCAACAAATTTAATCTACGCCACCAATCACTTACAAAATAACTACCAACTCTAATAGAAATCACGAAATCAGCAGATCTAAAATTAAAACTAATATATAAACACAGAAGTATGAAATCGATACTTCAATCACTAATTGGTATGACAGAAATCACTGATTTGTATTATCGAAATCACTGATTTATATTATGAATTTTACTAATTGTTACGTCCGAGACATATACATACAAGACATGACATTTTTACAAAAATTGATAAAACTCATCATTCTGGTAACGGGCTATAAATCGTCGACGACGTGGAAGTGGTGGTGGTGGTGGGTGGGGGATTGAACCGCTATTGCCAAATAGGGGGGAAATGTATATAAATGAAATATAAAATATTTAAATATGTGATCCAGATTTTATACCACTTAAAAAATATGTGGTTATGGTTAGTTTCTAGTTTCTATCTTAAAACTAGTTTCTATTTGATCATTTGTCTATATATATATAAATATATCATAAATTTAAAAATAAGAAAAAATGAAATTATTACTCTATTAAGGAATCTTTAACCATCACCTTCCTCTTTAATTGGTTCGGACAAAATTCGGAATATTAAGCCGTTTTGAATATCTTAAGTTGTCCTAATTGGTACTCTAATTTGATTGAGTGTGCAGTTCTTTTAATCTAAATTGATTTTAGTTGACCATATTTAAAATTATAATTTTAAGAATGGTGGACATAGAAAACAAACAATGAAAAAGTAGTATAAAAGGAACAAGTGTTGTTTACATGATGCAGTCTGAAATTCCCTCTATATATTTTTTGTGCTTGTTGCAAAAGAGGTACATACATATCTTTACATCTATTAATTATCTTTAGACATATATTGCACATGCATATATTGATGCATGTTTATCATGTTGCTTAGTTGAATGTTTTATTTTGGTTTGTTAGGTAATAATATGGTAGGAACCGTTGGATTTGAGTCTGCAATGTCAGTGAAATGGAATGGTAATATGAAGGAGGTAGGGGAGGAACTGAATCCAACCAGCAAGGTTCATGAGGAGGAGGAGAAGAAAGAGTTTGTGACGGGGAAACTAAATGCGCATGTCATCAGGTGTCTGTCGATTACCGAGCCAAATGTCGATGATGAAATTACAGGAGATAAGGATGCTTATATGACTGATGTCTTAGCTCAGTACCAGAAGAATCTCGTTGAGAGAACTAGCAACCAATTAGGTGATTGTTGTGCGTTGCATGCATTTTTTTCCGTGAACTATTTTTTTATATGATCTCCAGGAATTTGTTAAGATGTTACGTATGCATGTGGCATAGATTTAATCGTTCTTGTATAGATTGTTATCTCATGAATATCTATTTCATGTTATGGTCCTTAGAAGTTGTAGTTTTAGTTGGAAGTAGGCCTCTTATAGCTTTTCAATTCAAAGTGTCTCATGAAAATTGTACTCCATAAAGTACCTATGTATCTGAATTCTGAGCGCTCCTTCATTGACTATATTATAGGTTATCCAGTTAACCATGATTACGATTATGGTGCCCTTGGGCAGTTCCAACAGTTTTCCATCAATAACTTGGGTGATCCCTTCATGGATAGCACTTACGGTGTCCATTCAAGGCAGTTTGAGATTGGTGTTCTAGATTGGTTTGCTCGACTATGGGAAATTGAGAGAGATGAATACTGGGGTTACGTTACAAATTGCGGTACAGAAGGAAATCTTCATGGAATCCTAGTTGGGTAAGTACCTTCTAGATTAACTTTGGCAGTTCTACGTTTACGATTTACATACGTTGCCTAAATTCTATAGAGGATTGTCTCTTGAGATGATAATTATTTTTGACTGTGCAGAAGAGAAGTGTTTCCCAACGGAATTCTGTATGCCTCAGAAGACTCGCATTACTCTGTCTTTAGAGCAGCACGCATGTATAGGATGGACTGCGTTAAGGTTAGAACTTTACTTAGTGGCCAGATTGATTGTGCAGATTTCAAGTCTCACCTACTTGCTAACAAAGGCAGACCAGCTATCGTCAATGTTAATATAGGTACTTGAGTTTTCCCCTTGTTATTTGGCTGCTGACTGCACCAACGCCTATGTCCTTACCTACAGTGACATCATAATAATTTGTCATCCTTGTATTACAGGAACAACTGTCAAAGGGGCTGTTGATGATCTTGATCTTGTCATACGGACCCTGGAAGAATGTGGTTTATCTGGTGACAAATTTTATATTCACTGTGATGGAGCATTATTTGGGCTCATGATCCCCTTTGTCGATTGTGTAAGTGATTTGTGCCTATTGCTTGCAACAAACTAATTATAAAGAGCCTTCAGTCTTACAACGATTAGAATTTTGCACTTCTTTTGACACTCTGACATGTCAATCAAAATTGGTATGACGTGTAATTTATTTTTTTCAACTTTAGACCCAGGAAACACGTAAAGAAATTTTCCATGAAAATCAATATAATTTATGTTCTCCATAGTCCAGAAAAATAATATTTCTTCCGGATCCAGTTGCGTACATATAATTTGGAAGTAGTCTCGTTTCACATAATTTTGAAGTCGTCTCTTCATTTCCACTCATGAATGAGACAAATGCTTTAGCTTGAATTTTTTCTACTTAATTCTGTAAGTCGAAAAAATGTTCTCAGAATAGAAATGTTGATCTGAATATAAATCAGTTAACCTCACACACTTACCATTCTATGTGTGTTGATTTCTAATGTGCTTATCAATCCTTCTAATCAACAGGCACCCAAGGTTAGTTTCAAGAAGCCCATTGGAAGTTTCAGTGTATCTGGCCACAAGTTTGTTGGATGTCCTATGCCTTGTGGAGTCCAGATCACGAGGATGAAGCACATCAATGCACTCTCAAGCAATGTTGATTACATAGCCACAAGGGATGCAACAATCATGGGTAGCCGAAATGGCCATTCTCCTATATTCATGTGGTACACACTTAACAAAAAAGGGTACAAAGGGTTCGACAAGGAGGTCCAAAGGTGCCTAAAAAATGCTCATTACTTAAAAGACCGTCTTAGAGAAGCCGGAATCAGTGCTATGCTTAATGAACTGAGTACCACAGTTGTGTTTGAAAGACCCCGGGATGAGGAGTTTGTTCGTAGGTGGCAGCTTGTATGTTTGAGAAATATGTCTCATATTGTTGTGATGCCTAATGTCACGATTGATAGGCTGGATGGTTTCGTGAAGGAACTAACTGAAAAGCGCTCAACTTGGTACCAAGACCAAAGAGTTCAGCCCCCTTGTCTTGCAGCTGATATAGGGAAAGGGAATTGTACCTGTGCTCTTTGCAACTAATTTATCAGTTCCAAGAAGTCCGCTGTTGCTTTGGCTGTGATGGATCTTCAAGTTTGCTTGAATATCTTTAGACTTCGTTGTGTGTTAAACTTCAACTTTGCTCACATACCTCATGGAGCATAGTTTTCTGAAATCTCAAAATAAATTCCGTAGCTATGTTGTGATTCATAATAAAATGTGCTTCAAGAATCTTAGGGTGACGATTAAATCATAGGATGTTGTGGTCAAACAATTTGCATCTAAAACTGCATGCAGATTTAAGCGTGTTTGTGTAAGCACAGACAAAGTAAATAATATGCAAACGAAACAAAAGAAAGCAGCAAGAAGAATATAAGCCAAACAATTCCCAGTCCAGACCAAAATAGTCATCTTAAAGCAAGTTAGCCCCTTCATCATATATATGCGAGTCTTGCCTCCTAGGATAAAAATGAGAGACAAATTTATAGTAAAAAACAGCACTCTCAGCAATCATGAACAAGTTTACTTCCCATTATCATATGCGAGTGAACTGCCTCCCAGAATAAGAACGAGATAGCCATGATCAGGCGAACATTCTTAGGGGACGTGAACAAGTTTATCAACGTCATGACGGAGAATTATCAAAGGTAAACCAGATAGAAGAGTGTTTGTATGAGATCAGACGGCTATGTTTCTTAAACAAACCAACAGTAGGATTGTTCTAGATTTTAAACAATTTTGTCAAATATTTTGAAAAAATCTGAGTGTAAATCTCGCAATTAAGCCCCTTTCTGGTTGACCGCTTTTACGAACCACAGTTTCATGGGACTGCTTTGATATTCTTGTTGCAGACAACATTGGTTTTAATCTGAAAAGTAGATTTAAAAAAACAATTTTTTGGTAAATTTCAAATCAGTTTTTCTAAAATGCATTTTTACTATACTTTTAAAGAAAGTAGGTCATCCATACTTTTTTTAAAAAATAATACTAATTTTCAACTTTTACCTAATACAGAAATATGTATATATCAAAAACATCACAGCATGACAATTCTTAACTGCAACCCCAAGACCCAAACAGAGGCTCATTAGATCACTCATGTCTTACACAAACATAAAAGAATATAATTCGTATCAATGAGAAACTAAAACTTCCCTGGAATCTATTTACACTATATATTTCCTAGGTAAACTCAAAATTAGTTTCGCACTTATTAATTTAGTACAATGCAACTAGGACTGACAAAGGTAATATGCAACTAGGACTTGCAAAGGTAATTTTAGTACATCAAGTTATTTTATAGTTACACAAACTATGAGAGCTTTAATTACATGTTCTCAAATATTTTGCGGTGAGCGGGGGATTGAACCCGGAATACATAACAAGAGATAAACTCTTACCACCTTAATTATCTCATCGTACTCCAATGAATTGTACTTAAATTGCTGAGAGACCTAAATAATTAAATATGCTAATATGTAAGCCCCTACTCCTTTCTAAAATCTAATAAGTAACGCATCATTATTTTTCAAGTGAGGGATGATTTCTTTTGAGTTAATAGTTTAACTTACTGGTGACTGTAATAAACTCTTTCAGAATACATACTGATATATATACTCAACTTACCTATTCAAAGAAACTTGAGAGAAGTCTAAACAGTTTAAAATATAAAATATTACAACACATAGTTGAAGGGATTCAAAATGCATTGTTTTCCAAACCTGAGACTAACACAGGGCATGCTTACAGCAGAACAGGTGCATATAATCACCATAAGAAACTCTTTACAATCTTCAGCTTTCAACATGTCTACACATATAGGTATGTATTGTACAAGATGCTACCTTAAATCAGTTATACCTTCCCATTTACTAAACTTAACCAATTGAGACTGCTGCTGTTGGTAATGGTTAAACCCTCTAATTGAAGTCTGCAAAGCTAGGTTGGGGATGTCCACTTCGAGTTTGGGTACTGTGACTAGCTGAGCGAGGCATGTGAAGCTGCTGCTGTTGAAATTGCTGTGCTTGCTGATTACCAAAGTGATACGACTGCGGATGAGAGGAGAACTGAGGCTGTAAACCTCTGTTAAAGCTGTTCCCATTCGAAGCCGGTGATTGTCCTGTTTCTATTTTAAGGCGCTGCACTTCCTCCCTCAGCCTTTCGTTTAGAGCTGCGCAAGTAACAAATATGCATTATGAAGTGTTAACTATTATGTGATGTACACAAAATGAGAGAAATCAAGTAGTCACAACTATATAATTTATATAGTTCAATTTTTATATAATTGTGCAATGATTATATAATTTATATTTTAAGATGCTACAAATATATTTTAATGATTTTATATGTATCATATATCATAGTAGTCACAACTTTATTTAATGGAAACATATTAGTTCAATTTTTTATAAATATATAATAATTGATTAATGGTCAAAAATTAATATTAAATTATGATTTAAAATTTTTAAAAGTGTAAAATTAGTTACATGTTTAAAATCTAAAATTTATATCATCACCGCAATAATTTTATATCGCATTTGTCAATATATTCGCTAAAAACAATATTATTTTTGATAGAAAACGTATAAGGGGGGTTGTGATTCGACTTGTGATTTAAAGTTTGGGGATGCAAAGTGCAATTTATGAAACTACATATACATAATTGAAATTGGAGCAAATCTGGGGGATGAAAAATGCAATTAACTCTAAAAAAAAGGGCAGAAGTGTACATTAATACATACCATCTCTAAGATGTGCCTGCTGTTCCAAAGCTTGCAGCCGCAGCTTGAGTTCCTTGTTCTCAATAGTCAGCCCAGTTGTATCTCGCTGCAATGGCATTAGATTTACAGACATGACTTTAATTGGGATTTCAATTTCAGTATTTCATTCATGAATGTCATAGAAACAGTTGGGCATTTTTCTACTACTTAGGAAAAAAATAATGGCAGGCATTAAAGAATTAAAGGCTACAAAATTATATCATCAGTGATCATCTATTGAGTGGCCAATCTAATTTATTTATTAATCACATACATTAAAAGTTAAGACACTGAAAGAAACTTAGATTAGAAACTAATGACTCAGAATTACAAACTAAATTGGCTAGAATAGCATGTCATTTGTAAATGTACTCACAGCCTATAATGAAACCTGAACCCTCAACCTCTCGTTAAGATATGAGGTCCATAACAATAGGCTAAAAGCCCTTTGGTGCATATGTTGAACCCTTATATTTTTAATTATTCACTGGGAAGTTAGTGGGTGAATTATGCAATTATGCAATGTCAAAAAGAAGAGTAGATGTAAAAACTATACTGGAGCAAACAAGATAACACCGAGATGCCAATTAAAAAACTAAATGGACCACACATACTATATTTTATATTGATCCTCGGAATCATCTCCTTCTACATGAACTACTAGTGTTGTTAATGACAAAAGAAGCACTAATTTACTTGATAGAATATATGAACAGATGATATAAGCTATTCACACTTCAGAGATTCAATTAACGTGATAATATGATAATTTTATATGCTAGTGCCAAAAATGGCATGACAAATCCATGTGAAGGATCCTTTAAAATACTTCTTGCATACTGTACAATATATTTCACATTTCTTGCATAACAGCTAAGGTTAAGGAGTGCAGATTAGCTGATTATAGTATGTCCATTTACTTATTAACAGGCATATCGACTATGGCTCAGCTCTTCGTGTATCTGAAAGTAAATATGTAGACCGATCAGCTATCAAAACAATTCATCCATGTAGCCAATGAGAACAAGCATCCAATGGTTGCTGATTCAGATTAGACAGAAAAGAATTTATAAGAGAGAAACTAAACCATGTGGTCCGGAAAGGTCAAATATTCTTAGTATAACAGTATATCGGCAAAACAGACGTAAGCACAAAAGTCATTCAATCTGTATATTCGTTCTTGAACAAGCACTTTGCTTTGCTCGTGCTGAATAACTTGTGTAAATAAGAGTACAAGACAATAACCTTAATCAATTTACCATTATCAACGAGTTAACTCAAACAACTTACAAAACGACTCGGTTTTTACAAATCAAGCCACCATCTGCACTTAATTCTTAACATGCAATATTATACAAGGCTAAAGACCAGAAGCTAGTATACGATAGAAACACTGATTCGTATAACATATTAATGACACTCGATTAATGTAAAAAACTTTTGAATTGGCAACATTTTAGCCATCCACAACTACTGTTGGATGATGTGAAAGGCTTAGCCTGGGATACCCTCGTCCTTGGTCACCAAAGGTTGAGGGTTCAAGCCTCGGTGAAGGAAAATATATGCGTGAGTATCTAAATTTCTTCTGATTGACCATATCCAAAAATAACTACAGTTAATGAATTTCTGGTCAACTGTCAATTAGTTTAGCATTATATTAATTTTTGGAGGAGCATAACATACTATGTGGAGACAAAAAAAAAGGAAGTAAACTATCCCCTTGTATCGCGATCGCCATCAGGTTTCAGCCATACCATATTTAGTGAGAATACTTATAATATGAAAAGAAAGAACTACAACTCCCATGGCTCAAAAGTAGCAAGAAGTCAATACCTGCAACAATGTAACCTGTGCAGAGAGGGTGGTTGCTTCATTTCGCAGAGTGTGCACTTTCCTCTCAAGCTCATTTGTATAGCGAGTTTTTCGCTCCTTTGATCGCGCTGCAGATTGTCTATTAGCAAGAATCCTACATAACCAAACAGAGTAGTTAATACCAGCCCACGCAAACTTTAAAAAAAATCTATTGCGAACAGCTAGAATCAAAGGGAAAAAATATTCACCTCTAAAGACCAAAGTGACAGCTTTATAATTTATAAAAGTTAACGAAATCAAGAAAAACAAATACATAATCACAAAAAACACTACAAAACCTTATCATCTCATTTCTCATTCTTCCTGATTTCCATCAGCCAAAACATAAGACCATTCCCCCCCCCCCCCCCCCCCCTCCACAAACAAAGTTAGTTATATAAACAAACACACACGCCAAGACCTTCAAGATCATAATTATAGTTCAATTTTTAACAAGACCAATTTAGCACCTATCTACAAACAAGCACGCCTTTAATAAAGAGGGGAAACCATTTAGCTTTCTTGATGTACCAAGGAGATCTCAGCCAATTTCCGCAAGCATATAAACACATAAGAACAAACAAACAATTCAAAGCAAGACCTTCAATTCACAACTACTAATTCATTGCAAAAACAATTATAAAGTATATAAACCTTTTAGCTCTTTTAGGATCAATCAAAGAAAGCTCAGCCAACTTATCAGGACCAAGACCCTTATTAGCATTATTTTCGAAACTCGAAAAAGACCCTCCATCCATTGAATTACTATGCCTATGAGTCTTAACCAACCCATCACTCCCTTTCTCCTCATCACCACCACCACCAAGTGATAACCCATCAAAAAAATCAGCATCTACAGACAAGCTTCGGAAATGAGAATTGTGGGACCCACTTGACTGTTGTTGTTGTTTGACATCAGGTACTGGGGGGTCAAGAGTGGAGAGGTCGAAGTCAGCAACGACGTCGTCTAAGAGGATATCGTCTAAGTCTTCGTCGTTGAAACGGAAGAAGGTCTCTGATTGGGCTCGGCGGTGGTGGGTCCGGCGAGTTGGGGTTTCGGACATCTGGTCCATGTCTGTTGTGGGCTTTGCGCTCGTTTTTGGCTCCATCATTTACCACCTCTCTCTCTCTGCCGATTCATATGTGTGTGCTTGTTTATGTACTCTGTCATAAATCATAATATAATGTATGTGATAGAGATATTAGGGGACAAGTGTCAGAGGTTTTTAAAAAAAGGAGTGTCAGAGGTTTTAAGTTAAGTGGAATAGTTATATTTATTTTACGAAAAATGTTAAAGTATCCAATAAAAATTTTCTAAATATTTTCTAAAACATTTATATGTACATTTTTAAGTTAATATTTTTAATAAAAATATTATATCTTACTTATATATATATACTAGCCTATAACCCGTGCAAGGTACTGGCCTTAAAAAATAATAAACTAAAAAATTTAATGTGAACGAAAAATGTAAAAATAAAAGTAAAAATTAATATGATAAATTATAAAATTAGAAACTTAAATATTAATTGTAACATAAAAAAATAAAAAAAAATACAGATGGGGCTCCCGTGCAAGGCCGGGCCTTAAAAAATAATAAACTAAAAAATTTAATGTGAACGGAAAATATTAAAATAAAAGTAAAAATTAATATGATAAATTATAAAGTTGACATGTTAAAATAAGTAAGTTTTTTTAATAAGGAAAAATAGAAAAACTAACATGTTTTAATTAAGAAAAAGTAAATGCCCGTAATATTTTTAGATGTGTTTTAATTATAATAATTGTATTTATTAAAAATATATGTTCACTTGTTAAAATAGGTAAGTTTTTTTAAATAATTAAAAGTATTAAAATAGGTTTTAAAATATATAAGTAAAGGTTACACTTGATATTTTTGAAACAGAGAAATTTTAGTGATAACAAATATAAAAGGTAATATATTTTAATTTAAAGATAATTGTCCGTGATATTTTTGGAAATGAAGTAGATTTTGTTAGGAAAAAATGTTTTAACTATAAAAGGCAATCATCTAGTTACTATTTTTATATTTTTGTTATTATTTATTAAATAGAATAAAAGACAGAAAACCGACCGAAAATCGAAAACCAAAACTTTCAATGTTTCGGCTTTAACCCGTCCAAGGCACGGACCATCAAAGGAGATTTAAAATTGACAAACTAAAAATATTAATATAAACAAAAAATATTAAATAAAAATAAAAATCAATATAATAAATTATAAAATGAAAAACTTAAATATTAATTGGAACATAGAAAAAATAAATAAAGAATACAAAAGGGTCGGGGAAGATAAATGAGGCATTATTAATATTATTTTAGTATTTATTAAAATAATATTAATAATAACAACAAATTGAAAAGCCAACATGTTTTAGTTAAAAAAAGTAATTGTCCGTGATATTTTTGGAAAAGAGAAATTTTAGTGAGAACAAATATAAAAAGTAATATTTTTAAATTTAAAAGGTAATTTCTCGTGATAATAAATGAGGCATTATTAATATTATTTTATTATTTATAAAATGATATTATTAATGAGGACAAATACAAAAGCTAACATGTTTTAATTAAAAAAAAGTAAATGCCCGTGATATTTTTGGAAAAGAGAAATTTTAGTGAAAACAAATATAAAAGGTAATGTTTTTTAATTTAAGGGTAACTGCCCGTGATATTTTTGGAAAAAGAGTATATTTTGTTAGTAAAAAGTATTTTAATTATTTTATTCTCCTCAAACCATGTTCTAAACAGGATATACTAAATACGTTTTGATTTGATTTAATTTCATTTAAAGTGAATTAATACAAATTTTGTCAATAGTAACGTTTTGTTGGGGTCCGCCCCGAATTCCTAAATAAGTTAAGAATCCTATTATGAGCGGTATTCTAATTTGTGATAATTGAGGAAAGTCTAATTCTGGTAGAGATAAGAATTGAGAAAAGATTTTTATTCAAGATAAGAAAAGATGGTAATTGTCACAAATAGAATTGAGATATATTAGGATTAGAATATTTGTGATGCCTATAAATATAGATATTTGTAGGGGTTTTGAAGTATTGCAAAAGTTAGAGAGTTGTGTGCGATACACAAGAGAGAGCTTTTGTAATCAAGGTGAGGTGATTGTATTCAAGAGTGTTGAGTGATAGAGCGACTCCAATCTTGTATTACATTCATAGTGGATTTGTGGTTTTACCCTCCCTTGAGGGGTTTCCACGTTAAATTGTTGTGTTCTTTACTTTCGTGCTTGTTATTGTGTTTGATTAACATTGATATATAGTGGAAGCGATCCGAACAAACTGGTATCAAGAGTTTGGGTTCGATAAGTAGATCCGGCGTTAAAGAGAAGGCAATCACGAAGTAATTACGAAAATTCGCAGGAATTTTCTGGTCTGTGCAACTGTTGAAGAATTGACGATTTCGGGGTCATCCGTGGTCGGATCGTCCTGATTTTTGGACAGTAGATTTGTTATATCAATATCTAAAATCTGAACGGTGGAGATCGGATTTTGGGTTCGGGAGGGTGTGATTTATGGTGTCCGAAGTTGATTGTTTGCGCGTGGATAGTTGGTCATGAGTTGATCTTTTCTTGGCTTGATGGAAGATCTAAAGTCGTTGAGGATTGATGCACCCAAGTATGATGGAAAGACGGATTTCACTATGTGGCAATTAACCGTCAAGGATGTGTTAATTCAACAAGGACTTGATGATGCCCTTGGAGAAGGCAAAGCCAAAAGAGATGAGTGATGCAGATTGGGCGAAGATCCAGAAGAGAGCGACGAGTACAATCAGGCTGGCACTTGCACCTGATGTGAGATATAACGTGTTGAAGGAGTCGACACCGAAGGAGATATGGGACAAGTTAGCAAGCATATACGCTTAGAAGTCATTGACCAACAGACTTAATTTGAAGATGGAGGTGTACTCTTTAAAACTGGATGAAGAAAGTAGTCTCCATGATCACATTAGTTGTTTTAATCAGCTAGTATGTCATCTGGATAATGTTGATGAGCCGATGAAAGACGAGGAACAAGCTCTGTTGTTGTTGTCATCGTTGCCGAAGTCCTTCAAGTATTTTAAGCAAACGCTTTTAGTAGGGAGGACAACTCTTACGCTTGATGATGTGTTAAAGGCGTTAGGAGATAATAAGAGGATGACAAATGATGATGTTTCTCAAAGTGGGGTAATTTTAGCTGTTGAAAGTGTTGAAAGAAGGAGTCGCAACCGCAATGACCTGCAAGGAAGAAGCAAATCTCGGCCGAGTAAGAGGGAAATGAGCACTGTTGAGTGCTATTATTGTGGTGAAATGGGTCATATGCAGATGTTTTGTCCAAGCTTTAAAGAAGATGTGAAGTCCTTTAAGAAGATGAAGGGAAAGAACAAAGTTGATGATGCGGACTCTACACTTATGATAGATGAGGGAGAGTTTTTGATGACGAGTGAGGATACCGTTCCTGGTTCGGTGAAGAATAAATCAGAATGGGTGATGGACTATGCTGCTTCTATGCATATATGTAGGGATCGAGCGATGTTTTTTTTTGTCAGGGGGATACCTTCTCGTAAAGAATGTACCGAAATACAAAGCACAGTAAGAGGAGTTTCCTTCATTCAATAAAGTTTATCATCTAGCCGAAGGACATGCAAGATGTCCCCGGAAGTTTAGACAATAAATCCTTAATGTCTGAAAAGAAGACACCCGAAACAATACAAGTTAAGCGGAAATACTTATCTTGATGATGAGATAGACTAGCTTGACTGTTTTATTTTCGATCCTTATCCTCCGCAAAAACGTGTCCAAAGGGTGCCCCTGGAGTATAAAAACAAGAAAGAAGTCAGACTTTATAAAAATATATGTTAGAAATTTGAAGAATTTATTATAGTTGGATCATCTTAATAATATAATTAAAGCCTATGATTAAAATATTAAATTAAAACACCAAGTAAAGTATCTCATCTATTGATTTTCTAGTTAATACCAAAAAAGATAAAATAATAAAAATAGCTAATTAGACCTATTAATCTAACCAAAGGAACAATCCTTTGGTTAGATACAAAATATTATACTGTCATTATGGTATACATTTGAATTATCTAGGCACTGTTTATAATAAAACAAAAGATCAATTAACTAAAAAGAATCCTATATTAGAATCCTAATTAAATAATATATAAAATAAACTCAATAATAACATTTACATATTATATATATGAATTTTCAACATATCCTCCAATATTAATACAAATATATTTAATAAATCACAATAAAAGAGAAATATTAAGAAATCAATATAATTCATTTATTAATAACATATAAATATAAGCATAACTGAAATTCATTAATAATCAATTGAACCATTAAAACATTAGTAACAAATTAAAACTTATCTAAAAAATAGTTATAGAAGTCAACATCAAAATATTAATAAATGGCACACATTTTAAATATACACAAATTGATAGTCCGGGCACTGATCAAGGAACCAATATTAAATAATTTGAAATAAAACAGGAAATAAGAAGTAAAATAATTTTTAAAACACATAACTCAAGTAAATCAACAATTGAAATTGATTAAGTTTTCAAAATATGAAATATAGGATTTTGTAATGCTCCAATTATGAATAAAAAAGTCACCAAAGTGACACAAATTCGTGATTAACACGATAATATCACCATCATATATGGTCAAAATACCACCATAAATGGCCAAAACCACCATCATTCATGGCACTAACTCAACAAGGCACAAAATAATCATCATACATCAAATAGCAATGAGTCAAAATTGGGAGTTAATCAAGGAACAACTAGCAATGATCATGCCTACAACTCGTGTACTAATGAATACAAATAAATTAATTATCATTATTTCAAAACAGAAAAATAAATGTTGTAGTTAGAAAAGTAAAAGTTAAAAATAAACAAACCAAATTTTGTAACTGATCATATTAATTGACATTTAATTGCAACAAATTTTACATAAATTATGAAACCTTTAATAATACACAAATTTTGAATTTACGTTTTCCAAAAATTAAAAGCAATAATAATTGCAAAACTTGTTACTTAATAATTATTAAAAGATTCAAATTTTAAAAATTAAAGTTGAAACTAAAACTCCGATCAAAGGACCAATTATAATTTAAAAATAACTAAAATTAAAAGATTTAATGCAAATTAATAATTCATGTAATAAGTGTTGTCTTTAAACATTAATGGGAGAAAATCGCATTCCATATATTATATATATATAACTGAGAAGTAAACACAGCACTTTATCACTCGAGTATAATTAGGCTAAATTGTAGGATCAACAAAATCAAATTAGAAAATGTTAAAAGCGTTACAAAATCAGAATTTAATGTATTAAAAGTAACAAAAGAAAAGCTAACAGTTATATCAAAATATGTATTATTAAGAACAATAAGGAAAAAGATAAAACCAGTCCAAATTACATTCATGCATGATTACTAATACTAAATCTTACTAATATTGATCTTTTAAAAGACACAGACACATTCTACTCGCCCAAGCTCTCGGACAAACACCATATCAAGCTAATAGACATAGAAATATATTGAACATAGAAATATATTTACGTAGATTGATCATAAAACTCAACTAAGTTCAAGGAGGCACTAAATTAAAATACACAGAAAAGACCAAACAATTACAAGCATCGTGCACTCACTCGAATTTGCTACGACAAAATCACAAAAATCACTATCCACCATGATATAACAAAATAACAACTCATTCAAACAGTAAATTTATACTAGTTAGGAGAACCATTGTCCCAGAACTCCTCACCTGAGCTGCAGGGTCCATACACACAGTCTTACCTTACTTTTAGGCATAAAAATGAGATGAAAACATGTGGAGTGACTGAGAATGAATGTTACCGCCTTGAATCGTCGTAACTCGTCGGACTTGTTGACGGTCTTAGTGAATCATGTTGACTCGCCACCTAGTTTGAGTACCTTGAACGAGGAGATTATTAGGAGAGGAACAAGGAACCGCTATGACTCGTCGTGAAACATCACTGGAAAATATGGAATCGCCGTGAACCCGTGTCAAACTCATCATTATATATTCCCTTTTACGTAGAAATTCTCGATTTGTGTGTTGCAGTCGAAACATCGTAAGATCCAGAAAAATTGAAAAGCTTAGAATGCTCAAAGAAACATATAAACAGAAATTAACATGACCAACATATAAACTCTCTTCCTAACACCCAAGGTTCTAAGAGATCTAGTAATTTAACACCAAGATTTGCAATATCTCATGCACAAAACACACACACGCAGAGAGGGGATCGAGCGATGTTTGAGACTTTATGCACTGATGAAAGTCTTGGTAATATTGTTGTGGGGAATGATGAGAAGATGAAGGTTCAAGGAGTTGGAACTGTTCGTCTTAAACTCCATGATGGTACGATCAAGAAAGCTCTCAATGTGAGATATGTACCAGATGCATCAAAGAATGTGTTATCTTTGAGTGTGTTGACATCACGTGGGTACAAATTCGTTGGACGAGGGCGAAGTTGCAAGGTGTATAAAGGAAGAAACTTGATTCTACAAGGGATGATGCATAAGAAGAACATCTATTGTTTAGATGGTGAAGCAACAACGATGAAGACTGAGAAAAAGGTGAAATTCTCGGAATCGGTTGAGGTATTAGGGAATTCGAGCCGTGGGAGGATTTGTTGGGGTCCGCCCCGAATTCCTAAATAAGTTAAGAATCCTATTATGAGCAGTATTCTAATTTGTGATAATTGAGGAAAGTCTAATTCTGGTAGAGATAAGAACTGAGGAAATATTTCTATCCAAGATAAGAAAAGATGGTAATTGTCACAAATAGAATTGAGATATATTAGGATTAGAATATTTGTGGTGCCTATAAATATAGATATTTGTAGGGGTTTTGAAGTATTGCAAAAGTTAGAGAGTTGTGTACGATACACAAGAGAGAGCTTTTGTAATCAAGGTGAGGTGATTGTATTCAAGAGTGTTGAGTGAGAGAGCGACTCCAATCTTGTATTACATTCATAGTGGATTTGTGGTTTTACCCTCCCTTGAGGGGTTTCCACGTTAAATTGTTGTGTTCTTTACTTTCATGCTTGTTATTGTGTTTGATTAACGTTGATCTATAGTGGAAGCGATCCTAACACATTTTTATACCCAAGACAGTACATGACTAATCAATTTTGATGTAATAGTTAAGAGATAGTAAGGTTTGAAAATTTTTCATCCTCACTTGTCTAGATTTAATTTTGTGACACGTAGAGAGAGGCTTCGAATTTGGATTCTTACATCTTTTCTTTATTTGTTTGTCTATTAGTTGGTTATTCATTGATACGAGTTAAAAAAATGTCCAATAACAATTGAGATTTGAGAGCAATTCCTAACTTCAAGTACATTTGGATGCGGCTTGTGATCGTATAAAATTATAATTGTTATTTATAATTTTGGATTATGTAATGTCATTGAATAATTTTCCTTTTATTTTATTTGATAACAAGTATTTTATTATGGACAGCGTGATGGATAACTTGTTAGGATTTATGGGTGATGGCTAATAGACAGCTTGATTAATTATTTTGAATGCTTAATGTTATTAAGTATGAACATACTGTCACAACCAGAGTACGTTCTTGTAATCATTTTGTTTACTGTTAAATAAGATCTTGGTACATCTTGGTAGAAGTTCATTTACTTGTTCAAGCCTCAAGAAGTGCTTAAAGAAGACAGCAAGAATAAATGTTACTATCATAGCACTGACAGTAAGGTTACAAGAAGACAGCATGTTACAAGTCAAGATAGTATATGTTAGGCCGAATACACAATATATAATCAATATAAGTATGATAATAACAATTGAGAACACTGTTTATGAATCAACAACTGAATTATATAAATAATTCTTCTCTCAGTGATGTTAAAGAATCATAGAGAGCTGCTAGGTTACAAGAATAATAAATTCAGTATTCGCATCCCTTTTAGGGTTAACCTATCTGTGTTTATAATACACAGTTACATAATCAATCTCTAATTGATATTCCTATAAATTAGCTATACAAATCATATCAAATTAGAATTGCTTCTGTCTTCTGTTCCGTTTCCTTAACTGTCTCAATATATCTTGCTTCTTTCCATCTTCAAGATATATTGTTAGGCCGATTACACAATATAATCAAGTATGTATACGAGAATAACAATCAAGAACACTTTTTATAAATCAACAAACTGTAATTATATTCACAGTTTCTCTCTTAGTGATGTTAATGAATCACAAAGAGCTACTAGGTTACAAGAATAATATATTCAATGTTCGCGTCCCTTCTAGGGATAACCTATCTGTGTTTATATAGTACACAGCTACTTACAATCCATCTCTAATTGATATTCCTATAAGTTAGCTATACAATTGATATCAATCAAGGATTGCTTCAGTCTTCTATTCCGTTTCCTTAGCTGTATCAATATATTCTGCTTCTTTCCATCTTCAGAATATATTGCTTCTAGAATCTTTATCTTTGCACCGACAGCTAAGTCAACTTTCACCCTGTCAGACTTTAACAAACTCTGACCGGCTTCCATGTAAACTCTTCACCCAGTCAGACTTTATCAAACTCTGACTGGCTTCTATATAAACTTTGATATGTACTTGGTACTTAAACACTGATGAACAAACGTCAGCAATTATATCTAACAATCTCCCCCAACTTGTGCATAATAAAAATGTACAAGTTAAACATATAATTGATGATGTCAAAACATATAACAAATGCAGTGTTTAAAATATAACAGAGTTTAATTTTAAAACAGAGTTTAAATTTAACTTAGAATAGAAAACATAAAAACTTACAGTCAGACTTTACTTGACTTCTTCAATATCAGGTACTGTCCTGAGATAATCAATCAGCAGTCTTCTTTCAGCCTTCTCTAGCTCATTCATCATAATGCTCTTTAAGTTCTGAATCACTCTCCCCCATTTGGTAGATAGCAGCTCTTAGAGAATATATGTTGTTTCTTCTCATATCATTTCCTAGACGAATGTAATGAGCTTTGTCTGACTCTAGGTTGAATTCTAAAACTTTTGTTCCAAGTGCTGTTCTAAATCTAGCACTGTTTCTCTTCATCTCCACTAACTTTCCAGTATGATCCCTATACTTTGGAATATAAACACTTGAGACTCCTCCTCCAAGCATAGCTTTAGATCTCAGCATCTTTTCTCTCAAAACTTGAGCAACATCATGAGTATGTCTGTTTTTTACTTTTAGAAGATAAAGTACATATTCCAGTTCTTCCCATGATTTGAGATTAACATCAGATTCTCCAACTTTATAAACTCTTCCATCACTCATGAAGTATAACAAAAACTGCTTCTTCAATACTTTATGAAAAATCAACTGAACAGATTCTAACTTATCAAGGTTTTCTTGTGTAACCCCAATACCAGGTTCTGCCAGTGAAATGTTATCTTGAGATCTGTTATTTGTTCTTCTCTCTCTGTGTGATCCCAGTCCAGATTTATCAAAAGCTTCTTTTCCCAATACAATTCTGGTTTCTGAGAAATTCACAGCTTCAAGATTTAATTCTTCAAGAATTTTAGGTTTGCTGAATCCTGGAAGTTGTGTAGATTTCTGTACAACTTGAGCAACGTCAGAGGTTGTCATAACTTTAGTAGAAACATCAACTTGAGCAGCGTCAGAGGTTGATTTAGCTAATCTTGTTTCAACTTGAGCAATGTCAGAGGTTGAATAAATCTTCTTAGGTAACTGTTCTTCTTCTACCAGTTTACCTTTTCCTTTGTCAGCATTTTTAATCACAGGCCTCCTTGAGTACTGTAAACTCTGATCAGAGTTTACATTCTCTTTGATAACAATTCCTTTTTCTTTCTTTCTAGGAGCCTTGATTTCTTTCTTCTTGTAGATTCCAGTTTCAAGATTCTTCATGTGTTCCTCAGCAAGCATTTGCTCTTCAGCTTGGATATCTTCAATTGTAACATCTTTTCCATGTTCTGCCATAAACACCTTGGCAGCAATTTCCTCATCTTTAGTAGGCTTATCATGGATTATCAAACTTTTAAATCTTGAACCACTGGCAGAGTTTGCATGTCCCTTTCCAGAGTTTGATCTTTTATCAGAGTTTGATCTTCTTGAAAGTAGTCTGCTATCAGCATTTAATCTTAAGCTCTTTCCATCTCCCTTGTTTCCACCATCATTACCATCATCCCTCCGTCTCAGAGTTTGAGTGTCTTTGCATTTGTCACTTGGTACACTCTCCCCCTTTTTGACATCATCAGAAAGTAGTACTGATGTCAACAACTCAATTGCATTAGAAATCGAAGTCAGTTGGGCAGACATAGCAGTCTGGTTGTCCTCAACTTTCCCAAGCCTCTTCTGAATGTCATCAGAGTCCTTAGCTTGCTTCTTGAAAATGGAATTGTAATAAGTTCTATCATTCTTCAAAGTGAGATCTCGCAGACCAACTTCATTCCTCAAAGCAGTGACTTCCTTATGAGACTCATCAAATCTGTTGTGGAGAGATTTAATTTGAATCACAGTAGCCTTCAGACTTGTAAGAATATCAGGAGTTGAAATCGTCTTCACAGAATCACCAAGAAAATCAGCAGCCCTCTGTGCTGAAAAGATACAATCTGCAGCAGCCCATCTATTGTAGGACATATCTTGAAAATGCTCAGTCGTTGCTCGATTGACTTCTCTTAGCTCATCAGAGTTTACTTGACTACCAAATAACTCCTCTTGGGAATGATCAGAACTATCATTATCATTCTCTGCTGTATTCTCTGCAGGAATATTCTCAGCATTAGGTTCTGGAATCTCAGAGTTTGTAACAAACTCTACTTCTATGTGAACATTTTCTGTTGCATCCTTGTCAGCAACATCAGAATTTGCAGCAACAGCTTCTTTAGTAGGAGCAATATTCTCAGTATTTAAGGTCTGATCAACTTCCTCACCCTTTTCAATTACCTGGTGAGTAACAGAGAGAATCTCTGTATGAGTAGCCATAGATTCTTCAAGAACAACCGTGGCATGATCAGCTTCCACACCCTCTGTTTCATCAAAATCTTCAAGATGGTCAGAGTTTACAGAGTTGTGTGCTTCAACATCCATATCAAATCCCTGTGACTCAAAAATCGCAGCCTCAACATGTTCTGTAGCCTCCTGAACAAGAATTTCAGGAGCTTCATCCGCATCTTCATTTGCAGCTTCCTCAACTACATCATCAGCATTTGATGTAGGAGCTTCTTCATCAGCATTTACATTGTCCTCAAAAACTCTGTCCAAATTGACAGCTTCAGCATTTACATTTGATGCACCAAAAAGATGTGCAGCCACCAATCTTCTTTTTCTCTGATGAAGAGTTTCTTCATCAGTTTCACACTCTTCATCTGCAGCATCAGACTTTGCCCTGTTGGCCCTTCTTTTCTTTATCCGTTTCTTCTGAGGCATATCATCAGTATGTGATGCCCCAACTTCAGTTGCTTGCTTAGCAATCCTTGGAGGTTTAGTACCAACATGCTTAGTCCGACCACCTCTTGCAGGTTTAACAGAAGTTGACGGAGGCAGTTCTTGTTGTAGAGGCTCAGGTTGAGAAGAAGCTTGTGTTGGTGAATTGACTTGAGCATTTAAGAACTGTTGCACAGATGGAGGTAGCAACAAGTCTCCAACAACCCTTTTCTTAACATCTTTATTAACAAGATCAGAAAATACCCTTTTGTGCAATTTGAATGAGGGAATTACGTCCTCCTCATTAATCTCAACATTATTAACACATGCAGAGAATAACATTTGACAAAATCTAGAAAAATAGACTACATGCCTATTCTCTGTTAATTTCTCTCCTATGTTCATTAAGACAAGTCTAGCAAAATCATAATTACTGTTAAAAAACCTAAAGTAGTAAAAACTGGTTGCCTAAACTCTCATGTAAAACATAAAATCTGATTTTTATATCTAAACTCTGTAATACTGATATCCTTTCATTTGGATATATCTTTTATTTTTCACCCCCTTTATAGATATAATTTTTATTTTATATTTTTTTTTTTCCAGTAATCAGTGGTTGGCACTAGTCACCAAAAATCAAAGATTTTAGCCCTTATTTCATACAATAAGTTCCTGGATCTTCCTAGGCACAACATGATCTCAAAGGAATTTGTGCTCTGTTTGGCATCTTTTGATTTGAGGGTGAATTATTTGCAATTAATAATCAGAGTTTAGACTTTTCATCAGTTAATACAATTAATTTATGAGAGAAAATGCAAACAGCTAATACAGACTCAGTGTATAGGATCAATAAACTAAGAGATGCTATAAATACAGAGACAGTATCATGCTGTGTTAACTTATTGCACATATTTGAGATCAGAATCTATACAACTCTTAAGGATTCATAATTACTTACTGAGAATTATGCTTCATACAAATTTCTTCATTGGTCCTTGTGTTTCAGACAAAATTACAATCAGAGTATAACATCAGACTTTAACCATCAGAGTATGACCAATACTTTTATGACTATCAGAGTTTACGTTCAGAGTTTAAGACACTGGTACTCATATCAGTTAATACATGCAAGGAATCATGAGCATTAAAAATCAAACATGTATAGAATTTGAGTCTAACCCGTATCTCTAGTCAGAACCAGAGATCATTCCAAGTTCATTTACCAATCTTGTAAAAGTAGCTTCACTCAAAGGTTTGGTGAAGATATCTGCAAGTTGTTGGTCTGTAGACACAAAATGAAGCTCAATGTTTCCTTCTTCCACATGTTCTCTGATAAAATGATACCTTATGCTGATGTGCTTTGTCATGGAGTGCTGTACTGGATTACCTGTCATAGCAATAGCACTTTGGTTATCACAGAAAATAGGTATTTTAGAGTACTTCAAACCATAATCCAGCAACTGATTCTTCATCCATAGAATCTGTGCACAACAGCTACCAGCAGCTATATACTCTGCTTCTGCTGTGGATGTGGAAATTGATTTCTGTTTCTTGCTATACCAAGAAACCAATCTGTCACCTAAAAATTGACAGCTTCCACTTGTACTTTTCCTGTCTATCTTACAGCCTGCAAAATCTGCATCAGAGTAACCAATTAGCTTAAACTCTGATTCTCTAGGATACCACAAACCCAAGGTTATGGTTCCTTTGAGATATTTGAAAATCCTTTTTACAGCTGTTAGATGAGGCTCTCTGGGATCTGCTTGAAATCGTGCACAAAGACATGTTGCATACATGATATCAGGTCTACTTGCAGTAAGATACAGTAAAGACCCTATCATTCCTCTGTAGTTTGTCATATCTACTGAGGCTCCTGTGTCTTTGTCTAGCTTTGTTGCTGTAGCCATGGGAGTTGTAGCAGATGAACTATCAAGCATACCAAATTTCTTGAGAAGATTTCTGGTATATTTTGCTTGATTGATAAAAATACCATCATCTGTTTGCTTGACCTGTAAGCCTAGAAAATAACTAAGCTCTCCCATCATGCTCATTTGATACCTGGATTGCATAAGCTTTGCAAACTTCTTACAAAGTTTGTCATTAGTAGATCCAAAGATAATATCATCATCTACATAAATTTGAACTAAAAGCAAATCATCACCAGAATTGAAATAAAACAAGGTTTTATCAATTGTACCTCTTGTGAACCCACTTTCTAAAAGAAATTGAGCAAGAGTTTCATACCATGGTCTTGGTGCTTGCTTTAGTCCATATAATGCCTTGTCAAGCCTGTAGACATAATCTGGATGCTTGGGATCTACAAATCCTGGTGGTTGTTCAACAAACACTTCTTCTTCAAGCTTCCCATTGAGAAAAGCACTCTTTACATCCATCTGAAAGACTTTAAACTTCTTGTGTGCAGCATAGGCCAGAAAAATTCTTATGGCCTCCAATCTTGCAACTGGAGCAAAGGTTTCATCATAGTCAATTCCTTCCTGTTGTGAATAACCTTTAGCCACAAGTCTAGCCTTGTTTCTTGTAATCACACCCTCACTGTCAGTCTTGTTTCTGAAAACCCACTTTGTACCTACTATTGATCTATTCTTTGGTCTAGGTACAAGTGTCCAGACTTCATTTCTTTCAAATTCATTTAACTCTTCTTGCATTGCTGTAATCCAATTAGCATCTTGAAGAGCTTCCTCCACTTTCTTTGGTTCTGTTTGAGACAAGAAAGCATGATACAGACACTCATTATTTGTTGCACTTCTAGTTCTCACACTAGCATCAGGATCTCCAATTATGAGATCAGGTGTGTGTGCCTGTGTCCACTTTCTTGCTGTTGGTAAGTGGTTTCTTGCATCATTATTGGATCCTCCCCCTTGATCCATGCTCTCCTGATTCATATGTTGACTTTCTGCAGCATCTGAGGCTCCCCTTGAATTGGATGGCTCAGAGTTTGAACTGTCAGAGTTTGAATCAGTTTCCTCAACTGACTCACTTGCTGAGTCTTGTTGAGCTTCTTCACGCTCCCCCTCAACTGGTTCTCTATGTTGTTCAATTTAAGAATTTTCAGTTTCTCCAGTATGTATCAGCAGAGGTTCAGAGTATGCTTCGTCAGAGTTTATCAGAACCGCTTCATCAGAGTTTGTCGGTACTGCTTCATCAGAGTTTGCATCATCAGAGAATAAACTTTCATTTTCAAAGCGCAGTTGATCATATCCATCTAAGTCATCAAGTCCAGTTATTTTCTTGTCATCAAATGACACATGTATGGATTCCATGATCACTTTAGTTCTCAGATTGTAGACTCTGAATGCTTTTGTTGACAATGGATAACCAATAAATATTCCTTCATCAGCTTTTAACTCAAATTTGGTCAACTGTTCAGGATGAGTCTTCAACACAAAGCATTTGCATCCAAATATATGAAAATATTTCAAATTTGGCTTCTTATTTTTCACCATCTCATATGGTGTTTTTCCATGCTTGTTGATCAGTGTAGCATTTTGAGTAAAACAAGCAGTTTGAACAGCTTCTGCCCAGAAATAAGTTGGCAACTTTGCTTCATCAAGCATAGTTCTGGCAGCTTCGATTAAAGTTCTGTTCTTTCTTTCAACTACACCATTTTGCTGTGGAGTTCCAGGTGCAGAAAACTCTTGCTTCACTCCTCTTTCCTTGCAGAAAGCTTCCATGATTGAGTTTCTGAATTCAGTTCCATTATCACTTCTTATAATTTTCACTTTGTGCTGTGATCCTTTGTCCAGTAGGTTTACATGATCCATCAGAGTTTGAGCAGTTTCATCCTTCTTTGATAAGAAATACACCCATGTATATCTAGTATATTCATCAACAATTACTAGAGCATATTTCTTTCTGCCCATAGACATCACATTCACTGGTCCAAAGAGATCAACATGTAGAAGATGATAAGGTTCCACTACTGAAGATTCAGATTTGCTCTTGAAAGATGACTTCCTTTGCTTGGCCTTTTGACAAGAATCACATAGGCCATCTAGACTGAGTATTGATTTTGGGAGTCCCCTTACAAGATCCTTTCTTATTAGCTCATTGATGTTGTTCAAATTGAGATGAGAGAGCTTCTTATGCCAGTTCCAACTCTCTTCATTTGACATTCTTGCAGTCAGACACACTATTTTTCCATCAGAGTTTGTTACCAAACTTGCTTCATAAATGTTGTTGCGTCTGTGTCCAACTAGAACAACTTTTCCAGTAGATTTACTGATAACTTCACAGTATTCAGTATGAAAATCTACATGGTTTCCTCTGTCACAGATTTGACTCACAGATAGCAGATTATGCTTGAGTCCTGAGACTAGAGCTACATTTGTGATGATGACACTTCCAAGATTAATATTGCCATATCCCAGAGTGTGTCCTATGTTGCCATCTCCATAGGAAACCTTTGGGCCAGCCTTTTCCTTAAAATCTGATAGCAGGGCTTTATTTCCAGTCATGTGTCCTGAGCATCCACTGTCCAAGATAAGTGTGCTCTCTTTTATACCCTGCAATCACAAACAAACACTAAGTGTTAGTTTTAAGGACCCAGACTTGCTTGGATCCTTTGTCTTTCTTAACAGTGTTAGTTTTTGCAGCGGAATTACTATCAACAGAGTTTAAACTAACATTGTCAGACTTTACACTTGCAGAGTTTGCTCTAACCCACTTCAGATTGGGTTTTAGCTCATAGTAATTGTGATAAATAGCATGATAACTCCTACAAGTATAAATAGAAAGCCAAGTGCTCCCACAATGTGTGCATAAAGTCTGTGGTTTCACCCTCACATAATCATTCTTTTCTCCTGATGTAGAAGGTAAAGAATTGATATTTTTATTCTTTGTGCAGTAATTAGCAAGATGATTAGAACTACCACAATTATAACATGTTTTCCTTGGAGCACCAGTAGTAGGCAAGTGATTATTTCTATTATTTATGCCTATCTTTCCATTCCTATTTTTCTTGGATCCTTTTGGTTTCATGGCAGATTTTACCTCTTTTAGCTTATGATTGAACTGTTTTCCTGTCATCAAACCAACATTAACCTGTTGTTCACAAGTTTTTACTGGCTTTCTAACAGCTTCTACTTCCATAAGTTTTTCTGTTATAATATTTTCCTGTCTTTCACAGGTTTCATCTGATTCCATATCAGCTTCTCTTATTACAACAGATTTTAACTTATTGGTTTCTGGAACAAATTTCACAGGTTTAAGTTGTGGTTTAACCTTAACCTTGTCTTTAAACCTAAGTTCATCATTTTCACAATAGCCCAAACCTGCAGAATCTGTCTGAAACACTTGATGAGTGTCGCTTCCAGAGTCTGTCCAAGTCTTGATTATTTTCCTTTCTTTTTCTAGATCAGATTCTAGTTGCTTATATCTTTTGAGCAACTCATGTTCAACATAAACAACATCATCTCTTTCTTTTTGAATCTGCTTCATATTTTCAAGTTCTCCTTCAAGAAACTTGTTTCTATCTTTAAGGCTAAGATTCTCAGATTTAATTCTCTCATTTTCTAAAGTCTGATCCCTATAACTAACATGTACACTTTTCAGATATACTCTTAACTCAGATATATTATCAGTGTCATAAGCATAAGTAATTAGGGGTACCTTATTTTCAGATGATTCAGTCTCATCTCTGACAGTTGCCATAAGAGCATAATTTACTCCATCATCAGAGTCTGAAGTATCTGCCCAGTCTTTGCCTCTAGAGATGAGTGCTTTCTCAGATTTGCCTTTCTTGCACTCTGGGGCATAGTGACCCATCTCCTTACACTTGTAGCACTGGATTTCAGATTTATCCTTCTTGCCAGACTTGGTCTCCCTTCCATCAGACTTTCTAAAACCTTTCCTTTCAGAATTTGAATCTTTCCTTGAGAATCTCTTTCCTTTCTTAAAGTTCTTGAATCCCATCTTCTTGAAGGTCTTCACCATCAATGCAGCCATTTGCATCATCTGTTCTTCATCATCCTCAGAGTCAGAAGCTTCATCAGAGTTTGAGTCATCATCAGAGTTTGATGACTCACTTTCAGATTTAATGACTAAAGCCTTTCCCTTGGCTTTCTTCCTTGATGATTCCTTCTTGATGGGCTTCTCCTCAACTTTGAGAGCAACAGATTTTGTCTTTTTGCTTAATCTTCTATTCCTTTGTTCTATCTCTAGTTCATGAGTTTTTAACAACCCATAGATTTCATCAAGATCTGTATCAGCAAGCTCATAATTATCTCTTATTGTGGTTGTCTTTAAATCCCACTTTTCAGGTAGAGATAACAGAAACTTGAGATTAGACTCTTCAAGCTCATATTCTTTATCAACCAGAGACAGATCATTCAATAGTTTGCAAAATCTGTCATAAGTCTCAGTCAAGGTTTCATTAGGTCTTGAATCAAAGTGCTCATACTCCTGTGTGAGTATTGTCTTTCTGTTCTTCTTAATAGCACCTGTTCCCTGGCATCTGACTTCTAAAGCATCCCATATCTCTTTGGCAGTTTTGCAGCCAATTACTCTGTTAGACATAACATTATCTAAAGCACTGTGGAGAAGATGTCTAACCTTTGCATCTTTTGCAATTGATGAGATGTCCTCAGGAGTCATATCTTTCTTTTCCTTTGGAACAGTCTTTTGTTCTTGACCATCAACAACAGGAGATAATTTAGTCGGCATATGAGGACCATCATATATTCTGTCAAGGTATTCTGGATCTGTAGCCTCCAGAAACATGGTCATCTTCACCTTCCAAATTGGATATTCCACTGGCCTGAGAATTGGAACCCTGATGGTCTCATATCGACTCACAGAATTAGGTTTAACCTGTTCAACCTTGGGAGAAGTTTGATTTTCTTCAGACATGATTAATACTGTGTTTGAATCGTAAAACTGTATATATTAAACAGCCTTGGCTCTGATACCAATTGTTAGGCCGATTACACAATATAATCAAGTATGTATACGAGAATAACAATCAAGAACACTTTTTATAAATCAACAAACTGTAATTATATTCACAGTTTCTCTCTTAGTGATGTTAATGAATCACAAAGAGCTACTAGGTTACAAGAATAATATATTCAATGTTCGCGTCCCTTCTAGGGATAACCTATCTGTGTTTATATAGTACACAGCTACTTACAATCCATCTCTAATTGATATTCCTATAAGTTAGCTATACAATTGATATCAATCAAGGATTGCTTCAGTCTTCTATTCCGTTTCCTTAGCTGTATCAATATATTCTGCTTCTTTCAATCTTCAGAATATATTGCTTCTAGAATCTTTATCTTTGCACCGACAGCTAAGTCAACTTTCACCTTGTCAGACTTTAACAAACTCTGACCGGCTTCCATGTAAACTCTTCACCCAGTCAGACTTTATCAAACTCTGACTGGCTTCTATATAAACTTTGATATGTACTTGGTACTTAAACACTGATGAACAAACGTCAGCAATTATATCTAACATATATTGCTTCTAGAATCTTCATATTAGCACTGACAGTTAATGAACTCTTCACCCCGTCAGACTTTATCAAACTCTGACTGGCTTCTAGTAAACTCTGATGAGTACCTGGTACTTAAACACTGATGAACAAACGTCAGCAATTATATCTAACAGTATATCCACTCTGACAGCAACAATGGCGGAAGCTCTGAGACAACAACTTTACCTTAATCTGACAGCAAGCTTGGAACTCCTGACAGCATCTATTGCGGGGATTTCCTATTGTCACCAAAAACACATTCCTGTGACAGCAAGCTTGAAGATCAGGATACTGTCTCAAAGGGATAATCTTTGTATTGGGGATCTACCCAGTCAAACATGTGACAGTTTGGATGTTCAAGAAACAGGCGTGCTGCAGTATCCCAACACTGCATCAGGTCTGCAAGACTACGACAGAAGCTTGAGAGATCACATGACAAAGCTCACCAATTCAAGAGTATGACAAATCAACATCTACTGAATTGTGTTAGCTAAATATATAATGTATCTAGATTGCTTTTTCCAGTAATGATAAACTTGTTTGTATAGCAATTTAGGTAAGACACACGGGTAGGCAATTTGTAAGAAGCTGCCACATGAAAATGACAGCAGCTTCACAAACCCATGATGATAGAGATAGGTTAGTTTACTTAGACTATCTCTCAATTCATTCTATGTATCACTCGATCAGTTTTTTTGAGGTTGTAGCAACACTTTACAAAATAAATAAAACATTTATTTTGTGAGAAAAACTACTTGTGTTTGCAATTCTTAAACTGGTAAACGTTAATCTTAGTTTTAGTTGTTGAAGCGTAGATTGAGATTTATCAGTATTGCATTCAAACCCCCCCCCCCCCCCCCTCTGCAATATTCAAGGACCAACAACTGGTATCAGAGCAGACAGATTGTTCTACAAATCTGAGATCGTGACAAGTTTGCAGAAGTCAAGTAGCATTAAGATCCCAGCTTTTGATAAAGAGAATTACAATGTGTGGAAAAGAAAAATCTTGATGTTTATCAAAGTTGCGAATCCATTATACTTGGGTATCCTCCAAAATGGTCCCTTTTGTTCCACAAAAGGAGATTGAAGCCTCGACTGTGGATGGTGTTCTTATTCCAGCACACTGGATTGCTAAATCACCTTCAGAGTTTCTGGAGCCATAAAAAGAGAAGGTGGCCTTGGATGATTACTTGCAACTCATCCTTCTTGATGCTCTCACTTTGGACAAAGTCATGTGTGGGAACGTCATTGGATGCTCATCAGCCAAGAAAATGTGGATTAAGATTGAGTTGTTACTCTACATGACCGATCTATTTACTAATTTCGTTTTAACTATCTTCTAACAGAGCAAAGTAGATATATTATATTTAGGTGGTGTTGAAAAATCATCACAGTCATATCAATCTATTTTTCTAAAATATTTTTCTTTAAAATTTTAAAAGTTGAAATTGCCTTTTTCTTTCATTCTCATTTCCTAATATATTTTTTTCCCCTTTTCGTAATCATGTTGATATATAATTCAACTTCCTCTTTTGTCATCTTACTCAGATCTTGCTTTCACTATATATACAAAACAAAGTTTTATCAATCATAACCTTTCTAATTTTCATTGTTTATCGTATGTCATTATAGATTAGATTAGTTTTGCAACTTTTTAGTTTATTTTTATCGACGATGTGAACCAATGTGTTGATGCTTGATTATATTTGTTATTCATGTGTTTGTTTTATTACAAGATTGAACTAAATCATGTAAGTTTTTATTACAGGCAGGAATAGAGATCGGAAGAGAGAGGAATAAACATGAAATTGCATGAGTACGAATAGAGGTCCACCTAATTTCTTCGAGCCTTATTTTTCACTTTCGAAAAATGTTCTCAAATTTCGCTTGCTATCATAATTTAATATTGTATATAAATTTAAAACAAATAATTTATGATGATAGGTTTGAAATTGTCGGGGTGGGAAGTATCAAAAGTTTAAAATATACTAATAATCTTTTTCCCACTATTTTTTCTTTGTCACTTAATATTTACAACACGAATTTGTTATGTACGAGTTTGAAATAATTATCATTTTTTGATTATATATTAATTGGTTAGAAAATTATTAGGTTCTATATTTTTTATATTTTTTTTTACAGGAAATTAGGTTTAACTTAAAAATGAGTATTTATAGAAATTATTATAAAACCGCTGCGAAGCGCGACTTAGTAAACTAGTTATTTTAAATTAAAAAGATATATATCCAAAACATTCCCCAATTTGCATTCATACAATTAGACTTTCATATGCTAGGTGAATTATTTCTTCCGACACTACTTTTCTACATTTAATTTTATAAACAAAAAAATTTAGGTCCCGTAATGTTTAATATAAATTATATACAACTATCATTATGATGTAAATAATTTTGGAACAAGGAATAATCACTTTATAAAATTTATTTAACATTAAACCCACAACTAACTAGTATTAATTAACTTCCCAAGAAACAAACTAAATTGTATTTCGTACCAAAATAAGTGTAGTTTTAATTTTATACGCATCAAGGTAAAAAAAAAAAGAGTGACTTACCATTATTTTTATAAAAGAAAAATTAAGAATAAAAATATAGTATTTAAACTTTGATTACTTTAAAATACGTGTCCAAGTCAAAACCACGGGACCCGAATAACAATTACTCCTGGTATACTTTCTAATAATTTATGTAAATATTGATCAAAATTTGGTTAATTTAATTACAAAAAGTTAAATAAGTCAAAAATAATGGAATTAGTAGTTACTCAATTACTCTTGTCATTTTGTGTCTTAGAATATTAGCGGAGATCGTTGGATGATGATCAGTCAATTTTTTACGATTTTGTAGGTAGGGTTGAACATCGGTCGGTTTGGTCGGTTTTTAACGATTAAATCGGACCAAATTGTATCTAGCGGTTTCGTAAATTACTAGACCGGACCGGATCACTTAAATATTGAGACCATACCGAACCAGACCTGAATTAAACGGTTTGGTTTGATCGGTTCGGTTTTAAACCTAACTAGACATTCGAAGATAAATGAACTAAAAAATTAATGATATTACTAAAATTTGATAAGTATCTACTACACAAAAATATATTGATATAAACAAATCAAGATTTCAAGGTTTTAATTATTTGCGTATTGTCCTGAACATGAACGGAGACGGCAATTATATTTATTGTACTTGAGTAAGCTACAATACAATAAAGAAATTCAACTGAAATGAATCGTTTCTTGAGTAGACAAGAATTGCGGTGAGATTTACAAACTCGTTTTCCTTTTAAAAAGAAAATGAAATACGCTTTTAAACTCAACAAGGTAAAATATAAAGAACTAAAGAAGTATGAACACCATACACCTTATGTTAACATGATAATTTCAATATACTGAGGAAATAAATAGAAGCTACATAAATCGATATTTTATTAGTCCCAACATAAAACTTCTATTTTATCAAAAAAAAATCATTTACTAAAGTTTAATTATGTAATACTAAAATTAGTTTAGAACATGCAATCCATATTTCTGAAAGAATATTCTATCAATTGACAAATCATAGTGCAGACCGGAAAAACTTGCACAAGTTTTACTTTTGGTCTTATGGGTGGCTCGACGGTCATTCTCAAGCTGTTTCAACCATAGAAACATGTATGGTTTGCCCACAACCTATCCTTCGTAATCGTGCTTGCTTATTCAGTAAAAAGAATAATCTGATTTACTTTATATGTTTATTCCTTGTTGCTCATCATTCCATGTCCTCCAAAAATCTACACTTTAATATATTCTGTTGTACTGTGATAGTGGCCGAAATCAATTCACTTGTCCTCGGATAGAATTAGAAAGCGAATGATACAGGATGGGTGAAGGCCAAGTATGACCGATTTTTAGATCAGGGTAACTATAATAGCCGATCTGAAATTAGTGAACAAATATGACCGATTGAATACGCATTGTTCAATGGAGTAATCAGAATACGCATTTCGTGATGGGGTATTCTGTGTGGCTTACGCATTTTCAATCGGAGTATCCAGGTAATACGCATATCTCAGTGGAGTATCATGAACTTAATAAGCATATGGCATATGCATATTACTGTGATTCATTTTGCAAGTGACCTCAGCAAACTTCAACAAACAGTAAAAAATGATTTTAATTGATTTTAAATTGATTTTTTTAACAGACCAGCGGCCTGATTTTAGGGTTGTAAACAACCCTAAAATCAGGTTAAGTTAGGGTTTAGGGTTGTAAACAACCCTAAACCCTAAACCCTAAGTCCGTATACGGATTCGTCGTTCTGAATATTTCTAAATCCCAAAATGGAACTATTGAACCCCAAAGGTTAATTGTTGAACCCCCAAGAAAACGGAAACGGTTAAACTAAGAACACACGTTTATTTTTGTTCATTTTGTATTAAAAAAGAGGTTAATTTTGACTTATGGGATACCCAACTGTCAGTGGAGTATCCTGTATATGGGATACCCAACTACCAGTGGAGTATCCCAAAGGCTAAAATTGGCCACTTTTTTCAGAATGGTTATTTTTGTTTATTTTGTTAAAAAAATGATTATTTTTGTCATTCTTTCATACAGGATTGGAACGAAAATTTGTATACAAAATTACATTTGGAAGAAAAGGGAAGGGAAGAGTGCGGAAACGGGTCAAGGGGAATTTTTATGACAAGGATCCTGAAGATGAAGAAAGAGAATGGAACACTCATTTTAAAATCAGAGAATCGGGGGAGTTGAACTCCTGGTCAAATTGGCGGGAATAAAATTGAGTAAGAAATGAGAACCATGCATATTTCTTTACAAAATAGTGCAATCACATTCTATTTCATCAAATATCTGCTTCCCACCAAACGGAGCCATACAAGCTGAATTTTCACCTGCATATAGAGGATGAGCTACACTACATACTCCTAAATTATAGATCTTTCAAAAGAACTAACAAGGAAAGCACACAACCACAAGTAACGTACACACAAGATGAAGAAATTGGTTGATTTCTCACATTTGAAATGCTTCTTTACCAATTATGTACTCTGAACAAATTTCGAATTTTAATAAACATCAATCAGAATTACTCAGTTGTAGTGACTCCAGTCCAAGTGTCTAACGCTGCTGAGCAACAATTTGACAGAATCGAGGAAATGGGATGACATAGCATGGCGGGAGTCAAAAAAGGGTTCACATTTCTTTTCTGTGAGGTTCGATGAGGTTTATCACAGCTTAATACAAAACTGACAAAAAGATTGTCGTGCACGATAATATATAAATGTATGTTGATGCACCGTTTATTTGCCATAACATTGTGTTGCAGTATCTTTGCACTACTGCATGAAAAGCTTACCAAGGCTTCTTACATCCAATGAAAAAGATGGAACACAAGCTCCATAAGAACTCAACCGTACTCTACACGTTCACACTGGACAAAATTTTATGCTTTAAATTGATGGCACATATCAGGCCAACAGTCACAGATTCATCTGTTGTAGTTTCCGTTGCGAGTCCCTTGCTTCTCAAAATAAGATCTTCCTTTACATTAAATATCTGCACCCTCTATCCTCCAAGTTTGTCAAACAATAGGAATTGCTTCAAGTACACAATGGCAAAAGTCACTGGATTTTAACAGGTTCTTCAGTTTGAAAAGCAAAAGTCACTGAATTTTAAACAAGTGTTTCAGTTTGACAACCAGCCGCCACTCTTCATTGGACAGCTCATCCTGTACATGATAAACAAAGAGGAAAAAATAAAATGTTAAAAATTGAATACCGATTTGCATTAGACTATGTCACTATTTTTGGTTAGGCAAGGATGAAGGAGGTTAAAAGGACTGCGTAAAAAAATTTTGATGGAAATTTGTGAAGACTGAAGGAAGAAATGAGCATCTATTTGTAGTATGGAAAGGGCGAAGGAATGTGTATTTGTGCATTTAAGTCTATAAACTAATTCGATTACATTCCATTCCTTCCAACCACATGACGATCAGTGCCCTATTATGTGCAGGTATATCCATATTCATTGTAGGGAAATGTGGTCATAAACACAGAATAATACATATAAGAATTTGTTTATACCTACAGACATCTAAAGTACAGCAAACACCAGATGTTTGTATCTCTAACGTAATCAAAAGAAATACTTATGCTCAGGGGCAGATCCAGGTTTCAACTCGAGGATGAGCCATTTTTTAAAAAAATTAACAAAGAAATCATAGATATATGTATAAATTTAAATGATCATTTTAATCTGAAAATTACATGTCAAATCTATATTTCTACTTAATTTACTTAATATCGTATAAATTTATATTATGTGCAAATATACAAGTCATTGTAGTGTTATTTAATTCATCAATGAATATTATTCAAAATAGAAAATTTATTAATACATTAAAAACCAACTATTTAAACTAGTAGATTTTTAATAACTATAGCCCAAAAGCTTTAACTAAGGTCCAAAATACAAAACAAAATATACAGTACTATGTGTTAACTTATTGTTGAAGAGAATACTGAGGGAAAAAAAAGAACTTGTATTGTAAACTACTTTTTAAGTTCATGTATGTTGCACTCATTTGCAGAAATTCAGGGTGAGCGGAGGGACACCCTCGCCCTAGTGTGGCTCCGCCCCTGCTAGGAGATGTGACTGTATGTATTATATTTAACTCAAATCATAAATAAACAAAATGTCTAGATATTTATTTAGGCAATTTTCTTCTCATTAGAAATTATAAGAGAAATTATAAGTCAAATACATTGTTAACAATGTAAAATTTGTAAGAGCACATAATTACCAATTCAATGATTACCTACACATTTTTTATGCTAATAGGAGGTATGTTACGTATGTACAATTGGCGGACCCAGCAAAGATGTTCAGGGGTGGCCAAATAGCTCTTATCAATTTTGAAACTGTTGACTTGTACTTGTAATTTTTAGGAACCAAGTTGTGCTCGCAATTTTCTAGGAGCCAATTGAGCTCGGACAAAAAAATTAAAAGCTCATCCCCTTAACTTGTATCCTAGCCAATATTTTCCTCTCTTTCCCAAGTAATAAATGGTTATAGAGGCATCAATGATACATGCGTGTGTAAGTAGTTCGATTTTCGTTAATTAAAAAAAATTATGCAAGACAATTTTGTGAATAGTGAAAATTATGATCTATCATTACTTTCTGAGAATGTTAAGATTTTTTAGTTTCAGAAATTGCAAAAAGCAGCTGTATAAGAAAGCAATCCTTTTCATCAAACCTGTTACATACTACGATACATTTTAATTACTAGTCTTTGATCTAAAGGGCGTCAGAAATCCAATTAGTTAGATCTCTTGATGAAAACATGTAAATGCCACTTCAGATGTATCAGTTATTATCTGTTTTACCCACTAAGTTCAAGAAAGGGAACAAAAAAAAATCACTTACCCGATAATTTTCTTTCAGAATGTCAAGAGACCTCCTAGATATGTGGCTGACAAGCTCATCTTCAATCTCAAAATGTCTGCCAAACATTTTTTGCTGCTCATCCGGATTGCTTCCAATTATCTACGTAAGTACATAATAATTGCATGTGAGTATCAACTAAGAAATGAAGCCAGTCCACTCTTCCCTTCACTTTCAATTCTCTTGTTGAAACAAGATCAGAGTTTGCATATGTTGAACATATAGTCAGTATTATAGTAAACAGTACATAATTTCCATGCCTCAGACATCTCCAACTCATTAGACCACAATGACGTAAAAGTTGCATCATTTTAGTGTAGAAGTTACAATATTTACAAAACTACCTCCAACTCGTTTACACTATATAGTTCACTAGAAATAATTTTTGTCTACAAGTAGACATAATCTTCTAACTTTCCCAAAAAGTAATTGTTTTGTTAAAATACAAGAGAATATAAATGGGATATGGAAGGAATAAATCTGTTTGGTTAACGAACATGAGGGCATACTTGGAATTTTGAATGACAACAAATTTGGTGTCTTATAAATTTGTTTGAAAGACACTATTTGTATTATATAGTGTTGGGTTGGAGTTGCTTTTACACCGTAATAATGTAAATCTTAGACTATTATAGTGTTTTGGTGTTGGGTTGGAGATGACCTCGGATTATTCATTTCACCGAAAACCAAACTAACATAAGAATATAAAATTGTAATATTTAAAGGTACTAAAATCCCGAAAACTGGAAAACATCAACTTCACAATCAGTCCCAGCAGTACCTTAATGGCCACCTTACTGCCTTTCTTAGCAGTATCAACAGGCTTATGGTTGTTTTCAATGGAAGCTATCCGACCAATGTCAATGAATTCCTTCTGGGGAATACATATAGGAGTTCCGACCTGCACAAATATTGTTTCAGTAGAATAAAGACACGTTCATGATCAAAAATTTCAATATTGAGATTGACAAGTTTTGCCATAAATGTACTCACAGATGCTGCGGAAAATAGTACTCCTAAAAGCTTATTTACATTTAAGAAGCTACGGACAGTAACAAAAAGCACATTAAAAGCTGAGAATGTGCTAAATCATTTACTAAGAAATCTCAATTACTGTGACAGCCTTAAGAGTTAATTTAGATGGTCTAAGTTGATGATATTTGTACTTAAAACCTACTTGTCTTTTAATGCATGTAACTGTTTTGCCTTGAAACATCTGACTGATACTCGAGCCTGAAAAAGGTTTATTACCACCCAATGCTTTATCTCATGTAATAATACAACAAAATTGAGGAGTCAAATGTGAACACATCAGTCTGGATACCCAACAAAAGCACATGAAGGCGAGTCGGACATGATACCCAACAAAAGCACATGAAGACATGTCGGACATTAATAAATCAGTAATGACCAGCTAAAAAGATTCTAAAACCTTACATTTACATCCTCTCACGATCAAACTGCAATAACACAGTAACTTAATCATGAATAAATTTATTTTCTGAACCGCATTTTCTACGATCATTACTTTACTCATTTATGTTACACACTGACCATCTTAAAACCCCAAGTACACATTTTGTTATGAGACCTTTACACACTCCATGTTACTCATCGGGAAACTGAGGAAAAGGATCTCATTATAAGTATAGCAGTCAACAGAAATTGTAGCAGTAAACAAAAATGCTGCTACAAGAATTTTTCGTACCTTAGCAATTCCTTCAAGAACATCAACACCTAAAATAATTGGGTCCTTCTTGTTGAACACACAGTTCGGCATTATCTTAAGCACACATGGAAACACTGCCTCTTCAGCAGCTTCCTTCTTCTTTTCCTCCTTAAAGGTATCAATGTAAGCCTTGAACTGATCAAACAAGTGGTAAATGATATCAGCAATGAATACTTTTACACCATACTCCTCTGCATGTTCCCGAGCCTCTTGTGTCACTTTAACATCAAATGCCAAGATGGTTGCGTACTCTTTCTTTTTCTCAAGCATTACACTGGCCTTCATGACATCCTTCTTGTGGACAGGACCTATGCCTATACCACTCACAGGTATATTTACTGCAGGAGTTTTCAAGAACTCAAGCAATGCTTCCAAAGAACCAAGAGTTGATGCCTGAACATAAACCCCTTCACCAGTTTTATCAATTCTGCTCATTACCGACTTCATATCTTCCATGGTTGACTCCTTCACTTCTTCCAAATCATCATTAGGCCCAACCACATAAAGTCCGGTGCCTGCAATTGCATGCTCAAGGCCCTGCACAGAATATTAAGTACAAGTGAACTCACAATGACCTTCACAAGGACAATTCATATGAAAAGCCGACTAAACATCAGAATTGATGTTTTTTGAACGAAACATCTGCACTTGTTTGTCAGATGGGACTAGACACGTACACGAAAAAATACAGAGTGAGATAGAAAGAGAGGCAGAGAGCACTAAGACAACCAGTACAAAAAAAACAGACAATCACGCAAAAAAATAATCTATACAGCCTACTCGATCTAAGATCTTGCAATTCCTTCTTAACTGAAAATGATACACAAAAAGAGTGGGGGCTATTTTTTCTACCTGTGCAGTAATCTTGATACCCTGGGCAGCCTTGATCTCTTTGTGGTGAATAAAAGTACCCTGTAATCAGAAAACCCACAGTATTCCTCATTATGTAAAATGAAATTAAACATACAAATTCTAAATGACTGTAAAAGAAAAACAATATTTCTTAAAGACAACTATTTAGAATATTGGTTATAACACTCTATTGTCTATTCTGCTAATTTCCAGAAGCGAGTGCACCATGCAACCATGCTGATGAGGTATCATAACAATCAATTGAGGAGAAAGAAAATGCAATATGTTTCATTAAACTGTGAAAGCTATAAGACTTTGGCTAACCAAACAAGAGAGTAGAATAACTTGGTTCGTATTTTTCTCTGCTATATTCTCTTTAGTTGGGTGAAGTCCTGCACCTAGATCTCTGCGCATAATTTGAGTGTGTGTGCTACCACCTCAGAATGCAAATAGGGTTATCCTTATTGCAGTGAATATCTTCAATGAATTGAATATGTGAGCAATTAACACTGAAAATGTTCACCTTTTGTTGCTCATCAGTTTATACTGATTGTTAACTTGGATGCATACCCGACTATTTTAAGCTTCAAAGTAGCTAAAGATGTTTTTTGTCATTAACTCCTGATTTATTTTCATTACCGCTGTCAGGCTACACTATACAAAACAAATGAACTACCAAGTACTAAACAATTTTCAAGAAATTCTGACAATAAAAACAACCAGCCAACAAATATCCACTAAATTTCAATTTTATACATATAAATTTGTACACTGACATCCTCTAAATTTCCCTGAACATATCACAATCGAAATTCTGGGCCTGCTCGGTACACACAATGTTAATTATTTATATTCTAATCAAGAGTTCTATTAGATATCAATAATTATATCAAGTGCAGACACCAACAAACCTCTGAGAGAGAGGGGGGGAGGGGGGGGTGGACAGCCCAAGATCTTTTATAACACTAATAATAACATTTCATTTCAGGAATCAGATATAGTCTTATAGCTCTTCCCCCAAATCCCAACCACCCGCCATTTCCGGAGGTAAAATAAAAACAAGCCTTTTAATTTTAAATCCCATTATGAAGCTTTAGGATTTACTGATCTTACAAACAGGACTGTACAAACTTCGTCTCAACAGTTTAACTGCAACAAAATCCTTCTCGTAAAATTTAAGTTCTTCACTAGTCAGTTTTAGGTTCATTTCTCTCATTTCTATTCCACAATGACAGAGATGATGGAGATATCCTATATAGTCAGAGGAAAAGACACGAAAAACACTAAAAGGGAGATTATCAAACAGTAACAAAAAAGGATTTTCGATGAATTTCTGATTCATTTATTAGTGACATAAAAATTCCTGAGATGGCCTTTTTAAAGGACAGACTACTGAGAGAAACTCAGCAGGAGGGAAAAGACAACAGGAAGTGAAACTCATAAAAGAAATAATAAAGAGAGATCTCACCTTGACACGAAGTTCCTTCATTGGATGGGGAGTTAATAATGCTCGTATTGTCGTAACAATAGGTCCCTATGAAAGAATCCACGTTTAGTTCCCTCACATCCATCATCGACTTCACATTTGAAACTTTATACAATAATAATATAATTTGATTACCTGCATACCGCAGACAACTATCTGATCGCCTTCATGAAGCACACCATTAACCAACACCACATCAATTGTAGTTCCATGACCTTCAACGACCTTAACCTCCAAAACTGTACACTGACAAAACATTCCAAAACAATCTTAGAAATAAACACAGTTAAAATATTATTAAGAACTGAGCAAAAACTAAACAAGAAAGTTTACCTGAACTACATCACTGTATGTAAGTTTTTCAACCATAGTCTTTTGAGACCACTGTACTAGCAACAAAAGCAAATCAGGGATACCTTCACCACTGTTTCATCAAAAATCCAGAACGTCATCACAAAAGATACTCTACAAGTTTTATATGTGGAAGGGATCAAATAGTTATATAAGTATAAAAAATAGTTTAAGAACCTGATTGCACTTGTAGGTACAATACTGAAGGTCTCCCCCATTTCTTTGTTTTTATAGTATAGTTCAGTATTCAATCCTTGCTCCTTGAACTGTGTAATAATCTGAAGTTGCCAAAAAAAACAAATTAGTGTAACTAGACTTGCCTGCCTAATAAGTTTAAAAGGAAAGTAAATGACATATGACCTCAATAAGCCTCCTATTAAATTCATTCTGAACATCTTTAGTCTGTTGCTTCATTGCCTTCACAATTGGTGCATTACGACAAGTTTTCCACCCATACAATCTATCGACCTGCACATTATGAATTTGTTATGTTATCAAACCATATTTGTCAAAGAAATCATAATGGAAAATGCAATTCCAATGTAAAACTACAGTGTATCTAACCTTGTTCAAGGCAACAATGAACTCTGTATTCCTCATTCTTAACAGATTAAGTGACTCTATGGTCTGTGGTTCCAATCCATGCATTATGTCGACAACCAAAATTGCAATATCACATAATCCGGATCCCCGAGAGCGCAAGTTTGTAAATGACTCGTGTCCAGGGGTATCAATAACCAACAGGCCAGGAACTTTTAGTTTTGCATCAGCTTTTAATTCCTTGGTCCTATCCCGTAAGTTTTCAGCAGGAAAGTATGTTGCACCAATTTGCTGAGTAATTCCTCCAGCTTCCCCTTCCTGGACATTAGTCCCTCGGATGCAATCAAGCAGCTTAGTCTTTCCAGTATCAACATGACCCATAATACAGCAGATTGGGGACCGGAGATTTTCACCATCTGCTTTTTGTAATTCTTTTTTCTCAGCCAAATCTTTCTGTTTATTTTTGGCTGCAACATCACCCTTTGGCAGGCTGTTATTAGTATCCTGAGATTTCACTGGGGCACTAGAGACAACTTTCTCTGCAGGTATTGTTGGTTTGGCATTACGAGTGGCAGTCTGTGAACTTTTTGTATCTTTTTTAACCACAATTTCGGGTTCCAAGTCAGCCTCTTCATCAGCGAATGCACTTTTACCAAGAATCTTAAGATTATCGTCATCCCAGCTCTTTGCATCCCAATCTTCTTCGTCATCTTCTTCTTCAGTTCCATCCTCTTCAACCACATCAGCGACATCAGATTTCTCCTCCACGTCCATTACGTTCATCTCTTCAACTTTATCAGTTTCAAGGGAGTCCACACCCGACATGACTTCCTGTTTTTCATCAACATCTGTCATTTCATTTGCCTTGGAAGAGGCACCACCATTTACTTGAGATTGTTGCTTGGACTTCTTCGTTTGATACTTGGGCCGCTTCGGTGCAGTAGCAGTCTCAGCAGTAGTGAGAGGGAGACCTCCAGCATTAGCAAGTATTTGGTTCCTCATTGCCTCTAGCCGACGGGCTTCTTCTTTCTGTTTCCCTGTTAAAAGCTTACCTTCTTGTTTCTTCTTCAAGAGCTTTTCCTTTTCTCTCTCCTTTTTTAATCTTTTTTTCTCTTCTGCTTGTCTTTCCGCTTCTTCTTGCTTTAGTCTCTCTTCTTCTTCCTTCCTAAACCTCTCTTCTTCTTCCCTTTGCTTACGTTCTGCCTCCGCCTTTTGCTTGGCAACCCTCTCTTGCATCTCCCTGACATGTTTTGGGACTTTCTTCTTGTCTGCGACTTTATTCTTTGTTTCTTCCTGTTTCTCTTCTACAGAGGGCACAGCTGCTGCCACAGCAGCCTTTTTCTCCTTTTCCTTTTCCTTTTTCTTTTTCTTCTTTTTTGCAGCAGCAGTTTCCAAAGCATCTTCACCAGCTTCCTTTTCAACTGCAGTTTCTACGGCCACAGCTGGTTCAGCTTGAATTGGAACCTTTTCTTCTTGTTGCGGAGCAGTATCAGGCTTTAAAGGTGGGGCTTCACCAAGCTCTGCCAGAATCTTATCAAGGTCTTCTTCTTCCTGTGCAGTCCTTACCCCCTTCTTTTTCTTCTTCTTGTTTTTCGAAGTTACCACCACATCAGTGTCTTTACTTTTGTTATCATCAGTCTTTCCATCGCCAACTGTACCAGGCTTCTCTTCTTCACCCTGAGCTTCCTCAGATTGCTCAGCCTCCATCAGCGTAACGCCAGTATTGCCCTTCTTCTTCGATGACTTCTTTTTACCAGAAAATATTACTGCAGATGCATCTTCATCAAGAGCACTAACATCATCATTAACTGTACTAGCATCACCACCAGATTCTGAGACAGAAAGATCTTCACCATTTTCCTCATCAAAAAACGAATTACTACTCTTCTTTGATGACTTCGAAGATTTCTTCTTCTTACCCGAGAAGGAAATAGACGCAACATCTTCATCGTCCTCCTTACTTTCATCCTTGTTCTCATCTTCTTCATCAAGTATATCAAAGCTAGAAGCAAAAGAAACACCACCACCCCCTTTCTTCTTAGATTTTGACGGTTTCTTCTTCCCTGTCAACTTAATAACCGGCTCCTCATCATTATCAGATTTCTGCTCAGACCCTATATCATCAATCACATCCCCATCATCATCCTCGTCACCACCAAGTGCATCAAAAGCCGATGAACCAGTAAACCCACTACTCTTCTTCGACTTTGACGATTTCTTCTTCCCCTTAAAAGCTAAAGACATATCAACATCCTCCTCACTAGAAACCCCATCCCCATCCCCATCCTTATCTTCAACATCTTCACCCTCGTCATCCTCCCCAAGTAACCCAAAAGCCGAACTACTAAACATACTACTACCCCCACTCTTTTTTGACTTCGCCTTCTTCCCAACATCCTCAACCTCATCTTTCAAAACAAAATCATCCTCATCATCATCGTCATTACCCTTCCCCCTAGAATTCTTCGACTTCTTCTTCTTCCCCTTGTCTTTACCCCCACCCTGCTTTACCTCAACCACCGGTTCCTCCAATTCAGTCCCGATAGAATACTCATCATCATCAATCTTAACCAACTTCTTCTTCGACTTACCCTCCCCAGCAGGTACATCTTCCTCACCTCTGACAGGCTTTTTTCGACCCATCAGTCCTCAGCAATTTCGACAAATAAACAATCCCACCTAAGCCCTAATCCCAAATCAACAAATCAAAATCACAAACAAAAATAAACAAACTAACCAGACCTAACTATATCCACATTTACACACAGTTTCTAAGCATCACATTAACTAAATCAACAGTTATAAATCAGTACTTATCAAATAATATGAACGAATCAGACATGAAATTGCAAAATAAAATCAAGTAATAAAGAAAATCGAGATATAAAGAACGAAAACTAACCGGGGGATGAGAAATAAAATAGGATTTTAGAGAATCAAAGGTGTGTAAGATTAGGGTTTTCAGAGAATGGGCAGCGACCAGCAAGTACTCAAGAACGGTAAAGTGTGCGTTGCTAGGTTTTTTTATATGCCCCGGCTTGCCAAGCCTTTTTATCAACTTACACAGACTCTCAATTAATTTTTTTTTGAGTTAATAAATATTAAATAAATAAATAAAAACTAAATTATCGTTATAAATGAACATGAGATTATCATACGTTATACATGAATCATATATTTATCTATTATATTTTTTTAAAATTTTGAAGCGTTGTCGTGTTTGTAATGACTCATGAATCATATAATATACGTCTTAGTTTGGATATACATAAATTGCACTTGAGTTATGTATTTAGATGGTTGTCGTTAGAAACTATTTAAGATTGAGATTTTTTTTGAGTTGGGCTATAACTAAACTTGATAATAAAGATATTTTGTGTGTGCAAGAATATGCTAAAATCTTTTTATGTTTAACTTTGTTGTTGTTGCACATGAGTGTATGAAACTATGTACAATGTTTATAAAAAAATGAAAATCGACTTCTCTATGATTTGCAATCACTCTTTGTGAATTGTCATTCACATGTAATTAGGTAAAAGAGTTAAACCCTATGATAAGATGACATAAATGACAAAATCGAAAGCTAAAAAATTCATATTTAACCACTTATAGTTCCATTCTTGCATAGTGGTTCTACTGCGGAATATGCATTGGTACATGTTGGGGAGTACATATTAGTGAATTGCCAAATTATACCATAATTAGTTGTGTTCATTTGGTTTTCTCTTTCAATGCCTATATTAATGATTGCACGATGTGTTTTACAACGAACTTTGACCCTGTAGATGTTGCTTGTATATGACAGTAGTTCAACTTGTAGAAGTATCGAATGCCTTATCGATAATTATTGTGGGTTTGGTTGTTATTTTAGCTTCTCATCCGAGATCTTAAAGTAATTGATACAATATTAAGAAAGTAACATGAATGTGTATTTGTAAATATAATTTTTTTTCGGGTAGTAAAGGCTCGGATCTTTTATCACATTGTGATATTTTATATCGTTGAATGGGCCCATTCGAAAACAATTGAAGGATGACAAAATTATCAAAGATTGGTATTCCTTATTTCTATTCAACAATGTATGAATAGTTACTTGGTTTTGATTAAGGGATTCTTTAATCCTTGCGTTGGAATAGTAGAAAAAACTGGAAGAAAACGGATTGATATTGTTGCAATCTGATCCATTCTCAGAGATAAATCTTGAACCCGAAGAATCATTCCTTTTTGCAGTATACGAAATAGGGGATTTCACTAAATCGAATTTCATACGTGTTTGTGTACGTTCGTGTCGGGTACTTTTTGTGTCGTATTTCGTGTAATTTTAAATAAAAATAAAAAATAATTAATTAAATATTAAATTTTTCCGTTAATTGTTTTGCTAGTTGGCCTTTAATAAGCCATAATGACTCAACTCTGGTCAAATCTTGTTAAACTTAAATTTGAAACTATTTTCTATTTTATTATTGTAAAAATTATATGTACAATATTTATTGATAATATGTATTTATATAGTTTTAAAATATTTATTTAATTATTTATTTATGTTGTGTACTTTCATTTCCTGTACCCATAGGTAAACCAAAACTGGCACTAAATTTATCCGTATACTTTTGTATTCGTATACTTTCATATTCGTGTATCGCAAAGGTAAACACAAACACAATATTATCGTGTCGTGATTTCGTATCATGTACGAAATTGGTGGGTCTAGGCTCGGGAATGAAGAACTGAAACTTGATAATACGGATGTCCTACCACAAGTGTCAATGGTGAGATGAAAGGCATATGTCTAGGCCTATTTGTAAACACCGAGGATTCTACTCAACTTTAATTAAGATGTAATAAGTAAATAATAAAAATCAATTGTCACAGGAATCTCAGAAGGTTATATCTGTCAAAGAATGAAGATTAAAGTCATCTACAGACTTGAAGTGATTCTACATTGAAAGAAGCTCAATTTATTGATCAAGCCTCAATGAAGTATTCAAGCTCAGTGGATTTATTAAAGTGACGGAGATTTCAAGTGGTGGCAGAAAAAGATACTGGTTACGGAGTTCTTGAATGAGAAGGAAGTGAATCACTGCTTAAAGTCAAACAGATAAAGAACAGACATTGTCGTTAGTCACTCATGAACCAGACAGTGCATCGATTGTCAACGTACTATTGTGTTTGTTATTTATCTAAGTTTTAAGTGATTCTGGAATTGTTTGAGAAGTCAACTAATTCTATTTATTCTCTTATAAATAATTAATATTATTAAGTATATTATTTATTAATTTAATTCTGCAAAGAATTAATTTAATACATAATTTATTTAGTTAATTATTTAAATTAGAATAAATTTGAACTAGGAAGACTTAGGTTTGAACTAGGAAGACTTAGTTTATTAAACTAGGAAGACTCACAAGTGAGTCTTCCCGATTGTCTTCCTAGGCCAATCCATTGTCTTCCCGATTGTCTTCTTAATACAATCACTGTCTTCCCGAGAGTCTTCCAAGGCTAATTTGATTGTTTTCATGATAGTCTTCCTAGTGCAAATTGTGTTCTGTTTAAATGATTTGCACGTGGGTTTTGATTAAAAAGAAATGGTCATGTGTTCAGTATAAAGACAAGGCAACAGAAGACATTACTTTATCATTCCATTACAAAAAAAAAAGACACAGAAGATCAAAACATCACATTCCTTCACAGTCTTTACTCCTCAACTGTCCGAGCATTCATTTTCTACCAGTGAACTTAATTCTTGTTTGTTTGTAACATTTAATCCTTGAGAATCAATTCACTTGTACTGCTTTGACTTTCTAGCGGATCATAATCCCTAGATTTTATATCGAACTACTTTTTAGTATTCGATCCTTTTTATTACAAAAATAGATAAATTCATGTCGAATTTATTCTAGATTTGTTTTATCAAGTTCTTTGTAATCAGTGATCAAAATTGTAACACCCCTCAAGTTTAATAGAGTTTCTATTTAACTTGAATATTGTTTCAGTTTTTATTCCGCATTAATTTGTTCTAATTTGTTTAATCTTAAAAGGACAAATTTCGATAAAACGGTATAGTTTGTATTCAACCCCCCTTCTACAAACTTATCAGGACCTAACATGAGATGTTAGGCAATTGTGCAACTTCACTCGGTTGGGCGATAAGTTCCGCAAATTGGGTTATACGTAGTTTTTTTTATCAATACGAAATAAAAAATGTGTCTCATTTTGTATACAAGGTACATGGTATTTCCGCAGCCTATTCTATTAGACTGTAAGTTGAAGAACGTGTGAGAAAAAAGAGCCTACCGAAGGTCGGTAAGGATGGTATTAGGAAGTATTATTCTCGTTATCGATCTTAGAACCCAAAATCGCTCCCGGGACATGCCCTCATCCCCGACCTGAACGGGGCCTTTTTTTTCTCCCACATCCCCGCCTCGAACGGGGAAAGTGGATCCCCGTGAAAATTGGGGAATCCTTTCTTGTTTTTAAAATAAATGAATAAATGTTCTGTAATTTTTATAAAAAAAAAAAAAGAATTAATAAATCATATTGTATATTATACATTTTTTAGTTTTATGTCACATTGTAAACATTTTTTTGAAATATAATTTATTTATAGTTTAAATTAAAGATAAAACTAAGAATACATGTATTATAATATAAATTTTTAATTAATAAAAGGTTAAAATATTTCGAACTTATGAAAAAATGTAAGTTATATCTATTTTTACTATTTTTAAATATATTAATATATAAAATATAATAATTTTATTACATTCGGGGATCGGCTAACAGAGAGCGGGGAATTTCGGAGCGGGTCAGGGCATGAAGACACTGACCCCCGCCCCACTCGTTGAACTTTTTTATACTTCGTCGTTATCCGTCCCAAACTGGAATAAAATCTTTGAATCCACAACTGACTAAAAGATTACTCTGATGTTGATGTGGCCGTAAACCCTAACTGAATATGTTGTCTAAGAGCTAGTTACATATATTAAAGGTTCAAATCGTATTTTATAAATGAGAGATATTGATGCAAACATGTTGTAGCTTGGTACTCTACCTTATACACAATCAGAATTGTCATTCTACTCCTAAATAGTTGTTGTAAATTAACTATCACGGGATGACAATGTCATGCCACCAAGTAATACTAAAATAAATTTTAAATCTTACTAAAAAAACTCATTCTTAATTTGTGTAAACACAAACTTAATATAGAAGTATTTAGTAGATTGTTTGTAAAAGCTCAATGAAAGTAGACATAGGTAACTCCATGACTGTGATTATTACCTTCGATTATTTAATATCCCCGACAACTTAAATGGACTGTTCAGACATGCCAAATATTTTGCTATAACTTTGCACTATCAAGTGCAACTTGCGTGTTGCATATGTAGCGCTAAGATTGTTGCAATCGAATGGTTGGTATAAATGTTCATAAACTAATTAAATTATTTCATTATTCTTGACGCGGGGTTGAAATGTTAGACATCTATAATTGAACCAACATATTTAAATATTTGGTATACAAATATTTTAATTGTGATCTTAATTTGAAAATAATAGTAATTAATATAGGTTAAATATATATTGTCATTATAATGTTGGGATAAAATATATTTATTGAAAATATTAATTTATCATATGTTACTAATTTATCGAGATTCGATTATAGATATATTTCGTTACATTTCAATCCGGTTAATTTTTTTATATCATGGGCACCGAACAAATATATCATATTAATTAAAAATACAACATGCATTTCGTTTATCTTTTCCATACAAATTTAAACCTCATTGTTAGACATTCATTAGCCATTTTACAACTTGATATGAATTTAGATATAATAAAATTTTATAAATATCTAATTAGTATATTACAATTATCAATATATTGTATTGCACATACTAATAATTAATGTTACTTTACTAAATTGAACAATGTAAAAATGCATGAGTTGATTACATATCATACATCACTAATTTATACTATAAAATTATATAATATAAATCAGCAGAAGTAGAAAAGAAAAGAAAAAATGATTAAATTGTGTTAATATGTCGCAGTTATCAAAATACCAAATATTTCTTTTATTTACTCTCTCTCTCTCACACACACAAATACGTATTATGTGTATGATTGATAACAACTAAGATTGAATGTCCTAGTGGTATGATGGTGTGCAACCATAGACAAAAACCCAAGTTCAGTTCAATTTCTATCAACAACAATTTTTCAAAAATTAATAAGTATAAGGGCAATTTAAACATTTTAAATAGAATAAAATGTCACATGAATTAGTAGCCCGACTATTAAGATGATTAAATTTTGTTAATATGTCTCATTTATCAAAATACCAAATATTTCTTTTATTTACTCTCTTACACACACACATATTATGTGTATGATTAATAATAACTAAGATTGGTGGCTTAGTGGTATGATGGTATGCAAGCAAAGATAAAGACCCAAGTTCAATTTCTATCAACAACATTTTTTTCAAAAATTAATAAGTATAAGGGCAATTTAGACATTTCAAATACATTAAAATATCTCACCAATTAGGTGGAATAAAATGTCTCATGAATTAGTAGCCCCTTGTTGGGCTATTAATAATATAATAGATAATAGATTATTTTTTTTGAAACACAAACTGAATTTTATTCAATAGCAAAATCAGACAAAATGGTCTCCAACATATGATCTGGAGGAGACATAAAGACAGAAGAGCAACCAATGTTACAAGGGCATCTAGCCAACATATGGGCAGCCTTGTTGGTGTGCTTTTTAATATGAACAATAGAGACATCATCCCTATCTCTTAACCTTTCCTTACAGCTATCAATAACATTACCTACCTCTAGCAAATTAGACTTTGAGCTTTTGACAGCAGACACCGTGAGCAGTGAATCACATTCGATAATGACATTATTGATAACTAGCGTATCTATCCAAGAAAGCGCCTCAGAAACTCCTACTGCTTCTGCTTCAAAAGCCGACACTCTCCCAGGAAACTTCATTGTTTTGCCTTGGATGAACACTCCTAGATGGTCCTGAACAATCATCCCTACAGAGTAAAAATGCTGATTCTCAAAAACCGAGGCATCAACATTTACTTTCAGACTACCTTCCTCTGGTGGTTCCCATTTCGGAATCTGAACACTTCCCGTGTCATTCACTGTACCATTTCCCTGAGCACCAAGTTTAGCTCTAGCTAATTGCCATTCCAGAATCATCTTAGTACTCCACTCTGTTGCCACCTTCGCTGTTACCACCTTGGTTTCCCAGACCAATTTATTTCGAAAGCACCAGATAGCCCATAAAGTCGAGATAATCCTTATTAGAACCTCCTGTTTTCCTGTAGCTAAGTATTTGTATAGATATGCATGTGAGTGATATAATTTGTCGTAACAATGGAGTATTGCAGTTTAGTGACGGAAAATTTGTAAAAATCATTTAAAATATTGATGTTCTTTTAAAAATTGAAGTGTATCAGAAAAATATGTTAAAGATTTATTAACATTTAATTTAATAAGTTACAAGTGTTTGAAATAAGTATGCAACAAGATTTTGTTAAATATTATATAACAATATTCATTTCATTATTAATACTAGCCGAAAACCCGTGCAATGCACGAACTATCTTTAGTAGTTATTATTTTTATTATTTATTTTTTAATATTTTAATGAATTACATTTGTTAAAATAAATAAGTAAGCATGTTAAAATAGGTAAAAAAAATTAAATAATTAAAAACATTAAATTAAGGGTTTTTAATAAATAAGTAATAGTTTGCCCATGATATTTTTGGAAAAGAGATATTTTACTAATTAACTCCTTATCAATACTATTATATAATAGACGAAACATTAAAAGTTTAGTTGGTCGGTATGGTACGTTGTGATTTTACTTAATTAACCTTACTTTGGTTGGTCGGTATGGTACATTGTGATTTTACTTAATTGTCCTTAATTAACTGTACTTCGTGTTTTTACTTAATTAACCTTACTTATTTATAGAAATATATTATTAAAAAATAATATTACCTATTTATAACCAATTACCTTTTTTAACTAAATATATCACGGACAATTACCTTTTTTAACTAAAACATGTTAGTTTTTCTATTTTTTCTTACTAAAACTTCTCCTTTTCCAAAAATATCACGGACAAACATTTAGTTATTTATTTTTAAACATATTTTAATATTATAATTATTTTTAAAATTTTACCTATTTTAACATGTCTACTTATTTTTCTTAACAAATGCAATTACTAAAAATATTAAAATATAAATAATCGAATACCTATTTATAATCAATTACCTTTTCAGTTAAAACACATTATATATTTTTTCTAACAAAATATCACCTTTTCTAAATATATCACATAAAATTGCCTTTTACAATTTAATTTTTCTATCTTTCTCACTAAAATCCATTCTTTTTTCAAAAATATCACAGAAAACTCTTTACTTATTTATTTTAAAACATATTTAAATACTTTTAATTATTAAATTTTAAAACCTTATTTTCCAAAAATATCACGGGCATTTACCTTTTTAAACTAAATATATGTTACATTTTTTATTTTTTCTTAATAAAACCTCTCATTTTCAAAAAAATATAACGGGCAAGCCCATACGTATTTATTTTAAAATCTGTTTTAATGTTTTTAATTAATTAAAAGTGTTTACATATTTTAACATGCCTACTTATTTTTTGCACAATTACAAATAATAAAATTTAAAAAATAATAATAAAATAACAATTAACAATCCGTGCATCGCACGGGTTTTAAGCTAGTATATAATAAGCGTAAGAGAGATCTTATCCAAAACTTTGGTCGGTCACTGTACTACCAAAAGTATATGATCCGTTGGATTATAAAACTATAAATATTCAAATAGATGAGGACCGTTAGATATAATATTAAAAATTGTATTTGATTAATAATATGATAGTATTTAAATACTAAAAGGTGTATTTTGATAATTTAAACCAATTATAAATAGGTTTTCTATATTGAATAGAAATCTTTATGTAAAAAATCATAATTATATTTTCTATTTAGTTTATGGATAGTTCCAGTTAGATAATAATTATTAAACCATCATTAAATTAAAGATACTTTTGTTAGCTTCGCGTGGGCTGTAAAATTGTTAAAATCTGTGGTCTAAAACTCAAGATAGAGCCCAAACCAAACAGTAAAGTGATTATCTAAATTTTAATATATTTTTTTTTAATTTAAACCAATTATAAATAGGTTTTCTATATTGAATAGAAATATTTATGTAAAAAATCGTAATTATCTTTTCTCTTAACTCAAAAAACTCAAGATAGAGCCCAAACAGTAAAGTGATTATCTAAATTTTAATAATTTTTTTTATTATTGTAGCACCAATTTAATTTTTTTCCTAATTCTTTTAATTTTATAAATTCTATGTTTATTTCAATAAAATATTAAAATCAATTTAAGAAAAAATTAAAATCGATCTGGTCCGTGTACGACCACTATACGGCCAAATTAATTATTACAGTTAGATCTTAAATAAATCGATGAGAATTGTTAGATCTAATATGAAAAAGTGTATCTGATTAATAATAGAATTATATTTAAATACAAAAAAGTGTATTTTGATAATTTAAAATTTTTCTATGTAAAAATTCTTAAATATATTTTCTCTTTAATTTATGTATAGTTCGAGTTAGATAATAATTGTTAAACCAAATATCAGATAACAATTCATATCGATTACAATATTAAAAATTATCATGTATATCATATAACAATGATACATGTGGACCCTGCGTTATAAGAGACTTAGGAGAACTCATGTACATGAATAAATTTAAACATTTTTTTTTGAAGGAACATAACAATTTGATTAATCCAAATTATAATTATATTATTTTACATATAAAAAACATAAAAGGATAATATCAAAATATTATTAAAATATTGAGGGTTTCATATTCATAAACAATAATTTTGAATATAATACTTAACCATCTTTTCTTTTCGGTTTATGGGTAGGTCAATTGGTCAAGTTAGATAATAATTATTAAATCATCATTAAATTAAAGATAATTTCGTTAGTTTCACATGGGTTGTAAAATCGTCAAAATTCAATTTCTAAAACTCAGGATAGAACCCAAATAGTAAAGTAAGTATCTAAATTTTAATAAATATTTTTTTATAATTGTAGCACCAATTTATTTATTTTTCCACTAATTCTTTTAAACTAGTACCTAAACCCGTGCGAGGCACGAGCATGGAATATTAAAGATCTAATATTTTTAATTATGCAAATGTTGTGACACAGTAAGCAATACAATGTAAATAGCGGAAATTGATAGTTTTATAGTGTTGACCTTCTGATGTTATAAACTAATAAAGTAGAGAGGGCATAATAAAATGAGATATCTATATGGTATCTATGGCAAATAGCCTACAAACACTGGGTGCATATGAATAGAGCCTTTGGTCTACACTATTACAGTATGCTAGACATTGAACATATGGCTGACGAACTTGTGTTTTGTTCGTGTTATTCTAGACAGAAATTATCGAGCAACAAGCTTAAATTATGATATAGTTTGTTTAATTGTCAATTGAGTAGTACTTTGAGTTAATACAGGCTTCCGATCCATGCACATATTTAAAAATCCAACTTGTGTTGCATGCTGCGGAGGCGTATAATAGTACGCGATGGCTAAAGAAAAATCCAACTTGTGTTGCATGCTGCGGAGGCGTATAATAGTACGCGATGGCTACAACGCTACAACTGCACCTTACTTTAGAAAGGATCCTATTGGATGCCGCAGCAAGTCCGACACCTTTCAAATCCTTACTTTGAACAATATCAAACAGGAACTGAAAATTGTCAATCCTTTTAGTGGGTACTGCTATATCAAATTTCGAAGCCTCTCGTTTTATTTTCCCCTGTTACAACTCCAAGCAGGCATAGTCAAGTAAAAAATAAACATAGAATTTCAGGCATTCATGCAATCATGTAGGAAAACAAAAGAAAGATGAAGCAGACAACTATTTCGGCCAAAATGTTTATACCATAAAATTAGGAAGCTAGAGGGGTGTGTTTTTAAAGCCAAATGAAGTTTTTTAATAAGTTTTAAGGCATTCTGGTTTAAACTAAAACTCAAAGTATGTAAACATGAATAGAACAATGTCAACTTTAACGTATAAGCAATATAATGTTTAGGATAATTTGTGACATTTTTTTTATGCGCTTGCTATTACATATACCAGCCTGTGCGAAGTATAAAAAGAAATCATCATGCATTCATACGCTATTTATGAGCCAATAAACTTTTTTTTAGAAGCTAGATAGACTTTCCACCGGAGATTGTCCCACAAAATGCACCTGATCACTCATACAACTTTTTTTAGTTTTTTGGTTTGCGCCAAACAGATCCTAGTAAAATTTCTAACCGCAAAATTTGCCCAGCTAATTAGACAATCCAAAAAAAGTACATTTTTTATAACCAAATCAGATTGCGGCAACATTAGTTAAATCTCAATCAGAAGCAATGACAAAACCTACCCAGGAAATGGACGAGAAATTATTGGCTTGCTGATCAGTAGCCATTCGATACCGTCATTACAAACGCAAGCTTAACAATCAGAATTGATATTCATACAAATACCAAAGCACAAACGAAAATTGTAATTGCATCCAACAGTTATAAAATAGCGGGCAGAAGAATTAAGTGTGATAGAAAACATAAGCCTACCATGAAGCCAGTATTTAAAGAACCATCACAAGAATCCATTAACGGTAATACCGAGCAGAGAAATTACCGAGGAGCAGAAACCACTAAACTTTGTATGCTTGGATTGTTCGCGACGGGCGATCTCCGTTGAAATCGGAGCAGGGAGTCCAAGAGGATGTGTCACCACTTTTGATGGCACTCACCAGGAGATACCAAAACATGTTTTACAATAGGGCCACTATGATTCCAAGTTAGAGATGTTCTGCTCACGATAGTTGACACTTTCGTGAACTCTTTTGTGGTGAAAGAACATTCTGACTAATTAATACTTTTATATGAAAATTTGAGTTCTCTACCTAGATATATCGTGTGTTGCCTTTTATATTTTCTTTAGTTTTGCAGAAATGATGTTGTCAGGATGTCCAACTCAAACCAAAGGACCTGTTTGGGACAAAGAAATTTGTTGTGGTGGAGGGGCTGCAAATGAAAATAAATAAAAGAGAGGTAGAAATACCTATGGCAGCGGCCCCTGCAGATAGAGGCACCGAATCTGTTGTGGTGGTGTCAGCCGAGGCAGAACCACTCGCAGCGGAAGGATCTGCGGTTAAGAGCCACATTAAACTCATAGAATAGATGAATCCTGTGTGGCATATATAAAAGCACCACCTCAAAATTGGGCCTCCACATATGATTGTGCAAATTATAAACCGAAGATTTTAACATCCCCCCATTAGCAGTTTTTAAAAAACACCCGCTGGAAAAGCAATTATACACATATTGCAATTATATGAAATAAAGGGAATACCCAGGTCCCATAAGAATATCAGTTTGCCTAAATTACGAACACCTTTCTATAAAAACAAGATACAAACAATAAGGCGAACCTGCATTACCCTTTACCTCGAGAATGCGCAACACACGTGCAACAGTTTGCTTGACCACATGCTGCTTAATGTCTTTGCAGTGCATCAGTCCCACAGTTTCCACGCATATCTCAACAGCACCACAGTCACCAAGTTGAAGACAACGTAAATCAGGCTGATGTTCCTTAAGTCCACCGTCAAAGAGATCAACGATGCATAAACAACAGGTGGCTGAGAACGTAATTTGCTATTATAACCAGGAAGACGTTGTTTGCTTAACGGGGTAGCTGAAGACTTTTTCGCTGCAGCTCCCATTACTTATAATTTTGGAACAGGGTTCTCAGGTTTTGGAGGGGATGATATAGGCCTGTTGAGAGGGTTTTATGTTTTGTCAGTCTCCTGAAACATAACAGGCCCTGGACAGATATCAATTCAAGTAGTTGATGGAGTTATGGAGCCATGCAGGTGGAAACTAATCTTCAGAGAAATCAAGCCCTGCAATGTCTGCGCTAACACAATAAAACCATAGGTACCTTTCTTGTTGTGCATAAAAATATTGCTTTTAGACATCTCTGTTGAAGGGCCTTTGTGCATAAAAATCCACTGCTGGTGCACTTTGTGCATCAAAAAAGCTCAAAATACTTGGGAATTGTCACAAGATTTCTAAATGGGTATACAATTGGGCTCAGAAACGACGCTACTAAATACACTTGAACGAAGTAAAAACTTATTAATAGTCCTGTATATTTAAAAAGAACTGGATTGAAGAGATAACAAAGTAAACTTTTATTATAATTCTGCGAAGCGTGATTCCCTATTTTTTTTTAAACTGCCCATGTTGTTGATAGAAATAGTTTTAGTAGTGCCTTTATGAAGTGGAACGTAAGTTTAATGGATAGACAAATGACTTATGCCACTATACTCGTATTAATCTACTTGTTAAATGATGATGCTTTCCTTTTCTTTGTAGATACATCCAAAGGGATCCATATAGTGATCATCATGAAGTACAATGAATTCTGATCAAGGGCATGGGCTAAAAACCTACTTTCGTGAACTCTTTTGTGGTGAAAGAACATTCTGACTAATTAATACTTTTATATGAAAATTTGAGTTCTCTGCCTAGATATATCGTTTGTTGCCTTTTATATTTTCTTTAGTTTTGCAGAACTTTGCAGAAATGATGTTGTCACGATGTCCAACTCAAACTAAAGGACCTGTTTGGGACAGAGAAATTTGGCTTCTAAAATTATAATAAACCTTGATAAACATGTAATAACAACTGTTTTATATTTTTTCTTCCACTATAAACAATTACGATCAAATAAAACTCAACCCCACAAACATTACCCAGACCCAAATCCTATTAAGTCAAAGGTGTTTCTTTTCCACCAAATTGAAGTTCAAAAAACCCACCTACAACAGAAGCTACGTAATTACAAAACTCAGCAAAAAAGAACCTATAAACCCCAAAAGAAATAAAAAAACAAGAATCTTTACACACCGCTACAAATCCAAGAAATTAAACCCTTCATAAACAAACATAAAACTATAAAACCAGCTATAAATTCCTCTAATTACTATTTCATCACGAGATGTGGCACCGAAGAAAAGGGAAATACAAACAAAAAAATCAAGTACCTTTCCTTCTATCACGACGCAAGTTACGCTGCTGAACGGCTAGTCGACGAGCCTCGGCCACCGCCTCGGTAACAACAAGCCGAGGTCGTCCTCTCTTCCTGGAAACACCCTCCATGATCCGTATCAGAAATGAACTGCCAAAGAGAAGCCGCCGGAATAGATGGGTCGGGGAAAGGGAATCGGGTGCAGACAAACGGGGGCAGAAGGAGCGCCATCACAATTTACAGGCACCGAAATCGCGGTTACGCGAGGCAGAAGAGCAGGGAGCGACGAGGAGTCGGAAGGTGTTTAGAGCGTGAAATAGGAAGGGCACAAAAGTATTGTACAAACTGTGAAAAAGGAGGGGCATAAAAGTATTTTAAAACGGAATAAAATGTTTCCCCAAATACTTGATGTTCCAGTATTAGATATAGAATACATATAGAAATTTTATCTTTCTTTCAATAAAGTATTAAAATAAATTAAGAACAAATTCAAATCAATAAAGACTATAATAATATGAGAATAAAATTTTATATAATCATAACATAATTTTTATTCTGTTTAATAATTTTAAAGTGATAATGTATTTTAAAATTTTATATACACTATAAATAAAACTGAAACATTAAAAGTAAAAGCAGTTAGTAAGATACTTATATCAGTATGTACTTGATATCCTTATTATATTAAACTCTTTTATATAATAAACATAATAGAGATTTATCCAAAATTTTGATCTTGACAACCAAATTAATAAAGACTATTAGATCTTAACTAGATAAATGAAAATCGTTTGATCAAATATTAAAAAAGTGTATTTTATTTATAATAGCATTATATTTAAATTCTAAAAAGTGTATTTTCATAATTTAAACCAAATATACCAAATATACCAAATATAAATAAGTTTTCTATATTGAATAGAATTCTCCATGTAAAAAATTCGTGACTTTCCTTTCTCTTCCATGGACAATTCCAGTTAGATAAAAATTGTTAAACCATCTTTTAATTAAAAATAATTTAATTATCTTCACGTGGGGTGTAAAATCATCAAAATCTGATTTTTAAAACACAAGATAAAGCCCAAATCAGTAAAGTGAGTATTTAAATTCTAATCATGATTATTATGTCATCATTATTTTAACGCCAATTTAATTACTTTCTTCTAACTATTTTAAATTTAGAAATCTATGTTCAAAAATTAAAATCAATCTAAGAAAAATTCAAATCAACAAAAAATATAATAATACGAGGATAAAATTTTATAAAATTGTGCATGTTTTTTTATCATATTTTATTAAGTTATAGATCATAACTAATCAAATATAATTTATTATTAAATAATAAATTATACGCAAATGGTGATTTTGTTTTATAAGCACTCACAGAGACCTAATTTCATTGTTAGCAGTACTATATTCATATTAAAAAAAACCGTATTTTGAAATTGTAGATTCAGCTACAGAACAGACCTAACTTTTTTAACCTATATACATTATAAATTATTAAATTCAAAACTTTAAAAGTTTGTTAATCAATTAGTATAGTACTTTTCTGAAAAATCGTACTTTACAAAAAATATTATCAAATAACCTATGTCTGAAAGAAAAAAAATCTTTTTTTTTTCAAAAAAAACCCTGTAAATTTTAATATGTTGTTGGTAGATTCAAATCTTAGATCATTCTACATGATAATTTTACTGTTATATGTAACGTTTCTCAACAATTTAATTTGTATGATCCAACGATTATGGATTGAGTGATCAAAAAAAGCGACCACACTTATAAGAAAGCTTTCATTATTTAGTCTTTAATATAATAACATAGATATTTACGGGATATACTATAAAAAAATGAATTTTATACAGAATTTTGATCGTCACGGTGTACTACTTTAAAAGAAGAACTATTACAAAAAAAATATATTTTAATTGATAATTTATTTTCTCAAAAGTTCAAAGTTCCCGCATTATTAACATATTACAAAAAAGAGTATATTATATTTTAGCAATAAATATTTAAAAAAATTAAAAAATTAAAAAATTATAAATATTAAGAAAAATTAATGATGTTATCCTCGTAGTTTGGTCCTAAATACCGTCAAAACATTCTCAACAGTTAGATCCAATACTTTTAAAAATAGGTGATCAAGATTATATCATATAAAAAGAAATTATTATCTAAAAATGATATAAGTTAAAAGATATTATATTAGGATTGGATTTCCCAAAAAGTTAAAACATAAAAATAGTTGTAATTAAATAAGGAAACCCATTTATAACCAAAATAATAAAAATCGTTTAATCTTAAATAGATAAGTGAAAACCGTTAGATTTAACATTAAAACATGTATTTGGTTAATAAAGTTTATTCTAATAATCTAAACTACATATAAGTTAAGTAGATTTCCTAAATTGAATAGAATTCTCAACATTAAATTTCGTCACTTTATTCTCTTTTTAGTTTTAGAATAGTTTTTAATTGAAAAAAAACTATTAAACCACAACTAAATTAAAGATTATTTTGTGAATTTCATGTGAACCGTAAAATTGGCCAAATCTAACTTTTATAACTCAATATAAACAAATATTAAATTGAGCGTGTAAAATGTAATAAATATCAAATTTTTAACTATAATTTTTTTTTGGCTAAATCTTTTTTAACAATAATTTAATCATGTAAACTAATAACTTTTAAATATTAAAATATTCATAAATAAATATAATTATAAATATTAAAAAAACAATCGTGTGTTGCATCGTAATAAAAATATAATGATAAACAAAATAATTATAAATAAAATTTAAGTAACTGTGTATCGCACGGGCTATAAGCTAGTAAAAAATAGAAAAAAAATAACATGTTTTAGTTGAAAAAGATAATTGTCCGTAATATTTTTGGAAAAAGAGGAGATTTTTCTAGAAAAAAATGTGGTTTAGCTGAAAAGGGTAATTGGTTAGAAAATAAGTTATTTTTCAATAATTAAAAGCATTAAAATAAGGGTTTTAAAAAAATAAGCAATTGTTTGCCCGTGATATTTTTGGTAAAGAAGAGGTTTTAGTAAGGAAAAACAAAAAATGTAGCATGTTTTAGTTGAAAAATATATTTTTGGAAAATGAGGAGATTTTGCTACAAAAAATAATGTGGTTTACCTGAAAAAGGTAATTGGTTATAAATAGGTTATGTTATTATTTAATAATAATTTTTTACAAATAAGTAAAGATAATTAAGTAAAATCACGAAGTACAAAAAAGCAGTAGGTACCGTACCGACCAAACTTTTAATGTTTCGTCTTTGATAATACTAGCTTATAACTCGTGCAATGCACAAATATTTTTTAATATATTAATCCACAATTTTATTTTTAATATTCAATTTTTTTAAAATTTTATTAATACTTATAATTCTAAAATATAATTTTTCTAATTTATTGTTAACGAATTCCAAACCTTAAGCTTTGGAAGAAAAAATTTATCTATTAAAATATAAAATATTACTTGACATTATATTCAACGGTTTATTATTTTAAAATTCAATGAATCGTACTTTTTTGTAGTATTGTCGTCCCTTTACGAACTCTTGATTTAAAAAAAATATTAATTTTTATATTTGATACGCTGTTGATGGAGTTCGAACATCTCACGATTTTTTTTTTTTTTTTAAGTTTAACTTTTTATGAAATTGTACCATGACGACCAAAATTAGGGATAAAATATATAAGAATATATTTTTGGATAAAGGATTTCGTGTTGCGTTTACTTTGTACAAAACACATATATATTTTATGAATATTTATATGTCTCTTATAACATAGAGTCCACAACACATATTTATTTTATGTATATTCGTGTCTCTTATAACATAAAACTACGAAGTACCAAAAAACATGTATTGTACCAATCAAACTTTTAATGTTTCATCTTTAATGATATATGTTACGCCATATTTTCGGTTGCCTCAATTATCTCCCAAATTTTCCAATATTAATCTAATAATAATTAATTGTTTAACCACTAAGTAATATTCTCTCTCTGAAACGAGGAAATAATCAATATCAATCAATCAATAACGGAAAATATCTCCAAACGATTTTTTCAAATCAGGAAAGAATCACAACGCTAATATAACTCTAAAAAGATAAAATCAACTTATCTCAATATATCCCTTAACAATCACATGGATTAAAAACACTATTCTATTACAGAACTACGTTGGCTTGATCCCTATATATAAACAGGGTACACATGCATCTTGGAATAGGATCCGACACATCTAACAAGTCGAGACACCTTTCAAGTCCAGCCCCAAACATCCAAAAATCCCAAATCCACCTATTTCATAATTCGTTATTCCAGCAATCCCCGAAATTTGTTATCACCAAATTTCTCCGTTAACAATTAGCGCTAGAAGGAGGGGATTATTTTTTGATTGTGGAGGACAATCAAATCATCTACATCATGCACAAGGGAGGTTTTATCGGATCTGGAGAGGCTTTAATGGAGGAGCATAACAATGGAGGCGGTTCGTTCGTGGTTCTATTCAAAATTAAGATAAGTTTTCATATCATTTTATATGATTTTGTCTGTACAAATAATTTATCTTATAAAATTCGTAGTAAATTTAATACATGTCATATTTTGATGATTTTTTATCATCCGGAAAGCGTTTGCGATTTCCTACATATTTCGTTCTTAGTGTTTTCTCAGATTATGTTTCGATCTATTCTCGAAATCACAAAACATAGTCAGATCCCGTTTTTCAGTATTAAGAAGTTAATCAGCAGAAATTTTATTTGATTCCCGATTCGTTATAAGTCCGTTTCTGACGAGCCATATATCATCGGAAAGATCTTCTCGTTTCCTACAACTTTCATGTTTTGTGTTTTCCAAGAAAACATCGTTTACAGGGTCAAAAAGGTAAAAACAGATCTGGACAGAATTTGAATCATGGAGATGTTAAACAATTGTGATGCGATATTCGTAGCACATGATTTGATTACTTCACTAGCTCGTACATGGACAAAAACAAGTGTGGAAGGTCCTTATCTGAGAAGGATAATGTTTTCGAAAGCTCTCTATTCCAAGAAGGATAATATTTTTGAAGACTCTATTTCGAGTAGGATAAATTGTTTGAAGACCCTCTTCCAAGAAGGATAATATTTTTGAAGACCCTCTTTCGACGATGATAATATTTTAGAAAATCCTCATTTGAAGATGATAATATTTTTGAAAACCCTACGGGTTAATCGTCTTCTGAAAGTATTTCAGGGTGATTTTGTTTGAAGGCCCTACGTGGTGATCGTCTTTTGAAGACCCTTCGGGGTAATCTTGTTTTGAATGCCCTGCATCATTCGCATCATGCATTCATTAACCATCATGTGCATCATTCGCATCATGCATTCATTCATATCATCATGTGCATCATACATTTACTCGTAAACATTGACATTCTTAGATTGTGTGGTTGTCTCTGTGTGATATTTTTGAAGGCCCTTCTTTGATGAAGGTGTTGCTTGAAATTATTTTTGAAGGCCCTTCTTTATGAAGGTGTTCCTTGGAAATTATTTTTGAAGACCCTTCTTTAAGATGTTGCTTGGAAATTATTTTATGAAGGCCCTTCTTTGTGGAAGGTGTTGCTTGGAATTTATTTTTGAAGGCCCTTCTATGAGGAGGGTACTGCTTGGAATACATTGGTAAACCCATACTTCTGGGGTGCTTATCCGTACTTCTGGAAATCTCACCAAGAAGATGCATAGGAATATGACTTCCTGTTAGGAGGCATACCTTCCTCGGAATGCATTAGCTGGAGTCCTCTGGTCCTCCCTGTTAGGGAGTAGATGCATAGGAATATGACTTCCTGTTATGAGGCATACCTTCCTTGGAATGCATTAGCTGGAATCCTCCCTGTTTGGGAGAAGATGCATAGGAATATGACTTCCTGTTAAGAGGCATACCTTCCTCGGAATGCATAAGCTTGGGATGCCTTGGTAAACCCGTACTTCCGGGGTGCTTATCCGTACTTCCGGAAAGCTCGCCAAGAAGATGCATAGGAATATGACTTCATGTTAGGGGGCGTACCTTCCTCGAAATGCATTAGCTGGAGTCCTCCCTGTTAGGGAGAAGATGCATATGAATATGACTTTCTGTTATGAGGCATACCTTCCTCGGAATGCATTAGCTGGAGTCCTCCCTGTTAGGGAGAAGATGCATACGAATATGACTTCCTGTTAGGAGGTATACCTTCCTCGGAATGCATTAGCTGGAGTCCTCCCTGTAAGGGAGAAGATGCATATGAATATGACTTCCTTGTAGGAAGCATACTTTCCTTGGAATGCATAAGCCGAAGTCCTGTTTAACATGCTTAGGAAGATCCTTCGGGATAATGCTTGGACTACGATCTCAACACATTACATTATCTCCTTATTCAACATACATACAAGGACATCACTACTGATACTACTTCATTATACTATATCTTGAATAGTGGATTCACAAACCTAACTTTACAAGGGGAAGCGCAACAATATCTACACAAAGCCGCTCATTCTCTCACACTTGCAAAACTGCTCGTATATATGTTCTTCTCACATCTCGCATGTTGTCTTCCTCGCATCTACGGGCGCAATATGTTGTCTCCCTTATAGCAACAGACATATTACGGGCGCAATATGTTGTCTCCCTTATAGCAACAAGCATATTACGGGCACATCATGTTGTCTCTCTCGCTTCTACAGGCATATAACGGGTAATTATCTGCTCCATATTATTTGCTAATCTTCTACTCCTAGTTGTTTCAGTGACTCGGGAAATTCGGAAGATCAAAGCACGCTTAGTTCTCCAGTCCATCAAGTTGCACTGAAGAACTGGGGGGTAGTTGTTACGCCATATTTTCGGTTGACTCAATTATCTCCCAAATTTCCCAATATTAATCTAATAATAATTAATTGCTTAACCACTAAGTAATATCTTCTCTCTGAAATGAGGAAATAATCAATATCAATCAATCAATAACGGAAAATATCTCCAAATGATTCTTTCAAATCAGGAAAGAATCACAACGCTAATATAACTCTAAAAAGATAAAATCAACTTATCTCAATTAGACCCGGTAATTTTCGACACGACACGAAAACAAGACACGAAAATTTAGTGATTGGGTTTGCATTTTTAGTACACGAAACGAAAGTACACGAACACGAAAGTACACGATCCAGATTTAGTGTCGGCTTTGTGTTTGCCCTTCAAGTACACGACACGACACGAAGTACACGAAACAAATAAATTAATCTTTATTTTAGATATTTTAACATTTTTATTAGATATTTAACATTTATTTATGTGATTATACATAAATTTATAATATTATTTGTAAATATTATGTAAATATATTTTTTAATACACATTTGTAAAAATATTACCTGAATTTTAATATTTCAATATATTTACTTATTTATTTTTATTTCTATTATTAATTTAAATTACACGAAAACACAACACGAAAAGTACACGAAACGAAAGTACACGAACACGAAATTACACGAACCCTAAACGGGTGGTTTTGGGTTTAACATTTCGGTACACGAAACACGAAAGTACACGACACGAAAGTACACGACACGAAAGTACATGACACGAACGAATTGCCAGGTCTAATCTCAATATATCCCTTAACAATCACAGGGATTAAAAACACTATCATATCACAGAACTGCGTTGGCTTGATCCCTATATATAAACAGGGTACGTATGCATCTTGGAATAGGATCCGACACATCTAACAAGCCGAGACACCTTTCAAATCCAGCCCCAAACATCCAAAAATCCCAAATCCCCCTATTTTCATAATTCGTTATTCCAGCAATCCCCGAAATTTGTTATCACCAAATTTCTCTATTAACAATATAGATAAATAGTAAAGATGTTATAGTTTTATGGGATGCAGTTTGATCAAATCATTTTAAGATCCTTATGTTGATTAGAAAAGAAATCCTAATTCTTCTTTCTTACATAATTTTAAATTTTTATTTTACTTTTTTAAATGTTGATTTTAATGAATTTATTAGGAAACAGGTACTTAAAAATTAAGTTGCAAACTCCATGAAACACAAATAATAATGAATAAATATTCAAACACAAATTATTTTTAATTTATTGAGTAAACTCGATGCATGCAACACACCTATAATCAAAGTTTCTACGAATTGGTATCCAAAAAGTTACTAGATTAAAACTGTTGCTCCTGTATGAAATTACATCATTATGTAAAATTGCATGATAAATTTACAGTATTGGTGCCAAAAATAACAAATCAGGTTTAGTTTGAGAGGTTTACCTGCTTCAAATACTTATAAAATATTTGTATATTGTCCCTCTTTAATTATGTAATGTAATAGGATATGATATAAAGTATATAGTTTAAAACCCATGTGATGCACAGATTGTTTTTAATAATTGTTATTTTTATTATATATGTTTTAATATTTTATTAATTGCATTTGTTAAGAACTGATAAGTAGGTGTATTAAATTTTTTATAATTATTAAAGTATTAAAATCAATTTCAAGATAAATAAGTAACAATTTGCTGTGATATTTTTGGAAAAAGAGGGGTTTTAGTAAAGAAAAAAAACATGTTTTAGTTGAAAAAGGTAATTGTCCGTAATTAAATGTATTAAAATAGATTTTAAATATTTTTGTGTTATTAATTTTTTAACTTTATTTATTTGGTTTTATATGCTCAATTAACTATTTGTATTGTATCTTGATTTCTAAAAAATCAGATTTGAATATTTTACGGCACACACGAAGGTCATAAAATAATATTTAATTTAGTGATGGTTTAACAATTTTTCCCCAATTGAAAATAGCCTGAAACTAAAGAGAAAAAAAAAGTGACGAATTTGTACATTAAGAATTCTTATTGAACTTATTATCAAAATAATCTTTTTAGTATTTGAATAGTTTTACGAACAACCAAATACAATTTTTAATATTACATCGACGATTTTCATCTATCTATTTTAACATCTAACAAAATAATCTTTAATTTAATGACGATTTAACAATTTTTTACAATTAAAACTACACCAAAACTAAAGATCGAAGAAAGTGGCAAATTTTTACTTTGAGAATTATATTCGATTTAGGAAATTTTCATGTGTTTGATTTAAATTATCAAGATATATTTTTTAGTATTTTAATATAATTTAACTAACAACCAAATATATTTTTTCATGTCCGATCTAACGATTCTCGTCTGTTTATTTTAAAATTTAATGATCCTTGTTATTTTGATATATAATATTTGTAATTATTTAAAATCCAATTCTAATAATAATACTTTCACTTTTGACTTATATCCGTTTTAGATAATAATTTAATCTTTATATGATATAATCTTGATCGTTTATTTATAAAAATATCTAACAGTTGAGATTGTTTTGGCAGTACGGAGGACCGATCAAAGTTTTGGATAAGATCTTTCTTACACTTATTATATACTAGCTTAAAACTCGTGTCATGCACGGTTGAAATTTAAATTTATAATCTCTTTTGTATTTTAATATTTTGTTTTTTATATTTATATTTGCTTTTAATGAATATGATTTTAAAATTTCAATAATTCTAGTTATATGTAGTTGTTGAATTCGAGGTTGAATTGACGTAGATGTTTTTATTTGATCGTGATTAATTTGTACAAGCCAATGATCCGTGCAACGCACGGACGACTTTAATATTAATTTTGAAATTTACTTTTAACTTTTTTGAGATTTTAATACTTCTGAAAATGCTACCTTTTAAATAGAATTAAAAGGACTACTTTAATACTTTAAATCTAATTTTTTTTATAGATTTTATAATAGTTTATTAGCTTAGTAAGCATGTTAGTAAAGATAACCGTAAAAATTATCAATATATTTTGTTGTAATATATATAAATATAAATATAAATATTTTCTAAAAAAAGGTCGTGTTTTTGAATTCTAAGTAAAGTATAATTAAAGAGTTTGTAGTTATGTTATATATGTGAGAAAATCGAAAATCAAAACTTTCAATGTTTCGGCTATTATATAATAGTACTGATAGATAGATTAAATAGAATAAATTACCGAAAATCGAAATCAAAACTTTCAATATAATAGTATAGTATAGATAGATGTCGTCTACCGATAATTTTGCGATGATTTTAGAAAAGGAGAAATTTTAGTTAAAATATATATATAAAAAAAAAATATACGCTTTGGCTAACAAAGGTAATCGGTTAATTATTAGTATTTGTTAATAAAATTATATGAGTAAAATTTTAATGGATATAAATTCTAATTAAAACCAAAATAATTATTGAATGTTGATTGATTAATCAAGTTGTATGGATAGTCTAACCACCTCTGGTTAATAAAATTATGTGAGAAAAGTTTTAATAGCTTTAAATTGTAATTAAAAATAAATTAAATTTTGAATTTTGATTGGTTAATTGCGTTTTTATGGATAGTCTAACTACGATTGGTTGATGAAATTATATGAGGAAAGTTTTTTAGAAAATATAAAAAAGAATATACACTTTGGCTAAAATAGATAATTGGTTAGTTATTAACAATTACTATTTTATTATTTTATTTTAATAAATGAAATTTTCTGTGATATTTTTGGAAAAGGAGAGGTTTTAGTAAACAAAAATAAAAAGCTTATATGTTTTAGTTAAAAAAGGTAATTTTGAAAAAGTAAGAGAATTTTTCAGAAAAAATAAAAAAAAGTAATATATTTTAGGTGTAAAAGGTAATTGGTTATGTGTTTAGCTGAAAAGGTTGAGTGGTTATTTATTAATAATTATATATAACAATATTACCATTACATATTTATTTTTTATGTGTTATGTTTAGAAGATGAGTTGTTTTAGTTATAAAATGTAGAACATGTTTTTGCTGAAAAAGGTAATCAGTTATAAATATGTAATAATATTACCATTTTATATATATATTACCTATTTTATTTTTGGAAGATGAGTTGTTTTGGTTATAAAAATAAATAAAATAGGTAACGTGTTTTAGCTGTAAAATTTAAAATTATATTACCTTTTTATATATATGTTACTCGTGTTATTTTTAGAAAATTAGTTGTTTAAGTTATAAAAAAATAAAAAAGGTTACGTGTTTATCTCAAAAGGGTAAGTAGTTATTTATTAATAATTATATATAACAATATTACCATTACATATTTATTTTCCATGTGTTATGTTTAGAAGATGAGTTGTTTTAGTTAGAAAATGTAGAACATATAATGTGTTTTTTGCTGAAAAAGGTAATCAGTTATAAATATGTAATAATATTACCATTTTATATATATGTTACCTATTTTATTTTTAGAAGATAAGTTGTTTTGGTCAGAAAAATATATAAAATAGGTAATGTGTTTTAGCTGAAAAAATATAAAATTATATTACCTTTTTATATATATGTTGTTTGTATTACTTTTAGAAAATTAGTTGTTTAAGTTATAAAAAAATAAAAAAAATGTTATGTGTTTATCTAAAAAGGGTAAGTGGTTATTTATTAATAATTATATATAACAATATTAGCATTACATATTTATTTTTCAGGCTTGTGCTCAAGTGAGAACCTCAATTAAAATGAGAACTGAGATTTAATCTCAAACTTCTATTTTTTATTAAATCTTTTAATCACAGCCGTCCCTTTTACCCACCCACTTATCTATCTACTGACATACCCACCCACTCATCTATCTACTGCCACACCCACCCAACCATCTATCTCTCTATCTTCAACTGACTTCTCGTGCGATGAGTAGAGGATATTGTTAGGCCGAATACACAATATAATCAAGTATGTATGAGAATAACGACAATTAAGAACACTGTTTATGAATCAATAAACTGTATTTATATTAACAGCTTCTCTCTTTATGATGTTAACGAATCACAAAGAGCTTCTAGGTTACAAGAATAATATATCAATAATCGCGTCCCTTCTAGGGATAACCTATCTGTGTTTATATAGTACACAGCTACATACAATCCTTATCTAATTGATATTCCTACAAGTTAGCTATACAAAACTTATCAATTAAGGATTGCTTCTTATCTTCCATTCTGTTTCCTTAGCTGTATCAATATATTCTGCTTCTTTCCATCTTCAGAATATATTGCTTCTAGAATCTTCAATTCAGCACCGACAGCTAACTCAACTATCACCTTGTCAGACTTTAAATAAACTCTGACCGGCTTCAATTAAACTCTTCACCCTGTCAGAGTTTAACTAAACTCTGACTGGCTTCTGATAAACTCTTGTCAGTACCTGTTGCTTAAACACTGATAAACAAACATTAGCAATTATATCTAACAGATATTGTCGTGCTCCTATGTACGCCACAGTGTATATATAATCTCTATATACACCTTTTATATACTGCATATATTTTTCCTTTCTTCAATTAAAGCCGCTGGCGATTCCAATTTAGATCAGCCTCGATGATGCTAAAATTAGCGATGAATTCAAGAATGTGTCGTGAAAAGCCAGAGAAGATAGTTTTGTTGGTATGATTGATCGAGCTCTTGAGAAAGAGTTCATTGAAGGTGATCAAATTTAAGGTTTGTGCTCTGAACTTAATTCAGTATCTTTTCTGATCTTGCGATGAAGTTTACGGTCATCATCATCACTTGTTCCTATCGACCAAGCCTCGTCGTCAGGACTCCGAAACGTCAATTTCATTCCGATCTGCTCAGAACCAACATAGCCAACCGTCGATAGTGATTTTTGATTAAAATTATGGTTATTTTTTGTGATTTTATGCTATTTATGATAATTTCGGTGATTTTGTATTGAGATTTTGGTAATTTGGTTAGAATTAGATGATTTTGTTGAAGGTGTGAAAGTAATGACAATTGGTGATTATTGTATAGTTTTTGGTGATTTGGACTTGAACCAGATGTTTTGTAAATAATAGTGTTTTGCGAACCGTGGTGGCGGTGGTGATAATATAAATTTCAGTAATTTCGTTTTGATTTTAGTGTTGCACGTGATTTTTAATGATTTTGCTTTTAATTTTGGTGATTCTGGTGACGGTGATGGCGGTACTGTGATGTTGATGGCGGCACACGATGATTTTCTGGTGATTTTTGTGATTTTCTGACGGTGATCGGAGATGGTGACTGGAATTAGTGGTGATTTTCTGGTCGATTGTGGTGATTTTTCTGTGGTGACCGGAGATGGTGGCCGGAATTAGTGGTGATTTTCTGGTCGATTGTGGTGATTTTCCGTGGTGACCGGAGATGGTGGCCGAAATTAGTGGTGATTTTTCTCGTCGATTGTGGTGATTTTCTGGTGGTGACCGGAGATAGTAGCCGTAAGTGATGACCGGAAGTAGTCAGTGGTTGTAATCATATATTGTAATGGTGTGTAAAATTAACGGATGATATAAAATTAAATTAAAATTAAAATTAATATGAGTGGCTAAGATTTATTGATGCATATAAAATAAATGGTTAGGATTAGATCTCATATCTCACAATAGTAGAGGGTTCTCAATGGAGCGCGACTCGTATTTTTCATGTGTTATGTTTAGAAGATGAGTTGTTTTAGTTAAAAAATGTAGAACATATAATGTGTTTTTGCTGAAAAAGGTAATCAGTTATAAATTTGTATTTTATACATATGTTACCTATTTTATTTTTAGAAGATGAGTTGTTTTGGTTGTAAAAATATATAAAGTATGTAATGTGTTTTAGCTGAAAAAAATAATTGGTTATAAATAAATTGATTATAGATAGGCCCGACCCAAATTATAGATAGGCCCGACCCAAATACCGACTGACCGACCGACCGACTGACCAAAACTTTTAATGTTTCGTCTTTAATAATACTAGATAAAAACCCGTGCGATGCACAGATTGTTAATTGTTATTTTATTATTATTTTTCTATTGTATTTGTTAAAAAAATAAGTAAGCATGTAAAAATAGCTAAACACTTTTAATTAATTAAAAACATTAAAACATATTTTAAAATAAATAAATAAGGGTTTTCTCGTTATATTTTTGGAAAAAGAGGGGTTTTAGTATGGAAAAATAAAAAATGTAACATATATTTAGTTTAAAAAGATAAATGGCCGTGACATTTTTGGAAAACGAGGTTTTAAAATTTAATAATTTAAAATTTTTAAATACGTTTTAAAATAAATAAGTAAAGGGTTTGTCCGTGATATTTTTAGAAAAAGAATGGATTTTAGTGAGAAAAATAGAAAATATAAATTGAAAAGGGCAATTTCCCGTGATATATTTAGAAAATGATGGTCTTTGTTAGAAAAAATCTATAATGTGTTTTAGCTGAAAAGGTAATTGGTTATAAATAGGTATTTGATTATTTATATTTTAATATTTTTAGTAATTGCATTTGTTAAGAAAAAATAAGTAGGCAAGTTAAAATAAGTAAACTTTTAAAAAAATAATTATAATATTAGGTTTAAAAATAAATAACTAAAGATTTGTCCGTGATATTTTTGGAAAATGAGGGGTTTTAGTAAGGAAAAGTAGAAAAACTAACATGTTTTAGTTAAAAAGGTAATTGCCCCTGATATATTTGAAAAAGTTGGGGAATTTGTTTGAAAAATAAAAAAAATAATGTATTTTAGGTGAGAAAGGAAATTGGTTATAAATAGGTAATATTATTATTTAATAATATATTTCTATAAATAAGTAAAGTTAATTAAGTAAAAACACGAATTTAAGAAAGGACAATTAAGTAAAATCACAACGTACCATACTGACCGATCAAACTTTTAATGTTTCGTTTATTATATAATAGTATTGATAGTATAGATTTCAAGAGTTTTGTGTTTAATAATATTTTAGAGATGTGTTTAACAATTTAGTTAGTTATTAATAATTCTAATATTAATTTTATTTTTTATTAATTATTTTATGTGAATTGAAAGTTATAAATTTTTTATAATAAATATAAAATTTATAAGTTTAATATAATAATATCACTGTTTTATATAGATGTTACCCGTGTTATTTTTAGAAGATGAGTTGTTTTAGTTAGAAAATATAAAATAGGTAATGTGTTGAAAAAGGTAATTAGTTATTTATTAATAATTATATAAAATTATATTATCTTTTAATATATATGTTTCCCGTATTATATTTATAAGATCAGTTGTTTAAGTTAAAAAATATAAAATAACTAATGTGTTTTAACTGAAATAGGTAACTGGTTATTTAATAATAATATTTATATATAATAAATTATCATTCTATATATATGTCGTTCGTGTTATTTTTATAAGATGAGTTGTTTTAGTTAAAAAAATATAAAATAAATAATGTGATTTAGCTGAAAAAAGCAATGTTATAAATATAAAATAATATCAACATTATATATACATGTTACCCGTTTTATTATTAAAAGATGAGTTATTTTAGTTAAAAAATATAAAACAGGTAATGTACTGAAAAATGCAGATAGTTATTTATTAATAATTATATAAAATTATATCACCTTTTTATATATATGTTGCTCGTGTTATTTTTAGAATATGAGTTGTTTCAGTTAGAATATATAAAATAGGTAATGTATTCGTGTTATTTTTAGAATTTTTAGAAGATGTATTGCTTTAGTTACAAAATACAAAACATATAATATGCTGAAGAAGGCAATTATTTATTTATTAATAATTATATAAAATTATATTACGTTTTTATTTATATGTTGCCCGTATTATTTTTAGAAGATGAGTTGTTTAAGTTAGAAAATATAAAATAGGTACTGTACCCGTGTTATTTTTAGAAGATGAGTTGTTTTATTTAGAAAATATAAAACATGTAAGATGTTTAAGTTGAAAAAGGTAATTAGATAGTTATTTTTAATTATAATATAAAATATACTATATATAATATTAATTTTTAGTATTTTATCCAACGACTTTCATTATATTGATTTGAATGATCCAACGGGTAAGAATTGAGGTATCAAACTTTGAACGACCAAGGACCAGACTACAAAACTTTCAATGTTTCATCTTTAATATAATAGTATAAATTAGTTAGAAAATATAAAAAGAATATAAACTTTGGCAAAAAAATTTATCGGTTAGTTATTAGTAATTATAATATTATTATTTTATTCTATTGAATAGAAATGCCCGTGATATTTTTAGAAAATAAGATATTTTAGTTAGAAAAAATAAAAAAAGTAGAAATTTTAGTTATAAAAAAGAATATACGATTTGACTAATAAAGATAACTAGGTTATTAAGCCGCGCTTCGCAGCGGCATTAGAATATATTTGTTAAGAAAAAGAATATTAGAATAAAAATTGTGAAATTAATATCTACAAAATTATTTAAATTATCAAATAAAATATATTCTATAAAATTTGCATTTGGGTAGGTACTATAATAAAATATTTACATATTTTGTTTGTTTATATAGTTTGATTTTTTTATTTTGTTGGACCGATACCAATATATATATATATATATATATATATATATATATATATATATATATTATTGACAAAAATCAATATAAACATATGATATTACTTATATTTATTTAGTATTATTTATAAGATCTTCAGGATCGTAGCATGAATCAAATTTTTATGTCATACAACATATCTTAGAAAAGTTAATAACATCATACAATTTGACAAACTAATAAGTTATAAGTATATTGATTTATTAACCTTTTCATCGATCAAAATCATGTCAAGACTGATCAGTTCTTGGTATTTGGATTGACATATTCCCACATTCTACACACTCGTACTCTTATCATCCATGTATAGTTGATGTCGTTCAAAGCATCCAACATGGTGTATACCATAGTTGTATTGATTGTAAATATGGTTGTAAAAATTTGAAACTATGTAAAAACGTTTCGGTGTAGATTTTTTTGTTATGAATGGTCTTTAATTTATAAGTGTTTGTAAGGTGAATAACATGGAAATCCATTATGTTTAAAAGTCAAGAAGTATTATAAAAGAAAAGTTCTATAAAGTTTGAAAATAATAAAAGAAAGTTCTATCAAGTTTGAAAATAATAAAAGAAAGTTTTATCAAGTTTGAAAATAATAAAAAAAAGTTCTATTAAGATTGAAAATTGAAAATAATAAAAGAAAAAATTGCAATTATTAACATAAGATCCTAAAAATTCAAAAATAATAAGGAAGTTGTAATTTTCTAAATTAAAGAAAATTCTATCAAGTTTGAAAATAATAAAAGAAAGTTCTATTAAGATTGAAAATAATAAAAAAGAAAATTGCAATTATTAACATAAGAGCCTACAAATTCGAAAATAATAAGTAAGTAATTTTCTAAATAAAAGAAAGTTCTGTCAAGTTTGAAAAATAATAAAAGAAAGTTCTATCAAGCCTACAAATTCGAAAATAATAAGTAAGTTGTAATTTTCTAAATCAAAGAAAGTTCTATCAAGTCCTACAAATTCGAAAATAATAAGGAAGTTGTAATTTTCTAAATCAAAGAAAGTTCTATGAAGTCCTACAAATAATAAGGAAGTTGTAATTTTCTAAATCAAATAAAGTTCTATCAAGTTTGAAAATAATAAAAGAAAGTTCTATCAAGTTTGAAAATAATAAAAGAAAGTTCTATCAAGCCTACAAATTCGAAAATAATAAGGAAGTTGTAATTTTCTAAATCAAAGAAAGTTCTATCAAGTTTGAAAATAATAAAAGAAAGTTTTATCAAGTTTGAAAATAATAAAAGTGTAATTTTCAATTTCCTTCCTACAAAATCGAAAACAATAAAGGAAGTTGTAATTATTAAAATTAAAAATTCTAAATCAAAGAAAGTTCTATCAAGTCCTACAAATAATAAAGAAGTTGTAATTTTCTAAATTAAAGAAAGTTCTATCAAATTTGAAAATAATAAAAGAAAGTTCTATCAAGTTTGAAAATAACAAAAGAAAGTTCTATCAAGCCTACAAATTCGAAAATAATAAGGAAGTTGTAATTTTCTAAATCAAAGAAAGTTCTATCAAGTTTGAAAATAATAAAAGAAAGTTCTATCAAATTTGAAAATAATAAAAGTGCAATTTTTAATTTCCTTCCTACAAAATCGAAAATAATAATTGAAGCTATGTAAAAAAGTTTCGGTGTAGATTTTTTGTTATGAATGGTCTTTAATTTATAAGTGTTTGTAAGGTGAATAACATGGAAATCCATTATGTTTAAAAGTCAAAAAGTATTATAAAAGAAAAGTTCTATAAAGTTTGAAAATATTAAAAGAAAGTTCTATCAAGTTTGAAAATAATAAAAGAAAGTTTTATCAAGTTTGAAAATAATAAAAGAAAGTTCTATTAAGATTGAAAATTGAAAATAATAAAAGAGAAAATTGCAATTATTAACATAAGATCCTAAAAATTCAAAAATAATAAGGAAGTTGTAATTTTCTAAATTAAAGAAAGTTCTATCAAGTTTGAAAATAATAAAAGAAAGTTCTATTAAGATTGAAAATAATAAAAAAGAAAATTACAATTATTAACATAAGAGCCTACAAATTCGAAAATAATAAGGAAGTAATTTTCTAAATAAAAGAAAGTTCTATCAAGCCTACAAATTCGAAAATAATAAGGAAGTTGTAATTTTCTAAATCAAAGAAAGTTCTATCAAGTTTGAAAATAATAAAAGAAAGTTTTATCAAGTTTGAAAATAATAAAAGTGTAATTTTCAATTTCCTTCCTACAAAATCGAAAATAATAAAGGAAGTTGTAATTATTAAAATTAAAAATTCTAAATCAAAGAAAGTTCTATCAAGTCGTACAAATAATAAAGAAGTTGTAATTTTCTAAAGCAAATAAAGTTCTATTAAGTTTGAAAATAATAAAAGAAAGTTCTATCGAGTTTGAAAATAATAAAAGAAAGTTCTATCGAGTTTGAAAATAATAAAAGAAAGTTCTATCAAGCCTACAAATTCGAAAATAATAAGGAAGTTGTAACTTTCTAAATCAAAGAAAGTTCTATCAAGTTTGAAAATAATAAAAGAAATTTCTATCAAGTTTGAAAATAATAAAAGTGTAATTTTTAATTTCTTTCTACAAAATCGAAAATAATAAAGGAAGTTATAATTATTAAAATTAAAAATTGTAGAAAATTGAGAAAATTAGAAAAATAGAACGGAGCGATTATGGAGGCGACACCTCACCGCCCCCGTCTTCTCCTTTATATAAGTATATTGATGATTGGTTAATTATTAGTATTTTATGTTACTAAATAAAATTGCCCATAATATTTTTGAAGTTTTAGTTAGGAGAAATTTTAGTTAGAAAATATTAAAAAGAATATACGTTTTGGGGAAAAAAATTAATCGGTTAGTCATTAGTAATTATAATATTATTATTTTATTAAATAGAACTGTCTATGATTTTTTTGGAAAAATGAGAGGTTTTAGTTAGAAAAAAAAGAAAAGTAGAAATTTTAGTTAGAAAATATAAAAAAAAAAAATACACTTTGGCTATTACTTAACTTATCAACCTATTCTTTGATTTATTTATTTTTTTAATACTTTATATTTTTACCTTTGTGTTTTTAAATATTTTTTTAATTTAAAATGCAAGTGTTGAAATCATTGTATTTAATAATTATTTTTTCAAATTTAATTTAACAAACTCTTAACTAACTTATAAATAAATTTATCCAAACACCACTTAATCGTATAAGTCAATTTTTTTGTGATACCCAGACACACACTAAGCATATAGATATCACCTATGCTTGTGATGAAAAACTCAGATTATCAAAATCGTCCACCATTTTTTCATCACTCAAATTACTAAAATCAAAAAGTGTGTAGCTTTTAAGAATCTATGGGCCGTTCCCTTGGTACCACATGACTCCAAATTCCCAACCATGTAGCTTCCTTGCACTCAAATGGAACATTATGTTTTGTTTTCCTTACAAAACATAATGGAGAAATATATTCGACTAATTTTAAAACAAATAAATATGTACACGTCACTCACACCCTTACAAATAGTTACCTTCCCAATCAATGGAGAAAGACCTCCGAATAAAACATCAGTACAAGTAGAACTATTCCATAGGTCATACCAATAGGTGTTTACATACCCTATTAGGACATTAGAGCAAGTCCAACAGCTTATTTATATCATGTCCTAAGCTCAAATATAAGTAATCTAGCAAAAAATAGTGCTACAACAATGTCCTAGTGGTTACCTAAATCACTAGGACATCCATCTCCAGTGGCGGAGCCAGAAAAATGGAGTAGTGGGGGCTAAAATATGGTAAAAAAAAGTTAAAATTTATGGATGATAATTAGTTTTTAAGGAGAATTTTATCCCGTTCTAAAACTAAATAACAACAATAGTTTCAAAATACACAAGAGTTTACATATATTAGAAAACAAAATTTTAAAATTATTAGAAACTTTTTTATGATACTAGAAATTACTCATAAAAGTTTTGGTGCCATCTATTGGATTCAAATTTATATTTTAATAGTTAAAAAATAATAACTAAAATAAGATAAACGTAATTTAAATGTCTGCATCAATATTAAAATAAGAGGAACATAATTTTGACATGACACTAAACAAATTGTAAGAGAATTTTTTGAATTATATAAAACATATGCACATTTAAGAAATTAAAAGATAAAAAATAAAATAAAAATATACAAATATTGACTAAGATAATTATATGTGACTTTTTTCTTAATTTTAGTGGGGGCTGAAATATAAACTACACTACCTTATTCTAACCCTAGTGGGGGCTTTAGTCCCCACTAGCCACAATGTAGCTCCGCCACTGTCCATCTCATTACCTATTAATAAGTAACCACTAGCCATTACCTGTTTAATTTTTCATGCATAAAAAATTCAATTCCCTCCTTTTCTACATTTCTTTTCTCTCTCTTTCTTCCACTCTTTCTCTCTCTCTTTTAAAATATATTATTATAATAATAATAGGGAATGAATATAAGTAATGTTGGACTTCCTACAAGAAATCAAGTCCCTAAATCACTAAGATACATTATTATATAATATTTATAAGTAACCAACTAGGACATTGTTGGACTTACTCTTATATAATTAGTATTAAGATGGTTACAAAGATCCCTTGATACAGAAAAGTGTAAGACCTACAAATAATGATACGATAAGTTACTACAGCAGCAATGATTTCAAAGTTGGCATTTCATTTTTTGGACGCCCCCCTGTGCCTGCATTAGCTATGTTCCTCTCTGTCAAAGACGGATGCAAATTTAAAAGTTAAGAATCCCATATCCTAGAAAGAACCCTGTGGGTGCTTCTGTTTCATGCTCCACGATTTTAGATGCATCAGTTGGAGCTTCCATTGACATCAACTTTACTAAAATATCTTTAAGAAACTGGTAGCATATAATGAAAGTTAGAACTAAGGAAAGGTTTATCCAAAAATTACGCAAGAGTAAAAATGTGAACAGCTCAAGGATATGTACTGCCCTCTTCATGTTTGCAAAAAAAATGCACCGGCACCAAACTGCGTACAATTAGAATTACTTTTCCACTTTATCCCAAGTTTTATTCATAATGTTGGAAAATGCAGTCAAGTTAATGAACAGAGCTAGCATATACAGTTAACTGACATCTACTGTTTGAAGTGTCATTTACTTTCCTAGAATTACAGCATGTCTAGAGAATCCCACTAAATTACCAAAAGAAAGTATCCCCATAATCAGAATTTATTACTTCATATTCATGAGAAGGCTCATATGAAAAAAGAAAGCAGCAAAGATGATATTAGGAGACCTACTGGTAACTCTTCACAACCCTTGATCCCCAGTACGTGTCTATTAAGACATTCAGGTATTTCTTCTTTCATAATGTCCATGTTCAGAACCTATCTACTAAAGTTCTTTGTATAACTAAACTCTTTTTCTAGCTGACATAAAAAGTAACTTTTCCACAGTCACTGTATATTTTAGGACAAAATATGGGGATTAGGACGTGCTAAGGTAAGGGAAAGATTGTACTACCTTGAAAACCCTACAAACGAAGTATCCACAAGGGTATATCACTCAGGTCATTTCTTTGTGAGCCTTTTAGTTGCACTATCAGCAAAAGACTTGATTCTTATTTTGTTATCCTTTATATTTTATTCTTTTGGTGTAGAAAAAGATGGTCTCAAATTAGACTACTAAATAAAAGGAGTGTCATTTATTCAACTAGATGTCAAAGGTGTCCATCCAGTTTTTGACATGGCACATAATAGAATATAAAGCAGATATATACTTACTACTGCAAGAGTAAAACAAGTACAACTGGAACCTAATTTTTTTCTAATTTTTCTTGGGACATTTTAATATAAAAATCACACTATTTGCTAAATTATTATTCGCATTTTTTGTAACAGCCAGTGGGTTTGTGTGTGTGTGTGAGTGTGTGAGTGTGTGTGAATGTGTGCGTACAAGCTCCTAGTACTGATATTAGTTATTTCTTAAGACAGCTAGATAGAATATTAGTTTTAACTGTCTATTCTGCTAATTTCAGAAGTGAGTGAACCATGTCACTGTGCTGATGTGGAATCTCACCATTCACTTCAAGGGAGAGAAAGATGCAAGACTTTTCAAATATAAAAATGACTGTAAGACTTGGATTAACCAATCAAGAGAGGAGGAGAATATATTTCACTATTTTTCTCTACTATATTCTCTTTGGTTAGTTAAATTCCTGCACTTAGATCTCCACGCATTGAGTGAGTACGTGTGCTACTACCTCAGAATGCTAAGGGGGTAATCCATGTCACAGCGAATATCTTCAATGACTTGAATAAGTGAGCCATTAACACTGAAAGTGTTCACCTCTAGTGCTTATTTGTTTATTCTGATTGTTAACTTGGATGTGTAACTGAATACTTTAAGCTTCAAAGTACCTCTAGTGTTTATTTGTTTATTCTGATTGTTAACTTGGATGTGTAACTGAATACTTTAAGCTTCAAAGTAGCTAAAGATATATTTCTCAATGATTCCTGATATTTTATCATTTATAGCTGTTGGGCTACACTATACAAAAGTAACAACACAAATGAACTGCAGAGTACTAAACAGCTTTCAAGAAATCCTGCAAATAAAAAGCAACCAGACGATGATCCACTAATATTTCAAATCAATACATATAAACTTGTACAGTGAAATGCTAAAAATTCACCTACATATCACAATCGACATTCTGGGCCTGCCTGGTAAACTAAATGTTTGCTCCGTCCTTGGCACTGCTCAATTATTTTTATATTCTAATTCAGTGTCTTATTGTTTGCTGTGATTGATATCAATGGATACATTCTTTGTTACTTAGAAATTGGAAATTGCAAGACAGAAATATTGTTGGGCAATCTATCTTACTAAAAAGTATAATCAATAGTTAAGCCCTGGGATAAAACCTCAAATATTATGAATCACCTGGTCCAAGTTGATGTAGCACTCGTAAGACCTTAATCCTATTATTGTTTTTTAATAATTATATAAATAGAAAAAAGAGAAGGGCCTGGCAGTCCCAAATCTTTTCAACACTAACATTAACAATTCATTCAAAAATCAAGATATAGCTCTTCCCCCAAATCCCAACCAAATGCCATCTCTGGAGGTATAATACAGATAATCCTTTCAGTTTTAAGTCTCATTTCGAAGCTTTACTTTACTGATCTTACAAACATAGCTATAAACTTCAGCTTAACAGTTCCACTGCAACTAAATCCTTCTAGTAGAAGCATATAGTCAGTTCAAGTTCCCGATTCTCCTTTTTATTTCACAATTACAGAGGTGACAGGGACATCACATATAGTCAGAGGGAAAGGCACGTGAAACAGTAAAAACAAAGATCATCCAACAGTAACAAAAGCATTTCCAATGAATTTCTAATTCAAAGATTAGTGGCATACAATTCTCGAAATAGCCTTTTCAAGGACTGGCTACTGGGAGAAACTTAACAGGAGGGAAAAGACGAGGAAGTGAAACTCATACAAGAAATAATCAAGAGAGACCTCACCTATACACGCGTTCCTTCATTGGATGGGGAGTCCATAATGCTAAGATTGTTGTAAGAACAGGTCCCTTAGAAAGAATCCACGTTAGTTCCCTGACATTCATTATCAACTTAAAGTCTTAAAGACTATACAAAAACAATAGAAGTTGATTACCTGCATACCGCGGACAACAATCTGATCACCTTCATGAAGCACACCATTAGCCAACACCAAATCAATTGTACTTTGTGACCTTCAATGACCTTAATCTCGTACACTGACAACATTCTGAAACAATCTCTGTAACAAATACAGTTAAAATCTTTTAAGGAAACACGTAAAAACTATAAAAGAGATTTTACCTGCACTGCACCGCTGTATGCAAGTTTTTTGACCATAGTCCTTTGAGACCATTGCACTAGCAACAAAAGCATATCAGTGATACCTTCACCACTGTTTCATCAAGAACCGAGAACCGTCAACACAAAAGCTAATCTACAAGTTATATCAAGTAGAAGGATATATAAGAAGGCTCGCAAGTATAAACAAATAGTTTAAGAACCTGTTTGCACTTGTAGATACAATACTGAAGGTCTTCCTCATCTCGTTTTTTAGTATAGTTCAGCATTCAATGCCAATAAATATTATTGTACCTAGAGTTGCCTGCCTGAGAGAAATTTACAAGAAAAGGAGATGATATATGAACTCAATAAGCCTCCTATTAAATTCATTCTTGACATCTTTAATCTGTTGATTCATTGCCTTCATGATTGGTGCATCGCAGCAAGTTTTGCACCCATAAACTCTATCTACCTGCACATTGTGAATTTGTTACGTTAAGATAGCATAGTTGTCAAAGAAGTAATTATGAAAAGTTCACTTTAAAAGTAAAACTACAGTAATCTCACCTTGTCCAAGCCAACAATGAACTCTGTAATCCTCATTTTTAACAGATTAAGTGATTTCACACAAAATTTTGTAAAATATATGCATTTAAAAGTTTTACTGAATTGATATATTTAATATATTTCATTTATGTTACTATTAATATGATTTAATTTTTGTGTGTAGTTGAAGCATTTTTAGTCTTTTAGCACTATTCTATGATAAGTACAAGCAAGTATAAGTTAGCATGTTTCTTTTTCAAAAGTAGGTTATGAATTACTATAATTTAGTTGCATGAAATTACAAAGCAAAATGTGAATGATAACATGAAGAGCTCAGAACCAGGTCACTCTCTTCATCGTTCTCCCATAAAATATAAAATTTAACATTCTCTCTGTATATATATAATTTTTCTTCCCTATCTTCCTGCAATTCTGTTGCATATCAAACGTCATACAACCCAAGTGGAACAAGGGTTTTCCCCAGTTCAAATGCTAATATATTTGTTCTGGATGAAGTTTAAGGTTAAAACCGGGGAGAAATATCAAGAGAACCTAGTGTAAAGGTGTAAAGCCTGAACTGCCTAATATCTAAAAAACAACTTTTTTTCTCGACTTTTCATTTCGCAATATTATCCTCCATCAATATTGTGTTACATATTAAATGAAATCTATGGTCAGCTGCAAACCTTATTTCTACATAGCTCACCTCACATCATGTCATCATCACAATAAATGTTCATAATCCAATGCTGCATTTGGTTGGAAAAAAATGACATGAGATACGAAGTGAGCACAAGTTTCCAGAACTTAAACACTAAACATAGTCAAATATGAAAAGTATATTCAAGTTAGTTTTGGAACCTTTATATTAGCCAAAGCTTGTGAATCTGGTTCTTTGGAGTTTATGTATGCAAAAGAATACACACAGCCTCTAAAGTAAGAACACCAAAAACCTCTACATCTAATTTTATCCAGGGAAATTTACATAAGCCTTGTTGGAAGACAAAGTCAAGCTTCCCTGAATGTCAATCCAGCTCTTTCCGGGTATTATCTTCTTAACACCTCGATCTTGCATTAGCTTTCTGATCCTATCAGCATCACTCCACCGACCAACATCCCTATATACATTAGCTAGTAGTACATAGCTCAAATGGTTGTTTGGTTCCAATTCCATCATTTTCTTGGCAATACGTTCAGCAGCGGTGGAATTTCTACTAGTCGCACAGGCACCAAGAAGTGCTGCCCAAAGAGAAGAATCAGTACTTACATCCGATTTATTTAGCAGGCTTTCAGCCTCCTCTATCTGTCCTGCTCGGCCGAGGAGATCAACCATGCAGTTATAATGTTCCACACCAGCCTTAATACCATATTCCTCAGTCATTGAGTTGAAATTTTTTCGCCCTTCATCGACTAAACCTGCATGGCTACAAGCAAAAAGGACTCCAACAAATGTAATGTAATCGGGTACAGTGCCCTCCTCGATCATATCATTTAACGCTTTAAGTGTTTCCATACCTCTTCCATTTTGGGCCAGCCCACAAATCATCGAATTCCAAGTTACAAGATTCCTCAACACCATTTGCTTAAATATCCTGTATGCAAAATCGATGCAACCACATTTTGAATATACATCAACAAGAGCTGATTCAACTACAATATCTCTCCAACCACCCCTCCTCAAATACTGGCAGTGAACCTCTTTCGCTTGTCTTACAGCTGCCAACCCTGCACAAGAACGAAGAACGGTTCCAAAGCTATAGAGATCAATCTCCATTTCCCTGAATAGCTCTATAACAGTTTCAAAATCACCTTTTTGACAGTAAGCATTAAGCAGCGCAGACAAAGTAACTGCATTCTTTCTAGTCATTCTATCAAAAACAAGTCGAGCATTAGTAACCGATCCGCATTTCCCATACATGTCAACGAGACTACTCCCAACAACCACATTACTAGTCTCTCCAACTAAAATGACCTTAGCATGAACTTCTTTACCTTGCTTTAATCTACCCAAATTACCACAAGCCATCAAAATCGACCCAAACGTGTACTCATCAGGGACAAACCTGTACTTCCTTTGAGTCATATAAAAAAACCCTAAAGCCTCTTCATACAAATCAACCCTTGTGCAGGCAGAAATAACCGAAGTACAACAAATAGAATCCGGTTCAACCATTTCACCAAACAACCTAAGCGCATCACTCGACTCTTTATTCTTCCCATACATATCAATCAACGAGCTAACAATCACATTATTCGTATCAAACCCACGTCTAAAAACAACCCCATGAAACCCTCTACCAAGACTCAACTCTCCGAGCACCGAACACGCCTTAATCACAGAAGACAAGGTAAACCCATTAGGCTCAACATCCTCCCCCACCATTCTCCAATACAAATCAAGTGAATTCCTAGCTTTCCCTATCTTAACATACCCCGAAATCATCGAAGTCCAAGTAACAACATCTTTAAAACACAGCCCATCAAAAACCCTCCTAGTATCATTAAAATTTGAACCCAATTTAAAGTAAAGAGCAAGTAAACTATTCCCAACAAATCTATCTTTATCAAGCCCTGACTTAATAACATGACAATGTAATAACAACCCATGTTTAAAGGACCGAACTTTAGTACATGTTTGTAATAAAGAAGCATAAACAAGTGGTTTAACAAGTATAGTTTTAGAATCAATTGAGTTTAGTAGCTTAAGGGCATCAAAAAGATTACCTGATTTGCAGAGTGAGAGAATGTTAGACACATTTGGGGATGATATTAATGGGGTTCTAGTGGGGTTGAGATTGAATGAAAGAGAAGAGGTGTATTGACGAATATAGATACAGAATAGCTTCATGAATGTCAAGGTTTGTACGAGTAAAACAACTCAGGCCCTCATTTCGATGACAACTTCGGACGGTATGGTTTTGGGGTAAATGGCTATTTCATCACTCAATTGGAGGCTAAATTGTAGATCAGTCATTAAATTAAAAAAATCTTGCAGTTAATTTATTAGACTAATTAAAACTCTCAATTGACTGTTAAAAATGTTAACTTGTGGATGGAAACGTGATTGTACTTGCTTATGTGGATCTAAAAATTGCAAAGTGGCTCGATGAATTCTCAAACCCATCAATACTATTATATAAAGGAGAAGACGGGGGCAGTGAGGTGGCGCTCTCAGATCACTTCGTTCTATTTTTCTAATTTTCTCAATTTTTTGAATTAATGATATTAAAAATTCGAAAAAATCTCAATTACCTTTTAAATGCTTACTAATAGAGGAAACATATAAATTTTTTGCATTTAAAATCCCTACTAATGGAGAAAGTAAATATACAATAGATCTTTACTAATGAGGAAACTAAATATCACTAATGGAAGAAACTAAATATTCAATTATAATATTCTTGCCTTCAAAATATCTAAATTACCAAAACAGTGTATTACCTTACATTATTTTGAACTTTCCTCTATTATTATCTAAATATTCTCATAATGTTTTTTTAATGAAATTACTATCTTAACATACTGTTCTCCTAAACTTTCTTTTTTTATGTAATATAATAGAAAATACAGGAACGTTTTGGTAAATACGAAGTTAATAAATTAGATCGGTCTTGCATAAGAAATTAAGTAATTAATACAAAAAACTACAAAAAAATTCAATTACCTTTTAAATATTTAATAATGGAGAAAACTAAATATACAATTTCAATATTCTTGCATTTAAAATCTCTACTAATAGAGGAAAGTAAATATAATATTCTTGCATTTAAAATCTCTACTAATGGAGAAAGTAAATATACAATAGATCTTTACTAATGGAGGAAACTAAATATTACAAATGGAGGAAACTAAATATTCAATTATAATATTCTTGCCTTCAAATATCTAAATTAAAAAAAAGTGTATTACTTTACATTATTTTGAACTTCCCTTTATTATTATCTAGATATTCTCATAATATTTATTTTCAAATGAAATTATCATCTTAACATTCCGCTCTCCTAAACTTTCTTTTTTAATGTAATATAATAGAAAATACAAGAACATATTGGTAAATAAAAGTTAAGAAATTAGATCGGTTTTGTATAAGAAATTAAGTAATTACTTGGTAAATAATTAATTACCTTTAATACTTTCGTACAAGCAGCTAATTAATAGTATAAATATACACCTAAACTCTGTTAATTGTCTACTGCAATTTTTGTTGTTAACATTGTTCTTCTTTACTTTTTTGTTTGTTCATGTTAAAAATGTGCATATGAGTACATGAGTATGAAACTTTTTCCTTTATGTTATTTATCTTATTACGTTTGTTTGTATCCTAATGCAGGATCATATTAAAATCTTTGACAAGACAAGTTATTTGCTATTAGTGTTGATTGAGTTCAGACATTGATTAACAAGGAGGGGGATTCATCAGTTAATCAATTAAAATAATAGGCCGAGCAAGGTAATTTTCATGTACATTCAGTTGTGAATTGATTTATATGTTTATGTGTGTACATTATTAGTTTTGAATTTATAGTTAAAAGTTGATACACCTGTATACAAGGTAACTCGAAAGTGGAGAATTCATCATGTCTTCAAAAACAAATTTTATCATTATTTTTTAACGTTTAGATAGTTATTGCTCTAATTTTTATGAGAAAAGATTATATCTTTTAGTAAAATATTTTCTTTAATTCATAAACGAAAATTCAAAGATAAAAATTGTATATTAAGAAATTTATAGTGTATGTATTCCGAAAATATCATGTTAAGATTTATTCGACTGAAAAATTTATTTAGTGTGTGCATTTTTAACAAAATTCAATAAGTCGGTGCATCTATAACAAAAGTAATACAAGAATAAGAAATATTGAGAAGAGGTCAATATTTTATTTTTTTAAAGGAAGAGGTTGTTGTTGTTTTTGTTGTTATTTGTTTTGACAAAAAGAGATCATTATTCATAAAAACATTCTCCCACCAACAAAAAAGATGTTTGTTCATATTTTTTGATTTTTTTCTTACTGAGAATAGATTTGGAGGTAATTAATATTTTAATAGCTCTGAAGGTATAATTGTAGTTTTTGATTAAACGATCTAGAACTTTATATATACATAAAATTCAAAACAAAACTTTATTTTATATTAGAAATATTATTTTATTTAAAAATGTATTTTGTAGAATATTTTTTAAGAAAATTTAAAGATATTATTATAAAGCCGCTGCGAAGCGCGGCTTTGTAAACTAGTTTTTTATAATTTTTAACCTGAAAATCTATATAATTTGGTTTGACCAGACCATTTTTATCTATTACAAGTGAGAACAACACAATCATAAACACTTCAATATATCTCATTCATCAATCATCCAACATGCATTTCTTAAATTGATTTAAGGTTAGATTATTTTGGACCTTACTTTAATTTTTTTAGATTTTTATCTTTTGTTGGCATAATTAAACATGAAAAAGAATATCAAACACATCCCAATAATTATTATCCTAATTTGTTAAATTTGTAATTTTACGTATTTCATATCACACGCCAAAACCCATATTTGTGAATATATGTGTATGTTTTTATATGTTTTGTGTGTGCATATATATATATATATACATGTTCATGTATTCTTTATGTAAATAATGACGAATTTGGAGGGCAACTATGTATATGTGACGAATTTGGAGGGCAACTATGTATATGTTTGTGAGACGATTATCGTTTCTTGGATATTGAAATTTAAATTGGTAAATTATGTCATTCAAGTAAATTATTGGGTTTAAAGTTGAAGTTTTAGCCGGTCGTGTTCATGTATGTTGGGTTTTTTTTTAATTTAAGTCGGGTCAGATTACAATCATACTTGGGACATGTTAAGATTTTTCAAGGTGGAAGCTGAAATGGAGCATATGTGGCAAGAATCAATGGCTTCCGTTAAAAGTCAAACAAATTTAACCTAACATACAATTTTTTTCAATTTTGATTTACTTGGATTCAGATTCGTTTTCGGTCATATTTAACATATAAAATTCTAAATATTTAACATGGTTGTATTTGTTATGTAATTTTATCAATCAATTTTTATTTATTTAAAAAAATAAATCATACGGAACTTTTGGAACCTTAAGTTTATTTTAAATTCTTAGAATATAAGTTGGTGTTGGTTTTAGTGATTACGTTTGAAGAAGTTCAATGAAGAAAGTTCAAGGATTGTTTTGTTTGTGTGTGAAAATTGTATTCTAAAACTTAAGAAAAATGATACTTTGGTAAAAATTTAAAATTGTGTAAATGAAAAAAAAGGCTCAGATGATGATGAAAGTGAGGAGGAACCTCCTGCCAGATCAACGAGTAGCGTGTGAAAAGATCCTAAGACAAAGGTAAGCCTTGTGTGAGAAGGTCTTGGATAAGTAAAATCAGTTGTGGTGCATTTGGTGCACAATCGTAATAGATATTGCTTGTAACTATAAGTACATAATCGTAGTAGGCATCGCTTGCATCTGGAGCACAATCGTAATAGATTCGGGGAGCCTAAAAATGGGTCAAAATAAGTATAAGGGTCATATACAAACCTAAATATGAGTACACAACGTAAGAAATGGATTATCCAGTGGGTCGAAATCATTTGTAGTGCATCTGGTGCCCAATCGTAATAGGTATCGTTCGGAATCCATTAATGTATTGTGTTTTTCACGGTTTTAAAGATACTCTAAAAAAACTAACGAGCTCTAACTCAGTTGGTATAATCATGTTTTGTGTTTCACAACATCAAGGGTTTGATTTCTCTACAACACGTTGTTAGAAACTATGTTGCTTCTTGATGATAACCAAATTAACTTAGTAAAAATTGTACAAGTGAATGTAGCCATCAACGGATAGTATGCTCTTGCATTATCCGTAGATGGGAAGTTTATCTACGGATAAGACTCAATGTAACATGCTTGTGTATTTCTGATGTTGAAGTTGAAGTAGTATTGATAGGTTAAATGAGTCATGTTGACTATCAATAGATATGTAGAATAACGAGGCTAATTGTAAATAGTCGATGCCTTGTAATTCTGCGACGTGAAATTGACTGTCTACGGTTAGCTTAATTAGCCTTCTACTGATGTGGATTTTGTACTGTCTGCGGATAGCGGTACTGGTTGATCAAGACACTATCAACGGATACAACTCAAGTAGCTTCTACGGATACACTCTGTACTTGTGAAAGGGACAGCAATGTCAGAGCACATGGGTTGACAGACTACATAGAGCATGGAAGCCAGTATTTCTGGAAAGATCACAAGAAGAAAGCAACATTCTGTTTGCATGGTCAAATGTAGCATTTCTATAAAAGACAATCAGCCAAGAAGGGCAAGCTACCAACACATGGACCACTGCTCAGAATGGAGAAGCAAAGATCCCGAACAGACGCACTTTTTTGTATTATTAGTTGTTCAAAATATCTTTGTAAACTTGGGTTATATAACCAAGTAGTAGCATAACTCTAGAACTAAGAAATCAGGTTTTAGCAATTTAGAGAGCACAAAGCAATATCCTTTATAAATTGCTGAAGCTAGAGTTGTGTATATGCAGCTGTGTGTTTATTCGTAAACATCACAGAGATTTCTTCAATAAAAATCTCTCAGGTGGACAAAAACAATCCACCTGAATTTTTAATTCTTGTGTCATCTTATTTGTGTTTATGTTCTTGTTTTTATTTTCATATTTTCATTATCAAGAATCGAAAAGATTTTTCAAAGATTGTATTCAACCCCCCCCCCTTCTACAATCTTGGTTCATTTTCTGGGAATAACAATTGGTATCAGAGCTAACTTCTAACATACAAGAAGTTTAAAGATCAAAGACAACTGAATCATGGGTCAGAAGGATCATGGAGTCAAAATACTAGTTCTTGATAGAGAAAACTACTTTCACTGGAAAGTAAAAATGCGCCTACATCTTATGTCCATGGATGAAGCTTATGTAGAGTGCATAGAACATGGCCCTCATGTACCGATGAAGCCAAACACCTCATTAGCTCATGAACCTACAGGAGCTCCAAGCATAATTCCAAAGCAACGCTCAAAATGGACTCCTGAGGACATCATTGCAGTTCATAAAGAAAAGAAAGCCATGAATATTCTGTTCAATGGTCTTGATTCTGATATGTTCGACAATGTTATTAACTGCTCTACAGCTAAGGAGATTTGGGACACTGTCCAAACCATATGTGAAGGGACTGAGCATGTGAGAGAAAACAAGATGTAACTCCTCATACAACAGTATGAACACTTTCACTTCAAGAGTGGAGAATCTTTAAATGATACTTTTAGTAGATTTCGAAAATTGCTGAATGGATTGAAGCTGTATGGAAGAGTGTATCAAGTCAAGGATTCAAATCTTAAATTTCTCAGAGCTTTACCGAAGGAGTGGAAGCCCATGACTATCTCTTTGAGGAACACTCAAGAGTACAAGGACTTTACTCTCGAAAGGCTGTATGGAACCCTAAAAACATATGAGCTGGAAATAGAGCAGGATGAAGAAATTGAGAAGGTCCAAAAGAAAATTGGATATGTTGCTCTAGTAGCAAGTGTTGAAAAGGCTGAGGACATGAAAGAAGAAGCTGCTGAAGCTACACAAAGACAAAGTGTTTGTGAAGGTAGAGTTGAATCAAGAAAGTGCAAAGGAAAGGTGATCGAAGAAAGTGAGCCCTCCAATCAAGATGAGATGGATGAGCTAGATGAACATTTAGCTTTTCTGTGAAGAAGGTTCTCAAAGCTCAAGTTCAAGAGAAACCCTGATGTGTCCAGACCATTCAAGAAGGACTTTGTTGAGAGGTCCAAATTTAAATGTTTCAACTGTGGAATGGGAGGTCACTTTGCCAATAAGTGCAGAAAACCAAAGGCTGAGAAGAGTGACAGGAAGTTTGAACCTGTTGACTACAAGAAGAAATATTTTGATCTTCTCAAGCAAAAGGGTAGAGCATTCATTACACAGGACTATGACTGGGCTGAAGACGGGAATGATCTTGAGGAGGACATTGAGTTTGTGAACCTTGCACTGATGGCTGATTCAAGCGAGCAGGAGGCCAGTTCATCATCTAATCAGGTAATTACCACTAATCTCTCTGAGCTTTCTACTGAGGAATGCAATAATGCTATTAATGATATATCCACTGAGTTGTATCATATGCGTATTTCTCTTAAATCACTTACTAATGAGAACACCAGGATTAAAACATCTAATCAGTTGTTAAGTGATAGGAATGCTCTTCTAGAAACTCAATTTGCTGAGTTTGAGAAAATGAGAGTAGAGTGTCAAGTTGCCAAGGATGACCTGCTGATTGTGCTTAAAAGAGAAGAATCTATCAAAGCACAGTTAGCTAAAGAACATGAAACAATAACAAGATGGACTGATTCCAAGAATGTTGCCACAAACATTATCAAGGCTCAAGGAGTGGATACATTCTACAAGAAATCAACAAGAAAAGATAAAAAGAAGCTAGATGTTGAGAGTCTAGGAGATGACACTTCTACGGATAGTGAGCAACCGTTGGAGGACAGTGCCTCTACGAATAACAAGTATCTGTTGATGGACAACACCTCTACGGAAGTGACATGTCCAAAGAAGTGTACATCTAGTGTTAGTCAAGAAAGACTAGAGAAGCTGAACAAAAAGTATGCTCCAACCAGCAAAAAATTTGTTCAGGGATCAAGTAGCAAAACCAAAGCTGAGAATGTCAACATAGGTCACCTGTCCAGCAAGCAATTGAAGGACATGGTTGAGAGTCTAGAGGTTAAGGCTGAGGTTAAAAAGAAAAAGAACAGAAATGGTAAGGTAAGGATTAACAAACACAACAACTATACTCCTGACAAGTATGCCCCTAGGAAAACTTGTGTAAAGTGTGGTAGTGCCATGTATCTACAAATTGAAAATTTGTTAAAACTCCATCTGTTCAAATGCCAATGCCTGTTCTCAATATGCTTATGCCTGTTATGCATAACATGTTTGCACATACTGATCAAACATCTAATTTGTATGCCAACATGCCATTTGTTTCAAATCCTCATATGAATGCATTCACAATGCCACAAATGACATGGATCATGCCACACATGAATGTTATGTTTGCATAAAATTCTCAAACGCCTGCATCAAACATGTTTGCATATAATCATCCTCAACATTTTGTCTCTCAGAGGTCAACACCCAGGGTTAAGATTGATTTAACTCAACCTGAGATTAAGATGCAAAATGACAAGAAAGGCAAAACTAACATGAAAGGACCCAAGGAAACTTGGGTACCAAAATCAACTTGATTTGGTTTTGTTGTGTGCAGGGATACAGAAAGAATCTATGGTACTTAGACAACGGATGTTCTAGGCACATGACTGGAGATTCTACCCTGCTCACAGAGTTTGTGAAGAAAGCTGGCCCTAGCATTACCTTTGGAGATGACAACAAATGTTTTACTAAGGGATATGGCTTGATTTCAAAGGATAATGGCATCATTGATCAAGTAGCACTGGTTGACGGACTTAAGCACAACTTGCTGAGTATCAGTCAACTGTGTGATAAAGGTTTCTCAGTTTCATTCAATCAAGGAGCATGTGTTGTATCCAGCAAGGAAAACAACAATGTGGTGCTGACAGGATACCGGAAAGGTAATGTGTATATAGCTGACTTCAACTCAACAATTTCAGATTCTATCACTTGTCTTCTGAGTAAAGTAAGCAAGGATGAAAGTTGGCTATGGCACAAAAAACTGTCACATTTGAACTTCAAGTCTATGAATGATTTGGTAAGAAGAGACCTAGTAAGAGGACTTCCTCAATTGGAATTTTCCAAGGATGGGCTTTGTGATGCTTGCCAGAAAGGGAAGCAAAAAAAGATTTCTTTCAGAAGCAAGCTGGATTCATCAATTGATCAACCTCTACAACTGTTGCACATGGACTTGTTTGGACCAGTAAATGTCATGTCAATCTCAAAGAAAAGGTACTGCCTTGTGATTGTGGATGATTTCTCTAAATTCATATGGACTTACTTTCTGCACTCCAAAGACGGGGCAAGTGAAATCATAATCAATCACATCAAGGCTTCCAACAATCATCCTGATCTCAAAGTAAGAAGACTCAGGAGTGACAATGGCACTGAGTTCAAGAATTCAACAATGAGGCTGTTTTGTGAGGAAAATGGAATCATTCATGAGTTCTCTACAACAAGAACACCACAACAAAATGGAGTGGTGGAAAGGAAAAATCGGACTCTTATTGAAGCTGCAAGAACAATGCTAGGAGAATCAAAGTTACCTACTTATTTCTGGGCTGAAGTAGTTAACACTGCATGTTTCACTCAAAATATTTCTTTGGTCAACCAAGCAAAAGGAATGACTCCATATCAGCTGCTCAAAGGAAGGAAACCATCCTTGAATTTTCTACATGTCTTTGGATGCAAATGCTTTGTACTGAGAAATCAAGGTGAAAATCTTGGAAAGTTTGAATCAAAGGCAGATGAAGCAACTTTTGTGGGATATGCAGCTGGAAAAGCCTACAGGGTTTTTAATCACAGACTCAACATTGTTATGGAATCTGTACATGTTGTTTTTGATGATGCCAGAATACAAGGTCTTACTAATGAGGGTTTTCATGAAACTCTCAGGTTTCACAATGAGGTGGATGGTCTCGATTATGATGATGAAGATGATGATCATGCGGATGAATCAGTTCCTCCAAGAACGATTGTCTCTAGTATGGATAACTTAAGTTCAAATGAGCCATCCATAGAAGGAACAAATGGAGCATCCGTAGGAAGCCAGAATGGAGCATCCGTAGGAAGCCAAATGGGAGCATCAGTAGGAATCTAAATGGGAGCATCCGTAGGAAGCCAAATTGGAGCATCCGGAGGTGGATCACAACACAGAGTTACCACCCCATTAAACTCAGGGGGAGTTTCTCTGAGTCAAGGATCAACCTCACATGATCATGCTGATGAGAATGATGCTGCATCTTCAAGACCTGCACCTGCTACAAGAAGAAGATGGACAAGGGATCACCCATTTGAACTGATCATTGGTGATGCATCCTCAAATGTCCAAACTAGAAGAGCTACTTAGGATGAATGTCTATACAACAGCTTTCTTTCTCAAGAAGAACCAAAGAAAGTTGAGGACGCTCTTTTAGATCCAGATTGGGTTTTAGCCATGCAAGAAGAGCTAAACCAATTTGAAAGAAACAAAGTGTGGAAGCTGGTACCCAAACCTAAGGACATAAGTGTTATAGGTACAAAGTGGGTATTCAGAAATAAGATGGATGAAAATGGCATCGTCACAAGGAACAAAGCTAGATTGGTTGCCAAGGGCTATTCTCAAGAAGAAGGAATAGATTATGATGAAACATTTGCCCCTGTTGCTAGATTGGAAGCAATAAGGATATTCCTAGCCTATGCAGCCCATGCCAATTTCAAAGTCTATCAAATGGATGTCAAGAGTGCCTTCTTGAATGGGGAACTGGAAGAGGAGGTGTATGTCAGTCAATCTCCTGGTTTTGAAGATCCAGATTATCCAGAATTTGTCTACTACCTACTCAAGGCACTCTATGGACTGAAGCAAACACCTAGAACCTGGTATGACACTCTGTCACAGTTTCTTTTAGAGAATCACTTCACTAGAGGTACTGTTGACAAAACTCTTTTCTTTAGAAATATTAATGGCTCTAGCATACTTGTTCAAATTTATGTAGATGACATAATTTTTGGGTCTACAGGTGACAAGCTTTGCAAAAGGTTTGCCAAACTTATGCAAAGTAAATATGAAATGAGCATGATGGGTGAACTTACCTACTTCCTTGGCTTACAAGTTAAGCAAGTGAAAGAAGGAATCTTTATTAGTAAAAAAAAATATATCTTTGATTTATTGAAGAAGTTTGATCTAATGGATTGCTCTCCTGCTAAAACACCCATGCCAACTGCCACTAAACTTGAATTGAATACTAAGGAAAAATCTGTGGACATTTCAAGTTATAGAGGCATGGTAGGCTCACTTCTATATTTAACAGCTAGTAGACCTGATATTATGTTTGCTACAAGTCTTTGTGCTAGATTGCAGGCTGATCCTAGAGAGTCTCACTTAATTGCTATCAAGAGGATTTTCAGATATCTCAAGGGAACACCAAACCTTGGCATTTGGTACCCTAGAGAATCTGGTTTTGATCTAATTGGTTATTCAGATGCAGACTATGCAGGTTGCAAGATTGACAGAAAAAGTACAATAGGCACCTGTCAATTTCTAGGAAACAAGCTTGTCTCATGGTTCAGTAAGAAGCAAAATTCTATCTCTACCTCTACAGCTGAGGCAGAATACATTGCTGCTGGAAGTTGTTGTACAAATATACTTTGGATGAAAAATCAACTAATAGACTATGGTCTAACAGTTAAGAAGATTCCAATATTCTGTGACAACACTAGTGCAATTGCCATAACTGAGAATCCAGTGCAACACTCAAGGACCAAGCACATTGACATAAAGTATCACTTCATCAGGGAACATGTGATGAATGGTATTGTGGAACTTTATTTTGTTCCAAGTGAGCAGCAAATTGCAGACATTTTTACCAAGCCACTTGATGAATCAACATTCTCAAGGTTGGTAAGTGAGCTAAGTATGCTTAACTATTCTTGATCTATTTAAATGTCTGATGAATTGTAATGCAGCCAGTTTCAACATGATTTTCATGAGAATTAAAACTCTCTGGAAAAGAAGAATTTTGTCTAAGTCAAAATTTATCCTTCTACGGATACCCCTATCCGTTGATGGTCATTTATGACACTGGATCTTTCTTGTCTACGGATATAGGTTTTACACCTCTACGGATATCAAATCCCAAGGTAAAATCCTATCCGTAGATATTTTAGTTTAATCGTAACCGTTAAAGTCACAATCTTATCTGTTGTTACCTGCGTACAGTTCGTGTGTAATTACAGTAAATTCGTGGCTTTACTTTTCATTCCATTACTTTTTAACGGTTACTTTCTTGCCCAATCAGATAATTTCTTTCAATTATTCTGATTTAATTAGAGAATTACTTTGGGGGAGTATAAATTAAATTTTACTCTCAGCTCATCTTTTTCTATCTGTCTCCAAAAATTCTCTAAGGCAAGAAACCCTCTTTTCTCTCAAAGCTAATTTCTCTCTGCAAAGTTCAAAGCTTTTACTAATGGCACCTGTAAGCAAAACAATGTCACTCACTGGGTTCACATACGAGAAGAACAACTTCACAGCTCTGGTGGACTTCGAGGAGAAAAGCGCATCATATCACACTATGATGAGGTTCCTCCAGAACTACAAGCTCTCCAAGGCTATGCTCGAAGCCCCCATTCTCTATTTTGAGGTAATTGAAGCCATCTGGGAATCAACTGTTTTTGATTCTGTGAATGCTACAATTACTTTTGTTCTTCAAGGTAAGGAACATGTGATTAATAGTGACATCATTTCTGCTTGCTTGAATTTACCTGATAACAATAGGTTGGAAAAGCATAGTGATACTGATATAGTTAACATGCTGAATTTGATTAACTATGCTTTACCTACTGATAATCTGAGTAAGATTCAAAGAAAATGAATGGTCAAAGAATGGAGCTTTTTCTTTGATGCCATTCTAAAGGTGTTCTCTGGTAAGTTTAGCAACTATGATGCTTTTATTTCTTCCATGCTAGATATTGCTTAAATGCTTCTTAATGATAGCTTTTACAACCTAAGATCCCTAATTCTTTATGAATTAGGTGCTAAGTTAGGAAATAAAGCATCTAGAAGTAAGAATATCTATTATGCTAGATTCTTTATGTTGCTAGCTAACCATGTAGACAACAACTTGGTGATCCAATTCCCTGCAAACTCCAAGGAGTGTTGGGTTCAGAATAAGAGAGTCCTTGAGGACTTGAATAGGCTGAACCATAACAGGGAAGTTCAATTGGTGTATCCACCAATTGTCAATGCAGCTCAAACGGCACAGGTGAGTCAGGTAATCTGTAACACCCCCAGATTCGGGGTCAGGAATCTGGGTTGTCACGCTCCATCAATTATACAATACCTGCATTACTTACAACATTCTAATGATACAACTCCAAAGACCCCAATCACTTACACGCACACACACACAAGTTATAGCCTTAGAAATGAGCAACAATAAGTAACACTTGTTATTACAAACCAAATGTACTATCCAGGATCTCATCTATTATTTACAACCTCTGCCTGAAGTTAAAATAATAGACCTCACAATTCTATACAAGGTTCAATAATGCAAACCTACTAGAAAAAAATTCTCACTAATTCAATCTGCAACTATTCTGCTAACTCCGACAGTATCCATCATGCTGAACTAACTCAAGGGTGGTCTCTCCATTCCTTTGCTCTCGTAATACGGGGTGAAACGGCAATGTTTTCTTCATGCTGAAAGTTTTTAATAAAGCAAGAATGAGCTAATAGCGCTCAACAAGAAATCTATCCCAGTTTAAATCTTTAAACCTTTAAGGTAGATAATCCATATAGGATCAAAGTTTTTAACACTACTAGGGTTTGTCCCCAAAATAGTATCCCGTTCAAAATACTGTATGACTTATAATCATACTCAAATACTTTTCGTAAATCATTTAGAAATCCTTGGTATCGATATAATGAACCAAGACTCAAAACATATCTTTTTAAAATAGATATTAATATTGGAATCAAGGCTTAAAGCCTATCCATTGATTCAAAATACTATACAGTTCAACATACTGTATATCGTAAATACATTCTCAACATATATACACGCATATCTATTTAGATATCTCATACTGTTCAAAATACTGTAAAATATCAGTAATGAACACCTTTTTGACTCTGTTGTGTTGTGATATATAAAAACAAGAATGAGCACTAAAGCTCAACAATAATATATAGCAGCACAATCATATATGTAGCTCATATCATAATTGCAATCTTTTAAAACTTCATTCGTATACAGAATGATATATTTAAATCTTCTTTTCGTCAAATCATATCATACAGTTCAAATACTGTACACAGAACATTATTGTTCAATTACTGTCACATTATCGGTAACTCAGCACCTAGGCTTTCGTTACAATGTGCAGCACAATTCCAAGTGGAAGAAGGGGACATTCTGGAACACACGATACACGGTGATCAGCCGTTGTATCGAAACATAACTTCTCTACTAGTAGAAGGACGATTTCCAATTCGGTTATCACCCTGGCCGTATTCGGGCCCATTGTGCTATAAGGTCACTACTTCGGCACCTGTTTCATTGCCGGATAAGCCTTTGCACACAAGGTCACTACCTCGACACCTGTTTCATTGCCGGATAAGCCTTGCACACAAGGTCACTACCTCGGCACCTGTTTCATTGCTGGATAAGCCTTGATAATTATGGTCACTACTCCGGCACCTGTTTCATTGCCGTGTAAGCCCTTCCAGTCCCATGATGAATCCTATCCTTTAAACTGGAACCGAACTTAATCGTTGTTCCCCGAGCGTAAACTAGTTCGTTGATAGGTATGAACTTATTACCATACTTACTTCCGAAAATGTTGAGGAAGTAATAAAACTGTGTGGGTTGACTATTGTCAACTGACCTCGATCCTCGAGTAAATCATTTCGAAATCATGACCCGGGAGTTTGGTAAAATACCTTTTTAAGATCAGAAAATCTTTTAAATAATTATTGGAACCTTACGTAATATCTAAATAAGGTTCCTATGATTTTTAAATCATTTTTGGAATATTTAATAAATATTCAACTAATAAATATTGAATTATTATCCAATATAATACCACTTAAGTGAATATCCAAAATAATATTCACTTACTTAAATAAATATTCAAATAATATTTTTAATAATATTATTTAATATTTAACATTAAATATCCAATAATACATATATATTGGAATATTTAATCAACATATTTAAAACATAGCTGTCCCTGGACCCTCCAGTTTCTGACAGTATTATCAAGACAAAATAGTAATTTAACTCCCGGTCTAATATTTTAAAAAATCATCGTACAAGCGCTCTACTCTTAGAGCCTTTAAAACCTCGTTTATATCTAGTATTTACATAGCATATAAATCTTATATCTTATACAGCTTTTTATCAAAAGCGTAAACAATTTATAAATCTTTCACAACATTAAAGCAGAATATATATCACAAACGCCACATATACCACAACAGCATCACTTATATGATGTAGAGTTTAAAAGCATGCATCTATCATATGCATATATTACATCTCATCATTTTTAATACCATCACATCTATATACGATGTAAGGTTTGAAAGCATGCATCTATCATATGCATCATCAGTATATTGTAATTTAAAATACAACATGGAATGAGAAAACTTGCCTCGGGTCCTTGATTGTTAGGGGTTCGATAATTTGTCGGGAAATCTATAAACAAAGAAATACTCAATCAGTCCCCTAGTGTAATCATTTAAAGGGCATTTAACTTAAGCACCAACGTTCTATTAATGAACATCAAATGTCTCGATCTTGGTCACTTATAACCTCATGACATTCCTTAAACTCTTAAGTCAAAAGTTTGGTTGATAATCCATTCACAAAACCCAAGTACTTTACCATTACTAAACTCATGGTTTAAACTATCCCCTTAAGGGTATTCACTTGCGCAACTTTGGTTCTCGCATTTTTATAAAATCGAAAAAATCATCTTTTTAACACGAAACCTTCTCGGTTCCCTTCCTAACTGTCCATACTAGTATCCACATTAATATCATGACCCAATTCCATTTTTAAGAGGCTTGATCATAAACTCAAAGTTCATACAGTGAACTACTTAGTTATCCGAAACCGCTTTCACTAAAACAAGTGTTTCTCCTAAACCGTAAATCGAAACGATACGATTCTTTCGCCAAAACAAACTACGACACAAGACCTACATTATCATGGTCAGTGATCACACTTGACAGTAGATTAAGAGCCTCGAATACCACTGTCAAGGCAGTTAATAAACATTTCGTTATTACGACGGCTATACATCGAACGTTTCCATTTCACAACCAATCCAAACATCCAACCAAGACAATCCATACATCTATATATCATTTACAATTCTAGGACAGTTCATACTAACTCAAGAACTCATCCCTCAATCAACCACAACTCATTCAACCAACCAAAATCATTAAAACATGCATGGATCTCTTATACTACATGTTTAACGAACTATACTACAAACTTAAGCATAAAACTCAATTAATATCAAGAGGGCAGAGGTGTTATACCTTCCTTGCTGCCTTAGAGACACTAACAATGGCTTAACTATCCTTGATTGAGCTTTAAACATCCTTAACTAGCTTAATCTTCAAGAACAAAATCAAGAACACAAGTTAGTATTTTCGAAATCACTATTCATGCCTCATCTTTGATCCAATATTTGACCATGCTAAACTTCTTTGATGGCCATGAAAATGTTAACGTACCTTGGGTATATATTGAGGGAGATATGGTCCAAATTTGGCGATTTTAGGATGAGTAGATTTGGATTTATGAATTTTTCTTTGCTCCTTGCTCATGCTGGGCAGAATTCTAAGAAATGGGGAGAATACTTGCTTTTCTTTTCTTTTCTTTTATCTAAATGATGCTAAATGGATGCATCCAATTTGTGTGGTTATGGTTTAGTTTAGTCACCCCCTTGCCACATGTCAACTTGTTGTGGTTTGTGGTGAAAGTGGTGACAAGGTGGTGATTCATCACCTTGTCATCACCTTGTCACACCTATGTGACCCTCCTGCATCATGCTTATGTCATAATTTGTGTCGTCAATCCTCTTATATGTTGCACTTGATGATCTTATATGATACTTCCCCTTCGGTTAGGGTTTAATCCATAATTCGTTACGCTTCTGTTTCGTGATAGGTTCAAGTGATTTTAAAAACGTTTCTCTGTACCAATGCTAGGGATACTTCCTTGATCTTTCCATTACCTTGGCTTAATATATGCTCAAGGATTTCTCACCTTGGTTTAAGATATGATCATGGATTTCTCATTCTACATACTTTCTCAAAACGATCAAATCAATACATCCTTGATTGTCCGATGAATAGTGATCAAAATTTAAAGTTGGAATCTCCCGATTCTGATCGCGTTTGCATTCACTTATTCTCCTTATACATCACTAATATAACTTCGAAACATTCATTCCATGTCTTCCATATAGTGTGGTCTGAAATATTTTTTATCATCAAATTCACTATTTATCAACATTTACTATTCATCAAAAAATTTTAACTAAGTCCAAAATTTGGGGTTATTACATAATCTCCTCAACTGTTCTTACATCTGTTGTCATTTATTTGATTTCCAGTACCACAATGGAGGCTGGAACTGTCCAACAGTCTCCTACCCAAGTGGTCACCTAAAAAATTCCCAAATCCAAATCTTGAAAGCAAACCTCAGGTGCTTCTCAAAAGGCACCTGTTGCAAAAACTACCTAAGCCTTTGAGGGGAGTGTGAACGAGGTAGTGAGAGGTGAGGGAAGGGGTGAACATCAAAGAAATCCCAAGAACAAGGAGGGTGAGATAAGTGTGTCCCAGCCTAGCCACCTTGTATCTTCTCAAAAAGATGCAGTGGTTGAAAAGGAAACTACCACATCCCTAGTGGCATCCTCCCAAAAGGATGTTACTATTGAAAAGAGTCCCCAACCAGGGACACATCACAAGAGGAATAGGGACACCAGTAGCCCCACAGATACAACCATGGCCTATACAAGGAGAAAAAGGTCTAAACCATCTGGGGATGCACAGGGATCACACACAGTGTGGATGAGTTGGCAGTAGTTCAAACACTTCTAGGCTTGAGGGAAGGGAGTGAAGCCACTGAGAGTGAGAGGCTGATTTGCAACCAGGCAAAAGGAGAGGAAGAGCAAGAGAGACAGACTATTTCTTCCAGTCTGGTAAAAGTGAGCACTAAGAGTACCACCTTAGTAGGTGAAGGTGATTGTGTGAGCCAGGAGGAGCCCCTGATGCAAGAAAAGAGAGAAAATGAGAGAAAAGCAGGTACAAGAGAGATAAGGATGGAAGACTCAGCCATTGCAAGTGAGTCAATGGATGTCAGTGATGTAGACAGGTAGAAACTGTTCCAACTTGACTATCAAAATGAGTTGGATCAAGTCAACCTGAATGCTGAGACATTTACTCATCCTGACCCAACCTATCAAGTCTTGGCTGGACAGGGCAATGTGGAGGCAGAAAGGATGTTGAATTTGGTACACACAACTGAATCAATGTCTTGGGCAAATGAAGCTATTCAAAATCTGCCTCCAGGAGCTGGTGAAGATTTCAGTTATGATGAAGACAGTGATGATTCTGAGAGTGGTGAAGGAGGAGATGAAGACCCTTCCACTCTCCAAGAGATGCCTACCTGGTTGTTCTCCAACTCTTATGTCCACAATGACACCCATGCAGTCATTTTCAGGAATTATCAAAGGGTATATGATGAAGCTCAAACATCAAATCCACAACATGCAACCACAGTTCAGAACTTTGTGGCATCACTTTAGCTTCATCAAGCCCACATCCTGCAACAACGAGCCAATACTGATGACATTAAGAACCATCTGGATGGGGGTGAAGGATGCTTTGGCAAGAAGAATTGATGTTGTTGCTCCTTCCACATCTCAAAGATGCAAGCAAGACAAGTTGGTAAAGGATGCGGATGCTCTTACTGGGAGGATGGATAAGATGGAGAAGCAAATGGACACCTTCTTGGCTAACCAGAATTTACAGACTCAGCTTCTGCAACAGTTGCTGTAGTCAACTGGTGTCACTCAAACCCTTGATGATAACAAAAAGGGGGAGAATGCAAGTAAGGGGGAGAGTGCACAAGGGGTCTCTGTACTAGTAACTCAAGGTGTGCCATCAAACCAGGGGAGTCACCTCAAATAATAGCTAATCCAAGTGAGTTTCAACTCATAAAGGTGGTCTCTCCTCAAGCTAAGGATGTCCAAGTTTTTCTCAATTCTGAAAAGCTGATCAAGGAATCCATCTTCCAGGCTGTGACTTCATCCACAAGCAGCCATCCTATCCACACAACAATTCTGAAGGTCCTCACTCCTGACACCATTGTTCTGCAAAAAAAGTATGATGCTGAACATTCTAGTGTCAAGGAGTTTGAACCCATCTTCAGTGGCAGGACTGGATCACCACCTAGACATTATGGCAAGAACAAACTAGAGGTGGACTACCCACTCCCCAAGCCTGATGAGTCTAAGGTGTTAGCAACTCTTATCAGGGATCTCAAAAATACCAATGATGTAATGCTGAGATAAGGGTTGGCTGTTATCTACAGATATGGCAAAGAATTTCACATCACAAGCAGCCACCCCAGGTTCAATGAATCAAATGCAGAAGAGATTTCAAGGATAAGGAGAGAAGCCAATCCCCGGGGTTATGAATCTACACCTTAAAGACAGGCTAGATTAGCCCAAGAGCTAGAGAGGGAAATGGAGGAAGAAAGTAGTGAGGCTGTAGAGGAAGAGGCCCCTACTAAGAAGAAAAGGAAGAAAAGGAAGACGGTGCCTAAATCCAAGCCCCCTAGATGGAATAAAAGATCACATAGGCCTGTCTCTCCTGAGAAGGAAGAAGAGAAAAGAGATACACATAGGAGGATTGTCTTTGAAGATCCTGTCCCAGCTTCAACTCAATCTCAAACCACCTACCATGGGACTCCTGTAGAGTTTAAAGAAGAACCTATTGAGTTTGAAGACTTGGTATTCCCTAAGTTCATAATTGAGGCAGAAAAGATGTCAAAGAAAAGGGCACCAGTCAAGAAAGCTCAACAAGGACCAATCAAGTTGAATGTTGCACCAAAAGTTGCCAAACCAGTTGAGAACAAGACAGACTTTTTGTACATTGCAGAGATACAGGAGTACTCAACCATGGAGCTATTCCTTGATGAAGTTAGTGAAATCAGAGGCACAAACAAGTTCAGAGATTTGCCTGAAAGACTAACTTTTGTCTACAAAGGAGGAAATGTGAGAGCATGGCCCCTGCAACAAGTGCTCAATGAAGGATACTCTAACTTGGTGAAAGTCTTCTCAGGCTTCAAAAATACAAGGGGATTTTCTGAGGTTGCCAGTAGTGCTGTGTTAAAGAAGATTGAGGAAATCAGGAGCAGTTGGAGTTCTCCTGATTGTTTGTCGAGGAAGCTGAAGATTCCTTTTAATGGACAAAGAATTCATCTTCAACCTTACTGAATGATGGAATTCAAAGATGAAAAGGGTTGTAGAAGATTCTTCAGGATTGAAGATCAACTGTCTAAGGCCAGCAATAGGTATCTTAGATGGTTGCAAGGCAAGTTAGATCCAAAAATTGCTGAAGAAGATGCATTCTACAGAAAGCTTCAAGATCAAATCCAGGCAAATTATGCTAAGGAAGGGAAACAGAAGGTTCGACCTCCAAGAGAGAAGAAAAGAAATTGATTCTGCTCAGTCTAGAGGAGCACTCTCTATGTAACTATCTCTACTCTTCAGTTTTTCATTTCATGTAGCTTGACACAATTTTTACTGCTATTATCTATATGTTGGAAGTGGTTTTGTTATCATCAAGACTCTTAATTTATGTCTGATTCTCAACCAGACATAAATTGGGGGAGATTGTTGGGAACTATGTTGCTTCTTGATGATAACCAAATTAACTTAGTAAAAATTGTACAAGTGAATGTAGCCATCAACGGATAGTATGCTCTTGCATTATCCGTAGATGGGAAGCTTATCTACGGATAAGACTCAATGTAACATGCTTGTGTATTTCTGATGTTGAAGTTGAAGTAGTCTTGATAGGTTAAATGAGTCATGTTGACTATCAATAGATATGTAGAATAGGGAGGCTAATTGTAAATAGTCGATGCCTTGTAATTCTGCATACGTGAAATTGACTGTCTACGGATAGCTTAATTAGCCTTCTACTGATGTGGATTTTGTACTGTCTGTGGATAGCAGTACTGGTTGATCAAGACACTGTCAACGGATACAACTCAAGTAGCTTCTACGGATACACTCTGTACTTGTGAAAGGGACAGCAATGTCAGAGCACATGGGTTGACAGACTACACAGAGCATGGAAGCCAGTATTTCTAGAAAGATCACAAGAAGAAAGCAGCTTTCTGTTTACATGGTCAAAGGTAGCATTTCTATAAAAGACAATCAGCCAAGAAGGGCAAGCTACCAACACATGGACCACTGCTCAGAATGGAGAAGCAAAGATCCTGAACGGACACACTTTTTTGTATTATTAGCTGTTCAAAATATCTTTGTAAACTTGGGTTATATAACCAAGTAGTAGCATAACTCTAGAACTAAGAAATCAGGTTTTAGCAATTTAGAGAGCACAAAGCAGTATCCTTTGTAAATTGCTGAAGCTAGAGTTGTGTATATATAGCTGTGTGTTTATTCGTAAACATCACAGAGATTTCTTCAATAAAAATCTCTCAGGTGGACAAAAACAATCCACCTGAATTTTTAATTCTTGTGTCATCTTATTTGTGTTTCTGTTCTTGTTTTTATTTTCATATTTTCACTATCAAGAATCGAAAAGATTTTTCAAAGATTGTATTCAACCCCCCCCCCCCCCCTTTCTACAATCTTGGTTCATTGTCTGGGAATAACACACGTAATTGGTTGCGCTCTTTGGGATTGGTTACATAAGACATATGGCGTTCTAAAGTTAAAACTGAATATTTTCTATGTGGGATGCCCTAGTTGTAATAGATGAAGTATGATATTACTTCTTTAGCTCAATCCTGATTGTTTGGATGAGAATAGATACATGAAAAGTTTTGGCAATGCTCATAAAAGTTGCATCATGTTCTCTTGAATTTTTCAAATATCAGAAATTTTAAGTGTAGCACTTGATACATTGAACCAACCTGTCTTATCAAATTTTGATACAAATATCTTTACTAGCTTGCAAAAACAAAGAACTGTGGGTACCTCGAATGTGTTATTTCGTGTTTATCATTAGTATTTTCATTATTTTTTTGGACTTGATTTTTATGCATGTATATGAGCATATTATTTACGACAACGAGAAACATATGTCTCTTGCGAAGCTTCTAGGAATGCAAAGAAGGAACATAATCACATCTTCCTTGTCAAAAACTTTTAGCATCACTGGTGAGTTTTAATCAAAATTCACAAGCATTACATGATTGATTGTACTATGGTCTTATTAGTGCATATTCCAAAGGGAAAAAATTGTTTTCAATAAGTTTTTGTTATTTTTTTTAAAGTTTTTTTTGATTTCGTTGTTCTATTATAAGCTGGACAATTGGATGGCAATTGTTCCCTCTTGCATTGCATCTGCAGTCAGATATATTTGGAATTAAATATGCCAAATTTGTAATTTCCAGTGTTTTATGCAGATTTGGACATTGTCTTATTAAACTTTAAAAGCACTATATCCCATGAAGGTTGCTTGTGCACTACATCAACATTATAAAAGACCTTGTCCTTAAGCATACGAATCTTAATCTCTTTGGTAGCGCTTCTGAAAAGTGGATGTGAACAGCTCATAAACAAACCACTAGCATGAATACAAAATCCCGCAATGCAAATTTTTTGATATGGATTCTTCTTATCTATAGATTGAATCTGAACTACACACGTTATATCTTCCAACGCCTTGTTTAGCTTAACATTTTGGTCCTCAGTTAAAGAATCATATGATAAAAAACAAAAAACAAATGTAACAAATAAACACATATAAATTGAGATTAACAAGGTCATAAACTCTGCAATAGGCAACTTATACAAATTAGAATGCAAAATAAAGAGTGTAAAAGGTAAAATTACATAACAATGTTATAATTAATTCATTACAAAACAAAACATAAAAGTTCTACCAACTTCATATTACCAATTAGAATACAAATTGAAAAGTGGCAGAGGTATATTACCAATTCGTATACAGCCGAAGACATGTTTGGGGTTAGATTTTGACCTGTGGAACAGAGTAAAATAAGAATGAAAACACACACAAGACTTGAAACTAAAGTATGAGTTACTATAAACACAAATCAACCATGATAAATGAGAAATGCAACTGTAAATCAAGCTCAGGTTGCCATTGTTAACCTTTTTTTGCTAATAATATATACTAGTGAATAGGAACTTCAAATTTTACATTTGATAATACAAAAAAAACAAGATTTGTGAAAGTGGAGGACTTACAAGTTGTGTAGATACGTTCTTTTCAAACAAATGAGTTTGTTGGAGAGGAGGATGTTAATAATGTAAAAGATATATGTACTTAAAAGTGCAGGCTGGGTGGGCACAATGATACTTTTACATTAATTTAGATACGTTGGATTTTTGGAAATTCCAAATCTGCATTGCATCTGCAGTTAGATAACCAAATAGCAATTCCAATATTGATTATTTAATGAAATCTCATACTTACTACTGAAGACATGCATATTTTGATGGCCAATAAAGTAAATAAGGAAAGTATTTGTGTAATTACGATCTTTATTGACCGTTGTTGCGATCGAGAAAAAGGATGTTAGATATGAATATCATTAAGAAACTAGACAGAGGGGGGGGGGGGGGTGAATGGATAGTTTAACTGTTTTTCGTTTTCTTGAAACTAAAAAGCTGTGATGGATTGTGTTGTATGAAAATGCGGAATAAAAATAAACAGAACACACACAATCACTTTAATCTACTTAGTATTAAGTAAATCAAATACTACAGCTTCCAAAATTTCACAAGTGAAATTTTGGCTTCTAAACAAGAACAGTGTTTTCTTGTTTTCTTACAGAGAAAAGAGTGCTTGAATGTAACAGCCCCAAATCCGGGGTCAGGGATCTAGGGTTGTCACAATCCATGTATTCCTTGCCTTACCTGTATTACTCACACCATTCATAATTCACCTGCTCATGACCCCACAACATATGTCTCTCTCTCACACACACACACAGGTTAGAGTCTCAGAAACGACACAATACAACAACTGCGGAATAAATAACTTTTATTACAATACCCAAATGTCTTTTGAATCTGTTACTGATACAATTTCTAAGTATTGTTACATTACCAACTTAGCCTTTTGATGCTCACAATCCTCTATTACTATTCATGTCTATACATAAGTTGAATACCAAAAGCCGTAGCCTGATTCGATTGGTTCGTACTACTCTCGGGATCGCTGCTAGAAACTGCTTAATGGAAATGCCTTGCGAGGTATGTGCCGTCCCATTGGCATCCTGCTTCGCTGCTATATAATATATATAAAATAATAGCAAGAGTGAGCGATAGCTCAGCAAGGTAATGAAAGTATGGCATAATTCTGCCCTTTTATTCAACCCAGAAATAAAGCGGGTATGCGACAATAATTTGTCAAAATATCTTGATACTGAAATCATTTCCTTATCGGAATGTATTCCAAAAATACCATTGTTGTATTTCAAATATCATCTCCATAATATTCTGCAAACTTTCGATATTCATACTATGAACAAAGTTCTAGTATAGTATAAAAGATGAAATAACAAGATAACTCAGTATATCCTTTCTGTAAAATATCTGCTATATAAAATATAAGCAGACTATCAACATTTACTTGAAAGATGAAGTTATAAGGAAAATCCAATATAAGGTTTCCATAACCCAAAATCCACTCATGCATATATATATCCTTAATCGGGTTTTATTAGAGTCATAACTCATAAAATAAAAGATGAAGTTGTAGGAATTTCCAAGTATCATCTTTCATATCAAACATTTATCTCATATCATATTCTGGAAATAAAGACAAGGCAAAATATGTCCAATCCATTTTCGAAACTCATCTGATTCCATATACCCTTTTTGTAATCTCATATGCTTTCTGATAAACTCATATACTGGAATAAACTTGAATACTCTTGAGTAAACTTTTTTTTTTTTCTGAAAACTTGCATAAAACATGCTCTTTCATGGATGATGAACTGTAGATGGAGATTCTGGGCGCCGAGGATACCCCTACGATGATCAGTCGCAAGTTGTATCCCTCTGATCTTTTTCTACGTAGAAGGGAAGAATAGACAGTATCTGACTGACCTACCTCCCCGCCAATCGGTTGTAGGCAGGAAGTACAGACCCGTTTCACCAGTCCGTCGGCCTGTGACTCTCCTATGAGGAAGAACATACCCGTTTCACCAGTCCGTCGGCCTGTTGCTCTCCTCTTTCCTACGGTCGGGCAATTTCTGATAAACTAAGGGAAGAACAGACCCGTTCACCAGTCCGTCGGCCATATTGTAATTCCCTTAGGGGACCGGCGCTACTCAGTCCCTTACATACTCTCCAAGTTCGAGTAAATCCATAACACTGAAACATGAAGTTCCTTTCCCTTTTCCCCCAAGAATACAACTCCACAAAGTAGTCATATCTGTTTGGAAAGGAAAATTCACCCATATTTCCCAAGCTGACGCTTGTTAATGGATGCAACTAATTCCACTGATCTTACCCCTCGAGTCTTGAGGAAGTAATCAAAATCATTTTGATGGTAGTAAACCAGACTGATAAATTCATTGATTTAAAAAGGCTTAGGACCGGGCAGTCCACTGGAAACATACATAAAATCTCAAGAAAGGTCCCATGCATTTGTAGTTTGAGCGAACATTTAAGTCTTTCTGAATATAGACTTAAACGGGAAATAGATTTGGGAACCTTCTCTATTTATAATAAAAATTGACTGAAATATACTTTATTAGCTATCTAGGGTTTAAAATAGTTTTCACAAAATACTTCCTTAAGAAGTAGGGCTTTAAATAATTAATGCAAACTATATTTAATAAAGAATATTTATTTAGAAATAATTCTCAAGTACTTTCTTATCAAAAAGGGTAGATAACAACTATTCATCATATATTTAAAATATACCCTTAATAGATTAAACTCCAAATGATCTTTAATTTGTAAACCACTTATCGAGATTAATTGTAATAACACAATAAAATAACCCTAGATAGCAACTGATACCATTCTTAGTATGTAAAATAAATATAGAGAATATATAATATATCTCTAGATAACAACTGATACCATTCCCGGTCCAAAGTATAAATGCATAGTATATTCCCCCTACCGAGGGTTTTGCTTAGCACATCAGCTCCAAAATATTACTATAACCATAGCTTATAAGCTCGACTCATATCAATAACTTTTACTTAGCATCATAAGTATCATTTCGAAATCGTAAACACATAACATATATCTCAAAATCTTTTATTTATCACAACAACAGTTTATAGAGGTACAGGTTTGAAAACTTGCATGCATCTATCATATGCATATATTCCATCTCAACAGTTTTATACCATCACATTCATATACGACGTGAGGTTTGAAAGCATGCATAATACCATATGCATCATCAGAATATTATAACCTAAAATAAAGCATGGAATGAGAAAACTTGCATACAACAACATAGCGACTCCCGGTCTAGAGTCGAAACAATGAACATGCTCTTATCTATAGAGCTACAAGGTATACCGGTTCGTAAGTATATTATCTCAAAACTATACATGGCAAATGCAGTGTTATATAATTAATACTTCAAAGTATGGATTTAGAAAACTTGCCACAATACTTGCAACAAAGATTTGGTATATAAATTGGGAATACACAAGTATTGAACATAGGAAAATATACATACTCTGAATAATAGAGTAAGGTTTAGTAAACTTGCCTGATGCTCGAGAAGTGATAGGGGTTCGCGACGATGCCGGACAATCTAGACAAAGTCAAAGAAAACGCACGATTAATCCCCTGGATAATCCACTTGTACTCTATGCTTAAACACGTAAGCGAAACACAACCAAGGCATTACTAGCTCGTTATAGGCTCATACTAAGTCCATGTTTAGTCGACAATTACTTCAGTCATAGGTTTAGTCCGAAATCGATCCTCGAATACAAGTTATACTTAACCATTTTCAACATTGGTTCCTAAGTCATGCTCTTAGTGGTTTTCACTTGCGCAACCTCGGCTAACACATTTTTATAAAATCGGAAAATAATCTTTTGGACTCGAAACCTTCGTACAAACCTTCGTAACTTCCCTTGACACTTCAATACAAAATTTCATATTTTAAAACAACTCTTAAGGGTCTCAAATATAGCCACAAAGTTGGTACATTTCTGCAATCTCATTCCTTGAACCACTTTCACTACAATGGTCATATCTCATAAACCGTAAATCGTAATGACATGATTCTTGCGCTCACATAAACTAGAAAAAAAGCTCTACACACTCATGTTCATAACTGAACCAAAAGAGGCAGTTAGGTTTTCTGATTCTAGGCATTTTATGGAGTTACCGAAAATCGGGCATTACGACGGCTTAAAATCGAATAATCCTATTTTGTCACAACATAACCAAGCCACACCGGGCATACCATACATCTACAACCTCAACAAACAACCATCATACACCTCTAAGATCAGTGGGGAGGCTCAAATCCAACACCCATCATTTTACACATTCAAACAAATCCAAATAATCACTAAATCACTTAATCATGATCTTAACTTTACATGAACATCAAAACCACTTTAAAACTCATATAAAACTCAAAGGGGCAGAGGTTTATACCTTCCTCCAAGCTTGATTGCTGCTATATTCCTTATGTAACCTTAGATCCTTGCTTAATACAACCTTTGGAAGCCACAAACTCAATATCAAAAGCAACAAAGCAAAATACAAGTTACTATTCATCATCTTCTCCAACTGTTACTCACTGAAATCGAAGGGTAAATCACAGAGGTGAGGCGAGCGCTTACCATGGTTGCGTAGAGCTTCTCGAGAGCTTCGATTTGAGTGGTGGAACGCCAAAAACGGACAACGGAATCTCAAGTTATAAGCATTTCTTTCTCCTCCATTTTCTTTCTTCTTCTCTCCCGAATTTTTCTTCAAGGTGGAGAATTCTTCTTTTTCTTTTCTTGTTTAATTACTTTGATATTTGTGATATTTTAATAGTCAAAATGGTGAGTCATGGTCTTTGGTGTCTTCTTCCTTCGACACTTGTCGCACATGCAACGGCTCTGTTAAAGTAACTTTGCTGGTTCGTTTCTTTTCACCTGGATGATCCAAATGTTGCATTTCTCGAACTAATCTTGTTACATGTTACTTCCATGTCTATATTTAATCCTGTACGTCCTTGATATCTCTAATTCTTTTATTAACCCATATCCATAGAATTGATAATCTAAATCCTTCAATATTCCCAAATAATGATTAATCCGTCCGTTAATGGTGAAATTTCGGAGAAAACGGAAATGCTATTTTTCCGATTCTGACAGCTTTTGCATTCCTTTATTTTCATCGTAGATCATTAATACAGCTTTGAAAGTTTACTATATCGTTCCGCATATGGTGTGGTCTGAAAACTTTTTAAACGACAAAAATTTACTATTCATCAAAAGTTACTATTCATCAATGGTTTTTCTATAATCCTTTGGATCAATTCCGTTCAAATATTCCTGGTTTATTTCTCTTTACTTCTTGCACTTAGAAATGTTCTAGTGCTTTCTCGGGCACACGCTATCTTGTTTACGGAGTTGTCGGATGCATACCATATATCGATTTGGATGACATAAAAATACTTTTCTTCCTTGGAATATTGTATTCTTATTTTCCAGAGAGATTATTCTTATCTATATGTTCAGTCCATTCTTACTATTCTCAAAATGTTTGAAAACCGAAATTCATATTCATTTCATAACTTGATTCTCAAAGTCATTGCCACTATCCATATTTACATCAACATATAATAAAAGTTTTAATTCTACCCAAAATCTGGGGTCTTACATTGAATATTTCTATGTATTACTCTCTTACAGCTAACAATAGGGTGTGCACAATATATATATTCTATACAAAACTGGTGCAAACCCTATTTACACAGCTACCCCTTGACTGCAACTCTAACTTGTCCTGCCATAAGAAGTTAACTGTGTCAGGAAGGACCACTTGCTTTATGTAGTCTTTCCCGTTTCTCTAGCTTCTTGTCTCTATTCTTTCTCTCCAAGTTTTGCTGTAGATTTGCCATGTGTCTTTGGACCACCTCACCATAACAGATGCTTCAGTATTTGTCTCTTTTGAATTTTGGTTCTGTACCTTGAATTTGTCTTGTTATAACCGGCTAAGTGTTGACATCGTGAACTCCAGCATATTCCTGATTCTGTGACTTGTCGACATAGAGCACTCTTGACTTTGCTATATGAGGACTTTGCTATATAACTATTTCAGGAGTATGCGATATAGGCTTCTTGAGGACTTCACGACATAGCCTATTTGAGGACTTCACGATATAGCCTTTTTGATGACTTCGCGATATAGCCTTTCTGAGGACTTCACGATCTAGTACATTCTGACTTTGCGATCTCAACACTTCACGACATGAGCCTTGAGGACTTCACGACATAGTTCATTTTGGACTATGCGATCTCAGTACTTCACGACATGGAAATTTAGGACTTCACGACATAGCTCATTCTGACTTCACGATATAGGGACTTAGACAAATTTCTGCAACTTATTTCTTCAAGGCCTTGTTCACTCCAATCCTGCTGCATGAACAAATTGAACTTCTTCCAGGATAATTATTCCATGGCCTATGTACATTCTAGGTGCAAGAAACTTACTAAGCTCATTATAACTTTGAGCATACATAATAAAGTTAAGTACATGAAAACAAGAAAAGTACAATGGAGACCTATACTATATCCCAGTGAAAGAATTCACTAGGTCATGTAGAGTGACATAGTCACAATGTGTAGGCTGGTTAATAGTGGTATTCAGACATGCCTTGAGCCTAACAATCTCCCCCAAATTGTGAGTAAGAAACTTAGGCACAATTTCATGTCTGATAACAAGCCTAACTTACATAAAAGGAATTAAATTTCAGAGAGAATAACAGATGAACATTATGAGCAGAATTTGATTACAAACTGAAAATGAAAGCTTATAGATTATCTTTTTGTTGCTAAGCAGCTTCAGTTCCCATTTGCTTTTCAAAATAGTCATCATAAACCTTCTTCTTTCTCATTTCTTCCTTTCTGTTCATTTTTGAAATGGCTGCTATAATTTCATCCCTTGCAATTAATTCTTCTATGATAGGAGAGTCTTCTAAATCTTCAACTGCAGCTTTTAGGGCACTTTCCACATAGGATTCCACAAACTCCATCCTTATTTTGCTTTTTCCTCCATTTTTATTTTTGTACTCCACGACATAAAGATTTTGTTTCACTTTGCACATCCCTTTCTTTCTCAACTCTTTAGCCTTCTCTTCCATTTCTGCCATCTCTTTATCTTTCTGAATTTTCTTCTCTTCATTTAACTTCCTCAAATTTTCTTGTTAATCAGAGTGCATTTTCAAAAATCTGGCAATTTCAATCTTCCACAATCTTTCTTCTTTTTCTTCAAAGTTTAGCAATGCATTTATTCTTTCAAGCTCATATGTTGGAAAATATTGCCAGCTCCCTGTCTTCATCTCTTTCTCCCTTCCATTAGTGTATTTGATCTCTAGATGATTTTGTTTCACTTTGACTTCAAAGATTCTTTGAGCTCTCAGAAATGCTAAGGTATCTTCATCATAGTCTTCATCTAGAGGAAGCACCTTAATCCCAACAACATTTGTGATCACTCCAGTTCTCTTTGTTATCCTTATTCTTTTAGCTACACTTTTGAGTTTGCAGTGTTTAACTTGAGGTAGCTTTTCAGAACAAGGAGATTTTGTCTTCAGTGCCACATCATTTGGAAGTAATTTCAATCCTTTTCCCTTGACCCACTGTAACACTCCACTAGCTGTGATTTTGTGGAAGTGTCTTTTAGATTTTGTTGTAGTGGCTTTACTTCTCTTCAGTGGAAAATCAGGTTCAGAAGTCTTGGATTTTGATTTTGGAGGATCATTACTAACAGTACCCACCCTAGACTTAGAGTCTTGTGTTGTGGTTAAGATACTGCTAGCAATGTCCTTGACTTGCTGATTTCCACTCCTCTTCTTTTCAGTCTCTCTCTTGCTTTAAGAGTCCTTCTTGACATTTTCAGCTTCTTTAGATCTCTTGGAGGATTTGCCTTTGCTGCTTTCACTTGCCCCATCCTTATCACTCCTTGATTGACTCCTTCTTCTATAGCTCTTGTCTTCACCATCATCCTTATCATCTTTCTTGTCTTTCCTCATTTTGAGTGATTCAGGAATTCTTCCATGGATTAGAAATGATTGAAGAATTTGAATCATCTCTAGCTCTTCAGCAGTCCTAAATCCCCTCTTTGCACTCAGCATTTGGAGCACATGATTGATCTTTTCCTTATTCTTCATTTCCAGCTGAGTAGGAATTATTAGCTGATCAATAGTGTTTGCCCTGGTGAGACCTTGGAAAATTATAGTTCTTGGATTAATGATGACTTCAGGTAATCTTAGTAATTGATCTTTCTCCAAGTCATCATACAATCTTTTGTTGTTCTCACCACTCTTTTCAATTAGCTCCAAAATTGTATCTAGCTCAGTAAATCTCAGCTTCTCCAGAGTTTCAAAGGACAAATGCCATATGTCATTGTCTTTAGATACCATGATGATTTCTCTTAGATAGACATCCTTGACTTTCCTGGAATGAAGTCCCATCCTCCAATTGTGCAAGTAATCTCCTGGAATGAAGTCCCATCCTCCCTTGCCATTGTAGTTACCATAGCAGTTCTCCAGAATCCTTCCAGTACATCAACATACATAGTTGGGTTCATTGTCAAGGCTTGGCGAAGGTAGGATGTGTTCAAGAACCGTACAAAACACTTGTACCTGGGGTTTGCTTCTGCGTCTGATGGAATGGTGAGAAAGTTGGTTTCTTTGGGTATGGTTAAGGGGTTTGATGAAGTAGCTGTTTGAGATTTGGGTGCCATTTCTGAGGTTGAGATTGAAGAAGAGAGAAGAGAATTGGAAATTAGGTTTGAAAATTGAGAGTAATCGACAAGATGAAAAGATGTGAACGTGTTTGCAAAAAGTATTTATATGACTGAGACAGTGCGATATAGAGTTATGAATGTGTACAGACTATTTTGATATCGTGAAGTCTCAAAATAGACTATATCGCGAAGTCTTGCAAAGTAGATCGCAAAGTACAGAAATGAACGATGTCGCAAAGTCTGAAAGGTAGAAAGTATGATGAGACTTTGCGATATAGTATAAATACCTTGTCGAGAACTCTCTTTTTGGAATTTCAAGCAATTTGTCAGACATATATCAAAATTTTGAAATAAAATTAATTTAGATAAGAATTCTGCTTGTATGTGGAGACTTGTCGATATAGTTATTCTGTGTCGCGAAGTCGGGAAATGAACTATATCGCAGACTCAAGAAATGAACTATATCGCAAAGTTTCACAATTTTAACAATTTGCGATATAAGTCTGTTTAATTTGAACTGAGTCGTGAACTCTCAAAATCACCTATATAGAGATGTCTTAAAAGCTCATAACTTCACAAATAAATATGATTTGAGAAATATGCAGTAAAATACTGAAATATTTATAAATCATATCTCAGCCAATTTTCACTCCAAGTAAATAGTGCATTTAAATACAGTGAAAATTTACTGCTGCAAAAATTAACTAGCATACTTACTTAGAACAACTAAATGAAGGATTGAGCATTCCAATTTCACTCACTAGTTTGTTGAAGACAGCTTCATTTAGGGGTTTAGTAAATATGTCAGCTAACTGTTTCTCAGTTGGAACATAAGAGACTGCTATAGTACCATTTGCAGCATGTTCCCTAATGAAATGGTACCTTATCTCAATGTGCTTTGTAGTAGAATGATTAACAGGATTGGCAACTATGGATATTGCACTAGTATTGTCACACATCAGGACTAGTCCATAATCCATGAGTTGATTTCTAATCCAAAGCAATTGAGCACAGCAGCTTCCAGCAGCAATATATTCAGCCTCAGCTATAGATGTTGATGTGGATTGTTGTTTCTTACTGAACCAGGACACTAACTTTTGACCTAAGAATTGGTAGCTTCCTGAAGTGCTCTTCCTGTCAATTCTGCATCCAGCATAATCAGAATCTGTATAACCAACCAGGTTGAACCCAGTGCCTTTTGGATACCATAAGCCCAGATTAGGAGTCCCTTTCAGATATATGAAGATTCTTTTGATTGCCATCATGTGAGATTCCTTGGGATCAGATTGAAATCTTGCACATAGACATGTGGCAAACATGATGTCTGGCCTGCTAGCTGTGAGATAGAGTAGTGATCCAACCATTCCTCTATAGACCTTGATGTCAACTCTCTTGCCCTTCTTATCTTCATCAAGCTTGATTGCAGTAGACATTGGAGTTTTTGCAGGGGATGAATCTTCTAAACCATATTTCTTTAAAAGATCTTTAACATACTTAGATTGATTTATGAAGATGCCATCCTCCCTTTGATGAACTTGCAGGCCTAGGAAGTAGGTTAACTCTCCCATCATACTCATCTCATATTTGCTTTGCATCAACTTAGAGAACCTTTGACAGAGTTTTTCATTTGAAGAGCCAAAGATGATATCATCCACATAGATTTGAACTAGAATGATATCATTTCCATGCTTCTTGAAGAATAGAGTTTTATCAATTGTACCTCTGGTGAATTGATGCTTAAGAAGAAATTGAGATAAAGTTTCATACCAGGCTCTTGGTGCCTGTTTGAGTCCATAGAGTGCCTTGAACAATCTATACACAAAGTCTGGGAAATCTTCATTTTCAAAGCCAGGAGGTTGGGACACATAGACCTTTTCAGCAAGATCACCATTGAGAAAAGCACTTTTCACATCCATTTGATACACCTTGAAATCTGAGTGTGCTGCAAAGGCCAAGAAAATCCTGATGGCCTCCAGTCTAGCTACAGGTGCAAATGTCTCATCATAATCAATGCCTTCTTGTTGACAGTATCCTTTGGCAACCAACTTTGCTTTGTTTCTTATCACCACACCTTCTTCATCCATTTTGTTCCTGAATACCCATTTGGTGTCAATGACATTCTTACCTTCAGGAGGTGGTACTAATTCCCAAACTTTGTTTTTCTCAAATTGATTCAACTCTTCTTGCATAGCAACAATCCAGTCAGAAATCTTCAAAGCTTCTTCAATTACTTTTGGTTCTTCTTGTGACAGAAAGCAGCTATACAGACATGTATTCATTGTTGTTCTCCTTGTTCTAACTCCCTCACTAGGATCACCAATGATTTGATCCCTAGTGTGGGCTCTATCCCATTTTCTTGTATGACCCTGTTCATCTCCTTGACTTGACTCAGGGTCATTTTGATTATCAGTTGCATTCTCTTCTTCTCCCCCTGTGTTTGTGTTCCCTTGCACAGGTGTTTGAAGAAGCTCATCCACTTCATGTGTTTCAACACGTGGAACAGTTAGAACATGTGTTTCATCCTCACTTTCAGAATCCTCAAAATATCCTTGATTTTCAAATCTTAAAGGCACACTGTCTTTTTCACTTGTTGCAAGTCCAGGAAATTTCTTGTCATCAAAAGTAAAATCCATGCTTTCCATTACTTTGTGTTGCTCAGGTACAAACACTATGTATGTTGTCCTTTCCAGAGAGTAACCAATGAAGATACCTTAAAATGCCTTAGCATCAAATTTTCCAACATACTCAGATGTATCTTTCATCACAAAACACTTGCTTCCAAAGGCATGAAGATGCTTGAAGGATGCTCTTTTTCCGGTCATCACGGAGTAAGAAGTTTTTCCAGACTTTTTATTGATTAATGTTCTATTTTGCACATAGCATGTTGTGTTAACAGCATCAGCCCAAAAGCTAGTAGGTAGCTTTGCATCCAACATCATTGTCCTTGCAGCTTCAATGAGAGTTCTATTCTTTCTTTCAACTACTCCATTTTGTTGTGGAGTTCTAGGAGCTAAAAACTGTTGAGAAATTCCTTTATCTTTGCAGAACTCATACAGTGTTGAATTTCTGAACTCAGTTCCATTATCACTTCTCAAAGCAACTACAGAGGAACCAGTGTTTTGTGCTTCTCTATCAACTCTCTTGATATGCTCTATAATTACTTGAGGAGCTTCATCCTTGGAAAACAGGAATTCCACCCAAGTGTATCTTGAATAATCATCAACCATGACTAGAGCATATTTCTTCTTGGAAAGGGACATTACATTCACAGGGCCAAATAAATCCATGTGAATTAGCTGCAGAGGCTTTGAGTTTGAATTGAGCAGTTTGTTCTTGTGACTTGATCTTTTTATCTTTCCTCTTTGACAAGCTTCACATGCTCCATCTTGAACAAACTCCAAAGCAGGCATGTCTATGATGAGTTCTCTCTTAGCCAGAGAATTCATTGCCTTGACATTCAAGTGAGACAGTTTCTTGTACCACAGCCAGAATTCTTTATTGGTGGCTTTAGTGTAGAAACAACAAATTTCTCCCTTGTCTGCAGCCTTAAGGTTTGCTACAAACAAGCTTCCTTTCTTCACACCAGTCAAAACAACTTCACCACTTCCTCTTTTAGAGATTAGACATTGATCTTCATCAAATTCCACTTTGAAACCCCTGTTGCTGAATTGTCCAATGCTCAAGAGGTTGTGCTTTAGTCCTTCAACAAATGCTACATCTTCAATAATGACATTTCCAGATTTAACACTACCATATCTCATTATATAACCAATGTTGTCATTTCCAAAGGTTACTGATGGGCCAGCCTTCTCCTCAAAGTGTGATAGCATGGCTATATCACCAGTCATGTGACTTGAGCATCCACTGTCCAAGATCCATATGACTCTTTTATTCCTGTTGCTCTGCATTCACAAAATGACTAAGTTGTTTTTGGTACCCACACTTGGTAGGGTCCAGTTGATTTAGAAACAGTTTTATAATTGATTCTTCTATCATAACCAGCATTCTTCACAGTAGGAGACTTCACTGTGTTTGAGGCTTTAGAGTTGACACTCTTAGGCTCACATGAAGTCTTTACCCTCTCAACCTTGATTGGGGATCCTGTCTAGTGAGTGTGCATATGTGTGTGTGATTCACATGATTGCGCAGAGTCAAGTTTATGCTTTAGAGATAAGCAATTAGCAATCACAGTCATATAGCATGTCATGCAGTTAGAATTACCACAGAAAGAATCATGGATAGTGTTCATGCCAACAGAATGGTTACTTAGGTTATCAACTTCATTACTTAAGCATTTCTGACATTGTTTCCTAGGAGCATTTGGCACATAGGCATAATTGCTGCCCTTGTTGACACCTACTTTACCATTCCTGTTCTGTTTCTTCTTCTTAACAACTTCTTTATTGACCTTAGGACTCTTGACAAGGTTGTCTTTGGTTTCTTTCTGATTTACAGATTTGGGAGAGGAAGAAGTGTCTTTAGCAGCCTCATCTTCTTCAAGTAATTGTTGTTTGATGACCAGTAAATTTTCATCAAACTCAACAACACTCTTTTTGAAGATAGGCTCTTTGACACCAGACAGAATAGTTGGAGCATTTTTGTTTTCAAAGGATTCTTTTCCTTTGCCCTTGGCCTTCTTCCTTCCCTTGTCATTCTCATAATCAAAACCAATTCCAACCTTGCAATCTTCAGTGTGTTCCTTGTGATAGGTTTGAATAAGTTCAGAGGAGTTTCTATAGCTTCTTATCTTTAATTCATTTTCAACAATTTGTTCCCTAAGAGCTATTTCTATCTGTTCAACACAAACTACTTTGTTCTTAAGATACTCAACCTCCTTCTTCAAACCATCAAGGTTGACAACCATTAATTCAAGTTCCTCATTCTTTTCTGTAAGTTCAAGATTTCTAGCAGTTAGCCTATCAATTTCTTCATTTGCAACCAACATGCTAGTATGAATATTAAACATCTCAGTACTCATGTCTTCAATAGTTTGCTTGTATTGAGAGGGAGTCATATCAAGAGAAGTAAGTATAGGTACCTGATTTGACGAAACACCATCATCAGAAAATGCCATCAAGGCAAAGTTTGAATACTCCTGTTCTTCATCTTCATCAGAATCATCCCAGCACTTTCCCTCTGCAATAAAAGCTTTACCCTGCTGTTTCTTGAGTAGAGCTTCATACTTAGCTTCAAGATCTAAGTATGCTTTGTCCTTTTTGATCTGCTTGGGCTTCTTACATTCTGTAGCAAAGTGCCCAAGTTCATTGCAGTTATAGCATCTTATCTTCGACCTATCCACACTCCCAGACTTGTAGCCTCCTTTTGCAGCACCAGCAATTCCTTTCCCTTTACTGAAGGTGTTTGAGCCACCTGATCCACCAGAACCACCAGCATTAAACTTGGACTTAAATGGCTGCTTCCTTTTGAACCTAATGTTAGGATACCTTCTAGCCATATAAGCAAAAGATTTGTTTTCCATCTTATCCAGTTCTTCTATGCTGTAGAAATCATCTTCCTCTGGCAGATCATAGATAACTTGAGACTCATCACCAGTGTCTTCAACTTCCAGCTCTTCAATCTTGACTTGATTGACTTTAAGAGATTCCATTCTTTGACCTAATTTGTCAGCAATAAGGGCACAAGAGGTGTTGGCCATCATTCCTTGCTTTGCTTGAATGGACCTCTTTTGAAACAACTCTAGCTCATATGTTTTCAAAACACCATACAATACATCAAAGCCAATCTTTGTTAGATCTCTTTCCTTGAGAGAAGAGATCCTTGGCTCCAAGTGATCTGGTAAAGTCAATAAGAACTTCATGTTGAGTTTTTCTGTTTCATAGTGTTTGTCATAGAGTTTGAGCTCATTTATCAGCTTGTTGAACCTTTCAAATACTTCTGTGATTCCCTCCTTTTTCTGAGCCATGAAGGCTTCATACTGTGAAACCAGAATCTGCTTCTTGTTCTTTCTCACTTCTGGAGTTCCTTCACATAGCACTTCTATGAGATCCCACATCTTCTTTGCACTATTACAATGAGCAACAGTGCCATACATGGTGAAATCCATTGATTCACAGATAATGAGTTGGAGATTTCCATCTAGTGCCACTTTCTCCTTTTCAGGCTTAGTATATTTGGAAGGATCTTTAGGCTTGTAATGCATTGGCATCTTTTCAGTGCCAACAGTTGTTTCTGCAATCTCAATCATTGGAATGAAGGGACCATGTTTTAAGATGTCTAAATACATGGGGTTTGAAGCCTTGATGAACAACAACATCTTCTTCTTCCATAGATTGTAGTGTTCCTTGTTGAAGGGAGGAATCTTGATACTGCTTAGTTTCTATGAACTCATGCTTGATCTTTTACTGTTTGTATTTCAACAGCATGCTTTGATACCACTTGTTAGATATGAATATCACTAAGAAACTAGATAGAGGGGGGTGAATGGATAGTTTAACTGTTTTTCGTTTTCTTGAAACTAAAAAGCTGTGATGGATTGTGTTGTATGAAAATGCGGAATAAAAATAAACAGAACACACACAATCACTTTAATCTACTTAGTATTAAGTAAATCAAATACTACAGCTTCCAAAATTTCACAAGTGAAATTCTGGCTTCTAAACAAGAACAGTGTTTTCTTGTTTTCTTACAGAGAAAAGAGTGCTTGAATATTTCTATGTATTACTCTCTTACAGCTAACAATAGGGTGTGCACAATATATATATTCTATACAAAACTTGTGCAAACCCTATTTACACAGCTACCCCTTGACTGCAACTCTAACTTGTCCTGCCATAAGAAGTTAACTGTGTCAGGAAGGACCACTTGCTTTATGTAGTCTTTCCCGTTTCTGTAGCTGCTTGTCTCTATTCTTTCTCTCCAAGTTTTGCTATAGATTTGCCATGTGTCTTTGGACCACCTCACCGTAACAGATGCTTCAGTATTTGTCTCCTTTGAATTTTGGTTATGTACCTTGAATTTGTCTTGTTATAACCGGCTAAGTGTTGACATCGTGAACTCCAGCATATTCCTGATTCTGTGACTTGTCGACATAGAGCACTCTTGACTTTGCTATATGAGGACTTTTCTATATGACTATTTCAGGAGTATGCGATATAGGCTTCTTGAGGACTTCACGACATAGCCTATTTGAGGACTTCGCGATATAGCCTTTTTGATGACTTCGCGATATAGCCTTTCTAAGGACTTCACGATCTAGTACATTCTGACTTTGCGATCTCAACACTTCACGACATGAGCCTTGAGGACTTCACGACATAGTTCATTTTGGACTATGCGATCTCAGTACTTCACGACATGGAAATTTAGGACTTCACGACATAGCTCATTCTGACTTCACGATACAGGGACTTAGACAAATTTCTGCAACTTATTTCTTCAAGGCCTTGTTCACTCCAATCCTGTTGCATAAACAAATTGAACTTCTTCCAGGATAATTATTCCATGGTCTATGTACATTCTAGGTGCAAGAAACTTACTAAGCTCATTATAACTTTGAGCATACAGAATAAAGCTAAGTACATGAAAACAAGAAAAGTACAATGGAGACCTATACTATATCCCAGTGAAAGAATTCACTAGGTCATGTAGAGTGACATAGTCACAATGTGTAGGCTTGTTAATAGTGGTATTCAGACATGCCTTGAGCCTAACAAAGGAATCAAAAGGTATGTGTCACCCACGATTGTTTGATAGTTCGATTGCGAAGGAATACGAGATTACGACTAATATGTGTACTCTAATTAAGCCGGAAAAGTCATATAATATAGGAAATTTTCTCTCTTTTTCGAATCACTAGAGTAAAGACGAAAATGAGTCCATTATGGATTTAAGCCTATATAAAATAGATATGTTGTTACTTATATATTAATTTACACAATAGTACATAATAGTCTAGTTATTCGGAATAAAACGAGTTGCTCATTAAACTCAAATATATATATGATATATAAAATATTTAGCAATCAATTTTTTTTACATAATAACATCTCTCTTTCATAAATAATTGCATGACTTGTTATTTTTAAAATGATATTATTATTTTAACACATTATTATTTGTTCATAAAAATATATACAAGGCATATACTTTATTTAACCCTGTCCATTTAGTATTAGTCCAGATTCAATTCGATTTAACCTTAGGCTTTTCTCATTTACACTTTCATCTCTCGTTTTCATACTTTTAACCTAAGTTCTCATTTTAGGCCATTGGTCTAAAGATGTATTTTCCGGACACCCCAACCGGTATCACGCTAGACCGTCTCAGGCCCAACACGTGACATGTAAATCGGATTAACTGAGCGACACACTAGTGGCCCTTCAATCTGGAGTGTGGAAAAATTTCCCACGCCCCCAGGAATCGAACCTTGAATTCTTTGGTCAATAACCAGTACTCTCACCAACTCAGCTACACGCCCAGAGGCCTCATTTCAGGCCTTCTACTCTCTCTGTAAGATTTCACTTCTTTATAATTTTATTCCTAATTTCTTTTTAATTTTATTCCTAATTTCTTTTTATGTTAATTGTTAACTCGTTATGCCTTTGTTCGTGTCTCTTCTCTTGTTTTTGTTTGAAAATGGATTGAATAACTCATTTATATGTTGATCTCTGTATGTATTTATTCCTAATTATTAATTTTAATAGATGAATAGAGTATACATGTATATGATGAGATGTTCTTTTTGTTGTTATTTTTGTGTATGAATATTGTCTCAAATTTCATTTATACACACATATTATGATTGATTTTTACTGCTGTTTAGAAGTGTGTTATTGTATTGTGATTGATTTTAATTGTATTTTTAGGAGCAACGTAATGTATTTGACAATTTAACTTACTTCCGAGTTGTGATCTTATTCTAAACTTTCAAATAAGGGTTTTGATTTGAATGTTCTTTCTTTTGTCCCAGAGAATATGTCTTCTGATATGTATTACAATGTGCCTTCAAAGGGAGCCGACATTACTAAAAGGCGATTTGAAGATTTTAGGCCGAGGAAGCAAAACATAGAAAGAGCTCGACGGTTGAAGGCATATAATGTTGAGATGAAGAAACAAATACCTTATGTTGCCAAAAAACTATGCCCAATGCCATTAACCCTGATGATGAAGATTGTTTTGCCTTGTAAGTATAAATATATCTACTCCTAGTTTCCTACTAATTGTTTGTGTATCTTTTATTGATTTCTTCCGACGTGTGCATATGATATTTCTTTGTGATTTTTTTCTTGATTTTTATATCAAGGTCACCCCCAACACTGCCATTGATGGCATGCCTCGTATATGCCAAGGCCACCCCCAACACTGCCATTGATGGCATGCCTCATTGAATGGGCATGGGCATGAGGCCTTATCTGGTCATCAATTCTATGGGCATGAGGCTTTATCTACACACTTCAATATATCCCATCCATCAATCATCCAACAAGCATTTCTTAAATTGATTTAAGGTTAGATTATTTTGGACCTCACTTTGATTTTGTTTCATTTTAATCTTTTGTTGGTATGATTAAACATGAAAAAGGATATCAAACACATCCCAATAATTTGTTATATCCGTATGAAATATCATAATTTGTTAGATTTGTAATTTGTTAGATTTATATATTTATGAATATATATGTATGTTTTCATATGTTTTGTGTGTGTGTGTGTGTGTGTATACACGTTCATGTATTCTTTAGATATGTTTGTGAGATGATTATGATTTCTTGGATATATAGCATTGGTAAATTATAGCATTGAAGTAAATTATTGGGTTTAAAGTTGAAGTTTTAGCATGTCTTGTTCATGTATGTTGGGTTTTTTAATTCAAGTTGGGTCAGATTTGATACATACTTGGGACATGTTAAGATTTTTCAAGGTGGCGGCTCACATTAAAGCTGAAATGGAGCATATGTGGCAAGAATTAACGCCTTCTGTTAAAAGTTAAACTCAAAGTTTCAAAAAGAATTCAAAACAATATGAGAAATATCTTAATTCAAGTTGAGAAATTGTACAATAAATAACTCATCTTAATATATAAATCAATTAATATCAATTAATTTTCGAAGTTAATTAAATTTTATTTATGTTTAACTCAATTAATATATATCTTACATTAATGCACATATCTAGCGACATCTATTTGAAATTTTTGAATATTGTAATTTATTTTGAACCGAAAGCTTAGATTTTTTGTAAGATGATGGTTATTTACGTTTACCATAGTTAGTCAAAATTAGTTAATTTAAAAAAAAAACAATGTTCAAAAGTGATTCTGATTGGTTGATCTAAAATTCGAGATACAAAATCTTTATCTAAAACATATCATATTTTTTGTGTAATCAAAATTTTAATTTGAATGCAGTTACAATTTTTGAGTTAGTTTTAGTTATTTATGTATAAATCAATTAATATCAATTACATTATTGCACATATTTGATGACATCTTTTTGATTTTGTTTGAATCAATTGTAATTTAAAGTGAATTAAAAGCTTACCTTTTTTTTTTGGTAAGATAATGATTAATTACGTTTACCATAGTTAGTCAACATTACTTAATATTTTAGAAAAGAAAATGTGCAAAAATTGATTTACCATAGTTAGTCAACATTACTTAATACGTTTACCAGAATCAACGAATTCCGACTTACGATGAATTTTACAAGACTGTTGATTTGTGTGTGAAAAAGCCTTACGAATTTTGTTATTAAAGATGAGGAATAAGAACAAAGATGTTTATATAACGTTACGAAACCCTATCTCTAAACCTACTACTTACCCGTGTTCAAATCCGATCCAAACTTTAGGCCCTGAGTCTAATTTAATTTTAAATCCTATTCTTTTTCAAATATTAATCCTTTTTTATATTATTCTTTCATTATTATTAATATAAAAATTACGGGATATTACACTAACATTTACCTTGAAACTTGTTTTATCATTTTACTTTCGTTCTTACATTTCCCATGCAATTAATAATTTCATCATGTGCGTGGCACAAGTCAATTTCTAGAACCACATAAAAATATATCGTTATTATAGATATGAGATGGTGAGCATATTTGAATACAAAAGAAAATATTTATGACCATACTTGTGCAATCCAAATGTCTGAAAAAAAAATAGAATGCAATTGGAAACATACATTCTTCAATAACCATGATTAAGAGTAATATGATAATTATTATGAATGAAATGATAAGAAGTTGGTTAAAGAATCACTACAATTATATGAAGGATGCAATTGGCGATACAACACGAGGCACACTGAAATATATGGTTGTTTAATAAAAACTATAATGAATATGAAAATTTTCTTATTCATATTTAGATTATTTAAGGTGAGTTTATTAGTAAAGAAAGGTTATGATCGCTGAGGAAGAAACAAGCAAATATGCAAAAGGATTTATGTTTAATCTATTTGATGAATAACTGATTAATGATTATTTGAAGCCCATGATTATGGTAAAACAACTCGCCTGTAATTTTATTAAGTTCAGATAAGTCTACGGTCCTTATTCATATATGTGGCTTGCTTTTCTGAACGATGATCAATCTTTATTCTTGTCTCCTCATCTTAAAGATACCAAAAAGTGCATGTTTGTGTTTTCCAAGTTATCAAAACATTTAAGATCAACTACTAGTACTTCTTCCAGAAAGGCCGGTTTGAGAAATCATGGTTGTGTTACTACTGAGAATACATCGAAAAAAACAGGGTGTGGTACTTGGGATGGAAAGACGACGAGGAAACAAATTAGGGATGACGAGGGTAATTTCATTGTGAAGATAGATTATTTGGTGTTTGAAATTAATGAGACTGATTCGGAGGTTAGTGGATTTGATACGAGAAATGTCGGATTATATCGGATGCATGAGTATAGTTTGAGTGGGATCAATAATGGTTTGGATTCTGCTTATAGTATTTTTCTATATAAAATTACTTAATATTCTTCAAAGGCGTGAACGATTAATCTTAAGTCGGATACTAAAATTGCTTGTATGTTACAAGAAGTAGGACATAAGCCCACAAAAAGAAAGAAACCATCAACACGGATCGTGTGAGAACTAGCAGGGTAACAACAGAAAATCTCACTGCGATACATGGTGGTGGTGTTGATGATTGGTATGCTACTCAATTTCAAGAGTTGGATGTTTTTTCCCAAGATAAAAAAGAAACCATCAACACAAATCTGGAGGGCCCTGACAGTGTAACAACAGAAAATCTCACTACGATACATGATGGTGTTGATGATCGGTCCGGTGCTACTCAAATTCAAGAGCTGGATATTCTTTCCCAAAAGAAAGAAGAAACCATCAACAAAAATTTAGAGGGCCCTAGCAGTGTAACAATAGAAAATCTCTCTACGACACATGGTGATGTTGATGATCAATTTGGTGTTACTCAATATCAAGAGTTAGATGTTTTTTCCCAAGAGATCAAAGAAGAAACCATGAACAAAAATCTAGAGGGCCCTAGCAGTATAACAGAAGAAAATCAAACTGCAATACATTGTGGTTTTTATGATCGCTCTGCTGCAACTCAATTTCAAGACTTGGATGCTTTTTACGAGAATTTTGGTTTTGATGAGCTTGGCAGTGAGAGTTTCTGTCTAGGAGACCTAGGTGATATAAGTCTATCTTTTGATGGTCTGAGAGACCTAAGTGATGTAGATTTAGGTCTATGTTTTGATGTAGATTGGTTCATGGAGTGTCTAGATTCTGATCCACAAGAAAAGCCAGTTGAAGATAAGTATTAGTAATCTTCGTAAGAGAAAACTTGAAACAAAGGAGAATTCATGCACAAATAAGAAAGCATGTGTTTATGATTATTAGCAACTAGGGCAATTTATGGGTAACTATTAGCAAATGTAGCTTCTTTGTTCATACATAGGATACTTGTCATCGAATTCATTATTCTTTTTTAAAAATTCCATTTAATGTAAAAAAGTTTGAATTTGTTTACGTAATTTAGCAGACTGAAATATACATGTAACAAGCAAGATTGATGAATGCAACTTTTCTTGATTTTTACTGAATTGATTCTTGACTTTTTTTGTTGCCCAAATTTTGATTTATTGTATGATAATTTCTACTGATAATTGAGAAAGAAAAAGTTTCAATTAGTATGGTACTCCCTCTGTTATTATTTAATAGTCGTTTTAGAAAAGTAAGTTTGTTTTTAATTAATAGTCGTTCTAGTCTTCCAATGAGAAATATGTTAAGTCTTTTCCTCTCTTGCCCTTCTTTAAAGCTTCACGTTTTCATTAATTTACCCAAAGACCTTTAGTATTATGGGTAGAAGTGGAATTAAATTTCATATTAATTATATTGTAGCTGTTAAGATCAGTCTTTTTAACCTGTGTGCAACACCCTTAAACGACTATTAAATAAAAATAGAGAGAGTAATGCTTATGGAGTGATAAGGATTTTTTATTTTGATGAGATCGAGGCAATATCTACTTTAAATCTAATTGGTGTTCCCCTAAATTCTATAGTATTTATGTTTTGATGTAGATGAACTACGATGAAACCGCTATTTTAACATAGTTTTGTTAAAAGCTGAACACATAGATTAGAGATGAGATTCATCATTCATGTATTATTATTCTTTTTAATTTATAACTATAATTTAGCAAACAATGTAGAAAATGTAAATAATAGAAATTAAGAGTTTAAACTTCCAGTATTACTCGTCTTGTCAAAACAGCTAGTAGAGTCTTTGTTAAGGAAGTTGTTTTTTTTCAGTCTTGTACAAATTGCTAAGCTTTAACTTAGTTTTAATGAAAGCTGAACAACTAGAATAGAAATCAGATTCATGTTTTGTGTATCTTAATTCTTGCTTATGTATTTTCAATCTTGATTTTAATTTTAATTTTTTTGGATACTGCGAATCTAAGATTATTGAATTACGATTTCAGAAAAATATTAGAAATATCTTCTGATATTTGACAATGATTTTAAAATATATATTCAAATTTAATAGTAACAATTTTTTGATATATGCAAGATTTGATTTAACTTATGATTGACATGACTATTAAAGGCATATGTATAGTTATCATGAAATAATGATATAATATGAAATTTTATATGAGGCTCGTGTTTGTCTTGCACGAGCACCAATGCTAGTTTCTAACTAAACGCAGTACCATCTCTTTTTATATTATTATCTCATAATTTATTTATATTTCTATTACTTAGATTTAACTATTTCATTAACCTGCACTTTGAGGCAGTGTTATAATATACTATATAAATTTCACAAAAATATATGGATTAATTTTTAATTTGAAAAACAAATCAAACAAATAATTACAATACTATTCAAATTAGTTAAAATAATAATTTTTAAACATATTGTTAGTTGAATAAAAAAACGAAAAAAAAGAATAATAAGATGTTTGAAAAGACGAAAATCGAAAATCACTACATCATTCTATGATATTAGATATAGCATCTCAACCCTTAGTTGTTTAACTTTGATGTTCAACTCGATTTTCACACTTTTTCGAGAAGTTTCTATCACTTTTTTTTTTGGGAAAAAGATAATAACAATTATAAATATGAGTTACTATCTAACATGATATTTTGAATACCTTAAAAATGAAATTATAAATTATGAAAATATAAATTTTTGATTAATAAAATTAATAATAACACAGATTATTTACTATTAACTAGAGTAACAGCCCGTGCAAGGCACGGGCCTGCATATAGACATCAATTATTTTATTGCGAGGAAGATGGTCGAGATCGAGTTATTAACTTGAGCATTATGTAGTCTTAGGTTTGAGGGTGTAATATCAGAAGTATGGTTTGGGCATAATAAGGAGTAAGAAGTATGGTTTGGGCATAATGAGGAGCAAGGAACTCTGTTGATGAATAATGTAATTACTTTTAATCACGAACGAAACTGTGTCAAAGCTTTAAGACTTGTTCATAGTGAGTATTATTGATATTGAGAACAAATTGAAACAATGTAGAATTTGAAACACGAGTGGACTACTGTTCTCCTTGTGATTATAAAAAGGTTTACAAGAGTATTATGTGTTGGAGAATGTACAATTTGTTGATAGGTATTTTAACTTGGAAAGCGGTTGTTGTTTATTTCAGACTTTCAGGATCAATTGGGTTTTTTTGTGCATTCTATATATCAATCGTCAAATGCACACAATGTTGTTGTAATATAATCGAACACACATGAAGGTCGACGCGTCTTTGCACGCCCTCATAGGACCCGAGTTTGTGATAAACACTTTGGGAGATGAGAACATATTGCAGTATGGAGGATACATGTCACTTATTTACTTCTTCTTTTTTTACTTGGGAACTGATTTTGCACTCCTCTAATGTGTCCATCGGTATATTAAATTACATGAACAAACTTAGTAAATGCTTCAATAATGTGTTTCAAATGACGTTTGTAGTTACAAATTTTAATCCAATTTATTTTATATATGATCATCGTTTACTTATAATAATGTATTTTAACTTGAATATATTTCTTACGCAATAACTGATATCGAGTTCAAAATTCAAATCTCATATCGATTAATTTGATTATATATTTTGGCGACCCAAACGCCCTTAAATTCACATTATATTTTTTTTTAAATCGTAGATCTAACCATATAGCTGAAAAAAGATTAAATAATTTTTTTTAAGTATATTAACTTACGTACAAATTGGTATGATAGATGATATAGTTTGTAATTTATAGGATACAAAGTTTGAGCCATTATCTACTTGATACAAATAAATATAATTTACAATATTAAAGTAATCCTATTTTTTCGGGTCAATTTTATAACATTTTGTGTACCTACTTATTTTTATTTTTAAAATACCTATTTTTGTATGTTATTATTCACGATAACTGATATCGAGTCCAAAATTTAAATCTCATATCAGTTAATTTTGATTATTTTTTATTTCGATCCAAACTCCCCTAAATTCACATTGTATTTTTTTTTACAATCGTAGATCCATTCATACAAACGAAAAAAAAGTTGAGTAAATTTTTTTAAATGTATCAAGTTACATACAAATTAGTACTGACAGATAATGCAATTTGTAATTTATAGTATATAAAATTTGAATCACTATCTATTTGATGCAAATCTATACTATAATATTATAAGCAAACCACCCTCTATTTGGTTGGTAGTTTGGTCATTTAGTTTGGTCCTCTGAATAATAACCGTTAGATGTAAATATAGGTAAATGAGAACCGTTGGATGTAATATTAAAAGAATATTCTTTTTTTGATATCTAAGATGCTCTCACGGGTTCAAGGTTCGAATCCCGTCAACAACATATTAAAAAATTTTAAGATCAAAATACAAATAAATGCTAATAAAATAAGATAAAAAATATTAAAAAAATCATATTAAAAAATACTATTATAAGCAAACTACCATCTATTTGGTTGGTTGGTAGTTTGGTTCTCTAAATAATAACCGTTATATATAAATATAGATAAATGAGAACCGTTTGATGTAATATTAAAAGAATATTATTTTCTTTGTATCTAAAATACTCTCACGGGTTCAACATTCGAATCCCGTCAACAACATATTATTATTATTAAATATTTATATCATCTATTTTTCTAAACTACATTCAAAAGTTCAATATATTATTCCGTCGACAACATATTAAAAAATTTTAAGATCAAAATACAAATAAATGATAATAAAATAAGATAAAAAATAATAATAAATCATATAAAAATACTACAATAATAAATTAAAAATACTAAAATTCATCCGTGCATCGCACGGGTTAAGTTCGAATCCCGTCAACAACATATTATTATTAAATATTTATATCATCTATTTTTCTAAGCTACATTCAAAATTTCAAGATATTATTCCGTCAACAACATATTAAGAATTTTTAAGATCAAAATACAAATAAATGTTAATAAAATAAGATAAAAAATACTAAAAAAATCATATAAAAAATACTAAAATCAAAAATAAAAAATACTAAAATTCATCCGTGTATCGCACAGCTTATAGGCTAAAAAAACTTAGAATAACGTCATACATATATTATTATATTTGATTACTTCTATACTATACTATTATAAGTAAACCACCCTCTATTTGGTTGGTAGTTTGGTCATATGTAGTTTGGTCATCTAAATAATAACCGTTAGATGTAAATATAGATAAATGAGAACCGTTGGATGTAATATTAAAAAAATATTATTTTATTGATATCTAAAATGCTCCCACGGGTTCAAGGTTCGAATCCCGTCAACAACATATTATTATTAAATATTTATATCATCTATTTTTCTAAGCTACATTCAAAATTTCAAGATATTATTCCGTCAACAACATATTAAGAATTTTTAAGATCAAAATACAAATAAATGTTAATAAAATAAGATAAAAAATACTAAAAAAATCATATAAAAAATACTAAAATCAAAAATAAAAAATACTAAAATTCATCCGTGTATCGCACAGCTTATAGGCTAAAAAAACTTAGAATAACGTCATACATATATTATTATATTTGATTACTTTTTAAAATCATATAAATCAAAATATAGATAATAAAATAAAAAATACTAAAATTCATCCTGCATCACACAGGTTACATGCTTGTGTAACTTTAAAAATAGACTTGTGTTTTGGTTATTTGTAAACGGTTGTGTAACTGATGTCAATGTTAGGGTTCTCTTTTTCTAAAAAAAATCAACTAAAACATGTTACTCTTTCTATTTTTTTCTTATTAAAACCCCTCCTTTTCCAAAAATATCACGGGCAAACCTTACTTATTTATTTTAATACTTTTAATTACGGTAATTACCTTTTCAACTAAAACATGTTACTTTTTGTATTTTTTTTCATTTAAAAAAAACTATAACTTATTACCTTTTCAACTAAAATAAATTAACTTTTCAATATTTTCTAACAAAATCCTCTATTTTCTAAAAAAATCATGGACAATTACCTTTTTAAAATAGAACATGTTACTATTTCTATTTTTTCTTACTAAAACCCCACATTTTCCAAAAATATCACAAGCAAACTCTTACTTATTTTAAAACATATTTTAATACTTTTAATTACGGGCAATTACCTTTTCAGATAAAACATGTTATTTTTTAAATTTGTTCATTTTTTAAGAAAACTATTATTAAATAATAATATTATTTATAACCAATTAAATTTTTAGTTAAAATACATTATATTTTCTATTTTTCTAACAAAGTCCATTCTTTTTCTATAAAATCACAAACAGTCATCTTTTTCAACTAAGACATATGTTACTCTTTCTATTTTTCCTTACTACAACCCCTACTTTTTCAAAAATATCACGGGTAAACCCTTACTTATTTATTTTAAAACCTATTTTAATATTTTTAATTATGGACAATTACCTTTTTATCTAAAACATGTTGCTCTTTCTATTTTTTCTTAATAAAACCTCTCACTCCAAAAATATCCAGGGCAAATAGTTACTTATTTATTTTAAAACTTATTTTAATACATTTAATTATTGAAATTTATACTATACTATTATAAGCAAACCACCCTCTATTTGGTTGGTAGTTTGGTCATCTGTTGATAGTTTGGTCATCTAAATAATAACCGTTAGATGTAAATATAGATAAATGAGAACCGTTGGATGTAATATTAAAAAAAATATTATTTTATTGATATCTAAAATGCTCCAACGGGTTCAAGGTTCGAATCCCGTCAACAATATAACCTAAGTTCAATTTAGCTACATAATTATTTTTATATATTTTGAAGTTAAATAAAATGTCTTTTATCAAATGATACTTACACGCTTCGAGCGAAGTTCCAAAAATCTGTGATTTTATAGTTTAGCGATATAAAGACGTTTCAGTTAATAGATAAACTCAAGTTCAATTTCTACAAACAACTTTTTCTAATAAATAATAAACACAGGGGCAAGTTAGTCAGTTCAAATAATGTACAAAATATCTCATGGTTAAATTATCTCACGTAGTATAAGATTATGTTAATCGATATAATAATGAATACCAAATACGCCTCCACTCACGCGACACACACACATACATATAATATTGGAAGTAGAATAGGTGTTTGCAAAACATATTAAATCCTTATATACTTATATACAATAAGCGTAAGATAAATCTTATCCAAAATTTTGGTCATGTACCGCCAAATCAATAAGGATTGTTGATTTTAAAATAGATGAATGAGAACCATTAGATCTAATATTAAAAAAATAATAATAATATAAATTAAATTAGAGTAACCACCATCTATTTGGTTGGTAGTTTGGTCATATGTAGTTTGGTCATCTAAATAATAACTGTTAGATGTAAATATCGATAAATGAGAACCGTTGGATGTAATATTAAAAAAATATTCTTTTCTTGATATCTAAAATGCTCCCACGGGTTCAAGGTTCGAATCCCGTCAACAACATATTATTATTAAATATTTAGATCATCTATTTTTCTAAGCTACATTTAAAAGTTCAAGATATTATTCCGTCAACAACATATTAAGAATTTTTAAGATCAAAATACAAATAAATGCTAATAAAATAAGATAAAAAATACTAAAAAATCATATAAAAAATACTAAAATAATAAATCAAAAATACTAAAATTCATCCGTGTATCGCATAACTTATAAGCTAAAAAACGTAGAATAACATCATAAATATATTATTATATTTGATTACTTTTTAAAATCATATAAATCAAAATATAAATAAAAAAAACTAAAATTCATCCGTGCATCGCACGAGTTAAGGCTTGTATATATAATTTATAATATTAATATAATCCTATTTGTAACGGGTCAATTTTAAAATATTTTGTATACATACTTATTTTTACGCGATCTTTTCTTCTAGTATGGTTACATTTGCAAAATATTTGTTACAAACATAATATAGTGCAAGTTTGAGTGTGGAAGGTCACATGTTCAATTCTCAAGATTAACATAATTTAAGTTATATTTTGCATAAACATTAAAGGAGTGATGTTTTTGTAATTTTTCAAAAAATAGGGGCAAAATCGTAACTTCGCTTTGCACAAATATAAAAAGGAAGGTGTTTTTGTAATTTTTAACATACAGGAGCAAAATATAAATTCATAGGTATTAAAATAACATATATCAATCATTTAAATTGGCAAAAGAGAATTGTAGATTATTCTCAAGCGATAAAAATATTTTTTTGTAATTATATATTGTACAATATTCTAGAAATAATATAAATCAATATTTATTACTCTAAAATAAAAATAAAAAAATGGGAGAAGATGTGGTTTATGTAATAACAGTTTGAAAGTAAACTCAAAATAAAGTGTAGCACAATGGTTGTGGTGCAAATTTGAGAGTGGAAGGTCACAGGTTCAATTCTCAAGATTAACATAATTTAAGTTATTTTTTGCATAAACATTAAAGGAGTGATGTTTTTGTAATTTATCAAAAAATAGGGGCAAAATTGTAACATCACATGCATTAAAGTGGCACTTTTTGCCCTTGTGTTGTGGTTTAATATATAGTAATAGATAATTATACTGAACAAAATCTGCATAAAAAATACTAATAATTGTAAAGAACAAAACTTGTTCTTGTTGAAAAAAACAAAATTTATGTGATCCCGAATAAGAAGATATTACGCTTATATTATTCGTCTTTTTCACAATTGAAAGGCATATATATAGGCCTATTTGTAAACATCGAGGATACAACTCAACTTAAACAAGTATGTAATAGGTAAATAATAATTCAATTGTCACAGGAATCTCAAAAGGTTATATCAGTCAAAAGAATGAAGATTAAAGTCAACCTACAGACTTGAAGTAATTCTACATTGAAAGAAGTTCAATTATTTGATCAAGCCTCAGTGAAGTATTCAAGAAAGTGGATTTATTAAATTGACAGAGATTTCAGAAGTGTGACAACAAGTGTACATATTACAGTGTTTGATTAAAAGGAAAAGCAACAAATGGACCACAACTTAAAGTCAAAAGATGAAGAACCGTCATTGCAGTTAGTCACTCGTGAACCAGACAGTACATCGAGTGTCAACACCAAACAGTGAAAGTTCGTCATTTATTTTAGTGGTTTAAAAATTGGTTCTACTATTAGGGAATAGTATTTAATTCTCTTTTAATTAATTATATCAGTTAATTAATTTATCCAGTAAATTACAGTGTTTGATTAAAAGGAAAAGCAACAAATGGACCACAACTTAAAGTCAAAAGATGAAGAACCGTCATTGCAGTTAGTCACTCATGAACCAGACAGTACATCGAGTATCAACACCAAACAGTGAAAGTTCGTCATTTATTTCAGTGGTTCAAGAATTGGTTCTACTAATCAGGGAATAGTATTTAATTCTCTTTTAATTAATTTATCCAGTAAATTAATTCATCCAGAATTAATTTACTCTTTAAATAAATTAAAAGATTAATTAATTTAGAATTATTTATACTAGTATGACTTGAATTTATACTAGTATGACTGTCAGAATGACAGTCATACAAGCTTGTATGACTGTCATACCGACAGTCATACTTGTTGTATGGTTGTCATACCGACAGTCATACATGTAGTATGATTGTTATTTTAGCAAGTCATACTAGATAAAAGATTAGTCATACATGTGTGAATTGTAAGTCATATTGGAGAGTCATACAAGAATCAATTCTAAAAAGGGAAAGGCGGCTGTGTATTGAAGTCATACAAAAGAAAAGATCAAGATATTAAGACACAACAACACAGAACATGTCATCTTCAAAAAGACATTGCCTTTACTTCCTCTCAACTATCGGAATATTTTTTATCAGAGAATTAATTTCTTGTATTGATTGTTATATCCAAGCCACTAGAAATTAATTACTCGCACTGCTTTGACTATCTAGCGGATCTTTATACCTAGAATTTATCTCGAACTATCATTTATCGTTCTATCTTTTTATTACAAAAATAGATAAGTTCTTGTCGAAGCAAGCAAGGAGAAACTCATATGATTCTAGTAAGAAGAACAAGATTAGGAAAGCTTATCTTGCCGAAGGAAAAAGTTGGGATGATACAGATAGTGATGAAGAAGATGGTGAAGTTGGAAATTTAGCACGCATGGCTAAAGAAGGTAGCACTTCATCTTACATGTCTGAGGTAAAGTTCACTGACTCTGAAATGATTTATCATCTTAGTAGTACAGTATCTTGTGCACGTAGTGAAAATGATAGAATAATTCTTCAGAACACTGCTCTTGAAAAAGAGGTTAAAGAATTAAAACTAGTGCATGTTATTCAAGATGAACTCACTAAGAAGGTAGCTTTTCTTGAGAATAGAGTTAATTGTTATAAACAATTAGAAATCATTCTTAAGGACCAGATCACCGAACTTGAGACAAAAGTTAGAGCGTACTATAATTCTTGCAAAACAGCAAAAGAGATTTTCAATAAGCAGGCTATTAGTCAAACTGTTGGTATAGGTTATGGCTATAACGAGGCTATTGGAATGTTAGGCATTAATACCCCTAATAGAGTCAGTGCTGAAGATAGGGGTATTTCACATGTGCTTAAGGGTGTTAAAGACACTATCTTTAAAGAATCTATAGCAGAACCTTTAATTGAATCTTCCATCATTATTCAAGAAGAGATGCGTACTGAGGACATTGCCAATGGGATTGTCCAATTCAAAAAATGTGTGCCTAATAGTTTTGTCAAAGTTGTTCAAACAACGGAGACAAAATTAAACACTTATAAGTTGGACCAAAACAACATATCTAACATGCATAACATGCCTAATATAGGTTTATCTCATAAAGCATGTGGTGTGGCGAATTGCATGTTTTGTGCTTTCAATGTAATGTTTGTTTATTTTAATAGTAAACATGCATCTAATGATAAGACTGCTCCCCGTCAACATGTTAATAACAAGAAGCATGTTAGATCTAAAACTGATAGTCCTCCTAAAACTAGAGTGGACACTTTTATACCTAAGCCTACTTAGAAATGTATTTAGGTTGGTTATAAATGGAAATGCTCTTTTGTTAAGGAGGTTGAAGTGGTTGAAGTTAAGAATGTTGTTTTGCCTGACAAAGGCCAGTTCTTTAAGTATGCGGGACCCAATCAAGTTTGGTTTCCGAAGAAGGTCTAATCAATTTGATATTGCAGGGTGTGGAACATGTAAACCGAGTTGTGTGGATTCTGGACAGTGGATGTTCAAGGCATATGACCGGAGATAGAGCCCTGCTATCAAATGTGGTTGAAAAAGCTGGCCCAGTGGTTACCTTTGGAGATAACAGCAAAGGTATAACTGAAGGATATGGCAGTCTAGAAGCTGGAAATGTTATCATTGAGGATGTATCTGTTGTGGAAGGACTTAAGCACAATTTTCTCAGCATCAGTCAATTATGTGACAGAGGATGTGTTGTTTCGTTTGATAAAGAGAAGTGCCAGATCCTTCACAAGAAGAATGGAAAACCTGTTCTTCAAGGAGTTAGAAAGGAAACTTGTTCATAGATGATTTGTATTCTGGATGCAAAGATGAAGTTAATTGTTTTTATGCTCAAGCTTCTTCAGATGAAAGTTGGCTATGGCACAAGAAGATGTCTCACCTCAACTTCAAAACAATGAACTCCCTAGTCAAGAGGGAATTGGTGAGAGGTCTGCCTCAGACAGAATTTATATAGGAAGGACTGTGTGAGGCATGTCAGAAAGGAAAGTCAAAGAAAGCAACTCACAAGGGCACTGCCACATCTTTAATAACTGAACCACATCAGTTACTGCACATGGATTTGTTTGGTCCAGTTAATGTGATGTCTATATCAAAGAGGCAATATGATCTTGTGATTGTCGATGACTATTCCAAATACACATGTGTTTTATTCCTACATTCCAAGGATGAAACTCCGCAAATAGTGATTGATCATGTAAAGTTGATAGAGCCGAATTCTAAGTTTCCAATCAGAGCAATAAGGTCAGATAATGGAACTGAATTCAAGAATGCAGTCCTAAATGACTTTTGTGCAGACAAAGGAATAACAAGACAATACTCGGCCCCTAGAACTCCTCAACAGAATGGGGTGGTAGAAAGGAAGAATCGTACATTGATTGAAGCTGCAAGAACAATGTTAAGTGAATCAAAAATTCCAATGTAATTCTGGGTTGAAGCTGTAAATACTGCTTGTTATACTCAGAATCGAACTTTAATCAACAAGGACTTAATGAAAACACCTTATGAGATCATGAATGACAAGAAACCAACCCTCAAATATTTTCATGTATTTGGTGCCAAATGCTTTGTGCTTAAAGATGGAGATGTTTGACGTGGCAAGTTCGAGGCCAAAACATATGAAGCTATTTTTGTTGGTTACTCCAGAAGATCTTACAGGGTGTACTTAATTGACAGTCACCAAGTGAAAGAAAGTGTCAATGTTACATTTGATGACGCTAAACTCCCAAGTATTCAAACAGAAAATTCATCAGAGAAACTGAAGTTTGATAACTTGCCAGATTCAGAATCAGATGATGAAACTCCACCTGAGATTGATGCTGGTGATAACAATAACAATGATGATAATGATCATGGTGGTGGTGGTGGATGTTGGGTTTTATTGCATACGCGGAAACATGGATAACAATTTATACATATAAAACCCGTATTTTACGCATACGATTCATGGATAAAATATAGGATCGATTACTAACCTTTAGCAAGCGATCCATGGATGATGTAGAGAGGCTCCTAGCAGTTGCTCCTCAAGTGTGAAGCACTCTACCAGTATCCACCAAGAGCTCGAATCAATGGAGGGAGGAAGTGGCTTCAGAGAGAATTAGGGTTGCCTCCTTTTTCTTTTTCTTGTAAAAATTGGATTGAGGCTATTGGGGTTTATAATGATATATTTATAGGCAAAATTTTCAGCTGAAATTTTCCTATAAAATAATATTATTATTAACCCTTTAATTAATTAATCTCATTAATCAATTAATTAATAATTAAAACTCTTTTAATCATTAATTCTTTTTCTAAACTCTTTAGAAAATAGTTCTCTCACTTAATTTAATTTCTTAAATTAAATTATTAATTAATAGTATTAAGAACACTTCTTAACTATTTTATAATTAATTAAATCATATTTAATTGATTATAAAAAATGCTATCAAATATTTATTTCATAAATAAATAGTGACTAGCCATTATTAATTAATTCCTTCACCATTAAATCATTCTCTTTTATGGTGTGACCATGTAGGTTCAAAATTAAGCCGGTAGTAGAAATAACTAATAATTAAACCATTTTATTATTATTTATATGAATTCTTTTAATTTCTTAAATACGATTAATAAATTAATCATATTTATTCTACATCGTGAGGGATACTTCTCAGCATATCGCGACTATCCGGATAATATTAATTCACTGCTTAGAATACCAAGAACCTATTCCGTGAATAGTTACCATACAATCAATTCCTTCTACCCTTCAATGTCCCGATTAAATACAAGACATGGATCTCTTGTCAAGCCTATTTAATTTAATCATATGCTTTCCTATTCACTATGCCTAGTTCTGATTAATGCAAATTACAAACTTCTTTCTAATTTCATTCACTCTGGCCAGTGATTCCTGAACTAGCATAAATGGAATATCATAGGACATTCTCTTCCTTCACTGGAAGGGGCAGATCCTTTATTGATCATTCACTATCTTCGTGTACAAATTCCTATACCCAGAAGAACACTTATTATTGTCCTTGAGACTAAGAGCTAAACCAAAGTATAGTTCAGTGTGCACAAGATGACTATGATGATCTCAAGTCAAAGGACACTTGTACAACTATCACTATATTACTGACACATGAGTGAACTCCATTAGTTGTTCAACTGATGGAGTCATGTTCAGTGAACTTATTCCCAATAAGCACCTACATACTAGCTATAGTGTCACCACACAAATGCCTATGAGAACATACATCATTCACAATGAAGAAAACATAATATGTACTGACCTTTGCGGATTAATTAACTACCAATTAATTATCCTACGACCAGGAACTATTTAAGTTTAGAGTTATCATCTTTAAGGTCTCATTATCATGATCTCATCATAATTCATTAAAGCTTTACTCTAAACTACGAATCATCTAATTTAAACACTTTAAATAGAAAAAGCCCGTTATAAAACATATTACCATTTTATTAAATTAAACAAACTTGAATCAGATTGAACAAAATATCTCCTAACTCATCATCCATGATTGGATTTAGGACACACATCTTTCAGTGGAAACACTAGTAATAATGGAGATACTGCTAACACTGGAGAAGAATCATCAAGAAAATCTAGCAACAACTCAGGGGGAGGAAATGAAGGGTCAACTAGTCATTCACAACGCCATGCCAAATTTCAAGGCGAATCATCAAGATAAAATCTTCCAAGACAAACTGTTTGGAATAGAGCACATCCTTTTGAGCTGATTATTGGTGATCCAGGTGTTGGAGTTAGAACTAGAAGTGCTACTCAGAATGAATGTCATTATTCAAGGTTTCTTTCTGAAATGGAACCAAAGAAGACTGAGGAAGCACTGAGTGATCCTGATTAGGTGATTGCTATGCAAGATGAACTCAATTAATGTGAACAACAACAAGTCTGGAAGCTGGTATCTAGACCAAAGAACAGGAAAGTAGTTGGTACAAGATGGGTATTCAGAAACAAGTTAGATGAAGATGGCATAGTGACAAGAAATAAAGCAAGACTGGTTGCTCAAGGGTATTCACAAGCTGAAGGCATTGATTATGATGAAACCTATGCACCAGTAGCTAGGCTTGATGCCATTAGGATGTTCTTAGCATTTGCAGCTTACTCTAATTTTAAAGTTTATCAAATGGATGTTAAAAGTGCATTTCTGAATGGTGATCTGGATGAAGAAGTGTATTTAGAACAGCCCCTGGCTTTGAAAATCAGGAGTTGCTGGACTTTGTGTACTTTCTCTTCAAGGCTATCTATGGTCTCAAACAAGCCCCGAGAAAATGGTATGACACTATTTCTGGTTTTCTTATAGAAAATGGTTTTGTTAGAGGTATCATAGACAAAACTCTTTTTTCTAAGAAACATAAAAATGATATGATATTAGTTCAAGTCTATGTGGATGAAATCATATTCGGGTCTACTAATGATGATCTCTGTAAGAGATTTGCTAAGTTAATGCAGAGTAAGTTTGAGATGAGTATGATGGGTGAGCTGAAGTTCTTTCTTGGATTACAAGTAAGTCAAAGGTTAGATGGAATATTTATTTGCCAATCCAAGTATCTCAAAGAACTCCTCAAGAAATATCACATGGAGGATTCAACATCAGCAAGGACTCCATCATCTACAGCTGTCAAACTTGGAGCTTGTGATAATTCTAGCAAGGTAGATGTTACAAGCTACAACGGTATGATTGGCTCATTACTCTATCTTATTGCAAGTAGACCTGATATTATGTATGCTATATGCTTATGTGCAAGGTTCCAAGCGGATCCTAGAGATTTGCATCTCGTTGCTGTTAAAAGAATCTTGAGATATCTTAAGGGTACACCAAATCTAGGTATCTGGTACCCTAAAGATTCTGGTTTTAATCTTGTTGGATATACAGATTCTGATTATGCAGGTAGTGTTGTGGATAGAAAGAGTACCTCTGGGAGTAGGGCTGAGCATTCGGTTCGGTTAACCGAAAACCGAACCGAAAAACCGAAATAATTTCGGTTCGGTTAACCGAATGTAATATTTCGGTTTGGTATTCGGTAGGCTAATTCCAGAATTTCGGTAGTTCGGTAGTTCGGTTTTTTACCACGGTTAACCGAAAAAACCGAATAAAACCGAATTTTAATTATGTTTATAAAATATTTATAATTATAATAATACTATTATTATTTATTAGTCAGAAAGACAGAAACCCTTTTAGAGTTTTAGTCTAGTCTTTACTTTACTCTTTAGTTGTATACTCGTACAAACACGAACTGACGAACTGAAGAACAGAACCGAAGAGGCGAAGAGTGAAGAACTGATTCAACAAACGGAGGGACTCTCTAATCAACAAATTGAGGTAATCACTAATCCGGTAACTCTTGAACTAAATTGAATTGAATTGAACTATTTCAATTGTTGTTTTCAATTTTTTTTGTTAGTATATATATCATATATGTATATGTATATGTATAATGTTATTGTTTTTTATTTTGATTTTTTCTGCCTTGTATTGTTATGTTAGATGGACGGGCGTGATTATCAGGAAGAACTTGAAGTTCCGAGTGAAGCCGTGAGTTCGAATCCGAGAAAGAGAAAGGAAATGGATACTAGAAGCGATGCATGGGTTCATTACAACAAAATCAAAGATGACACTGGAAAGCTTATTAAAGGTCAGTGCAAATATTGTTATAAGGAGTTAAGTGCAAATACTTCAAGAAATGGTACTAGTGGTTTGCGTAATCATTTGAAAATTTGCAAGTCATACAATGTTGAAGGGCGTCAAACGAAATTAGCTTTTCAAACTAATAAAGAGAGTGGCGACACATCATTGAGTACTTGGACTTTTAATAAAGATTTGGCTAGGGAAAAATATATTAAGATGATTATTGTTGATGAGTTGCCTTTCAAGTTTGGGGATGGTTCGGGCTTTAGAGAGTTTATGGCTACCGTGCAACCTATGTTTCAAATTCCATCTAGATGGACGGTTGCACGTGATTCTTATGGAATGTATGCTCTCAAAAGGAATGATTTAAAAGGGGCATTGCTTGAACCAACACAAAGACTTTGCTTAACTACGGACACATGGACTTCTAATCAAAGAATTAATTATATGTGTCTAACCGCACACTTTATTGACAAAGATTGGAAGTTGCATAAAAGAATTCTAAATTTTTGTCCAATTCTTAGTCATAAAGGTAAGTCAATTGCAATGGCACTTGAGGAGTGTTTGGTGGAGTGGGGAATTACTAGGGTGTTGTCTATTACGGTAGATAATGCTACCTCAAATGATGTTGTATTGAAAAAATTAAATGAGAGAATTGGTAATTGGGATAATAGTGTCTTGAATGGTGAACATTTGCATTTAAGGTGTGTTGCTCATATCTTAAATTTGATTGTTAAAGATGGGTTGGGTATATTTGATGCATCAATTAGTAAGGTGAGAAATGCCGTTAAATATGTTAGAAAATCACCCGCAAGAGAGAATTTGTTTATGGAATGTGCAAAGTATGAGAGAATTGAGACTAAACAATCTTTAATTCTTGATGTGGATACTAGATGGAATTCAACTTATGAAATTCTAGATGTGGCGGAAAAGTATGAGAGAGCATTTAGTAGGTATGATTTACAAGATCCTAGGTATAAGAAATCTCTCAAGGTGGATAATGTTGATGGTAGGCCTACATGTGAGGATTGGATTACCGTGAGGAAATTTGCAACGTTTTTGAAAGTTTTTTATGATTTGACCGTGAAGATTTAGGGGTCTTCTTATGTTACTTCTAACATTTTCTTGCATGAGATATACACCGTTCATTCTATCTTGAATGAATGGACATATGGTAGTAATGTTCATATGTATACCATTGGGAAGGAAATGTTGGACAAGTTTGAAAAGTATTGGGGAGATCCAACCAAAATGAATAATCTTTTATTTATTGCGGTTGTAATTGATCCAAGGCACAAACTACAATTTGTGGTCTATATGTTGTTAGGAATATGTTGTTCTTGATGATAAACATAAAACACTTAGTAGAATTTGTGTAAAGTCATTTTGTAGCTGTCAACGAAATGGCATGCTTTGCAGCATTCCGTTGACAGGAAGCTCATCAACGAAATGAGTGATGTAGCAATTGCACTGTACAATACTTCACAGTTTGATATGCATTTTGTTGTATGTATTAGATAGGTTTTCTAAGTCATGTTGACTAAATGATAGATAGGCAAAATAGGTTGGTTAATTGTAAATATCTTGTGCCTTGTAATTTTGCCTAAGTGAAGACATGTCAACGGAATGAAGATTACTCTGTCAACGGAATGAAGTTTACTCATCAACGAAATGAAGTTTACTCATCAACGAAATGGAGAATAAAGCTATCAACGAAACACATCTCCCTGCTATCAACGAATCATTATTGCTTTTCTGAATAGTTGACAAAGTGATAGTGACAGTTTACTGAACAGATCTAAAGGTGATGTGGAAGTGTACTTTGCATTGGAAACCATTAAAATGGACATGGGGAATAAGGAAACATCCCAGTTTCCAATTGGGCTCTTGGGAGTGATCATAATAAGCATGAAGACAAAAGCAAGGATCTCCAAGGACCAATGGACAAAGGGATGAAAAGCAAACTATTGGCGGTTACCTTTAGTGTAGCCAAAAATAGCTTTGTAAACTTGGGAATATATAACCAAGTGTAGCAGTTAAAATAAGAGTAAGAGAAGAAAAACAAATAGATTGTATTAGCTATCTTTGAGAGCATACTTCTCTACATTCTTGTAACTGAGCAGCTGTGTACATTTTGTATCACAGATTATTTCCGCAATAAAAATCACTTCAGTTGGATCATCAAACAATCCAACTGAAATTATTTATGTGCTTGTGATTTTTACTTTAAGTTCAGTTTTATTTGTAAGTTGTTTTTAAGTTTAAGAAATATCAAGAATTATATTCAACCCCCCCCCCCCCTTCTACAATTCTGTTAGGTCATTTGGGATTAACAATTGGTATCAGAGCAAGTTTCTAACATACAAGAAGTTTAAAGATCAAGACCAAAACAGTAACCATGGTGAAGAAGGATGCAGGAGTAAAGATACCAGTTCTTGATAAGGACAATTACTTTCACTGGAAAGTAAAGATGCACTTACATCTCATGTCTATGGATGAGAGGTATGTAGACTGCATTGAGAAAGGTCCACACGTTCCCATGAAGTTTGCATCTAGAGTTGGAGTGCCAGATGATGCTCCTGATGTGGAAATTCCAAAACTTGTCTCAGAATGGACTATTGAAGATCTTGCAGAAATCCATAAAGATAAGAGAACCATGAACATTCTGTTTAATGGTTTGGAGCAAGAGATGTTTGACAATGTCATCAACTGTACAACCTCCAAAGAAGTATGGGACACTGTTAGAACTCTCTGTGAAGGAACTGAGCAAGTTAGGGAAAATAAAATGCAACTCCTTATACAACAATATGAGCATTTTCATTTTAAAGCTGGTGAAACCCTAAATGACACGTTTAGTAGGTTTCAGAAGCTTTTGAATGGATTAAAGCTGTATGGGAGGATCTATCAAACCAAGGATTCAAACCTTAAATTTCTCAGAGCTCTTCCAAAAGAATGGAAGCCTATGACTGTTTCTCTCAGAAACACTCAAGAGTACAAAGACTACACTCTTGAAAGGCTTTATGGAACCTTGAAGACATATGAGTTGGAAATGGAGCAAGATGAAGAAATTGAAAAGGTACAGAAGAAAGGTGGATCCATTGCATTGATTGCATCTGTGAACCAACTGGAAGATGACAATGAAGAAGCTGCAAAGGCCACAACTAGTCGAGCTAGTTGTAGAAGTGATGTTAGCAAGGGTAAAGGCAAGATGACAGAAGAAGAAGAACCAGAACCAGCCAACTTGGATGACTTAGATGAAATTGATGAACACATTGCTTTTCTGTCAAGAAAATTCTCTAAGTTCAAGTTCAAGAGAAACTCGGAAGCAAGGCCAGCAAGGAGAGACTTTCAACCCAGCAAAAATAACTGGATTGAAAAGTCTAAATCTAAATGTTTCAATTGTGGAATGCTTGGTCACTTTGCTGGAGACTGCAGAAATCCCAAGGTTGAGAAGGGCAACAGGAAATTTGACCCTGTTGATTATAAAAAGAAATACTTTGAACTTCTCAAGCAAAAAGAAAAGGCTTTCATGTCTCAGGAGTATGATTGGGCTGGTAATGGTGAAGATTCTGATGATGATGTTGAATATGTCAACTTGGCTCTTATGGCTAACAATCATGAACAGGAAGCAAGCTCCTCAAGCAACCAGGTAACAATTACTAATCTTTCTGAGCTTTCTAAAGAGGAATGCGATAGTGCAATAAATGAAATGTCTACTGTATTATATAATTTGCGTGTTACTCTTAAATCACTTACCAAAGAGAATTCAAGAATAAAAGAGACTAATTTGCTCTTAAGTGATAGGAATGCAATGTTAGAAGCACAACTCATTGATTTTGAGAAAATGAGGTGTGTAAGTAGGGATGCTAAGAAGGAACTTGAGAACGTGTTAGAAAGGGAAGAAATTCTTAAGGCACAACTTGAAATAGAACAAAGTGTGATTGCTAAATGGAAAGATGCCAGGAATGTTGCTACCAACATCATTAATGTTCAAGGTATGGAATCTTTCTGTGAACAATCATGGAAAAAGAACAAAGAGAAGCTAGGGTATGTTGGTGAAACCTTAGAATCAGAAACAGAGTCAACAAACAACAATGATCATCTGTTGAAGGTTGATATGTCAACAGAATGCAATGTTTCGTTGACAGATGAACCATCAACCGATCAGGCTGTTTCGTTGACAGAGAAAAGAAAAGATGAACTCACTAGACTTAATAATAAGTATGGTCCTGTCACCAAGAACTTTGTTCAAGGTGAGTCTAGTAAATCAAAGAAAGTTGAGAAGCCCGTTGAGAGAGCTAATGTAGGTCACTTGTCCAACAAGCAATTGAAAGATAAGTTAGAGAATGTTCAAGTTGAGGCTAAGGGAAATAAAAAGAATAACAGGAATGGCAAAGTAGGGATTAACAAACACAACAATTACACACCAGATAAATATGCTCCTAGAAAGACATGTGTTAATTGTGGAAGTGTTAGTCATTTATCTACTAACTGCAAATCTGTTAAGAAGATTGCCAAAGTGAAAATGTCTAAGCCTGCTATGAATGGTTCTATGCCTACAATGCCTGTTATGCCTAACATGTTTGCTCCATATGCACAATTTCAAAATCCATATGCCAGCATGCCATTTGTGCCTAATCCATACATGAATATGTTTAATGTGCCACAAATGCCATGGAATATGAATAACATGTTTGTTCCTCCAACTATGCATGCTGTGAATGAAAATGTGAGCAACCCTCAGAAATCAACACCAAGGATAAAGATTGATTTAAATCAATCTGAGCCCAAGGTGAAAAATGATATAAAAGGAAAAGCAAAGGCTAACAAAACAGGACCCAAGGAAACTTGGGTACCAAAATCAACTTGATTTGGTTTTATTGTGTGCTGGGAGACAAAAGGAATCTTTGGTACTTGGATAGTGGTTGTTCAAGACACATGGCTGGTGATTCTACCCTGCTCACAGAGTTTCAGGAAAGAGCTGGCCCTTGTATTGCTTTTGGAGATGACAGCAAAGGCTACACTAAGGGATATGGTTTGATTTCAAAAGAGAATGTCATCATAGATGAGGTTGCATTGGTGGATGGTCTTAAGCACAATTTGCTTAGTATCAGCCAACTTTGTGACAAAGGATTTTTAGTTACTTTTTCTAAAGAAGCCTGTGTTGTTTCTAAAGGAGGAAACAACAATGTGGTAATGACTGGATTCAGAAAAGGGAATGTGTACATTGCTGACTTTAGTAGCACAAGTCCAGAAACCATCACTTGTCTTTTCAGCAAGGCAAGCAAGGATGAAAGTTGGCTATGGCACAAGAAATTATCTCATCTGAATTTTAAAGTTATGAATGATTTGGTGAGGAAGGATCTTGCTAGAGGAATTCCACAGGTGGAGTTTTCCAAGGATGGTTTGTGTGATGCCTGTCAAAAAGGGAAACAAAAGAAGGCATCATTCAAAAGCAAGACAGAGTCATCAATTGTCCATCAGCTTGAGTTGCTTCATATGGATTTGTTTGGCCCTGTAAATGTCATGTCTATTTCAAAGAAGAAATATTGTCTTGTGATTGTTGATGCTTTTTCTAGATTTACATGGACTTTCTTTTTGCACTCCAAAGATGAGGCAAGTGAAATCATTATCAATCACATCAAGATGGTAAACAATCATCCTGACTTGAAAGTAAGAAGGATTAGGAGTGACAATGGGACATAATTCAAGAATTCAAGCATGAAGGTGTTCTGTGAAGAAAATGGTATTTTGCATGAGTTTTCAGCAGCAAGGACACCACAGCAAAATGGTGTAGTTGAAAGGAAAAATAGAACACTTATTGAAGCTGCAAGGACAATGCTAGATGAATCAAAGTTACCAACTTATTTTTGGGCTGAGGCAGTTAATACAACTTGCTTCACTCAAAATATTTCTTTGATTAATCAGGCCAAAGGAATGACCCCTTATCAGCTACTCAAAAGAAAGAAGCCACTATTGGATTTTCTTCATGTCTTTGGATGCAAGTGCTTTGTTCTGAGAAATCAAGCTGAGCATTTGGGGAAATTTGAAGCAAAGGCAGATGAAGCAATATTTGTGGGATATGCAGCAGGGAAAGCTTACAGAGTCTATAATCTCAGAACCAACATTGTTATGGAATCTATACATGTTGTTTTTGATGATCTCAAAATTCAAGGTCTCTGTGATGAAGGTTTCCATGAAAGTCTTTCTTTTGAAAATGAGGAAGGAGATCAAGTGAATCATGTTAAGGCTACTGAGAAACAGCCTAAAGTTGTTGTATCTAGCACAGATGAAAGCAGCAGTAAAGATGAAATTGCTGCATTAAGATTGAAAAGAAAAGCTGCTAGCAGACCAAACGGTCATTTCGTTGACAGTCATGTTGGTGGATTCGTTGACAGTCAAAATGAGCGTTTCGTTGACATCCAAAATGGTCATACCGTTGACAGTCATAGAAATGCTTCTAGAAGTGATCAATTGGGGACAACAAACTCAGGGGGAGTTTCTCAAGGACAAATGTCCAATCAAGGCAATCATGATCATGAAGCTACCTCTTCAAGAGCAAATCTACCTCCCTCAAGGAAATGGACTAAAGATCATCCCTTTGAACTTATTATAGGTGATGTTTCTTCAAAAGTTCAGACTAGAAGAGCAACTCAAGAAGAATGTCTATATAGTAGCTTTCTGTCTCAAGATGAGCCAAAGAAAGTTGAGGATGCACTTCTAGATCCAGATTGGGTTTTGGCCATGCAAGAGGAGCTGAACCAATTTGAGAGGAACAATGTTTGGAAGCTGGTGCCCAAGCCTAATGACAGGAGTGTCATAGGCACAAAATGGGTGTTCAGAAACAAGATGGATGAAAATGGCATAGTCACAAGGAACAAAGCTAGATTGGTTGCAAAAGGCTATTCACAGGAAGAAGGAATTGATTTTGATGAAACCTTTGCTCCTGTTGCAAGACTAGAAGCAATAAGGATTTTCCTAGCCTATGCAGCCCATGCCAATTTCAAGGTCTATCAAATGGATGTAAAGAGTGCTTTTCTGAATGGGGAATTGGAAGAGGAGGTGTATGTAAGTCAACCTCCTGGTTTTGAAGATGATGACTTTCCAGAATATGTATACTTCCTCCTCAAAGCACTCTATGGTTTGAAACAAGCACCTAGAGCCTGGTATGACACACTTTCACAGTTCCTCCTTGAGAATCACTTCACTAGAGGTACTGTAGATAAAACTCTTTTTCACAGGGTTGTGAATGGCTCTACTATACTTGTTCAAATTTATGTAGATGACATAATCTTTGGGTCTACAGATGTGAAACTTTGTCAAAAGTTTGCCAAACTTATGCAAAGTAAATATGAAATGAGCATGATGGGAGAATTAACTTACTTTCTTGGTCTTCAAGTGAAGCAAGTTAATGAAGGCATTTTCATTAGTCAAACAAAATATATTCATGATTTATTAAAGAAGTTTAACTTAATGGAATGCTCTCCTGCCAAAACTCCCATGCCTACTGCCACCAAACTTGAATTGAATACTAAGGAAAAATCTGTGGACATTTCAGGTTACAGAGGCATGGTAGGCTCACTTTTATATTTAACAGCTAGTAGACCTGATATTATGTTTGCTACATGTCTATGTGCTAGATTTCAGGCTGATCCTAGGGAATCCCATTTAGTTGCTATTAAAAGAATTTTCAGATATCTCAAAGGAACACCAAACCTTGGCATTTCGTATCCTAGAGAATCTGGCTTTGAACTAATTGGTTATTCAGATGCAGATTTTGCAGGATGTAAAATTGACAGGAAAAGCACAACAGGCACCTGTCAATTCTTAGGAAACAAGCTTGTCTCATGGTTCAGCAAGAAACAAAACTCAGTTTCTACCTCCACAGCCGAGGCTGAGTATATTGCAGCTGGAAGTTGTTGTGCACAGATTTTATGGACGAAAAATCAACTACTTGATTATGGAATAAGAGTTGAGAAAATTCCTATTTTCTGTGACAACACTAGTGCCATTGCCATTACTGAAAATCCAGTGCAGCATTCAAGGACCAAGCACATTGACATCAAGTACCATTTCATTAGAGAACATGTTATGAATGGTACTGTGGAGTTACATTTTGTTCCAAGTGAAGAACAACTTGCAGACATCTTTACCAAGCCACTTGATGAATCCACATTCTCAAGATTAGTAAGTGAGCTAGGTATGCTAAATTTCTATTAATTATTTTGAGATTTTTGCAAGTTAAAATGCAGCCAGAAATTTGCTATGTTTTTCTGTGAATTAATTTTCTCAGGAAAAAGTAAAATTTTGTCTAAGTCAAAATTACTATGTCAACGAAACGAACCATTTCGTTGACAGGCTTAGCATTTTTCTGGGTGTTTCGTTGATAGCTCTTTTATATCAATGAAACGCAGCTTTATCAACGAAATAAGACGGGACTTTAACCGCCCAATCCTGATTCGTTGATTTAGCGCAATTAATCTGAACCGTTGAAATTTGACACGTCCGTTACCACGATCTATGCATACACCCCTGTAAGTATAAATCATGGTAATTCTTTAAAAGTAACAGTTATATTTTTTAAGCCAATCCAGTAATTTACATTTATTATTGGACTCTTTTTCTGAGAATTTTTGGGGGAGTATTTAAGAAATTCTAATTTCTTTAATTTCTTTTTACCTGTTCTCAAAAATTCCAAAGGCTTTTCTCTCTTCTTCTCTCTAACAAGCAATTTAGTTCAAAGCTTTTCTTCACACAACAATGGCACCCATAGTCAAGCTTATGTCAGCAGGAGGGTTCATTTATGAAAAGAACAACTCAATTCCATTTGTTGTCAAGGAGAGTCCAAACAGTATCTTTTTCAAGATGATGGACTTCATGAAGAACTGCAAGTTGAGCTATGCAATGTTTCACTCAACTCCTCTCTATAATGAGATAATCGAGGAGATTTGGACCTCGTGTGAGTATAGTGGAACAAACTGCACACTACAATTCACCATCCAAGGTAAAGAGTACATAGTTAATTCTGGTGTATTGCAAGCATGTCTACATATTCCTGAAAATAACTGTAATGCTTTGCCTACAAATACTGAAATGGTTAACTTGCTAAACTCCATAAACTACTCTTTGCCTACTGATAATCTGGGTAGAATAATTAGGAGAGGATTGGTTAGAGAATATAGTTATTTAGCTGATGCATTTATCAAGGTATTTTCTGGTAAGATTAGCAATTTTGATGCATTGACCAATTCTATGTTAATTCTATTTACCATGCTCCTAACTGATAGATATTACAACTTTAGCACCCAACTTATGTATGAAATTGGTGCTAAGTTGGGTGATAAGGCTAATAGGAAAACGAATATCTATTATGCTAGGTTTCTGATGATGTTGGCTAATCATGTTAGTCCAACACCATTAGTTATCTCTAACCCTGTTTCCAAGTTTGAGTGTTTTGTGCAAGAGAAAAGGGTTCTGACAGATATACTGAGACTTAACCACAATGGTGATGTCCCAATGGTGTATTTGCCCATCATTGAGGTAACTTCTTCTAACCCTGTTAGTATAGTTGCTACTTCTATTATTTCACCCACCAATGTTGCTATGGAGTCTGTAGCTGTGTCCCAACAGGCTCCTGCCCAAGAAGCAAAACCTAAATCAAAGAAATCCTCAAAACCAACCTCAGGTGCTTCTCAAAAGGCACCTGTTGCAAAAACTACTTCACAACCAAAGGGGAGTGATTCAGGAGTTGTGAGAGGTGAGTGAAGGGGTGAAAATCAAGAAAACCCTAAGAATAAGGAAGGAAAGCAGAGTGAAATCCAGCCAAGCCCCATTGTGTCTTCCCAACAAGGCACAATGAGTAAAATGGATTTAAACACAAGTCTAGTTGCATCCTCCCAAAAGGATGTGATTATTGAAACAAGCTCTCCTCCAAGAGCACACTCCAAAAGGGTAAGGGACACTTCAAGCCCACAGTCTACATTTTCCCAATACCAAAGGAGAGTGAAACAAAAATCCAAGGGTACACAGGGTGCACACACTCTGGAAGCAACACTTCCAGTTTCACAAATTCAGTTTGATGTAACCCCTATCATTACTCTGGGGTTACAGTCCCATTCTCTAAACATCAACCTTGAACTATCTCCATCAAATTCACCAACTCAATCTTTAGATGTGGACATGATCCATTCATCTATTCCTGATTCTCCAACTCTAATCTTGGAGAAGCCCCACTCTGAAGCTGGTGGTCATCACTTATTAAGTGATTTGTTGGGCCATCAACCAATTTTTTCTAAAGTTGCAAGAGGATCTGTGGACCAATCTCTAAAATCAATCACCACAGATTCTACTGTAATTTCACTTTCTCAAAGTGCTTTATTGACTTCATCAACGAAACAGCCTCTTTCGTTGACAAGTGTTTCTCCATCAACGGTATCCATACCGTTGACAGTTCAAACTACCATTCCGTTGATAGGTCATTCTACACCCCTTATTGAAAATCAAGTTGTTTCCACAACTAGTGTAGATGACCTGGTGGTAGTTGAGACACTTTTAGGTTTGAGAGGGAGTGAAATTGAGAGGCTGGCTTGCAGCCAGGCAAAAGGAGAGACTGAGAGTGAGAGGCTGGCTATTTCTTCCAGCCAGGCAAAAGGAGAGATTGAGAGTACCACCTTAGTAGGTGAAGGTGAGGGTGTGAGAGGTGTGAGCCATGGGGAGCCCATGATGCAAGAAAAGAGTGGAGAGAGAGAAGGGACTACATGAGTGATAAGGGAGGAGGCAGCCATTGCTAGTGAGTTAATGAGGGTCAGTGAGGGAGAAAGGGAACTTACCTTCCAAGAGCATTATCAACAAACTCTGGATAGTATTTCCCTGGATCCTGAGACCTTTACTCATCCTGTGCCAGCCTATCAAGTTATGGCTCAACAGGGCAATGTGGAGGCATAAAGGTCACTCAACTTAAATCATACTACTGCATCAATGCAAAGAGCAAAGGATGCCCTGACCAATCTATCTCCGGCAGCTGCAGCAAGTGGAGACTTTAATTTTTCTGATGATGAGGACAGCTTTGGTGACAATCTACAGGTGGCCACCACTACACAGACTGGGACTTATGTGGTGCCTCCTACACCAAACTGGCTTTCTCAGGATATGCATGGTAGATGCAACTTGGATGCTGCTATCACAAGGCAGTACAATGAGGCATATCTAGCTCATGAGTCTGCAGAAGCAAGGGACAAGAAATTCTACAAGGCCATAATGGATTCTCTGGAAATTCAAAGGCTACAAATGTTGCAGACAAGGATTGAGGCTACAGAAATCAAGGATTCAATTAGCAACCTTAGGGATGCTACTGACAGGAGGCTAGATGAAAAGCTTCCTCTTCACACTGTCTCCAAGATGTCAAGGTTTTTCACCAAGGAACCTGAAGTGTCCTCATCTTTGAAAACTCTCTCCTCTAGAGTGGACAAAGTTGAGGCTACACTTTCTCACATGCAGAAGGAACAGGAGAAGCAAACTCAGCTACTCACCCAGCTTCTGGCAGCTCAAGGAATCCCTATCATCTCACTTGATGATAACAAAAAGGGGGAGAAAACTAAGGAGCTAGAGAAATCTAGAGAGCTTGATATACAAATCACAAAGGTTTTGGTCCCAGCCATCTCCTTACCAGAAGAGCCATTAGCAATGGGGGAGTTTGGAAAGAAGAAAAAGGATGGTATTGACCTGATCCAGGAAGCCTCTATGAGGATGAAACTTGCAGAACAGATTAAGGATCACTGGTCAAATATAGAAGCAAGAGTCAAGAAGTTAGCTGACACTGCAAAGGCATCAACGGTTCAAGCTACTTCAATACCACCATCAACAAATGCAATGGTGATAGTACAAATGGAGCCACAGTTCAAGAGTTCTTATGCTATAGAGCCCCTTCAGCATGGAATCCTTCAAGATTCAAGAAATGAGAAAGGCCAATCTTCATGCTTTAGGAATGTGGATGCAAGAGTGATATCTCCAATATCACCTGTCAAACCCAAAGGCAAGAACATTGAAAGGATATTTTATCCTCCACCAAAGCCAGATGAGTTCAAAGTCCTAGGGAAGCTGATCATTGAGAGCAAGGAAAGCAATCATCCAAGCATAAGGAATCAAAGGGCCATCATCTACAGGGACAGCAAGGAAATCTGCATTTGGGTTGGTCACCCAAATTTTGCTAAGGCCAAAGTTGAAGAATCTGAAAGGACAGCAATGCAAGCACTGGCAGTTGCTCAAGCACTTGAAGATGAAGAAACCTTACAGGAAGAAAAAGCCAAGGATGGAGCTAAGGAAGCTGAAAAAGCAAGGAAAAGTGTAAGGCAACCAAAGGCTAGAGCTAAAAGGAATCTGGACTTTGATAAAGAGGATTCTCAGGACACTGCTCAAGCCTCTTCCACAACAAGTGCACATCAAATTCCTGTTGATCTACCTCATGAAGGAAAATTGGCATGTGATCCTGCACATCCTGTCAACTTTCATGATCAACCAATCATGCCAAAAGAGGAGCCTATTGAATTTGATGAAGCCTATTTTCCAAGGTTCCTATTTGAAAAGGATCAGCCAATAAAGTCAAAGAAAAGGGCTGTCAAGGCAAAGCCAGTATTTGTGAGAAAACCACAACCTCAGAAACCCCCTGCAAATCCAGAGGACTGCATGTACATTGCTGACATCAGGGAAGAATCTAGCTTACATCTTGATTTAGACAACCTGGTGGAAGTAAGGGGCATTGCAGCTTCTCAAAAATTGCCTGAAAGATTAGTTTTCACATTCAAGGGTGGTAGAGAACAAGTGTGGCCTCTCTATAGAATTTTAGGAGAATACTACCAAACACTACTCTCAGTGTTTAGATGCTTGAAGAAGGACTTTGGCTTCACCAAAACAGCCAAGTCTGAGGTGGTCTCCAAAATATGTCAGATAAAGGCTAGCTGGAACAAGCCTGAGGCTCTTCCCAGGATGCTTAGAGTGCCCTCAACAGGAAAGAAGATCCATCTTCAACCTTACTGGATGATGGAATTTAAGGACAAGGACAACTGCAGAAGATTCTTCAGGATGGAAGACCAGCTGGATAAGGCATCTAATCAAACTCTAAAGTTTATGCAATCCATGCTTGGTGATCAAGATGAGGAAGAGAAGATCTTTTACAGAAGGCTACAGGTCCAAATTGAGGAAAACAACTCTAAGAGAGGGAAGAAGACTATGCCACAAAGAAGACCAAGATGAATCATTTGCTCAGTCTAGAGGAGCACTTATGGGCATTAGTCCTGTAAGTCTTGTATTTTGTTCAAAATATTATGAAGCTTAATGCATTTTCTACTTTTGTAATTTATAATGTATCTGAGTGTTTTTGTTATCATCAAGTCTCTTGATTTATGGCTGTTATTCTATCAGTCATAAATTGGGGGAGATTGTTAGGAATATGTTGTTCTTGATGAAAAACATAAAACACTTAGTAGAATTTGTGTAAAGTCATTTTGTAGCTGTAAAGCATAATGTAACATAAGATGTAAAAGAGATAACTACAACTCAACAAAGGACAAGACAGACAATAATATTAACAGAAGCACAGGAATCCAGAATCAAAGAAGAAAAGGTAAACTCAAAAAATCAAAATACGTTATGTATTCTTGAAGTCCGTAAACAGGTCACGGAAAGAAGTTCATGAAAATGTTCAAGCCTCAGTGACAACAAAAGAAACAAGACTTTCAAGACGACAGAAGTATGTGAATGATTTAGGGTTAAGTACCACGGGATTCCAGTGATTTAAACGAAGCAACCAGAACGACAAGGGACGTATCAGCAGCATTGAATTGAAGACATAAAAGAAGAATTGATCAAGTGTTATTCATCTGTGAACCAGACCAGTTGTACTAGGTGACGGCACTGAAAAGATCAGATTGTTTTATCGTCTCAGAAAGAATTGATACAGTCTATTACTTAAACACCCGGGAGCTCAGGAGTTATTACTAAAGGACAAATGAAAAGTAAATCAATTCGATAGTTTTTCTTTTAAGAAAACTATCGAATGAGGGTTAAAGGTGATTGAATTAAAAACTAGTAAATCAATTTAGCATTCGATAGTTTTGATTTAAAAGCTATCGAATGATAAATTAATTTATTCTATTCGATGGTTTTTTAAACCATTCGATGGTTTTTAAATTGTGGAGCAGGTGAAAAGTATTCTTGTTGTCAGGTTGATTTTGAAGATCCAACGGCCAGGATTGATTCTTCATTCCTAGTTTGATGGTTTTTCAATTGAAGTCTACAATTAATACAGAGTGAAGATAGTGTCTTCTTCAGTCGAGTTATTTCACAGAGAAGCAATAATTGAGAGAGAGATTGAGCCAGAGAGAAAATACCAGAGAAATTAATTCTGCTTAAACTCTATCAAAGTTTTGATTGTGTATAACTTAGAACTCATTGAAGCTAATCTAAGGATTAGAAATTGTAGCACCCCTCGAGGTTTATATTTATAAAAAGATATATTCCCCGAAACTTGATTTGGTTTGGTGTGTTTGATTTCGTTATAGAACTGAAAGATTAATCCGCGAACGAAATTGAATTATTTGTGAGTATCGTATTCAACCCCCCCCCCCTTCTACGATACTTTGGACCTAACAATTGGTATCAAAGCTACTTGATTGATATACAAATCAGATCCGGTGAATGAGACCAAAATCAAACGTAGCGTGAAAATTCGAAGCAAATTTTTTAACTTTCCAAAATTTTCATTTAATTGGAATTTCTTGAATTTTAAACAATTTGAAATTTTCAGAAACCATGAGTGCTCCAAAGACAACCGCTGGTATTAAAGTTCCCCCGTTTATAAGAGATGATTTCGGTTTGTGGAAGATGAAGATGTTGTTATTTATCAAGGCATCAAATCCGTTATACATTGGAATATTAGAGAACGAACCTTATGTACCAATGAAATCAGTTGATGAATCTACAGCTCCTGATGGTAGCAGGATTCCTTCAGGCACCCAACCTAAGGATATTAGTGAATATACAGATTCTGACAAGGAACTGATTCGATTGGATACAGGTTTGATGTTGATATTAGCAGACTCCGCAGACAAGGAAATGAGCTATCAGTTGATGAACTGTACAAGCGGGAAACATATGTGGGATACCATTAACTTAATAATGGAAGGAACTGAAGACGTGCAGGAAAACAGATTGGACATTCTGACTTCTCAATACGAAGTGTTTAGGTCACTGCCAGGAGAAAGTATAACTCAGGTCTTTGAGAAATATACTAAGCTCCTGAATGAATTGGCAATGAAAGGAAAGACCTATCCACTGAGAGAATCAAACAGGAAGTTCATGATGACGCTGCCCCATCATGTAGAACACAAGTCATCATCCATTAGGGAAAGAATTGACTTCACAAAGATGCCACTAGAGATGATCTATGGCAAGTTGAAGACCTATGAGATGGAACAGGAACAAAGGGTGATAATCTACGGATCAGGGACAGTGGACAGCAAGCACAATGCACTTGTGAGATCAGCAGCACTTGTAGTGGATGAACCAATAACTTCTGAGATTCAGGTTCAAACCCCTAGAGCTGGAAAGGAGGTGATAATAGAAACAGAAATGGATTCTGTGAATCTGGGTGTTGATGAAAGTGATTACTACACCCTAGAAGAGCTTGAGCAAATGGAAGACAAAACCATGGCGTACTTAGCTGCAAAGTTTAGTCATATTCGTTTCAAAAGAAACCCTAAGTACAAGTTCAAGGGCTCAACCAACAGATTCCAGAAGAGCAATTATACACCTAGTATAGGCTTTAAGGGAGGCTACAAGACTGGCATGATTGATAGAAGCAAATCAAGATGCTACAACTGCAATGAGTTAGGGCATTTCGCCACTGAATGCCGGAAGCCTCGTCAAGCAAGAGACATGAAAGATGTCTATGGAAAGAAGGATTCTTATGATGAGTTGAAGAAGGAGAATGCCAAGCTTAAACAGCAACTGGAGGCATTGTCTGGAAAGCAGAAAGGGAAAGCTTATATAGCAGAGGGAAAGCACTGGGATGATACTGATTCGGATGAAGAGGAGGAATATGGAAATGTTGCTCTAATGGCTGACTCTTCAGAGGAATCACCACAATCATCTCAGGTACCTATCTTAACTACAATTGATATGTCTAACTCTGAGTACAAGAAAACTGTGCAAGATCTTAGTGTAGAATTGTTTAATGTACACACAAGCATGCTAGCATCAGAAATGGAAAATGCTAAACTAGTTCTTAAGATTAAAAAGCTAGAATCTAAAAATGAAGAACTAGAGCTTGTAGCTGTAACATTAGAATATCTTAAGCAAAAGAATGCGTACTTAGAGAACAAGGTCAAGTGTAATGATGAGATAGAGACTATCCTCTGGAAGCAGATTTCAGATCTAGATTTGAAGCTGAATGCTTTCAAGAATTCCGCTCTAGTGGCTAAGGAAATCATTGATACTCAGGCCATAGAGAATAAAAAAGCTATAGGATTTGACTATAACAAGAAAGCTGGTAAGAAGATTGTGGAATTCCCTGTGACACCTTCAGTTGTCAAAAGGAATACTCCACATGTTCTTAAGAATGTTGATTGTCTAGTTTTTGTTAAGCCGTTTACACCACTCTTTAATGAGGATGATCTTTTCATTAGACAAGAATTGCTTGAGGAGGATTTATTGAAGGAAAAAGAGGTAAAGACTAAGTTGCCTAGGAAATCAGTAAAAAATGAATTACCTAAACCTGATTTACCTAAAACTGAAGTAGGTTCCTTAGTTAGTAATGTTAAAAAGAACAGGAATGGGAAGAAGAAGATTGTTAATCAGGAATTGGTTCCATCTTCTCCCATTGCATCTAGGAAGTTGTGCTCTATTTGTAATTCTGCTGGACACCTTACACATGCATGTAAAAAGGTTAAAGTAGAAACTGCTAATACTTCTGAAATGCATAACATGTCTGACATGCCTGATACTCATGAACCCTGTGGAAAGAAAGAGTGTTTGCTATGTAAGTACAACATCATGCATGCTTATTTTAAGTTGATGAATGATAGTAGCAATAGCACTAGTAATGTTAAATCCACAGATACTATGAATATCAAACAGGGTAAGACTAAATTGAATGTTACTCTTGTTAAATCATCTAAACCTTCAGGACCCAAACAATTTTGGGTACCAAAGTCCGCTTAATCAATCTGTGATTGCAGGGTAAGGTTAAAAGCTCAAAGGTTGTGTGGATTCTGGATAGTGGCTGTTCTTGACACATGACAGGTGAAGAGTCCCTGCTTACAGAGGTGGTTAAGAAGACCGGCCCGATTGTAACCATTGGAGATGACAGCAAAGGATTCACTACGGGATATGGTAAATTGAAAGCTGGAAATGTCATCATTGAGAACATCTCTCTTGTTAAAGGATTAAAGCACAATCTTCTAAGTATCAGTCAGTTCTGTGATAAAGGCTACAATGTAGATTTCAGAAAGGACAAGTGCTTGATCACCAACAGGAAGGATGAGAAGCTTACTCTACTGGGAGTGAGAAAAGGAAATTTGTTTATAGCTGACTTAAGTTCTACCAGTGAAGGAGAAGTTACATGTTTCTATGCAAAGGCATCTTCAGAACAAAGTTGGCTATGGCACAAGAAGCTCTCACATCTGAACTTCAAAACTATGAACTCTTTGGTAAAGAGAGAGTTAGTGAGAGGGTTGCCCCTGATGGAATTCAATCAGGAGGGACTATGTGAAGCATGTGAAAAGGGGAAGTCGAAGAAAGCATCACATGGAAGCAAAGGAATGACAAGCATTACTGAACCATTACAGCTGATTCATATGGATTTATTTGGTCCAGTTAATGTTATGTCACTTTCAAGAAACAGATATGCATTGGTGATGGTGGATGACTACTCCAAGTACACATGGGTGTTGTTCATACAAACAAAGGATGAAGCAACACAACTAATCATTGATCACATCAAGAAGATAGAAGTGGAAGCTAAGCTACCTGTGCGGACAATCAGATCAGACAATGGAACTGAATTCAAGAATGCAGTTCTAAATGATTTCTGCTCAGAGAAAGGAATATCAAGACAGTTTTCAGCACCAAGAACTCCTCAACAGAATGGAGTAGTGGAAAGGAAGAACAGGACCTTGGTTGAAGCAGCAAGGACCATGTTGAGTGAATCAAAACTTCCCACTTACTTTTGAGCTGAAGCAGTGAATACAGCTTGCTACACTCAGAATCGAACCCTGATCAACAAAGATCATGAAAAGACTCCGTATGAGTTAATGGCCAACAAGAAACCAACACTGAAGTACTTTCATGTGTTTGGTGCAAAGTGCTTTGTACTTAAAGATGGAGAACATCTTAGCAAGTTTGATGCCAAAGCAGATGAAGGCATTTTTCTGGGCTATTCTCTGGAATCTAAGGCTTTCAGGGTATATGTGATTGAAGATAAGAAGGTGTTGGAAAGCTTTAATGTAACATTTGACGATACCAAAAGACCAGGCCTGCAAACTGGAGAGAACTCTGAATCCTTGGTATTTGAAAATCTATCAGGAGATCTCTCTGACAATGAAGAAGTACCTGAAGTTGTTACAGTTATTAATAATAATCATAATGATAATGATTCTGGACAAAGTGGTGACCAAAGTGGAGATCCTCATTCTACAGGATCCATTAGTCAGTCTTCAGAATCAACAGATCAAACCGTCAACAACTCAGGGGGAGCAGGAGAAGGATCAACTAGTCACACTCCACAACATCTAGAACAAGGAGAATCATCAAGATCGCATCTGCCAAGACAAAGGGTATGGAATAGAGATCATCCCATTCACTTGATCATTGGTGATCCGGACACAGGAGTGAGAACTAGGAGAACATCACAAAATGAATGTCACTATTCTGGGTTTCTTTCAGAAACAGAACCTAAGAAAGCTGAAGATGCTCTAGATGATCCAGATTGGGTAATTGCTATGCAAGAAGAACTCAATCAATTTGAAAGGCAGAAAGTTTGGAAGCTGGTACCCAGGCCTAAGGGAAAATCTGTTATTGGAACACGATGGGTATTCAGAAATAAGTTGGACGAAGATGGCATTGTAACGAGAAACAAAGCCAGACTGGTTGCTAAAGGTTACTCTCAAGAAGAGGGTATAGATTATGATGAAACCTATGCACCAGTAGCAAGACTTGAGGCCATCAGAATGTTTCTGGCATGTGTTGCACATTCCAATTACAAGGTATATCAAATGGATGTGAAGAGTGCTTTTCTGAACGGGGAGTTAGAAGAAGAAGTGTATGTGGAACAACCTCCAGGTTTTGAGGATTCAAAACTGGCAGACTTTGTGTACTTTCTATTCAAAGCTCTCTACGGACTCAAACAAGCTCCAAGGACATGGTATGACACTCTCTCTGAATTCTTACTTGAAAATGATTTTACAAGAGGTGTTGTAGACAAAACTCTCTTTGTCAAAAAGCATAAAAATGATTTGATATTGGTGCCAGTATATGTTGATGACATAATATTTGGTTCTACTAATGATGATCTATGCAAGAGATTTGCTAAGTTAATGCAGAGTTGTTATGAAATGAGCATGATGGGTGAATTGTCATTCTTTCTTGGACTGCAAGTATACCAAAAACAAGATGGTATATTCATTTGTCAGTCCAAGTACATCAAGGATCTTCTTAAGAAGTATCAAATGGAAGACTCATCTACAGCAAAGACTCCTATGCCAACTGCCACTAAGCTTGATAAGGATGAAACTGGTAAGAAGGTTGACATCACAGGCTACAGAGGTATGATAGGCTCATTACTTTATCTCACTGCAAGTAGACCAGATATAATGTTTGCAACATGCTTGTGTGCTAGATTTCAGTCTGATCCTAAAGAATCTCATCTAATAGCTGTTAAGCGAATATTTAGATATCTTAAGGGGACCCCAAATCTTGGAATTTGGTACCCTAAAGATACAGGATTTGATCTTATTGGATACACAGACTCTGATTTTGCAGGTTGTAAGATTGATCGGAAGAGTACTTCAGGAAGCTGTCAATTTCTTTGAAGAAGATTAGTTTCTTGGCATAGCAAGAAGCAGCATTCAGTTTCCACATCAACAGCTGAGGCTGAATACATTGCTGCTGGAAGCTATTGTGCTCAGATCTTGTGGATGAGAAACCAACTCCGTGACTATGGACTTTTGTTGACAAAGATTCCAATATTTTGCGACAACACAAGTGCCATAGCAATCTCAAACAATCCAGTGCAACACTCGAGGACGAAGCACATCGACATCAGGTATCATTTTATCCGAGAGCATGTCATGAATGGAACTGTGGAGTTACATTTTGTACCCACAGAGGATCAAATTGCAGACATCTTTACTAAACCGCTTGATGAATCCACTTTCAATAAGCTGGTTGGTGAACTTGGGATGTTAAATCTTTCTAATTGATTTTGATTAGAAGTCAGTAACTGCAGAGAGTCCTGGTAAATACATGAGTTTAAGAATTGCTATATCCTTAGGACTCTTGAATTTATTTTCTGGAGCAATTCTCGTAGTTAGGATTATTGTACTAATTTTATGTCATAATTATGGATGATATATCTTCTGGCATTTAATTGGTTATTAATTCTAAAAATTATTTAAGTGCTAATATTTGTTCTAAATATTTAAGCATTTATTTAATTTGAATTAATTTACTTTGTTTTTAACATTGTAGATTAATGCAGCATAATTGATTAGATTTTAATTGGTTAATATCACTCAATGATATTTAATTGATTTTATTCTAAGAAAATTGTGAATTTTCTGTTAAGAACTGATTTTGGTAAATTTGAAATGATTTATTAGAATTAAAACTTGACAGGAAATAAAACAGTCTAAATTTTAAAACAAGAACATGTTTTAAAATGAAGACAGAAGCAAAAATATCGAATTTAGGAAATTCGATAGTTTTTCAAGTACATTGATAAATCTATCGAAAGTTAATTTCGATGGTTTTTGAAAAGGAAAAAGAAAATCTATCGAAAATATTTCTCGATAGTTTTTTAGAATCTTTTTTTTTTAAAAAAATATATCGAAGGAATTTAACTAATTCTATATTTAAATTAATATCTAAATTCTCGATAGTTTTTTTTTAAAATACCCTCGATAGTTTTTGTTTTTAATAGAAAACACTTTCGATAATTTTTCTGATAAAAGTCTGTTGATATTCAAATACTCAACTTCGATAGTTTTTCTAAAACTATCGAAGTACTTCTGACTTTTTTACCCCCTCAGAAAAACCATCGATAGTTCATTTACAAAACTATCGAACTAGAAATGACGATTTTACCCCTGTCAGTTTCAGTTAGTATATAACGTTGCCTTAGTAAATTTCTTTTCATTTTGTTTTCACAGATCTGAATAGCTAAGCTCCCGTTTATATACTTACATTATATACACAGCCAAGAACACAACTCACTCGATACTTTCTCGATTTCTACTGATTATTAACCTTCAACGATTTACTGCAGTGATTTTTTTTTAAACGAATCAATTACTGTGTACTGTGTTGAGTTGTTAATTGCTTTTCAAAGAAAAACCATCGAGAGAGAGAGATAACTAGAACTTTGATACCTTGATATTCGAAGGAATTTTACTATTCTGTTGTTTTGTCAATAGAATTTTAAGGTTGAAATTCTCAAATTCTTTATCAATCTGCAGTCAAAGTTCTAACAATAGGAATTTGTTTTTGGTTTAAGTGTTTACATTCGAAAAGAAAGGGGTTTATTGTTAAAAGTTTGATTAATTAGTCATAATTAATTAAATGTAAAGGAAAAACAGTTTTGGTTTATTTGAATTTTCTGGAAATTTTAAAATGGCTGGAGAATTTATTATTACCAAGACTAATCATGTCTCGTTCCAAAACTTGCAATCCATAACGAACCTTCAGTTTCGTGCATGGGCAGATTTTTTGAACACGGCATATGCCATGAGTACTCCTGTGGTCCTTTGTATTGATCAATTGACTGCGTTGTACACAACCGCCACGGATACGAGTGAGAATAATATTCGATCCTTCAGTTTTGTTGTGCCAGGGGGCAGAACAATAAGGGTGACGGAACATGACTTTAACAGAATACTTCATTTTCCTACAGAAAACCTTGTTCCTGATCCCATAACTGAGGAGATACATGCTTTCTTCACTCTCATTAGAAGTCAACAACCTAACTTCTTTGTGAGAGAGTTCCTTAAGCATTACTTGCCAAAGGCATGGAACTTTTTCTTTCATACCCTAATCCATGTTTTTACTGCCAAGCTTACAAATCTGCATGGTATTCCCTTATTCCTTCAAAAGATAGGGTTTGCCATTGCGAACAATAGGCATATTAACATTGGACGGTTAATGATTGATCAAGTAATCATATGCATGGGACCACTGGATGAAAGAACAGGCATAAGTGAAGATGTGCTCTGTTTCTATCCTAGGTTCCTACAGCTAATTCTCAATGATATCTTAACAGATAATGAACGGGAGATCTTTGAAGGTGAAGCCAACCAGGAGTGCATGAGAATGAAGAGCAATGCCATAACCGCTCTCATTAGGAAGAACAACTATCTTCCAGGGGTATCCACTGTTCTCACTGAATATCTAAGAACGGTGCCCCTACCACTTCTACCCCTAGGGGAACAGGTAAATCAAGGTAACATTCCTGAACCTGAACTGGCTCCTGAACCACAACCAATGGATGATGATCCAGAGCCCTTAGTGGCCATTCCAGACCAGGAGGTTGCAAACCCACAACCTCTAACCACGGTCGAAGAGCCTTTGGAAGAGCCAAATGAAACCACAAAGGAACCTCCTTCCCCTACTATACCCAGTATACAGACATCCCTGAGTATCGAGGGAGATAGTGCCTTAGCAGAACCACATAAGGAGATACACCCTTCAACAGCAGCTCTGCCTTCCTCTAAAAGGAGACGAACAGAAACTGAGGCAACTGTTGATACTTCATTTCTTTCATCCAAAGCGCCCTTTATTGATTTTTCTGATGCTGATTGGGCTATGCTAACGAAAGCTATATCTGAACCAATAGCTCAATCAAGTAAGGAATAATTGACGGAAGCAACTGGTGTTCCGACCATATTACGGCCAGGTTCACTGGTTGAAGGTTCTAAGAACCAAGGGTTTTCACAGACGTCGAGAGAAGGCTTTGACCTAAATGCACAATCTAAAGGGTCATTGTCTACCTCCCCAGATGGAACATATCTGGATCCTGCGGGTAAAGGGTCTGACGTAGGTGCAGATCGGCAACTCGTTGACAGTGAATCAATTACTATTGAGGAGTCAACTGAGGTAAAGTCTTCACAGACTATCGGGGAAGATTCGGGATCTCTGCTGTTAAAAGAGCCTGTTTCTAACCCCCTAGAGATTCAAACTCTAGATCCTACAAAGGATATATCATCTAAGGATGATCAGCAACTTGGTTTATCCAAGGACGGGGACTTGCGAAGCCCCATTGCACCACCGGTGACCTCCTTAAGGACGGCTACGGTGATTTCTTATGCAGGTACAATCAGCACAAAGGATTTGAGTGAAACAAAAACACTTACACCTGGCCTGAGTGGGAAAGGAAAAATGATTCAAACACCGACAGAAACGTTGAGTGTACACCCAGAGCCAAATGTGAGGAGTGACACCCTAACCCTACCTAATATTCATGATTTGCTGTTACCAACAGAAAGAGAGCTACAAGTTCAATCTACCCTCAAGGAGATGACAGTTCGAGACAAAGAAGGAAATCCATTATTCAAGGTTCCACTGCGACCTTCCTTTGACCAAGGGATCTCCTCTAGTCAAGCCAATGCTTCTTTAAAGACTATTCAAGAGAAGGTTGACTTGGCTGCAGCTGATTCCAGAAGAACATTCAGGGTCATTGGCAGTGCATCTGGCACTATAACAGTACGAAGCAGGCAGTGGACTCCTTAAAGAAGGAAGCTATGGACGAACTGATCGAGTTGAGGACGGACGTAAAGGAACTTAAAGATGGTTTCATGAATGAAGTGGATGCCTTGCAACAAGGACAAGAAGCTTTGAAAGAAGACGTTCTGGTTATCCGGGATGGTCAAGCTAGGGTAAAAGATGCAATGAACACCCTTTCTAGAGTGGAGTATAAGCTGAACCAGAGATTGGACAAGATTGAGAAGACTACCAACTCCAGATTGGATGACATTGACCTGAAGCTGGCTTCTATACAAGAGATGAATAAGGATCTGCTAGATTTCATGGACAATCAAAGTGATGGAGTACAGTCGATATGGACTATGCTGAAGAACCAACAAACTAGCCAACCTGGTCCTTCAAATCAGCAACCTGATCCTTCTACTACCTTTTATGCTGAGGATGTTTTTATCGAGGATTCCTCAACTAAGGGGGAGAAAGTTGGAAAAGGGGAGAAAGAGAAGCCTAAGGATGGATGGGGAGTTTGGGAGACAGTTGAAGCTATTCCTATCAGACAGTACTGGATAGAGGAACTTGTAGAAGAAGAGAAGGAGAGTGAAGAGGAATTTGAGGTCATGCATGAGCAACCTAATCAAGAGGAGCATGAGCCATATTATCCAGAGCCCGTTGAACATCCTATCTGGGAGGATATTATGGAAGAAGAAGCAAATTCTCTATCACCAGAAGAAGAAGCTGCCTTGGAAGCTGTCAGAGCTCAAAGAGCTGCAATAGATGCCAGGCAAGCTGAGAAAGAGAAACAGCAAGCAATTCTGAGGAGTGAAAAACTGAAGAGATTCAAAGTGTATAATGAAGTGAGGAAGAAGAGGATGATAGATCTGGCAAAGAAAGATGGTACTGAATGGGAAATGGCTTACAAAACCTTTTGCGGAGTTGAAGAAGGATTAGAAGTCAACGACAATGCTGAGGTGGAAGTTATTATTCAGGACATCAGAAGTGCTAATCTTGAAGATCAGACTTACTTTAAAGCACTGAGAAGCTCTATAATCTGTCTGAATGCTGGAGTTAAACCAAATGGTGCCTGGAGCTTTTTAATCAGTTTTCTGGAGAAAGGTACATTTGTGATTTCCACTAAGTTTTTAGAACAGAGGACATATACAGAATTGCAGGCTATACTCATCAAGATCCAAAGAACTACAAGGCTAAATGAACTGCTCCGTGAGCATGTCAAGGAGATCGTGATGAAAGTCGGTCCAGAGATTACTGAAGATCCTCCAATGGTTAGATTCATGACGAATGACTTGTTTAGAATCTGCTATTTGGCTGAGGACAAACTGAGGGACTACCCAAGCAACTATCTAATCTCAGTTGAGAAGTATCTTAGATCCACTGGATTCTCATCAACGGAGAAGGACAAAGCAGCAGACACTCTTAGAAGATTTCTAATGGAGAATGTTCCTTACTATAGGAAAAGAGTGGAAAGAGGATTGGAAGTGCATACCAGACTGCCAAACATGCCAAAGCTAAACAAGAAAGATGTTAACATTGCATGGTTATGGGCTGGAGTGGGTCAAGAGGTTGAATATATTGGAAGACACATCCAAGGAGCAATCCTTAAACCTAGAGAACCACTGCACTATCTATCAGTGATTGATTATCAAGCTGCTAACTCCGATCCAATGATTGAAGAAGGTGAGATTGGAATGGACTGAAGATTGAAGCAAAGAACAAAAGAACTATCAGCTCAGACTAGAGGAGCAACTTCATTGTATAAAGTTTAATTGTTTTTTGATTTATGAAATCTGGAAATGTATATATATCTGATCCAGAATGCATTAATATTATTACGATGTCTTACTTTAATTAGTTTCATGTTTCCTTAGTTAGTTGAGTTATCCTCGAAGTATTTTCTTGTCGAACTCTATCCAATCAAATAGGGGGAGATTGTAAAGCATAATGTAACATAAGATGTAAAAGAGATAACTACAACTCAACAAAGGACAAGACAGACAATAATATTAACAGAAGCATAGGAATCCAGAATCAAAGAAGAAAAGGTAAACTCAAAAAATCAAAATACGTTATGTATTCTTGAAGTCCGTAAACAGGTCACGGAAAGAAGTTCATGAAAATGTTCAAGCCTCAGTGACAACAAAAGAAACAAGACTTTCAAGACGACAGAAGTATGTGAATGATTTAGGGTTAAGTACCACGGGATTCCAGTGATTTAAACGAAGCAACCAGAACGACAAGGGACGTATCAGCAGCATTGAATTGAAGACATAAAAGAAGAATTGATCAAGTGTTATTCATCTGTGAACCAGACCAGTTGTACTAGGTGACGGCACTGAAAAGATCAGATTGTTTTATCGTCTCAGAAAGAATTGATACAGTCTATTACTTAAACACCCGGGAGCTCAGGAGTTATTACTAAAGGACAAATGAAAAGTAAATCAATTCGATAGTTTTTCTTTTAAGAAAACTATCGAATGAGGGTTAAAGGTGATTGAATTAAAAACTAGTAAATCAATTTAGCATTCGATAGTTTTGATTTAAAAGCTATCGAATGATAAATTAATTTATTCTATTCGATGGTTTTTTAAACCATTCGATGGTTTTTAAATTGTGGAGCAGGTGAAAAGTATTCTTGTTGTCAGGTTGATTTTGAAGATCCAACGGCCAGGATTGATTCTTCATTCCTTGTTCGATGGTTTTTCAATTGAAGTCTACAATTAATACAGAGTGAAGATAGTGTCTTCTTCAGTCGAGTTATTTCACAGAGAAGCAATAATTGAGAGAGAGATTGAGCCAGAGAGAAAATACCAGAGAAATTAATTCTGCTTAAACTCTATCAAAGTTTTGATTGTGTATAACTTAGAACTCATTGAAGCTAATCTACGGATTAGAAATTGTAGCACCCCTCGAGGTTTATATTTATAAAAAGATATATTCCCCGGAACTTGATTTGGTTTGGTGTGTTTGATTTCGTTATAGAACTAAAAGATTAATCCGCGAACGAAATTGAATTATTTGTGAGTATCGTATTCAACCCCCCCTTCTACGATACTTTGGACCTAACAATTGGTATCAAAGCTACTTGATTGATATACAAATCAGATCCGGTGAATGAGACCAAAATCAAACGTAGCGTGAAGATTTCGGGGTCTTCTTATGTTACTTCTAACATTTTCTTGCATGAGATATACGCCGTTCATTCTATCTTGAATGAATGGACATATGGTAGTAATGTTCATATGTATACCATTGGGAAGGAAATGTTGGACAAGTTTGAAAAGTATTGGGGAGATCCAACCAAAATGAATAATCTTTTATTTATTGCGGTTGTAATTGATCCAAGGCACAAACTACAATTTGTGGTCTATATGTTGTTAGGAATATGTTGTTCTTGATGATAAACATAAAACACTTAGTAGAATTTGTGTAAAGTCATTTTGTAGCTGTCAACGAAATGAGTGATGTAGCAATTGCACTGTACAATACTTCACAGTTTGATATGCATTTTGTTGTATGTATTAGATAGGTTTTCTAAGTCATGTTGACTAAATGATAGATAGGCAAAATAGGTTGGTTAATTGTAAATATCTTGTGCCTTGTAATTTTGCCTAAGTGAAGACATGTCAACGGAATGAAGATTACTCTGTCAACGGAATGAAGTTTACTCATCAACGAAATGAAGTTTACTCATCAACGAAATGGAGAATAAAGCTATCAACGAAACACATCTCCCTGCTATCAACGAATCATTATTGCTTTTCTGAATAGTTGACAAAGTGATAGTGACAGTTTACTGAACAGATCTAAAGGTGATGTGGAAGTGTACTTTGCATTGGAAACCATTAAAATGGACATGGGGAATAAGGAAACATCCTAGTTTCCAATTGGGCTCTTGGGAGTGATCATAATAAGCATGAAGACAAAAGCAAGGATCTCCAAGGACCACTGGACAAAGGGATGAAAAGCAAACTATTGGCGGTTACCTTTAGTGTACTTTAGTGTAGCCAAAAATAGCTTTGTAAACTTGGGAATATATAACCAAGTGTAGCAGTTAAAATAAGAGTAAGAGAAGAAAAACAAATAGATTGTATTAGCTATCTTTGAGAGCATACTTCTCTACATTCTTGTAACTGAGCAGCTGTGTACATTTTGTATCACAGATTATTTCCGCAATAAAAATCACTTCAGTTGGATCATCAAACAATCCAACTGAAATTATTTATGTGCTTGTGATTTTTACTTTAAGTTCAGTTTTATTTGTAAGTTGTTTTTAAGTTTAAGAAATATCAAGAATTGTATTCAACCCCCCCCCCCCCCTTCTACAATTCTGTTAGGTCATTTGGGATTAACATATGTTGAAGGACATGTATGGAGAAGAAGTTGGGGGGGGGTAATGGGAAAGTCTTTGGAAGAAACATTGTATAAAATGTTTGGTCAATACAAATCTAAAATTGCATCGAACAAAAAAAGAGATGAGACTAGAGAGAAAAGAATGGAAGAAAATATTGGTCAAGTGCATCCATCTCAATTATTGAGAATGAAATTTGAGAAAGATAATGGAATGATTTCAAGTGATGGTAGTGCATCAGATTTGGAAGAATATTTGAGTGAAAAACCAAAAACATTTAGGAGTTCCGATGGCTTTGACATATTAGAGTGGTGGAGAAATAATTCTCCGAGGTTTCCCGTTCTAGCTCAAATGGCTCGGGATATGTTAGCTTTTCCAATATCCACGGTAGCTTCGGAATCGGCTTTTAGCACGGGTGGTAGGGTTCTAAATGATTTTAGGAGTTCATTAAGACCTAAAATGGTTGAAGCACTTATATGTGCTCAAGATTGGATGAGAAACACCGCAAAAGCTATTAGTGTTGAAGAGGATCCCGACGAAATGAGACAACTTGATGAAGGTATGCTAGTCTTTATTCTTTACATTAATTTCTTTGAGTTTTAGTTTAGTAAATTAAAAATGTATGCTTTAAAAGTTCTAAATGATTTTTATGTTTACCTTATCTTTTTAGCATTAGAGAAAATGAATGTAGACGCAAGTTCTACAGCGGCATCAGCCACCGGAACCAACACTGAACCACAGACACAGTAAGTACTAACTACTAAGTTTCATGTAATGTTCTTATCATTTTTACTTAGCAGATTCTGTTAAATGGTAATACTGTCCGACTGTCCCTGCTCTGGCATTTACTGCTAGGCAGATTCTGTTAGCCTCTGGTTGACTGGTTCTGTTTAAAAAATAAGGTGTAATGATTTAGGTTGATCTTGGCAATAGATTTAGGTTGATCTGGCATTTACTGCTAGGCAGATTCTCTAATTTTTATGTTTCTTGGCAGTACTGGTTGACTGCTATGTTTCTGCGCTTGCGGAGTTATGGTACTGAACTACTGATCAACTTTTCTCTAATTTTTATGTTTTACAATCTACAGAAGTAGAACCACTGACCAGGACAAGGAGCAGCAGTAGCCAGTAGGCCAGGACAAGGAGCAACAGAAACTTTATCATTCTCATCTCAAGATTCAAGCTTGTGTTTTAATTTTGTTTTTGGATGTAAACATCAAGCTCTCAAATTTAAATTTTCTAATGTTTAAATTCGTGATGTAAACTAGCACTCTAGCAGGGAGTGTGTTAAATGAATATTTTTCTGAATTCTTTTTATGCAATTTTAGTTTTTAGTAACTTGTCTGAAATTTCGGTTTTACATTTCGGTTTTCGGTAATAACCGAAGTTAAAATTTCGGTTCGGTTTGAAAACCGAATTTATTTCGGTTCGGTATTCGGTAGGGGTTTTTTCTGAATTTCGGTTTCGGTTAACCGAATTAAAATTCCTAGGTGGTAGATTGATTTCCTGGTATAGCAAGAAACAACAAACAGTTTCCATTTCAACAGCAGAAGTTGAATATATTGCTGCTGGAAGCTGTTGTGCTCAGATATTATGGATAAGAAATCAATTGAAGGACTATAGTTTTGTATTGAACAAAATTCCAATTTTATGTGACAATACAAGTGCTATAGCAATCTCCAACAACCCTATTCAGCACTCGAGAACCAAGCACATTGATATCAGGTATCATTTTATCAGAGAACATGTCATGAATGGAACTGTGGAGTTACATTTTGTACCCACGGAGGAACAAACAGTAGATATTTTTACTAAATCTCTTGATGAATCCACATTTACCAGGTTAGTTGGTAAATTGGGTATGTTAAATAGTCTTAGTGATTAATTATATCTCTATTTGGTGTTTGTTCTTATTTAAAACATTTTCTCTTGTTCATATTTATTGGTTATTATTGTCATTCCTCTTTTGATTTATAAGCTTGTTAATTTGAATATTTTTAAATAATCTATTTTCTCTAAAAATATTTTTCTCAGATTTTTATGATAAAATTGTAGAGAAATTTATTTTTATTGAAAATTTACTTATTTTGAATCATTCATATTATTTTTCAGATGTTGTAAAATGTTGTGTTTAGTTTTCTGCAAGTTTATATTAATTATATGCATTTTTATAGTTTTTTTGTAATTTAGTTGCATTTTTTTATATATATTATTCTGCATCTTAATTAATCTGCTGCATTTTATTTATTCTCTAGTTTTTAAACTGTTTCAGTTGGTATTAATTTGATGCATTTTAGTTTTTAAATATTCTGTAAATTTATTGTATTTTACTTTAATTATGTGAATTTTTTGTAATTTATATGTTTTTTTTAAAATTAATTCTGTTAGTTTTAAAATTTTCTGTAAAATAATTCATGAGTCATAACAGTGTTATATCTATTATGACTCTCGGTATGACTCTTTTAGTCATACTGATGAGTCATAATATTTGTTTTATTTATTTTATTTTATTAATTTTCGTAAATTATTTTGAGTCATAATAGTTTTTGAACTGGTATGACTCTCGGTATGACTATTTGAGAGTCATACCAGTTATAAATATATTTTTATATTTTTCTCTTTAGTCATATACCTTCTGTGAGTGTATGACTCTCGGTATGACTCTTAGAGAGTCATACCGACAGTCATACCAGGCATATGTGTGTATATATCAGTTTTTCGTACATTTTTTATTATCATCAGTCATACACAACTCAAGTTTTTACTTAGTTCATTAATCTTTCTCTCTCGTTTTTTTTAACTGCTAAGGAACTGCTGAATTTTTTTTTGTGTGTTGTGATTTAATTCTAAGTCCTTTTGTTCTTATTATCTAAAATCAGTTCTATTTGATTAAAGATAATCTTGTGTGAATTTTTGGATTTTAATTAATAGTTCTTATTAATTAGAAATCCCTAAATTTTTAGTGACTTGTTTATTTATTTATGTGTGTTTGTTTTTTTAAAATGGCTGAAAACTTTGAGATTGAGCGTTTTAATAATTATGTTGGTTACTTTGATCCCCAGAGGTGTTCAATTGAACGTTTTAGACCGTGTATTCGTTTTTTAAATGAGCAGTCATGTGTAAGTCCTGCGATTTGTGCATCTGTTGATTTAAAATTTGAACCCTTGCGTCTCTTGTGTTCAACTGTTGTTGATGCTGATGGTTCTCAATCTTTTTATTTTACTATCCAAAATCATTAGTACACAGTCACTAAGGGTATTTTCTGTGATGTGTTAGGGTTTCCCAAAGATAATTTTGATAGATTACCTTCTGATCAAGATTTGATTTAATTCTTCTCTAGTATTGATTATAGAGGTGATTTAATATTACCCGGGCTTTTAAAAAGTAATCTTGCTTGTGAATGGGATCTATTTTTTGATACGATTGCCAAAGTCTTTAGTAACTGCACCAAAAACAACTTTCAAAGCATTACATCTCTTTTACAAAATATTGTTTTTGTTGTTGTTTTTAATCGTAGACTTGACATTGGTAGACTTCTTTGGGACATTATTGTGAGGAGAGTCAGTAATTCTAGGAGAGACATTGATGATGGTAAGAAAGTCTAATGTTATTATTTTCGTTTCCTAACATTTATCATCAATCATTTTCTTACTGATTTGCACAAAATCTTATTTCAAAATGCTCACTCTGCCGTCTCTCTTACCACCACACATATTCTTTACCAAAGATTGAATACCTCTTCTAAATCACAAAGACTTCCAGTGGTTCCACTCTCTTATCTTATAACTTGTCTTGAACCTCAAATTCAGCAAGTCTTTGAGCAACAACAACCAGGGGCTGCACCCACTTCAGCCGAAACTTCAGATGATCTTCCACTACAGGTAGTTTATCCTATCTCTACTTCTACTATTGTTGCTGAAACCCAAGTGGTTAATAGGGCTGACCAAGAGTTTGTAGAACCACAAACTATATCCCCGGTCATAGAGCCAAACACTTAGTCAACTCCCTTGACCAATCAGCATGAGCCTAATGTACTTGTCAGAAACAGAAGTAGTAGTGATGAAGATAATTTGAGTGATCCCACAACTCTGTCTCCACCTCCAAAGAAGAGAAGAATTTATAGGGAGACAACTGTTAGCCCGTCTGTATCCTCCCAACAGGATATGGATTTAGAAATGGCCATTGAACAGTCTCTAGAGACATCCTCTCGACAGGGTGAATCTATTGAAATTCGTCATAGGGTCGTGGCATCTTGTATTGAGTCAAGCACACTTCCATTACTCATAATGGGAGAAAACATATCTCTAGATAATACTCAGGACACTTTGTCAGGAGAGCACTTAGGTGATCTTCAATTGGTTACAGTGCTTACCATAGTTATGGTAGAAGTGCCTTCACAGGCATCAGAGGGAAAATCTGATTCTTTGCCCCTCTTAATAGAATCATTTTCTCCCCTCCCAGAGGGAACATCTCTGGCTCCCCTAAGGGATTTTCCACTCGCAGATTTATCTGGAGAAAGTGGAAGGCAACTTGGTGAGTCTGTCACTGGAGCAATTCAGATTACAAATCAAAATGTTTTGACAGACTTAACCAGAGATCAGGATTTGCGAACTCCCATTGCACCACCACGGACCTCTCTAGAAGGGACTGGGGTGATTTTTAATGCAGGTTCATCATCTGGAGATCAAGATAGACAGCTAGTGGTTAGGACTGAGAGTCAAACACAGAGCGAAACACAAGCACATGAGTTGAGTGAAACACCACTGAGATAAATTGAGGTGAGTGCACACACTAACACAATCACTGCTTCTCTGTTAGCTCAAATAGCTGCTCTACAAGGACAACTGTCAAAAACCCAGGCTGAGAAGGAACTTTTACAAGAACAAGTGGTTGAACGGTCTTCTTCTTCCACCTTTGTCAACAATCAACTGGGATTGCTTAAGGATGAAGTTGAGAAGTTGAAGACTTGTCTGGTGCCAAAGATGAATGTTGTTCAAGAGTCTCAAATCAGAATGACATCAGACATCTCTAATCTTTCAGAGTCTCAAAGGGTGATAGATGGTGTATCTACAAGATTGATCTCCCTCCAGGATGAAGTTGAAGAGAATCAAAGGGTGGATGATGTTAGATTTGCAAGGTTCGAAGATAATATGATACATTTGAACACTAGAATGAAGCACTTATACAACATGATCAAGAAATCTCATAAACGTAGTGCTGACCAGAGAGCTTTCTTTGAAGGAGGTGATGGAGGTGATGATGGTGATGATGATGAGGGTGATGATGATGATCAAGGTGATGGAGGAGATGGTGGAGATAGAAGAGAGGTAAATCCTGAAGCTACTAAAGCTAAATCTGTAGAGGATTCCTCAACTAAGGGGGAGAATAAGGAGAAGGAAGGAAGAGAAGCTGGAGGAGCTTCTGGAAAGGACAATGGGAAGGGAAAGCTACTTCAAGATGACTTCTACTACCAAGATGAACATGAGGATTTTCAATTTGGTGCTCGGGAGGATGACGTCCCAGAAGAGACCATTCCTGAAGACATCTTTGGTGAGGCGGAAGTTGAGGAGGAAGCTGACTGCGCTGAATGGGATGATCAAGATGATCTTTTCAAACCTGATCCTGTCTTTGAAGAAGAGCTAAGGAAGCAACAAGAAGAGATAAGGAGGAAGCAAGATTAAAATGCTAAGGTCTCTCAGATTATTTCTGAAAAGCTAAAGATTCAAAAAGCTGAGCATGAAGAGAAACAATGTCTTCATAGCTTGGAAGTCAAAGACCGGAGGCTAGATATAAGGTTGAAGAAGGGTGATAAATGGACCAAAGCCAAAGAAATGTTTGTTCTCCCTAAAAAAGGGTCAAACAATGATCGGGAGTTTATCGGTCTTCTTCAAAAATTCAAGAAATTCAATCCTGATAATTCAGTGTATATGAAGGCCTTACAAGAAGAAATCATAAGGATTATCACATGATTTGACAGAGTAAGAAATGAGATAGTTATCTACGTATCTTGTCAAAACATAGGATCTCTTACGGTCTCTTTGGATTGCTTTTCTGGTAGATCTCTGTTAGAGTTGTGGGTTCTCATGAGCAGAGTGAAAGAATCTTCTCATCTAAATGTACTGTTGCATGAGCAACTCAAACAATTTGCTACAAGGGCCAGTCCTCAGGTTGTTGATGTTCCATTCGAAGTCAAGCTTTACAAAGGAAGAGTACTTCAATCCTGCAGAGTGGACCCTGTGTCTTTGAAGAACTACCATGCAATGCATCTAATCAAGCTGGAGAACATGCTAAGGACAACTGGATTTGCTTCAGAAGAAAAGACTGAAGTTGTTGACCTCGTTCAAGACTATTGCATAGCCAACATAAAAAGGTATTATCAGTTGAAGAATATATTGAAGAAAGTCACAACTCAACCAGTCAGACCAACAAATCTCACATATAAAAGTGATCGTGTCCTGGACAAAGACTTGCTAGATGCTTTGGAAGAGGGTGAAATGAGTGATCAAGAAGAGTGATCACTAGCTCAATTTTTTATTGTAATATGTTTAGAGCTTAGGTAAATCAATATAGGATCAATGTAATCATATGTCCAGTCTAGAGGAACATCTATCTTGTATTTATCTTTAAATGTTGGAATCCGGAAATGTTATATATAAACCAGAACTTTCTTTTATTGTTTACTTGGCTCTTAAAGTCTTATTTTTTACTTGTTTAATTAGTTGAGTTATCCTCTAGGTATTTGGTTGTTATTCTCTAACAAACAAATAGGGGGAGATTGAAAGGCATATGTATAGGCCTATTTGTAAACATCGAGGATACAACTCAACTTAAACAAGTATGTAATAAGTAAATAATAATTCAATTATCACAGGAATCTCAGAAGGTTATATCAGTCAAAAGAATGAAGATTAAAGTCAACCTACAGACTTGAAATAATTATACATTGAAAGAAGTTCAATTATTTGATCAAGCCTCAATGAAGTATTCAAGAAAGTGGATTTATTAAATTGACAGAGATTTCAGAAGTGTGATAGCAAGTGTACAGATTACAGTGTTTGATTAAAAGGAAAAACAACAAATGGACCACAACTTAAAGTCAAAAGATGAAGAACCGTCATTGCAGTTAGTCACTCATGAACCAGACAGTACATCGAGTGTCAACACCAAACAGTCAAAGTTCGTCATTTATTTCAGTGGTTCAAGAATTGGTTCTACTATCAGGGAATAGTATTTAATTCTCTTTTAATTAATTATATCAGTTAATTAATTTATCCAGTAAATTAATTCATCCAGAATTAATTTATCCAGTAAATTAATTCATCCAGAATTAATTTACTCTTTAAATAAATTAAAAGATTAATTAATTCAGTCATACTAGTTGTATGGTTGTCATACCGACAGTCATACAGGTAGTATGACTGTTATTTTAGCAAGTCAAAATAGCTAAAAGATCAGTCATACAAGTGTGAATTGTAAGTCATATTGGAGAGTCATACAAGAATCAATTCTAAAAAGGGAAAGGCGGTTGTGTATTGAAGTCACACAAAAGAAAAGATCAAGATATTAAGACACAACAACACATAACATATCATCTTCAAAAAGACACTGCCTTTACTTCCTCTCAACTGCCGGAATATTTTTTATCAGAGAATTAATTTCTTGTATTAATTGTTATATCCAAACCACTAAAAATTAATTACTCGCACTGCTTTGACTATCTAGAGGATCTTTATCCCTAGAATTTATCTCGAACTATCATTTATCGTTCTATCTTTTTATTACAAAAATAAATAAGTTCATGTCGAATTTATTCTAAATTTGTTTTAATTATTTTGAGATTCAATCATTATAATCAGTAAAATATTTGTAACACCTTTCAAGTTTAATATAAGTTATATTTAACTTGAATTTTGTTTCATTTAATTCCGCAATAATTTGTTATTGGATTGTTAAATCACGAACAATACAAATTCGATAAAACGGTATAGTTTGTATTCAACCCTCCTTCTACAAACTTATCAGGACCTAACAACAATGCTTCAACATTCGAATAATAACTTTTTTCGATTTTTGTCCCCAACTCATTTTTCTCGGTTGCAAATTTATATGTTAATGAAAAAGACAAAAAAAAATAAAAAAAAATTAAGAAAAGATGAACTTTCGTGCAACGAGTATATTATAACTTGATATTGTTTTATACTAGGCACATTCATGTGACTTGTTCCCATTTAGTGCTTCCTACTAACATGATAAATTATGTGTCTCGATAATATAAATAAATTAGGATCAAGTACACGAAATATTAAGTGGATTTAAGGACCCATATTATATCAATAGTTTTTTAAAACCAATTTTAGGCTTAATCATATATTTAATTAAACACATCTCTCAAATTTGTTATTTGCACTATATTTTAGGGTTATAATAATATGAATAATAAAATATTAGTTTTGACGAAAATTATGTCTTATTTTCTCATTGAATACTTGTACTAGTCGTCATATCTATGAAATTATAAATTTATAAGAATGCGTGTAATTCATACTAGCTTATATCCCTTGCGATGCACGGTCTTCTTTAATATTTTCTTATTTTTTATTTAGATTTTAGTTATTATATATAATTTGATAAAATTTTAATATATATATATATTGGATTTATAAATCTAACAATATAATATTTAAATTTAATATATTATTGACGTAATCAATAGTAGTATTTTAGATATTAAAATATAAAATATTTTAAAATAACATATCTAATGATTCGTATTTTTTTACTCTTAAAAATCTAAAAAGGGACTCAAGTGCAAATATCAAAATATGTGCTTGTTCAATATACCGAGTTTATTTGAATATACTATTACTTTTATTTTAATTAATTATCTCGTTTAAATTGAATGTTAAAAAAATTATAATAAACATGAATTTCATAAGTTTAATATAATAATATTACCAATATATCTATCTTTTGCCCGTGTTATTTTTAATATGAACATGAGTTGTTTCGGTTAAAAAATATAAACTGGTAATATCCTTAAAAAGACAATTAGTTACTTATTAACAATTATATAAAATTATATTAATTTTTTTATATATACGTCTGCATTACTTTTAGAAAATTAGTTGTTTAAGTTAGAAAATATAAAAGAGGTAATTTGTTTTAGCTGAAAAGAATAACTTGTTATTTATTAATATTTATATAAAACAATATTACCATTGTATATTTATTTTGCATGTATTATGTTTAGAAGATAAGTTGTTTTAGTTAGAAAATATAAAACACATAATGTGTTTTAGCTGTCGGTTATAAATATATAATAATATTACCATTATATATATATATATATATATATATATTGCCCGTCTTATTTTTAGAAAATGATTTGTTTTAGTTAAATAGATATATGAAATAGGTAATATAATTTAGCTGAAAAAGGTAATTGGTTATCAATAACTTGGTTTCCATATATGTGTCCTATTTATAAGATGAGTTGTTTTAGGTAAAAAATATAAAAATAATGTGTTTTAGCTGAAAAAGGTAATCAGTTATAAATATATAATAATAGTACCATATTATATATATGTTGCCCGTTTTATTTTTAGAAGATGAGTTGGTTTGGTTTAAAAAATAAATATAAAATAGGTAATGTAGTGAAAAAAGGTAATTGGTTATTAATAAATTGATTATAGATAGGCCCGTGAATCGGCCCAAATACCGACCGACCGACCGACCGACCGACCAAAACTTTTAATGTTTCGTCTTTAATAATACTAGCTTAAAACCCGTGCGATGCACGGATTGTTAATTGTTATTTTATTATTATTTTTTAAATATTTTATTAATTGTAATTGTGCAAAAAATAAGCAGACATGTTAAAATAACTAAACACTTTTAATTAATTAAAAATATTATAACAGATTTTAAAATAAATAAGTATGAGTTTCCCGTTATATATTTAGAAAAGGAGGGACTTTGTTAGAAAAAATATATAATGTGTTTTAGCTGAAAAAGTAATTGGTTATAAATAGGTATTTGATTATTTATATTTTATTATTTTTAGTAATTGCATTTGTTAAGAAAAATAAGTAGACATGTTAAAATAGGTAAACTTTTAAAAAATAATTATAATATTAAAATAGGTTTAAAAATAAATAACTAAATGTTTGTCCGTGAGTAAGAAAAAATAGCAAAACTAACATGTTTTAGTTAAAAATGTAATTGCCCGTGATATATTTGAAAAAGTAGGGGAATTTGTTAGAAAAAATAGAAAAAATAATGTATTTTAGGTGAAAAAGGTAATGAGTTATAAATAGGTAATATTATTATTTAATAATATATTTTTATAAATAAGTAAGGTTAATTAAATAAAAACACGAAATACAGTTAATTAAGGACAATTAAGTAAAATCACAACGTACCATACCGACCAACCAAACTTTTAATGTTTCGTCTATTATATAATAGTATTGATAGTATAGATAAGTAACTCACAATAAACATCTATTCATTATTTCATAAGTGATTTTAAAATTATGGGATGACACACATGTAGATCACGTTCCGATTAAAATCAATTGTTATTAAAATGGTTAGAACTTATTTTTGTTTTTGCTCACAATAAACTATAGTATTTATTATTAACTATATTTTTTTCATTATATATTTTTCTTTATATAGTTCTAAATTGATAGAAATACTGTATCATACTTAAAATTAACTCAAATTTCAAAAAATTGTAACACGTCCATTACCCTCGCTTTTTTACATTTAAGTTAGCATGGATGCTAAGAAATTACGCAAAATAGTGGAGAAAAGAAAATAAATTAGTAAATTGGTGCGACCTATCAATATTTAATGTCTAAAGTGAGTATAATGAAAAAAAGTAATGAATGTAGTTAATATCTATATTATAAGTTTTTACTTCTTTTGGAAAATTGTGAAATGTAAAGAACATAAAAAAAGTAAAGCGTAAAAAAATGGATGAGACATGGGGACTATGTAATCTATTAAAAACACATTTTTTTTTGTAGAAGAACATTATGTTCTATAATTTATAACTAAAACTTTATGTTCTTAGCAGAACGATACATATCGTATTAAGTTATTTAACAAATAAATAAGAAATGTTAATTAAGTGTGTATATATATAGGTATTTTATTTCTGAATTAATAGTATTAGTATTTGTGCCCTAGAGACAATACTTTTATATTGTAGGGAAAATATTTTATTATTATGAATTATGTTTTATTGATTAATATTTATTTATTATGTCTTTATTTACTGCGATATAAATGTTAGCATAATAAATGTCCTTGGAATTATGATGTGTATTCTATATCTTTAAGTATGTGACTTAAAAATGAGATTATATGAATAGTATTTTTATTCCTAAATATCCCTAGTCGGGTGTTATTATTTAAGGACAATAATATTACATAGAGACTGGTATGTTTGTTGACTAATGACCACATCTCATTGGTCATAGGTAAGGTGATACTAAAGTCAAAACATATGTGCATGTAAGAGTACATGACACTGGATTGACCCACCGTGAGATTCTACATGTTAGAAGTGTCATAAGAAATACTTACAATGATAATGATGTAATGATCCTTAGACTTGAAACCGTTACATTTCTATACGAGAATTAATATACTTTGATTTCATTAAAAGTTACCTTTGACCGGGTAATGATAAAAGTGGCATTGGGTATATTATGAATCGTATGAGAAATGTGAACGTTCTAGAAATGATTTAACCCTCCTATATTTTAGGAGAGATATTATTGGCCTCTTGTTTGAGTTAGACTATGAAATACATGGTCATGCTCAAATGTTGATTTGATTTATATAGTCTACTCATCGATCAAGAAAATAAAGATTAAATTATAAAAAGGATGACACATTGCATACCTCAAGTTTAACCTATAATACTGTGGTTAAAGGGATTATATTACATAGTACATTATTCAAGAAAGGTTTAATCGAATCACCGATTTAATTATTATTAGTTGGGTAGCAATGATGTATTACTAGATGCCGCTCATTTTTATGGTTTTAATTAGATTTTAAAATCATTGTCAACGTAATAATAACATAAAGGGTCACACACAAAGAATGCTTGGAGGATCATTTAATTTAAATTCGAATTTAAATTAAATAAAAGTAATTCAAATTATTTATTATTAATTACGTATGACTTAATTAATTAAATAAATATGAATTTTGAATTTACTAATTATTAATTCCAAATTTCAGTTGTTGGTTGATTAAGTGAGACTTAATAAGAGAACAACTTGAAATTTTGATTTAATGACAACTCTAAATTTGTTTAGAGTTATAATTCGATTTTCTCTCACTATTTGATCTCTAAAAGGGGTTGAATTAAAGGGTTGGACGTTTTTTTTTTATTAGCAAAACCCTAGCCACTTTTAAGGTTCTCTAGAGAGAGAGTGAGTGAGTGAGAGAGAGAAAACAAAATCTGGAGCTAGTACACTCATTATTCTTCCATTCGAGCATTCGTGTGGATACCGTTATAGCGTAGATCACATCAAGGTGGGATAAGAGGTGATCGTGCAAAGATTGAACCTCCATTTGTCAATCATATAATATGTTAAAGCTTCTTTAAGGTAAAGATTCTCAAATCCGAATTAAATATCAGTTTTCGCATCGATCATGCGGAGGGTTTCATTAATTTTTGTTAATTACGCGTTTTCCGTTGCGTTTGTATACATGAAACCCTTCAAATAGTAGGGGTATACTCGAGCCGAGCCGAACGCGCGAGGGCCAGGTTCAAACTCGACTAAATACACCTGACCCTTTGTTTCAAAAGGAGTTGAAGAAACAGCAAGCAGAGCTAAGGAGAAAGGAGGATGAGAATGCCAAGGTCTCCGACATCATATCTCAGAAGCTAAAAATTCAAAAGGCTGAACATGAAGACAAACAACGTCTTCATAGTATTCATGTCAAAGAAAGGAGATTGGATGTGAGGATGAAGCAAGGAAGCAAGTGGGATAAAGCAAGGGAGATGTTTGATATCCCTCAGAGAGGCACAAACAATGATGCTACTTTTCTGAAGCTGCTTGAGAAGATCAGAACGGTTAATCCAGACAACTCATTATATATGAAGGCATTGAAGGAAGATATCCTACGGATTACGTCTGCATTTGATCAAGTGAGGCAAGAACTGTTCATTTATGTCTCAAGTGCTCTTGAAGGGTCATTCACCATTTCTCTTGACCTCCTACAAAGAAGATCTCTCTCTGAATTGTGGATTCTTATGAGTAAGGTAAAGAGATCTTCTTGCTTGAACGAGCTTTTGTATGACCGGCTGAGAGATTCTGCTATGAAGGCCAGCCCTCAAGTTGTACATTTTCCTTATGAAGTCAAAATCTATAGAGGTACAACTTTGGAGACTGTAAGGCTGGATCCTGATTCTTTGAAGCTACAGACTGTAATGCAACTGGTGAAGTTGGAGAATCTTCTGAGAACATCTGGGTTTGCTACTGTAGAAAAGTCTGAAGTTGCTGATATGATTTCAGACTACTGCACGGAGAAAGTACCAAGGTATGCTCAGATGAAGAACAGATTGAAGAAGATCACCAATCAACCAGTAATGCCAAGTGGTGTGGTTTCTGAAAGTGATCGTGTCCTTGACAAAGATCTTCTAGTCACCTTGGCAGAAGCTGAAGAAGGTGAAATTAGAGACTAAAGGCGTGATGTAGTTAGCTCAATTTGTAAATGTTATATCATTAGAGCTAGGTAAATCAAGATAGGGAAATTTATCATTTGTTCAGGCTAGAGGAACATCTATCTTGTATTTATCTTTATTGTTTGAATCTGGAATTTGTTATATTTAATCCAGAACTTTTTATTATTTGCTTGGCTCTTAAAAGTCTTATCTTTTCTTGTTTTAGTTGAGTTATCCTCTAGAGTATTTGGTTGTTATTGTCTAACAAACAAATAGGGGGAGATTGAAAGGCATATGTCTAGTCCTATTTGTAAACACCGAGGATTCTACTCAACTTTAATTAAGATGTAATAAGTAAATAATAAAAATCAAATGTCACAGGAATCTCAGAAGATTATATCTGTCAAAGAATGAAGATTAAAGTCATCTACAGACTTGAAGTGATTCTACATTGAAAGAAGCTCAATTTATTGATCAAGCCTCAATGAAGTATTCAAGCTCAGTGGATTTATTAAAGTGACAGAGATTTCAAGTGGTGACAGAAAAAGGATACTGGTTACAGAGTTCTTGAATGAGAAGGAAGTGAATCACTGCTTAAAGTCAAATAGATAAAGATCAGACATTGTCGTTTGTCACTCATAAACCAGACCGTGCATTGAGTGTCAACGCACTATTGTGTTTGTTATTTATCTAAGTTTTAAGTGATTCTGGAATTGATTGAGAAGTCAACTAATTCTATTTATTCTCTTATAAATAATTGATATTATTAAGTATATTATTTATTAATTTAATTCTGTAAAGAATTAAATTAATACATAATTTATTTAATTAATTATTTAAATTAGAATGAATTTGAACTAGGAAGACTTAGGTTTGAACTAGGAAGACTTAGTTTATTAAACTAGGAAGACTCACAAGTGAGTCTTCCCGATTGTCTTCCTAAGCCAAATCTAAGTTTTCCCGAATGTCTTCCTAATGCATTCCTTGTCTTCCCGAAAGTCTTCCAAGGCCAAAATCATTGTATTCCTGCAAGTCTTCCGAGGCTTAATTCACTTCTGTTTAAAGTGGATTGCACGTGAAGAATTAAAAAGAAATGCAAGTGATATAAATACAAGGCAGTGGACTTAAAGACAATACAGATCATTACATTCATACAGAAGCAAAAAGGCACAGCAACAAATATTTTCATTTCTCTGTCTTTACTTCTTCCTCAACTGCAAAGCATTAACTTTCTTCAGGAGAATTAATTCTTGTTTGGTTCATAACATTTAATTCATAGGAACTGATTCTCTTGTACTGCTTTAGCTTTCTAGCGGATCATAATCCCTAGATTTTATATCGAACTACTTTTTAGTATTCGATCCTTTTTATTACAAAAATAGATAAATTCATGTCGAATTTATTCTAGATTTGTTTTATTAAGTTCTTTGTAATCAGTGATCAAAATTGTAACACCCCTCAAGTTTAATAGAGTTTCTATTTAACTTGAATATTGTTTCAGTTTTTATTCCGCACTAATTTGTTCTAAACAGTTAAATCTTTTAAAGGACAAATTCGATAAAACGGTATAGTTTGTATTCAACCCCCCTTCTACAAACTTATCAGGACCTAACAATTGGCATCAGAGCCTTTTGATTGATATACAAATCAAAGATCTAATTGTTTTGAGATTTTTCTTAAACTCTGATTTTTTATTTTTCCTAAAAATCTCAAAAGATGTCTACTACACAGAAAGTGGGTACAGTCAAAATCCCAATGTTCAGCAAGGAGCATTATCCAATGTGGAAGAAGAAAATGCTTCTATTTCTTAAGGTTGCAAATCCTAAATACATTGATGTGCTGAAGAACGGTCCCAAAGTCCCTATGATTATTGAGGGAGAACTCATTGAGAATAATGTTGTGACTAGGGCTGCTAGAATGTACCCTAAAGATGCCAAGGATTACACTCCTGATGAGAAAGAGGATGTTACCTTGGATTCCTGTCTTCAGTTGATCCTTATTGATTGTCTTGATCCAATCATGCATAATCATGTTCTCAACTGTGATACTGCTAAACACATTTGGGCAACTATAGAGATAATCAATGAGGGGACAGAGGAAGTTAGGGAGAATATGCTGGAAATTCTCACCTCACAATATGAGCATTTCAGATCAAACCCTGGTGAAGGTATCTCTCAGGTTTTTGAGAGATATAACAAATTAATCAATGATCTGAATCTCAATGGGAAGCACTACACCAACAAGGAGATTAACAAGAAGTTCCTTCTTACACTTCCACCTCATTTGGAGCACAAAATTTCTGCCATTAGAGAAGCAAGAGATATGAATGAGATTGCTTTGGAGAGATTGTATGGTGTTCTGAAGACCTATGAGCTGGAGCAGATTCAACAAAGGGAGCTGTATGGAACTGGGAAGATTGTTAGTACTTCTACTGCACTGGCTGCTGAAGTCCCACAGAAACTGGAAGTGAAGGCTGTTCAACCTTCCAGTTCTAACATGAATGTTATTGATGATGAATATGGATTAACATCCATTGATCAATCTGGTGGTGACTTCTATTCTTTAGAAGAACTTGATCAGCTGGAGGATGGTGATTTGGCTTTGATAGTCAGGAAGTTTGGGAAGTTCAGATTCAAGAGGAATCCCAATCTTAAGTTCAGGCCCAGATTTCAGAGAGGTGGATCTTCCTCTTCAAGTGGCTCAAGGGGTGGCTACAAAACTGGAACTGTGGAAAGGAGCACAATCAGATGCTACAATTGCAATGAGTTGGGTCACTTTGCTACTGAATGCAGAAAGCCAAAGAAAGTGACTAGAAACACATTTGATTCTAGCAAGAAGAACAAGATTGGGAAAGCTTATGTTGCTGAAGGAAAGAGTTGGGATGACACTGACAGTGATGAAGAAGCAGGTGAGATTGGGAACCTTGCTTTAGTGGCTAAAGAGGCAAGCACTTCATCTGCACACATGTCAGAGGTAATGTTTACTGATATTGAAATGATTCGTCATCTTGGTGGCACCTTAGAATGTGCTCGCACTGAAAATGATAGAATAATTCTTTTAAACACAAATCTTGAAAATGAGATAAAAGAATTAAAACTAGTGCATGTTAATCAGGATGAACTTGTTGAGAAAATAGCTTTTCTTGAGAATAGGGTTAAATGTTATATTCAACTGGAAACCATTCTTAAGAAAGAGATTAGTGAGTTGAAGACTAAAGTTAATGCCTATTTCAGCTCTTGTAAGACTGCTAAAGAGATTCTCAATAAACAAGCTATTGGTAATCATGTCAGTATAGGTTATGGTTATAATGAGGCCATTGGATTGCTTGGAATTAATTCCCCTTGTAGAGTCAGAACTGAAGGAAGGGGTGTTCCATATGTGCTTAAGGGTATTGAAACACCCTTCTGTAAGGAGTCCGAAGCAGAACCTCTGAATGAAGACTCTATCATCATTGCAGAGGAGATTCGTGAAGAAGATATTGCTTTGGAAGTTGAACAATCCAAAAAGTGTATATCTAATATTCCAGTCAAAGTTACTACAACTAAAAAGACTAAATCAGATATCCATAAGTTGGATCAAAACAACTGTAGAACTAACATGCCTACTGTTAATTCTTCTCATAAAGCATGTGGTGTGAGTAATTGCATGTCTTGTGCTTTTAATGTTATGTATGCTTTCTTTAATAAAAAGCATGTATCTAGTGATAAGACTGCTCCACGTCAACATGTTAATAATAAGAAGCATGTTAAAGCAAAGACTACTAGTCCTCCTCAGACTAGAGTGGATTCATTTATCCCTAAGCCTACTCAGAAATGTGTTAAGGCTGGCTATAAATGGAAACGCTCTTATGTGAAAGAGGATGAAGTAGTTTTAGTTAAAAATGTTGTTTTGCCTGATAAAGGCCAATTCTTTAAGTATGCCGGACCCAATCAAGTGTGGGTTCCGAGGAAGGACTAATCAATCTGGTATTGCAGGGAGTTAAACAGGTAAGCCGTGTTATATGGGTTCTTGACAGTGGTTGTTCAAGGCATATGACCGGAGATAGAGCCCTGCTATCAGATTTGGTTGAGAAAGCTGGCCCAGTAGTAACCTTTGGAGATAACAGCAAGGGTATTACGAAAGGATATGGCTGTTTGAAGTACGGAAATGTTATCATTGAAGATGTTTCATTTGTGGAAGGTCTGACGTTCAATCTTCTCAGCATCAGTCAGTTCTGTGACAGAGGATATGCTGTTTCCTTTGAAAGAGAGAAGTGTCAGATCCTTCACAAGAAGAATGGAAAGCCTGCTCTTCAAGGAGTAAGGAAAGGTGACTTGTTCATAGCTGATCTGAACTCGGGATTCAAAGATGAAGTTAATTGTTTTTATGCTAAAGCTTCATCAGATGATAGTTGGCTATGGCACAAGAAGATGTCTCACCTTAACTTCAAAACTATGAACTCTTTAGTCAAGAGGGAATTAGTTAGAGGTTTGCCTCAGATGGAATTTACACAGGAAGGACTGTGTGAGGCATGCCAGAAAGGAAAGTCAAAGAAAGCTTCTCACAAGGGCACTGATACATCATCAATAACTGAACCTCTTCAGCTACTGCACATGGATTTGTTTGGTCCAGTTAATGTGATTTCCATGTCAAAGAAACAATATGCACTTGTGATTGTTGATGACTATTCAAAATATACATGGGTTTTATTCCTACATTCCAAGGATGAGACCCCATTCCTGGTGATTGGCCACATAAAGTTGATTAAGCTGGATTCTAGATTCCCTGTTAGAGCCATAAGGTCAGATAATGGTACTGAATTCAAGAATGCAGTCCTAAATGACTTTTGTGCTGATAAAGGAATAACAAGACAGTATTCTGCCCCTAGAACTCCTCAACAAAATGGGGTAGTGGAAAGAAAGAATCGTACATTGATTGAAGCTGCAAGGACTATGTTAAGTGAGTCTAAACTTCCAATGTACTTTTGGGCTGAAGCAGCTAATACAGCTTGTTATACTCAGAATCGAACTTTAATCAACAAGGACTTAATGAAGACTCCGTATGAGATCATGAACAACAAGAAACCAACTGTCAAGTACTTTCATGTATTTGGAGCAAAATGCTTTGTGCTTTTAGATGACAATGTTAAACGTGGCAAGTTTGATGCAAAGGCACAAGAAGCTATTTTTGTTGGATATTCCAGAAGATCTTACAGGGTCTACGTGGTTAGCAGTCACACAGTAAAGGAAAGTGTCAATGTTACTTTTGATGACACTAAGTTCCCCAGTATCCAAAAAGAAGACTCATCTGAAAAGCTGAAGTTTGATAACTTGCCAGACTCAGAATCAGATGATGAAGCCCCGCCTGAAGTTATTGCTGATGATGATAATAACAATGATGATAATGATCATGGTGATGGTGGTGGAAACACTGGTAACAATGGAGATACCACCAACACTAGAGAAAAATCATCAAGGCAATCAAGCAACAACTCAGGGGGAGCAAATGAAGGATCAACTAGTCACTCACAACATCAAAGTGAATTTCAAGGTGAATCATCAAGATCAAATCTTCCAAGACAGACTGTTTGGAATAGAGCTCATCCTTTTGAGCTGATCATTGGTGATCCAGATGTTGGAGTTAAAACTAGAAGTGCTTCTCAGAATGAATGTCTTTTCTCAGCATTTCTATCTAAAATGGAGCCAAAGAAAACTGAGGAAGCACTGACTGATCCAGATTGGGTGATTGCTATGCAAGATGAACTCAATCAATTTGAACAACAGCAAGTCTGGAAGCTGGTACCCAGGCCAAAGAACAAGAAAGTAGTTGGTACTAGATGGGTATACAGGAACAAGCTAGATGAGGATGGCATAGTCACAAGGAACAAGGCAAGACTGGTTGCACAAGGGTATTCTCAAGCTGAAGGCATTGACTATGATGAAACCTATGCACCAGTGGCTAGACTTGAGGCCATCAGGATGTTCTTAGCATTTGCTGCTTACTCCAATTTTAAAGTCTATCAAATGGATGTTAAGAGTGCATTCCTGAATGGTGAACTTGATGAAGAAGTGTATGTGGAACAGCCCCCTGGCTTTGAAAATCAGGAGCTGCTGGACTTTGTGTACTTTCTCTTCAAGGCTTTCTATGGTCTCAAACAAGCCCCAAGAAAATGGTATGACACTCTCTCTGGTTTTCTTTTAGAAAATGGTTTTGTTAGAGGTATCATAGACAAAACTCTTTTTTCAAAGAAACATAAAGGTGATATGATATTAGTCCAAGTCTATGTGGATGACATCATATTTGGGTCTACTAATGATGATCTCTGTAAGAGATTTGCTAAGCTAATGCAGAGTAAGTTTGAAATGAGTATGATGGGTGAGCTGAAGTTCTTTCTTGGATTGCAAGTAAGTCAAAGGACAAATGGATATTTATTTGTCAATCCAAGTATCTTAAAGAACTCCTCAAGAAGTATCACATGGAGGATTCAGCATCAGCAAGGACTCCATCTTCAACAGCAATCAAACTTGGAGCTTCTGACAAGTCTATCAAGGTAGATGTTACAAGCTACAGAGGTATGATTGGCTCCTTACTCTATCTTACTACTAGTAGACCAGATATTATGTATGCTACATGCTTGTGTGCAAGGTTCTAAGCGGACCCTAGAGATGTACATCTCGTTGCTGTGAAAAGAATCTTGAGATATCTTAAGGGTACACCTAATTTAGGTATCTGGTACCCTAAAGATTCTGGTTTTAATCTTGTTGGATATACAGATTCTGATTATGCAGGTAGTGTTGTGGATAGAAAGAGCACCTCTGGGAGTTGTCAATTCCTAGGAGGTAGGTTGATTTCCTGGTATAGCAAGAAACAGCAAACAGTTTCCAATTCAACAGCAGAAGCTGAATATATTGCTGCTGGAAGCTGTTGTGCTCAGATCTTATGGATACGGAATCAATTAAAGGACTATGGCTTTGCATTAGACAAAATTCCCATATTTTGTGATAATACAAGTGCCATAGCAATCTCCAACAACCCTGTGCAGCACTCGAGAACGAAGCACATTGATATCAGGTATCATTTTATTAGAGAGCATGTCATGAATGGAACTGTGGAGTTACACTTTGTACCCACAGAAGAATAGACTGCAGATATATTCACTAAATCTGTTGACGAATCCACATTTATCAAGTTAGTTGGTAAATTGGGTATGTTAAACAGTCTTAGTGATTAACAATATCTCTGTCTTGTTTGTTCTTTCAAAAAGTCATTTTCTCTTGTCATTTAACTGATATTTACTGCCAATTCTCATTTAATAATTGCATGCTTGTTGATTTAAATGGTTCTGAATATCTTATTTTCTTTAAAAATATTTTTCTCATATTTTTTAAGTGGAGAAATGTATTTTTATTGAAAATATATTTATTTAGAATTATTTAGATATTTTTCAGATTGTAAATATTGTTGTTTGAATTTTTCTGCAAGTTTATATTAATTTTATGCATTTCTATAATATTCTGCATATTTTTCTAGGATTTATGGAATTTTCTATGAATTTTTCTAGGCTTTTATATATTTTTCATGCATTTTTATAAGTTTTTCAGTATTTTTCTGTAAATATTCAATTTAATCCTAAGTTTATTCTAAGTCTTCCCAGTTTAATACTAGGAAGACTACCGGGTAAACTAAGATTTTTCTATTTTGTTTTTTGTTTTTTCCTTTTAATTTTAAGTCTTTTCCTAAGTCTTCCCAGTTTTTGAACTAGGAAGACTATCGGGAAGACTTAGAATTAATAGATTTATTTTCAGATTTTTCTTTTATTTATTTTCGGAAGACTTTCTACGTTGTATTAGGAAGACTACCGGGAAGACTATCCTAAGTCTTCCCGATTGTCTTCCTAGTACAATTTTAAAAAAAACTGTCAGTCTTCTAGTCTTTTCAGTTTAATTATTCTTAAATTATATATATAGATACACACGTACATACACTGCACATTTTATTGCCTTATCAGTTTATTTCAGTTTTCCAATCCCCTTCGAATTCAATCTTTTTGCAGAAAAACTTTGATCTTAAACCTTTGTTGCTCAAGTCATTACTTAGCAATCTTGTTCTGTTCTTTCAAAATCAAACAATTCAAGTCGAATTGTTGTTGAAATTTTCAATTTTTTCAAGTATTTTCGATTTGTGGTCTTTTGATTTGCTAAGTAAATTGTGTGTGTTTGTTGATCAAAGTAAATTTCTGTTGTTTTGAACTGAGTTGTGTGTTTGGAGATTCATTAAATGTGTGTGTGTGTTTGAGATTCAATTGCCCATTCATTTCTCTTTTTCAAAGTGTTAAGTTCGAATAGTTAAAATTTGGTTAATTTTGATAAAAGTTGAATTTTCTGGATTTTAAGTAATTTTTATTAATTCTAAAAATCCCTAAAATTTTAATTTTATTTTAAGTTAATTAAATTTTGTGTTTTATAAAAATGGATCCTAATTTTGAACTTGTTTTAAATAATTATGTTGGGTATTTTGATCCGTCTAGGTGTAAGGTGGAACGTTTTAGACCGTGGATTCAATTTTTAAATAGCGAGACTTGTGTCAGTCATGCTATTTGTGCCAATGCACTTCTGAAAATTGATCCATTAAGGATGTTGTGTTCAAGTGCTGTTATTGCTGAAAATTCAAAAAAAATTTCTTTCAATATTTTAAACCAGCAATACACAGTCACTTTTGATTTATTTTGTGATGTTTTACATTTTCCAAAGGACAGGTTTGATCCCTTACCCACTGATGATGAGTTATCACAGTTCTTTGTGAATATTCATTATCAGGGTCCCTTATAGATGGTTAAATTGTCCAAAAGCTTTGTTGTAAGGGAATGGGATCTGTTCTTTGATACTATAGCTAGGGTATTTGGTAACTGCACAAAAACAAACTTTCATTGCATTACCAGTCTTAATCAGTATATTGCCTATGCTATAGTATTTGGTCGTAGATTGAACTTTGCTGAGATTCTGTGGAACCTATTGCTTATCAGGCTTGCTCACTCTAGGAGAGATTCTGATAATGGTGTGAAAGTAAAGTGTTGGTACCCTCGCTTTCTAACTCTTATCATTAATCATCTTCTCACTGCTGAGCAGGTAGAACTGTTTCGAGAAGCTAGATTTGAAACCTCTCCAACCACAGACACCAAATTCTACACCAGACTTGATGTCTCATCCAAATTCCAAAATATCCCTATTCTTGTTTCACCACTGATGAGTCAATTCATTAATCTACCTATCTTTGGTGAACAAGTTCCTCAACCACATCCAGTTCCACTGCAGGTAGTTATTCCTAACTCTGGTTCTTCTTCTGGTACTTCAATTGAAACCCAAGTGGTTGTTAGGGCTGACCTAGAGATTGTAGAACCACAGTCTCTGACCCAGGTCATAGAGCCATACAGAGAGTCAAACACTTCTGATACACAACCTGAGCCTAATATTCAAACCAGTTCAAGAAGAGTTAGTGATATAGCTGAAATGAGTGTTCCCACAGCTCTGTCTCCACCCTTAAAGAAAAGAAGAACCTATAGGGAGACAACTGTAAGCCCATCTGTATCCTCTCAAAAGGATATGGACATAGATATGGCCACTGAACAGTCTCTGGAGACATCCTCTCAACAGGGTGGATCTATTGAAATTCGCCATCGGGCCATGGCATCTTGTACTGAGTCAAGCACTCTCCCATTACTCACAATGGGAGAAGATATCCATCTAGATTATACTCAGGACACCATGCAAGGAAAGCACTTTACTTTTGACTTCGAAACAGTGCCTACCATAGTTACGGTAGAAGTGCCTTCACAGGCATCTGAGGGAAAATCTGATTCTTCGCCAACTCAAATAGAATCATTTTCTCCCCTCCCAGAGGGAACATCTCTGGCTCCCCTAAGGGATTTTTCACTCGCAGTTTATACTGGAGAAAGTGAAAGGCAACCTGATGAGTCTGTCCCTGAAGCAATTCAGTATACAATGTCAAATATTTTGACAGACTCACTCAGGGATCGGGAATTGCGAACTCCCATTGCACCACCACTGACCTCTCTTGAAGGGGCTACGGTGATTTTTCATGCAGGTACATCTTCTGAAAATCTTGAAAGACAGTTAGTGGTGAGAGATATGAATCAAACACTGAGTGAAACACAAGCACGTGAGTTGAGTGAAACACCACTGAGAGAAATTGAAGTGAGTGCACACACTGACACAAACACTGCTTTATTATTGAACCAGCTAGCTGATCTACAAAGGAAGTTACAAGAAACCCAGGCTGAGAACAATCTTCTGAAAGCACAAGTGGTTGCACAATCTACCACCTCTGTATCAAATCAGCTGGGTACTGTGAAAGATGACCTGGAAGGATTGAAGAATAATCTACTCCCGAGGCTGAATTCAATCCAACAATCTCAAGTACTGGTGGCTTCAGACATCTCTGATCTTACAACGTCAAATGCTCAGATATCGGAGAGTGTCAAGGAGATTGCTTCTATTTCTACCAAGGTGGACTTTATTCTGCAAACATCTGATGAAAACCAGAGGTTTAATGAAGAAAGGATGTCTAAGATTGAAGGAGGAATGGAGCATCTTAATGAAGGGATGAAGCACCTATACTATATGATCAAGAAATCACATCAACCTACTGAAGAGCAAAGAACTTTCTTTGAAGGAGATGATGAGGATGAGGATGATGCTGATGAAAGAGGAGATAGTAGAGAAAGAGGAGAGATAAGGAGAACATCTGAGGTGAATCCTAGGGCTTCCACAACTCAAACTGTAGAGGATTCCTCAACTAAGGGGGAGAAGGAGAAGAAAGGAGAAGATAGAGAAGCTGGAGGAGCTTCTGGAAAGGACAAAGGGAAAGGTAAACAATCACTGGAGGATACTGTCTTTGATGATGCCTACTACTACCACGGTGAACAGGATGACTTCCACTTTGACACATCTGCTGATCTGGAGAAGACCATACCTGAAGAAACTTTTGGTGAGGAGGAGGTTGAGGAGGCAGCCAATTTTGATGATTGGGAAGATGAAGCTGAATTATATACACCTGACCCTTTGTTTCAAAAGGAGTTGAAGAAACAGCAAGCAGAGCTAAGGAGAAAGGAGGATGAGAATGCCAAGGTCTCCGACATCATATCTCAGAAGCTAAAAATTCAAAAGGCTGAACATGAAGACAAACAACGTCTTCATAGTATTCATGTCAAAGAAAGGAGATTGGATGTGAGGATGAAGCAAGGAAGCAAGTGGGATAAAGCAAGGGAGATGTTTGATATCCCTCAGAGAGGCACAAACAATGATGCTACTTTTCTGAAGCTGCTTGAGAAGATCAGAACGGTTAATCCAGACAACTCATTATATATGAAGGCATTGAAGGAAGATATCCTAAGGATTACGTCTGCATTTGATCAAGTGAGGCAAGAACTGTTCATTTATGTCTCAAGTGCTCTTGAAGGGTCATTCACCATTTCTCTTGACCTCCTACAAAGAAGATCTCTCTCTGAATTGTGGATTCTTATGAGTAAGGTAAAGAGATCTTCTTGCTTGAACGAGCTTTTGTATGACCGGCTGAGAGATTCTGCTATGAAGGCCAGCCCTCAAGTTGTACATTTTCCTTATGAAGTCAAAATCTATAGAGGTACAACTTTGGAGACTGTAAGGCTGGATCCTGATTCTTTGAAGCTACAGACTGCAATGCAACTGGTGAAGTTGGAGAATCTTCTGAGAACATCTGGGTTTGCTACTGTAGAAAAGTCTGAAGTTGCTGATATGATTTCAGACTACTGCACGGAGAAAGTACCAAGGTATGCTCAGATGAAGAACAGATTGAAGAAGATCACCAATCAACCAGTAATGCCAAGTGGTGTGGTTTCTGAAAGTGATTGTGTCCTTGACAAAGATCTTCTAGTCACCTTGGCAGAAGCTGAAGAAGGTGAAATTAGAGACTAAAGGCATGATGTAGTTAGCTCAATTTGTAAATGTTATATCTTTAGAGCTAGGTAAATCAAGATAGGGAAATTTATCATTTGTTCAGGCTAGAGGAACATCTATCTTGTATTTATCTTTATTGTTTGAATCTGGAATTTGTTATATTTAATCCAGAACTTTTTATTATTTGCTTGGCTCTTAAAAGTCTTATCTTTTCTTGTTTTAGTTGAGTTATCCTCTAGAGTATTTGGTTGTTATTGTCTAACAAACAAATAGGGGGAGATTGAAAGGCATATGTCTAGTCCTATTTGTAAACACCGAGGATTCTACTCAACTTTAATTAAGATGTAATAAGTAAATAATAAAAATCAAATGTCACAGGAATCTCAGAAGATTATATCTGTCAAAGAATGAAGATTAAAGTCATCTACAGACTTGAAGTGATTCTACATTGAAAGAAGCTCAATTTATTGATCAAGCCTCAATGAAGTATTCAAGCTCAGTGGATTTATTAAAGTGACAGAGATTTCAAGTGGTGACAGAAAAAGGATACTGGTTACAGAGTTCTTGAATGAGAAGGAAGTGAATCACTGCTTAAAGTCAAATAGATAAAGAACAGACATTGTCGTTTGTCACTCATAAACCAGACCGTGCATTGAGTGTCAACGCACTATTGTGTTTGTTATTTATCTAAGTTTTAAGTGATTCTGGAATTGATTGAGAAGTCAACTAATTCTATTTATTCTCTTATAAATAATTGATATTATTAAGTATATTATTTATTAATTTAATTCTGTAAAGAATTAAATTAATACATAATTTATTTAATTAATTATTTAAATTAGAATGAATTTGAACTAGGAAGACTTAGGTTTGAACTAGGAAGACTTAGTTTATTAAACTAGGAAGACTCACAAGTGAGTCTTCCCGATTGTCTTCCTAAGCCAAATCTAAGTTTTCCCGAATGTCTTCCTAATGCATTCCTTGTCTTCCCGAAAGTCTTCCAAGGCCAAAATCATTGTATTCCTGCAAGTCTTCCAATAATTCACTTCTGTTTAAAGTGGATTGCACGTGAAGAATTAAAAAGAAATGCAAGTGATATAAATACAAGGCAGTGGACTTAAAGACAATACAGATCATTACATTCATACAGAAGCAAAAAGGCACAACAACAAATATTTTCATTTCTCTGTCTTTACTTCTTCCTCAACTGCAAAGCATTAACTTTCTTCAGGAGAATTAATTCTTGTTTGGTTCATAACATTTAATTCATAGGAACTGATTCTCTTGTACTGCTTTAGCTTTCTAGCGGATCATAATCCCTAGATTTTATATCGAACTACATTTTAGTATTCGATCCTTTTTATTACAAAAATAGATAAATTCATGTCGAATTTATTCTAGATTTGTTTTATTAAGTTCTTTGTAATCAGTGATCAAAATTGTAACACCCCTCAAGTTTAATAGAGTTTCTATTTAACTTGAATATTGTTTCAGTTTTTATTCCGCACTAATTTGTTCTAAACAGTTAAATCTTTTAAAGGACAAATTCGATAAAACGGTATAGTTTGTATTCAACCCCCCTTCTACAAACTTATCAGGACCTAACATACTCTATATTTCTCTTTTGTCATTTTAAATGATTGATATAAAAAATAAAATTTTAAATAATATAAAATTATACATAAATGTAATTGATTCCTAAAAAAAATATGAATTTATTTACATTCTCCTCTGTGTAGATATTAAACTATTGAAATAAAAAAAAATAAGATTTTTTTAAAGAAATATTTAATTTTGTTTATAAAATTTTCCATAATAAATGATTGTCTCGCATAATTTTTATGTATATAAAATTTTAAATACGCAGTCATATTAGAGATTTTTGGTCGACCAACTATTTAGACTTTCAGCGATTTAAAAGTGTGATTGATCTAAAAATATAGATATTAAAAGAAACTAAAATAATTGAATTTATGTTTTAAAAAAAATGAGAACTCCAAAAATAGGATTTATGTTATATATATGAAAAATAACATAATTAATATCCAATATAAAATTAAAAAAGATATGTTTTTTTGAATTATAAATATTACAAAATTGCAATAATTATTCATAATGACCAATTAGACTATAACTCAAAGTATGGTAATATGAATTTTAAATAGTATACTAAATTGATCAAATAATCAACATAATATATGATGGTTGAGTTATAACATATACTTAGATCAACCTATGATGAAACCAAAAAGTTTCATTTTAAATATTATGTTGATGCAGAGTCATTAAGGTCGTCTAATCATAATTTACATTGATAAAAATATTTGTAAAAATTCAAGTTGAGTTAAAAAAATAATTCATATTATAAGATAAAAATTGTTTCAATTTACCAAAATTTTAAAATAGAATTTTGATATTGTGTAATAAATTTTAGACTAAAACTAAACATTTGAGTTTAAAAATGTAAAAATATGTATGTAATATATAAGAAAATGAGCTATACACCGCAAGGACGACTTTCATATAATATTAATAGTTTCATAATATATTTTCGCCTTACGTATATATCGATTCTTTATAAATGTACTCTAACTAAGTTAAAATCACATTGCCTATGTTATATATTGATAATTTTCAAAAATATTTATTTATTTTATACTCAAATGTTCAATTTGATAAAGTTCCATCATCAAAAACCATATTATTATATACTCAAAGGTCAATTTGATAAAGTTCCTATCACATCATCGAAAATCATATTAATATTTTAGCAATTAAATGTAATCATGCGATTATTATCGTATGGATATTTATCCAGATTTTATGAAATTTAATCAAGTTATATAATATCTGGTTAATGTAATTGGTATGTCATATTACAAAAATACTATTAAAATATGAGATAAAATCGAAATATTATCCTTTTTCGAATTTTAAATTACAAAATTATTTCAATATATAAACAATTTCGTGCGAGAAATTATTGCAATCCCCGTGCCTCGCACGGGATTTTACGCTAGTTATATCTTATTGTATATTTTAAAAGAGACAATAATTATATCTTATTGTATATTTTAAAAGAGACAATAAGAGAGTGCTACTATAGGTCAAGGGTTCGATACTCACCAACAATAATTTATACTAACAAAAGTTTAAATTTTGAATCACATCAATAACAAATTAAAATAATATAATATTAGCAACTTCAAAATTTGATAAACCATATAAAAATATATCCTATTATATAACCAGAGTAAAAGAGATAGCATAGAATACTTTCAAAGGTATATAACTCGATTGTCATCAATAATATATTAAGGGGTCGTTTGGTTCTAAAGGCGTTATGGGTTTCGAATTAGAAATTGTGTTAAGGTGGTATGAAACTGAGGTATCATTCCTTATATCATGTGTTTGGTTCAGTATTGGAATGAATATGTTCAATTTAAAATATATTTAATAACTCACTTTTGTATTCTATTGTGTGTAAGTATACATAATATATAATATACTGAAGTTAAATTATTATACAATTTACAAACACAAATTTAATATAAAAAATAAGTGATTGGTAAATTATTATGTAACAAATTAAATAATAATTTAATATTTTTTTGAAGAAATAAAATATTATTTATTAGTATGAAATAAAAAATAGTGTAATTTATTTAAGAATAAATAACATCATATCTAATATATGTGTATTGAGATTTTACTTTATTTCATAAATAAAAGTGAAATAATAATATTTAATTTGATGCCTATACACTTTTCTCAAACCCATTTTCCCCCGAGGTATCAAATTCCATTCCAGATGGGTCCTTCAAATCCACTTTCCTCTAAGGTATCAAATTTCATTCCATATGGGTATCAGATTTGAAAAATGATTAGTCAAACAACATGTATGAGTTTGGAATGAACAAAACTCATACATGATACAAGAATCAAATAAATGGATGATACTTATGTTTTGAGCATATCATTATGTATAGAAATTTATTCTTATACAAAATAAATAATATAATAGTAAATAATATAATATAAATATAGATCATAACCGCCATGTAATTGCCAAAGTCCAACCTCAAAGTGTGTTATTCTTGATTTTTTATTTAAGGGTATTTTCTATTAGAAAAAAATTATCACCGATGGATAGTTTGCCAACCATCTGGTTGTCGATCAACGCCTAACTATAATAAATAAATATGTGTATAATTTGTAATTTGGTTTAGCCGTCTTTTTTGGTTATCCTTTTTCATTTACAATCGTTATATCTTTCAACTCAGATAGAAGATGACCGTTAGATATAATGCTCAAAGTTGTTCTATTCATAGGTTCAAGGTTCTATCCCAATCAATAATGTATTAATTTAGATTTAGTACTAAAAGTAATTTTATACAAAGGTCCAAGATCCGAATCCCGACAACAACATATTAAAATTAACATTTAAAATATTATACTACATTAACATATTAATTTAAATAAAATACTAAAATTTGTTCTATATAAAATTCCAAGTTTCGAATGTCACCACCGGCATATTGTAATTAATATTTATAATTTTATACTACACTATAAATAGATTAAAAGTTTCCCGTGCTTTACACATGTTATAAGCTAGTATACTTATATAAAGAAGAAGACGGTGGCGCCTCTCAAATCACCTCGATTTATTTTTGTAATTTTCTTAAAATTTTGAATTAGTAAATAGATTTTTTTTTTTAATATCTTATATCCTCCAAACCTTCTCAATGAAGACGGGGGAGGTTATATATTTTTCTAAATTTTTTGTTGATGTAATAATAGTTTATATTAAACGAGACATCGACTCAGAAGATATTTTAACTATTAAAAATTATGTTTTCATAATTTGTTTTGTAAAAAGACTCGCGTTTAATTTATCTGTATGTTTTATATATTAAAAATCAATTCTTTAATATTTTATCTTCTAAACTATCTTATATGTAATATGTATGTAATTCTAACAAGCAACACAACATCTATAACAAAGCATCAAGTTCATACGTGATTATGAACCAGGTATCTTTTTGATACGTAATTATATATGTTTTGTATCATCTTAAGATACCACACATGATGCAACGCATTAGTTGACACGAGAAACGAAATCACTTATTATTTTTAAAAAATTAGTTGTTTTAGTAAAAATTATATATAATAATTAATGTATTTTAGTTGAAAATAATTGATTGTAAATCGGCGCAAATACCAACCGACCAAATTTTATTTATTTATTCTTTTAATAATTAACACACTCACGCACACATTTTGTTATTTTACAAGATTCAAACAATTGACATCCCGTAAGAAAAGCGAGATAAATACTAGTAGACGAAGAAGTCACCGATAATATAATTTTAATCGACCAAAATTTTTTAAGTTCCAATTTGAAGATAATAGTATAAAATAGAAAAAGAAACATGAGATACATCTCAGGTAATTTTTCACGAGATATGAAAAAAAATTCATGTGATTTGATACATACAACATTTGATATGCACAATTTTTTAGATATTATTACTAGTTTACTAAGCCACGCTTCGCAGCGGCTTTATAATAATTTCTCCAAATTTTTCTAAAAAATATGTTTTTAAACAAAATTATATTTAAAACATGAAATTAAGGTTTCTTTTAAATTCTCCGTCTAGTGTTATTCATTACCGAAATTTTGAATAATTATAGAAAAGGGAAATTGTTTAAAATATTTCATTATTTTAATATTATATCAAATATTAGTATATTAATCACTTTATTTTTCTAAAACTTTATATTGCTACTTCTATTTAAAAATACATAAGTATTAAATTCTAGCATATAATATGCTCCTTGTAATGAATCGCTCTCTTGTTGAACATGTTTCCTCTCACTGACCCGCTTTCTCGTTGTTACCAAATTGAACAAAAAACAAACTAATTACTTAATCAATTACATCATCTATTAATCAATTTTATTATATCATAAAATTTAATTCAAATCTTTTTCAAAATTCTAATTTTTATTATTTAAAATATAGGTACTCGAGAAAAGAAATGAAAAGAAAATAAGGCTCCTCTATTTTATTTTATTATAGAGAAACTTGCATTTTCTGTAAGTATTATCTTCTACATAATTAGAAGGTAAAAATTTTTAAAAAAAATGATTTTTAATGTATATGTAAATCATATAGATAAATTAAACGTTGGTGTTTTTACAAAAAAATTATGAGAACATTATCTCTAATAATTTTTTTAGGAGAATGTAAAGATGATAATATGATTTCAAGATAAATTTTAGAACTTCAAGAAATCGGGAATCGTCGAGGTATTTGTGTAAATAGGTAAATATATGAGAATATTAAAATGGTAACTTTAAGTTCAAAAGAAAGTTTAAAAAAATATCAACATGGTAATTTAACTTAAAGATAAATTTTAGGAAAGTATTAAGATATTAATTTAACTTAAGAAGAAAGTTTGAGAGAATATAAGTTAATTAATATTTCCATTACTAAAGATTTAAAAACCAATTTAGATATTTTCTACTCAAATCGTCTGACACTTCACAAATCGTCTTCTTTATTATTTTCCTCGATTAAAAGATATTAAATAAAAATTAGTAAATAAATTGGACTCGTGAAGTAAGTTTAGGAGAATATTAATATAGTATATTTAGTTTCCTCCATTTGAAGATTTGTTTTTTTCCCTGACAGTCAAGCAAACCATTTTTAACATAACATAACATATTTAACTTCCTTCCTTGAAAGATAGTATTAAAGAAATGGATAATTATCAAAGTCACCACTCATTTGGTTCAAATGTATCAAATTAGCCACTCATTTCAAAAATGACTCAATTAGATAACTAATTTGAAAACTATATTTATAGAAGTATATATCGAAGCGATTTGAGAGGCGCCACATCACCACCCTCGTCTTCTCCTTTATATAAGTACTAGGTTATTAAGCCGCGCTTCGCAGCGGCATTAGAATATATTTGTTAAGAAAAAGAATATTATAATAAAATTTGTGAAATAAATATCTACAAAATTATATAAATTATCAAATAAAATATTTTCTGTAAAATTTGCATTTGGGTAAGTAATATTATAAATTATTTACATATTTCTTTTGTTTATATAGTTTGATTTTTTATTTTCTTGGACCGATACCATTGCCATATATATATAATTATATTGATAAAAATAAATATAAACATATAATATTACTTATATTTATATAGTATTATTAGAAAATATAATATTAGAACATGATAGTTTGAATTTTAACTTATATAATAGTATTACTTATATATTACTCTAATATATTACTGCATCAAAATACCTGAGAGTATGTTAGTGTCATTAATACGTGCATCAATCATATCCGGACATATGAACTGAAATTCGTGTAGTGATATGTTAACGATGCCTTCTTCCAATCTCCTAGGCGACATTATGCATATGAAGAACAATTTAGACCCATGTGATAGTGGTCTATATTTCCCTGTACTTGAAACAACTTTCAGATTTTTGATGCTGTACACGGAGCCTTCCTCTAAAAGTTCTTTGAACCGAGAGACCAAAATCTTTGGGATCGTAGCATGGATCAAATTATCCTATCATACAACATATCTTATAAAAGTTAATAACATCATACAATTTGACAAACTAATAAGTTATAAGTATATTGATTTATTAACCTTTTCATCGATCAAAATCATGTCAAGACTGATTAGTTCTTCAGTATTTAGATTGACAGATTCCCACATTCTACACACTCGTACTCTTATCATCCAAGTATAGCTGATGTCGTTCAAACACCCAACATGGTGTAGGCTGTTAGGATTTATGGGTGATAGCTATGAGACAACTTAACTAGATATTTTATGTACTTAATTTTATTAAGTATGAACACACTGTCACAACCAGAGTATGTCTATGTAACTATTTTTGTTTGCTGCAAATAAGATTCTAGTACATCTTGGTAGAAGTTCATTTATTTGTTCAAGCCTCAAGAAGTGCTCAAGATGGATAGCAAGAATACATATTACTATCACAACATTGACAGTAAGGTTACTTGAAGACGGCATGTTACAAGTCACGACAGTACATTCACTCTGACAGCAACATTGGCGGAAGCCCTCGGACAGCAACTTTACCTCAGCCTGACAGCAAGCTTGGAAATCCTGACAGCACCTTCTGCGGAGATTTCCTACTGTCACCAAAAGCGCATTCCTGTGACAGCAAGCTTAGCCATCAGGATACTGTCATTGAGGGATAACATTTGTTTTGGGGATCTACCCAATCAAACTTGTGACAGTTTGGATGTTCAAGAAACAGGCGTGTTGCAGTATCCCAACACTGCAACAGGTCTGCAAGACTACGACCGAAGCTTGAAAGATCACATGACAAAGCTCACCAATTCCAGAGTATGACAAATCTACATCTACTGAATTGTGTTAGCTTAATATAGAATGGTTCTAGATTGCTTTGTTTTGTACTGATAAGCTGTTCGTATAGCAATTTAGGAAAGATTCACTAGTAGACAATTTGTAAGAAGCTGCCACTTGACAATGACAGCAGCTTCACTAGACCCGTGTTGATAGTGATAGGATTAGTCTACTAAGACTATCTCTCAATCCATTCTTTTGTAACGATCACTCGAGAAACTGAAGCTCAAGAAAACAAACATTTTCTTGAGGTTGTAGCAACCCATTGCAAAACAAATAAAACATTTATTTTGTGAGAAATACTCGTGTGTCTACTTGTGTTTGCATTCGATAAACTGATAAACGTTAATCTTAGTTTTTGTTGTTGAAACGTAGATTGAGATTTATCAGTATTGCATTCAACCCCCCCCCCCCCCTTCTGCAATAGTCAAGGACCAACATAGGCCATAGTTATATTGATTGTAAATATGGTTGTAAAGATTTGGAGTTATGTAAAAACGTTTCGGTGTAGATATTTTGTTATGAATGACCTTTAATTTATAGGTGTTTGTAAGGTGAATAACATGGAAATCTGTTAGATATAATTGCTGATGTTTGTTTATCAGTGTTTAAAGTACCAGGAAACTATCAGAGTTTAACTGGAGGACTTATCAGAGTTTAGCTGGAGGACCAGTCAGAGTTTAGTAAAGTCTGATGGTCAGAGTTTGCTTAGCAGTCGGTGCAATTCAATGAACATTCTAGACGCGATATTCTTTGAACATGGAAAGAAGCAAAGAGATATCGAGATGGCTAAGGAAACGGAACAGAAGATAGAAGCAATTCTTAATTGATTCTGATTGTATAGCTAATTTATAGGAATATCAATTTATGATTGTATGTAGTTGTGTACTATATAACACAGATAGGTTAACCCTAAAAGGGATGCGAATACGTGAATTATCATTCTTGTAACCTAGCAGCTCTCTGTGATATTTTACATCACTGAGAGAGGAGTTTTTAATTCCATTCAGTTTATTGTTCATAAACAGTGTTCTTATTGTTATTCTCATACATCTACTTGATTATATCTTGTGTATTCGACCTAACAAAATCCATTATGTTTAAAAGTCAAAAAGTATTAAATAGGAACTTACCTTTCTATTAAGTTAATTTGTAAAAATTATAGTACTTTTCTGATATGGACAGAAAAGTAATTCTAGAAATATAATTAATGATACATTAATTAGACCTAGAATGGTCCAAGAATACGACCCAATAAACAAGGCCCAAGACCCTAATTATTTAATGATTTCGTAATTAATAAATAGGGAAAATATACAGCTCATCAAAAGAGTCCAAAATATGGTAAATTCATCAAAGAAGGATCCAGAATCCCGATTACAAGAAATAATGAGTCACAGTCCTTATCAACAAGGAAAAGACTTGTCCACCAAGAAATACAATGTTTATCCATTATCAAAAAGGAGATTTATTCGCTAAGTCTCTTAAACTTACTCTAAATACGAGGCTCCAGACACCTATATAAGGACCCAGCTCCTTCGCAGTAGAACTACGTTTTCTGGCTTGATTCTCAGCACTGATTGAGATACGTAGGCATCTTGTGAGGACCGATTTAGTCACGAAACACAAGAGCAACCATTAAAGCTCGAAATCTCTTTAAACCCAAACAATTAATTTACAAGTACACTTTTTAATCCATAACATTTGGCGCCGTCTGTGGGAAGACAACATCAACCATGGCAAACACGCGAAGAACAACTCGAGATACTCAAACTTCGCTGAAGAAATTACATGTCATGCCACTACTCTCTTATCTGGAGGAAAAAAATGAGTAAATAATGTTTTAGTCAGGGATCAAACCCTTGACATTCGCTAAAGAAGTCATCCTTATAACCATTGAGCTACATGATTCTTTTTGATTTTGAGCTAAAAATCATATGACATAAACCTCACATCTTTCTTATCCTATATTTATTATTATTTAAATTTTTGAGTAAAAATTAAGGTGATTTATAATATTTATTGTTGGTCCTTGACTATTGCAAAAGGGGGGGGGGGGGGGTTGAATGCAATAGTGATAAAACTCAATCTACGTTTCAACAACAAAAACTAAGATTAAAGCTTATCACTTAATCGATTGCAAACTAAAGTAGACACACGAACAATTCTCACAAAATAAATGTTTTATTTATTTTGCAATGGTTTGCTACAACCTCAAGAAAATAAATGTTTTCTTGAGCTTCGGTTTCTCGAGTGATTGATCTCACGTCCTTACAAAGAATGGAATGATAGATAGATTTTGTAAGAGCTAAACCTATCATTATCAACACGGGTCTAGTGAAGCTGCTGTCATTTTCAAGTGGCAACTTCTTACAATTTGCCTACCCGTGAACCTTTCCTAAATTGCTATACAAACAACTTATCAGTACATTACAAAGCAATCTAGAAACTTTCCATATCAAGCTAACACAATTCAGTAGATGTAGATTTGTCATACACTGGAATTGGTGAGCTTTATCATGTGATCTCTTCGAGCTTCAGTCGTAGTCTTGCAGACCTGTTGCAGTGTTGGGATACTGCAGCACGCCTGTTCCTTGAACATCCAATCTGTCACATGTTTGACTGGGTTGAACCCCAATACAAGTGATATCCCTTCATGACAGTATCCTGATGGCTAAGCTTGCTGTCACAGGAGTGTACTTTTGGTGACAGTAAGAAATCCCCGCAGAAGGTGCTGTCAGGATTTCCAAGCTTGCTGTCAGGCTAAGGTAAAGTTGCTGTCAGAGGGCTTCCGCCAATGTTGCTGTCAGAGTGAATGTACTGTCGTGACTTGCAACATGTTGTCTTCAAGTAACCCTATTGTCAATGCTGTGACAGTAGTATTTATTCTTGCTGTCCATCTTGAGTACTTCTTGAGGCTTGAACAAACGAATGAACTTCTACCAAGATGTACTAGAATCTTTATTTTTAGCAAGCTAAAACGGTTACATAGACATACTCTGGTTGTGACAGTATGTTCATACTTAATAAAATTAAGTATATAAAATATCTAGTTAAGTTGTCTCATAGCTATCACCCATAAATCCTAACAATCTCCCCCAATTTGTTTTTATGGACAATAACAACAAATTTACAATTAATACATGCTGACAACTTAACTACCAAGATCAGAATTGAACAAAAGATTTTTACTTAGCTTCATATTTCCTTTTCTGTCTTGCTTCATTCTCTCTGTTGAGAGCTTCCTTAAGAACTTCTCTGAGTTCTTCCACCAGTGTTATTTCATCAGGAGTGATAGCCTCATCTTCAATTTCATCAATGTGTTTCTGGAGTGTCTTGGAGAGACATACCCTGGCATCCTGAAGATCCAACCACAACTCCTTGCCAAAAGCATGAGTTCTGAACTTCAGAGTGCCATTAAAGTCATTGAATCTGCTTCCAGGGAATGCATTCAGAGTTTTTCTCCTTGACTTATCCAGCTTTGAGTCTTCACCCTTTCTTGCTTGAATAATGTTCTCAATTTCAGAAGAGCATTGTTGTTCTAATGGATGAATTGATCCAATTACCAAGAAAAGTAAGTCTTTCAGAACACTGGTTCTAAGTTTGTGAAAGCTTCTTACTGGAATCTCTTCCCATATGAACTTGATTCTCAAAGGATTCTCAAGCATACAAGATTGGTAATTGGGTCTTTCACTTTCCACCATGTTGGCTTCTCTGCTTTTATCCAGGAATGTGTCTTCCATCTCTTCAGTGGTCTCTCTTTTTGTAGGCTCTGAGGATTCTTCTTGACTTGGTTGGGTTTGCACCACTTCTTCAGGAATATCATCTTCATACTCAGCCATTTCTTCATCAGAATATTCAAGTAAGTGAGCAATGTCATTATCATCATACATTGACCATTCTCCAAACTTATGATAGAATTCCTCATCCCTCAAGGCTTTGTATGCCAACACATGGTTCATGACACTTTCAGGAATGTTGTCATAACCTTGCATTAGATTGACCATCCTTACCAAGTAGAAGTATTCAACTCTCCTTGTTTCTGTTGTCTTTTTCATTGAGAGAGTTGTTGTTAGAGTATATGATGGCACTTCCATGGTAAAATCCTTTCTGACTTTCACAAGTCTCGATGCATCAAACCAAAGAATGTATTCAGTTGCTTCATTGTTGTTATCCAACCTTACCTCGACGCTCTTGATTTGATCAGCTTCCTTTTCTAAAATATCCAGAGAGCTGTAGAGTTTTGATTGAATAGGGATTCTTAGTTTTCTGCCAAGTCCAGTGGCTTTCTCCTTTCCTGAGTACTTGTGTTTTCCTTTAATTGCTTTTGAAGTCTCCTCAGGTTCAGGTTCCTGCCTAGAGAACCAGGCCTTTGCCAAGGTTTTTGTCCTCTTTGGCTTGACAGTAAGCTTGATTTCTTCTTTGACAGCATCTTTGTTGACAGTGTCCTCCATGACAGTATCTTTCTTGACAGTTTCATCTGTGATAGCTTCTTTGCTGACAGCTTCTTTGAGGACAGTGTCTTCTGTGACAGTCTCTTTGGTGACAGTATCTTTTTCAGCATTTATACTGTCAATAGCACATCTTAAGATATTTGCCTCCAAAGCTTCAAGAATTTCTGACTCCTCTCCTTCTGTTGCACCAGCATCTTTCTTTTCTTGTACAGGAGCTTCTTGTTGTTTTTCCTCCTGGGACCTTGATCCAACATTCCCAGAAGTGCTTCCACTAGCATTTCCTGCTTCTTTGGTTCCTCCACTACCATCCAACTCATCATCATCATCATGAGGAACCTCACAGGAGCATCTTTCTCCTTGTTCAGCTCTGTTGGAGATTGCTTTGGAGATCATCTTCTTCATAGTAGAGCTCAGTTCCTTGTTGAAGTGCCTCCTAGACTCATGTATGCACATATCTTGCTACCACTTTTGGTGGTACTTGCATAGTAGACACAGAATGGATTGGTGTAGACTTCTGAGAGTTTTTCTGAGATTAAACTCATCATTTGCATATGCAAGATCTCATTGAAGGCTGTATGATTTGCTGTGATTTTGTTCTTCATTACTGTTAGCACTCTTGCTGGAAGACTCTGCAGCAGCTGCATAGTAATGAACATGGATATTCCAATGTTTAAGTACACATCAATAGCCCACCTCCTTTCTTCATTGATCTTTACACATACACTGGTGATTTTCTCCTTGAGTAAAGTTGAGCAGTTACTCAATTTTCTGCTAGGCTTCTTCATTGCTTCATCAACTACCTTGTAGAAGTCTTCATCATGATTCTTCAGAGTACTTTCCATGTAGTCAACCATTAGGACATTTGCATCTTCTTGGCTGAACTCAGTTCCTTCACTCCAAGTGTTTCCTGACATGATGTATTCAAACATCTTGTCTTTCCCTTTTCCCAACTTGTTCTGCTCCTCCTTTTCTCTCCATTGCCTTTCAAGAGCACTCTCCTTTGGAATTGGAGTTGGCTCTCTTATAGTCACAGGAGGTAGTATAGGGTTCTTGGAAGAAACACTCTTGTGCATAGCTTCCAAAGCTTATTTGGACATTAGAACTGTTTCTCCAGCTATCTCATATTCAAAGATATTTTCAGCTTCTTGTATTTGCTCCCCCTTACTTCCCGAGTCTCCTCTAACTCCCTTTTTTGTCTTTGCAGGCACTGATCTCCTTGTAGCTGTAGGCTCCCCCTAACTCCTTGACACCTTCTCTGGGACAGGCTCCCCCTGAGCAACATCCTGAGTAGGGATACCTTATGTTCTTGAGTTTGCCTTTTGAGATTCTGATCTTACCTTTTTCTCCCCCTTAGGTAAGTTGGCAGCATCAAGATTTGCAGAAAGAACCTTAATAGCTTCCTGAATTGTGGAGAATCCAGAGGCCACCATGGTAGACAGGCTGTCAAGTTTGGATTCCATGGATAGGCACCTGTTCTCTAGAGCTTTCAACCTGAAGGATGTAGAGGGGCCACCTGATCTTAACCTTCTTGGAGGTGAAGGAAAAGATTGGGGCTTGGAGGCTGTGGGGGTTCTCACACTCTCAATGTTTTTCTGAGTGATCTCATCACTCCTCATAGAAGAACTCTCATGGCCTAAGGCCTGGATATGTGGGGCTCCCTCAATTTCACTCTGGACATGCTCAAGTCCCTCACCTTTTGCCAGCTCATTTGGTTGCCTCTCATTTTTATGCTCACCTCTCTTTTCTTTTATCTCTCTTTTCTTTTGCACACCCTCACTCATCCTAGATGCATATGTATGAGCAGTACTGTCATGCAAAGAAATAGATGGTTTAGAATGTACCTTTAAGAACTGAGAAAGTGGCACATCATCATCAGAAACATCCTCAAGAATTACAGCATCAAGATCAGGCAGTGTGGAGGTGACAGGAGCTTTGCCAGGAATGTTACTGTCAGTTGGAATATTGACAGTAGGTTCCTCTGCAATGTGGACAGCAGGTTCGATTGTGACAGCAACTTTAACTGAGTCCTTGACAGCAGAGTCACCTGTGACAGCAACTTTAACTGAGTCCTTGACAGCAGAGTCACCTGTGACAACAACATCCACAGTGTCTTTGACAGCAACTTGGGCTGTGACAGCATCTTCCCTGAGGTAAGATGCTCCTCGGAGATTGAACAAGGTACTGGATGTTTCACTTTCTAGCAGAGTTGTACCTTGCTCTCTCTCAGTGTTTGAGGGAGTGGTGTCCATCTCACTTTGAGAAATGGGTTCTTGTGGACCACTTGATGGGGGCTCATCCATGATTGGAGATGGATGATCAAAACCTGAAGGGTTGGGATTGTCCCCCTCTCTAGGTTGTGGAGAAGAAACAAATGAATGTGTAGGGAAGGAAAAAGGTGAAAGTGGAGAAGTGAATAGTGACTGCTTCTCAGATGTAACTTGAGAAGCATCAATAGGGGAACTGAAATCCTCACAGTGTCCTGACTCCATGTGTGTTTCTGCAAGTGGAGGCTCCTCATGAGTTGGAACATGAGGTTGTGCAGACTCTTTACAAGGTGCCTTGGGAGACATGCCAATTTCAATAGATGGTCCCTGTTGAGAGGGCACATCTAGAGAGGAGTTTATTTCCCTATTATCCTCTACAGTCTTTTGGGAGACTGCAGGGTGGCTGACAGTGGTTTTGGTCCTCTTAGCTCTCTTCTTCTTAGGCTCAGGAGGAACCATTGTGGGTTCTGATTGACTACCTTCCTTATTTGTTGCACTAGGTGCAGGAACTCCCTCTTGACTCTCAGCACTACCACCAACACCATTTTCTAGGGGTCTTTTTCTGGTTTCTTGTAAGGCTTGTCTATGTACTTTAGGAAGTCTAAAGAACCTAGGCTGAGTGTATGGGGCAGAATGAGGGTTGACTGAATTTGGGTCTAATGCAGTCTCATTCTCAATAGTGAAGGTATCAAAACCAGGAGGTAATGGAAAATCAAGGTTAGTCACTTGATCAACCATGTTCTTAGTGAAACATAGTGGAATATGTGCATTTAAATTCTGTGAAGTGAGAGTTGTGTGAGTGTTTCTTTTTAGTACAGGGCACACCTCCAAACGAGGGGCATTCTCATCAAAGTCACATAAAGAATTGATACACAAAATTAAAAAGCGAGGATAGATGTTTACCTTGAGCAGCTTTCCAACATCCACTTTGTACCCATGAACAAGAGAATGAGTGAGCTTCTTGATGTAGGTGGGAATACCATTCCAGCCTGTGGTCTTGGTAGAGAACACTTTCACCATAGCATCAAACACCATGCTCCACTCCTTGCGGAGATATTTCCTGTCCATTTCACCAGAAGGGTACCATTTTGTTGTTCCCTCTTCAAGAATTGGTCCATAATATCCAATTTTCAAGAAGAGCTTCTTCAGGGTTTCATCACTAGCAAGCTCAGAGTAAGACTTTCCTTGTTCCAACACAATTCCTAGAGCTGCATTGATGCCTTGAGCGTTGAGAGAGTAGCTATGCTCCTTGATTTTGAATTGAATGGAGTAGATGTCACCATCTTCGTGAGCAATAGTTGTCGCCCAAAAACTCTCAATCCTGTCTAGGTCAAGAACAGGAGTAGAGGTAATTGCATACCCAAGATAGGACTTATTCATGAAGTAAACGAGCCCTTTGAAACCCTCACCAACATCACTTGGAGAGTAGATGCCAGCAAAGTTTGTTTGCGAAATTGATTGTTTGGGGGCCATTTTTGCTTTGTGAGAGAGAAGAGAGAGAGAGTAGAATAATATGAATTGCTTGGAGAGAAGAGAAAGAAGAGTGTTGTGTTTGCTTTTTGAGAACAGTTGAATGTTTGATGAATTTAGAGGGAAGTTCAAGCATTTAACTGACAAAGTGGAAAAGTGAAATCGTGTCTTAACCCAATTTACTGTCACGTGGGTTACTGGCTGATTTCTCTCTCCTCGTGGAGGAAGTGTGTCCAATTTTAACGGTCCACTACTTTGACAGTAACATGTGCGCTTACAACAACCGTGTCAGTAACTTTGGTGTGATGACAGCATGTTTTGCGTGACAGAAACATTCCGCGCAAAACTTACTGTCATCGTTAAGGTCTCATATGACAGTATCTTTTACAAGTCATGACAGAAAGTCATTTATTGCTGTCGAGAAGCCTACTGTCTGAAAACTGTGACAGCTACTTTTCTTGATGACAGCAACCCTTGCGGGGAAAACAACACTGTCAAGACTTTGTATAGAAACCGTTATGAATGAAAACTTAACTGAAGAGACACCAGTTAAACAAATGCAATATTTATTACTGATTCATTATTCATCCAAAACATTATTCTACCAGATAAGCAATTAAGCAACACACATAGGAATCAAATAGAAACTGCAGAAAGAGAAATTTTATTGATTTTAAAGAAATGAAGAAAGGGAAAATGCTACAATTGGTGAAATTAACTAATCAGTACAGTCTTTCTTAACCAATTCTAGGACTTCTTCCCTAACTTTCTCTTCTGTGGTTCCTTCTTCCTTGAGGAGAGTTTGAAACTCCTTTTCCTCTTCTTGCACCTTGGCCTCTTTTGCGGCCTTGGCTGCAAGTGCTTTTTTTTCTTCTTCTTCTTCATCAAGGGCATCCCATAGCATGTCAAACATTGCTTCTATCTCTTCATTAAAGGGTTCACTTCCACAAGGCTTAGGCATGTACTCAATTCCTACTTTGTTTTCCATTATACCCTTTTTTTTTAAAATAATTCACTAATATGGCCTAAGGTTCATTTTATAGGCATACTAGGTTAAGAAGGATGTAAACGGTCAACAGTTTGGAATACCCATACAACTACCACAGATTGTAATTAAGTGATGTTTACCACTAATACAACAATCAAGGCAAAACTGACCAATTAAGAAGAATCCTTGACCAATTTCAATTTTAACAAACATGCAAGTTAGTGTCATACAAAAATCAACTTTCAATTAAAAGACTGGCACAAAAATCAATTTAAGCAAAGTCAAAGTGAACATGCTGTCTAAAACAGATAGAGATTTAGGTTGACAATAACTTTCTCATGACAACAACTTGTAGAGGTTACTGTCACAAGCTTCAAAGCAATTTTAGAATGGAAAAACTAGTAATTTAACATACCAGATTTAGCATTCCCAGTTCACTTAACAACCTGTTAAAGGTTGCTTCATCCAGTGGTTTAGTGAAGATGTCTGCAAGTTGCTTTTCTGTAGGGACATAGATCAACTTCACAGTTCCTCTTTCAACATGCTCTCTAATGAAATGATGTCTAATATCAATGTGCTTTGTTCTAGAGTGTTGAACAGGATTATCTGAGATGGCTATGACACTAGTGTTATCACAGTAGATAGGGATGTTACTCAACACTAGACCATAGTCCAACAGTTGATTCTCCATCCATAGAATTTGTGCACAGCAACTTCCAGCAGCAATGTATTCAGCTTCTGCTGTAGAGGTAGAGACTGAATGTTGCTTCTTGCTAAACCATGATACCAATCTTCCACCAAGAAATTGACAGCTTCCTGTAGTGCTCTTCCTGTCAATTCTACATCCAGCATAGTCAGAATCAGAATACCCCACTAACTCAAATCCAGTATTTTTAGGATACCAAAGGCCTAGATTTGGAGTGCCTTTAAGATATCTAAAAATTCTTTTGATAGTAATTAAGTGTGACTCCTTTGGATCAGCTTGAAACCTTGCACAGACACATGTAGCAAACATTATATCAGGTCTGCTAGCAGTTAGATAAAGAAGAGATCCAACCATGCCTTTGTAAGCACTGGAGTCCACTTTCTTTCCTTTGGAGTCTAGATCCAGACTAGTTGAGGTAGAGATAGGAGTCTTGGCAGGTGATGAATCTTCTAAGTTGAACTTCTTAAGAAGTTCCTTTATATATTTAGCTTGACAAATGAAGATTCCATCATCCTTTTGAAGAACTTGTAAGCCAAGGAAGAATGACAGTTCTCCCATCATGCTCATCTCATATTTGTTTCTCATTAGAGATGAAAACTTTTCACACAGCTTCTCATTTGATGAACCAAAAATGATATCATCAACATAAATTTGAACCAAAATGATGTCTTTGCCATGATGCTTGTAGAATAAGGTCTTATCTACTACACCTCTTGTAAATTGATTTTCCAATAGAAAGGCTGAGAGGGTATCATACCATGCTCTAGGAGTTTGTTTCAACCCATAAAGTGCTTTGAACAGTTTGTACACAAAATCATACATCTCAGCATCTTCAAAGCCAGGTGGCTGTTCAACATACACTTCTTCCTCCAACTCTCCATTTAGAAAAGCACTTTTGACATCCATTTGGAACACCTTGAAGTTACAGTGTGCAGCAAAGGCTAAGAAAATCCTGATAGCTTCAAGTCTGGCAACAGGTGCAAATGTCTCATCATAATCTATCCCTTCCTGTTGACAGTAACCTTTTGATACTAGCCTTGCCTTGTTTCTAGTCACATTTCCATTTTCATCCAGTTTGTTTCTGAAGACCCACTTTGTCTCAATGACTGACTTTCCCTTTGGCCTTGGAACCAGTTTACACACATTGTTTCTTTCAAACTGGCTGAGTTCCTCTTGCATAGCAATCACCCAATCAGAATCCAACAATGCTTCATCAATTGCTTTAGGTTCCACTTGAGACAGAAAACAGGAAAACATGCTGTCAGCAGAAACATTGTTCCTGGTTCTCACCCCATAAGAAGGATCTCCAATAATTAGGTCATTTGTGTGATCCTTGTTCCACCTTGTAGTTCTGGGCAAGTTTCTTGTTTGTTCTGAAGCAGTAGCCTCAGTTAGAGGGACTGATTCTTCACCAGGACAATTATCTCCACCATTTTCTTCAATGTCTCCAGAGTCATCATTGTTTTGAGTATTTCCTGAAATGGTTTGTGACTGAGCTGGAGTTTGATTTGTGTTACTTTCAATGACAACATCTTTTTCTGTTTCCACAGTTTGAGTAAATGAGGGAACTTCATCAACAAATTCTTTTTCTTCCAAGTAGCCTTGATTCTCAAACCTAAGAATCTACATTTGGCCTTCCTCATGTAGTCCAGGAAACTTGGTTTCATCAAATGTGCCATTCACACTCTCATCTATGACTCTATGTTCCAAAAGATAGACTCTGTAGGCAGTCCTTTCTAGAGCATACCCCATGAAAATACCTTCAAAAGCTTTGGAGTCGATCTTTCCTTTCTTTTCATGGTTGTCCTTCATCATAAAACATTTGCTTCCAAACACATGAAAATATTTGACATTAGGTTTCTTTCCATTGAGCAGATAGTAAGGAGTGTTCCCATGAGTCTTGTTGATCAAAGTTCTGTTCTGAGTATAGCAAGCTGTGTTGATGGCTTCTGCCCAGAAGTATGTAGGTAACTTTGCATCATGAAGCATAGTTCTGGCAGCTTCAATGAGAGTCCTATTCTTCGTTTCTACAACACCATTCTGCTGTGGTGTCCTTGCAGCAGAAAACTGTTATACAATTCCTTCATCTTTACAGAAATTTCCAAGAGTGGCATTTCTGAACTCAGTGCCATTGTCACTTCTTAGCAATTGAACTTTAGCATTTGGAGTTCTGTCAAGAACCCTTAAGTGATCAATGATGACTTGAGCTGCTTCATCTTTTGATTCTAGATATTTCACCCAAGTATACCTAGAGTAGTCATCCACCATAACTAATGCATATCTCTTTTTGGCTAAGGATGGGACATTTACTGGTCCAAAGAGATCCATGTGAATTAGTTTGAGTGGTTCTGTGTTGGTGTTGGTTTGCTTTGACTTATGCACAGCTCTTCTCAATTTTCCCATTTGACAGTCCCCACACAGTCCTTCTTGACAGAATTCCTGTTGAGGTAGTCATCTAACCAATTCCTTCTTCATCAGTATGTTCATTGTTTTGAAGTTGAGGTGAGAGAGCTTCCTGTGCCAAAGCATACTGTCACCAACAGTAGCTTTACTGTAGAAACAGTAAATCTTGTCCTTCTTTGTTGAGCTTAGGTCAGCAACAAACAGGCTTCCTTTTCTTACCCCTTTCAGAGAGAGGCTTCCATCCTTCTTGTGATAGATATTGCACACCATCATGTCAAAATCAACCTTGAATCCCCTGTCACTAAATTGGCTGATACTGAGCAGGTTGTGCTTCAATCCATCAACAAGTGCAATATCATTTATGACAACATTCCCAATTTCCAAACAGCCATATCCCACTGTGTAACCCTTGTTGTTGTCTCCAAAGGTTATGATTGGGCCAGCTTTCTCTACAAATTGTGATAGCAGGGCTTTATCACCAGTCATGTGTCTAGAGCAGCCACTGTCAATGATCCAAGTGACTTGCTCCTTGTTCTTGCCCTGCAAAACAAATTGTATTTAAGAGGCATATGGTACCCAATCCTTGTTGGGTCCTGCTACTTCAGTATCACAGACATAGTCAACATTTTCAATTTTAATCATCAGATCAGGAATCTTCTGTTGGACTCCCCTCTTCACCCACTTTTCTTTAGAATTAGACTTGTGCTTATTCTTAGTGGATGAGGCCTTCTTACTGTTACCAGTAGGCACAGGAGTCTCAACAGTTTGCATGTAGGTACATTGTTCAGTAGACAAAATAGGCAAATTGAAACAAGTACTCATGGCAGTTATCTTGCATGGCATACAATCAATGTTATTACACACTACTATAGGTCTATGCTTAAGGGGGGTTCTATGTAAGTTACCATTTTTCAGAGTCACATTATCCTTGACCTCTTTTGGATTCTTACAAACATGAGTTAAGTGATGTGAGGAGCCACAATTATTGCATAGTTTCCTAGGAGCATTACTACCATTAGCATTGCCATTTCCTAACTTGCCATTCCTGTTTCTAGACTTGTAGGTTACTGTGTCATCAGGATGTTCTGAAGTTGCTGTCGAGCTTTTCTTGACAGTACCTTTCATACCTTCTGTCATGACAGTAGGTTTGGAAGTTGCTGTCTTTGAAGCTCTTTTGACAGTATCTTTAGAACATTCTGTCAGATTGTTTGGCAAAGTTACTGTCTTGGGAATTTTGACAGTATCTTTTCCACCAACTGTTGAACTGTCAGTACCTTCATCCTCATCATCAAGTTGCTGCTTGATAAGCATGGCTTCCTCATAAATATATATATATATATATATGTGTGTGTGTGTGTGTGTGTGTGTGTAAAATAACTAAAAAACATAAATAAAACATATGAAAAACTATTTGTTTTGAGTTAAAATATTGTAAAAGGCGAGATAATAAAAATAAATAGATAGTACAACAAAACAATTAAATGAATTATATATTCTAAAATTTTGATAATAATTTGTGTAAACAATAAACAGATTAAAATATCTAGTCTATAACAAATTTAAAAAAAATATGATATTGCATATCATACATTATGATCAGGTTATTTAAAATTATAGTCCCCGATCAATCAAATTATCTATATAAATTAAAGTAAGTACATTGTAACAGACGAAAAAAAATGTGCAACCATACCTAGGAAAAAAAAATTAACCGCAAAGAATAGAAATTTATGTTAATTGCTAGAAAAATGACCCGTGTTTTAATTATTAAAGATGTGTATTTTGAAAAAAAATAAAGGATGAATTCATTGTCAAAACACGGACAGAACTCGGAAGGCATATGAGCAATTTTAACTTACGATGATATAAGCAAAAAATATTTATCCATCCATAATTGATCAATTCTCAAGTTCAGAGTTAAAAAAAAGTCTGTTTGTTTAGAAGAATTGAAACACATCGAAATGGTACCAAACGTACTTAATAATAATAGAATGATTTGGCACAAGTTAGTTCCACTTAAGTCAAATTGTTACATTGTCCTATGTTCTGAAAGTTAGGTAGACATGAGAAGATAAATAAAGGTAAAAAATGCTTAAAATTAAGAGGTCAGAAGAAAAGACATAAAAGAATTACAAAGAAAGTTTTAAGAACTGAAAACGCAAGGCCTAAGTAGAGTATTAGAAGATTTAGGAAAACTTTTGAGTAAAATCAGTACTAAAACCTACAATCTCATACTGCAGCATCTTGAAGGCTATTTAGTTTATACCTTGAATATTGTCGGAGATGAACTAAATAAATGCATCATTTTTGAAGAACTGGAAAATTTTTAGGATTATAATTTTAAAAATGTCGTCTTAATTAAAAAACATCCATAGAACACTCTAATTATATTCTATAATCCATAACAAAATTAAAAACAAACATGATTTATCAACATTATAAACTTCAATATATTTAAAAAAGTACAACATAATATACAATCATATATGTCAAATGACATTGATAATGTGTAGTTTAGTTTAATGTATAGTTTAGTTTAAAATGATAATCTAAGCTATCGGTAATAGTAATGTTTTCGCAAGGTCTTGATTTTTCAAACAAACGATCCAATTGAAAAAAAAAGCATAAACAGCTGTACCATATCACCTCTCTCTCTCTCTCTCTCTCTCGTTTCAGTCTTTCTCCTCATTATTATTATTCTTCTTACACAGATCCGATTACAAATACACAACCCAAACCCAAAACCTTCTCTCACACACACATATACATACACACACATATCTCTATATATTGTTGAATTAAGAATTTGAAAATGTCAAGCGATAGTGATGAAGACGAGCTATTACAACAGGCTCTTCAAGAGCAGTCTCAACGCGATGTTAATTACAACAAATCGTCCGGTAAGCCTGTTCAGAATTTCGTTCAGCAGCCGGCCAAGCCGTCTCCGGCGAGGCGGAAATCTAGTCAGGCCGGTTCAGGACGGAAGCAGCGGCAATCGGAGGATTTTGATGATGATTCGGAGGTGGAGATGTTGAGTATATCGTCTGGAGATGAGGATTCGTCGAATAATCGAGCAGTGAGGCCTCCGAAAGGCGGTAGGGATGATCAATGGGATGGTGGAGAGCCTGATTGCTGGAAGCGTGTCGATGAAGCGGAGGTTTGTATTTGGTTTGATTTTAGTGATGTTATTTGTTTATCGAATTTTAGGTTGAGCTTAATTTGAGGGATCTAGGTCAGTTTTGTATCGATTTTAGTACTTAAGGATTTTGATTAAATTGAGCTTCATTGAGTTTGTTGAGGATAGTTGCGCTACACTAGTGTACTTTTATATTGTTTAATTGTACTGCTAGTGCTCATGTTGCATTTAGTACTGCTAGTGCTCATAGTGCATTTAGTTAGAGTGATGTTGGCATTTGAATTTATATTCTTCGCAGCTCGGTCGGAGGGTCCGTGATATGCGGGAGGCAAGAATAGCTCCTGTGGTACAGATGGAGCAGAAGCCAGCATTGAGAAAGGGACTTGCCAATTTACAATCTATTCCCCGTGGTATCGAATGTATAGATCCTCTTGGATTAGGGTAAATACCTCCTGCATCAATATAATTCTATACTAGTCATGTGTCCTCTGTGTAATGGTCTACATGGTCATTATGGTCTAGAACGAGGTTAAGAATTTTGTTGATAACATTGAATGTAGCCTATCTCTACCAATAATTTCTTGAGACACTAAATCCTTAGGATTACCGATATCTATCAATCTTAGATTTTTTTTAATAATTGAGTATTACAAGAGTTTATCGAAATTATGTGCTTTTCAAATTTCTAATGAAAAGAAAGCTAATTCTTATTTGTATGTAATGCCAATATTAATCTACCCCCGTAATTAAATAGAAGGAAACAACTTCTTTTGTGATGCTATTATCGTAAAGCTGAATATTCCTAATAATCTACTTAATATGAGTAAAACACATTTTCGATTACAACAAGTTACTTATGAGGATATAATAGATACAATTTAATTTATTATATTATTTGTCTGCATCATTTCCCCGTTTTCTAGAATCTGACTTTGAGGTTTTTAGTAAGATGGATCTACACTTGACGAGCAATAAAAATATATGAATTAAAAGTTGCCATGATAAATAGATAGATTTAAGACCAAGAAATGACTACTGCTGCACATTGTGCCTTCATCCCAGTCGTTATCTTGTCTTGGTTGAGTGCTAGATTCCAGAACAAAATTTGACGAATATGTGATGCTTTAGAGGTGGGTAGAAACTAAGTAAATTAATATAGCCGTAAGTTTTATGGCTCTAATACCACTTGACTTGGGACGAGGTTAAGAAAAGGGTTGAAAACATAGTTGATGTGACTTATACATGCAGAGAATTGTTAGCAACACAAATACTGTATATTTTTGGATTTATCAAATGTTCATTATTCATGAATCTTCAAAATGAAAACCTGATTGGTTAGTTATACTACAAGATGGAGTTTAATCGTATGACTTGGAAGCGAAGTAAAATTCTGATAAAAAGGAACACTAACCTTGACCTTTATGGGCTTATCTATAAATTTTGAGAATGTTGGATATCCCCTAGGTCTAGTTACCTAATATAACTAAAACACGTAATCAATTGCAAATAGTTTTAGCTCCGGATGACATTTAGTATACTATTATCAAAATTAATATATTACTTGCTTTTTTTGCATTACCTGTCCTCCGTATGCCAAATCTGGTCTTACCTGTCAGCAACTATGTTTGCCAATTCTGGTCTTAACTCTCAGCAACTATGTATGCCAATTCTGGTCTTAAAACCTGAAATGTATGCAGTCTATATTTGCCATGAAACTTACCTCATGTGTTTCATGTTATTTGTTTTTTGAGTTGAGTACATAGACCAATAGTTGATTCACTTTTACAAGTATTTATACAAATAATTATATTCTTACAATATTACACTTATTAAACTCTATATTTATTCATAGTTATTCAGAAGCTTATCACGGTGCCCGGGTACCTTGGAGATGAGTAGTCGTAAAAAATTGACAAATCGTTTATACATATATAGTATAAACTATTATGTAATTAGCAAAACACGTATCAGTTTCATATAAAACAAAAGTAATAGACTGCTAAGTTCAAATTCAACAAATATCCATTATAGATCATACATTGCCCAAACAATGTGCACTGCCCAGAAAATTTGATTTAAAAAATGTGTCCAAAATGTTGATTCTAAATTCCCAAAAGAAGGTATTGTAGTATATTTGTATATGTATATCATATGTGTATATAGATGTGTGTATATATCTGTGTATAAAGTGAAAAGAAAGTTTTAAACTATTTTTTAAATTTTGGGTCAGGTTTTTGGGTTGGATTCCGGGTGATTTCCATGGACGCCAAAACAAACTAGTCGTGACTTGACTAGTTTCAATACCTCGATTAAGGTCGACCAGTCGGTAATTTGATAGCACTGGTCATGCACAATAACCAAGCAAAATAATGACCAAATTTATTGCTTCGTAGTAGGAATGTTGTTAGAATTTAACATATATTGTAGTCTAACAAAAAATTACAAAACAAATATTTTTTTTAAAAAACCTAATAAACGAAACAGAGCGAGTATATGAGGACTAGCTGGATTTGTCATTTTACCCATTCCTGGTTGATGTGGGTGGCCAAGGTACGCGGTGCCCCCAAAATTTTAAAGGCCCGTCTTATTGTCACCCTGTTTTTGTTAAATAAAAAATTAAAAATAAATTAACAAACTTATCGTAGAATTTTTGAACTTGAAAAAGTAAATGTATGACAATGTATCTATTTCTTCTATCAGATCTTACCTTTTAAGTTTGTTCAAATCTACAGTTAACAACTAACTTTATTCAACAATCCAATTGACATCTGTTTCGTGCTTTCAAGTTCCAGTTTTTTAATTATAATTATTCAGGTAATAAACATTTCAAGTTCAGTAATTCTCAACTGTTTAACACTTGAATTTTTTGTTTTATATTTGAACTCTGAATTTAATCTAATTATTAGAGTTAGCCTCAATTTTAAACAACTTGTGAAATTATTCGAATTTGAGAGTTAAAATTAATTTAATCATTTAGTGTTATCTCAATTAAGTATAATTTCTACTCAAATTTCTTTTCTAATACTTGGATATTGTTTGTTTTTATGAAATAACTGAATGTTAACTGTATGAATGTAATTTTTATTGACAGGCTAATAGATAACAAATCACTAAGGTTGGTCTACGATCGGAAAGCACTTTCTCCATCCAAAGCCGAGAAAGACTACCCAGATCAAAATCTTCGCGGTATCTTCAGTCACTAAACTACTTTTAACTTCCAGAATTGTACTATTATTTTATGCCTATTTGATCTCACATTACTTCTACCTTATATAATGCATTTTATCTTTGAACTGAAGAATTCTTTGTTGAAAAATTATTTCTGGGTATATTGATTTATCTAGAAATTCATTAGTTTCAAAGCGCTAGCATGCATTTGCTCACCTAAGTGATGAATTTGTGGTAAATGACCTGTTATCAGATCATTAATTTCTTTAGAAAAATATTTATCTGTGCTTTTAACATTTCAGTTTCTTCATAAATAAAATATTTAATGCTAAGGGGACTATCCTAAGTAGTGGACACCACGATCTAAGCCTATAGTATTTTTATTGTATGATTATCTGCTGGCAAAACTATGGACCATCACAGAACTTGCTGACTAAAGGGAAAAGCAACTCTTTCATTAACTGGTCACATGAAATTTTCAACCTTTAATGAATGGAAGTGTGTGGTTTCAGTGGAAGTAGAAACCACAAGTCTTTACAGAGCACTTCTAAGCGTCTTTCTGGCGTAACACACATTGCGGCAGACAACCCTGGCCCTGTGGCAGTCAAATTATCAATGTTCAACAAATGATACTGAGAATTTTGGTATTGTATTGATAGTTTAAAGTCTATCTTATTATGAGAAAACAAAATCCTAGAATGGGGTTATTTTGTTTTATATGTTATCCTCTATTTTTCTGTCTCATTGTTCATTTGGGAAATTTGATCGAAAAACTAGTTTAAATAACATTATTATTGTGTAAATAAATCTTTAAATGGCAAATTTATATTTCAAGTGTAATGATCATATTTTCACCTGGCAAAGAGAAGTTCAATTTCTGAAGGACTTTAGTAGCAGCAGAGGGGTGACCAAAGGTTTTTGCACCAAGGATAATTGAGATATGTCAATATGGACAATACAGTTATTTTATTTGATGAATTATTCCTTGTAATAATTGGGTCCAACTTCCTAGTTTTGTTAACTTTTCCACATTTGTGCTTCTCCTTGCAAAATGATTAGCTTATGTCTTAAGATAATTTGTTTGACAAATTTATATTTGCTCTCAAAAATTGGACATCAAGGAATGTATACACGTGAATTTAAATTGAACAAAAGAAGGAAGTTGTACTATCAAAAGAATATATTTAATGTACTAGGACATTGTGAGGTTTGGGAATTTTGGCCATCATTGGCAGGAGAGGTTGTAATTCTGATCCATAACAGTAATGAGTCCATAATCTCTTGCAGAAATAAAGTTGTTGGAAAAAATTTATGCCGTCGTCGATAAGTTTTTGTGAGAAGGCAGGAATGTAGGACATTAGGGAAGAGGGAAATAAATGACTATTTTAATTTTCTTTCCAGTTCATTAGTTTAGGGTATGAACTTTAAGGGGTGTGGAAGCTAAGTAAAGATCTTAAGCGTGAATGACATCGGTGCTTTTTGTATATTATTTTAAGATTGTTTATCTAAGCTGCAGATTTAATGCCTTTGGTACAGCTGTGGTATTCTTCTTTAACTTATAACGGGGAACACAATAGAAGATAAGAAGTTCTAATGTTCGTTCTTAGATAAATTAAGCATCTTTTTGTAGAGAATATCGATGTATATATTTATTTTAAATGTGGGTCTAGATAAGATTGAGCATCAATTTAGGATTTAAAGATTTGATATTATGTTCCTTTAGAATATCTAAGATAGCTCAAGTGTCGGGCCATTAGATTATTAGGACTTGTGTAGATATAAACAATTTCACCCCCTTACTGGATACTTATTGTAATTGAACTACTGAAATTCAGAAAATTTACTTTCCCACTATGGATGATCCATAATATCTATTTCCCTTTAGCAACTGGGAAACCCTACGACTACCGAGTAGTGGTTCTTCTGCAGGTGAATCACCATAGTTTATCTTTGTAATATCTTCCATGACTCCTTGTTTGAGACTTTGTCCTGCATCAAGTTACTTGTATTATATTTGAAATTAATTTCATATGGTTGTTCGCTGTTGTGGTTGGTAAGTTCATGGTTGAAGAAATTTTACCTGAAGTTCCTTTAGATAGTTGTAATTTGCTTCTCCACTGCAATAGTTCCTAAGTTCCTTTAGATAGTTGTAATTTGGTTCTGCACTGCAATAGTTCTATATCCTTAATACTCAGAATTGATCTGTCATTCTGTCTTTACATGTAAGTGTGGAAGTTTAATGTTTAATATGCTGATGTTTGCCCTTTAATATTTGCAGAAAAATTAATGTATTTTTCTGAGAAGTTTGATGCAAAATTGTTTTTGTCACGAGTTCATGAAGAAACAAGTGCAGACGACTTAGAAGCTGGTTCTATTGCTTTGAAAACTGATTTTGAAGGAAGGACTTCACAGAGGAAAAAACTAGTTAAAGAAAATTTTGATTGCTTCGTCTCTTGCAAAACTACAATTGATGGTAAAGTTGTACTTGGTTCCACAACTGAGATTCTTACCTCTTGTTATGATAATTGAATTTTTAAGTTTCATTAGCGGGGTTTTTTGGCAACTCTTGTGTACATTATCTTTCTTTAAGCAAGATGTTTAAATTTTAATAATGATATTAATCTGTAATAAATATATGTTTTTTTATCTGAAGTCAGCTTATAAGCTATTGATTATGTTGCAGATATCGAGACGAAATTGACACGCATAGAAGAAGACCCCGAAGGCTCTGGAACAACTCATTTGTATAATTGCATCCAAGGAGTTAGTTCAGTTGCTAATCGTGCTTTTGAACCTTTGTTTGAGCGTCAGGTGTTTAAAATTGAAAATTTAAAATAGTTTGATGCATAGTTTCTTTGATTGCATTGCCAGTCAGGCTGAGATTAATTCACTTTCTTGTAATGTGTTTGCAGGCCCAAACTGAGAAAATACGTTCTGTCCAAGGAATGCTTCAGAGGTTCAGGACACTTTTCAATTTGCCTAGTACAATTCGTGGAAATATCAGCAAGGGTGAATATGATTTGGCCGTTAGAGAATACAGGAAAGCGAAGTCGATTGTGCTGCCTTTGCATGTACAGATATATATTCTCTTACATTATACTTTATAGTTATATAACTACATACATGTATTCTGCATAATTGCCCTTTCAGTCCTCTCTTTGATTATAAGAATGGTATTAAAGATATAAAGAAACTTAGGAATGTAAGGGAAGGATGCAGGAGCTGACCGGCAAGAAAATGATAAAGAGTATAAGTCTTTTATAATTAAATTTATGAACGATATGAGTGGGAGAAAGGAATGAGCCTCAATTTGAATGGGAACGGAAGAGATCTAGTTAGAACTTGTAGAATCGAATAGAGTAAGGAATGAAGTTTGCGAATACAGATGCTAGTCTCAATGTTATTCTATTCCCACCTCATTTTGTTATTTCCAACCAGAATGAGCGTTGAACATGGTTATGTTATATTTCTTGAACTTGGGTTTTTTGTTGTTTATCTGTTTACGATTGCACATATCATCATTCTCCATGTTCTCTCTCCTCTTTTAGTACTATTTTATCATACGCGGAATCTATTTTCTTTTCTTGATTTGAACTAGAATCAAACTTTCTTTTTCGTTCTCTTTTTTAAAACTAGATGCCGTATATATGCATATCTATATATATTTATAAGTTGGATGTTCTTATTAATATCTGATATCCTGATTCATATTTTCAAATGTGTTGGCTCATGAAAATCCATGTTCAAACTTGTCATTAGTAAGTTTGTAGATTTTAAATCTTTTAGTATTAATGCAGTTCATCAGAAATATGAATTACCGTCTTGAATAAATAATGTAGCCTCCTAACATTATCATTGATAATATATTTTGTGGGCTAAGTTAAGAAGTTGTCATAGGATACCGTGCTTATCCATTTCCTGGTTTCACTGTCAATTGAAATTTTTGCGTGTAGTGGAAAATGCCTTTGAAGTAACATTTAATTTTCTTTCTCCATTACCTTATGTGGAGCCTTGTATTATTCAGTTTAGTATGTATAGTCAATGGATTATGATTTTAAAATTATTAAAATATTTGGGCTTAGGCTGGATGATGGATTACATGTAGGGACCTGTGTCTAGGGAGTCAGTTATGGAGGGGGATCGCCCCTCCCCCCTCTCTTCTTTTATACCAAATTTTCACATTGCCAACTTGATCAAGGAGGTTGGACCACTAAATGTGGTTCAAGTTATCACCGACAACGCACCAGTTTGCAAACATTTATACAATTCCTCTTCATCCATGGAAACCATTCCTTCATCGGAAGTTTTCTTAAGCTTTTCACTGAGATTCAATTTGTTGTTAGAGACAATGGCTGCATCTTCCACAACCACAACTGACAGAGATTCCCACTGAGATTCATTTTCAGGTGCTGTGCTGAATCAGAAGACCCCATGGCTTGCAATTCCGTGCCTTCAACCGATCTTAGAGATTTTCCCCGCCGGATTGTGCTCATCCTGAAGAAATAGTGTTTAATGAATGTGAATTGCAAACCCTAGATCTACATCTACATAGGTATTTATATTTATTGCATTATTTGCAATTGGCCACCTATTTCTATTTACCGGTTTAGTCCTAAACTTTGTAATATTTAAGTTTGCTACCCGTTCCGTGCAAAACTACTGTTTAAGTCTCATGGGTAAGAGGTAAACTGGGGATTTAAAAATAAAAATTCTTTTTAAATAATATTACCTCCATAATAACCTCCTTGATCAAATTGGCAATGTGAAACTTATCTTTGAATTCACCTTCACTATTAACCGCTTGTTTATATATATAATATTATTTAAAAAGAGTTTTTATTTTTAAATCCCCAGTTTACCCCTTGCGCATGAGACTTAAACAACAGTTTTGCACGGAAGGGGTTGCAAACTTAAATATTACCAAGTTAAGGACTAAACCGGTAAATAGAAATAGGTGGCCAATTGCAAAAAACACAATAAATATAAAACCTATGTAGATCTAGGGTTTGCAATTCACATTCATCAAACACTATTTCTTCGGGATGAGCACAATTCGGCAAGGAATCTCTAAGATCGGTTGAAGGCACGGAATTGCAAGCCATGCAGTCTTCTGATTCAGCACCTGCACCTGAAAATGAATCTCTGACTGTTGTGGTTGTGAAAGATGCAGCCATTGTCTCTAACAAGAAGAATCTCTGGGAGAAGCTTCAGATGAAGGAATGATTTCCTTGGATGAAGAGGGAGTTAGTTGTGGAGGGGGATTCGCCCCTCCCCCCCTCTTTTCTTTTATACCAAATTATCAGTGTAATGTTTTTATCTGGTGGCAAAATTTTCCTCTAGTAACGTTATTGTGATATAGAGAAAAGTGGTTATCTTATTTATATATGTATTGTTATGCTCTTGTGGGTAGAGAAATTAAGTCCGATAGGTCTTTTCTAAATCAACCCGGGAAATAGTAACATAAACGGTATTGTAGATTATGACACATCTCTAATCCCAATATAGTTAAAGTACTGTCCTGAACACCTTCTTTTAATCTAACTTCCTGATGTCTTATTTTAAGCAAATATCTTTTCCTATTTCTTGTAACATGGTTTCATGAATGTATTGCAATTTGATCTGTACCTTTCTTGTTGTACCATTGTGAGATGTGGTTTGTCTTTTCAGGTGGGAATCCTTAAACGTGTCCTTGAAGAAGTTGAAAAAGTAATGCAAGAGTTCAAAGGCAGGCTTTACAAGTCCATGGAAGATCCACATATCGACCTAACAAATGTATGGCCGTTGTAAATTATTTAGCTACGTGGCGTGCATACACACATTCATCTATGAACAAATTAATATTTTGAGACAGTTCTTTGCACGGGGATGATGATCTAGAATAAAGCAAACCCATCTATGAAGAATGTGTATGCATACTAATTACTTACTAAGGTTATCAGTGGAATATCTTAATTGATGGACAAACAGCATGTTAGAATTGCAAAGAAATTGATTTATTAAGTGTACATAGTACATTGCAAGTATACACGAGCAGTTGTGCAACTTCATGCAAGTTCTGTTGAATTTTTGACAGGATCAATACATAATGTTCGGAAATGGTTCAATTACAAATTGAAGGCATTTTTCTTCATATGGATTGACAGTCACACTAAGCATCCCTCCTTACATATTGTGTAAAAGATCTATGCAGGTGTCAGAGCTGTTAGAACATATGAAAATGAGTTTACATGGATGTTTAACAATTTTTTTTCTGTGGAATTGATATTTAATAATTAAAGTAGATGGTCTAAAATGTTCAAAGATAACGTAGGAGAATACATGTTTTCCTTGTTTACCTACTGTGGGGGGATTTGCATGCACACTGTTTGAGTGAATGATGATAGATACCATGTCGTTGCCGTGGAAGAGAGCTCTGGATACATATTGGAATTTTTTATGTTGAACTTGTATTTATTGCTTTATATACAGCTTAGAACTTGAGGGAAACTTTGTGTGGGTATCCGTTTTCTGGAGAAATTGGCGGACTCTTTCACTAGTTCTTTTTCCTCATTCTGTACAGCTTGAATGCCAAGTACTCATCAGCGTCCCACTTAGTTATTTTTCTTAATAGTAGCAATTGTAGCATTGTCTTGAAAATGGCCTCTCACTAAGGTGTGCAAGTGGTTTTAAATGATGTTACTTTAGAACTACTCTCATGCTCAAAGAAGTTAGTGATAACAAGATTATGTAGAACTTGCAAATGACTTGATGCATGTGTTCTAATTTAAAGTCTTAATATTTCAAGCTGGGTAAATTAGCTAATAAGTTATCTGGATGACTGTGCACAACTTGGTTGTGGTGGTTACGTGGATTATTTTAACCTATTTTTAAATAGTTACATAAGCAGTATATCTATGGATTGGTTTTTACCTTCAAGTTAGATTTCATAAGATTTCCGCTAGTCTACAAGTCCGATTAATTTCCTCGTGACCTGCAAATGAATACTCAATGAGTTTACCTAACAAATCACAGTTTGTATTTGAACTGTTTAAGACATGCGTGTATACTACCATCATCTTTTACCAATCCATGGTGCAATTTGTTGAGCTACAGATGCTGGGGTCCAGTGCTACCTTGCTTTGGCCCCTTTTTTAAGGAGGATGGCGGATGGTTCTCATTTTAAACTACCTGTTACTGATATACGCTAGTTAGTCTAAATAATCTTTGAGAAGATTGAAATGTATCCAATGGTTTGGTGCAGCTTGAGAACATTGTGAGACTCTTACTGGATCTGGAACCTGAGTTGGATCCTGTGTGGCATTATTTATATATACAGGTAATGACTCCATTAAATGTCTTTCGTTTTGGAGTTGCTTGTATAGTTTGCATCATTTGTAGTTTTTTTCTTGCATCTTGAACTTTGTACAACTTTATTCTGCCCTTTTGATGGTTTTTTATTCACTGCTGCTTACTCATAGCTGCAAACAGTAATGCCAAATACTTGCACTTCCTATTGATATTGAAATTAGTTGTTCTTCCGATAACCCAATCTGAGTTTTGTGCTAATATTGAGCTAAATAAAATTGCATCTTAGTTTCTCAGTAGATTATTATGTCGTCTTGTTTACAGAATCAAAGAATTCGAGGTTTGCTTGAAAAGTGCACATTAGATCATGAAACAATGATGGAACAATTGCAAAATGAGATAAGGGAAAAAGCTTTGTCTGATGCAAAGTGGAAGCAGCTGCAGCAAGATTTGAATGATGCGGTAAATAGAACAACTTGTTTACTATATATATATATTTGTATAGTAGCATAGAAGCTAGTCTATCAATCAACTTTTGACGTTTCATCCTCTCCTCATCTGCTACCACCAGTCTGATGGCGATTATGGTATTACTGTGGAAGATATAGAGCCGCTAATGTTAAGCAGCGAAGAAGTTGATGCTCACAGAGGGAAGTATATCCGTAGATTAACTGCTGTCCTTATTCATCATGTACCAACCCTATGGAAAACAACTCTATCAGTTTTCAGTGGAAAATTTGCAAAGGTAATTTCCTGCATCTGCTATTGTGTTATTGATTGTTCTCTGACGGTGGATAGTACCTTCTTAAGTTAATTAGTATCGAGGTACAATTTATGTGGTTTATTTCATTTTTAGGTCTTCATTAACTTTTTCATCTTTAAAGATTAATTGTTTGAAATACTAGCTGCGGTCCTTACATTCTTTGTTTTAGATGAATCCTATTCAGAGAGCGAATTTTTTTTATATGTTTCAGATGGTTCATGGTAGGTTTGGTTAAGTATCTCCCACTTTATTGTTTGTTTACTTACTAGTACCTTCCTTGGCACATTGGAGGGTTGTGGAACGCTTGGCTAAGGAATGGTTACACTTGGTCTAAGTTCACGGTTTGGTAGGATCTAGGATTGGCAAGGTTTTCTGGAGTCGGGTGTGTATTTGTGTAGTAATATAATATTCTCTCCACCCTGTTTGTTTGTAACATTTTACTAGTAAGCTTGCATGGATTGAAAGATGTCAAAATATATTATAATATCGTAGTCTTCATATCTATGCTTCTTTTTCTTTTTTCAGTCTTCCCAAGTTTCTGGTGAAACCAATGTTAGCACTTCTGCAAGTAAAATTGAAGAAAGAGATGGAAAATTTTCAGCTCATTCTCTGGAAGAAGTTGCTGGAATGATACGTAATACTATATCTGCATATGAGTCTAAGGTAACAGGCGCGTTTTATTGCGTAAAAAATTGCACTCGGTCTAAGAAACCAAATTTTGAACATTTTGTGTATAAACTCTATCTGATATTGTATTCTCATTTTAACCTCTTCTAGTCCAAGTTATTTTGACCTGTTCTGTTGGTCATTAAAATCTAATCAGGAAGTCATGAGTTTTTTTGGTTTCAAGTTCCTTTCTTTATTTTTATCCTAGATATGCATATTCCTTGATATATAGAGCGACAGTTACCGAAGCAAAGAAGAAAACTTATCTTGTTGTTTCGTCATCGTTGAAAAAATCTAGTCATAGCCACTGGGAATTAGAGACATTGCGTATCTAATAATTATTCTGCACTCAGTGCACAAGTGCAGTCTAATGATACAAGTAGGTCAACAGAGAACTGACCATGACCATAGTGTAGAGAATCTCTACCTAAATGCCTAGACCTTCTATCGTGTACGCTCTGAAGATGTGCATGTGGTTAAAGGTTTAAGCTTTGCGTGATTTTGGAATTGCTGCAATTCAAAGATCAAATTACTATCCATTGACTAATGTTTTCTTTATTAATGTTTTTTGAGTGAAGCTAATGAATCTAGTGCTTCTATTTACAGGTCCAGAAAACATTTCAGGACTTTGAAGAATTTAATATTCTTCGCCCATACATGAACGATTCCATCATGGAGATATCTAAAGCATGCCAAGCATTTGAAGCAAAAGACTCGGCGCCCTCTGTTGCTGGTAAGTCTATTTTATTGTTTTCGATATCATATTGTCTTCCAATTTCACTGACTAGCCATTTGCTGATCAACAGTAACTGCATTGCGTACGCTTCAGTCTGAGATTACAAAAGTTTATATAATAAGACTTTGTTCATGGATGAGAACTTCAACTGAAGAGCTAGCTAAAGAAGAATCATGGACCCCGGTGTCTGTTCTTGAAAGAAACAAGTCTCCTTACACAATTTCTTTGTTGCCGCTAGCTTTCCGTTCAATCTTAGTTTCGGCAATGGACCAAATCAACTTGTAAGTTTCCTATTTTAGGAGGAAAAGTAGTATATGATCCATTTCAGTTCGCCCTCCTTCCCTGCATATAACCTGAATTTACTTAAGACTGTTATGTGAGCAAATAGAGTGTACAAGTATAGAATAATATTGTCTGTTTCTTGTTAGGAGATGATCATGAAAACTGGTTAGTACTGGGCAATAAATGCAGCCTAAGGTGTTAGTGGCCTATCAATAGGAAAGTCAAAATATACATACTATACAATAATCCTAGATAACTGATGGTTTTTTTTTTGCTTATTGGTAATACTAGCTTATAACCTGTGCGAAACACAGGCTTCTTTTAATATATTATAATATTTTTTTTTAGTAAAAATATAATATAATATGTTCATATATTTCTTTTATAATATAATATTTTTGGAAAATGAGAGATTTTAGTAAGGACAAATAGATAAGGTAACATATTTTAATTGGAAAAGGTAATTGCCCGTGATATTTTTGAAAACCAAAACTTTTAATGTTTCGGCTATTATAAGATATGGGTCAGGATCAAGAGAGAACCACATACTAAAAAAGAACTTTAGAACTGTTATAAACCGTTGGATTATTACTAATCAACTGTCCAGATTCAACTCATTTTTATATACAAAATCTTTATAAGGGTATTGTTGGAATAAAATAACTACACTATTAGTTCAATTAATTTAAATAAAGAAGTTTAATCAATCACTCATTTTTAATTTTTTTTATTATTTTAATTTTTATCTCACGTATCTTTTGGCTGTTTTTTCAATTTTAATTTTTTTCTTAAAAATGATTTATTTATTTTATTCAAAATTTTATACACGAAAAAATTTATCAGATAAAAGGATTCTAGTGCAGGACCTATTTTGTTTCGTAGTATAAATACAGTGTTCTGCTAGTGAATGCACATGAACTTTGAATGCACATGAACTTCAAAGTTCAACAACTGAACCTACTTTTTTCCACGAAGTTCTACAAGTGAACTTGATTTTTTTTTATAATGTTCAGCTGTTGAACAATGTTATTCATATTATTTTCATACCATAACTTTCGTGTTCTACCGTTGAACATAAAAGTCATGCAATCCAATTTGAAATCAAGCATATAAATTTTAAAGTTCTACAACTAAACTTACTTGTATTTAAATGTTCAGCTGCTGAACCTGAACACTAGCTGCTGTTGAACCTGAACACTGTTATCTAATATTGTGTTCATACCAAAACTTGAATATTTTCACAAAAGTTGATAAAAATAATGGGGAAATTTTATGGTGATGATGGAGAATTTTGTGATCGATATCGATGTATGATTATAATTGTTAATCAAATATCAATTAGCTCTAAATTGTGAATTTTGTGTTTTTGGACAACTTTACCCTTGATCTACATATAATAAATATATATTATTTTAAAATATAAATTAGAGTTCTAAGAGTTCTTAGGTTAAGGGTTCTACAAGGAACATGACCCTATAAGATATAGTAATAAAAATATTTTGTTAAAAACAATTAAATAAGGCAAGTACCGTACCAAAAAACAGGTACCAAAACTTTTAATGTTTCTTCTATTATAAGATAGTATGGATATGGTAGTTGTGAACCACTTGTAGAAGAGTTTCACAGAGATGTGGTTCTGCAGAAGACAGAATCAATGATCTGGGTTCGAAGGAGACGTAGGATAAGAATTTGCTTACAATCCTAGGTATTGTGACGGGTTTACTGCCTCCTATGGACTTATGACCGGTAAAACTAAGCAAAACAACTCAGCAAAAACTTGGAACTCAGAATAGTGATACAGAGATCTACAATATTACTACTCCCTTTCTGGCTCTGATACCAAAAAAGGGCGTACTGGTAGAAGAGTTTTAAAGCTTTTCGTCAGAACATTGCTGGAGGTATAGGATGAGTTAGTGTAATATGGATCTGGTATTAGCTCCAATTGGATAACATAGTGAATGCCAACTTCCCCTGCTTGTGCTAACAGTTGACTGTACTAAAACGCAGCACATAACAATGATACAGATATTTAGTCAAGACAAGATTGGAATAATTCGGTCAACCTGTCCCTATGTCATGATCAAGTGGATGTTGCTGGTATGTACAAAAATTTATTCAGTTATAAATTAAGACATGCTAGTCGAAGGAATTTTATGTTGGTTAATACCTCAAGATTGTCATGTACCACTTGGCCATCCCACTAAAGCTTTGTGTCACTAGTATAATTTATTATGGGTAGGATGAGAGTAAAAGGTACTCGGACGAAAGTCTCTACATGGATGTTTCTCTAAGTGTAGGACAAGGAAATATCTCGAAACTTTTGCATGTAATTTGGCCCAAAATAAATTGTCAAATTCGTACCCATGTGGGTGTCTGAGTATTGAGTGCTTGGCGCGAGCAAATTAGGTGAAATAAAAAGATCAGGTGACATAGATAGAAACATGGATGACGCCATACTGCTTGTGCTAGCGGTCCACCGTCCACACTACCAATACGTTCACGAAATGATGGCTCATAACCAAGCTTATGCAATGGTCTTTTTTTCCCCTTTACAGAGGTGTGTTGTCTCCTGATTTAGGTTTTTGAGCGATATTGTCAATTGAGGAGACACAATGATATAGGACAAGAGTGCTAAAATTTATAGCACAAGGACGACCATGCACAACCTTTCTGACTTACCAAGGTTCAACAATAGTATAAATTATAAAAATCCATGTTCATGTCTAAGCACAAAAGAAAGTCTTGGTGCAAGACATGAACTTAAAAAAAGGAAAACAATAAAATGATAAGTTTAGATGGATTAACCCTGCAAAATCCATCCACCGGTTCAAACATGACCCAACTATTGAAGAAGCACTACCCTTGAGATTTCTTGACCGCGGGAGAGAATAATTTTGTTGGGATTGCAACCCATCTAAAGAGAGGGAAATTCTTAAATTAAATAATACATCAAAGTCTTCCGGTAACATAAATTACATCAACATAAATTACATCTCCAAGTGGAGAAAAACCTAAAAATATATTGAAGAAGGTAAATTCTAATGGAAACTAGTAAATGAAGTAAACAAATTCTTTTATTATTTTATTATTATAAACTATAATAATAATAATTAATCAAGTATAATTATACTTACTAATATTTAATTATAACAATTAACTTTATTCATAAATGATCCCATAAAATATTACAGATCAATATTTGATTTTTGCTTTGCATCATTCTTTTCTACTTTGAAATTAACTTGTTCACGAGTTTTATGAAATTTGAGAACCAACATTCAATTAACCTAAGAACTTGGAAGACATCAAATTTTATCTCTTGAGGAATATCTTTGAAAGCAACATTAGATATTTTGATGTATACTTCACCTAGAAAATCAATATGTTCAACAATGATATCGATAATACTACAACTTCTTCGATATTAGATTACTAGATGACTTTGCTACCTTTCTTTTTCGATGTTGAATTATTGAACTTTGGGACCTTCCATTGTGGAACTTTCTTTGACAATAACAACTTGCTCACAATGTGATTCTTCTGTTTTCGTGGCATATAATAGGTTCTCTGTCCACTTTATTTTTCATGTGATTTGAACAAGTCATCAACCAACATAACTAGTATATTCCTTACTTGGACATTAGTGCTAATAGTGGTGACCGTCTTTGTTATTCAATTGTTTTGGCCATGGGGAAGAGACAAATTTTGGTGAATAGTACCACAATGAACGATGTTAATCACAATATTTGATGAATAGAAGCTGAAGAACAATGAGTAAATGAATAGGATTCAATGATTCTTTATTCTTTTTGAGTTTTTGTAAAACCCTAGATCTCCCAACAATTAAGAAATTGATGAAAAAACGTAAGATCTTAATACCATTTTTTGATTACGAAGGCAAGTGTCCCAATGATTTTTTAAAATAAATGGTGAATTATTGATACTCTCATTGATCCCCGAATCAAATTCCTTCAGTGGACTGTTAATGAATATAAGAACTTTTTGCAAAACAATAACAATTAATACTCCCTTTGTAATAATAGAATGCATGATTTACAACAGGATTCATCGTTGCGTAGTCTAAAATTTACATGTTTTATCATATAGATCCCGTAGTAATCAAGGCTATAGTGTTTAACTTGGACCACTTAATGAGGTTAGACACTATTTTTATATGGTTCTCAAGTGATTATTTGCAACCATTTATCTACAAATAAGAATACTTTTGGAGATGATCCAGATGTAGAAGTTATTCCAATTGATGTTCTAGACCATTTAATCGGCGAAAATGTATATATTGATGATTTCTCGAATTGATGTTGGTAACTCTTGATACACAAAAAGCTACATTTTGATGTAGAGTTCGTTCAAGTAGAAATTTACCATGTTTGTTTTTTTCTCACAATGGTTTATGAAGTCAAGTAGGCATATGTTCTTTCTCAATGCCTTCTGCCAAACTTGTGGTCGCGCCGGAGGATGATGTCAGGACTGCCATATATTAGCATTAGTACTTGTACTTTCCAGTAGTAGTTTGGGGATATTAAGTAATAAGTAGTGAGTATTAAGGCAGGGGCGTTTATGTCTTTTAAGTAGTTAGAAGTTAGTAGAGTCTATAAATAGTTCTACCATTTGTATTTTCAGTCATGAATGAATGAATATATGAAAAGGCATTTGCCACCAAACCTCTCTCTCTCTCTACTATAACAGAATCCCTCTCTCTCTAGGGTTTCATTCTCTCTCTCTTCTAAACTCTGATTCTGATCTGATTTCTCATCTATTTCTTCTGATTCTCATCTCATTCTCTGTTAAATCACTATCCTTTACTGTTAATTGTCATTCCTAAACAGAAAATACCAAAAATAGTTGTAAAACATGTCAAGAACTCACCAGTTCCTGACAAATTGGTATCAGAGCTGTTCTAATCGATCAGCCATTTCTTCGACTGAGTTGTGCACTTGAATCCGAGCAGAGCGAAGTTGGAATCACAGTAATCGCAGTTGTATTCTGGAAGTTAGGGTTTCTGCACACCAGGTGTTTGATTTTATGTCTCAATTAGTAAGATCTGTTGTTTGTTGCAGTTTTCTTGTTAATTCTATCTCGTTTGCATAGAACTAGTTGATTTCAGTTGATATTGTTGGAGAAAATCACAAAAGTAGTAAGAGAAGTACTGTTTTAGTGATTTGAAGGAGAAATGTGTTGTTTCTGGTGTTTACTGTTGTGCTTGTGTTGTGAGTTGAATATCTGAGGCTAGCTGTTTGATTCTGTGTTTGTGAGCTGTGTAGTAGTACTAAGGTGATTGAGGAAGTGTACTGGTGGTTAAGTTGGTGGTTAAGTGAATTAATTGTGGTTGTGTATTGGTGTTACTGTTGAGGTGTTATTTGTGTGTTTGTTGAAGTTGTGGAGTGTTGCCGAAGTAATTGAAGAATAGTGCATACAACTGTTGACTATTGTCTATGGAATGAGTTACTAAAGAGATGAAGGAAGTCTGTAGACACTGAAGGAGTGAAGTAATGCTTAGAATTGATTAGTATAAGTGCTGGAAAATTTCTGAGGTATTCTGCACAAAAGGTGTTTGATTAATTGACTCTGAGAAAAATCTGTTGTGAAATTGTTGACTTCTGGTCAGGTTTCTGTGAATTGTTAGAATTGAGGCGAGGATAGTCTGTTGTGGAGGTTAAAAGCACTGGAACCAGACACTGTGTTAGTTTCAGCAGTGGCTATGGCATTTAGGAACACAGTTAGCCATGCCGAGGTGTTGCATCAAGGGAAAAGGTCACATAAGGAACTAATGCAAAACTTGCAACAACAGATGATGTTATATAAAGAAAACACTGACAGGAAACTTAGAAAAATAGAGGAGAAGATAGAACAGGCTACACAAAAGATGAAGCTCATTCAAGGGATCAGAAAACAAAATAAGCTCACTAATCCTTTTGACTGGGAGGTGGAAAAGAAACAAAACAGGGAGGTGTTGACTTAGGAAACTTCCCAAGAATCTCCTCATTACGAGTTCAATACTCCAAAGTTTGATGAAATTCCAGGTGAAGATAAAGAGGATTGGCAGTATGAGGAAATCATATGTATAGCTTTGGGAATGAAGGACTTCTTTCAGCCCAAGAAGAATTTAGAAGAACGAAATTCTGGTGGTGCTAAGGAGCTTGAATGCACATCTGATTTTAAGATAACAGCTAGGAAGATAAAATCTGATGACAAAGAAGATTTAGATGTGACAACAAAGTCAGGGCTAGAATTTCAAATGCCAAAAGACTTGATAGTATGTAAAAAATTGGAAGAGTTGAGGTTGCAGCCTGCACCTTGCTTTACTTCAAAATGTCAAGAGTTGATGAAGAGTGAATCTCTTCGAGTTGAACCTCTGGATGCTTATGCGTTCTGTAAAGACTTTCAGCAAGCTCATCCAAGTTCAGAAAAGGGGGCACATTTCAGAGCATTGGTCAAGAAGGAAGAATGGAATGTCATGGACATATTTTCATCATTGGACATCTCCAAAAAAGATACCAAGGAGCCTCATCTTGAAAACCACTTCAAAGACAACTTTGAGAAGAATGAATATGCACCGCTCTTAGACAAGATAAAGCTAATAGAGACTGGAGTTAGTATCTCTTCTTCAACCAAAGAAGTGGAAGCTGCAAATGATCTGAATCCAGTAATTATGGATGAAAATCCACGCATTTGGGAGCCTACTAATTTCAGCAGGCCATTAATTTGTCCTTTTGAAGCTGGTCAAGTTGAGAGGATACATATTAGTTGCATATACATATATGGCATGAAGTCGTGGCCCTCTCAAGTTATACAAGAACAGGGTGACAAGTCAACTGTTGTGGATTGCAAAGGTGAAAAGAAGCAGCCTGATGAGGAGCAAATAACTTCAATGATCCTTACGAACATGAGATACATTGATGAGCCTTTCCTTTACAAGACACTTACCGATGGTACCTTAATAGCTGCAGTTTCTTACATATTTTGTAAGATGTCTAGCAACTTGGGTAAGAATGAAGTGCTTATCTTTGATCCTGGTGGTTATGTTCAAAATGAAGAGTCAAATTGTGTTACCAAGAAGTTAAATGAGGCTGTTTTAATAATCTCAGTTGATGGTAAACTCGGGCATCTAAAAGATAATCATTTGAAGTTTCTGGAAATGAATAAGGATCATTCTCAGTTGAGGAGGAAGATGTCTATGATTCTGATTGTGAATTCCGATGACACACAAGACCAGGATGTTCAAAAAGTTAGTGAAGAGACTGATAAAATTGTTAGTGAGATGAATCGACAATATGTTGATTATGAAAGACTTGGGCTGAATAGGATACCCTACCAGGATAATTACATTGTGTTCATACAATGTCACTCTGCAATTAACAAGGTGATGAGACTAAATAACCAGGAGATCTCGAGGAAAAGTGGTGTAATAACCATTTTTGATCCAGGAGGATTTTCATGTTGTTTCTATGATGCTCAAGTCGTCGGTGGTTCTGATGGAATTCTAAATATTCAGCAATTGTTGCAAGTTGTTTTTAGTCGACAAGAGTTGTTCCTAAAAGGAAAAGCAAGCATGGCAGTAAAGGCATTATCAGAGGTGTATGTGATCCAACTGAAAAGAAGAGTGGAGGAAGTGCAAGACCCACCATGAGGACATGGTTATATCTCAAGGAGGGGGGAATGTCAGGACTGCCATATATTAGCATTAGTACTTGTACTTTCCAGTAGTAGTTTGGGGATATTAAGTAATAAGTAGTGAGTATTAAGGCAGGGGCGTTTATGTCTTTTAAGTAGTTAGAAGTTAGTAGAGTCTATAAATAGTTCTACCATTTGTATTTTCAGTCATGAATGAATGAATATATGAAAAGGCATTTGCCACCAAACCTCTTTCTCTCTCTATAACAGAATCCCTCTCTCTCTAGGGTTTCATTCTCTCTCTTCTAAACTCTGATTCTGATCTGATTTCTCATCTATTTCTTCTGATTCTCATCTCATTCTCTGTTAAATCACTATCCTTTACTGTTAATTGTCATTCCTAAACAGAAAATACCAAAAATAGTTGTAAAACATGTCAAGAACTCACCAGTTCCTGACAGATGATGGATTCTTTGTGTCACTCTCTCCATCCCACTTATTTTGTCCATAATTAGAAATCCTATTTAATCAAATTAAACAAATAGATAGTTACCAAAAAATTGTATTGTTTTTGATATATTTAACATAATTAACACTAAATTTACCATATTAATTGAATATGGACAATAGTTTTAAGACAAATAAGATAGTAAATATGGACAAATAAGTGGGATGGCGGGAGTATGTAACTCGTGTTTGAGTTTGTTTGTAGAAGAGAGGAAAGGACTTGGACAAAAAATTTGGTAAACTAATTGATGAAGAACGGAAGTGGAGAATTTATATGTGCTATTAATTAGTTGATATGTGTTTATTTTAAGAAGGAAAAATTATTTGCTTACGTGTTTTATATGTGGGGCTAGTAGTTTACTAAAATGTAGTAGGTTATATAGTAAGCCTATTTGTTTATGGACCTTAGTCAATTAAGTTATGTTATAGGGTTTTGACAAAAAAAAGAAGAAGTTATGTTATAGGGTTTCTATTTCCTATATTAGTCATGTAACCCCACATTATTATTAGACTTAATTATTGGAATATCTTTGAATATTGATCTGGGTCTCTCATGCCCCTCCCCCGGGCTGGAAAACCGTTGGGATAGTGGATTTTTTATGGTTAATTCACCCAAGTTTTATCTTACTGGATCTTAGTGGTTATATCATATATCTTTTCATAATTAGTCATAATGGATTAAGTATTTTAGTTATTTTATATATCAACTTGATTATTTGGAATATTCTAGATTATAGTAGTCGGTAGTGAAATAATGGAAGAATTTGTTTTCTTTTATCCAAAATTTTCCTTATTCTCCAAGTTTGAATATATCTTAATAAACAACACATATAGCCTTCAATATTGAATATTCAGCAGTGATGATATATATTTTATAATTGTTGGATATATATGAGGATTCAGTTGTGACTATAGTGATTCTATGAAGAGGTTTTATCCCCTCTTTAAGCCGCCCTCCCTTAACCTCATCTCACATAAGTTTGACTTTGCAAGCATCTCAAAGTGCTTTGAAAAATAGTTATATATGATGTTTTTTGGTTTTTCTTTTTTGAATGTATATTCTTTATCCCAGAAGCAAAACCAATAAACTATTATATATAACCATATTTGGAAAGCACTTTGAGAATTGAGATGCTTACAAAAAGTCAAACAACCTATACAATGGACCAGAGGGAGTACATGGTTCATGCACAGGAGTCATGAAGCCTAACTAAATTGTGTTTACATTGACTTCCTAATAGATTATCGTTATGATTCTGAAATTTATTAGATACTTTGTGCTTTATATAGACTTTTAATAGTGATATGTATATAAAAAGAAGGCTAAAATCTAGTTAATGTAGAGTATAGGGTTATCTTTCCTTACCAGATTCAAATGAAGTTCCAAGGGAAATTAAATGAGTCAGAAGGCTCGGAACCGGAAGTGGGAGTTATATGGAAATGCTCGTGCTCGCTCTCCCGAACATAGTTGTTAAGGCGTCGCCTAGGCGGTATAAAATGAAAAGGCGACCTAACCGTCTTGATTTTAATAGGTTAGGCGAATTAGACGTCGCCTAGGCGAGTTAGGCGGTGCCTAGGCGAGTTAGGCGGTGCCTAGGCGTACATTAGGCGAGTTAGGCGTTTAAGTATATGCAAATATATGGAGTATTTTTCTAATATGTGATTTGACTTTTGCTTATTTTCGTCTTTGAGTAGTTATATTTATAAAGTTGTACTATTGAACCATCGTACTCACAACAAAAGTCTTAAAATTAAGCATACAAAAGTTAATAAAATCTATTTTTTTCAAACAAATAAACTAATCTTTACATTAATGTAACTATTATTAACATCAATCAAAATATATGTACATAATATCTTATATATATACCTATATGTAGTAGAACGTCTAACTCGCCTAATGGACGCCTAGGCGGCGCCTAGGCGTCCAGGCGGTTCACTATCGTCTTTGTTCGTTTTTACGCCTTGACAAGTATGCTCCCGAAACCGCGGGAGTAATAGGAAACGCTCCTCTCCACCTAGTGACCAGTTAAATAGTTAACACAATGATAATGTACATTCGTTCCAATTTGTGCATGCAATCAGATCTCAACTAAAATCATAATTAAGTTTATCTATATTCTCTCGGGGAGACAGAGGTTGAATCTTTTGGTACTTGTCCTTTTTCTCGTGGTGGTTACTGTATTCATTCTACTTATTTTAGGACTGAATTTTTCCTTCAAGTATTATTGTAACGATTTTTTTTTATCAGGATGGTGCAGTCTTTAAGAAATGAAGCTAAGAGGTCAGAAGACATCTTTATGCAGCTTCAAGAAATTCAGGAATCTGCTAGACTTGCATTTTTGAATTGTTTGCTGGATTTTGCTGGTATGATTGGTGAATCTGTAACCCCTTGTCTTCTTTTGTAGAATTTTAGAATTGCATTACCTGATTATAATTTAACTATCAGGTCATCTAGAACGTATTGGCGGGGAGCTTGCACAAAGCAAGTCAAATAGAGGAAGTCCACAGTTTCAAAATGGATATTCAGATGATCAACCCCAGATGTCATATGATCCTTTACCGGAAAGTTTGATTCATCCTCTCCATCAACTACTAATGGTTTTGAGTAATATTGGGTATTGCAAGGATGAACTTTCCCGCGAGCTGTACAACAAATACAAACATATCTGGCAGCAATCCAGGTTGGTACATTGTGTGTTAATATGTCCAGTTACAACTTGGAGACCTCTGTACTGGGGTTTGTTACATACTCTCTTGCATGGGGATTTATTAGTTTTTGGTTGCACTCGAATTCATTAAAATTTCTGAAAGTATACAAAATCAAGCGAACCTTAACTGAAGGCAGGAAAGAAACGCATGTCGAATCAGTAGCTAAAAGTGTACAAGTCCACTTTGAAACTAGCTTAAATAAGATCGTTGTTGTTGTTTAATTGGTGTTAGATTCCTTGGTTCTTTCCTTGAAGCTGCCTTCACCCTGCCCCCAGTCTTTTTTGGCTCCCTTCGAAGGGTCATCAACTCATCACTAGTTACTGAATTTTTTTAATAATGTCATCCTTTTGGCTGAGTTTAACTGAACCTAAAAGAGATGTAGGAAGTAATTTAGAGGTAATGCAGTTATGAATCTTTTACCAGGAAGGTACTTTTTTTTGTCAAGTACGTAACTGAAATTCCACGCCTAGAGGGGAATTAAGTGTTTTGGTTAAATGTTGACCTTTTGAAATTTTCCGATCTGATTACAGCAGCGGACTGACTTGAATTGCTGTTTTAGACATGGCAGTTAATATGTTAAGCCATGATGTAAGTAATTACCAGATATGAAGAAATATTATCTAGGTTGAATTCCTAGTTGTACTTGTGGGCTTACCTCCTAGAGCCCGTTTGTCTAAGCTTTAAGTTGTGGACTTCAAGTCATTTTTGACTTAATGTTAAAAATAAGTGTTTGTGGAATTAGTAGGATGTACTTTTTAAACAACTTACTTTATTTTTGTAATTTAATTTAATAGAAGTTAATATTATCATTATCATTTGCATTTACAACTTGTAATTTTATATTTATTTCTATATTTCTGATGATCAAAAAGTTACACATGACTATAAAATAATCCAAACAAATACCAAGTTAACATAAAATTTTCACTTTTAATTGTTAATAACCAAGTCATAAGCAATTTTGTTAAGTTTACCCAAATGGGCCCTAGTGGCCTAGTCCCTTGCCAACTTGGTAAAAGATTGTACTATTTAGGTTTTTTAATCAACAATTACATGACTTTATAGTAGAACTCCCAAATATGTGGCTTTTGGAATGAGTTAAATGGCTAAACTGTCAGAACTAACTTGTAGCTGAGTTATCGAACTCAAGAACCTTACAAATGAGTAAATGAACTAGATAAAACTTGCAAACTAAAGAGAACAAGTATGAGATGATAATAAAAATGTGTTCTTATATGTAATGTGTATTATAATTAACCATTTTCTTTGTTTTGAATTGAACAATCATAATTTTATGCTTACTGCACTCATGATGACAGCAAAACATAAATATTTTTTGTAGCGGTAAAGAATCAAAAACTTAATCAGGCTATTTCTTATATTCGTGGAACCAAAGCCATGGTCGATACTCTTTATAATAATCAATGTTATGTTGTTACTTGTACTAGCTTACATCCCGTGCAAAGCGCCGATTCTTTATACAAATTTATTAATTAAATGTTAATATAAATATTTATGTATTATTTTTCAAATATTATATAAAAGTATAATTACCATAATTTAAAATATACTTCTTAGTGAATTGTTAAATAGAAGTGGAAAAATAATGGTTGACGTCACCTTAACTTAAGGTTCGAAAAGTCGAGGTCTCAATTCATTACACTATTGTCCTTTGCCCGGTATTCTCAGAAGTACTGGTAAAGAAAACTCATAATATATTTTAATTCTCTTATAGTAATAGATATACGAGTACGACTCTAAACTTCCCATCTACTGCTGTCCAAGACATATATGATCTTTTTGAATTTTGAAGGATAATAAATTAAGGAGCCCCTTTCACAAAGTATAACGAATATGTATTAAGTTTCTTAGTATTCATGTATATAAATTAATTGTATTATGTGTACATTAATTAGTCAGTACTAAGGTTTTTTTTTTAAAAAGTACTAATTAGTTGAAATCAATTTGTGATCTTTTGGTAATATTATAATATATCTATTAGTCTTATTATATATTAGATATTAATAAATAATTAGATCTTAAAAAATATTTCTAGAAATCTGTTATATTAAGATAGTTCTTCTTAAATCAGTTTCAGAGATATGTTTAAATTAAAATATTTCTACTTGTTTTAATTATAATAAGTTTGTAAAATAATTATAGCTAATACAATAAGTAAGTCGCCGAACTATCAAAACTGAAGTAGCTAAAGCCAAGTACCAAATAGATTTAGATAGGCTGGACACTAAAATTTTGATGTCATAATAAATAGGTAATGTACTAAAACTTAAGTATCAAAACTCAAGTACTAAATAAATATATACCAAAATAAACGAAATTAAGTAAAGAATAACTAAGTAAGGGTAATTAAGTAAAAGCACGAAATACCAAAAAGCACCGTATCGACCAAACTTTTAATTCGTCTTTAATAATATAGTATAGATTTAGTGGTAGTCAACTCTTGACCTTTCTTAAATTTTTTGTTATGAGAATCGACGACCTTGACAACAAATATTCCTCTTTACTTTAGTTTTGTATTGCCATATGGGATATAATTTGAAATTCTTAGAAAAATTCAAATATATAGGCGAGTTAGTTTGAGTTTAATGACCCAAATGCAAGTTTGTACCAATTAACTATTTTTTAAGTTAAAACTTCATCGATATAACAATATTACACATCAACAGTCGAGTCCACATCACACTTTTGTGTATTTTATAATGGTTGAAACCTGTTCGAAAGTTTTAAATAGTTTAATTAGTTGACTGCAAGTTTCTGAGCTGGATGGCCCATTTGCAAGTTGGTCTACAGTCCAACGGTCTAATGATAATTAATCCATTTACCCCTTTCTAAACATACAATACGGCTGCCTCGAAGGATGAATATTAGCTTCACCTAGAGCACACAACTCCATTTTAACATTAATTTCCCTTTGAGCTCAAAGGGAGCACAAAGCTCCCATTACCAAAATCCAGAAACTTTCAACTTGCAATAACACAGTGAAAGAATATGGTTTTGCAACTCAATGTATAAATTCTACGGCAGTGTTGTTAAAGGCGCGATTAATGGTGCTTCGCGCTTAGGTGCAGGGTGTGCGATTTGGAAATGTGCGATTTAGCGTGATTCCGAAATCGTCCAAAAGGCGCTTGTGAAGCGCTAAAAGGCGCTAAGAAGCGCAAAAAGGCGCTCATAACAGTAAAAGTCAGTAATACCCTTGAAAAGAAGGGTAAAAGGAAAAAACCCCTAAATAGTTTCACACAACTCATGGAGCACTTCTTCGATCTAATAGATAATGATTTAGAGGAAGAGCGATAATTTGAGGGGCTGGAGATTGATTTAGATGACACCGAAGCTTTGAATTAGAGAACCTTGCCGATAAAGGCTTCATTATTGACATTATTATCATGTTATTTATGCTCTTTGTTATGTTTTGAATGTTAAGTATTAGTTTTTTATTAAATCTGTGATTAATTATTATTTTTTTGGTAAAAAGGCGCATGATTAATGGCGATTCGCGCTTCAAATTTGGGTCTTGCGCCTTTTTATAATCTGCGCCTTAAACAACACTGTTCTACGGTGTACTAAATCCAAAATTAAACTAGAAACTAGAAACTTATCATATCCACATATTTTTTAATCTTGTTAAACCTACACCACATGTTTTTTATTCATAAAATCTCTACTCTCCCACTACATCCAGTACTTCATCGATTTCTATACTACCATCAGCCCCCTCCCCCCTTTGTCTATCATGTTCCCTGGCAAGGTCCATCGTCTTCTTTAACGAGTTCACATACAACCACCTCCAATATCAATATATATATATATATATATATTATGTATGTGTATGTACACATCACCGCCCCCTATTCACACATCACCACCAGGTGTAATCACTCGCAATTCTATTTATACGATCAAATTTCAAACACCGATGGTAGGAGAGCACCGATCTATGCAGTATTTCATGATTCTGCTCTGAAATAATCAATTAACACAGATCAGTAATCTCTGTAACACAAATTAGTGATTTCGATGATACAAATTAGTGATTTTCATGCTGCAATTTGATGATTGGAGTTTAGATCAGCAACTATATTCATATTTCAGATGTGATGATTTTAGTAGCATGTATATAGCAGGAAATATGGAAACTTAATGTGACTGATGATAATTAACATCTGAAGGAGACACATGAGGAGATTGCTTCTCTTGGACCCCTTATCTTCTCTTTTCCACCCATTATTACCTCCTCCCACTTCTATTTATGTAGTCCTTTTCTGCAGATTCACAAGGGCTGTGGTAAGTGATATGAACCGAGGCTTCAGGCATAGTGTAGAGCTCTATTTCCTTAAATCTATCTAATTATGATGTTTAAAGCAATGAGTGGGTTCTTACGCATTCCATGGTTAATTTCCATTAGTAATTAGTTTGATCTTATTTTAAAGAGTATTGATGGCGTGTCCTAGAAATTGCTTATACACATTTACGAGGATACGTACAAAAACTAGGTATGGTCCAGTATGATAATGTATGTAGGACTGAGAATTGTTCTATGCTTGCCGTGCCTGCCAATTTTATAATGACGATTCATAGCATATTTGTTTTGTTGCTATAATGCACAATTCCCAGATAGAAAACTGCAGTTTTGGTAAAATACTAACTAGTGCAATATGCAGTACTCCGAAGGAGTATATAAGAATGCCCTTATTTATATAAATGTAAATCATATAAAAATCTGGTCTTCTTAACATGCTTGAAATCTCAGTTAAATTGTATTTAGGAGTATCAACTTGTATTATGCCATTAACTTTATAACTACAGGGGAAAGGATGAAGAGGATGCTGATAAGCAAGATCTATATACGTCCTTCTCTGGACTTGAAGAGAAAATCCTTGCACAGTACACTTTCGCAAAGGTATAATTTTTGACCTATTGTTTTGCAAATGTTATATATGCATTAAAACATCTGTAAAGGTAAACTGTCCCGTTTATATGGTAAAACCAATATGTGGACCTATTGGCGGGGATGAGGCTTGCTGTATATCAACGGCATTGTGAACCCCATCTTTTTCATCTGAATATAGAGCTGCTGTGTTAGCGACTTCTGGTATATAATTTAATTTTCCCGCCAAAATGGTTGATCTACCTATATCCTACTAGGAAAGATATAAAGTTTGATATAACAGTGTTTATTTACTGCATGGTTGTGATCTAAGCAACCTATGATCTAGCGTTTGACATAGTTGTTGAGGCATCGTCTAGGCGGAAAGGCGAGCATTCATAGGTAGGCGTCCAGCCCGCCTTGATTTGAATATTTGAATGGGGTACGCGTATTAGGCGTCGACTAGGTGAATTAGTCATCGACTTGGCGTCCACTAGGCAAATTAGGTGTCACCCACTCGTACACTGCACGAATTAGGCTTCAGATATGTACATCAACTATTTTCCTTGAAGGTAATTAGACTTTACAATACATACAATTGTTGCAATGTGTCTTTGAATGATTATACTGAGAACAGCAGTCTCAAAATTGAAAAAGAAAAAATTTACGTTTAATTTAATTTAATCAAAAAATCAATCTAATAATTATTAAATATAATCAAATTGTCTACATAACATATATGCCTATATATAGCTGAATGCCTAATGGACACCTAGGGGAGCGCCTTACCGCCTAGGCTTCTAGGGGTTCTGCTAGGCCTTTACGCCTTGAGAAGTATGGTGTTTATTCTTTGCCTTCCTGTAAGAGCTTCCCCCTATGCTATCTGATTATCAACTGTAATTCTATGTACTCTGTTTTGTTGTCTCAGGCGCAATTAATTAGAGCAGCAGCTGAGAATTACATGTTGGATGCTGGAGTACAGTGGGCAAGTGCACCTGCAGTCAAAGTGAGAAAACATTGAATGTTATTTTCTTAGAAATTTCAAATAGCGTTGTTTACTTCACAACATCCTATAATTTTGTTGCTCCGTTGCAGGGTGTGCGAGATGCAGCTGTGGAGTTATTGCACAGTTTAGTAGCTGTGCATGCTGAGGTAGTCGCTAATTTCTTGCCTGTGTTTAGAATTCCCCCCATTCCCCCCATTCCCCCCGAAATTTGTTTATTTTTCATACAGCTAAGAAAGTTCCAAACTTTATTAGGCCGTGTTAGTGGCAGTTGTGAACTTTTATCTTTTGTGTAACTGATTTATGGAAATATCATTTATTTCACCCATTGTAGGTTTTTGCTGGCTGTAAGCCCTTGCTGGATAAGACACTTGGTATCCTTGTTGAAGGTCTGATTGATACATTGCTGAGCCTTTTCCATGAAAATCAAGAGAAAGATCTTAGAGCACTGGATGCAAATGGTTTCTGTCAGCTTATGCTAGAGGTGAATGTACTGTTACTAGCTTTAGAATACAAGACATGGTAGAGTATAATTGGATATTAGTATATTACCATCTAGATTCCCAAGGGTTATAAACAACTATGTGCAAAATGCAAACTAAGCTTCATGGGAACCTGACGACAGGACTTATTATATTCTTTTATAATCTGTTTCAAACTCTATGATCTTTGTAGGTCCATAGCCATGATTTAATGGATGACTTGCTTATTTAGTTATTGTTTTCACATTTTTTCAGCTTGAATACTTTGAGACCATATTAAATCCTTATTTTACACATGAGGCGAGAGAATCGCTGAAATCTTTACAAGGGGTTCTACTGGAGAAAGCCACCGAGAGTGCAACGGAATCTGTTGACACTCCAACTAATCTTCGACGTCGCGGAGGTGATGAACATTCTGATGAAAGACAACAAGGATCGGCTGTTTCACCTGATGATCTGATTGTAAGAAATGCCCTCTTTGATAATTCCTAGTTTATTGATTTTATTTACCTTTAAAGAAACCAAATCGCTAGATAACATTATCTCCCTCAATGCGAGATGTATTCAAAAAGTGTTTAGTCCTTGATACCTTGATGTACACAGCACCCATCATCTTTTCTCAGTACATGGATCACTGTAGTCCTTATTGGGCTTTCTGTATAGTCTTTATATGATTTTAATTCATTTTCCCTACATTTTATGTTATTTGTTTGCTTAGGCCCTTGCCCAGCAGTACAGCTCCGAGCTACTTCAAGCAGAGCTCGAGAGGACACGAGTTAATACAGCATGCTTTATAGAATCATATCCATTGGACTCTGTTCCGGAACAAGCCAAAGCTTCCATTAGAGGATCAATGGATTCTCCCAGTGGAAGCTTCAAAAGCACACAAAATTCACAAGGCAGGCAGAGGCGTAGATAACTAACCAGTGCATATAGATCAGTGTTTATTCTATTCTCCAATGTAGCCTTTGCAAATGTTGTATTATGTCACATTTTTTCAAAATTTATAAGAAAAAAGAAAAAAAAGCCAGGCATAGAATGCAAGTCTTACATTTTTTTTTTCCATTTATATGTGCTGAGTTGTTGCATCTAAAATACTGTCATCTAAGTTTGGCAATTGAATATTGAGGAATGCTGGAAGTATATGGATTGGGTGAATTTTGAATATAAGAGGTTGAAAGTTGTCGCTTGTTTTAGCTCTTTGTAAGCTCAACTTTTTTATTCCACGTAGGCCTTCAATAAAGCAGCAATGTCATCCTTCTCTTTCTTTCTTTCCAGATCTAGTTCGTAATTAACTTACATGATTGCTCTAATTTACCTCTTCAGTCTCTTTTATAATTTGTATATTTCCAACTTTCAAATCAAAATTATTGCATTGTATAATTAAGTATCAAGTAACCAATGTGTTTGCAAGTAGTAACGAATAATGTGACAGATCGTTCGAACGTTTGCTTGTATTCTTAATTAGGACAACAAATGATCTGACCTCATAGGAGCGAAGAAAGTAGATACATAATTCAATCGCATAATTACAGTTTGGCACATGGAAAAACACAAAGGCTTAAGTTATACCAGCTCAATGAAACTAAAATGTCTATAGTTAACCGATTGACGGGCTCCATGATTAGTCGGAGCCATACCCAATCGTAAAATGATCTTCAAATAATTGGAGTAAAACTTGACATGTTGACCCTTTGTCCCGGCGATACGAACGTATTTAAGTAATTGTTGTTCCGTAAGACCCTAATGAAAACACAACTTTTGTTTTTCTTCCATAAACCAACACATTTTGATTGGTGAAAAAAATATATATAAACTGGCACATTCCATACAATACAACCCCATCAAATAAAACGAGTACAAAAGAATGATCACATATATATTGCCAAGGAAAGAAATGATAGGCTTCGGTTTTAGAGAATCAGATATGCCGCAGTCCTGGTCATTAATTCTTCACACAATCTTTTGTTACAATATAGATAGCTACATATTTTCATTTCTTTCTACTGGGAAAGCCTTAACATAGCAGACCCCTCTCTTCTAAGCGGCTTCCTATATACCTTGAGTGACAAAAGAGCTTTTTCAATTCTTTATTAACAGATCTATGTAGTTGAGCTTTGTGGGTTTTAACCTCTTTTAGGATTGGTTTTCTGACCATACGTGACACAGCTTGGAGAGATAAAAACTCTAGTTCAGAACCAATAAATTATATCGAAGTCAAAAGTTCCTCCAAATAGTGTGTTTCTAAACCAAACAATACTGTGCTTGGTAGTGCACACCAACAGATACCAACAATTTCAATATAAACTATATCCAAGTGCTTAAAGATTACAAATTGCAAAATAGCAACTATGGCCACAGTCAACTTCATGGCAAGCTCTTACAGTGAAAACGCTTCACAGTTAATCTTGAACACTTAACAACAAACATGGTCAAGCCGTTCGTAGTGGAGGAGACACCAAAATGACACCATCTCCTCTAACAAACAGAAATGGAACTGTGCGGCGCGTGGCCTGTAATTGATCAAATGAAGATACGAGTGAGATAATAATATTATATTACAATTTACATAGACCATATTGAAATATGAGAAGCAATCACTCAAGCAAACCTTTTAAACAAATGCAAAATTAAGCACTATTGAGCAATGAGAAAATTATCATTTAATTTGATTCTGCCCGCAGGACTTGAAAGCTATGTTGACCAAATGTTTTCATGTATTATATGAGATGATGCTCCAAATATGCCACAACTTATACAAACTTACAACAAAGACAGAAGAAACAAATTGATAATGGTGAGACTTGAGAGAGGACTGGCATAGGAAAAGATTTTTAATAAGATTTGACGATGCATCACAAATACGATCTTCAAACTTTACAAGACCTCTTTATACGTATAATTCAGATATGCAGTATCATGAATGAAGTGCTATAGTATAGTAGGAGATAATGTTTGTGGTAGCTTTTATGTGTCAGTATTATCATGTTTGGGGTTTTGAAATCCTATTAGTAACATATCATTCAGTATTAACTTACCCTCCACGCCTTCATCTCACAATTTTTTGTCTATGCTGATACTGTCTTACGCATTCATATCATATAGGTTGTACCTCTCATCTCAAGCTCACTGCAAGTTCGTCATGGACTCATTGCACACTTGCCATGTACTGTAATGATATGTTCAGAACTAACTTAAACTATTCATATATATATATATATATATATATATATATATATATATATATATAGGACATTGCTCCATCAAGAATACTCTTATATAAAGAACACCATAGAATCTTACATAAATTGGATGTTGATTCTAATTTTCTCACCAAAAAAGGTTTATTACGAATAAAAATAGAATCTAACAAAAAATTAGAATCAAATAAAACATGATTACATGTAATTTCATTGTGATAAATATATATACAAGATTCTGTACTGGATTCTATACTGGATTATATGTAATGTTTAATTTTTAAAATTTAGATGAGATTCTACGTTAAATTTGATAGGTTAGGCTTAATTGTTGTTCAATTTTATGATTCTAATTTTAAAAAATCAATTTTTATGAAAAATAAAGTGTTTATGATGGTGTTCTTTATTGTTCTTTATATAAAGTGTTCTTACTTGAGTGCAACTCTATATATATATATATATTTGAGGTGAACTTGCTGAAATAAGATTGTATAGCTCGCACGTTTCTGCAAAAATTGAGTACATAATGTTTTAGTCAGGGTTCGAACCCTGACATTCACTAAAGAAACCATCCTTATAACCATTGAGCTACATGATTCTTTTTGATTTTGAGCTAAAAATCATATGACATAAACCTCACATCTTTCTTCTCCTATATTTATTATTATTTAAATTTTTGAGTAAAAATTAAGGTGATTTATAATATTTATTAAACTTTATTTTTTTAATACTTAAAATATCATACATAATCATATATACAACCAGTGTTATAAAATATTAATATTAAGTTTTAAAAACAAGTGTGGTGTTTTTTATCTTTCTTTTAACTAAACAAATATTTTGTATATGTATCAATAGCTATAATATATATTCTATTTTCTTGCATCAGAGTCGAACTTTTCTTGTACTACGCAATATATTTGAATTATTCAAATATTTAATATATAAAATGTATTATTAAACGTTGATATAACATAAATAACATATTACAAGTAGTTTATTTACATATTTATGAATTATTTATTTTTAAATTAATGAAATTAGTGTTAAAACATGTGTAAAAATTAGACAATAATTTAGGTATGGGCGCTCGGTCACTTCGGGGTCGGGAAGACTCCGAACATGAACTCATTCGTCGAACCCGCCTCAATCCTCGAACGAGGATTACTTTATTTATCGCACAATAAACATTTTTAAATAGCACATATTGATAACATGTATACATGATATTTATAATTATTTGTTCTTATCTATACTACAAGTATAGAGTCAGTGTGATGCATACGACATTCATATTCTTCTTATTTTACATTTATATTTAATTTGTTTGAAGTTCATCTTAAATTTGAATAGTTTTATGTGATTGTTGAACTTAATGTTGAATTGACGTGTGTGTTTCTGTTTGAGCATGATTAAATTGTGTTTTAAGAGTTTTGTGTTTGACAATATTTTAAAAATATATTTAATTAAAATTGTTGTTTTTAATAAATTAAGGTCAAATTGCAAAAGAAAAGGGACTAAAGTGCAAATATCATAATATGAATGTCGTACCGACTAGCAAACTATATTTTGAATAAAATTGTTGTTTTTAATAAATTAAATAAAGTAGTAAAAATAAAAGAACTAAAGTACAAATATCAAAATATGAGAACCGTACCGACCGACTATCAAACTTTCAATGTTTCGGTTTTAATAATACAGTATATATATATATATATATATATAATATGAGTGACTAGATTTATAATTAGATTGGATGCATTATACATATGACACATTTTTTGTTATTATCAAATGAATTTTAAGAAAGAAAATAATTAGTTATTTGGAATTGAATTAACACACACACACACACATATATATATGTGTGTGTGTGTGTAAAATAACTAAAAAACATAAATAAAACATATGAAAAACTATTTGTTTTGAGTTAAAATATTGTAAAAGGCGAGATAATAAAAATAAATATAGAGTACAACAAAACAATTAAATGAATTATATATTCTAAAATTTTGATAATAATTTGTGTAAACAATAAACAGATTAAAATATATAGTCCATAACAAATTTAAAAAAAACATGATATTGCATATCATACATTATGATCAGATCAAATCACATTATACAGCCCAGGTTATTTAAAATTATAGTCCCCGATCAATCAAATTATCTATATAAATTAAAGTACAATTGAAATTTATGTTAATTGCTAGAAAAATGACCCGTGTTTTAATTATTAAAGATGTGTATTTTGAAAATAATAAAGAATGAATTCATTGTCAAAACACGGACAGAACTCAGAAGACATATGAGCAATTTTAACTTACGATAATATAAGCAAAAAATATTTATTCATCCATAATTGATCAATTCTCAAGTTCACACTTCTGTTTGTTTGGAAGAATTGAAACACATCGAAATGGTACCAAACGTACTTAATAATAGAATGATTTGGCACAAGGTAGTTCCACTTAAGTCAATTAGCTACATTGTCCTATGTTCTGAAAGTTAGATAGACATGAGAAGAGAAATAAAGGTAAAAAATGCTTAAAATCAAGAGGTCAGAAGAAAAGACATAAAAGAGTTACAAAGAAAGATTTAAGAACTGAAAACGCAAGGCCTAAGTAGAGTATTAGAAGATTTAGGAAAGCTTTTGAGTAAAATCAGTACTAAAACCTACAATCTCATACTGCAGCATTCTGAAAGCTATTTAGTTTGTACCTTGAATATTGTCGGAGATGAACTAAATGAATGCATCATTTTTGAAGAACTGGAAAAAATTTAGGATTATAATTTTAAAAATGTTTTCTTAATTAGAAAACATCCATAGAACACTCTAATTTTATTCTATGATCCACAACAAAATTAAAAACATACATGATTTATCAAAACAACTCGTATTAATTTTCACATTATAAACTTCAACATATTTAAGCAAGTACAACATAATCATAACATTAACAATAAAAACTCTATGAACATAAAAAATATACAATCATATATGTCAAATGACATTGATAATGCGTAGTTTAGTTTAAAATCACAATCTAAGCTAGCGGCCCGTGCCTTGCACGGGTTTTTATGCTAGTTATACAATAAAAGGCAACACTTGTTTTTGAAACCCCCGTTTGTGTTCGATGAAAAGCCAGGTGCAAATTGAAAGACTATCATTGTATATGCTAACAACGATGTTTAGCACTTACTTCATATGTATCGTAACTCACCCAATTGAGATATGTCAACTTAGTCAATAAAGTCACAAGAAAGAACAAGTGTTAGATTTGGGGTTTTTTAAGGACCCCTACCCCTACACTCACGCATACTATCTCCATTGAGACTTGGTCCCCCGACCTCCCACTGCAGGAAAAGCGTTGTTACAGCTGGAGCACTGCTCCTTCGGTAAGTATGATATTTTATTTAAATCAACTATTACCATTTGCTGGAAAATATTCAGAAAGCTCAAGAATCACGTGCTTACCAAAAAATGTGTCAGCCTCGTTAACTATTTGCTTCAGTGCTTATCTTCTCATTGTTCAACTTAGCTTCATTTCTTACTAACATCACTCGTTGAACATTCCCAAGTGTTTTTGGACTAAAATATGCAACTACTTAAGACATACAATTGAGAATACATTGTTCAACTGCACTTGGTCTATAAACCAGATTATACTGCTGGTGCCTAGATCAGTTGGCAGGCATATGCAACTGTGAAGATACATTTAAGACCCAATTGTTTCCGGCATCAGTTTCACAATCTTGGGTTACCAACAGGTAGAATGAGTAACAAAATAATAGAGAGAAGAAATATATAGCATACCCGGACAATTTCCTCGTAAGTTTCATCGTCTATCTCTACAGTTGTAACAATTTCTTCAACATCCCCAAGAATCATATTCAAGTGCTGATCATAAGCCTAAGTAAATCCAAAGTGTAATTCAGTAGAAACCAACACAATCAACTACTGACAGTAGAATATAAGTAAACTCTAACATAATAACATCATTTATCGAAACATAACACAGGCATTAGCACACGATACCAAAAGACGTAAAATAAACATTACAAGCAGTATCGTAATAGTAACTCAAAAGAGAAGCTTACTTTACAACCTAAACAATTCCACAAAGGAAATTAAAACACTTAAAGGGCAGTAGCTTATAATCAATTAAAAAAATTAAATAGGGTATTTAAAAAATGAAACCCTAGGAGAGGGACACAAGAAGATGTAGAATTAGTAAGAGAGGGAGGGGCATACGTGGAGTTTGCCACGGAGCTCGCGGTCAGAACGGAGCTTCACGTAGATGCGCTCGTCAAGACTGAGACGAATGAGATCTAATGGCTCTTTTACTGCTATTTCTTCTTCTACTCCTCCTCCTCCACCTGCAATGTTGTTGTTGTTGTTCGACATCTCTCTCTCTCTCTCTCGCCCTGAGTTTGTGAATTAGGGGTTAGGGCTATGTGTAATTCAAATTCCAGGATTTTAATTGAAATACTACTAGATTTTCAGCCCTCTTTAACTTTTCATCCCTATTTATATTTTATTTTAAAGAATGAAATATTTTTATTTTAAATTTTATTATTCCTTATATCAATATCGAATACTTCACTTTCAGTGATCTATTACTGCAGGAGTATCAGTAAAAACTAGCGTAACAGCCCGTGCAAAGCACAGTCTGCATAAAAATGTCAATAATTTTTTTGCGAGGAGGTCGATTTATTAACGTGAGGTTTGTGTAATCGTAAGTTTGATAGTGTAATATGAGAAGTGTGAGTTGTGCAGAGTAATAAGAAATTTTGTTGGCGAATAATGTAACTACTTTGAATGACGAACGTACCCCTGTCAGATTTTGAGACTTGTTCATATATTAATTAAATAATTTCTCGCAGAATTTGTTCATATATCGAAATAATTTTATAATTAAAAATACATTAGATGATAATATTTGCAATTTATCGTAAATTTGTAATATTGCGTACCGTTTCATGAATCAAATACTTGTAAATTTGATTAGATTTCGTAATATTCAACTAATATCTATATGATAAAAGACACATGATTATTTTTATCGATTTAAGAATGATTATACAATATTAATGACTTGTGCATATATAATTTCCAAACAACTATTTTCTAGTTTCATCTTTTTTTCCCTTCATATAGAGTGGGTTCATGTTATAATGACGTAAGTAAATGTTTCAACTCAATCATCATAAATAATTGAAATCCTAAATTCTAAAAATTCATATATAACTCAAATTGAATTATCTTATATATATTTCTCAAAATTCATGTATTTTGCTCCGTTATATAATTTTATAAATATATGGTACAAATTAATGAATTCTGAATCAACTACAATCTATACTAAACTATAATAAACAAAATGTGGTATAATTTATCATTTGGTTCAGAACTCATATTGGTTATCTTTGAAACATTTAGATGTATTACTAAAAGTTACGCTACATAGAAGTTTAAAGTTCGAATCCCATCAACAACATATTAAAATAAACATTTATTACAAATATGTTAAAATTAACATTTACTCTGAGCGACTGATCCGACAGAACAACTCAAAAATTAAAAACATAAATAAAGGTAAAATACGCGAACCACTCGTTACTATATTAAATTTGATTATAATAATTTAAATAAAAAAGTAAAATAATACAAAAAATAACTCATGTTTTGCACGTGTTATAAACAAATATATATTGAGAAATATATCATTTTTAAGACTAATTTTTTTAAAAAAATAAGTAATGTAAATGTGATAACTTTATAAATGTCCAGGGATTATTCATCTATTTAAAAGTGAAAAATGACCATGATTTTGACCGGAAGACTTATATGAGGTTATACTGTTTTTTCAATACAAATATTGAATGACGTTTGTTAGAACAGGATTCAATGATCATCAGGATCTGGACTAAACTGATCAGGATTGCTGACGTCATCAGTATTGCACGAACGTCACTATCAGGATTTATCATCAGGACTGGAAGCTGATTAGGATTAGTATTTCTAGTTTGATTTAGAGTCTAGTTAAATAAGGAAGTTTATTTTGTCGGTTCCTAGTAAATAGGAATACAGCTGTCGGTTAGGATATGTTTCAATATAGTTGGTAATTGATTTGGACTTATCTTGTAATCGATAGAGAAACTGTGTAGTATATAAACACAGTTTAGGTTTTGATTTTATAATCAATAACATACACGAGTATATTGTAACCTAGAAGCTCTCAAGAACATCAAAATTTCTTGAGAGAGTTTTTAACAGTTTTATATCAGAATTAATAAAGCTGTTATTCTTTCATATTTATGATTTATATTTTATTAAGTCGAGAATCTTATACAATTGAATTCAACCCCCCTTCTACAATTGTTTATTATTGGGCAACAATTGGTATCAGAGCAAACTGATTTAAATTTAAATCAGATACGATCCAAAGATGTCGACAACCATGTATGTAAGCATGAAGATTCCCATTCTGAAAAAATTGAATACCCTACATGGAGAGTAAAGATGTTGATGTACCTAGAAGAAATGGATCCTGAATATCTGGACAGGATTCGTGATGGACCATATATCCCTACGAGACTTGTTGGACAAACAGATATTGTACCTGAACACTACGTGGTCAAGGTAAAAAGTGAGTGGACTCCAGAAGAGAAAGCTGACGTTCTCAGGGATGCTAAGATAAAGAATATCCTGCACAACAGTCTTGATGTTGTCATGTCTAACAGGGTGATTGCATGCAAGTCTGCAAAGGAAATTTGGGACACTTTGGAAACTCAATTCCAAGGATCTGCATCTGTCAAGAAAAACAGAAGGGCTCTACTTATACAAGAGTATGAACAATTTGATGCTAGACCTGATGAAAGCCTTACTGACATGTATGATAGATTCCTGACACTCCTGAACAATCTATCTCTAGTTGGCAAAGAGTATGTAACTGAAGACTCAAACACCAAATTTCTGAGGGCTTTACCAGAAGAATGGGACACACAAACCTCAATTATTAGGCACCAGTATGATCTAAACACCGTGTCTCTTGATGAGGTTTATGGAATGCTAAGAACCTATGATCTTGAGGTTCAACAAAGAAAGAAGCAGCAAGGCAAAGTCTATAGCCTTGAATGTTGAGGCTAGATCAAAAGAAAAAGTTGTGGAGGTCTCTAGAAGAAAATCAAGAGTGGTGGAGTCAGATCCCGATGACTCGTCATCAGATATTGATGGCAATCCTGATGCCAATACTGATGATGATTCCACTGATTCAGACATGGAAGAGATGGTTGTTATGATAGTTAGGGGCTTCAAGAAGATGAAGTTCAGGAAGGCTAGAAGACAAAACAACTTTCATAAAAAGACCTTCAATGCTGACAAAGACAAGTACATTAGGAAGGACAACAAAAGTGGCAAATTTGGCAAGTCAAATATAAGGTGCTACAAGTGTAATGAAATGGGGCACTTTGCAACTGAGTGCAAGAAGGCTAAAGCACTCATCACTTCAAGCAAGGATTGGATGGACTCTTCCTCAGATTCTGACACTGAGGTGGTCAACTATGCCCTGATCGCCAATACTGATGAAACTGTTATTCCTGATGAAAATGTACCAAATATTGTTTTTGATTTTGATACTGATAATGCCTCTAAGTTAAGACGTTTTCTAAAGTCATTGCATATTAGCTTTAGAAGTCAAACTGCTGAAAATACTAGGATATTATCCGAAATGTCTGAACTTAGGAAAAGGAATGAGCATTTAGAAGCTGAATTTTCTTTTATGCAAGAAGTGCAAAAAGAATGTGATAATGCTAAACACATGCACTTAGAGATGAAATTTAAATGTATTGCTCTTGAGAAAGAACTTGAGTTTGCTAATGAGAAAATCAGAACCTGGACAGACTCTGGAAGGAAATTTCATGAGATTAATACTTCTAAGAATTGGAAAGAATGTCTAGGATATAAGTCAGATGAAGATAAGAAATTGAAAGAGAAAGTTGTTATAAATGAAACAGTTAACCCAATGACCTATAGATATGTTATAGACAAGACCAAAACAAAGATTAAGCCTGTCAAATTTGTATTTGGTAAAGATCCCAATTCTACTTTTGAAAAGGGATCTACTTCTGCTCAACAAGTCTCAAATTCTAAGTCTAAACATGTTAAGAAGAACGTAGGTTTATTGTCTCAGAAACAACTTAAGGAGAAAGTGTGTGAGGTAACAGGGAAACAAAAGTCACCTACTGTCAAAAGAAACGGGAATGGTAAAGTTGGGATTAATAAAGAGAATAATTATAAGTTTATCCCAAATGCACCAAGAAAGTGTTGCTATACATGTGGTAACTCTAATCATCTTGCTATTGATTGTAGGAAGAGTAAAAAGAAGATTACTGAGATTCCTAGGTCTGATGTTAGGAATAGATCAGTATTTTATAAACCACAGAAGTCTTGTTTTTATTGTGGCAGTAAATGACATTCTATTTATACTTGTGAAGAATACCATAATTTGTACCATAACTTTTATGATCCTTTACCTAAGTTTAATAAAAGTGCAAATTCTGGTAAATCTAAGAATGTCAATATGAAGCATGCATCTATCAATACTGATATTGACAAAGCAAAACCTGATGGATTTTATCATGTCATGACTGCCAAAGTCAAAAGGTCTTCTGCTTCTAAATCTAGTATAATGCATGGAAAAGGAACCCAACAAGTGTGGGTTCCTAAATATTCTAACTAGTGAATTTCTGTTCTGATTGCAGGGAAAAAGGAAAAATGTGTTAGTCATGGATAGTGGATGTTCTGTGCACATGACTGGAAATAAAGCCCTGTTATCAGAATATGAGGAGAAAGCTGGCCCAACTGTGTCTTATGGAGATGACAACATTGGACAAACCTTGGGATATGGCAATATAATCATTGGCAATGTCATCATTGAAAAAGTAGCTCTTGTGAAGGGACTAAAACATAACCTGTTGAGTATTAGTCAAATCACAGACAGAGGTTATCATGTCAACTTCTATTCCACACATTGTGAAGTAGTCAGCAAAGCTTCAGGAAAGGTTGATCTCACTGGCTACAGGCATGGTAACATTTATGAAGCCAACATTCACACCAATACTGATGGCTCTCCTACTTGTCTCATCAGTAAAGCTTCAGTAGATGAAAGTTGGAATTGGCACAAGAAGCTTTCTCATCTCAACTTCAGCAATATCAATGAGTTGGTTAAGAAAGATTTGGTTAGAGGACTACCTAAAGCTTTGTATACTCCTGATGGACTCTGTGATGCATGTCAAAAAGCAAAACAGGGAAGGACATCATTTAAGAGTAAATATGAATCCTCTATTGGTGAACCATATCACATGCTGCACCTTGACTTATTTGGACCAGTCAACATAATGTCCATCATTAAGAAAAGGTACACTCTTGTAATTGTTGATGAATATTCTAGATTCACCTGGGTGTACTTTCTGCACAGAAAAGATGAGACTCCTGAGATATTGTTGGACCATGTGAGAATGATTGAGACATGCTCAAAGTACAAAGTCAAGATTTTGAGAAGTGATAATGGTACTGAATTCAAGAATTCAAAGATGGAAGAGTTCTGCAAATACAAAGGAATAATTCAACAATTTTCTGCTCCTGGCACACCTCAGCAAAATGGAGTAGTTGAAAGAAAGAATAGAACTCTTATTGAAGCTGGCAGAACTATGTTGGAAGAAGCTAAGCTTCCTACATATTTCTGGGCAGAAGCAGTCAATACAACATGTTATACTCAAAATCTCACATTGATAAACAGACATGGTGTAACTCCCTATCAAATTCTCAAGGAGAAGAAACCTAGTTTGAAGCATCTGCATGTGTTTGGCTGTAAATGTTTTGTTCTCAGAACTCATCCTGAACAACTAGGGAAATTTGAAACAAAGGCTGGTGAGGGAATTTTTATTGGCTATCATGCATCAAGAGCCTTTAGAGTTTTTAATTTGCGAACAAGAACTGTCATGGAGTCAATTCATGTATCTTTTGATGATAAGAAAATAACTGGAATAAATGAAGACTCTCATGATAGGTTGATTTTTGAAAATGAAGCTACCAAGGATCCTGAAGAACAAGAATCAGATACTGACACTTCATCAGATACTGATGGGTCACCAAATCCTGATGACTCACCAAATCCTGATGAAGCACCAAATACTGATGGTGCCAATGATGATGATGCAAATAATGGTGACACTACTAGCAGTGCAAATGTTGAGGGGGAGCAACAACAAACAGCTACTAGTTCTGAATCTACTCAAACATCAGGACAAAATTCTTCAGATACTGATACAAGTGACAATCCTGATAATGAATCAGGAGGTGACAACAACAATTCAGGGGGAGCTTCTAATGAAGCAAATTCTTCTAATCAAGACAACACAAATCCAGGGGGAGCATCTACTTCAAGGAATGATTTACCACCAGCTAGGAAATGGACAAGAAGTCATACTCCTGATTTGATAATTAGGGATCCTGATGCAGGTGTTAAAAAAAGAAGTGCAACTCAGAATGAATGTCTTTATCATGACTTTCTATCCAAGGAGGAGCCTAAGAAAGTTGAAGATTCACTTAAGGATGTTGATTGGGTTACTGTAATGCAAGAAAAATTGAATGAATTTGAAAGAAATGAAGTCTGGAAACTAGTACCAAGACCAAAGAATAGGTCAATTGTTGGTACAAAATGGATTTCAAAAACAAGACTGATTCAGATGGTGTAATTATCAGAAATAAAGTAAGGCTAGTTGCAAAGGGGTATTCTCAACAAGAAGGAATTGACTATGATGAAACTTTTGCTCCTGTTGCAAGACTAGAGGCCATCAGGATCTTTCTAGCATATGCAGCTCACAAGAAATTCAAGGTTTTCCAGATGGATGTGAAAAGTGCTTTCTTAAATGGTGAACTGGAGGAAGAAGTTTATGTTGAACAGCCTCCTGGTTTCATTGATCCAAAATATCCAAATCATGTTTATAGATTGGATAAGGCACTTTATGGACTAAAGCAAGCACCAAGAGACTGGTATGAAACCTTAGCTCAATTCTTACTGGAAAGTGGATTTAAAAGAGGTACTATTTATAAAACTCTATTTTATTTGAATCATGGTAAGGATTTGCTGTTAGTTCAAATATATGTTGATGATATCATCTTTGGGTCAACAAACAATAAGCTGTGTGAAAAGTTTTCCAAGCTTATGCAGTCTAGATATCAAATGAGCATGATGGGAGAAATGAGTTACTTTCTTGGTCTCCAAGTTAAACAGACTGATGATGGCATCTTTATCAATCAGTCCAAATATACCAGGAATTTATTGAAAAGGTTTAACATGCAAGATAGTGCAACTGCAAGTACTCTCATAGCCACAGCTACCAAACTTGATCATGATCAAGGTGCTGAGGTAGATGTAACTCACTACAGGGGAATGATTGGCTCTCTATTATATCTCACTACAAGTAGGCCAGATATCATGTTTGTAACCTGTCTTTGTGCAAGATTTCAAGCTAATCCCAGGGAACCTCATCTGATTGTAGTTAAAAGAATTTTTAGATATCTCAAAGGCATTCCTTCTCTAGGCCTTTGGTATGCAAGGGAATTAGATTTTGGTTTGTGTGGTTACTCAGATGCTGATTTTGCAGGATGCAAATTAGACATAAAAAGTACTTCAGGAAGTTGTCAATTTTTGGGTGGCAGACTAGTTTCATGGTTCAGTAAAAAGCAAAAATCTATCTCTACTTCAACTGCAGAAGCTGAGTACATTGATGCAGGAAGTTGTTGTGCTCAAATAATGTGGATGAGAAATCTGTTGTTAGATTATGGTCTGTCATACTCCAAAATCCCTATTTATTGTGATAACTAAAGTGCTATTGCAATGACAGGAAATCCAGTTCAGCATTCTCTTACTAAGCACATCAGTATCAGGTACCAATTTATAAGAGAACAGGTTCTAGAAGGAACAATTGAACTTCATTTTGTTCTTACTGATCAACAACTAGCTGATATATTCACCAAGCCACTGCCTGAAGCTACTTTCAATAAATTGGTGAATGAACTTGGGATGATGAACTTTGAGAATTTCTGAGGAAAGCTACATAGAAGAAATCCTGATGACTATCAAATCCTGATGGTCATTCAGAAAGGTATGTAGTCTTGATCAAATCCTGATAGGACACAATCTTGACAGGAAGTCAACTGGTCAATCCTGATGCACAGATCAGTATTTCATTGCTTAATTTGTGCCTGATGTTTCGTTAGTTCCTGATGAGAAATGTTTGAGTTTTAGTTGGACAACTGTATGCGCGTGTGTGTCACACTGATATATATACACATAGATACACATAAAAAGCGGTGCAGTTATGTTTAATTACGCACGTAATTTGGTCCACTAATTATTTGTGCACGAATCATATTTTGCCACATGTCATTGAGAGTAATATTTTGTTTTAACAAAATACATTTGATTTTCCAAAAATTATTGATTACTCTCTCATCATTAGTTTTTTTGCTATTCATATTCTCTCTGTGCTCACGAACCCTAAATTTTGAATCTCAATTCTCAAATTTTCTGTATTGTATCAATGACGTCATCATCTTTCATGAACAAACAAACAGTAATTAGTGGTGTTACTTTTGCCACTAACAACTTTATAGTTGTTTTGGACCATCAGGAATTACCCACTGAGTTCCATATTATCTAGGATTTTCTTACTTCTAGTTCTTTGAAGTATGCTCTAACAGAACCTACTAGTATTTCTTTTAAGTCGGTGATGCAGGTGTGGAACACAGTTACTTTTGACAAAGGTCACTCAGGCTCAATCCTGATGAGTTTTGAGTTTAATGGGGTTACTCATTATGTAACTCCTGCGATAGTGGAAGAGGCTCTTCATTTGCCAATACTGGGTGATGTTGTTCCTAATAATGTTACAGACTCGACACTTTTTGAGTTTGTTACAAAGTTAGGCTACAATGGGGAAGTTAAGAGGTATGGAAACCTCTTCAGGACAAAGCTAAAGAAGGAGTGGAATTTCTTCTTTATACCATCAGTCGTTGTTTCCTGAACAAGACATCAAATTTTGATGCTCTACCATTAGGATCTCTCAAAATTGGGTATTCTCTTATCCATTCTACAGTGTTTGATTATGGTACTTTTGTTTTAAAAGTTTTGAGTGACAGAAAAGCAGATAAATTAGGCTCTGTCTGTTTTGTACGATTTTTTCAATTAATTTTTAATCACTTAGGTCCTAATGTTACTTTTGAAGAGGATGTGATTCTACCCATTTGTAGAATTACAGAGAATAATATTAAGTCCTTAGTCAACAGTGATAAGGCAAATGGTTTTACAGGCAATGCCTTTATTCCTGATGAGGTCAGACTTTTCTTGACAGAGAAAATGCCTACTTGTTATGGATCAGTTTCTGATGCTATGAGGCAAGGCCAATCACACCTTGTTCCTGACACAAGCATCCCTCTCAAACACTCAAAACACTCTACAACCACCTCTACTGTATCTCAAAAGACTGTAGTTTTAAAATCAAAGAAATCAGCTAGATCTGATGTGTCTGGAAGGCAATCAGGATCAAAGGATTTCTCCTCTACACCACTCACCAAAAAGAGGTCAAAAGGGTGTGTACAAGGGGTCTTGGTGAAGAAGGCTGATAAGGTTGAGGAGGTTGTTAATGTAAAAAAGAAAGTTGGTTTTAAGGGATGAGACTGATTCTGAGGATGACATGCCTATATCCTCCAAATTTAGATTGAACAAGGAAGTTGCTGATACTGCAAGTGAAGATGTGGCATCATCTGCTAAGCCATAGAAGAAAAGAAAGTTGATCAAAAGCAGGTATCATATTCCATTGAAGAAACAGGATACTGATGGACATGACATTTCAATTCCTAATGAGCAGTCAAATCCTGATGCCCAAGCAAATCCTGATGTTGGTATTCCTGAAGCATCACAAAACAAGATTGTCTCTATCTCTGATTCTCCAGCCTCTCCATCCAAGAAGATTCTAGAAATTTCATGGGAGAAGGTTGCTGAGACTGCTTCCAAGATTGGATTTACACCTCCATTTCAGAAGAAAAGGAAGGCAGAAGAGAAAGTTTTTCAGAGGCAAAAGAAACTGAAGGGATCTAGCCCACAAGAACCTGAACCTCAAAGTGGTTCAGCATCTATTGAAGATCCAGCCACACAAGAACCACTTACTCAAAGTGTGAGTGAAGGCAAAGCTGAAGGAATGGTCACACAAGAACCATTTTCTCAAAGGGAGAATGAAGGCATCAACATTCCTGCCTCACAAGAACCATCCTTTCAAAGTAAGGATGCAGGCAAATCAGAAACAGTTTCTGAGGAATTTCCTGACATAGCTCAAGGGGTTTCTGGTGTAGATGAATTTGAGAGATTGGTCGAGGGCACTGTCAATAAGGGAAGTACACAAGAACCTTCAACTCAAAGTGTTGAAGCAGCTTTTGAACCTCAAGCTACACAAGAACCATTAGTAGAAAATACTGATGCAAGCATTTCTAATCCTGACAGTGTTGCTCCTGACGCTAGTGGTGCTCCTGATGCTGAGTCAATCCTGATTCAACCACTAAGCTCAAGGCCAATAAAAGATCCTATCTCAGAATCCAAAGATAAATTGAAAGGAGTTGTTATTCCTGATGCTGATGATTCTGGAGATAGTGATGATGATGATTCTAATGATGATAATGATGTTGAGAAGGATCAGCTTGCTACAACACTAAAATTTAGTCTTGGAACTAACTTTGGTTCTTCAAGCACTTTCATGGCTGACAAGGCTACTACAGGAAAAGACACTAGACAAGACTTTTATGGTCCTTCTACAATTGATTTTGCTGAACAGCCGAGAAGACATGAATGGGATAATGATTGGTACAGGTCTGCTGATCCTGTTAGTTATCCATGTGCTTTACTACATGCTTCTTATGCTGCAAGCTTGATTGAAAATGAAGATGTGAAGAATCACTTGAAGGCTACAACTCTTTTATCTAAGAGCCTTAAGGATGAAATCGATTCTGTGAAAGTTGCTACTGAACTTGCAAGGACTGATATTTCCAATAGCTTGACAAAGGCCCCTACTGCTTTTCAACTCAGAGTAGTGGAATCCCAAGTTAAGTCACTAATTACTGAACAGTCCTCCATCAACAAAAGAATTGACTCATTGGATTCTAAGGTAACTGATATTCAAGCTTCTCTTTCCTTGATTTTGAATTTATTATCAAATTCTGATGCCAAAAACGGGGAGAATGTAAGTCAGTCAAAATGTACACCTGATCTAGTATTGAGAAAAGATAATGATGATGATCATACTGGAAATGATGGTGATGACATGGTACTACAAGGAGGAACCTCTGATGCCGCTATTGTGAAGTCTACAATTCAAACTTCTCAAAGTCAATCCATGCAGTCAACTCATGTTTCTGATTCTGGAGTTAGAACAGTAAGGACATTGGTGAAATCTCAGATCCTGACGGAAGAGCAAATCATGACAGGTGATCAAATCCTGACGTCTGATCAAATCCTGACACCTGGTCATGGAACCTTATCTACAATTCCTGAAGGTGATGAAGATGTTCTCATTGAAAATCCCGAAGATGCTACAAATCTATTCCATAAGTTCAAGACAAGAGATGGTAATGTTGTTACTCTTTATCACACTGATAAGAGAGTTCAACAATTATTTGCAAGAAAGGCACTTTCTACAGCCAGTGAAGAATATCTTGATCTCTCACATGAAGAATTTCTAATTCAACAAAGAGAAATCATGGAAAGCTTTAATAATCCTGTTCATGCTAGAGGAAGAGGAGGCAAAGGTAGAAGAAGTGTCAGAAGAGGTGCAAGAAGAGAGAGAAGCTCATCAAATCAAACAATGCCTAGACAAACAAGGTCCAGAGAAGTAAGAATATAAGAAATTCCCGAGGCTTCTCAGACTCCAATAGCTCTTGATACTCTAGCTATTAGGACTATTATTCAACAAGTAGATCAAGAAATAGATGAGGGACCACAATTGAGAAGAAGACCAAGACAATCAACTCTCATCAGTAATACAATTCAAATTCCAGATTCTAATCCTAACATTGCACAAGATCCTGATGAATCTGAAATTCTACAAGAGGTTGATTTGTTAATTTTATCTATTGTGGTTGACTCTCATAATGAAGAAGTTAGAAGAAGAGAAGTTACAAGAACAACAAATAGAGATTTCAAGCTCTATGTGCAAAAGCTTAAAAGTTCTACAGATTGTTGTGGAGAAATGCAAGAAGACAACAAACTCAGCTAGAAAAGAGCTATGTTCTTGAGAAAGAAAAGGATAAGAAGTGGAAGCATATTGACAATCTGAGGTGTAATAGACCTATCAATTATCAGTCAGGTGGAATTATAACAAATGTCTCCAGTGTTGCAGACTTTTCTGGTTTATCTAAATCAAAAGCACCTTGGTTACAAATGTTTTCAAGCTTAAAGCAAATGCCACACAACTCAAGAGGAGGAATATGACACAGAGATGCTGAGTTTCTGAACATGCCACATGTTGATCCTCACTCACTGATTGAAATTGGAGGTAATTTAACTTCTGAACACCTGAACAATTTATTAGCTGTTGATATAGTTATAGATTGTCATGATGGTACTGAAAAGAAAGAGAAACTTCTATACTTCATGAAATATGGAAGTGTGAAGATTATGTTTTTTTAAGAGTTGTTGATTAAATCGACAAAGGAACTAAAATATGTTCACTATCTGCTTAAATGGAAAAATGAAGTGTGCAAGGAATGGTCAGATATGATTCTGTCAACCATAAGGAGAAGATTTGATGAAGGAATAAATTACAATGGTGAGTATACTCCCATGTACTTAAATCTGAGAGATCAAGATGTGGAAATGCAAAGAGGCACTGATGTTAAAGAAATGTCTTTTGGTACGAAGCAACTGACTCTTAATCCTGATGGGAAGGAAATTGCTTACCTCCTGGTTGAAGATCATAGTCTACCAAGAAGTTCAATTCAAAATCTTAGAGCAGCTATCTACAAGATAAATGAGGAAGATGAAGAACTCAAAAATCTTAAAGAAAGACTAATTCAGATTCTTGAAGACAAAGAAGAAAGTCTATTGTCAAACTTCTTGAAGATGAATCTGTTCTATCAAAGAATCTAAACAGATAAGTTGCTACTGTAAATACTTGTACATTTTGTAAATAAGTTTTTGGCATCATTGAATCTAGGAATCTATACTTTATTTTACAAAGTATGAGATTGGGGGAGATTGTTAGATCAGTTCAATGACCATCAGGATCTGTACTAAACTGATCAGGATTGTTGACGTTATCAGTATTGCACGAGCGTCAGTATCAGGATTGCTATCAGGATTTATCATCAGGACTGGAAGCTGATCAGGATTACTATTTCTAGTTTGATTTAGAGTCCAGTTAAATAAGGAAGTTTATTTTATCGGTTCCTAGTAAATAGGAATGCAGCTGTCGGTTAAGATATGTTTCAATATAGTTGGTAATTGATTTGGACTTATCTTGTAATCGATAGAGAAACTGTGTAGTATATAAACACAGTTTAGGTTTTGATTTTATAATCAATAACATACACGAGTATATTGTAACCTAGAAGCTCTCAAGAACATCAGAATTTCTTGATAGAGTTTGTAACAGTTTTATATCAGAATTAATAAAGCTGTTATTCTTTCATATTTGTGATTTATATTTTATTAAGTCGAGAATCTTATACAATTGTATTCAACCCCCCTTCTACAATTGTTTATTACTGGGCAACAACGTTTTTGTAATAATAAACTCAACCTTTTCATATACAAAAAATAAACTTTACTTGTATTTTATTGTGTATTAGCTTCAGTGTTGTAATTCGACGATGTGCTCAAAGCCCACAAGCCTTATTTAGAATTTCATTTATCAAAATGATTCTATGATATTACGCATCCAATTAATATATTATATAAAATTCTATTATTATTAAAGACTTATACTTTTTTTTAACATCATTCAATAATTTTTTACATACAATTTGAATTTTTATTGTTAAAACTTATAGTCTAATTGGTCGTAATTAATAGTTAGACAATTTTATAATTCTTATGATCGAGAAAAATCATATCTTATTTTCATCTATTGCATATTCACCATGTTGATTTTTTATTTGAAATATAGATCATGTTTTTGAGTTATCGTCTTTTTGGAATCAATTCAATTGTATCTTCTACATTTTCAAATATTTATCTTTTTAGTCGAATTATACATTTAAACCCCTCAAAATCTAAATGTTTCATCAATAAAACATTTCTAATTTAACTCAAATATTTGATTTTTTATATACTTAAAAATTATGATATATAGTTCATATTTGATGTAGTTATATATTATGTATGATTTTATAGATAGAATTTATATATTTTTATTTAAATAGTATAATATATATATATATATATATTGTTAGGAATATGTTGTTCTTGATGATAAACATAAGACACTTAGTAGAATTTGTGTAAAGTCACGTTGTAGCTGTCAACGAAATGGCATGCTTTGCAGCATTCCGTTGACAGGAAGCTCATCAGCGAAATGAGTGTTGTAGCAATTGCATTGTACAATACTTCTCAAATGATAGGCATTCTGTTATATGTATTAGATAGGTTTTCTAAGTCATGTTGACTAAGTACTAGATAGGCAAAATAGGTTGGTTAATTGTAAATATATTATGCCTTGTAATTTTGCCTAAGTGAAGACATGTCAACGGTATGAAGATTACTCTGTCAACGGTATGGAGTTTACTCATCAACGAAACGAGGGAAACACCATCAACGGAATGGAGAATAAAGCTATCAACGAAACACATCTCCCTGCTATCAACGAATCATTATTGCTTTTCTGAATAGTTGACAAAGTGATAGTGACAGTTTACTGAACAGATCTAAAGGTGATGTGGAAGTGTACTTTGCATTGGAAACCATTAAAATGGACATGGGGAATAAGGAAACATCCCAGTTTCCAATTGGGTCTTGGGAGTGATCATAATAAGCATGAAGACAAAAGCAAGGATCTCCAAGGACCACTGGACAAAGGGATGAAAAGCAAACTATTGGCGGTTACTCATTGTACTTTTAGTGTAGCCAAAAATAGGGTTGTAAACTTGGGGATATATAACCAAGTGTAGCAGTTACTTTAATAATAGAGAAGAAAAACAAATAGTTTGTATTAGCTATCCTTGAGAGCATTCTTCTCTACAACCTTGTAACTGAGCAGCTGTGTACTTTTGTATCACAGATTATTTCCGCAATAAAAATCACTTCAGTTGGATCATCAAACAATCCAACTGAAATTATTTATGTGCTTGTGATTTTTACTTTAAGTTCAGTTTTATTTGTAAGTTGTTTTAAGTTTAAGAAATATCAAGAATTGTATTCAACCCCCCCCCCCCCCCCCCCTTCTACAATTCTGTTAGGTCATTTGGGATTAACAATTGGTATCAGAGCGAGCTTATAACATACAAGAAGTTTAAAGATCAAGACCAAAAACAGAAACCATGGTGAAGAAGGATGCAGGTGTGAAGATACCAGTTCTTGATAAGGACAATTACTTTCACTGGAAAGTAAAGATGCATTTACATCTCATGTCTATGGATGAGAGGTATGTAGACTGCATTGAGAAAGGTCCACACGTTCCCATGAAGCTTGATTCTAGAGTTGGACTGCCAGATGATGCTCCTGATGTAGAGATTCCAAAACCTGTCTCAGAATGGACTGTTGAAGATGTTGCAGAAGTCCATAAAGACAAAAGAACCATGAACATTCTGTTTAATGGTTTGGAGCAAGAGATGTTTGACAATGTCATAAACTGTACAACCTCCAAAGAAGTATGGGACACTGTTAGAACTCTCTGTGAAGGAACTGAGCAAGTCAGGGAAAATAAAATGCAACTCCTTATACAACAATATGAGCATTTTCATTTTAAAGCTGGTGAAACCCTAAATGACACGTTTAGTAGGTTTCAGAAGCTTTTGAATGGATTAAAGCTGTATGGGAGGATCTATCAAACCAAGGATTCAAACCTTAAATTTCTTAGAGCTCTTCCAAAAGAATGGAAGCCTATGACTGTTTCTCTCAGAAACACTCAAGAGTACAAAGACTACACTCTTGAAAGGCTTTATGGAACCTTGAAGACATATGAGTTGGAAATGGAGCAAGATGAAGAAATTGAAAAGGTACAGAAGACGGGTGGATCTATTGCATTGATTGCATCTGTGAACCAACTGGAAGATGACACTGAAGAAGCTGCAAAGGCAACAACTAGTCGAGCTAGTTGTAGAAGTGATGTTAGCAAGGGTAAAGGCAAGATGACAGAAGAAGAAGAACCAGAACCAGCCAACTTGGATGACTTAGATGAGATTGATGAACACATTGCTTTTCTGTCAAGAAAATTCTCTAAGTTCAAGTTCAAGAGAAACTCAGAAGCAAGGTCACCAAGGAGAGACTTTCAACCTAACAAAAGTAACTGGATTGAAAAGTCTAAATCTAAATGTTTCAATTGTGGAATGTTTGGTCACTTTGCTGGAGACTGCAGAAAGCCCAAGATTGAGAAGGGCAACAGGAAATTTGAGCCTGTTGATTATAAAAAGAAATACTTTGAACTTCTCAAGCAAAAAGAAAAGGCTTTCATGTCTCAGGAGTATGATTGGGCTGGTAATGGTGAAGATTCTGATGATGATGTTGAATATGTCAACCTGGCTCTTATGGCTAACAATCATGAGCAGGAAGCAAGCTCCTCAAGCAACCAGGTAACAATTACTAATCTTTCTGAGCTTTCTAAAGAGGAATGCGATAGTGCAGTAAATGAAATGTCTACTGTATTATATAATTTACGTGTTACTCTTAAATCACTTACCAAAGAGAATTCAAGAATAAAAGAGACTAATTTGCTCTTAAGTGATAGGAATGCAATGTTAGAAGCACAGCTCATTGAATTTGAGAAAATGAGATGTGTTAGTAGGGATGCTAAGAAGGAACTTGAGAACGTGTTACAAAGGGAAGAAATTCTTAAGACACAACTTGAAATAGAACAAAGTGTGATTGCTAAATGGAAAGATGCCAGGAATGTTGCTACCAACATCATTAATGTTCAAGGTATGGAATCTTTCTGTGAACAATCATGGAAAAAGAACAAAGAGAAACTAGGGTATGTTTGTGAAACCTTAGAATCAGAAACAGAGTCAACAAACAACAATGATCATTTGTTGAAGGTTGATATGTCAACGGAATGCAATGTTTCGTTGACAGATGAACCATCAACCGATCAGGTTGTTTCGTTGACAAAGAAAAGAAAAGATGAACTCACTAGACTTAATAATAAGTATGGTCCTGTCACCAAGAACTTTGTTCAAGGTGAGTCTAGTAAATCAAAGAAAGTTGAGAAGCCTGTTGAGAGAACTAATGTAGGTCACTTGTCCAACAAGCAATTGAAAGATAAGTTAGAGAATGTTCAAGTTGAGGCTAAGGGAAATAAAAAGAATAACAGGAATGGCAAAGTAGGAATTAACAAACACAACAATTACACACCTGATAAATATGCTCCTAGAAAGACATGTGTTAATTGTGGAAGTGTTAGTCATTTATCTACTAACTGCAAATCTGTTAAGAAGACTGTTAAAGTGAAAATTCCCAAGCCTGCAATGAATAGTTCTATGCCTACAATGCCTGTTCTGCCTAACATGTTTGCTCCATATGCACAATTTCAAAATCCATATGCCAGCATGCCATTTGTGTCTAATCCATACATGAATATGTTTAATGTGCCACAAATGCCATGGAATATGAATAACATGTTTATTCCTCCAACTATGCATGCTGTGAATGAAAATGTGAGCAACCCTCAGAAATCAACACCAAGGGTAAAGATTGATTTAAATCAATCTGAGCCCAAGGTGAAAAATAATGTAAAAGGGAAAGCAAAGGCTAACAAAACAGGACCCAAGGAAACTTGGGTACCAAAATCAACTTGATTTGATTTTATTGTGTGCAGGGAGACAAAAGGAATCTTTGGTACTTGGATAGTGGTTGTTCAAGACACATGACTGGTGATTCTACCCTGCTCACAGAGTTTCAGGAAAAAGCTGGCCCTTGTATTGCTTTTGGAGATGACAGCAAAGGCTACACAAAGGGATATGGCTTGATTTCAAAAGAGAATGTCATCATAGATGAGGTTGCATTGGTGGATGGTCTTAAGCACAATTTTCTTAGCATCAGTCAACTTTGTGACAAAGGATTTTTAGTTACTTTTTCTAGAGAAGCCTGTGTTGTTTCTAAAGGAGGAAACAACAATGTGGTAATGACTGGATTCAGAAGAGGGAATGTGTACATTGCTGACTTTAGTAGCACAAGTCCAGAAACCATCACTTGTCTTTTCAGCAAGGCAAGCAAGGATGAAAGTTGTCTATGGCACAAGAAATTATCTCATCTGAATTTTAAAGTTATGAATGACTTGGTGAGGAAAGATCTTGCTAGAGGAATTCCACAGGTGGAGTTTTCCAAGGATGGTTTGTGTGATGCCTGTCAAAAAGGGAAACAAAAGAAGGCATCATTCAAAAGCAAGACAGAGTCATCAATTGTCCATCAGCTTGAGTTGCTTCATATGGATTTGTTTGGCCCTATAAATGTCATGTCTATTTCAAAGAAGAAATATTGTCTTGTGATTGTTGATGATTTTTCTAGATTTACATGGACTTTCTTTTTTCTCTCCAAAGATGAGGCAAGTGAAATCATTATCAATCACATCAAGATGGTAAACAATCATCCTGACTTGAAAGTAAGAAGGATTAGGAGTGACAATGGGACAGAATTCAAGAATTCAAGCATGAAGGTGTTCTGTGAAGAAAATGGTATTTTGCATGAGTTTTCAGCAGCAAGGACACCACAGCAAAATGGTGTAGTTGAAAGGAAAAACAGAACACTTATTGAAGCTGCAAGGACAATGCTAGATGAATCAAAGTTACCAACTTATTTTTGGGTTGAGGCAGTTAATACAGCTTGCTTCACTCAGAATATTTCTTTGATTAATCGGGCCAAAGGAATGACCCCTTATCAGCTACTCAAAAGAAAGAAGCCACTATTGGATTTTCTTCATGTCTTTGGATGCAAGTGCTTTGTTCTGAGAAATCAAGCTGAGCATTTGGGGAAATTTGAAGCAAAGGCAGATGAAGCAATATTTGTGGGATATGCAGCAGGGAAAGCCTACAGAGTCTATAATCTCAGAACCAACATTGTTATGGAATTTGTACATGTTGTTTTTGATGATCTCAAAATTCAAGGTCTCTGTGATGAAGGTTTTCATGAAAGTCTTTCTTTTGAAAATGAGGAAGGAGATCAAGTGAATCATGTTAAGGCTACTGAGAAACAGCCTAAAGTTGTTGTATCTAGCACAGATGAAAGCAGCAGTGAAGATGAAATTGCTGCATTAAGATTGAAAAGAATAGCTGCTAGCAGACCAAATGGTCATTTCGTTGACAGTCATGATGATGGATTCGTTGACAGTCAAAATGAGCGTTTCGTTGACAACCAAAATGGTAATACCGTTGACAGTCATAGAAATGCTTCTAGAAGTGATCATTTAGGGACAACAAACTCAGGGGGAGTTTCTCAAGGACAAATATCCAATCAAGGCAATCATGATCATGAAGCTACCTCTTCAAGAGCAAATCTACCTCCCTCAAGGAAATGGACTAAAGATCATCCCTTTGAACTTATTATAGGTGATGTTTCTTTAAAAGTCCAAACTAGAAGAGCAACTCAAGAAGAATGTCTATATAGCAGCTTTCTGTCTCAAGATGAGCCAAAGAAAGTTGAGGATGCACTTCTAGATCCAGATTGGGTTTTGGCTATGCAAGAAGAGCTAAACCAATTTGAAAGGAACAATGTTTAGAAGCTGGTGCCCAAGCCTAAGGACAGGAGTGTCATAGGCACAAAATGGGTGTTCAGAAACAAGATGGATGAAAATGGCATAGTCATAAGGAACAAAGCAAGACTGGTTGCAAAAGGCTATTCACAGGAAGAAGGAATTGATTTTGATGAAACATTTGCTCCTGTTGCAAGACTAGAAGCAATAAGGATTTTCCTAGCCTATGCAGCCCATGCCAATTTCAAAGTCTATCAAATGGATGTGAAGAGTGCTTTTCTGAATGGGGAATTGGAAGAGGAGGTGTATGCAAGTCAACCTCCTGGTTTTGAAGATGATGATTTTCCAGAATATGTATACTTCCTCCTCAAAGCACTCTATGGTTTGAAACAAGCACCTAGAGCCTGGTATGACACACTTTCACAGTTCTTCCTTGAGAATCACTTCACTAGAGGTACTGTAGATAAAACTCTTTTTCACAGGGTTGTGAATGGCTCTACTATACTTGTTCAAATTTATGTAGATGACATAATCTTTGGGTCTACAGATGTGAAACTTTGTCAAAAGTTTGCCAAGCTTATGCAAAGTAAATATGAAATGAGCATGATGGGAGAATTAACTTACTTTCTTGGGCTTCAAGTGAAGCAAGTTAATGAAGGCATTTTCATTAGTCAAACAAAATATATTCATGATTTATTAAAGAAGTTTAATTTAATGGAATGCTCTCCTGCCAAAACTCCCATGCCTACTGCCACCAAACTTGAATTGAATACTAAGGAAAAATCTGTGGACATTTCAGGTTACAGAGGCATGGTAGGCTCACTTTTATATTTAACAGCTAGTACACCTGATATTATGTTTGCTACATGTCTATGTGCTAGATTTCAGGCTGATCCTAGGGAATCCCATTTAGTTGCTATTAAAAGAATTTTTAGATATCTCAAAGGAACACCAAACCTTGGCATTTGGTATCCTAGAGAATCTGGCTTTGAACTAATTGGTTATTCAGATGCAGATTTTGCAGGATGTAAAATTGACAGGAAAAGCACAACAGGCACCTGTCAATTCTTAGGAAACAAGCTTGTCTCATGGTTCAGCAAGAAACAAAACTCAGTTTCTACCTCCACAGCTGAGGCTGAGTATATTGCAGCTGGAAGTTGTTGTGCACAGATTTTATGGATGAAAAATCAACTACTTGATTATGGATTAAGAGTTGAGAAAATTCCTATTTTCTGTGACAACACTAGTGCCATTGCCATTACTGAGAATCCAGTGCAGCATTCAAGGACCAAGCACATTGACATCAAGTACCATTTCATTAGAGAACATGTTATGAATGGTACTGTGGAGTTACATTTTGTTCCAAGTGAACAACAACTTGCAGACATCTTTACCAAGCCACTTGATGAATCCACATTCTCAAGATTAGTAAGTGAGCTAGGTATGCTAAATTTCTCTTAATTATTTTGAGATTTTTGCAAGTTAAAATGCAGCCAGAAACTTGTTATGTTTTTCTGTGAATTAATCTTCTCAGGAAAAAGTGAAATTTTGTCTAAGTCAAAATTACTATGTCAACGAAACGAACCATTTCGTTGACAGTTTTAGCATTTTTCTGGGTGTTTCGTTGATAGCTCTTTTATATCAACGAAACACAGCTTTATCAACGAAATAAGACGGGTCTTTAACCGCCCAATCCTGATTCGTTGATTTAGCGCTTTTAATCTGAACCGTTGAAATTTGACACGTCCGTTACCACGATCTGTGCATACACCCCTGTAAGTATAAATCATGGTAATTCTTTAAAAGTAACGGTTATATTTTTAAGCCAATCCAGTAATTTACATTTATTATTGGACTCTTTTTCTGAGAATTTTTGGGGGAGTATTTAAGAAATTCTATTTTCTTTATTTTCTTTTTACCTGTTCTCAAAAATTCCAAAGGCTTTTCTCTCTTTTTCTCTCTAACAAGCAATTTAGCTCGAAGCTTTTCTTCACACAACAATGGCACCCATAGTCAAGCTTATGTCTGCTGGAGGGTTCATCTACGAAAAGAACAACTCAATCTCATTTGTTGTCAAGGAGGGTCCAAAGAATATCTTTTTCAAGATGATGGACTTCATGAAGAACTGCAAATTGAGCTATGCAATGTTTCACTCAACTCCTCTCTATAATGAGATAATCGAGGAGATTTGGACCTCGTGTGAGTATAGTGGAACAAACTGCACACTGCAATTCACCATACAAGGTAAAGAGTACATAGTTAATTCTGATGTATTGCAAGCATGTTTACATATTCCTGAAAATAACTGTGATGCTTTGCCTACAGTCACTGAAATGGTTAACTTGCTAAATTCAATAAACTACTCTTTGCCTACTGATAATCTGGGTAGAATAATTAGGAGAGGTTTGGTTAGGGAATATAGTTATTTAGCTGATGCATTTATCAAGGTCTTTTCTGGTAAGATTAGTAATTTTGATGCATTAACTAATTCCATGTTGATTCTTTTTACCATGCTCCTAACTGATAGATATTACAACTTTAGCACCCAACTTATGTATGAAATTGGTGCTAAGTTGGGTGATAAGGCTAATAGGAAAAAGAATATCTATTATGCTAGGTTTCTGATGATGTTGGCTAATCATGTTAGTCTAACACCATTAGTTATTTCTAACCCTGTTTCCAAGTTTGAGTGTTTTGTGCAAGAAAAGAGAGTACTGACAGACATACTGAGGCTGAACCACAATGGTGAGGTTCCAGTGGTGTATCTGCCAGTAATTGAGGTAACTACTGTTATCCCTTCTAGTATAATTGTTACTTCAACTATATCACCTAGTACTGTTGCTGTGGAGTCTGTAGTTGTGACCCAACAGGCTCCTACCCCAGCAACAAGACCAAAATCAAAGAAATCCTCCAAGCCAACCTCAGGTGCTTCCCAAAAGGCACCTGTTGTAAAATCCACTACACAACCTAAGGGGAGTGTTGTAGGTGCTGTGAGAGGTGAGGGAAGGGGTGAACATATAAGAAACCCTAAGGATAAGGAAGTACAGATGAGTGAAATCCAGCCAAGCCCCATTGTGTCTTCCCAACAAGGCACAATGAGTAATATGGATTTAAACACAAGTCTAATTGCATCCTCCCAAAAGGATGTAATTATTGAAACAAGCTCTTCTCCAAGAGCACACTCCAAGAGGGTAAGGGACACTTCAAGCCCACAGTCTACTTTTTCCCAATACCAAAGGAGGGTGAAACAAAAGTCCAAGGGTTCACAGGGTGCACACACTCTGGAAGCTACACTTCCAGTTTCACAAATTCAGTTTGATGTAATCCCTATCATTACTCTGGGGTTACAGTCCCATTCTCTAAACATCAACCTTGAACTATCTCCATCAAATTCACCAACTTTATCTCTAGATGTGGACATGATCCATACATCTATTCCTGATTCTCCAACTCTAATCTTGGAGAAGCCCCACTCTGAAGCTGGTGGCCATCACTTGTTAAGTGATTTGTTGGGCCATCAACCAATTTTTTCTGAAGTTGCAAGAGGATCTGTGGACAAATCTCTAAAATCAATCACCACAGATTCTACTGTAATTTCACTTTCTCAAAGTGCTTTATTGACTTCATCAACGAAACAGCTTCTTTCGTTGACAAGTGTTTCTCCATCAACGGTATCCATACCGTTGACAGTTCAACCTACCATTCCGTTGATAGGTCAATCTACACCCCTTATTGAAAACCCAGTTGTTTCCACAACTAGTGTAGATGACCTGGTGGTAGTTGAGACACTTTTAGGTTTGAGAGGGAGTGAAAATGAGAGGCTGGCTTGCAGCCAGGCAAAAGGAGAGTCTGAGAGTGAGAGGTTGGCTATTTCTTCCAGCCAGGCAAAAGGAGAGATTGAGAGTACCACCTTAGTAGGTGAAGGTGAGGGTGTGAGAGGTGTGAGCCATGGGGAGCCCATGATGCAAGAAAAGAGTGGAGAGAGAGAAGGGACTACAGGAGCAATAAGGATGGAAGCAGCCATTGCAAGTGAGTTAATGAGGGTCAGTGAGGGAGAAAGGGAACTTACCTTCCAGAAGCATTAACAAACTCTGGATAGTATTTCCCTGGACCCTGAGACCTTTACTCATCCTGTGTCAGCCTATCAAGTTATGGCTCAACAGGGCAATGTGGAGGCAGAAAGGTCACTCAACTTAATTCATACTACTGCATCAATGCAAAGAGCAAAGGATGCCTTGACCAATCTACCTCCAGGAGCTGCAGCAAGTGGAGAATTTGAGTTTTCTGATGATGAAGACAGCTTTGGTGACAATCTACAGGTGGCCACTTCTACACAGACTGGGACTTCTGTGGTGCCTCCTACACCAAACTGGCTTTCTCAAGATATGCATGGTAGATCCAACTTGGATGCTGCTATTACAAGGCAATACAATGAGGCATATCTAGCTCATGAGTCAGCAACTGCAAGGGACAAGAAATTCTATAAGGCCATAATGGATTCTCTGGAAATTCAAAGGCTACAAATGTTGCAGACAAGGATTGAAGCTACAGAAATAAAGGATTCAATTAGCAACCTTAGGGATGCTACTGACAGGAGGCTAGATGAAAAGCTTCCTCTTCACACTGTCTCCAAGATGTCAAGGTTTTTCACCAAGGAACCTGAAGTGTCCTCATCTTTGAAAACTCTCTCCTCTAGAGTGGACAAAGTTGAGGCTACACTTTCTCACATGCAGAAGGAACCGGAGAAGCAAACTCAGCTACTTACCCAGCTTCTGGCAGCTCAAGGACTCCCTATCATCTCACTTGATGATAACAAAAAGGGGGAGAAAACTAAGGAAACTAAGGAGCTAGAGATACAAATCACAAAGGTTTTGGTCCCAGCCATCTCCTTACCAGAAGAGCCATTAGCAATGGGGGAGTTTGGAAAGAAGCAAAAGGATGGTATTGATCTAATTAAGGAAGCTTCTATGAGGATGGAACTTGCAGAACAGATCAAAGATCACTGGTCCAACATAGAAGCAAGGTTCAAGAAAATTACTGATTCCTCAAAGACAGATCAGCCATCAACAAATGCAATGGTGACAGTACAAATGGAGCCACAGTTCAAGAGCTCTTATGCTATAGAGCCCCTTCAGCATGGAATCCTTCAAGATTCAAGAAATGAGAAAGGCCAATCTTCATGCTTTAGGAATGTGGATGCAAGAGGGATTTCTCCAGTGTCACCTATCAAACCCAAAGGCAAGAACACTGAAAGGATATTTTATCCTCCACCAAAGCTAGATGAGTTCAAAGTCCTAGGGAAGCTGATCACTAAGTGCAAGGAAAGCAATCATCCAAGCATAAGGAATCAAAGGGCCATCATCTACAGGGACAGCAAGGAAATCTGCATTTGGGTTGGTCACCCAAATTTTGCTAAGGCCAAAGCTGAAGAATCTGAAAGGGCAGCAATGCAAGCATTGGCAGTTGCTCAAGCACTTGAAGATGAAGAAACTCTACAGGAAGATAAAGCCAAGGATGGAGCTAAGGAAGCAAGGAAAAGTATAAGGCAACCAAAGGATAGAGCTAAGAGGAATCTGGACTTTGATAAAGAGGACTCTCAGGACACTGCTCAAGCCTCTTCCACAACAAGTGCACATCAAATTCCTACTGGTCTACCTATTGAAGGAAAGTTGGCCTGTGATCCTGCACACCCTGTCAACTATCATGATCAACCAATCATGCCAAAGGAGGAGCCTATTGAATTTGATGAAGCCTATTTTCCAAAATTACTATTTGAAAAGGATCAGCCAATGAAGACCAAGAAAAGGGCTGTCAAGGCAAAGCCAATATTTGTGAGAAAGCCACAACCTCAGAAACCCCCTTCAAATCCAGAGGACTGCATGTACATTGCTGACATCAGGGAAGAATCTAGCTTACATCTTGATTTAGACAACCTGGTGGAAGTAAGGGGCATTGCAGCTTCTCAAAAGATGCCTGAAAGATTAGTTTTCACATTCAAGGGTGGTAGAGAACAAACATGGCCTCTCTACAGAATTTTAGGAGAAGACTACCAAACACTACTCACAGTGTTTAGATGCTTGAAGAAAGACTTTGGCTTCACCAAAACAGCCAAGTCTGAGGTGGTCTCCAAAATATGTCAAATAAAGGCTAGCTGGAACAAGCCTGAGGCTCTTCCCAGGATGCTTAGAGTGCCCTCAACAGGAAAGAAGATCCATCTTCAACCCTACTGGATGATGGAATTTCAGGACAAGGACAACTGCAGAAGGTTCTTCAGAATGGAAGACCAGCTGGATAAGGCATCTAATCAAACTCTAAAGCTTATGCAATCCAAGCTTGGTGATCAAGATGAGGAAGAGAAGATCTTCTACAGAAGGCTACAGGTTCAGATTGAGGAAAACAACTCTAAGAGAGAGAAGAAGACTATGCCACAAAGAAGACAAAGATGAATCATTTGCTCAGTCTAGAGGAGCACTTATTGGCATTAGTCTTGTAAGTCTTGTATTTTATTCAAAATATTATGAAGCTTAATGCATTTTCTACTTTTGTAATTTAGAATGTAAATGAGTGTTTTTGTTATCATCAAGTCTCTTGATTTATGGTTGTTATTCTATCAGTCATAAATTGGGGGAGATTGTTAGGAATATGTTGTTCTTGATGATAAACATAAAACACTTAGTAGAATTTGTGTAAAGTCACTTTGTAGCTGTCAACGAAATGGCATGCTTTGCAGCATTCCGTTGACAGGAAGCTCATCAACGAAATGAGTGTTGTAGCAATTGCATTGTACAATACTTCTCAAATGATAGGCATTCTGTTATATGTATTAGATGGGTTTTCTAAGTCATGTTGACTAAGTATTAGATAGGCAAAATAGGTTGGTTAATTGTAAATATATTATGCCTTGTAATTTTGCCTAAGTGAAGACATGTCAACGGTATGAAGATTACTCTGTCAACGGTATGGAGTTTACTCATCAACGAAACGAGGGAAACACCATCAACGGAATGGAGAATAAAGCTATCAACGAAACACATCTCCCTGCTATCAACGAATCATTATTGCTTTTCTGAATAGTTGACAAAGTGATAGTGACAGTTTACTGAACAGATCTAAAGGTGATGTGGAAGTGTACTTTGCATTGGAAACCATTAAAATGGACATGGGGAATAAGGAAACATCCCAGTTTCCAATTGGGTCTTGGGAGTGATCATAATAAGCATGAAGACAAAAGCAAGGATCTCCAAGGACCACTGGACAAAGGGATGAAAAGCAAACTATTAGCGGTTACTCATTGTACTTTTAGTGTAGCCAAAAATAGGGTTGTAAACTTGGGGATATATAACCAAGTGTAGCAGTTACTTTAATAATAGAGAAGAAAAACAAATAGTTTGTATTAGCTATCCTTGAGAGCATGCTTCTCTACAACCTTGTAACTGAGCAGCTGTGTACTTTTGTATCACAGATTATTTCCTATATATATATATATATACACACACAAAGAGAAAAATGAAAATGAAAATGTTGTTTTATCCAGAATAATTTACATTCATGTGTAACATGTGAAATTATATTATATAAATTTTATTTTCCATACTCATCATTTATCATGACAAAGAGAGTGTAAAGATTTTATTTTTTTACATTTATCATTTATAATGAAAGAAAACCTTTTTTGTAATTATATACTCCGTAATATTTTACATTTTAAATCATCACCCCGATTTTTGACTCGGACATCAATCGGGGGATTAAAATGGTGGGAAAAGTGAAAAAATTGACGAAAAAATGAGTAAATTAGAGATATACCGAAGTTAATAAAGAATGACATGTAATATTAGAAAATATCAACAAATGAAGTGTTCATTTTGAAAAGAAATTTGTTAAGAAATGAATGTGACGAACTGAGTGTATAAGCATTATCATTAGCCATTACATAATTTTGATGCTAATTTTCTTAATTTTAAATTATAGACTTAACAAATAATGAGATACATAACATATACAATAGTTCTTATATTAGATCAAGTTTATTACTATATTTTATGTATAATTAATTAATTCTAATAATGTAAAATAGTGATATATAATATGATATAAAAATATGAATATCAACAACATAACTATAGTATATTTAATCAAAAATATACAACTATAATAAAAATTTATAACGATGATTGATCATTTATCTATATATATATATATATATATATAATAACGTAAATAAAAAATACAGATTTATATAAATAATATGGACCAATATTTCCTTTACTCAAAGGTTCAAAATAAAAAATATATATAAATTAGAGGAAATGATGTGACTTATCTAATAAAATCTTTAAAGTAAACTCAAAAAATAATGTAGCATAGTGGTTATGCTTTGAACTTTGTAGAAGGAGGTTGAAGGTTCGATTCTCTACATTAACAAATATTAACATATTTTTGCATAATAATATAACAATTGTATTTTTTTTATTTTTCAAAAAATAGGGGTAAAATTGTAAATTCACAAGCATTAAAATGACAAATTTTTGCGCTTGTTGACATATAATTAACTCCTTATATATAATAAGCGTAAGGGGGATCTTATCCAAAACTTTGGTCGGTCACTGTACTACCAAAAGTATATGATCCGTTGGATTATAAAACTATAAATATTCAAATAGATTAGGACCGTTAGATATAATATTAAAAATTGTATTTGATTAATAATAGGATAGTATTTAAATACTAAAAGGTGTATTTTGATAATTTAAACCAATTATAAATAAGTTTCCTATATTGAATAGAAATCTTTATGTAAAAAATCGTAATTATCTTTTATCTTTAGTTTATGGATAGTTCCAGTTAGATAAAAATTATTAAACCATAATTAAATTAAAGATAATTTTGTTAGCTTCGCATGGGCTGTAAAATCGTTAAAATCTGTTGTCTAAAACTCAAGATAGAGCCCAAACAGTAAAGTGATTATCTAAATTTTAATAAATATTTTTTTTATTGTAGCACCAATTTAATTTTTTTCATAATTATTTTAAATTTATAAATTCTATTTTTATTTCAATAAAATATTAAAATCAATTTAAGAAAAAATTAAAATTGATTTGGTCTGTGTACGATCACTATACGACCAAATTAATAATTACAGTTAGATCTTAAATAGATCGATGAGAATTGTTAGATCTAATATTAAAACGTGTATCTGATTAATAATAGAATTATATTTAAATACTAAAAAGTGTATTTTGATCATTTAAAAGTTTTCTATGTAAAAATTCTTAAATATCTTTTCTCTTGAATTTATGTATAGTTCCAATTAGATAATAATTGTTAAACCAAATATCAAGATAACAATTCATATTGATTACAATATAAAAAATTATCAATATAATGCTCATGTATATCATACTAACAATGATACACGAGAACTCATGTACATAAATAAATTTAAACACTTTTTTTTCTGAAGGAACATAACAATTTGATTAATCCAAATTATAATTATATTATTTTACATATAACAAATAAAAAAGGATAATATCAAAATATTATTAAAATATTGAGGGTTTCATATTCATAAACGATAATTTTGAATATAATACCTATATTAAAATGTGTATTTGATTAAAGGTATGATTATATTTAAATATTAAGAAGTGTGTTTTGATAATTTAAACCAATTATAAATTGGTTTTCTATATTGAATTCTTTATGTAAAAATTCTTAACCATCTTTTCTTTTTGGTTTATGGGTAGGTCAACTGGTTAAGTTAGATAATAATTATTAAACCATCATTAAATTAAAGATAATTTCGTTAGTTTCGCATGAGTTGTAAAATCGTCAAAATTCAATTTATAAAACTCAGGATAGAACCTAAATAGTAAATTGAGTATCTAAATTTTAATAAATATTTTTTTTATTTTTGTAGCACCAATTTATTTATTTTTCCACTAATTATTTTAAATATAGAAATTTTATGTTTCTTTCAATAAAGTATTAAAATTAATTAAGAATAAATTCAAATCGATAAAGAATATAATAATATGAGAATAAAATTTTATATAATCATAACATAAATTTTATTCTGTTTAATAATTTTTAAGTAATAATGTATTTTAAAATTTTATATACACTGTAAATAAAACCGGAACATTAAAAGTAAAAGCAGTTAGTAAGATACTTATATCAGTATATACTTGATATCCTTATTATATTAAATCCGAGAAAAGTTCTATGGAGATTGGAGACCAAGACCACATCTTACACCGTTCGTTTCTATCTAATCCAAGGGTACATATTATTTTGTTTTACACACTTATAAATTGGTTGTATGTATGCATATAGAGCTTATACGTTATCAACAACGTTAACTACAATAAGCATTACATTCATTCTCACGTCTTCCATTTTTTTATTCAAAAAATTTGCACAATTTTAATATTCTATGTTATTTTGTTTGCAAAACTTTTTTTACTTTCAATTATTGTATTCATAATTTTTTAGTGCAATATATTATTATTTTAATTTAGTGCATTACTTTAGTTGCAAAACATTATTATTTTACTATTTTATTCTTTATTTTTGCATAATTTAATTTTTTTACACATTTTTTTCATTGTTATGCAGTAAGCATTGGTTTTTTTTTTTATTTGTAAAACATATTTTTTATATGCAGAACTTTTTGTTTATAATATTTGTAGTACGATGTTTAGTGATATAGATCCTCCCAAATCCTGCCAACTTGTTGAATAAAATGTCGGATGTTGTAGGTTTTAAGAACGTGGATGGTTAAAAAGAACAACATGTGTAATTGTGTATAATAATATAATTTTGTTATGTTTAATTTTATGAAGTATAATAAAAAATGATGACCATTGAATTCAAGTTAATCTAAGGGGGTAGAATTGGTCTCCAGGTCTCCACCTTTTTGTTAGTCTCCGCTGAACCCATATAATAAACATAATAGAGATCTTATCCAAAATTTTGATCGTTTGGACAACCAAACTAATAAGGACCATTAGATCTTAACTAGATAAATGAAAATCGTTAGATCAAATATTAAAAAAGTGTATTTTATTAATAATAGGATTATATTTAAATTCTAAAAAGTGTATTTTGATAATTTAAACCAAATATAAATAAGTTTTCTATACTAAATAGAATTCTCCATGTAAAAAATTCGTGACTTTCTTTTCTCTTTCATGGACAATTCCAGTTAGATAAAAATTGTTAAACCATCTTTTAATTAAAGATAATTTAGTTATCTTCATGTGGGGTGTAAAATCGTTAAAATCTAATTTTTAAAACACAAGATAAAACCCAAATTAGTAGAGTGGGTATTTAAATTCTAATAATAATTATAACGTCATCATTATTTTAATGCCAATTTAATTACTTTTTTCTAACTATTTTAAATTTATAAATCTATGTTCAAAAATTCAAATCAATCTAAGAAAAATTCAAATCAACAAAGAATATAATAATACGAGGATAAAATTTTATAAATTTGTGCATATTTTTTTATCCTATTTTATTAAATTTTATATCATAACTAATTAAATATTATTTATTATTAAATAATAAATTATACGCAAATGGTGATTTTGTTTTATAAGAACTCATAGAGACCTAATTTCATTGTTAGCAGGACTATATTCATATTTAAAAATACCGTATTTTGAAATTTTAGACTCAGCTACAGAATAAGCCTAACTTTTTTAACCTATATACATTGTAAATTATTAAATTCGAAACTTTAAAAGTTTGTTAATAAATTAGTATAGTACTTTTTTGAAAAATCGTACTTAAAAAAATATTATCAAATAACCAATGTCTGCAAGAAAAAAAATGAAAAAATTCTTATTTTTCAAAAAAACCTGTAAATTTTAATATGTTGTTGGTAGATTCAAATCTTAGATCATTCTATGTGATAATTTTACTGTTATATCTAACGTTTCTCAACAATTTAATTTGAAAGATCTAACGATTATGGATTGAGTGATCAAGCGACTTAAGAAAGCTTTCATTATTTAGTCTTTAATATAATAACATATATATTTACGGTATATACTATAAAAAAAATTAATTTTATATAGAATTTTGATCGTCACGGTGTACTACTTTAAAAAAAGAACTATTACAAAAAAAAAATTATATTTTAATTGATAATTTATTTTCTCAAAAGTTCAAAGTTTCCGCATCATTAACATATTACAAAAAAGAGTATATTATATTTTAGCAATAAATATTTAAAAAATATAAATATTAAAAAAACTAATGATGTTATCCTGGTAGTTTGGTCCTTAATACCGCCAAAACATTCTCAACAGTTAGATCCAATACTTTTAAAAATAGACGATCAAGATTATATCATATAAAAAAAAGTTATTATCTAAAAATGATATAACTTAAAAGATATTATATTAGGATTGAATTTTCCAAAAAGTTAAAACATAAAAATAGTTGTAATTAAATAAGGAAACCCATTTAATATCAAAATAATAAAAATCGTTTAATCTTAAATAGATAGGTGAAAACCGTTAGATTTAATATTAAAAACTGTATTTGGTTAATAAATGGTATTCTAATAATCTAAACTATATATAAGTAGATTTCCTAAATCGAATAGAATTCTCAATACTAAATTTCGTCACTTTATTCTCTTTTTAGTTATAATAGTTTTTAATTGAAAAAAAACTATTAAACCACAACTAAATTAAAGATTATTTTGTGAATTTCATGTGGACCGTAAAATTGGCCAAATCTAACTTTTATAACTCAATATAAACAAATATTAAATTGAGCGTGTAAAATATAATAAATATCAAATTTTTAACTATAATATTTTTTGGCTAAATCTTTTTTAACAATAATTTAATCATGTAAACTAATAACTTTTAAATATTAAAATATTCATAAATAAATATAATTATAAATATTAAAAAAACAATCGTGTGTTCCATGGATAATTAAAATATAATTATAAACAAAATAATTATAAATAAAATTTAAGTAACCGTGCATCGCACAAGCTATAAGTTAGTATATAATAATAGAAGTATTCGGGTAATCCCGATACTTCACTTTCAGTGATGTATTATTGTAGGAGTATTAGTAAAAAAATATCCGGGTTAGAGAAATCTATCTATACTATAATATTATAAGCAAACCACCCTCTATTTGGTTGGTAGTTTGGTCATTTGGTTTGGTCCACTAAATAATAACCATTAGATGTAAATATAGGTAAATGAGAACCGTTGGATGTAATATTAAAAAAATATTCTTTTTTGATATCTAAAATGCTCCCATGGGTTCAAGGTTCGAATCCCGTCAACAACATATTAAAAATTTTTAAGATAAAAATTCAAATAAATGCTAATAAAATAAGATAAAAAATACTAAAAAATCATATAAAAAAATACTATTGTAAGCAAACTACCATCTATTTGGCTGGTTGGTAGTTTGGTTTCTAAATAATAACCGTTAGATGTAAATAATAACTGTTAGATGTAAATACAGGTAAATGAGAACCGTTGGATGTAATATTAAAAAATATTTTTTTTGATATCTAAAATGCTCCCACGGGTTCAAGGTTCGAATCCCGTCAACATCATATTAAAAAATTTTAAGATCAAAATACAAATAAATGATAATAAAATAAGATAAAAAATAATAATAAATCATATAAAAATAATTAATTAAAAATACAAAAATTCATCCGTGCATCGTACGAGTTATAGGCTTGTATTACTTTAATTATAAAATAGCTATTTCGGGTCATCCTATAAAATACGTGTTAGTATTTAGTAAATTTATATTGATGAAAGAAAATAACATTTGAATGTGCGAACTGTTCCGGTGTTAAGTGATCAATGTCTAAATTCAAAAGTTCACGAGTTTGACTATCATCTCATTCAATTTGAAAAAAGTAAAAAATTATAGATGTTTTAAAGATGAAAAATGTTAGAAAATTCAACGAAGTTTTTTAAAAAAATGTCTAAAATGACACATGTCAACTTGTAATTGATTAATATAATAATAAATAAGATGAATTCCTCATGATTCATATGAACCCAATCAAAAATTTTCATTTCATCAAATCTGACACATTATTTTTATACATCTTTTTGAGAATGTTTTTTTGGTTCCCGGTCATTACTCTTTAAAGACATTGTGCTAAACACATAACTGCAGAAGTGAGAAGACATCTAAAACGGAATTTACTCTTGGGATGATTTAACGCTATGTTCCAGAAGTAATGAAAGAAAATAAAAGAAAAGAAAATGAGTAATTTTCTTTTATTTTCGAATCTTTCCAAAAGTGCAAAGAAGATTTTGTAGACAAACATACAAAGATTTTCTTTCTAAATCATTAGAAATCTTTTCTTTTCTTTCCACAAAAATGTTTTGGGAACATGTTAAATAAATTAAATTTTTAGCTTTCTTTTCTTTTCTTTTAAAAAATAGTTTCTGAAACACAACGTAAGTTCCTAGCCTAATTTTTTTTCTAGTAGTGTTGGGTTTTAAGAGGCTAGGCCCATAATGAATGCATGACTTAGAGTGAACTAGCCCAAGTTCTGATGCTCCTAATTGGACTGGCCACTTTTGCCTCGGGGTCTTTTCTTTGTCAGTTTAACTATTTAACTCTGTGTTCTACTCATCCTTCAGTAATTTGGACAAATTCGAACGAATATTTAACGAAGTCGAGTAATAGAATTATCAATATAAATAGCATTTGTTAAAGTTATCGGATTTAAAAATAACTAGCCTAAAAACCCGTGCGAAGCACGGGCCTGCTTATTTACTGAAATAATTTTTCGCACGAAAATGTATATATATCGAAACAATTTTGTAATTAAAATTAATTTTGAATTTATCTTATATTTGTATAAATTGTTTTTAATTTTTTTTAATATTTAATAAGATTTCACAAAATTTGGAAAAAAAATCTATAAAATAAAGATCAAATTATTATTTTCATTTGACAAAATATTAATTTAGTTTTAAATGTCGTGAAATGCATTTTATCAAATTCAACAATTAAATATAATCTAAATGATTATTTTAGTATAGTTGTTCATATATGATATGGATGTATCTAAACTAATGTGTTTTTAACGAAATGACAATATACTTGTAAATAAAATATAAAGTTGGTCAGGTACGTAAGACTACACACCGTGATCACCTCTTAAAATCTTTTAGTCTAAAGTCCGTATATAACATTAGTGTATGTAAATTAATATGATAACGTAACTGTGCCAAACCCAAGGCTTTGGGACTTGTTCATAGTGAGTATTATTGATATTAAGAACAAATAGAAACAATGTAAAATTTGAAACACGGTCAAACTATTGTTCTTGTTGCAATTATAATCAGGTTTACCGGAGTTTTCTATGTTGGAGAAAGTATAATTTGTAAATAGGTATTTTGCCTTAGTAGTTGTTGTTTGTTTTTCAGCGATCAATTGATTTGGTTTTTTTTTATTTTTTTGCAGTCTAGAATATAAATCGTTAAATGCACACAATGTTGTTGTAATATAATCGAACACATGTGAATGAGATAGAGGATTTTAAAAAGAAGCTGAAGGTTGGTGCATCTTTGCACACTCTCACAAGACAAATACTTTGGGAGATGAGCACCTATTGCAATATGGAGTATTCATATCACGTGTTTATTTTTTTAACTTGGGAACTGATTTCGCACTTCTCTCTTGTGTCCATCACTGTATTAAATTATATGAACACACTTAGTACTTTAATAATATGTTTGGAATGTCGTTTTACAGTTACAAATTTTAATCCAATTTTTTTTATAAATGATCATCGTGTACTAATAATAATGTATTTTAACTTGACTATATATATGTATTTTATGTAATTAATTAAGCGTTAATAATATCGAATTCAAAATTCAAATCTCATTTCGATTAATTTAATATATATACATATATATTGGCGACCGGAACGCCCTTAAATTCATATATATATATATATATATATATATATATATATATATATATATATATTGAAATCGTAGATCCAACCATATATTTGAAAAAAGATTACATAATTGTTTTTGAGTATATTAACTTATGTACAAATTGGCATGGTTAATGATGCAATTTATAATTTATAGGATATAAAATTTGAGTCTTTGTCTACTTGATACAAATAAATATTATTTACAATATAAAAGTAATTCTATTATTTTTGGGTCAATTTTAGAACAAGTTGTTTTCGTGCTTATTTATTTATGTTTTTTTTATATGTTATTATTTAAGAGATAATTGAAATAGAGTCCAAAATTTAAATCTCATATATATTAATTTGATTAAATATTTTTCGATCCAAACTCCTTTAAATTCACATTGTGTTTTTTTTTTAAATCGTAGATGCAATCATACAAACGAAACAGTAGTTACGTAAAAATTGTTAAATGTATTAATTAAGTTACTTACAAATTACAAATTAGTGCATAGATGATGCAAATTGTAATTTATATATAAAAAATATGAACCACTATCTATGTATAGTTGCATGGTTACATTTGCAAAAAACAAAATATGTTATAGATGAAAACATTCGTCTACTATTTTTAAAAACATTTAAAAGAAATTAAAACATTCGGTTATATATGTATTATTTCGACCGAAACGTTCTTAAATTCAAATTATTTTTCTTAAAAAAATTGTAAGTTCAATCATATAGATGAAAAGATGACGTAATAATTATCGAGTATATTAATTTATGAAAAAATTTATATGATAGACGACGCAATTTGTAATCTAATACGATATAAAGTTCAAACCGTTATATATTTAATGCAAATAAATAAAATTTATAATATTAAAATAATCTTATTTTCTACGGGTGAAATTTATAATATTTTGTGTAATTTGTTATTTTTGTACGATCTTTTCTTTTAGTACCGTTAGATTTACAAAAAAAATATGAAAAATATTTATGTAAATAATTTGTGTAGATAGATTCCCTATCTTGCGAAGTAAATTACAAAATTGTCGGTATATAACATAGGCGATGCAGTCTTAACATTGTTAGATATAAACGTAGGGCTGAGACTTATTACAAAATCTATTAATATTATTTAAAAGTCATCCATGCGGCGTCTCACTCAATTTTTTTACTTTTAAAATTTTATAAAAAATTTATACTCTAATCTTATATGTTATCTATAATCTTATTATTATGTAGAAATTATACGTTATCTATAATCTTATACTCTTTTAAAATTTTATTTTTTATATCAATCATTTAAAATAAAAGAAAGAGAATCGTAGAGTATGCTCAATCCATTAAAATATTTTTGGTAATTATATACAATGCAATATTTTATAAATAATATAAACCAACATTTTATTTATTTAAAAATAAAAAATTATAAAAAAGAAGATGAGAGAAGAAGAGAAATTAACATTAATAAGATTTTAAAGAAAACTTAAAACAAAATGTACTATGCTACTTATGCATGAGCTTGATTAGAGAAGATTAATGGTTCAATTTACTACACTAACATAATCTTATCTACTATTTGCATAAATATAAAAGAGTTGACGTTTTTGTAATTTTTTAGCATGTAGGGGCAAAATCATAAATTCAAGGTATTAAAATGACATATATCAATAATTTAAATTGATAAAAGAGAATTGTAGATTATGTTCAATTGCTAAAAATATTTATTATAACTATGTATTGTGTAATATTCTAAAAATAATATAAATCAATGTTTATTAACTCAAAAAATAAAAAAATTGGAAGAAGAGGTGGTTTATCTAATAAGAGTTTGAATATAAACTCAAAACAAAGTGTAGCACAGTTGGTTATGACATGAGTTTGACATGGATATGTTAAGGGTTCGATTCCCATCATTAATATAATTTCACAATTTTTACATTTTTATTAAAGCATGGTATTTTTGTAATTTTAGAAAATATAAGGGTAAAATCGTAACTTCACAGCCATTAAAATGGCAAACTTTGCCCTTTGTTGACTTTTAATATATAGAGAAAGATTTTCGAACTCTAGAAAAAAGGTTATGGAACCAAACAATGGTAAAAAAGTGAAGTTTGAAGTCGAGTCCAATGATATGTCGAATCAAACTTTTTAAACTCGAACTTGGGCAAATTTGATGAACAATAACATATATTTAGATGAACGTAGAGTACAAAATTTATGAATATATTTAGATGAACTCTTTCTTTAAATATAGAGGAAAGTGCATTTTGTGTACTCGCACTTTTGTCAAGACACCACTTGCAATACTATAATTCAAAATCGAGCAGTTGCAATATCAATGTTTGTATTTCAATGCACTTTGTTGCATTCCGTTAACTGAGGTTAACTCCCTTATTAATTTAGGGAGTAAAGTGCACTTTGTGTACTCGCACTTTACTCTAAAGTGTATTTTGTGTACCCGCACTTTGCTCAATACATCACTTGCAATACTTTAGTTCAAAGTTTAGAGTAAAGTGCGAGTACACAAAATGCACTTTAGAGTAAAGTGCGAGTACACAAAGTGCACTTTACTCTCTAAATTAATAACGAAGTTAACCTCAATTAACGAAATGCAACAAAGTGCAGTGAAATACAAACATTGATATTGCAATTGCTCGATTTTAAACTATAGTATTGCAAGTGGTGTGTTGACTAAAGTACGAGTACACAAAGTGCACTTTACTCTTAAATATATTATTGAAATTTTTATACAATTAAAATATTACACATTCATTGTATTTGGTAGAATAAAGATAAATACATTTCAACTGACAACAGACTTGGCGAGTTAACACTTAGAGCATTCACACGCATTCTCGACCTTCAATCCGTTAATTCGTCAATTTACTTAATGGAGTTTATTACTATGCAAATAAAATTAACTATTTTCCTATTTTTTATGCAGCAGTACAAATCAAAATAGTTAATCCGTCTAACGAATCAATGAATTGATGGAGTTTTATCAATGCAACAATGTTTTTTGGTCCATCAATCAAATTGATGGTTATTAATCCATCAATTACTCCCTCAATGGAGTAGCTAACGGATTGACGGATTAAAAAAACAATGCTGCATAACTAAACTCCGTCAATTCGTCAATTCGTCAATCCGTCTAACGAATCAACTATTTTTTTTGATCGGTGTATGTGCTCTTAATGCAGGTGGTTCGCAATCGGAACAGAAATTGTCACTATTTACTCTCTCATCGTGAAACTACTACAGCTATATTATATTTGATCTATATCTATTTACATATACTAGTATTTGTTTGACTCTTCCAAGTAAGTTCAAAATTTCTAAGAAAATAGTGAAATAAGAAGAAGAAAATTGGAGGGGGAATCAATTAATAAGCGACAAAAATGGAAAAAAACTGATTTGGGCTTATTTGCATGAGATGACGGGGTGGGTAAAAAGCAAAAGCTGACCTACGTGGGCCGGCTTCCTTTAGTTTGGATGGATACACAAACAAAACTACCCTTCTCTCTTATCCCCATCGTTGCCATCTGCAGCTGCCTACTTAACACTGTAATAATCAGTACAAATACTATCTCTACAAGTCTACAGGGTTTTAACTATACACTTTATTAATCTTAACTACGCTTATATATTTTATTATCAATTTTATTTACAATGCCAATAGGCAAGAGCTCTGCCATACATGCATGCTCCTAAAATATTCCTCGATTAATTCCCGGTTAAATCTTTATAAAGTGCGGATTCGATTTTTAAAATTTAATTATATTTAATGAATAATTCTTGATTGAAATATTTTAAATAAATTATTACCATTAAAATAATATATTAATTAAGTATAATCAATTATACATTTTATGACATGATAAATACATACTATTAGTTAATACATAATAGTAGTAGAATTGAATTAATATATAAAATAATATTAATATATACAATTTTTACACCAATTAATGTTTTTGATTAATTCTCGATTTATCAATTAATCCTAAATCGATAATTCAACCAATTAATTTTAATTACCGATTTTTACGACATCAATTGAATTCAATTAACAAAGCCAACTACTAGTCATCAGACTTCTTAGACTCTTTTGATTTTTTTTTTTAAATCATTAATTTTCAAAAACAATTTATCGGTTTCACAATAATTAGTCACGGAATATTGAACTTGTCGGAATCCTAGCTACTTGAGAGTTGAGGACTAGCACATTTTCGTTAACGACATTCTCCCAAAAAAAAATGGTGGAGAATTCAAACCTCAACTCAAAATTTATATAAAATATTTATGTTTTATTTAATTAATAATATTTAATAAAAATGTAAAATTAATATATGTCTCTGATTAAAATATATCATGTATCATGTCATGTTATTTGAGATATTTTTTACAAAATATTTTTGAGTTTCTTGATATTACTCTTTTTCACACTAACATCTGTTGTTCGAGGTCCAACTATTTAAAAAAAATAATTAAGATAGAGTATTGTAGATATATAAATTTAAAATTTTTGTGTTTTTTTTTAAGAAAGTGGACGGGGTGGCTCCACTAAGTAAAGAAAGAAGAAGTGAGAATGGAGCTCATCAATTAAAAATTAATTAACAAATTAAATAATAACAAGATTTAATTTATTATTATTACTTATATAAGTATTCAAAAATAATTCATACCAATTAATCATAATTAAAAAAAGTTAAATTATTAAGATAAATTCAAAGATATTTGGAATGTCCGGATGGTTTTATCATACTGGTTAAAATAACAGCTAAAATTAGAGACATAAATTTCATTACAGGAAACGACACGATAATATATCATTTTTGTTTATTTTTTCAGTACATAAATATAAAATTATACGAACACAAAAATACACAATGAGTAAATTTAATGTCGATATTAGGTACATGATACAAAACGAAAATACACAAAATAAATAATTAAATAAAAAACATTTGAAAATTATATAAAAAGATTGAATGAATAATTTTTACAAAAATAAAATAGAATATAGTTTCAAATTTAAGTTTAACAAAATCTGATACACGACACTTGGCTCGTTATAAATAAAAATAAAAATAATTTTATATTATATAAAACACGACATGAAAAATATACGATACAAAATCATACGAATATAAAATTATAAAAATTCTTGATAGATCATGTTTAAAATTCACATAAACACGAAAATACATGAAATGAACTATGAGGCTAACTAAAATGGAAAAAGAAATTAGCAAGCAAAAAAACCGAAATGGGAAAAGGAAGAAAAGAAAAAGGAGGAAAAAGAAAATATCATTGGCAAAGCATACAATGGGGGTTGTGAGATTTGACAGGCAGATCCCCACCCAAATATTATATTAAATTCACCTCCCACACACACACACACACTCCCTTGAGCCTTGATAAAACCCACCATCATTTCTGGTTGATTAATACTGTACTCTCTACACACACACCCCCCATATATAGTACACCTACACACTTCAACACTCTCATCTTTAATCCACATATATATTTATATATTTACTTTAAAGTCCCATCTCAAAGATGCTGCATCAGCAGCAGCAGCAAGGAGCTTCTTCACCTCCACCACCACCTGGGTTTCTTAAAAACCCCAGTGCAACAGCAGCTGTGGAAGCTGAAGAAGAAGGCGGTGGAGGTGGCGGCGCCGGTGAAGAAAGTGAGAGAACTTCCGGCAGCAACAGTGGAAACAGGTGGCCTAAACAAGAAACAATAGCCCTTTTGAAAATACGATCTGAAATGGATGTTGAGTTCAAAGATTCCAGTCTTAAAGGACCATTGTGGCAACAAGTTTCCAGGTTAATCTTACTTACATGTTTTTTATTTTCTTATATGTTAGTGTGTGTGTGTGTGTTTTCTTGAATTCAAGATCTATGGTGTTTTAATTTGAAAAAAACTAAAGTTTTTATTTTTAAAACAAGATTTTAAAAGGGTATTTATTTTTTTGCTGTACCTACCAAATTCAGCACTTCACTGATTCCCAAATTGCAGTTTTGGGCTATTTTCTTTTGTTAAGTTCTCTCTAGCATTTCTTTCCCAATTTACGCAAGAATATTTAGATTCATAGATACCATTATAAATTTATAAATTAATTTTATTTTTAAAAATACCTTTCTCTGTATAATTTGCAATGGAAGGAATTGATTTTTTGCGGGAATTGAAGTACTTGATTTAGAGTTTCGCTTGCGTAAATTTTATGATTTGGTGCTTTATGTAGACTTGGTGTTTGTGATTGTATTGTATGTTTGAGTGTCGCTGGAGTTATTGTTTTGTTGGTAATTTTAATTGTGATGAATGGTTGAAAACACGAAAAATGTGTGATGTTCAGGAAACTAGCTGAGCTGGGATATCATCGGAGTGCTAAGAAATGTAAAGAAAAGTTTGAGAATGTTTACAAGTACAATAAAAGAACTAAAGATGGCCGGACTACAAAGGCTGATGGCAAAACTTATCGGTTTTTCGATGAATTACAAGCACTAGATACTCATTCCCCTTCCCAACCTCCTCGAATTGTAGGCACTCCCTCAATGTTGCCTAATACGACTGCACATACTATTCCAACTAGTACTGTTTCATCGACACCAAGCCCCATAAATGTGTCTACAAATCCAGTCCCTTCTATTCGAGTTGGGGATATTCCATCTTTTAACATGATTAGTCTCTCCAATTCAACATCTTCGTCCTCATCTACTTCTTCGGATGAGCAACGTGGAGAGAGGAAAAGAAAGAGGAAGAGGAAATGGAAGGACTTTTTTGAGAGCTTGATGGGAGAAGTGATCAAGAAGCAGGAGGAATTGGAGAAGAAGTTCTTGGAGGCATTGGAGAAAAGGGAACGGGACAGAATGATTAGAGAAGAGGCTTGGCGAGTACAAGAAATTACTAGAATTAACAAGGAGCATGAGTTATTAGTCCAAGAAAGATCCATGGTTGCTGCAAAAGACGCTGCTGTCATTGAATTCTTGCAAAAGATATCAGATCAACAAAGAGATCCTTCCTCAAACCCCGTTACTATACCTCAACTTCAGCAATTACAGTTACAACTTCAGTCAGTAGTTCAGCCTCCACCACCACCACCAGTACCACCACCACCAGTACCACAACAACCAGTTATAACACAACCAGCACCATCAACTCCAGCAGTAGCAGCACCGCAGCCACGAAGTAACCCTGGTGGCACTGACAATCTTCAGTCACCAGCTCCATCCAGGTGGCCTAAAGCTGAAATTGAAGCACTAATCCATCTGAGGAAAAATCTTGAGAACAAGTACAACGAGACAAACCCAAAGGGGCCACTATGGGAGGACATTTCAGCTGGAATGCAGAGATTGGGATACAATCGTAACGCAAAGAGGTGCAAGGAGAAGTGGGAGAACATAAACAAGTACTACAAGAAAGTGAAAGAGAGCAACAAGAAAAGACCCGAAGATGCAAAAACATGCCCTTACTTTCACCAGCTTGATGCATTGTACAAAGAAAAATCTAAATTATCACATGGGTCAGTCAGCACTCCTATGCTTCCCAGAATAGTGCAGCCTGCACAACAATGGCCACTCCAACAACACCAACAACAACAACAAGATACAGAAATGGAGGACCCTGAAAGTGAGAATAACGATAACTTCAACGAAGGTGATGAAGAAGACGGCGAAGATGATGATGATAATGGAGCAGGGTATGAGGTAGTGACAAACAAGCAACCAGCATCTTCACAGGCATTTTGAAAAAGCAAAAAAAAAAATTGTTTCCCTTTTTTTGGCTAAAATTATTTATTTTTTTGTTTGCTTAATATAATAATGTGGGGAAAAGAGACAGAGAGATGAAGGGCTGCGGAAGTATGAATAATAGTAGTGGTAAGAAAGGATAGTTTGCTGTTTCTTTATGTTTAAAATTTTGTTAATGGACTGTAAATGTCAGACATGGTTAACTGTGTCTTCTTTCTTGATCGATGAAATGATAGTAAGTTTTAAGTTCCGTGCATGTGTTCACTATTATCATCAACTCATAAGTATACGTAGACGTTGCTATGTTTTGTGTTTTCTCCCAGAGGTTTTGTTGTTAACTTTGTGAAAACAGCCGGGTTTAGATAGACACGGCACCAGTACTGGCCTTCCCACCGACAGAATGAACATCACACAAAATTTGTGCGTGTGCATGTATTTTAAATTTTTAACCATACCGTTAAATATTGTAACACATTACCTCAGTCCCATTTTATATATTTCTTTTAAAAAAGTTAGACATATTAGAAAAAATGTTAAATTTGTATTACATGTAACTAGCGTAAAAATGGCACGGATATGTTCATATAATGAAATAATTTGTCGCACAACTAGTATATATATTAAAATAATTTTACAATTAAAAATATGATAAATGATAATATTTCGATATTACATTTATATTTGCATAGTAATTCTATAATATTTCATATTTTGTATTTTCTAAAATAATATATTTTTCTTCACTAATTTTAGTAAGTCCCACTAACTTACCTTTTACCTTTCTTAATCTCTGTGCCGACTTTAACAATTACATGGGATGGAAGGAGTATACCGTTTTCATGTACCAAGTATTTTAAAAATTGATTAGTTCAAAATAATTTTGACAAATATCTATCCGATAATATTCACATAATTACCATTCATTGCTTAATAAGAATTTAATTTTCAATTGCGTGAAATGAATTTTAGTAAATTGATTAATTAAGTTTAATATAAATAATAGTTGTAGTATAATTGTTCGTGAACGTTTATAAATATATGCAATTTTAATGTAATAAAAGTATATTTTGTTAAAAATAGTCAATCATATATGTGAGATTATACATATTACAAATTTTCTTAATTTTATGTATAATTGATTTAAAACTTAACCGATTGTAATATTTAATTTTTAACTAATATTGATATGTGATCTTAACTCATCATAGAATTACCTAAAGACTTCAATACATTTTAATCTTTGATGAAAATGGTTACATATCTTTATTTATTATCGACAACGTGTGAATTAATAAAATAAATAAAATTTGTTGTACAAAATAAATACATAATTTATATGAGTGGTGGTTGTACAATAAAAAAAACTTGCAGATTGTGATGATATGTGTCATTAAAACATTATATGCTTTATCGTTTATTTTCGTATTCGTGTACTTTCGCGTATTAAAAAATCAAATCAAACACTAAATTTCTGTATCATAAACCAAATTATTGAGTCTAATAAGGAGACCTAGAAATTGAGGACAATGAATGAATGAAGAAAAAATGGGTAAATAAGTGACGTACAAGTTATACGTTTTGTCACCGTCACTAGTGTGAGATATATTAAAGTTAATAAATAATAACATGTCATTTTTTGAATTTAAAAATATTTAACTAACGAATAATGAGATCGCTACATACAATATGTAACTTATATTCGATCAAATATATATATAAACTACATCAGTCAAACATAATTGGTATCTATTTAATTGACAAAATATAAGTGTAATAATTTTTTTGCAAAGATGATTGAATAAGTAGTTACATATAAAACTTCGAAAACTAAAAATATATTAAAAAAGAATTAAAGGAGATGATGTAGTTTATCTAGTAAGAATTTTAGAATACACTCAAAAATCAATGTAACACAATAGTTAAGAGTATGAAAATTCATTCATTTTTAAAATAAATAAATTATAAAGTGTGGCATTTTTATGATTTTTCAATAAATAAGAATAAAATTATAATTTCATAGCGGTTTTATTGGCTCCCATAAACGCCATTTAATATATGTAGAGGAAGGAATGCGGAGAGAAATGAATTACACATAGAAAGTAATGGATGTGGAGATAATTTTGAAAAATTAATCTTAAATTTGTATATTATAAACATGTAATTTGGAACAATATTTTTAAAAACAAGCCGTTCTAGTTGTTGTATATTGCAACATTTAACTGCTAGATGGTAAAATGGGTTACGCTATCTGATTTTAAGTTTTGAAATTGGATAAAACAAGTGATACTTTCAAAATATAAAATATTTTGCTTTTACTCGTTACTCTCGTTCAATTCTTTACATTTTTTTTTGGATGTCCCTCCCAATTCTTTACATTCCAAAACTTTCCTAAAGTAGTAAAATTTTATAATATAAAAATTAACTACTTCCATTACTTACATCCATTTACTTACTTTATACACTAAATATTAATGGGTCCCACCACTTTACTCGTTCTTTCTATTTTTCTCCATTACTTTACTTATTTTACTCAACTTTCATGCTCAAACCAAATATAAATAATTGAGAGGGACGAAGAAAGTATTTATTACTACAAAATAAGAGGATTCACTTGCCAAGCCCACCATGTCGGTACAAATTACTTGTTGCATACTTACAAACCAAACCATAATTTATAACTTTTTTGTGCTTTTTGCGAATAATATTTGTTGTAACATAAATTTTGTTGAGATTTAGTATCTTAAAATTTTAAAAAATTGTTTACTTAACACGTTTTATATCGTAATTTTTTTAATAATTATACTTATATTTCTTACAAATAAGTATTTATCCTAACAAATTTGAGGATTAGCCAAAATTTATGTGCAAACTAACTGAATGTTTATGTGCAAACTGAATGTTGAGAGGGCTACTAAAACTACTAGATATAAGAGTTAGAATGTACAAGTATGTCATATTTTGAGGGCTCATAAGTATTTTCATGCAAATTTGAGTCAAAATTGAAAGCGTGAGGATAAAATTGGAAGATAAAATTCAAAAATAATGAAAAAAAGTCACACAAGTCGTGACCAATATTAAAATTTGATAATCTCTCTATCGCGATAATTAATATTTTTTAAGAAAATTGTAGTGTTAAATATCGGTCCCAACTTTTGTATAAATTGATATCTTTGATAAAATATACATTTTTATATACTTTACGAGTATAAAAATATCTTATGATAATATTTTGGTAGAGATTTTCTTGTCTAATAATTTTTAAACCATTTATTATGATTGTTAAGATCTGCATGTTTCAGAGCTGATGATAACAAATAGCTTAAGTCAAGAATTTTATCAAGGATTGCAGCTGATTAATGAAAGTAAGACATTGAAGTAGCCATTGGCCAGGAAGGTAGTTAAGAAGCATCTACCTACCCTAAATTCAAGCTATACTCTGTAATGAATGGTATGTTGCTCAGTAACTAGGTATCTTAACAAGCAATGTGATTTTTAAGTTGAGGTATTAGTAATCAAAAGGATTTTTTCAAAATAATTCAAGTGGTTGATTCGAGAAGCATGGGTTCGAGTAACTAAGGAAGGTCTATTCGAGAAGTCAAGGAAATGGTCTTTTCGAGAAGTACACATAATGACTTGGTCGAGAAGTCCACAGAATGACTTGGTCGAGAAGTCTAGAGTTCATACATTCGAGAAGTACTCAAGATGATCTATTCGAGATGTCCTGAACTCATTCATTCGAGAAATCAAGATATATCAGTTCGAGAACTCAGTCTTAGGATTCGAGAATTCCAGGATTCTTACTCAAGTCAAGACTGGAGGTCGAGTTCTCTAATGGACATATTGAATGAAGGATAAACTCAGAATCATACCGCACACCCGTGACTGATTGACAGTGATCGAAGATACAGAAGATGTAATGAATAGAGAGCCAAATTGTAAATAATTGAAGGTTCAAATTCTTACAAGTGAAATGTGAAATCAATCACCATCAACCCAGGTTCAAGGCTTAATAAGAGTTTAAGAAGACAACCTAAAAGATTACTTTCTAAATTGTTCCATTCAAGAATAGCTCAACAAGTGCAAAGACCTATTGACTGGAAAGTTGCTATCATATCTCACCTGACATCAACATGACAATTCAGAAAAGGACAAATTCAAACAAAAGGCATTTTTTCAAAGATATCACGTGGGCTTGGAAACTAAGTCAATACAAGAATTGTTATTCCCAGAAAATGAATCAAGATTGTAGGGGGGGGGGGGGTTGAATACAATCTTTAAAATTTCTTTTGATTCTTGATAGTAAAGATATGAAATTAAAACAAGAACAGAAAAACAAATAAGATAACACAAGAATTAAAAATTCAGGTGGATTGTTTTTGTCCACCTGAGAGATTTTATTGAAAAAATCTCTGTGATGTTTATGAAAAACACACAGCTGCAAATACACAATTCTAGCTTCAGCAATTTACAAGGGATATTGCTTTTTGCTCTCTAAATTGCCTAACTGATTTCTTGGTTCTAGAATTATGCTACACTTGGTTATATATATCCAAGTTTACAAGGTATTTTGAACAACTAATAATACAAAAAATAAATATGTTCCAGATCCTTGTTTCTCCATTCTGAGTAGTGGTCCATGTGCAGGTAGCTTGCCCTACTTGGCTGATTGTCTTTTATAGAAATGCTACTTTTGACCATACAAACAGAATGCTACTTCTTCTCGTGACCCTTCCAGAAAACTGGCTTCCATGCTTTATGTAGTCTGTCAACCCATGTGCTATGACTGATCTGTCCCTTTCACAAGTACAATGTGTGTCCGTAGAAGCTACTTGAATTGTATCCGTTGATAGTATCTTGATCACATCCGTAGACAATTAGTACTGTTATCCGTAGACAGTACATTTTTCACATCCGTTGAAGGCTAATTAAGTTATCCGTTGACAGTCAATTTCACTTATGCAAAATTACAAGGCATCAACTATTTACAATTAGCCTCCCTATTCTACATATCTATTAATAGTCAACATGACTTATTCAACCTAACAAGACTACTTCAACTTCAACATCAGAAATACAAAAGCATGTTACACTGAGTCTTATCCGTAGATAAGCTACCCATCAACGGATACTACAAAAGCATACTATCTGTTGATAGCTAAGTTTTACTTGTACAATTTTTACTAAGTTAATTTGGTTATCATCAAGAAACAACATAGTTCCTAACAAGAACTTAGTCATTTCTTGAAAACAACAGAGTGCACAAACTTAAAGCATTTCTAGAACTACCAAGTTTACAAGAAACGACGTTCATGAATTTTCCGAAGTGGTGTAGATTTAAGAATGAGCATATGACAAACTTTACCTAGAATGTATTTTTCCATTTTATGTAGATTGTTTGTTACATACAGTAGATAACTACTGTATGGCCATCTTAGAGGTATGTATGAAAGAGAGAGTGCGAGTTAGAGAGAAATCTATAATCTTTCAACATAATTGCTTTTGTTAGTGAGTAGTGATTTTTTTTGTAAATCAAGAGCAATTCACTCTATGTATAAGCAGCTGTGGGTTTTTACTAGACCTGACAATTTGTGTCGTGTTGTGTACTTTCGTGTTTCGTGTATTAAGAGGCTAAACCATTAACGAAACGAAATAAGTTCGTGTACCCATTTTGCAAAACGAAACGAAAATTTTTGTGTAAACACGAAACAAAACGAAAACGAAAACGATACGAAATAGTATCCGAAACGAAACAAAATTGTACACGAAACGAAATGGGGTACACGAAAATGAAGAGAAAAGTCAGCAAAATGTATAAAATTTATGGTTACATCAGAATTCAGGGGAACATAATTGAAATTCATGGTTACATCAGAATTCAAGAGAACATAAAATTAAAGGAAAAGCATAAATAAAGCTCCACACTCCACAGGTTCACAAGATCAGGGATTCAGGGTGCACATATTTGCATTGCAGTCTGGTTTTCTTTGTGAATTGTGGTGGCCTGCACTGCCAAGATGCAAGTCAGAATTCAGAAAGAAGCAGCAACATTAGAACTCAGAAAGAAACAACATTAGTACCAATGCAATTTGTGAATTGTGATGCAGACTGCTATTGCTACAAGACAACAAAATATGATAAATAGTAAATACAATCTAAATTGCAGGCATAAACGGTGCATCACATCAAAAAAATGCATGAACTGAAAATCATCGCAACCATAAAACAAAGACAGTAAACAACACTAATAATAATCTGGGAACAACTTACGACACATACTACAAATAATAATCTAGGACAATAACGCAACACTCGATTGCAAATAAAACAAAGGGATATATTAGGGTAACCAGAATTAATACTTCAAAGCACTGCAACCAAATAATCATCAAAATGAGGACTCGTTGGCTAAGAGTGAATTGCATGGCATGTAGTGAGAACTGATAACTTAAGCAAAATTGTTTTTAAACCTTATGTGTCACTTGTCAGGACCAGAATCATCCTTAATCGACAATCTTATAATATCTTGGGTAAGCTCTTCCAAAGTATATCCAGGAAGAACTGTGATAGGAAAAAAATAAAACAAATATTTAGCTATCATTTATATTATAATTTATAAGCAACATATATATAATAAATAATAACTGCCTTCTTTTTCATTAAATCTCCAATCTCGTGTGCAAATCAAGCTCTCAACAACTGCATGTGCCAAACAACTTCGATATTGGTCCAATATCCTTCCTCCGGTACTAAATGCAGATTCAGAGGCAATGGTTGAAATGGGAATCAATAAAATATCTCGAGCCATAAAAGCGAGATTAGGAAATCTGAACTGGTTCGAGTTCCAATATTCCAGAATATCAATTTCAATGTTCATGTTCAACCTTTTCTCTTCTAAATACCTATCCAGCTCAGTTTTTACTGAAGTAAGATTCAGGTCTCGGTCCAAGGCATCGAATTCCTGAAATGAAATCATATTATATGTTGCAGATTATTAAATAATATGGCAGATTGTAAAAGGACAGATTGTAACAGGACATATTATTCGAGTAAAACTGTAAAAGGCTTACTTTCATTACATCTGATCCCTCCATCGGAAGCGAAATTCCAGGCTCAGATTCACACACAATAGTATACGTGGATATTCTATCTTTGTAATGACTGAATATTTGCTTTAAAGTGTCAAGAAGTACTGTATATTGTTCATTGTATTCATCATACAACATTTTGTAGCAAAACTCAACAAAATGAGTCTTATATCGTGGATCAAAGACAACAGCGATATCAAGAATAATATTATATTCTGCCCAATATTTATCAAATTTGGACTTCATTTTTACAGCCAAAGATCTTGCTACGTAATTCATATCCTCAATCGCCTTCATCAATGTAAGTTGGACCAGAAAAACATTTGGAAAGTACAAATTCGTTGTGGGATATTTTGATCCGGAAAATAATCTTGTAACATTGTAAAAAACTCCAAGAAACTTACATATTCCCTCAATTTTCTCCCATTCCTCATCATTGAGATGATGCTTATAATTAGAATCACTTAATTGCAATTGAGTAAAAGCAAGACGATAGTAAAGTGCACTATCAAGCATCATGTATGTTGAGTTCCACCTAGTTGGGACATCTTGACGCAAACCCTTACTCTTAGTTAAAGCCACTTGTTCTATGCATTCTCTAAACTTTTCTTTCCTACCTTCAGAACCTTAATATATTTAACCGATTCTCTAATTTTAACAACAGAATCGTCCATCTCTTTCAAACCATCTTGCACAATTAAATTGAGGATGTGAGCACAACATCTAATATGAAAAAATTGCCCCTTGTTTAGCAAGACATTCCTCAAAATATTAACAAAGGAATCATTACTTGCCGCATTATCTAAAGTAATACTAAATAACTTGTGCTCAAGATTCCATTCACATAACAACTTATAAATCTTATCACTTATAGGAATCCCCGTATGTTGTGAAGGTAGGGCTGGCAATTTCGGGTTCCGGGTCGGGTTCGTGTCGGGTTGACAGACTCGGGTCACAAATTTGACCCAACCCGAACCCGACCCTAAATTTTAATGGGTCAGAATACTCAACCTGAACCCAACCCGAAAATTTATGAGTAACCTGAACCCAACCCGAAATAATAATTATTTATTTAATAAATATAAATTATATATTATAAATAATAAATAAATTATATTTTGATCATATAAATTAATTTTAATATTATTGAATTAGAATATATATTAATTTAAATAACAAATAATACAAAAATAATATAAAATATAGGTATTTTTAGAATATATTTCATTTTATATTATATAAATATTATTTCGGGTAATTTCGGGTAACCCGAAAATGACCCGAATTTTTTGGGTCAGTTTTGGGTCAACCCGAACCCGAAAAACTCCAACCCGAATTCGTACTCTTCGGGTCGAATTCGTGTCGGGTTGTCGGTTCGGGTCTGATTTTGCCACCCCTAGGTGAAGGCATATACGAAAAATTCAATAACTTTTTATGCAATACCCAATCATCCGTGATATAATGAGCCGTAATTGTTATGTACCCATCATTTGCAACGGATGTCCATAAATCCGAAGTAAGACAAACTCTACCATCATAAATTTTGAACAAATTAAACATCAACTTTTTTTCATATTTGTAAAGAGCCACTATATCACTTTTTAAAGTGTTCCTACTAACCAATGTAGCTTGAGGATTTGCATACAAGAATGCATCCCTAATACCTTCATACTCAACAAATGAAAGAGGGAGATTATGTCTTACCACATCATTTGTTATCATATCTTTGAATATTTTTGGATCGAAAGATGAGCTGCGTACCGAGATAGATCCTTGACTGCTAGACAATATCATTTGGCTTATATCTCCAGTGCTTAGACAAACTTTCTGATGTTAAGCATATTACCAGTCCCATTCACCGAATTGTAAACGCAAGTATACCCACATTTGGAGCATCTGACATTGAGCACATTATCCGGTCCAATCGGAAGCTCATCGAACGTCTCTCAAGCTTTAGATCTTCGTTTTTTGCGTTTTTTTTTCAGGTTTGCTTGAGCCTTATGTCGAGTGTTTTGGGTCACTAGGGTCTTTTGATTCATCAGTTTTGTCTTCATCGTGCATATCACCTTCATCATCGCTCAAGGATTCATATTGTATAAACAATATTGACAATTGAATATTGATTATCAAAATGTTCTAATCTAAATATTGATTACCGAAATCGAAAATAAGGAGAGTGAAGAACTGAAGAGTGAAGATTACCTCAATATTAGGGTTCAATTCCTCCATCACAAAGTATGATTGTTGAATCGATTAGAAAAACAATTGATTGTTGCAGCGGCGACTGAAAGTCTGAAACCCTAAATTCCCAATTGTACTAAACTAAATGTGAGATAAGTGCTGACTAGCGACTGCTGAGTATATAATTTTAATTTTTAAGCATTTATGAATTATGATATACAATATTTTGAGTATATAATTTTGTATAAAAATAATACATATAATATTTATTTATGATATGTATTTATATAATTTTAAAATATTTATTTATTTATATAATTATTTAATTATTTTGTGTACTTTCGTTTCGTGTCGTGTACCCAAGGGTAAACCCAAAACCGACACTAAATTCTCTCGTGTAATTTCGTGTTCGTGTACTGAAAAAGCCAAACCAAACCTGTAATTTTCGTGTCGTTTTCGTGTCGTGTTTTCGTGTCGGGTACGAAATTGTCGGCTCTAGTTTTTACAACTACATAGAGTTTTCAAGAAATACAACAAAAACCTCTTAGGTGGATTATCAAACAAACATCCACCTGAAATTTTTAAAAGTGTTTATTGTATTATTACCTTTATTATTGGTTTGGTTTATGTTCTTCAAATACTGTTATGCTTATTAACTATTCCGCAAGAAAAGTTGATATTGTATTCAACCCTCCTTTCTACAATATCTTAATCTCATTAAGTCTGAAAATAACAATGATCTTTGTTGTCTTTAATTGGTCGTTATAATCTTCGTATTATTTAAGATGTTTGCAGAAATAAACAATTATTTTTGAATTTATAAGTAATTTTTTGACGTAAAAGTGTTACCGTGCATAATTTTAGTATATATTGTTAAATTTAAAGAAATTATATACAAAACATATAAAATTGTGTAGAAGATAAATTTTATTTATTTAAAAGTTAAAAAAAGTGTAACCTATGCGATAAGCTCTCCAAAATAATAATTTTTCCCGTCCCGAGAATATCACAGTAGAGGGTTCTTGTTATTTCCAGAACAATGCAACCTAGATTGTATAAGCACCAAGTGTTTCAGTGGTAAGTCTGCCAAAACAACTCAGTAATGGTGAGTCAATAAGGATGAGAGATGTTTTATATAAAGATGAAGCTAAAGATATCCGTTCTACGGATAAAACTATGGAAGTCTTATCTCATCTACGGATAAAAGCTGAAAGCATCTTATCTCATCTACGGATAGAAGCTGAGGAAATCTTATCTCATCAACGGATAAAAGCTAAGGACATTATATCCATCTACGGATAAAGCTGAAGATAGTTGATCTACAAATACAGCTAAGGATGTCATGTTCTACCTATGGATGCAGCTAAGGATGTCATGTTCTATCTATGGATACAGCTCAGGATATTACTTCTACTGATATTCTGATATTACTATTCTACGGATAAATGAAGTAGAATAGTAGTCTACAGATACAGAATTAATACGCCTACTGATATTCATCTCATTCAACAAGAAAAGCAAATCTATGTAAAGCAATCTTTTGAAGTTTTCTTTATTTAACAGGTTGAATGGAGGACAGTCTCAGAGATCACCATTACACACCCGTGACTGAAAGATGATGGATAACGACGTAAAAGATGTATGGAATAGGGAGTCAAACTGTAAATATTCGAAGGCTCAAATTTCTACAAATGAAATGTAAAGTCATCCATTATCTTCTATGTCTCGAATGATAAATAAGAGTTACAACAGCTACCTAGAAGTTTATATTCTAACTGGACGCAATAGAAAAGCTTGACAAGCATGAGGACCTATATGCAAAACTACATGTTCACTTATCTCAGTTGATAGTGACTTGACAGTCGTGTATCCAAGGAAAGGTTTTTTTCATGCAGATGTCATGTGGGCTTGGAAGCTAGGTCAATTTACATGAACTTAGTAATTCTTGAAGAAAGAAGCACATTGAACCAGAAAGCATTCTTTGGGACTATACAAGTTTATCTATGATGTCAGCCAAGGCATTTCCCAAATATAAGAGGTTCAGAGTCGAACATGTGAACAAGCAGAACCAATAATGTAATATTTTATTATGTTGTAGGTTTTGATTGTAACATACAGTTAATGTATATAAGACTGTATGGTGTAGCATAGAAAAGTGTGAAGAGAGCACCGAGCTAAATGAAAAACACTTAGGCTCTCTTTCATTATATGTGTAAGTAGCTGAGTTTGTTTTAAACAAACCCAGAGAATTCTTCAATATACATCTCAGGTGGGCTTTTTCCGATAAACCCACCTGAAAAGTTTAAAAAGTTTGCTTGTCTCCTGCATTTCTTTTTAACTTGAAGAATTCATTTTTGTTTAAAGCTTGACTGAATTTTAGTTAATTTACAAACTCATATGTTCATACTCTACAAGGTTTGAAAAAGTTTTTTAAAATTAACTAGATTGTATTCAACTCCCCCTTCTACAATCTAGGTTGCATTGTTCTGGGAATAACAGTTCTACTTTATAAGATCTTAAAATTGAGGAGAGATTAAAAGCTCATAAACTTTTAAAAAACTTATAAGAGTTTTCTGGAGCTCAAATTTTATCCGAATTGTTTATATTTTGAGTCTAGAGCGTATAAAGAGCCCTTTTTTTGGAGTTTGAGAGTGTATAAAGAGTCCTCTCAAAGATTCTCTAATAGCATCTCTAATTCCAAGAGGGGTGTCAAATTCTATGTGACATGACATTTTAAGTGTCTCTTTGTTGGAGTTACAACGACGCCTAAGGGGTGTAAAAACAATTGTCAACTTTTGGCACCCTATTGGTACCTCCTCTAAATGAAAATTTTCAAATACTTTTAATAAAAGTATATATATTATACACACCTATTACATTTTAACTAGTTTTTATATGATTTGTTTGGGTACCATCTAAGCACCTTATATGGGATGCCAACTATTGGACTTGAAGGATGCTAAATATGATATAAATGAAGAAAAACATAAAATATTATTCCCCCGTCCTGTTTTATACGTTCCTTTTGACTTTTAGTGGTCAAATTGATCAAATTTTGACTAACTTTTACGAATTATTCAATTTTTATTTTAGAAAATCGAAAGTTACATTTAAAAATCGAAAGTGCACTTTGTGTACCACTCTTTAGGAATGACTCTATTGAAGAAGCTCTAAATAGAGCGCCTGAACAAGTTTGCAGACTCTAAAATAAGCATAAAAAGGTCAAGATCTAGGCTTGTGCTTTGGAGTTTGGCCATTGCACAATATATATAACCTCTATGTACTACACAAAAAGAGGTTTTCGATTTGCAACATTCAACAACAGACATAGTCAGAGACAGATCTAGGCTGAAGTCTCGGTAAAACCGAAAACTTAAGAAAATTTTTCTTTATAAATTACAATTTTTAGTTAAAAATACGTAAAAATCTTAGTTTAGGCCCCGACTCGCTAATATTCATTTGAACCCCGACTAACTTATGATCCTAGTTCCGCCACAGTACCTAGTACGTTACAGAGAGTCTTCCCACCGCAATACTGAAATGAAAGGACCAATATTTTCTTGTTATTTATGTGGATAGATAATTCTTTAGCCATGTGCTTCCTACATCCATGATCTCCCTCATTTTTCTAATTTCATTCGAAGCATCCACAAACACAAGAAGATAATCTGTATAATCCTATGAAATACTAGCTCATATAACTCAAACGTCCAAGTACAACATATATCCGGGTACAGTAAACTAATAGTTTAAAACTTACAACAAAAAAGTATAGAGAAAACTTTGCAGGAAGAAGAAAAGGGTAGTCGAAGAATTGCATGAACAGACACTGGAGGATTAGCAGCAACTGATGACAACAATTCAGTTGAAGACTTGTAGAACCCGAAGTAACTGACGGACAACAGTACATTGGAAGACTTGTAACATTCGAATCATCCATCACTTAACAATGTAAAAGCCAGGAGCACAATGGTAAGGGAAGTAAATATGGTACCAACAGCAAACAATTGCAATCCTCTGCCCTTATTCTGGCTCTCTTCGCTGCTCATTTCAACCCCTTCAAGGAGAGCCCTCACTTCATCTACATCACCATCTTTCGCAGCTTGAGTCAATCTACCCCGAATCATCTCAAGTTTATCTAACCTTCTGCCTCTGGATGCATCCTTCATTGACCAGAGAAAACCAGTCATCCTCCATAGAAGAATGCCAACATAAATAGCTACAACACAATCCACACTGTAGTGGTGGTGTTCTCTTACTTCTCTCTGTGCGCTGTGTAGTACAAGCATCCATATAAAAGCTGAGCTATAACCTCCGTAAGCTTCCTGGGAAATAATTAAACAGGAAAGATGAACAAGTAGCACTGCTGCATTTGGAAAGCCGAACAACTTTCTACCAATATTGATCCTTTTCTATTTTTTGTTAATTGCTATATAGATTGTATGATAAAAACACATAAGAAAATGGTGGTCTGTCTATTCATTGAAAACTTTTTGGGAATATAAGTTGCCCAACCTTTAACGCTGCCGTACTTCAACTTTTAGTTCAAATTTTAATTACCATGCATAGTAGACATGTATAAAAAGATGGAATTCATTTCAAATGACATAAATAGAGTTGTCATTTCAAATTCTCAAACTTAGGCTTATATTTGAATGTTATGAAGAAGATTTACCAAGTATGTACATAACTCTAATGTACTTCGTATATTATTTACCAAGTATATTTGAAATTTATTTACTATCCTTAAGATAACTCTTGCAGTTTTGGATAATACATTTAAGTCTATTCATGTAATTTGAATCTGATCATGCAAGAAGATTTACTATGTACATACCGTCCATGCCATAGCTGTGAGAACTGCAACAAGCATGTGGCCACTATAAAGGAGATCGTTGCAACCTCCTCCACCTTTCTTTAGCAAGTTATACCATGCTCCTTCATAAGGGTAAGGCCGCAGGAAATTAGATAGAAAGCTCATGAAGCCCCAATTTGGACGATATTCTTCCTTGATTTCCCCAGGATCAACTTGAACGGAAAGGAAGTACAAACTTTAGTTTTTTCTCTTGCAAACAAGAATGCAGACAACTATATATTTTTTTTAACCATTGATAAACATATAATACACCCTCCTTCCATGTAAATAGATATGGTATAAGAGAATTTAAAAATGGAGTTGCATAAGCAAATATATCAGAGACATGAAGCATACATGGGAGATGCCATACCATACGCAATATCCTGATTAATTAGCTTTCGTATTGCACTGATATCAGAAGCATAAGGAACATAATATTTTTGTGCCCACCGGTTAGCATGTGCAGGGACATGGAAACGAGATGCAGCACACCAAGGACGAGGTGACGGTAGAATTGTAAACCCGAAACTGATGGCTCGAAGAAGGCGCCCAATACCCATGGTAAACATGTACCTTGCACCTATACCAAGACCAGGAGCTTTTATCGACTCAAATAGCACAGAGAAAGCAAGCATCACAAAGAGCATCAGGTAATGGTGCAATCCAATAATACGAGCTCGCAGTATCTGAACAATTGTTGCAGGAAGTTTCTCATTCAATGCAAGCAACAACCACTGGCCAGTATCTGGAAGAGGCGGCGTGTCCCTGTTGGACACAGTGTTTTTATAAGATATCGATTGGCTTGATATATAAAGTCTGCATACAAAACTTAGATACCAACACAAATCCAGATACACCAATTTATCTCCTTTCTGTTTTTGTATATTTGTAGTAATGTCTGGGAAGAGGAAGAAAGAATGTATAACAAGTAAACCATAGTCTCACCGCAAACTCTAATCACATGTATGGGCTCATGTCACATCCATTTGTCTTTAACAGAGTACAGCATTAACAAAAATTGTGTGGTGCCGGTGGGTAAAATTATGCGCAATTTCGGCATGATTGTTGGGTGCAATTAGCACTTGGATAATGTCTTTTGTGTTCAAACAATAGAATCTAGAGGTTGAAATAGAACACAAACACAAACAACTATTGGAAATCAACAAAAGTCAATTTAAGTCTCTGGATTGGTCCAAGAGTTCCTCGACACATAAAGTATAATTCATTTTGTTTTGGAGAAAACAATGTTCACACAGCCAATATCAAGTACGTACGTCTTCATTTAATTTACCATCCACGTCAGTGGGTTTTAAGTTTTAAGGTCCAAGTAATCTGTAGTGTGAATGTTTTTTAACGTAGAATGATGCGTGTTCTCGTATCATAGTCTTAATAGTCTTTTAGCTCTGTTGCATTACTTCGAAAGTACTCTATCTAGTATATATCATTTTATAGTAAGGGACTCTAAAATAATTACTCTCCTATTCTTGAAATTGCTTTTATTTATTATTTTAACTTCTTTTATTTAGAGATAGCCATGAGCTAAGAGGTGAAATAAATTAGCATGGTCAGTTGAAAACCAGATTAGATGAGAACGTTTAATGGCAGAGAAGTACATATGAAATGAGAAAGAGAAGAATGATCAATTTAGCTAAAGCAGTCTACTAGAAGACCAAACCCAGACGAAATAGCTGATAAAGAAGTATCAACACACAGTGATCAAACACACAATACAGTAGCGTATTGACTGCTGATGGATGAATTTATATCCACTTTAAGATCCTCATTTCATTGGCTTCACATAACAATTTACTGAAAATAATATATGATCAATGACGAGATACTTTCTTGGCCTCACATAAAATGGTATTGAATATAATACATGATCCAATTAAGCCCTCCTCCGGACACTTTACGGTTTTAGAAGAGCTGGAAACTCAATACATGGCCTTATAGGATAAAATATAGAAACACAAAGAAAATATGGGGAGACTACGAACTTCCATCACACCGGATTACCTACCTAATAACATTTCAGAATCTCTTTTACATTCTACCGTGTAAATCCAAGTAAATCGTTTGCACCATCTCATGCATTCCAAAACTCATTCCAGGTACAAAATAAAATTAAATTCCATCTTAAATTTTCCACAAAAAACCAACACAATCTCCACTAAATCAACAGATTTCAACGGTTTTAGAACAGATTTCATCCATAACCTCAAAAGTAAACATATTACTAGTAGAGTTACCATTTTAATCTAATAATAAATGAACACACAATTATGACACAAATCAGTAAAATTAACATGCTAAAATTAAACTCCAAATCTAATCCTACACATAAATAATTATAATCAAATAACTACCTAAACTAAACAATACAATAATACTAATAAAATAACAAATAATTATTCTCGCTGATAAAAACTGTAGGGCGCGTACCTATGCCAATCAAGACCAAGAACAGCCGTAACAGAGCGAACAGTGATCATCTCAACGAGCAGTGCAAGTAGCATGAATATCATCGAAGCTATGAACACCAACGCTGACCTCATCTCCACTGACCAGTGTTTATAATACGGTATTCTTATGATCGCGATTAGGGCGAGTAGGGCCCACAGCACTGGCTGTAGACGCGCGTGCCATGTCGGTGATACGTGCCGGAGGTAGTCAACGCCGATGTAAGTCATTGCGGCTATTCCTAGCCCACCTCCCGCCGGCCAGAAGGCGCGTGGGGAGGACGGCCTCATGGAGGCGCGTGGAGTCAACGAGGGATTAGAGGGAGAAAGGAAAGTAGTAGGGGAAGTGAACTGAGGAAGTGAAAGTGGAACTAAGATTCAAGTGGCTTTATTTATGGTTTCAACTGTTTTTATTTTTGGAATTTATTTATGAATGGAATATAAAATATGATTGGGGGATAAATTTGAAAATTATTCTTTGAGTCTCCAGAATCCAGATTAGATATGTATTGTCTACTTATAAGTATATATTAAATGCTGTTTATGGATAATTTGAGCCAATAAAATGAATGTAAAATGATAATATTGTCATTGAAAAATTACAAACCATCCCTCTATCATTTATATAAAAATAAAATATTTTTGTTGCTCTTAGGAATTGAACCTTCTACCTTCTGTTGAAAAACTCATGTTATAACCATTGTGCTACATTTATTTTTTGGTTTAAATTAAACATCTTATTAGATAAGCCACATCACCTCTTTTTGTCCTTTTTTTTATTTAAGTAAAATGTTGGGTTATATTATTTATATATAACTTGATTTTTTTAGTTTCAAAATCTTAATGTATAATTATATTTTATCTACTTTGTATATTAAAAGCCAACCAAGAACAAAAAAAGTAAGAAAATGGCTATAAATTTATTATTTTACTATTAGATTTTTTAAAAATTACAGAAATGATAACCATTTATTATTTAAGCTAAAATAGATTAGATTTGTGTGAACATTGATAATCGTATTCCAACCTTCTCATATAATTTCATCTAATGCCCAAGTGCGTGCCATTGAGTTTGAGTTTATTATTAAAATATTATTAAATAAACTACACTCTCATCATATATTTTTTCTTTAATTTTTGAGCAAATAACATGTTGTTTTATATTATTTATAAAAACATGTTTATTCAATTTTTTTAATTTTACATTTTCAGTAAGTTAAATGTTAGTTCATATTATTTATATAGCTGCATTTTTCAAATTTTCGTTATTCTACATATAATTATTTATTCAGTTATATTTATAAATTCTTATTTCACTTGTATTTTTGAATTATATATTATTTATGCTGTTAATTTTTATATGATTTATACTTTATATAGGTTATTTAGATATTGATACACAAATATAATATAATTTAGAATATATTTAAAATTAGTATCGTAAAAAGTGTGAATCAGAGTTAGGGGTGTTTATGGGTTGTATTTGCCGAATTGAAAGCATTTTTGCAATCCGACCCAATTAAATCGGATTGAAAAAATTTCATCCCACCACACAAAATATTAATTCGTGACCCAACTATTAATCGTACATCGATTTGGGTCAGGTTGGGTCGGTTTAATTGGCTTAAATTTTATATATATATATATATATGCGCGTGTGTGTATAAATATTATTGAACAAAATTTGTAACTTAAATCGGGTTGGGTAGGGTCGGCCGAAAAAATATAAAACTCATACCAACCTATACTCATACCCAACCTATTTAAATTGGTTGGGTAGACTTGGCTTGGTCGGCCGAAAAGAGAGTGAGGGTTGGTTCAGTTTGATCAGGTTGGTAAATCATGAACAATCATAATTGGAGTAATATGTGGATATATTACTTATGGATTAAATCGAATAATTAGATATTATTAGAATGATTAGTGTGGATCAATTTAATATTATAATATATATATATGTACATATATATATATTGTGTAATAATTTTAATTAGATGTATATTATCACATAATTTAAATTTATTTAAAAACATATTATGCTTGAAATAAATAAAATTTATAGATTTAAATTTTGGATTAGTGATCAAGTTGTGAGATAAAATTAAGAGAATTCGTGACTTTGACCGTCTAAAATAAGAACTACGTATACAAAAAATGTTATTATTTTTTATTCAAATTTCAACCTTTTAATTTTGGAACTTTTACCTATAAATTTCCTAAAATTTACAAATCAGGCAAATATTGGAAGGATTAGACTGAATTTTATGAACTATTCACATAATCAAAACCGATTTTAACATAATCAAAGTGATTGGTTACCGTCTAACGATTATCGAGATTATTAAACACCAACTTTTAGAACATAGATTATACATAAAAATATAATTGAGTATGGATTAAAAAAATTGTTTAATTATTTTTATTATATTCTATTGTTGAATTTAATAAAATTCATTTTACATCATTTAAAACTAAATATATATATTTCGGTAATTAAAAATAATCATTTGATTTTTATCTTATAGAAATTAATCAAAATTTTATGAAATTAAAAAATATTTAAAAAATACTAAACAAATCTAAGGTAAATTCGAAATATTATCTTTTAGCACACATTTCTAATTAAAAAAAATTATTTCAATATATATATATATATATATGTTGGTGTGAGAAATTATTCGAGTGTATAAATAGGTCCGTGTCTCGCACGGGCTTTTACGCTGGTTAATAATTATGTTCTGCTTGTTGCATATGCATTTCTATCTGTGTTTCTTTTTCTTATGCAACCAACATCGTTTATTTTTATTATTTTTTTGACAAAAGCTGAAAAAATAAATTATAGTTATAGATAATACTTGTTATTGCATAAAAAATTATTGTTTTTAGTCAGTCAATAGTGAAAATAAAACTTACAGTTTTACTAATATTTAGAGGTCAGTTAGGTTTAATCTTCTTAAATTTAGATCTTCGTCACGGCTATAGTAACAAAATTTTGAAACTATATGTTTGTGAAAAATTATCGTGAATAGATTTAATACTAAAAATTGATGTGAATGATTTGTTACTCTATTCACATTTTTTTTTTCAATTTCAGTAATTTTTCTCTTCACATAAATTTTTCGTGAAATGATTTGTCAATCATTGATTGTTATGTTACTCCCTGATCTCACCTTGCCCCCTCGTTTCTTTTGATGGTATTTTTTTTTGTTAAAAAGATAAAAATGGAACGCTTTTGATGGTATATTTTGTTCAAACAAATTATATATCACCATTCAACAAAATATATTAAATAAGTTGTTTTAAAAAAAAAATCATTTATCCCTAGTTGGATACATCCCCAGGGGGTTGTAAAAGACATGTACCGAAAGCTGGGGGCGAAGTCAGGATTCAGGAATTTGGTTTAGGAGGAGCCAATAATCCTAGGATAATTTTTTTAGAAAATAACTATAGATTTTATTATTAATATAAAAGTATATGTAAGTTTTTCCACTAAATATAAAAATTTGCCAAAAGATAAGATATTAATACATGACGAATGAATTTAATAAACTAATTTATATATGTTTAAATTTAATTAGGTTTTTAAAATTAGTACACCATAAAAATAAGTACTTAAAAATGTGCTTTTATATTTAAACTATAATATTATATTTATTTTAATCAAAATTTATTATAAATAAGATTATAATTTGACATCGTAATGAAATACATACAACTAAAATTTATGTATATTATGTTTGTTTCCTAATATAATATTGTAGTATACATGCGCTTGTTTGCTTCTGTAATTATCAAGTTCTCCTGCGCAGATGCGGCTAGTCGTGCCGGTTTATTCAACCCGCACATTTATTCAACCCGCACAGCCTGGTTCGCTATTATATTTGCATATTATTTGGTTCGATTGAATCGTGAATAATTCGACCCAATTCGTATCAGAGTTAGTGCCGATTACGGTTTCAATTTTTAGAACCCGTGAACCGGCCCGACCCGACACGCAAGAACCCGTTTCTGGCACTGCAACACCGAACGGACCGCACACGCCCGCCCTGCCCGCTCAATTAATTATCCATCAATTAAACCTAAAATCTAATTTCACCAATAAATTCAGAAATTATTTACTTAAACTTTCGTATTTTACTCTTTTTTGAATTCATTCGTTTAGTCCTCCAGGCTCCAAATAATTAAAGGCTTTATGACCTTTTGGCCCTTCAAGTATGGAGCAGTGTCATAAACCCTTCAAGTATTAAAGCGTATCTTTTCGCCCCTCAGGTATCCGAAACGTACTCTTTTGCCACTCAACCGGTACAGAATTAAAAAGAGTAAAGTGCACTTTGTGTACTCGTACTTTAGTCAAGACACCACTTGCAATACTATAGTTTAAAATCGAGCAGTTGCAATATCAATGTTTGTATTTCATTGTACTTTGTTGCATTCCGTTAATTGAGGTTAACTCCGTTATTAATTTAGGGAGTAAAGTGCACTTTGTGTACTCGCACTTTACTTTAAAGTGCATTTTGTGTACTCACACTTTACTCTAAATTTTGAACTAAAGTATTGCAAGTGATGTATTGAGCAAAGTGCGGGTACACAAAATGCACTTTAGAGTAAAGTGCGAGTACACAAAGTGCACTTTACTCCCTAAATTAATAACGGAGTTAACCTCAGTTAACGAAATGCAACAAAGTGCATTGAAATACAAACATTGATATTGCAACTGCTCGATTTTGAACTATGTCTTGACTAAAGTGCGAGTACACAAAATGCATTTTACTCAATTAAAAATCGGGTTATAACGTTACAAACAGCAGGGGATATTATCGGAAACTTTGTTTATGTTTTCCCTCCAGTTGTGCTAATTCTTCTCCCGCCAAACTGTCCTCCCTGTTATATATAAGTTCCATGTACTCTTTAGTCCCTTTCATATATATAACTTCAACTACTGCATCTATTTTCACCAGTTAGATTTGAAGGGGAAAAATGGACCCTCATTGTTGGTGTGGAAGTGCAGCTGTCTTGAGAACTTCATGGACCGATGCTAATCCGGGGAGAAGATTTTGGGGTTGTTGTCGTTACATGGTAAAATCTGTATACAATTGCTTGTTATATTGTTATATTTTCATGTTCTTATTCTTGTTATATGTAGGAACAAAGGAGCAGTGCTTGTAATTATCATTTGTGGTTCGACCCCCCTATGTGTCCAAGATCTAGAGCTATTATTCCAGGACTGTTGAGGAAATTAGAGAAGCTTGAAGAAGAAGGGAAGAACCTGAAGGCTGTTGTTGCTGAAATGAAACAAAAAAAAGGATGGTCCCTATTTGTTTATGTTGTTATAGTCTTCATATTCTTAAGCTTTGTAATGAGAAACTATGGTGGAGAGGTCGTAGTGAAGAGACAGAATGAACTAGCTTAAGTGTAGCCTTGTTCTAGATGAACTATGTACTGGAAATGGACTTATGTAATGCCAAATTTTTATGAATGAAATGTAATCCCAATCAGTAACATTGCAGTAACATTCAGTACATTACATAAAGCCAAAAGAAAGTCATAACTTAAGGATTACACATTCATAACAAAAGCTGCAGAAATGTCTGAAATTAAACAAAAGATGGACCTTAATAAAGGCTGGGGTTCTTCAAGGTGCCTTCTCCTTTCCTTTTGATGAGTGTTTTCCCTTGCTCTCACTCTTCAGATTCTTTGCAGTTGCATCTATTGCCTGTCTGAGAGCAGTACTGGTGATGACATTTTTCCCATGAGATAAGAAAGGTGCAGACTTGAGCTTTGTCTTCCCAACTATAGTCTTGAATTGCTTCACTGGTGGTGGCATCTGTTTGCCTAACTTCACGGGTCCTGTGTATGTGTTGTGTTGTTCTTTGTTCCAAGAAGCATTCCCCTCCACCATGACTGTGTCACCTTCTTCATCTAGACACACAAGATTATCTGATGTGTTTTTAAAGGTAAAGGTTGGAGTGAGCCTGATACTTCTTCTCAATGGAGGTGGAAAATCAGCATTATCTTCTGGAATCCTTTTGGTTTTTTTCCCTGCCTTAATCTTTTCTGTCATTTCTGTTTTAATAACCATTCTTCTTGCCTCCTCAGCTTCATTTTGACTCTCTACAACAGATTTTCCCTTATCAATCCTCTGAGAAGAATCTCCCATCTGTTTTTCAGATATTTCTTTTTGAGATTTCAATCTCTCCTTCAGTTTTTTCAATTTTCCAGCAGCCACCATGATTGGGGAATCCAAATTTGTTGTTAGCCTTCTTTGACATTTCAGTTTTCGAATTTTCCTTGCTGCAATTTCAATTGGAGCCTCATCATCTACAACATTTTCAATTGGAACCTCATCATCTACAACATTTTTAGTTAGAACCTCATCAGCTACAACATTTTCAGCTAGAACCTCATCATCTACAACAATTTCAGCTAGAACCTCATCAGCTAGAACCTCATTCTCCACTTGACTAGGTTGAGTCAAGGGTGGACCATCTGTAGCCACTTCATTGTATGCCTCTTGCATTTTTTCCTCATCTACTTGGGCATTGTCTACCTTTCAAAGATCTGGGCATGTTCTTTTGTTATGATCAGTTTTGTTGCATTTTCCACACCTACAAACATAAGTAGCAGTAAAATCAGTGCACAATGTATGAGACACACAATAAATATATCTACAAACATAAGTAGCAGTAAAACATTAATATACCTCACAGACTTCTGAGTTGTCCTGCTTAATATCTTCACTCCATTTTCAACCTTTTCATATGCATCTTTAGGTTCTGGCCTTCTTTTCTTCTTGGGCCTGCCTGGCTGTTTTTCAATTGTTGGTGGTTTCAAAGAAATACCTGATCTTTCCCAAGCCATGTGTCCACTCATAGGATATATTATTCCAGAATAAGCTTTCTTATAGTTAGATGTTGAATACACAGAATCAACATAGTCATCCACATTGTATCTTAATCTGTTGATGCATGAGATGGCATGGTGACAAGGGATGCCACTTAAATCCCACCTTTTGCAACCACAAGTTCTGTTGCCCAAATGCACTGCATACTTTGACCCATTGATTGTTGTCACTTCAAATTCATCATAACCTGCCTATGTAGAATAACATCCTCCACTCCATTTTTTAAATTTCTCAAGCAACTTGTATACTTTTGGTGTAAATCTGTTACCTTCCCAACCATACATTTCCTCTCTCTTAGTTTGTAGTCTCTGCATCAGGTACTCTCTGATATTTTCTTGCTAGAAAACCAGAGTTGATAAGGGGTAATCCCTTTTGCTCTCTAACACATGTGCGATTTGTAAAGCAAAAAGAAATAATAAAGTATTAAACCAATAATATAGTACCAGTCAAGGAAAATGAATATTTAATGAAAATGACTAAAATGTACCTGGTCCCACTTTCTTTATTTGAATGCACCTGTCAAAATTATATCCAGCATTAAGGAACCAGGGACATGGAGGCTTACAAACTGCTCTAACTCTGGTTTTATCACTTTTAACAAACTTCACCACCCTCCCTTAAGTATAAGAATGCTTCATTATGGCCTCTCTGTAGTGGTAATGATCTGTAAAGATCATCCCAACTTTCCACTGTGGATTGTCACAATATTTGTACACTGGAAACCTCTTTTTCCTCTTAAGAGCTTCTAACTCTTCATCTTCATCCATGTCATTGTCTGACAGACTATCATTGTCATCATAATCAGTGTGATTATCATCCTTATCACTATCACTGTCTTCTTTACCTAGTCCAAGTCCTTCTCTTATTCTACCCACCCATTCCACTCCCTCATCTACATTATTAGCATATATCATGTCATCATCTGACATAGAGTAGTCATAGTCATCAAAGTCATAATCATCCAGTTCATCACTCCAATCTCCTACCTCATTACTTCCATCTCCTTCACTCTTTTCAAATACATTCATGTCATCAAATGATCTCAAATTAGCTTCATCACAATGCTCCACATATATATCTATCTTTTTATCATTTTCCATAGCATAACTTTTCAATGCAACTACATAACTATCATCTGTGATTAACACAAGACCTTTATCTAAATCTCTTTTAGGATTTCTATAATATAAACAGAACAATCCCTTATGACCCAAAACTTTAACATATTCCCTCAAACTGTCATACCTAAGTTCTTATTCACATTGAAAGTGATATACTGTCACCTGACCCCCCCAGATATTAAGCACTTGGTAACCATTTTAACTTTCCACAATGAAATAAATTAACACTTATTATTCCATCACCTTCAGTACCAACAAATATAGTATCAGCATAAAACAATAAACAAGATACTTCGAATATATAACAATCGCAAACAACAAACAAGTAATTATAAAACAGAGCATGCATAAACAACAAACAAGCTTAATTAGTAATTGCAAATGAGGGTTAACAATCATACCAGACGAGTGCTCGTTAGGATCCACCATTTTTCTTCTTCAATCGGAGCTCCAAAATGCAGAATTTGCTATGTTTGATTTGGGCGTAATTTTGGGAGTAAGTTGTGGTTTAATTTGGGCGTAAGTTTGAGGAGACTGATCAACTATCTGTTTTGTACCGGATAACCACTAAACATAATGTTAATATCGACTTCTGTAATGTCTGATTTATCCCTGCTGTTTGTAACGTTATAACCCGATTTTTAATTCTGTACCGGTTGAGTGGCAAAAGAGTACGTTTCGGATACCTGAAGGGCGAAAAGATACGCTTTAATACTTGAAGGGTTTATGGGTACACTGGTCCATACTTGAAGGGTCAAAAGGTCATAAAGCCTAAATTAAAAGCTAATATCAATGTTTCAACCAATCAAATCTCGCTACATCATCATTTCTTCCCCAAATAAATTAGACTTTTTTTTTGTTTGGTTTCCCGAAGTCAACTCTAATGACTCAACTTTGACAGTCAAGAACTCACTCATTTTTAATCCGAAAGTTCTGATTCAAGAGTCAATTTCATATAACTTTTCGCAAGGAATCTAATATTTTAAGAATAACTTATAAGTTAAGTTTTGAGATATAAATTAAAACCAATTCAATGTTATAAACTCATATCATGAAATAACTAATTATACAACATTATTCAACTGCTACACCTATAATGAATAGAGTACTCTTGTTTGCATACTATCTGAAGACAAGCCTATACTTATACGATTTTCTTTATATTCTCATTATATTCTCTCATAGCTAATATTGCACACCCATGAATTAAATGAATAAAATGCTAATCCTGCATTGGAAAACACATACTTAAATGAACTAAATCTTATATACAGTGCACACGTAGCAGCGAAACCTATTAACCACAAGGAATGCTGCAGACTCTTCCAATCTGAATAAAAACCTTCTGCAACAAGTTTGGACGATCATCGGTTTCTGAGAGCTCATCATCTGACACCGGCAACTGAGGAGGTAAATGTCGGTGAAATGCATCAACTGCAGATGCAACACCATCTTCATTCTCTAACAGCTTTGCTAATTCCATTGCTAGAGATTTTACCTGAAAGGAAAAATACATTCAGCTGTTGACTTATTTGGAACACAAGCAACTATTGTGATTCCTTTCCAAGACCACGTAAACTGTAGCCTACATTTCTTCAAAATTTTACCAATATTATATCAAAAAAGAATAAACATAATAAGCGTAAGATGATCCTGTTAATCAAACTGACAGGTTGACCAACATGTATGATTATTTTATTTGGCAACATACTTATGCAAGGGAGTAATTGTTCATATATAGGCGATTTAATTGATGTCATAGAGTACTGCCGTATGGTTTGCTGAGTTATTGATCAATGGAGATATCCAATTTCAAGTTGATAGCAGTGGAAATATGCAACAGGCCATAATCTGACACAACTTAACACAAATTTGAGTCAAGTATATATAACTTCCGGTTGATTAGGATTAGCACTAGATGAAACAACAAAAGTTGAAGCCTTGAACTTGTGTGTTATTTTATTATAATAAACCAACCCTATAAGGCAACAGTAGAAATATTAGTCACTACGAACCCTAACATTTGATTCTCCTTGCAACTTTTCATCGCTCTCTCAGACTCTCTTACCACTGAAACAGCTGCAAATTTCTCTCTTAAAACCCTAATATCATCTCTAATCTATGTTCACAATCTCTCTCTTTGAATCACTTGTTTGTTGTTTAAAAGATAGGAACGTGATCCTCATATTTACCTCTTTTCAAGAAACAAGTTCACACATCTGATTTTTCCTTCACATACCAGAAACTAAAATTCTATTTTATGCTGAACTACTTTGGTATATCAATATACATTCTCTATTTCCTCCTCTAATTCAGTTGTCTAATGCTCTCTATTTGTTTGCCTAACAGTTGGTTACTGCAACTGTCAATTCGGGTCATGTCAACTTCACCCAAATTCTAAATGGTCATATTTAACTTCAATCTTTTTAAAACTATATTTTTCGGGTCTACCCATTTTTGCAACCTGGTCCAGCTGACCCGTAACGAGCCCAATCCCTTGACCAGAAATTGCCACCCTTACATGGTAATGCCAATTGGAATTCGCCTCCAATAAATGTACTATTGTTTTTCAACAGCACATACTGAAGAAACAACCTATGCTACCCGAACTCAGCTAGAAAAGTCCAACATAGATGTGTCCAAGTGTTGTGCTCGGCAATACAAAGAACTTGCATGTATTTATTTGGCCAAAAATGAAGTGTTGAGTGTTCACAACCATGTCTGAGTGCTGAGTGTCCCTCGGGAATGGCGATAAAATTTGAAAGAGTCAGAAGGGTTAGAGAGGAAATAACAGTTTCTTCTAGAAAGCACAAGAAAATGTAGTATGCATTTGCGATTTTGTAACCAAGAAATTGCTTGGAAAAACACCAATGAACAGACATATGTTCCTTACTTCTGGTTGCAGCATGATGTTTATAGCATCTGAAAGGGCTTCGACACTGAGTTTATCGATAGGTATCGGAGCAGGACCCAGTCCCCTTTGATGTATTCTCTCACCCCAGAAAAACTGATCTCCAAAAAATGGCACGATTGTTGTTGGACACTGCAATCCACGAAATGAACATATACAGTTTATTAATGAGTCAAGAAAAAGAGGGAAAAAAGAACCAGTACTTGCAAATAATAGCATTGCAAAAAAATGAATATCATCCTTTTGCCAGGCATTGGTTTCTAAAGATTTACATTTTTTATTACAGAACACAATCATATGATTACAGAATGAGATCTGATATTCAGAACCATACCCCTGCCTTTAATCCTGTAGCAGTGGTTCCAGCGCCACCATGATGAACCTGGATAATCAACATAGATGAGTTGACTAGCTAACAGATGACATGCTAAATTCAAAAATTTCAAACAGTTTTTCTTTAATCTAAGATAAGACTCACAACAGCTGAACATTGTGGAAATAGCCAATCATGAGGGCAATCCTCCAGGAAGAAAACACTATCTGAAGTTTGTGGAGCTGCAAATAGAATTGTCGAAGAAAATTGAGTGAGTTTCTAATATCTGTATATGGAAATACTATTAAGTGAATTTTCTAATATATATGCATATGAAAGTATTGCCCAATAAAATAGAAACATCAAAAAAGAAATAAAAATGAAACGGAGAAATTTCGAATATTAAATATGAAATGAGATCACAACTTGCAATATACTGTATAATAGAGGACATAGTTCGACATATACTTTGTATATTCTTCGTAATTAGCTATGATTTTCATGCAAGGATCTTCTGATCAAGAATTGACATACAATAAATTCATTTCAATAGGGGAGAAATAAACGACAAACTGGGACACTGGGTCTTCTATACATGTATTACACACTAAATAGTATGTGTTAGAGGAGTACCTTTTCAAGCATTAATATTTATATATCGATAAATACCCACAACAGGCACAGACAAATATATTAGTGATCTATGACCTTGGCAACTAATCTCGAAGCAACTTAACTAATGTTACATTTGTATCTAGACTGGTCCAATGGACTATTAGATAATGTCAAACGGTAAGCTTCTACTTATATAGTCTTACTTTTCCACTGAAATTTGAAACAGAAGAAGCAAGAAAAGCAACAGAGTCAAAGGGAAGAGACTCACATGCACCAAGATTTCCCCAACCTCTGCCAATTACACCCCTTTGTCCAGTGCTCTTCAAGGCCTCCAGAACCATGTCAGTAGTCTTCTTGGGATCTTCAAGAGGCTTCACAAAAAAAAATGTTTTTGACTGATTAGCTGTTCAAATATGTGGTTTACATGCTATCGGCGAATAATTTCAAGTCATAGTTTAAGTCAACATAAATTTGACTGAAAAATTTGTCCCTCAATAATCCATGGATCAACAGATAACAGTTAAGAAAACACTGTGTGATTTGTAATGCAGTACAGAGACTCCTTTTATACTTAATATCTGTGTGCGGTGAGTAAATCAGCCAGGTACTACACATGGTATATCCGATATCGTAACAGTCACAACAGTCCCCTTGAGTGTGTCTAGAATAATATCATAATGAAGTATACTCCTACATAAAACCTTACTGTCAATTTGAATGTATTGTATCATGACTTACAAGTGACAACTGACAACTTACAGAAAGCAATTTAAGAACAGACATATCATACTTAAGAGAGTTAAGACAACACTAAATAATCTCAAACAGTCCTAAAAATAGGGCCTTTTAATTCAAGAGAGGAAATCTTGGCACATGACCAAAAAAAAAAAAAGAATCTCTCCTGCAGCACATAGTTTCGTGCATCAACTTTCTGAAGATACCATAGGCAGCAATAACATGCATATCTAACAGCTACAAAGGACTATATAGTTTCAATTATAACGGAAAGTCATAGACAATTAAATTGGTCTAGTGAGACCACCGAGTGTCCTAAGGATTCAAAGATGATATCAACACAGAAGCAAAACAAACGCGCACATATGGAGGCTTGACGGGGCAACGGCCCCTGCTTCTTAGTGCAGAGTAATAACACTCGACTTCAGGTCACTTTACAGCTGTTGTTGCTAGTCTTGGATATTCCAACTAGGTTTCTTATTTATAAAGCTCAAACTTCGCATATAATAAACATAAGAGTAAAGTGCATTTTGTGTACTCGCACTTTAGTCAAGACACTACTTGTAATACTATAATTCAAAATCGAGCAATTGCTATATCAATGTTTGTATTTCAATGCACTTTGTTGCATTCCGTTAACTGAGGTTAACTCCATTATTAATTTAGGGAGTAAAGTGCACTTTGTGTACTCGCACTTTACTCTAAAATGCATTTTGTGTACCCGCACTTTGCTTAATACATCACTTGCAATACTTTAGTTCAAAATTTAGATTAAAGTGCGAGTACACAAAATGCACTTTAGAGTGAAGTGCGAGTACACAAAGTGCAATTTACTCCATAAATTATAACGGAGTTAACCTCAATTAACGGAATGCAACAAAGTGCAGTGAAATACAAATATTGATATTGCAACGGCTCGATTTTAAACTATAGTATTTCAAGTGGTGTCTTGACTAAAATACGAGTACACAAAGTGCACTTTACTCTAAACATAAAAAATCAAGAGTCTATCTAGTAAAAAATTTGAACCACTTGGAATTTATTAATGAATATCCCAGCCTTATAATGTATTTAATGAAAATATGAACTTCAAATTTAAAATAAAATATATACACATACAATTTAAAAAGGAATACCACTTGATGATACATTAAGCCTCAAAATTTGAATGAAACGTACATATAAAATCTCAAAATCTACTTTATAACGTAATAACGGAATAGTTTAACACCAAAACAGATAAAATTATACAAATTTCAACATCCCTGTGATTATGAGTGATAATGATATCTGTAACTCAAAATTAAAACTATCCAATCACCCTCAAGAAAAAATGTGTACATTTATGTAAAATATTAATGATTTAGAGACATCTGCAATAACAAAGTAGTACAAATCTAACACTGAATTTTCTGGTTCTGCCAGTGCACACGCACACATTAAGGACCAGAGATTTTTTTTTTTTTTTAAAGTAATTTAGAAAGTCTCAATCCCTCATAGCTGCAACTCAAAACGCTGCATTTAGCAACAACATAGCAATGTTTGAGTCTGGAAGAGCCAGATACATATTATATACAGCATGACACAAAAGTGAGAGACAATCATGAACTCAAATGCCGCATGGGCAAGCAAATCAGTCGAATTTTGTGAACCATGAAAGTGATTGAAAGTTGACAAATTAGCTGAATCTAAATGTGATCTTCATCAACCGCTAGTTCTGATTCATCAAATAGACATTATTAGTAGTACGTTAAGAATACTTTACACGTGCTAATATATAGTTACTATTGCAGTGAAAGAATATTTAAACTAAAGAACATTGCAAACAAGAAAAGGACATACGACATAGAGGAATGGACAGTTCATCTACGACATAGAGGAATGGCCAGTTCATCTCGCTAAGTTACCAGATAACCAGAATGCACAATCATAAAAAACTAACAGATAGGTTCAGCATTATAATTAAATTAATTTTGGCATCAGTACATACCATGCTTCCAAACCCAATATATATGGGTCTAGATCCTTTCTGGATCCACTGACTGAAGTCTTCAGGAGATTTATACTTCGATCCAAGATTTAAGAAACAATAACCAACAACATCAACTAGGGGCCCCCAATCTGCAAATTAATCAAATCAGACCGTTCATTACAGAATGCTTTTAAGATATGACGCACAGAACCTAATTCCCAAAAAAAAATCCCAGATGTCTGAGACTCCTTAAAGTAGCCATCAGAGTCTAAGTAAATAAGCATAGAACTTAAGTTTTAGAGCGTAACAAAAATTCAGAGACCAACGTTATCCAGATAAGCAGATTTTTTTATTAAAGGAAATAAAAAAGGTAATTACAAGCATTGATACAAACATTTTTGCCCACTAAAACAGGTGGAAACATAACAAAACAGTAAAGATACGTGTAAAGCAAAAAAGTAAACACGCTTTTCATCAACTAGAGAGCTGCTAACAACAGATACCTCAGATAGTACTCACACATGGTTTAACATCAAATTACAAAAGGGTTAAAATTTACGATGGATCCCTTGACGAGCCACTCGAAACACTTGACTATCTGAGAATGGGGTGTACTTACAATATGTTTTGTATACTTCAAATATGCATGAAGCCAAATTGGCAAATCTAATAAAATATAAGAATTTCTGAAATTCCTTGCATCTATCTGTAAGTTACAAATGACTAAATGAGTAACTACTAGACGGTTTAAATGACCTAGTACACTTGTGTACCTACTGGTGATGCATGCTTTGTATGACTTAGTGGCAGTCCATGAAGAAAGGTCGGGCGAAGCTGGGGTGAAGCTGAACATTGGGCCCAAATAATGTTGGACTTGGTCTTATTTTACTTACTTTAATCTCTACTTAGTAGTTGGGGCTTTGAGACGGTACATGTACTTTTTTTCTTTATCTTAAGAATTATTGAAACAAATTAACAGACAAGTGAGATTTCTCACAAACTTTATCCGCTAAGTTTGTTCTTCCTTCTGGATTCAAGGATGACCTTGTGGAATCAAGGTGTTAGAGGATTTCTCTTAGAAGAGTCATTTGAGCACTGACTCTGCTGTGTCAAATATGCTCATTATACACTGGGAGATCAGAGATCTATACCCACCTGGTTACCTGTGTCTTTTCTCTTGGTGTATGCTAATTTACGATAACTCTATTTAAAGATAATATGCTACGCTTTTTTGAAGGCCAGAGCCCTAAAAATTATTAGCGCTGTCATTTTTTAATTATGATATTATGCTTCAGCAAACATGACATCTACTAAATTTTTTACCAATGAGGTATTTCCTACAGACGAAGAGTTGGACTCAATCAGACAATTAGATTACAGGATATTTTGTACCAGCTTAAAAAAAGTAAAAAACTATATGAAGCATCAGCGATTAAAATATTAAGTGTGTTTATATCTCCACTTTCAGCTAAAACTTATTTCAGAAAACATCAGGTTAGGTTCACTACATGTTTTGTTAAAAACAAATAACCTGTTCTAAACATTACACGAATACCTAATTCCATTTATGTAAGAAAACTTGTAACCACTTTCATAGGATAAAGAATCCTTACCAACTGGTTTTGGCACGACATGAGGACTCCACATGTATCCAGTTGGATAGTGAGATAATGACCCATGGTATGTGCTGAAGTATGCTATAGGAGAGAGATTCAACTTTTTTCTGAATTCATTGATATATCCTCTTATTCCCCACCAAATCAGTAAATCCACAACTATGTAAGAAAGCTGGTTACAGAAAAAAACACATGAACTAAGAAATTAGTCTTGAATTACGAATGAGGATCTTATCATTGCTAAAAATAGAATATAAGATGTTGGCAGGGTAGCAACTAACTTACCCAATAACCAGCACTTTGGGGTACACGTGCTAGTGGATGAGGAAATTTATGTGTTGGCCTGCCTATACAAAATATATGTGAGGAGGCAATTTATTTGCAATGGAAAAAAATATATTTATTGAGAAGAAAAAGTGTAACATGAGGAAAAAGATAGATTCAGAGTATCCCTTATCCCTTTTCAAATTTATGATAAATTACTGTATAACGAAGTACACACTCAACCAAGTGATTTATTTCAGTTTGCAATCTCTAACCAACACATAACATAGAAAAGGGGGGACTATAGAACCTGAAATTGTTTTGATTAAAAAATCTAGAAAATAGCTCAAAGAATTAATATCAGGTTTTTATGGTTATCCAAATAGCTAGCTACTAAGCTAAAAGTCATATGCTTTGGAACCAAAAAAATTTCCAGGTTCTATTTTTTGCATTTAATGCTTAATTTTTGTCGGGGTTAAAAGAGATTATAGTTGAAGGAAGCAGACTGGTTATCCAGTAACAGACAAGTAGTTAAAGATATTTGCAAGTTTGTGCCAACTAAATCTTAAGATCATTTTTGTAATTTCAGATTGAAGAGCATTCTTATTTGTTGAAATTGTAGACTTTAATCTTTGGACCATCTCAATTTACTACAAAATCATAAAAAATATCTTTCTACTGTAACTTTCTGTAGTTATAGGAGCTTTATATTAAAATGTTCCCAGCTCACAGGATGGTCCTAATATCAGTCTAGGAGTTAATTTGTCATTGTAACTGCCAAGGTTCACAGAGGCACAACAAAAAATCAGAGCTTCGTCTTTCATGCTGCATAGCTCCATCTGGTAGAATTATGAGCAGGCAACTCGAAATTCATATTAGACGATATGCGATGCAGAGCGAAGAATTATAATATTGCTATTTTTTTTGTTATTGTTTAAATTCAAAGGTATTTGTAATTCATTTTTAAGTTAGTTGTATTACATAAGTACATTATAAGGAATATTCTGGGTTACAGTAGTATAGTAATACAAGGATTTGTTACCTTCACTTAATTTTGTTGTAGATTAACATATATAGAAGTAGACATTGACTAGAATAGTTCCTTGTTATTAAGATTTACTTGTTGCTTAACTTTTAGATTTACTTGTTATTTGTTATTAATTTTGTTGCTAATTGAAGCATGTATCCTTCTCTTGTCATGGGTTGTGATCCATACAAATCACATCATCCTGCGATTGAGAATTCTAGGGTTGTGAGTTTTCTGTTGTTGAGTTGCCTAAACCTTGGAGCTAGTACATTTTCTACTTTTATTCCGAAACCTATTTATTGTTTTTACACCATAAGTTCCTTGGTTTCATTTTTTGGCCTGCATCAATAAGTTCACTTATAACATTGGCTGAAACGTAATTTGTCTGTATTAAGATGCAAATATTAGTAGCAATATAAGTCTAACTAGGAATATTAAAATAATACATGCAATTAACTTTGCTCAAACTCACGTCCAAGGCATAGTGAAGAATATGTGAAGGGGTACACCGAGAGCTTCAGCAACATGTGCATGTCCTGTCAGCCAGTAATGACATTTTACAATATTAGAGGTATGTACGTTGATCAGAAACTTCTGGAAGGACATGGATTGTAACACTAAGTTTAAGACGCTAAATAACATTAGTACATAATCTGTAGTGTCCACCAAACATTAACAGCAGTTAAAAAGCATGTGTGATATTTATGATTATTGATATTGCGAATTGATGTCTATTATTTTGCACAAGACACCATACATTTATAACAGTAACCCACAAGCTAAAACATATATTATATAAATCATATGCAGCTTGTAAAGAAAAGGTAATTCTATACATTTTTGCGGGATATGTAAGTGGAAAATTTCAGATAGAGAAGAATATACATATATACAGAGAGGGCTGGTGCATCTTAGACTAGTTTTCACTGAACATCATTTACGTCCAAGTTTAATTACATATAAATACAAGACTCATGGGAAATAATATTCATCTCACCAAAATATTATTTATGCTTGGCCACAATTATTAACCACGAAATTATATGTATCCTATTCACAATATTAAACAGATACAAAATTATGTGCTTCTTTAAACAGTTCTCAATGCATAACATTTAAAGGACGTCAAACAGATTCAAAATATTTCTTACTTAACATAAAAAGTGATAACAGAAGGATAGAAGAAAGTTTTCTACAAGTCTGCATAGCATAAGCCAGATTCAAAAGAACAATTTGAGGAAAAAATAACTGAAGATTACAAAATCAAGTATCTAGAACCATTACAATTAGTAAGTTTGATTAAGTACTGCGTAAAGATATACACAGGAGATACCAGTGGGGATAACAAGCTCACCGTAAGCAGGGGGGTTGGCTATTATTGCTTCAGCTGTAAAAGGCTCGCCAGATGTTATATCTGGTTCTGTGCATGCTGGAAGAAGAGACTCTATTATAGCCTTTAGTTGCTTTCTTTGCACAAATATTTGACCCGGTGCTGATGGAATGAGTCCTTTATTCTTGACCATATCTAAAATTAGGACATGAGAAACAAGTTCTGTAACAACAGCAACCAACAAAATAAATATATTACAAAATAAAAACTGAGTCACTGAACCATATTAACTATACTTGAATTACTCCTAATAATTGATGATGCATTAGCAGTTATGCAATGCATCCAACAAAAGGTGGAACACTCAACACTCAAGTACCAATTAAACTAAACTCTACTAATTAGTCAACAAGACAGACCAAGTTCCGTCACTCTCTATTCTTAGTCCGTCCATCGAATATTTTCATATCATTGTTCCCACCCATTATAGTACTTTATGAAATACAATAAAATACCCAGATCCTAGAAAAAACACATGTTTCATCAATATGGATATCTACAAATTCACAACTTTAATAAGTGAAATGTTCTATATTAGAACCACGCAGATTTTTTTTTATAAATGTATCAATATCTTACTTTGACAAGTTTAATCGTAAGTATCTTTGACACTACATTAGTACATTGTTCATAGATGAGGGTAAGGTGTTCTTTTATCGAACGCCAAAAACATCACCGTTAGAAAACATTGTGGAGCCTCATTCCATACAAATTGCATTATTTTGATTTGTTGATGTAATAAATTTTTTGCCTTTAAGATTAATATAACTTAGAACTCTCTCTAAAGTACTTGCGCAGCAAGACGTCCGTGTAACTTTCTTCACACAAAATTTCATATTTAATCTTCTAATATAGAACTAAGACCAAATATCTTGATTATATTGTAATTTGTTTAATTCTTGAACATATTTAAATATTGCACTATATATAGCAAGTAATTTTTCGAGTGAAACGAGATATGAAGTGTTTGAATGACAACTTCCAATCACTATAATTTTCGTAATTACATATTATTATTATGCATAACATTCAAAACTTTATCAGTACTATGCAGTCGAAAATTAGACCAGTGTTGATCACTTCCGGTCATTTTAGATAATAGTTTAACGAGAACAGATTGTACACATTTTGCACAAGGAAATTCTCATAGAAAAAGTTTTAATTTTTAAGATAAAATTAATAGATAGATAAACAATAAGCCCAAAAAGCTCTTACATCCTGCCAAAACTCGAGGATCACCACCCAATGGATAGAAGTTCACCCCAGATGATTCCACAAAAGTACGGAAATTAGCATGAGTTGCCAACCTAACATGATGACCAAACTCCTGCAAATAACATTAAACAAATTTGATGATGGATACAATAATATTGTCATGCAGTTAATAATCAGAGTCACAGACTACTAAAAAGATAACCTCATTACAAAAGAACAGTACATCTTGCTATAATCTAAATAAATATGATTCCTGATGTGCTAATAGTACCAGAGGCGTAAGTAACTACTATAGTATTACACTGTTGGGCTGCTTTAAACTTGTGGTTTAAATAACAGACTCTCCTTGTTACTGCTGCAAGATTGATGTATTATATACCACCAACCACAATCATGGATAGGAGTATACATGTACTGTTTCCTTAAAAAAGGTATACAGTCAGTGTCATTATCAAAATATTCAACAAGCCAAACAGATATTGTATAAAATATTGACAGTTGACACGATATCAATCAATATAGAAAATTCAAGCAGTAATTGTATTACAAACATGCCTGAAGTCTCTTTGAAATAGCTAGAAAAGGCTGGACATCTCCCCTTGTCCCAACCACAAGAATTGCAATTTTTAATCTCGGAACTGGTTTACTAGAATCATTGACAATGTAATCAACACAAGGACGTTTCCCTTCAACAGACTGAAATTCTAACAATTCTGATGCTACTGGTGCATTACTGGTCAAATCAACCTTAACAGTACCATCACTTTGTATCTTCACGAGTTCCACAATGAGCTTTTTCTGAGAACGATTACAAAACAATCAGCTACAGTGTATGGTAAACCTAACAGGCCTAGAAACAAAAAATATACAGATGTTAAATGCTTGTCAAAAGCAATTGAAAGAATAAAAATTTAATAAATAAGTGTGACAGACTTGCCTGAGCAACTAATTACTAATGTAATTTAAAAATTCATATGAAATCAAAGTCTACCAATCATGTTGGTGTATGCCTTCATCCAGGACAATGGTGGGATATATATGCGCGTGTTTACATAGCTACACAATATGCGTGAACTTAAATCGAAAACTAGCATGGAATCCACTTGCAGAAATGTAAACTATAACATTTACCTTTTCACGCTCCGACAGTCTATCAAGTTTTAAATCATGCCTCGGCATGTCCTTCTTCTCAGTCATAGACCTAGAAATTGCAACCCCATGACTTTCAAAAAAGTGATTTCTATGGGTTCTCACAGGTGTAGTAATGGAATGACCCAAGCCTTCATATTAGAAAAAAATCAATTATTATTACGTGCTCAAAAGACAAACTTACATATAAAATCATTATGTAACATGGAGGTCTCCAAAACACAACTCTTTAATTATAACAAAGTATTTAGCCAACAGGTTTCAACACATCATCTAGATGGTATATATGATCAAAAGTGATCTCAATCTATATCATTGTTGTCACTTCGCTCGACTAGTCGACCAGTCGGTATGTAAAGGTCGACTTGGTACCTCGACTTGCTGTTTGTACATATTTCGGGCGACTTGCTTCGACTCGGTCGACTGGGTCGACTAGTCGTGCGACTGGTGTAAAAAATAAAAAAACAGAAAAGCCCATTAACAAAAACAAGCCCCTTAAGCAATATATGTAACCTAAATACTCCAATCGCGACTCCAGTCGCCTCCAGTCGTCTCCAAACACCTCCAGTGGCTGCAATTTCAGTTTAGTGTAGCCACTGTAGTAGTGCAGAGCAGTTGCAGCGACTACTGACTAGTGCAGTAGTGCGGCCACTGGCACTGCAGTGCAGTCTTGCAGCCACTGCTGTGCAGTGTGCTTGCGGAGTTGGAGAAAAGAGAAATTTTTTTGTTACAACTTAGAAGTAGAAGTTAGAACACATATATATCATATATATATATATATATATATATATATATAAGTAATTAAGTATGTAATATATATATTTTTTTAATTTTATATCATGTTGACTAGTCTCGACTAGTCCACGACTAGTCTCGACTAGTCCACGACTAGTCTCGACTAGTCCACGACTAGTCTCGACTAGTCACTACTCGACTTGCCGAGCACCCCGGTCTACTCGACTCGACTTACCGACGTAACAACCGTGATCTATATTGAGAACATTTACTTGATAACTATATATTTACAGAAAAGGTATTCATAGTATTGAAGGTTTTTTAAACACCATCGACTTTTTCAAGTTTGTGAGATAACATTACCAGTGTCCAATACATTATATTATAGAACCATATTCTAGGTTCAGGTTCTAATATCCTAATATGGATGTAGTCTTCAAGCCTCAAAGACACATAGACTAAGGGTGTTTGGCTAATCTAAATTTCCACTTCAAGTAGAAAAACATATATAGGTAATTAATTCCCCCTATGCATGAACAGCTATGTAGGCTTGATATTTTTTTTGTACGATGTATAACTTTGAATTCTATTAAATTAGTACAACAGTGTATTGGTGGCTTATTTTTTTAAATATTTATACTCTTTTTGATTCTACATCTATTAAAATTATGTAAAACAGTCTATTGGTGTCGCTCATTGTACGATTTGCCTAGACAATCGTAATGGTCAGGTAGAGTGAATCAACTAAACTACCTAGTAATTAAAAATAGAGTGATGCTCTTTGTCATTTATGCATAGCCTATTGGCATCCAAAGTAAGAGCGTCTCCAGAAATGTTGCTTTGCTACCTCTCCGGGGATGCCGTGAAGGACTAATGCTCCAATCTCTAGAGACCTCCAGTGTGGCTGAATGTTTCACATAGTTCTTCAGGTGATTGTTTACTTGATGGACAGAACCAACATCTGATTGCTGACTTGAAGTCTTTTCTTCCATTGCAGCCGAGTTTATAATGCGGTTGTCCTCTTCATCTGAAGAACTGGCACCAAAGGGTTCATAAGTCGACTCGCTTGATACACTTATTGAGGGCTCATCTGCCCCATCTAAAGCACCATTTAACTGCTCAGTATCAGACTTAGCTTTTGACTCCTGTGATGCATCGCCATTAAAATTCAGGCTCCGTGCTACCTGCCTACGTTCACCTTTCTCCTTTAGATCTTCTGAGCTATTGGCATACCCATCAATACCCATCTCAATTTAACGAGTTCCACAACAATAAATGAAATCCAGAACTCTAAAAATCCTTCAAAACAATATCCACCTATCCAAGTTTACAAATGTATCAGATTTTGAGGCTGACGGAAAGTCAGAACAGAAAACTTCACCAAGACGTCTAAATCACCCAAAACACTTCTTCTCATTCCAAGCTACAAAACAAATAAACAGTAAGATTCTGAAATCCAAAAATTCAATTATATTACAAAACAACTAAAATTTTCAAGATTCCAGAAAACATCTAATCATTCAATAAAACAATCAAATTTTCCAAACTATAGAGTAACAGTTATGAAAGCACACAATTTGGGAAAAAAAGAAAAGCCGAAAACAGAACCCACATCAAACTGTACTCCATATGAAATACCATCACACATATCATGTGTTTATTTCTAACTACCAAGACCCATCCCCGAATAACAACCAAGCCTTACAAAAAAGCTAAGAGCTTTAACCAAGTTCCAACATTCAATTTAGTGTAAGCAACTAAAATTAACAGAACAAAAACACCCAAGATGCTAAAAATTCAAGAAAATATATCTACACAAGAAACTAATCATAGGTCAAGCCAACAAGAAAATGGGTAGCTCATAAATAACTTTTCATACCAAACAATTATAGAAGAATAAAAAACAACAACCAATCATTGTACTTATGAAAGTGACTAGTTTTAAGTAAGATTCTCAAATCAAGATTAAAGTTGAGAACTTGGGTTTTTTCTTAAACATAAAAAAAGATTAAAGACAAACCTTTTACTTGGAAAATTTCAAGATAGTGCAAGGCAGCAACTAAGGGGATGCAATCATGAGAAGTGTGTGTAGAATTAGATATTTATATTTGATGGGTTTTTGAGATATTGTGTGTATTTATATGTAGACACAAAAGGGCTTACGAAAGATTGAAGATGCTACCAAGATTGTAAAGAATTGTTACTGGGAAAGTAGTACTGTAATTAGGAACTAGCCTAAAAACCCGTGCGAAGCACGGGCCTGCTTATTTAATGAAATAATTTTTCGCACGAAAATGTATATATATCGAAACAATTTTGTAATTAAAATTAATTTTGAATTTATCTTATATTTGTATAAATTTTTTTTAATTTTTTTTAATATTTAATAAGATTTCACAAAATTTGGAAAAAAAATCTATAAAATAAAGATCAAATTATTATTTTCATTTGACAAAATATTAATTTAGTTTTAAATGTCGTGAAATGCATTTTATCAAATTCAACAATTAAATATAATCTAAATGATTATTTTAGTATAGTTGTTCATATATGATATGAATGTATCTAAACTAATGTGTTTTTAACGAAATGACAATATACTTGTAAATAAAATATAAAGTTGGTCAGGTACGTAAGACTACACACCGTGATCACATCTTAAAATCTTTTAGTCTAAAGTCCGTATATAACATTAGTGTATGTAAATTAATATGATAACGTAACTGTGCCAAACCCAAGGCTTTGGGACTTGTTCATAGTGAGTATTATTGATATTAAGAACAAATAGAAACAATGTAAAATTTGAAATACGGTCGAACTATTGTTCTTGTTGCAATTATAATCAGGTTTACCGGAGTTTTCTATGTTGGAGAAAGTATAATTTGTAAATAGGTATTTTGCCTTAGTAGTTGTTGTTTGTTTTTCAGCGATCAATTGATTTGGTTTTTTTTATTTTTTTGCAGTCTAGAATATAAATCGTTAAATGCACACAATGTTGTTGTAATATAATCGAACACATGTGAATGAGATAGAGGATTTTAAAAAGAAGCTGAAGGTTGGTGCATCTTTGCACACTCTCACAAGACAAATACTTTGGGAGATGAGCACCTATTGCAATATGGAGTATTCATATCACGTGTTTATTTTTTTAACTTGGGAACTGATTTCGCACTTCTCTCTTGTGTCCATCACTGTATTAAATTATATGAACACACTTAGTACTTTAATAATATGTTTGGAATGTCGTTTTACAGTTACAAATTTTAATCCAATTTTTTTTTATAAATGATCATCGTGTACTAATAATAATGTATTTTAACTTGACTATATATATGTATTTTTTGTAATTAATTAAGCGTTAATAATATCGAATTCAAAATTCAAATCTCATTTCGATTAATTTAATATATATACATATATATTGGCGACCGGAACGCCCTTAAATTCATATATATATATATATATATATATATATATATATATATATATTGAAATCGTAGATCCAACCATATATTTGAAAAAAGATTACATAATTGTTTTTGAGTATATTAACTTATGTACAAATTGGCATGGTTAATGATGCAATTTATAATTTATAGGATATAAAATTTGAGTCTTTGTCTACTTGATACAAATAAATATTATTTACAATATAAAAGTAATTCTATTATTTTTGGGTCAATTTTAGAACAAGTTGTTTTCGTGCTTATTTATTTATGTTTTTTTTATATGTTATTATTTAAGAGATAATTGAAATAGAGTCCAAAATTTAAATCTCATATATATTAATTTGATTAAATATTTTTTGATCCAAACTCCTTTAAATTCACATTGTGTTTTTTTTTAAATCGTAGATGCAATCATACAAACGAAACAGTAGTTACGTAAAAATTGTTAAATGTATTAATTAAGTTACTTACAAATTACAAATTAGTGCATAGATGATGCAAATTGTAATTTATATATAAAAAATATGAACCACTATCTATGTATAGTTGCATGGTTACATTTGCAAAAAACAAAATATGTTATAGATGAAAACATTCGTCTACTATTTTTAAAAACATTTAAAAGAAATTAAAACATTCGGCTATATATGTATTATTTTGACCGAAACGTTCTTAAATTCAAATTATTTTTCTTAAAAAAATTGTAAGTTCAATCATATAGATGAAAAGATGACGTAATAATTATCGAGTATATTAATTTATGAAAAAATTTATATGATAGACGGCGCAATTTGTAATCTAATACGATATAAAGTTCAAACCGTTATATATTTAATGCAAATAAATAAAATTTATAATATTAAAATAATCTTATTTTCTACGGCTGAAATTTATAATATTTTGTGTAATTTGTTATTTTTGTACGATCTTTTCTTTTAGTACCGTTAGATTTACAAAAAAAATATGAAAAATATTTATGTAAATCATTTGTGTAGATAGATTCCCTATCTTGCGAAGTAAATTACAAAATTGTCGGTATATAACATAGGCGATGCAGTCTTAACATTGTCAGATATAAACGTAGGGCTGAGACTTATTACAAAATCTATTAATATTATTTAAAAGTCATCCATGCGGCGTCTCACTCAATTTTTTTACTTTTAAAATTTTATAAAAATTTTATACTCTAATCTTATATGTTATCTATAATCTTATTATTATGTAGAAATTATACGTTATCTATAATCTTATACTCTTTTAAAATTTTATTTTTTATATCAATCATTTAAAATAAAAGAAAGAGAATCATAGAGTATGCTCAATCCATTAAAATATTTTTGGTAATTATATACAATGCAATATTTTATAAATAATATAAACCAACATTTTATTTATTTAAAAATAAAAAATTATAAAAAAGAAGATGAGAGAAGAAGAGAAATTAACATTAATAAGATTTTAAAGAAAACTTAAAACAAAATGTACTATGCTACTTATGCATGAGCTTGATTAGAGAAGATTAATGGTTCAATTTACTACACTAACATAATCTTATCTACTATTTGCATAAATATAAAAGAGTTGACGTTTTTGTAATTTTTTAGCATGTAGGGGCAAAATCATAAATTCAAGGTATTAAAATGACATATATCAATAATTTAAATTGATAAAAGAGAATTGTAGATTATGTTCAATTGCTAAAAATATTTATTATAACTATGTATTGTGCAATATTCTAAAAATAATATAAATCAATGTTTATTAACTCAAAAAATAAAAAAATTGGAAGAAGAGGTGGTTTATCTAATAAGAGTTTGAATATAAACTCAAAACAAAGTGTAGCACAGTTGGTTATGACATGAGTTTGACATGGATATGTTAAGGGTTCGATTCCCATCATTAACATAATTTCACAATTTTTACATTTTTATTAAAGAATGGTATTTTTGTAATTTTAGAAAATATAAGGGTAAAATCGTAACTTCACAGCCATTAAAATGGCAAACTTTGCCCTTTGTTGGCTTTTAATATATAGAGAAAGATTTACAAGAATGGTTTGTTTTTGAAAAGAGAGACAAGACAGAGAGAGAGAGAGAGAGAGAGAGAGAGAGAGAGAGAGAGAGAGAGAGAGTAGGGCTAAATAAGGACTGTGGGACTTCTCTCGAGGTTACAGCAAATTGTTTGTTGGCACATTTTAAATATGGCAACTGTCAGTAATACTCAGCTCAGCACCTCCTTTTTTTAATGATCTTTATTTCTATTTAAGAAATTTTCTCTGAATAAATTAAAATAAAGATAATTATCAAAAATATTACTTTTTCTAATTTTTTTTGCGATTTTAGTATTTTTAAAATATTTGCAAAAATACATTCCGTAACCAATGCAATTAGATGTAATCGGATGATATTTGCAAAACTATGGTCTGCAACTAACAACCAGATACGACCTTTTTTTCTTTGAGTAAGTCCAAGGCAATGTTATACTTGGATTTATCTCTATAATTTAGAATCAAAAGCTAAAAATCTCAACTCTAAGAGCATGTTCAATACTAATGTCAAAATGGATGTAATTATTACTATAATATGAAACCAAAAAAAGATCTTTCATATTAAAATAGAATTTGTAGTCCAATGCATGGTTTTAAAATAGCACCAAATAGATCCAAATTTAGTGGGCGTTTGGGGTATCAAGAATAAGTTGACTTATAGCTTAAAATGAGTAAGTGCTTTATAAGTGATAAGTAGAGCTCAGCTTATAAATCCCTAGAGTGTTTGGTAAATCAGAACTTATAAGCAGTAGAGTGTTTGGGTAAATCAGAACTTATAAGTTAACTTTTTTTTATTATTTTTAAAATATTTATTTTTTAATATATATAAATGGATATCAATGCATAGATCTCGATGAGTAGAGAAATTTGATATATACATATCAATTTTTTAATGAACGGATCAAAAGATATATGATTTTGAAGATTTGAAGGATATTATATATTGCGTGTATCGAGAATAAGTTATAAGTTATAAGTTGAATGTTAAGGATTCTTAACATTCAACTTATCCATTTTAAGTAGCCATAAGTTGGTTTCACTTATTTTGGCAAACACCCCTCATAAACTGAAATGGGTTTATAAGCTATAAGCTTATAAATAAGCTGATAGCCAAACAGGCCCTTAGCTATATTCCAAATCCCTAAAATTTAAAATTTAAATTATGGTTGTCACAATTGCTTTAATTATTCATTTTCCTCCATCTAACCACTTGCATACCTTTGTGGCAATTATAGCTATATATATACTTGGTTCTATATTTAGAACCAACTATAGTATTTTTCTATTTTAGAACCAACTATAGTATTGCATTGGAGGGGTGAGTTCTATAATTGATGTTATATTATAGAAACTAGCATGCCCGTGCAAAGCACGAACACCATTTAAATTCAGATAATTCGGTTGTTTTGAGTTTTGAAATAGATGACTCGTAATTTTTGAAATATTATATGTTATCAGTTTACGAACATTCACAATAACCTAAATATTTTACGCGAATTTCATATATGATCATAACAGTATAATCACACTTAACAATTCCAAAAACATAACTTTAAATGACTGGAAAATACGTAATTTCAAAAATCTAATCATGAGTTAGTAAATTCATGCTTATACACACACACACGTGCTAAAATAAGAACATGTAATGAAATGAGAACTTCGAACTAATTTCATACTTTTATTCTTATATTTATATTTAATCGTAACCACACATTCAAATCTAATTTACATCTCCATATCTACCTTCTTGTCCCTCTATTTTTGGTGACCTTTTACACTATCTCTTACTATACATCGCCGTTATCTCTTTCTTGCATATACTTTATGTTTGTAATCATCGATTATGATACACTGTGTGAATGTGTATAAACCATCGTCATTCTACAATTTCTTCTTGTCACCAAATCGTTCACCACTGTGACGATAACTTATGAATATGTTTGTCATCGAATTCCATCCATATTCCCGACCACACCTCCTTTAACTCATTCATCTCTTACTTCGTCCCCTCTCAACATCAATCTCGTTTTCACCCACTCTATCACCGTCAACAAGACCATCACCAGAACCTTCGAACACTAAAAAAAAATTTAAAAAAATCTAGAAAATTCTAGTTATTTGTGTTCAAAATATTTAGTGATTTGGGTTTAAATTTTGGTAACTTGAGTTAAATTTTTCGTGATTTGGCTTTGATTTTGGTGTAATCAAGCTGAGACGAATTGAACACTATATCACGCTCAAGTTTGAACTCGACCAAAAAGTTCGGGTTGGAGCTCGTACTCGAGTTTGATCGAGCCTAAAATTTTAAGCTTAAAAATTGAATCATAAAAAATTTGATACGTTCGAGCTCACCTTAAAAGCTCGAATTGATTTAACCCTATCCCGACAAAAGTTTAAAAATGAATGATTCGACTCGGGTGCGACTCGAGTTCCGCTCGGGTTTGACTCAATAAAATATATGAATTATATAAAATATTGAATATTTATATTAATATATAAATAAATTAAAACAGTAGTTCCAATAAGCCCATGATCCTCACGAGCCGATTAATCTGAACTTTGAAGCTCAAACTCGGTTTGGTAAAGTACTCAAATAACTTGAGATTAAGATCAACTCGAATAATATCAAGCCTAATTTAGAATATTATGAGCGGAGTTCGAGTAACTCATGAAGAATTAGATTATTCAAACTCGCTCGTAAATGAGTGTAATCGAGTATATCAGTTTTTTCAGATTGGTCAAAAAATCATACTGGTATAAGCTATATATAATGGATAAAACATAATTCATTTTTAATAATATATTTTATAATTAGGAATTTGTAATAATATTTTAATTATTATAATGAGTTTTCTGCATCTAGAACACCACAACAAAATGGAGTGGTGGAAAGGAAAAATAGAACTCTAATTGAGGCTGCAAGAACAATGCTAGGAGAATCAAAGTTGCCCACTTATTTTTGGGCTGAAGCAGTTAACACTGCATGTTTCACTCAAAACATCTCTTTGATCAATCAAGCAAAAGGGATGACTCCATCAGCTACTCAAAGGAAGGAAACCATCCTTGAATTTTCTACATGTCTTTGGCTGCAAATGTTTTGTATTAAGAAACCAAGGTGAACATCTTGGAAAATTCGAGTCAAAGGCAGATGAAGCCACTTTTGTGGGATATGCAGCTGGAAAAGCCTACAGGGTTTTCAATCACAGAATCAACATTGTTATGAAATCTGTACATGTTGTTTTTGATGATGCCAGAATTCAAGGTCTCACTAATGAGGGTTTTCATGAAACTCTCAAGTTTGAGAATGAGGTGGAAGGTCTATTTTATGATGATGAAGGTGATGATTATGAGGATGAATCAGTCCCTCCAAGAATGACTATTTCAAATATGGATAACTCAAGTTCAAATGAACCATCCATAGAAGGGACAATGGGAGCATCCGTAGGAAGCCAAAATGGAGCATCCGTAGGAAGCCAAATTGAAGCATGTGTAGGTGGATCACAACACAGAGTTACCACCCCAATAAACTCAGGGGGAGTTTCTCTGAGTCATGGATCAACCTCAACTCCACATGATCATGCCTATGAGAATGATGCTACATCCTCAAGACCTACACCCGCAACAAGAAGAAAATGGACAAGGGATCACCCATTTGATCTGATCATTGGTGATGCATCCTCAAATGTCCAAACTAGAAGAGCTACTCAAGATGAATGTTTATACAACAGCTTTCTTTCTCAAGAAGAACCAAAGAAAGTTGAGGATGCTATGTTAGATCCAGATAGGGTATTAGCTATGCAAGAAGAGCTAAACCAATTTGAAAGAAACAAAGTATGGAAGATGGTACCCAAACCAAAAGACAGAAGTTTTATAGGTACAAAGTGGGTATTCAGAAACAAGATGGATGAAAATGACATTGTCACAAGGAACAAAGCTAGATTGGTTGCTAAGGGCTATTCTCAAGAAGAAGGAATAGATTATGATGAAACATTTGCCCCTGTTGCTAGATTGGAAGCAATAAGGATATTCCTAGCCTATGTAGCCCATGCCAATTTCAAGGTCTATCAAATGGATGTCAATAGTGCCTTCTTGAATGGGGAACTGGAAGAGGAGGTGTATGTCAGTCAACCTCCTGGTTTTGAAGATCCAAATTATCCAGAATTTGTCTACTTCCTACTCAAGGCACTCTATGGACTGAAGCAAGCACCTAGAGCCTGGTATGACACTGTGTCACAGTTTTTTTTAGAGAATCACTTCACTAGAGGTACTGTTGACAAAACTCTTTTCTTTAGAAATGTTAATGGCTCTAGTATACTTGTTCAAATTTATGTAGATGACATAATCTTTGGGTCTACAGATGAGAAACTTTGCAAAAAGTTTGCCAAACGTATGCAAAGTAAATATGAAATGACCATGATGGGTGAACTTACCTATTTCCTTGACTTACAAGTTAAGCAAGTGAAAGAAGGAATCTTCAATAGTCAAACTAAATACATCTTTGATCTATTAAAGAAGTTTGATCTAATGGATTACTCTCTTACTAAAACACCCATGCCAACTGCCACTAAGCTTGAATTGAATACTAAGGAAAAATGTGTGGACATTTCAAGCTATAGAGGCATGGTGGACTCACTTTTATATTTAACTGCTAGTAGACCTTATATTATGTTTGCTACGTGTCTATGTGCTAGATTTCAGGCTGATCCTAGAGAGTCTCACTTAATTGCTATCAAGAGGATTTTCAGATATCTCAAGGGAACACCAAACCTTGGCATTTGGTACCCTAGAGAATCTGGTTTTGATCTAATTGGTTATTCAGATGCAGACTATACAGGTTGCAAGATTGACAGAAAAAGTACAACAGACACCTGTCAATTTCTAGGAAACAAGCTTGTTTCATGGTTCAGTAAGAAGCAACATTCTGTCACCACTTCTACAGCTGAGGTAGAATATATTGCTGCTGGAAGTTGTTGTGCACAAATACTTTGGATGAAAAATCAACTAATAGACTATGGTCTAACATTTAATAAGATTCCAATATTCTGTGACAACACTAGTGCAATTGCCATAACTGAGAATCCAGTGCAACACTCAAGGACCAAGCACATTGACATAAAGTATCACTTCATCAGGGAACATGTGATGAATGGTACTGTGGAACTTCATTTTGTTCCAAGTGAGCAGCAAATTGCAGACATTTTTACCAAGCCACTTGATGAATCAACATTCTCAAGGTTGGTAAGTGAGCTAGGTATGCTTAACTTCTCTTAATTTATTTAAATGTCTAATAATTTGTAATGCAGCCAGTGTCAACATGATTTTCATAAGAATTAAAACTCTCTGAAAAAGAAGAATTTTGTCTAAATCAAAATTTCTCCCTCTACGGATATCCCTATCCATTGATGGTCATTTTAGACACTGGTTTTTTTGTGTCTACGGATACCATTTTTACACCTCTACGGATGTCGAATCCCAAAAGGTAAAATCCTATTCGTAGATAGTTTGGTTTTAATCGTAACCGTTAAAGTCACTATCCTATCCGTAGTTACATGCGTACAGTATATGTATGTAATTACAGTAAATTCGTGGCTTTACTTTTTAAATCCATTACTTTTAAATGGTTACTTTCTTGCCCAATCATATAATTTCTTTCAATTATTCTGGTTTTATTAGTGAATTATTTTGGGGGAGTATAAATTGAATTTTACTCTCAGTTAATCATTTTCTATCACTTTCCAAAATTCACTAAGACAAGAAATCATCTTCTCTCTCAAAGCAAAATCTCTCTGTAATTCCAAGCTTTACTTCAATGGCACTAACCAACAAGACTATGTCTCATTGGGTTCACATATGAGAAGAACAACTTCACCGCGTTGGTGGACTTCAAAGAGAAAAATGCATCATATCATACTATGATGAGGTTTCTCCAGAACTGCAAGCTCTCAAAGGCTATGTTCGAATCCCCCAAACTATACTTTGAGGTAATTGAAGCAATTTGGGAATCTGCTGTGTTCGATTCTGTCAATGCTACAATCACCTTTGTTTTTCAAGGTAAAGAATATGTGATAAATAGTGATGTTATTACTGCTTGCTTAAATTTGCCTGAAAACAATAGGGTAGAAAAGCATAGTGATACTGATATTGTTAACATGCTGAATTCAATTAACTATGTTTTACCTACGGGTAATTTAAGTAAGATTCAGAGAAGAGGCATGGTCAAAGAATGGAGCTTTTTCTTTGATGCCATTCTTAAGGTTTTCTCTGGTAAAATTAGCAACTATGATGCTGTTACTTTTTCTATGCTCGACATTGCTTACATGCTTTTGAATGATAGCTTTTATAACCTAGGATCCTTAATTCTGTTTGAACTAGGATCCAAACTAGGGAATAAAGCATCTAGAAGTAAGAATGTCTATTATGCTAGATTTATCATGTTGTTAACTAACCATGTAGAGAGTAACCTGGTGATCCAATTCCCTGCAAACTCCAAGGAATGTTGGGTTCAAAATAATAGAGTGCTTGAGGACTTGAATAGGCTGAACCACAACAAGGAGGTTCAATTGGTGTATCCACCAATTTTCAATGCAGCTCAAGAGGCACAGGTGAGTCAGGTAACCTCCTCAACTGTTCCTTCCTCTATTGTCATTTCTTTGATTTCCAGTGCCACCATGAAGGCTGGAACTGTCCAACAGCCTCCTACCCAAGTGGCCACCTCTAAAATTCCTAAATCAAAATCTAGAAAGCCAGCCTCAAGTGCTTCTCAAAAGGCACCTGTTGTAAAAACTACCCAAACCTTTGAGGGGACTGTGAAGGAGGTAGTAAGTGGTGAGGGAATGGGTGAACATCAAAGAAACCCCAAGAACAAAGAGGGTGAGATAAGTGTGTCCCAGCCTAGCCACCCTGTATCTTCTCAAAAAGATACAATGGTTGAAAAGGAAGTTAACACATCCCTAGTGGCATTGAAAGGCATATGCTATAGCCTATTTGTAATTCGAGGATTCTACTCAACTTAAACTAGAATGTAATAAGTAAATATTAGATTAATTATCACAGTCAAAGGAATCTCAGAAGATCATATCTGTCAGAAGAATACAGATTAAAGTCATCTACAGATTTGAAGATATACTACATTGAAAGAAGTTCAATTATTTGATCAAGCCTCAGTGAAGTCTTCAAAGAAGTGGATTTATTAAAGTGACAGAGGTTTCAGATTTGTGATAGCAAAGGTACAGGTTACAAGGGTTAATTAAGTCAAAAGCAAACAATGGACCACAGCTTTAAGTGTTTTAAAGATGAAGAATTATCATTGAAGTCGGTTATTCATGAACCAGACAGTGCATCGAATGACGACATCAATCAGTGGAATTAAATCATCTATATTCAGTGGTTTTCAGAAGATAAAGGAATGCAATGATTTTAAGTTATCTTCTTTTAATTAATTAAATTATTAATCAATTTAATTAATAAATTAATTCTTTCAGAATTAATTAATTTATTAAATTAATTAATTTAGTTGTTTAAATTATTTATTAAATTAATTCCAGAAAAGAATTAATTTAATTTAGAATTTAATTTATCTAAATTTAATTAAAAGAAATTAACTTAAGTACTAGTATGACCTATATTATTCTCGGTATGACCACAGCTTTATTTAAGCTAGGTCATACCGAATTTAATCAGGTCATACATGTCATACCGAATCCTAGCAGGTCATACAAGGACAGTGCAGCAGGTCATACAAGTTGTTTTCTAAGGTTCTACCAAGAGTTGGTAGAAGTATGCTAGGTCATACCGGTTCTTTGTGCTAGGTTCTACCGAACTCAGCTAGGTCATACCGGACACTTTTTGCAGGTTCTATTGATGAAGCATGGTTTTACTGAATGGTCATACAAGTGTTTGTGCACAGTTAAAACTGGTTCTTCTCAGTTTAATTAGGTCATTTTGATCTAATTAAAAGGTCATACAAGGAAATGAAATTGTATTAGACCCGGGGCTGAAGACAGAACACAGAACATAGAATATCAAAGCAGCAGAAAACTTTCTCTCTCAAGAACAAGAAAAGCATTTGATCTCATTTCTTCTCAAGCAATTAATTCTAGTTTGTATTGTTAAATCCAAACCACTAGAAGTTGATTACTTGTATTGCTTTGATTATCTAGCGGATTTTTATCCCTAGAATTTATCTCGACTTGCTTTTAGCATTCGATCTTTTTATTACAAATATTAGAAAAGTTCATGTCGAATTTATTCTAAATTTGTATTAATTAGTTTGAGATAAATACTTTGTAATCCGTACTATATTTGCAACACCCTTCAAGTTTAATATAGTTTATATTTAACTTGAATATTGTTTCATTTATATTCCGCATTAATTTGTTCTTAATTGTTAAATTATTCAAAGGACAAATTTCGATAAAACGGTATAGTTTGTATTCAACCCCCCTTCTACAAACTTATCAGGACCTAACAATTGGCATCAGAGCCTTTTGATTGATATACAAATCAAAGATCCAATTGTTTTGAGATTTTTTCTTAAACTCTGAAATTTTTATTTTTCCTAAAAATCTCAAAAGATGTCTACTACACAGAAGGTTGGTACAGTAAAGATTCCCATGTTCAGCAAGGAGCATTATCCTATGTGGAAGAAGAAAATGCTCCTATTTCTTAAAGTTTCTAATCCTAATTACTTGGATGTGCTGAAGAGTGGTCCCAAAATTCCTATGATTATTGAGGGAGAGCTAATAGAGAATAGCATTGTTACTAGGGCTGCTAGGATGTACCCTAAGATCCCAAGGATTTCACTCCTGGTGAAAAAGAGGATGTTACCTTGGATGCCTGTCTACAGCTGATCCTTGTTGATTGTCTTGACCCTATCATGCATAATCATGTCCTAAACTGTGATACTGCCAAACACATTTGGGAAACTATAGAGATAATCAATGAGGGGACAGAGGAAGTTAGAGAGAATAAGCTGGAAATTCTCACCTCTCAATATGAGCATTTCAGATCAAACCCTGGTGAAGGTATCTCTGAGGTTTTTGAGAGATACAACAAATTAATCAATGATCTGAATCTCAATGGGAAGCACTACACTATCAAGGAAATTAACAAGAAGTTCCTACTTACACTTCCACGTCATTTGGAGCACAGAATATCTGCCATTAGAGAAGCAAGAGATCTTACAGAGGTTTCTTTGGAAAGACTGTATGGTGTTCTGAAGACCTATGAGCTGGAGCAGATTCAACAGGATGAGTTATATGGAACTGGGAGGATAGTGAGTACTTCTACTGCATTGGCTGCTGAAGTCCCACAGAAACTGGAAGTGAAGGCTGTTCAACCTTCCAGTTCTAACATGAATGTTATTGATGCTGAATATGGATTAACATCCATTGATCAATCTGGTGGTGACTTCTATTATTTAGAGGAACTTGATCAGCTGGAAGATGGTGATTTGGTAATGATAGTGAGGAAATTTGGCAAGTTTAGATTCAGGAGAAATCCCAATCTTAAGTTCAGGCCCAGATTTCATAGAGGTGGATCTTCCTCTTCAAGTAGCACAAGGGGTGGCTACAAAACTGGAACTGTGGAAAGGAGCACAATCAGATGCTACAATTGCAATGAGTTGGGTCACTTTGCTACTGAATGTAAAAAACCAAAGCAAGTGACAAGGAACTCATTTGATTCTAGCAAGAAGAATAAGATTGGGAAAGCTTATGTTGCTGAAGGAAAGAGTTGGGATGACACTGACAGTGATGAAGAAGCAGGTGAAATTGGGAACCTTGCTTTAATGGCTAAATAGGAAAGCACTTCATCCAGATACATGTCAGAGGTAACATTTACTGATACTGAAATGATTCGCCATCTTGCTGGCACCTTAGATTGTGCACGCACTGAAAATGATAGTATAATTCTTTTAAACACAAATCTTGAAAATGAGATAAAAGAATTAAAACTAGTGCATATTAATCAAGATGAACTCACTAAAAATGTAGCAGTTCTTGAGAATAGGGTTAAATTGTATCAACAACTGGAAACCATTCTCAAAGATCAGATTAGTGAGCTTAAGACCAAAGCTAATGCCTATTACAACTCTTGTAAGACGTCTAAAGAGATTCTTAATAAACAAGCTATTGGTAATCATGTCAGTATAGGTTATGATTATCATGAGGCCATTGGATTGCTTGGAATTAATTCCCCTTGTAGAGTCAGATCTGAAGGAAGGGGTGTTCCATATATGCTTAAGGGTATTGAAACACCCTTCTGTAAGGAGTCCGAGGCAGATCCTCTGAATGAATACTCTATCATTATTGCTGAGGAGATTCGTGAAGAAGATATTGCTTTGGAAGTTGAACAGTCCAAAAAGTGTATATCTGATATTCCAGTCAAAGTTGCTACAACTAAAAAGACTAAATCAGATATCCATAAGTTGGATCAAAACAACTGTAGAACTAACATGCCTGCTGTTAATTCTTCTCATAAAGCATGTGGTGTGATTAATTGCATGTCTTGTGCTTTCAATGTTATGTATGCTTATTTTAATAGTAAGCATGTATCTAGTGATAAGACTGCTCCACGTCAACATGTTAATAATAAGAAGCATGTTAAAGCAAAGACTACTAGTCCTCCTCAGACTAGAGTGGATTCATTTATCCCTAAGCCTACTCAGAAATGTGTTAAGGCTGGCTATAAATGGAAACGCTCTTATGTGAAAGAGGTTGAAGTAGTTTTAGTTAAAAATGTTGTTTTGCCTGACAAAGGCCAATTCTTTAAGTATGTCGGACCCAATCAAGTGTGGGTTCCGAGGAAGGACTAATCAATCTGGTATTGCAGGGAGTTAAACAGGTAAACCGTGTTATGTGGATTCTTGACAGTGGTTGTTCAAGGCATATGACCGGAGATAGAGTCCTGCTATCAGATGTGGTTGTGAAAGCTGGCCCAGTAGTTACCTTTGGAGATAACAGCAAGGGTATTACGAAAGGATATGGTTGTTTGAAGTACGGAAATGTTATCATTGAAGATGTTTCATTTGTGGAAGGTCTGAAGTTCAATCTTCTCAGCATCAGTCATTTATGTGACAGAGGATATGATGTTTCCTTTGAAAGAGAGAAGTGTCAGATCCTTCACAAGAAGAATGGAAAGCCTGTTCTTCAAGGAGTAAGGAAAGGTAACTTGTTCATAGCTGATCTGAACTCGGGATCCAAAGATGAAGTTAATTGTTTTTATGCTAAAGCTTCATCAGATGATAGTTGGCTATGGCACAAGAAGATGTCTCACCTTAACTTCAAAACCATGAACTCTTTAGTCAAGAGGGAATTGGTTAGAGGTTTGCCTCAGATGGAATTTACACAGGAAGGACTGTGTGAGGCATGTCAGAAAGGAAAGTCAAAGAAAGCTTCTCACAAGGGCACTGACACATCATCAATAACTGAACCACTTCAGCTACTGCACATGGATTTGTTTGGTCCAGTTAATGTGATGTCCATGTCAAAGAAACAATATGCACTTGTGATTGTTGATGACTTTTCAAAATATACATGGGTTTTATTCCTACATTCCAAGGATGAGACCCCATACCTGGTGATTGGCCATATAAAGTTGATTGAGCTGGATTCTAGATTCCCTGTTAGAGCCATAAGGTCAGATAATGGTACTGAATTCAAGAATGCCATTCTAAATGACTTTTGTGCTGATAAAGGAATAACAAGACAGTACTCTGCCCCTAGAACTCCTCAACAAAATGGAGTAGTGGAAAGAAAGAATCGTACTTTGATTGAAGCTGCTAGGACTATGTTAAGTGAGTCTAAACTTCCAATGTACTTTTGGGCTGAAGCAGCGAATACAGCTTGTTATACTCAGAATCGAACTTTAATCAACAAAGACTTAATGAAGACTCCGTATGAGATCATGAACAACAAGAAACCAACTGTCAAATACTTTCATGTATTTGGAGCAAAATGCTTTGTGCTTATAGATGACAATGTGAAACGTGGCAAGTTTGATGCAAAGGCACAAGAAGCTATTTTTGTTGGTTATTCCAGAAGATCTTACAGGGTCTACTTGGTTGGCAGTCACACAGTAAAGGAAAGTGTCAATGTTACTTTTGATGACACTAACCTCCCTAATATCCAAAAAGAAGATTCATCTGAGAAGCTGAAGTTTGATAACTTGCCAGACACAGAATCAGATGATGGAGCCCCACCTGAAGTTATTGCTGGTAATGATAATAACAATGATGATAAAGATCATGGTGGTGGTGGTGGAAACACTGGTAACAATGGAGATACCACCAACACTGGAGAAGAATCATCAAGGCAATCAAGCAACAACTCAGGGGGAGCAAATGAAGGATCAACTAGTCACTCACAACATCAAAGTGAATTTCAAGGTGAATCATCAAGATCAAATCTTCCAAGACAGACTGTATGGAATAGAGCTCATCCTTTTGAGCTGATCATTGGTGATCCAGATGTTGGAGTTAAAACTAGAAGTGCAACTCAGAATGAATGTCATTATTCAGCATTTCTATCTAAAATGGAGCCAAAGAAAACTGAGGAAGCACTGACTGATCCAGATTGGGTGATTGCTATGCAAGATGAACTCAATCAGTTTGAACAACAGCAAGTCTGGAAGCTGGTACCCAGGCCAAAGAACAAGAAAGTAGTTGGTACAAGATGGGTATACAGGAACAAGCTAGATGAGGATGGCATTGTTACAAGGAACAAGGCAAGACTGGTTGCACAAGGGTATTCACAAGCTGAAGGCATTGATTATGATGAAACCTATGCACCAGTGGCTAGACTTGAGGCCATCAGGATGTTCTTAGCATTTGCAGCTTATTCCAATTTTAAAGTCTATCAAATGGATGTTAAGAGTGCATTTCTGAATGGTGAGCTGGATGAAGAAGTGTATGTGGAACAGCCCCTGGCTTTGAAAATCAGGAGCTGCTGGACTTTGTGTACTTTCTCTTCAAGGCTATCTATGGTCTCAAACAAGCCCCAAGAAAATGGTATGACACTCTCTCTGGTTTTCTTTTAGAAAATGGTTTTGTTAGAGGTATCATAAACAAAACTCTTTTTTCAAAGAAACACAAAAGTGATATGATATTAGTCCAAGTCTATGTGGATGACATCATATTTGGGTCTACTAATGATAATCTCTGTAAGAGATTTGCTGAGCTAATGCAGAGTAAGTTTGAAATGAGTATGATGGGTGAGCTGAAGTTCTTTCTTGGATTGCAAGTAAGTCAAAGGTCAAATGGTATATTTATTTGTCAATCCAAGTATCTTAAAGAACTCCTCAAGAAGTATCACATGGAGGATTCATCATCAGCAAGGACTCCATCTTCAACAGCCGTCAAACTTGGAGCTTCTGACAATTCTATCAAGGTAGATGTTACAAGCTACAGAGGTATGATTGGCTCCTTACTCTATCTTACTGCTAGTAGACCAGATATTATGTATGCTACATGCTTGTGTACAAGGTTCCAAGCGGACCCTAGAGATGTACATCTCGTTGCTGTTAAAAGAATCTTGAGATATCTTAAGGGTACACCTAATCTAGGTATCTGGTACCCTAAAGATTCTAGTTTTAATCTTGTTGGATATACAGATTCTGATTATGCAGGTAGTGTTGTGGATAGAAAGAGTACCTCTGGGAGTTGTCAATTCCTAGGAGGTAGGTTGATTTCCTGGTATAGCAAGAAACAGCAAACAGTTTCCAATTCAACAACAGAAGCTGAATATATTGCTGCTGGAAGCTGTTGTGCTCAGATCTTATGGATTAGGAATCAATTAAAGGACTATGGCTTTGCATTAGACAAAATTCCTATTTTGTGTGATAATACAAGTGTCATAGCAATCTCCAACAACCCTGTGCAGCACTCGAGAACGAAGCACATTGATATCAGGTATCATTTTATCAGAGAGCATGTCATGAATGGAACTGTGGAGTTACACTTTGTACCCACAGAAGAACATACTGCAGATATATTCACTAAATTTGTTGACGAATCCACATTTATCAAGTTAGTTGGTAAATTGGGTATGTTAAACAGTCTTAGTGATTAACAATATCTCTGTCATGTTTGTTCTTTCAAAATCATTTTCTCTTGCTAATATTGAATGATATATTTTGCCAATTCTTGTTTAGAGTAAAGCTTGTTAATTTAAATATTCTGAATAATTTATTTTCTTTAAAAATACTTTTCTCATATTTTTTAAGTGGAGAAACTTATTTTTATTGAAAATTTATTTATTTAAGAATCATTTAAGTTAATTTCAGATTGTAAATATTGTTGTTTAAATATTTATGCAAGTTTATATTATTTTTATGCACTTCTATAATATTCTGCAGTTTTCTAATGTTTGTGCATAAGTTCCTGTAAATATTTTTTTTGTATTTTATTTTTATTGCTTATTATTTATTATCTTTTATTTTCTATTTGTCTTAGATGTTTTTGTAAATATATTGTATATATTATTTCTGATCTAGCTCTTGCTTAGCTGGAAATTCAGTGCCAAATCCAATTCAGGTATTACTTTCTATCTCTCAATCCACTTCTTTTACTGTTGCTGAACCCAAGTGGTTGTTAGGGCTGGCCAAGGGATTGTAGATCCACAATCTTTATCCCAGGTCTTAGAGCCAAACAATGAGTCTACAACTTCATTACTTGACCTCTCAGCCTAAACATAAATCAATGTTAAATAAAAAAGTATTTTGATTGAAACAGTGAGTGATCCCACAGCTCTGCCTCCTCTAAAGAAATTCAACATATACTGAGGCATCTGTCAGCCCATCTGTATCCTCTCAATAGGATATGGACTTTGAAATGGCCAATGAACTGTATCTAGAGACATTCTCTCAACAGGATGAATCTATTGAAATTCGCCATAGGGCCATGGCACTTTGTATTGAGTCAAGCACACTCTCATTACTCACAATGGGAGAAGACAATTCCATTAGATGAAACCCAGGACACAGTGAAAGCAGAGCACCTGCAACTGGTTACAGTGCCTACCATTGTTACGGTAGAAGTGCCTTCACAGGCATCAGAGGGAAAATCTGATTCTTGCCACATTTAATAGAATCATTTTCTCCCCTCCCAGAGTGAACATCTCTGGCTCCCTAAGGGATTTTCCACTCGCAGATTTATCTGGAGAAAGTGGAAGGCAACTTGGTCAGTCTATCACTGAAGCAATTCAGATTTCAAATCCAAGTGATTTGATAGACATGATTGAGGATCGGGATTTGCGAACTCCCATTGCACCACCACTGACCTCTCTTGAAGAGGCTAGGGTGAGTTTCAATGCAGGTACTGATCAAAAATGAGCAAACAGACAGCTAATGTTGAGTGATAAGAGTCAAACACTGAGTGAAACACATGCACGTGAGATGAGTGATACACTTACAAAAGAAATTCAAGTGAGTGCACACACAGACACATACACTGCAATGTAGTTAGCTCACATAGCTGATCTACAGGAACATCTATTCAAAACCCAGGCTGATAAAGAACTTTTGCAAGCACAAGTGGTTGAACGGTCTTCTTCTTCCACCTCTGTCAACAATCAGCTGGGACTGCTCAAGGAAATATTGAAGACAAAGTTACTTCCCAAGATCAACTCCATCAACTATCTAAACTCCTACTGGCTTCAGAAACTCAAAATGTTATATCTGTAGAGAATTCCTCAACTAAGGGGGAGAAGTTTCTAGAGAAGTTTCTAGAGAAGTTTATAGAGAAGCTAGGAAGAGGGAACTGAAAAAGATATAAAAGGTAAAGAGGGAGTTTCAGGGGAGTAAAAGAAAAGTTAGCTCTGTTGTGTAAATGTTATATGTATAGAGCTTAGGTAAATCAAGACAGGTTCAATGTTATCATATGTTTAGTCTAGAGGAACATCTGTCTTGTATTTATCTTTACTGGTGAAATCTGGAAATGTCATATTTGATCCAGAACTTTCTAGTATTTACTTAGGCTTAAGAGTCTTATCTTTTTCTTGGTTTTAGTTGAGTGATCCTCTAGGTATTTGGTTGTTATTCTCTAAAAAACAAATAGGGGGAGATTGAAAGGCATATGCTATAGCCTATTTGTAATTCGAGGATTCTACTCAACTTAAACTAGAATGTAATAAGTAAATATTAGATTAATTATCACAGTCACAGGAATCTCAGAAGATCATATCTGTCAGAAGAATACAGATTAAAGTCATCTACAGATTTGAAGATATACTACATTGAAAGAAGTTCAATTATTTGATCAAGCCTCAGTGAAGTCTTCAAAGAAGTGGATTTATTAAAGTGACAGAGGTTTCAGATTTGTGATAGCAAAGGTACAGGTTACAAGGGTTAATCAAGTCAAAAGCAGACAATGGACCACAGCTTTAAGTGTTTTAAAGATGAAGAATTATCATTGAAGTCAGTTATTCATGAACCAGACAGTGCATCGAATGACGACATCAATCAGTGGAATTAAATCATCTATATTCAGTGGTTTTCAGAAGATAAAGGAATGCAATGATTTTAAGTTATCTTCTTTTAATTAATTAAATTATTAATCAATTTAATTAATAAATTAATTCTTTCAGAATTAATTAATTTATTAAATTAATTAATTTAGTTGTTTAAATTATTTATTAAATTAATTCCAGAAAAGAATTAATTTAATTTAGAATTTAATTTATCTAAATTTAATTAAAAGAAATTAACTTAAGTACTAGTATGACCTATATTATTCTCGGTATGACCACAACTTTATTTAAGCTAGGTCATACCGAATTTAATCAGGTCATACAGGTCATACCGAATCCTAGCAGGTCATACAAGGACAGTGCAACAGGTCATACAAAGACATTGCAGCAGGTCATACAAGTTGTTTTCTAAGGTTCTACCAAGAGTTGGTAGAAGTATGCTAGGTCATACCGGTTCTTTGTGCTAGGTTCTACCGAACTCAGCTAGGTCATACCGGACACTTTTTGCAGGTTCTATTGATGAAGCATGGTTCTACTGAATGGTCATACAAGTGTTTGTGCACAGTTAAAACAGGTTCTTCTCAGTTTAATTAGGTCATTTTGATCTAATTAAAAGGTCATACAAGGAAATGCAATTGTATTAGACCCGGGGCTGAAGACAGAACACAGAACATAGAATATCAAAGCAGCAGAAAACTTTCTCTCTCAAGAACAAGAAAAACATTTGATCTCATTTCTTCTCAAGCAATTAATTCTAGTTTGTATTGTTAAATCCAAACCACTATAAGTTGATTACTTGTATTGCTTTGATTATCTAGCGGATTTTTATCCCTATAATTTATCTCGAACTTGCTTTTAGCATTCGATCTTTTTATTACAAATATTAGAAAAGTTCATGTCGAATTTATTCTAAATTTGTATTAATTAGTTTGAGATAAATACTTTGTAATCCGTACTGTATTTGCAACACCCTTCAAGTTTAATATAGTGTATATTTAACTTGAATATTGTTTCATTTATATTCCGCATTAATTTGTTCTTAATTGTTAAATTATTCAAAGGACAAATTTCGATAAAACGGTATAGTTTGTATTCAACCCCCCTTCTACAAACTTATCAGGACCTAACAAGCATCCTCCCAAAAGTATGTTGCTATTGAAAATAGTCCCCAACCAGGGACACAACACAAGAGGGATTGGGACACCAGAAGCCCTATGGATACATCTAAGGCCTATAAAAGGAGAAAAAGGTCTAAGACATCTAGGGTTGCACAGGGATCACACACAATGTCAATGACACCATCACAAATTCAGTTTGATGTGGCCCTAGTAAATATGGAGTCACAACCCCATTCTTTATTTATTCAAACTGAAACAGAAACACCAAGCTCACCTACTCTCTCTTTGGATGTTGATATGATTCACACATCAATTCCTGATTCTCCATCTTTAACCTTCCTGGAGAAGCCCCACTTTAAAATTGGTGGTCATCATCTTCTTGATGATTTGTTGGACCACCAATCTATCATTTCTAAGGCTTTGGCTCCATCTGTGGCTCTTAATTTCAAATCAATCTCCACATATTCATCCATAGTCTCAATTTCAAAAGCTGTTCATTCTTCTTCATCTACGGATATCTCTCATCCGTTGACAAGTGTTTGTCTGTCTACGGATATGCCTCAAATTAGCTATCCGTTGACATATACTTCTACTACCTCTACGGATAATCCTTCCACACTGGCACTTCAAACTTCAAATATTATCACTACCAGTGTGGATGAGTTAGTAGTAGTTCAAACACTCTTAGGATTGAGGGAAGGGAGTGAAGCTGCTAAGAGTGAGAGGCTGGCTTGCAGCCTTTAAAAAGGAGATGGAGAGAAAGAGGGACAGACTAATTCTTCTAGTCAGGTAAAAGTGAGCAATGAGAGTCCCACCTTAGTAGGTGAAGGTGAGGGTGTTAGAGGTGTGAGCCAGGGGGAGCCCCTGATGCAAGAAAAGAAAGAAATTGAGAGAAAAACAGGTACTCAGCCATTGCAAGTGAGTCAATGGATGTCAGTGATGTAGACAGGGAGAGACTGTTCCAACTTGAATATCAAAATGAGTTAGATCAAGTCAACCTGAATGCTGAGACATTTACTCATCCTGATCCAACTTATCAAGTCTTGGCTGGACAGAGCAATGTGGAGGCAGAAAGGATGTTGCATTTGGTACACACTACTGAATCAATGTCTAGGGCAAAAGAAGCAATTCAAAATCTGCCTCCAGGAGCTGGTGAAGACTTTGAGTTTGATGAAGACAGTGATGATTCTGAGAGTGGTGAAGGAGGAGATGAAGGCCCTTCCACTCTCCAAGAGATGCCTACTTGGTTGTTTTCAAATTCCGTAATATCCCCAAATTTTGTACTTATTTAAGGACTATTGATGAATAGTAACTTTTGTTAAAAACCACTGATGAATAGTAACTTTTTCATTTAAAAAGTTTTTCAGACCACCCTATATGCGGGACGATATAATAAACTTTCAAAGTCGTATTAGTGATCTGCGATGTAAATGAAGGAATGCAAAAGCTGTCAGAATCGGAAAAATAGCATTTCCGTTTTCTCCGAAATTTCACCAATAACGGACGGATTAATTATTATTTGAGATTATTTGAGGATTTAAATTATCAATTCCATGGATACGGATTAATAAAAGAATTAGGGATATCAAGAACAATTACAGAGAATTTCTTCGATAGAACACTTAAGAAACCCTGCGAACATTTTTACGAGATTAAACGAAGACGGAACAACGAGACAATTACAGGATTAAATGTAGACATGGAAGTAACATGTAACAAGATTAATTCGAGGAATGCAACATTTGGATCATCCATGTGAAAGGAAACAAACCAGTAAAGCGAACCAGTAAAGCTACTTTATCTAAGCGAATGCATGTTGGACAAGTGTCAAAAGATGAGACAATGAGGTGATGACTCACCACTTGACCATAAAAATATCTCATCTTTTATTAATCAACCAAGGCAAGAAAAAATTAAAAGAATACCTCTTGAAGAACCAAGAAAACTTTCGGCCAAAAATTCCATTTCTCAAAGATCAACTTCCAAGCATCCATAATTCATGTTCTTGGATTCAAAAGCTTCCTAATCCCTAGACCAAGGTAATCTCTTAATCCTAGCACCATCCATGGATTGTATCATGCTTAAATCTTAGGTCAAAGATGAACATGAATAGTGATTTCCAAGAACTAACTTTTGATTCTTGATTTCTTTTGTTGATTCAAGCTATCTTAAGGTTATATAAGGGCTATACAAGGATTATTAGGCTCATATACACTCCAAGGAAGGTATAACTCTTGAAACCCTTGTTTATAAATTCGATTTATATGATTAGTTTTAAGTATAGTTTAGTCGGTGTAATCGTAAGAATGATTAAGTGATTTTGATGAAAGTTTGAGGTTGTTTTGATGATAAGCAAGTAAATGTTGGTTTTGACTGATTGGTGATGATTATGGATTAGTAATGATGTTGAGGATTTGACTTGGTGATTGGGTTTGGATTGATCTTGTAAGTTTATGATTAAACTTTGGAATCGTTAAAACATAGCCATTATAATGCCCGATTTTCCGTAACCATATTTTGTTTGTGATACCCGAGCATAAGGACTTCTGTCCAAGGTCACCACTGCCTAGTATAGTGTAGGTCTTGTTTCAAGGTTCGTTTTGGTATAAAGATCATGTGAATCCGATTTACGGTTTAGGAGAAACGAGTGTTTTAATTAAGGATGTTTCGAGAAACCGATCTATACCACTTAGCCAACTTTGAGGCAATGATCAAACCCCTTAAGTGACTAATCAGAATATGAAACTTTGTGTTAACATGCTAGGTATGTCTAGGAAGACCCTCGAGAAGATTTCGTGTTAAAAGGATTTAATCTCTATTTTATAAAAATGTTCGAGTCGAGCGTGCGCAAGAGGATTCTTAAGGAGTTAACTAGAAATCATGTTTTAGTTAAGTAAAGTACGTACTTGGTTTCATAAGAGCGTTAAGTGATTAACCTTGGATCTTTTGACTATGTATAGATCGCCGGATTGACTCGAGGCACACTACCCCTACCTCACCACCAGACAAGTTTTCAAAACCTATACTTACTGTTATTGTGATAATAAACTGTTTTCAATTATGATATGTAAATGCGATATATAAATTGCATGCTTGTTTTCGAACTGCTATATATAACAATACTTGAGGATATGACTTGATGTGGGGCTTATAAGCTAGATATGGGATATCAGTTATAAGCCAGTTTGTATGTAAATGCCCTAGGATAAGGGCGGGTGATTTTCCCTAGATTAGAGGTGATTATGTTTTCTGTTTTGTTAAAGATTATTTTCCGATAAAGATATCGGGTAATTGTTATTCGAGGATTAATTATTTATTTAATGAATATTATTTTGAATATTCATTTAAGGATTATTTATTTAATGTATATTACTTTTTAATATTCATTTGAGATTTAATTATTTAATGAATATTATTTTTTAAATATTCATTTGAGATTTATTAATTAATGAATATTATTTTGAATATTCATTTGAGGTTTACTTATTTAAGGAATGTTATTTCGGATATTCATTTGAGGTTTACTTAATCGAAGAATATTATTGTGAATATTCATCTGAGGATTATTTAATGAATTTTATTTTTGAATATTCATTTGTAGATTATTTATTTATTTAATGAATACTAGTTTTAAATATTCATTTTAGGATTATTTAATGAATATTATTTTTAAATATTCATTTGAGGATTATTTATTTAATGAATATTATTTTTTAAATATTCATTTGAAGATTACTTACTTAATGAATATTATTTTCAAATATTCGTTTAAGGTTACTTATTTAATAAATATTGTTAAGTATTTTCAAATCAAAAAGAGGTTCCCATAACAATGTTTTCCCATTTAAGTCCGTCTTTTAAGAGGATTTAAATGCTCGCTCAACTATCAAAAATATGGGAAACCTGATTTAAGCGACTGCTACTCATTTTAAAGTCTCAACTCAAAACTGTCAGGGGACAGATATTTTCTCGAAGCAATTTAGTTGCTGCAAGTCTAATATTGTGTTACCACCTCAACGCTCGAGGGGTAAATTCATGGAACAAGTCGATATCCATTAACAAGCAACAGCTTGAGAAATATTGGAGAATCTTCCTTTACAACCTAGATATAACTACTTAGTGGAGTCGTATCAACAAGTATTACACTTGGGGAAAGGAGGACGATCTTTACGTTTCAGAGTCATGGATTTCATCTAAACTAGGAGCAAGTGTAAGAGGTCGAGTCGCGCCGATCCATCATTTTATCACCCCAAATGGGCCGGGAGATCCAGAAAGGCGGTAGACAATGTCAGGCTGTCGTGATTCTTCCATCTACATGTAGAAAACATAATTTTGTTGTACGAACTGCTACTGATCATAGTAAGGTTGGTACGACGGGCGCGGAGAAGGCTCCAGTATTGGTTCATCATCCAATTTGGATATTCCTGCAACATGTATTGGGGTGAAGAACTAATCGTGTTGGCAGGGGGTCGAAAAGCGCTTGGAAACGAAATGGCAATAAATTCATGCAACTCCATCTTTTATGAGTTATGACTCTGATAAAACCTGATTAAGGATATATATGCATAAGTGGATTTTGGGTTACGGAAATATTATATTAATTTTCCTTGTAACTTCATCCTTTATATTATACTAGTTTCTTATCTGTTTAAGGCATAACATGTGGCTACAGAAATATCTTTGAATTGTTATATTCTGGTAATCTGTATAAGTTATTTTTGGTGGGCTCTATTGCTCACCCTTGCTTTATTTATTTATATCACAACAACAGCTAGAGCAGATAGCCCGGTTCAAGCACACTCTGCGCAAGCGAGTGGCAGTCGTCAGAGATTTACCCGCTGAGGTCGTAGCCGCCATAGCTGAGGTAGTAGTAATCAGTAGCCTAGGCTACAACTTTTGTTTCAGACTTATTTATATTTATGAGTAATGTAATCAATGACAAGAACTTTAAAATGCTCTGTAATCTTTTGGGTTTGTAATAACTTATAACTTGTGGATCCTATGACTAGATACTTATTTCAATTTCATCTCTGGGACTATAACTAGTTGTGTGTGTATGGTGATGTTATTGTGGGGTCACAGCATGTAGTTTAATTGTTTTGATTCAAGTGCAAGTATTATTGATGGGAATTGAGACCGTAACGACCGGATCCCCGACCCCGGATCTGGGGCTGTTACAGAAATGGTATCAGAGCGTTAGAGTTATAAACCCCAGAGATGATGCGACGTTACAATAATAAATTCACTAAGATAATAAGAACTCTTGCCAAGTTCGATTAAAACCCTTATGGGAACTTTAATATCATGATAGTAACATAGTTCGTTATTGTGTAGGCGAGCGACATCTCTGACCCTGAGGCTTACGAGAGACAGCATGATGAGGACTTGCTTCGGACTACAGATCCATACTATGAGGGTTTTGAGGAGGAGGACCCGGAGGAGGACCCGGAGGAGGACCCGGAGGAGGACCCGGAGGAGGTCCAGGCGGATGCGGACACCGAGGTTGTTGAGGATTCTGATGATGAGGATCCCGAGGAGGACCCGGCCCTAGCTGACACTGAGGCTATGGAGGGAGATACTGAGGACCAGACTCCACTTCCTACTGAGAGAGCCCCTACCCCTCCACCACTGCCTTTGAGCCCTTCCCATGATGATTTTGAGGAGCTTACCCCTGAGCCACAGCAGGCAGAGGCTGCACCACCAGCCGACCCGGTTACCCCACCCCATGTTCCGTTAGAGGGGATACCAGTATGTGTGCATAACTGGACCGTGAATAGAGTTCAGTCAGATTTGGTAGTGGCTGAGGCTAGATTAGCAGAGTCACGGATGCAGCTAGCAGCGGAGAGAGATGCCAGGATGGTACGCCAGGGCGGCGGGAGGTCTGTGCCCCCTCGGGTTGCCCGGAGGGCGATGACTCGCATTGAGCTGAGGGCACGGATGAGGATTCGAGCTTTGCCTACTGATGGCGATGACAGGGTATCCAGGGTTGATGCTGAGGAGATTTTCCGCATAGCCATGGCGAGGGTGAGGGCATGGAGCCGCACCAGTGGCTGATTTCAGAGTTGGTGATGTAGTAGTCTAGTCTTCTAGTCATGTACGGACATAGTAGTGCCGATTTTTGTGGGATTGTTCCATTGTATATATTATCCCTTTTCTGGCTAGAAGGATAGACCATGTATTTCACTTTTGACTAGATGATGTTAGGACAGTTGTACTTGTAAACTGTCGATGTTGACTCAGACTATGTATCTTTGGTACCATGTATATATTTGTTTCCTTTCAGTTGGATCCCGTTCTGTTGTGACGCGATCACAAGTTTATTATATTGTTGTCCGTACTATTATGATCAAATTATGATAAAATATAGAACTGCGGAAGTCTACTTCCAATTATGTAACGACTGTATCTGTAACCCAGTAAACGAGCCTAATATGAATTTTCCAAATTTCAGTAAGATGCCTCCACGAAGAGTGGGAACTAGGGCTAATCCCCCTGAATCTGATGATCAAGAAAGCCACAATCAAAATAGGGAAGACCCTGAGTATAATGAAGAAATGGATGATGATTATAATGAACAGGACGACTCCCAGTACGGGGAGGCAGATGAATCCTTTTTCACTGCGGACATTGAGAATGAAGAAGAGGAAGTTGAAGCGGAACAAGGAGAAGGGGACCAGGGTGGAGACCCCATGGGTCAGTTCATGAATCTACTCAGGCAAAATTTGGACCGTTATCCCCAACCACCCCAAGGAAACAACAATACCATAGCGAACTCTTTCAGGGCCTTTAAGTCACTCAAGCCCCCAGAATTCCAAGGATCGGCTGACCCAGTAGAGGCAAGAGCCTGGATAAAGGAAATGGAAAAGTCCTTTGAGATATTGAGCATTGAGGAGGCGCAGAAAACTGTTTTCGCCACTTACCTCCTGAAAGGAGAGGCCAACTATTGGTGGGAGGCCAAGAAGAACATGGAGACGGATGTTATCGTGACTTGGGAAAGGTTCAAGCAATTGTTTCTAGAAAAGTATTTCCCAAGGTTTATGAAGACTCAGATGGAGCTTAAGTTTTTGGAACTGAAGCAGAATAACCTAACGGTGGCTGAATACGAGGCAAAATTTACCGAACTATCAAGGTTTGTGCCAGAGTTTGTAGATACCGAAGAAAAGAAAGCTAATAGATTTCAACAAGGGTTAAAACAATGGATTCAGAATCGCGTGGCAATCTTGGAAATTTCAGACTACGCCACGTTGGTGCAAAAGGCTTCGATTGTGGAAGCAGGGAGTGATCAGATGCAGATAGAAAGAGAGAAAGGGGGAACAAAAAGGAAACATGCAAGTATGGGTGGAGGTTCGGCAGGAAGAAACACCCCAAATAGGTTTAACCACGGGGCAGCCTCCCTACCTGAAAGGAATACGGGTTTCAAGCGAACCGTAAGCTCAAGCGTGAACCAAGGCGGCAACCCATCAGGAGTGTCCCACTCATACCAATCTCGACCTCCATTACCAGTGTGTACAACTTGTGGGAAGAAACATCCCGGTGTGTGCAACCGGAAACAGATAACTTGTTATAAGTGTGGGCGAAGGGGCCATTATGCTACCAATTGTGCCACGGTTAACCCTAGCGTCAGCCAAGGCCTCACTTGTTTTCAGTGTGGACGACAAGGTCATATGAAGAAGGATTGCCCCACGAACCGACCCGCAGCATCAGGGGCCAGCAAAGCTGCCTCCAACAAACCACCAACTGCTAGGACTTTCAACATGACAGTGCAGGATGCCGTGAGGAACACGGATGTGATAGCAGGTACCTTTTCTCTGAATTCAGTTAGCGCAAATGTTTTATTTGATTCTGGAGCAACTAAGTCTTTTATATCGAGGGATTTTGCGCATAGATTGAAACTTAAAGCCCAACCATTAAAGGATTCCCTACAAGTAGAGATAGCTAACCACGAAATAGTCCCAGTTAATCGAATTCACCCAAACTGCAAATTGGAAATAGGGGAACAATCTTTTTATATGGATTTGATTCCTTTTAAATTAAGAGAATTTGATGTCACTTTGGGGATGGATTGGTTGTCTCGCAATAACGCGCAGATAGATTGTAAAGGGAAGAAGATTAGATTGAATACCCCAGGAAAGAAGGAAATAGTGTTTAAGGGAATGAAACAGACACAAAAATTTCTAACCATGGCGCAGACCAAAAGATTGTTACGAAAGGGAAATGAGGCTTACTTAGCATATGTTGTAGACACCCAGAAAGAGGTGCCTAGGTTACAGGACATCCCAGTAGTCAATGAGTTCGAAGATGTGTTTCCACAAGATCTCCCAGGATTACCACCCGATAGGGTAATTGAGTTTGCTATTGAATTAGCCCCGGGGACCGCGCCAGTTTCGAAGGCCCCGTACCGGATAGCCCCAGTAGAAATGAAAGAACTAGCTACCCAGTTACAAGGACTGTTGGATAAGGGTATGATAAGACCCAGTGTGTCACCGTGGGGGGCACCAGTGTTGTTTGTTAAGAAGAAAGATGGGAGTATGAGGTTATGCATCGACTACCGAGAATTGAACAAGCTAACTATAAAGAATAAGTACCCATTACCTAGAATAGACGATTTGTTCGACCAGCTAAAGGGTGCGATATACTTCTCTAAAATTGACCTGAGAACCGGATATCACCAATTAAAGATTAATCCCGAAGACTACATTCCGTACCAGATATGGACATTACGAGTTCCTGGTGATGTCGTTTGGATTGACCAATGCCCCAGCAGCTTTCATGGATTTGATGAATAGGGTGTTTAAGCAGTATTTGGATAAGTTCGTCATAGTTTTCATCGATGATATTCTTATCTACTCAAAGACAGAGGCAGAACACGCAGACCATTTGAGGATAGCCCTAGAGATACTCAGGAATGAACAATTGTATGCCAAATTCGCGAAGTGTGAATTCTGGCGAAATGAGGTTCATTTTTTAGGACATGTGATTAACAAGGAAGGAATGTTGGTTGACCCCTCCAAGATAGAGGCAGTTTCAAACTGGGAACGACCAACCACACCAACAGAGGTAAGGATTTTCATAGGATTAGCAGGGTATTATAGAAGATTTGTCAAGGATTGCGAAAATCGCAGCCCCGTTAACCCGACTTACCCGTAAAACTGAGAAATTTGAATGGACGGAAAAGTGCGAGAAGAGTTTCCAAGAGTTAAAGGAGAAACTGGTAACTGCCCCTGTGTTGGCATTGCCAGATGGAAAAGGAGATTTTGTGATTTACAGTGATGCTTCGCATAAGGGATTAGGGTGCGTGCTAATGCAGCACGGTAAAGTAATCGCGTATGCATCGAGACAATTGAAGGAATATGAGATTCGATATCCTACTCATGATTTAGAATTAGCAGCCGTAGTTTTCGCTTTAAAGATTTGGAGGCACTACTTGTATGGAGAGAAGTGCGAGATTTACACTGACCATAAGAGCCTCAAGTACATTTTTACCCAGAAGGAGCTCAAATGCGCCAGAGGAGGTGGTTAGAGCTGATCAAAGATTATGACTGTGAAATTCTGTATCACCCAGGGAAAGCCAATGTGGTGGCTGACGCCCTTAGTAGGAAAGAGAGACTCAAGATGATAATGTCCTCAAAAGAGTTGATTAGATAATTTGAAAAGATGGAAATAGAAGTGAAGGTAACCGGAGACGGTACCGAAAAGCTGTTTGAGATTTCATTGTAGCCAGAGTTGTTAGAAAAGATAATAAGGTGTCAAGAAAGAATGATAAGTGAAGACAGGCAGTCAATGACCGGAGAAGAGATCCACACTGTCATGGATGACAAAGGAATTAGGAGGTATACTTACCGAATTTGGGTTCCGAATGTTCGAGAACTAAAATACGAGATTTTACACGAAAGTCACAGTTCCAGGTACTCAATTCACCCAGGAAGCACCAAAATGTATGGAGATTTGAAAGAATACTTGTTAGATATAATTGCTGATGAGTGTTTATCAGTGTTTAAGCAACATGTATTCATCAGAGTTTACTAGAATCCAGTCAGAGTTTGATAAAGTCTGACGGGGTGAGAGTTTTCCAAAGCTGTCGGTGCTAACATTGAAGATTCTAGAAGCAATATATCTTGAAGATAGAAAGAAGCAAGATATATTGAGACAAACAAGGAAACGGAACAGAAGACAGAAGCAATCCTAATTTGATATGATTTGTATAGCTAATTTATAGGAATATCAATTAGAGATTGATTCTATGTAACTGTGTATTATATAAACACATATAGGTTAACCCTAAAAGGGATGCGATTATTGAAAACATTATTCTTGTAACCTTGCAGCTCTCTGTGATATTTTACATCACAAAGAGAAGAGTTATTTATATAATTCAGTTGTTGATTTATAAACTGTTAGGCCGAATTACACAATATATAATCAATATAAATATGATAATAACAATTGAGAACACTGTTTATTAATCAACAACTGAATTATATAAATAACTCTTCTCTCAGTGATGTTAAAGAATCACAGAGAGCTGCTAGGTTACAAGAATAATGTATTCAGTATTCGCATCCCTTTTAGGGTTAACCTATCTGTGTTTATATAATACACAGTTACATAATCAATCTCTAATTGATATCCTATAAATCAGCTATACAATATATATCAAATTAAGATTGCTTCTGTCTTCTGTTCCGTTTCCTTAACTGTCTCAATATATCTTGCTTCTTTCCATCTTCAAGATATATTGCTTCTAGAATCTTCATATTAGCACCGACAGTTAATGAACTCTTCACCTCGTCAGACTTTATCAAACTCTGATTGGCTTCTAGTAAACTCTGATGAGTACCTGGTACTTAAACACTGATGAGCAAATGTCAGCAATTATATCTAACAATCTCCCCCAACTTGTGCATAATGAAGATGTACAAGTTAAATAGATATTTGATGATGTCAAAACATATAACAAATGCAGTGTTTAAATATAACAGAGTTTAACTTTAACTTAGAACAGAAAACTTTAAAAACTTACAGTCAGACTTTACTTAATCTCTTCAATATCAGGCACTGTCCTGAGATAATCGATGAGAAGCCTCCTTTCAGCCTTTTCTAGCTCTTCCACCATGATTTCTTTTAGTTCCTTGAGCTCTGGATCACCTTCTCCAGTCTGGTAGATAGCAGCTCTCAGAGAATAAATGATGTTCTTCCTCATTTCATTCCCTAGCCGAATATAGTATGATTTGTCAGACTCTAAGTTAAATTCCAAGACTTTTATTCCCAGTGCTGTCTTAAACTTAGCACTGTTTCTCTTCATCTCAACAATCTTTCCATAAGCATCTCTGTACTTAGGAATGTATGCACTAGAAACTCCTCCTCCAAGCATAGCTTTTGTCTTCAGCATCCTTTCTCTTAGTACTAAAGCAGCATTGTGAGTACTTCTATTTTTGACTTTGAGAAGGTATAAAACATACTCAAGCTCTTCCCATAGCTTCAATTGAATATCAGCTTCTCCTATTCTGTAAACTCTTCCATCAGACATAAAATATAACAGAAACTCTTTCTTTAATCCTTTATGATAGACCATCTGAACAGATTCTAGTTTATCAAGGCTCTCTTGAGATACCCCAATACCAGCTTCTGCCAGTGATGTTTGATCTAAAGGTCTGTTATTTATTCTCTTTTCCCTGTGTGAACCTAAACCAGACTTGTCATAAGATTCTTTTCCAAGTACTGTCCTGGTTTGAGAAAAGTTCACAGGTTCTAGCGTCAGAGTTTCAGAAAGTACAGGTCTCAAGAAACCTTTGAGTTGTGGAGCTAGCTGAGTTTGTACAACTTGAGCCTTGTCAGAGGTTGTCACAACTTTAGTAGAAACATCAACATGAGCAACGTCAGAGGTTGATCTATTTATCCTTGATTCAACTTGAGCAACGTCAGAGGTTGAATAATTCTTCTTTGGTAACTGTCCTTCTTCTACCAGTATACCTTTTCCTTTATCAGTATTTGTGATCACAGGCCTCCTTGTGTATTGTATACTCTGTTGAGTATTTTCTTTGATAGAAATTCCAACTTCCTTCTTTCTAGGAGCCTTTACTGATTTCTTCTTATAAGTACCAGCTTTAATCTTTTTCTGGTGTTCTTCAGCAAGAAGCTTCATCTCAGCATCTATATCTTCCATTGTAGCTTCATTGCCATGTTCTTCCATGAAAATCTTAGCAGCAATCTCTTCATCAGTAATTGGATTAGCTGAAATCACTAGACTCTTAAGTCTTGAAGAAGATTGAGCATGAGTACCAGAACCACCAGAGTTTATCATATCAGAGTTTGACCTAAGTCGCCCTTGCTCTTGAGAAGACTTTGACCTTTTCTCTGTTTCCCTGCTTCCACCATCATTTGAATCATCCCTCAGTCTCAAAGTTGGAGTCCTTCTGCATTTGTCTTTAGGTATCTTCTCCCCCTTTTTGACATCATCAGGAATAAGAACTGATGTCAGCAACTCTAGTGATGCAGCAATAGAATCAATTTTTCCAGACATCAAAGTCTGATTCTCTTCAACCTTCAGTAACCTGGAGCTAGAATCCTTTTGTTCTTGACACAGGGAAAGATATAAAGATTTATCCTTTTTCAATGTAACTTCCCTGGCAACTATTTCATTTCTCAGTCCATCAATAACCTTATCAGTAGTATCAAAGCGATTATGCAATGATTTGACTTGGACAATTGTGGCTTTGAGATGAGTTAAAAGTTCAGGATTTTGAATTTCCTTAGAAGACTTGGTCACAAAATCAGCAGCTCTTTCATCAGAAAAGATAGTTTCTCTGCTTGACCAATTAGAAAAATACATTTCCTGAAAGTGAGCTTCTGTAGCATGTTGAGCAGCAACTCTTTGAGATGTATCAACAGAGTTTGCAGAAGAAGCAGCATTATCTTGTGCTCTCTCAGGAAGATCAGAGTTTACAGATGTGTGAACAACATTATCAAGATCAACTCTATCTTCATTAGCATTCTCCTCTAACTGCTCTGCAGCGTCTTCATTAGCATTTTCTGCAGTAACCTCAGCATTTAGCTGTGCAGCTTCAGGAATCTCAGAGTTTACAAGGACCTCTTATGTTTGAACAGCAGGCTCTTTCAAAATCTCTGCCATAGCTTCATCAAATTTCTCTACAGCATCTTCAGTATTTATCTGAGCAATTTCCACTACCTGATCTACCTCCTCACCCTTTTCTGGAATTGAATTATTTACAGAAAGAATCTCTGTATGAGTTGCAATTGACTCATCTATTAGCTGGGTGGGATGATCAGCTGCCACATCCTCAATATCACAAACACTGATACTAGGATGTGCTTCAAAAACATTTTCCATTTCAAAATTATCAACAAAATTATCAGCATTTGTAGTAGTATCAGCTTCAAGATCAACATCAACATTTGCTCTGTCCTCTGTGGGCACAGTAGCTTCAATATTAACCTCAGTCTCCTTAGTAACAGCATCAGGTTCTACATTCTGTTCATCCTCATGAACAGCTTCATTAACAGCCTCAGGGATAGCTTCATTATCTGACTCATCAAACAAATAAGTAGATATCAGCCGTCTTCTTCTCTGAGTCAGAGTCTCAGTATCATCTTCAGCATCAGAACGAGGTCTCTTTGCTCTACTCTTCTTAGATGTACCAACAGAGTTTGGCACAGAAGTTTTAGAAACCCCAACCTCAGTAGTTGGCTTAACAGACTTTGCTAGCTTAAAAGCCCTATGTTTGATTCTTCCACCAGTACGTTGGGAAGAAGCAGCTTCTGTTCTTACTGGTTCTGGTTGTTATTCTGCTTGGATAGAATCATCCAAAAACTGTTGCACTAATGCAGGTAGCAAAAGATCACCTACATTTCCTTTCTTAACATCCTTATTGATGAGATCAGAAAATATCCTCTTGTGTAATTTAAAACAAGAAACATCTTCATCAATTACTTCTACCCCTTCAACACAGTAAGAGAATAAAATCTGACAAAATCTAGAAAAGTAAACTACCCTTCTATTTTCTGTCATTTTCTCCCCCAAATTATTCAAGACAAGTCGTGCAAAATCAAAATGATTATCATATAATAAAGAGTACCCGATTTGCAGACTGTCTGTGGGAATTGCATCCCAGTTGGTGCATTTCTTTCCGAATGTTCTTGTAATGCAATCAAAGAAGAAGCTCCACTCCTTCCTTAAGAATGGTCGTTTCAACTGTCCAATCTTAGTCAAGGGTCCAGAATACCCAATCTCTCGCATCATCCTTATCAAATCTTCATCACCCATTCCAATAGTATATGACGAAAACTCAGGAAACCCCATTGCAGCCCGAATGGTTCCTGCAGTAATTACATACTCCGTTTCTTCATATTCAAAGATTATAGATGGGCTACCAGACTCACCACCATCATCATACATTCCAGACTCCCAAAACGCCTTGATTTGTAAACTAGAAAGTTTTGCTGGTTCAACTAAAGCACGCCCAATCGCTGACTGAGCAAGAAAATCTTGAATCATATGAAAAGCTTCTGGGGCGTTAGCAGTATTTAGTGGTGCTGCGTAATTGTTTGGGACAAATTCTAACCCAGACGAAACAAAAGCTGTGGTTGCCATTAGTAAGATTTGAAAGAAATCAAAGAAACTGATGCAAAAAGCTTCGAATATGTTTGAAAGTAAGAAAGTGTTTGTGAATATGTGTGTGTGACAATAGATATGAATTGAAGTAAGATGTGAAAGGTTTAGACGTTGTGTGTGTATTGTATAAATATGCAATTCAAAATTAAAAACTGAACAGTTTTTAATCATCAATACACAACTGTCTTACTCCGTTAACTGTGTGAGTGGGACACGTGGCACACATGCAATGACTGACAGCAAATAATTGACAGTTTTCAATGCGCATGCGCAGTAAAAACAGCAATTATTACTGCCCTGTACACTTTTCTAGACAATCAATCTCTCTCCTCTGTTTAATACAAATCAGAACCGTTACCAATCATACTCTTTTATTTTCCAGAATGTTTTCTCAAAATTGTTAACTGTCTGAAACAAATAATTAATTTTAATCATCAGAGATTAAAATAAAATTACCTCAGCGTAGAGTACACAACTCATCAGCTTTTACCAATCATCCTCCTTTATAAATAAACTCTTTTCACAAACTGTACAGGTGTGAGTATGTGTGTGTGAATTAGCAGAGTTTACTGAATATGAATATTTAGACCATCTCAAAGTGCATAAAATCCACAAACTAAAGCAGTAAAAACTGGTTGCCCAAACTCTCATATAAAATAAAAACTGATTTTTATATCTAAACTCTGTATACTGATATCCTTTCATTTGGATATATCTTTAATTTTCACCCCCTTTATATAATTTTTTTTTCCCAGTAATCAGTGGTTGGCACTAGTCACCAAAAACCAAAGATTTTAGCCCTTATTTCATACAATAAGTTCCTGGATCTTCCTAGGCGCAACATGATCTCAAAGGAATTTGTGCTCTTTTTGGCATCTTTTGATTGTGAGGGTGAAATATTTGTAACTAATTTTCAGAGTTTAGACTTTTCATCAGTTAATACAATTAATTTATGAGAGAAAATTCAAACAGCTAATACAGACTCAGTGTATAGGATCAATAAACTAAGAGATGCTGTAAATATAGAGACAGTATCATGCTGTGTAAAATTTCTGCACATTTTGTAATCAGAATTTATAATACTTAGAAGGATTCATGATTACTTACTGAAAATCATGCTTCATACAGCTTTCTTCATCGGTCCATATGTTTCAGACAATATCACAATCAGGGTTTAACATCAGAGTTTAACCGACAGAGTATGACTAACAGAGTTTACTATCAGAGTTTATCATGCTGATACAAATATCAATCAACACATGCAAAGAACCATGAGCATAAAATCAAACATGTATAGATTTTGAATCTAACCAGTATCTCTAGTCAAAACCAGAGATCATTCTTAGTTCATTTACCAGCCTTGTAAAGGTAGCTTCACTCAAAGGTTTGGTGAAGATATCTGCAAGCTGTTGGTCTGTAGACACAAAATGAAGCTCAATGTGTCCTTCTTCCACATGTTCCCTTATAAAATGATACCTTATACTGATGTGCTTGGTCATAGAGTGCTGTACTGGATTACCTGTCATAGCAATAGCACTTTGATTATCACAGTAAATAGGTATTTTAGAGTACCTTAATCCATAGTCCAGCAATTGATTCTTCATCCATAAAATCTGTGTACAACAGCTACCAGCAACTATATACTCTGCTTCTGCTGTGGATGTGGAAATTGATTTCTGTTTCTTGCTGTACCAAGAAACTAATCTGTCACCTAAAAATTGACAGCTTCCACTTGTGCTTTTTCTGTCTATCTTACAGCCTGCAAAGTCTGCATCAGAGTAACCAATTAAGTTAAACTCTGATTCTCTAGGATACCACAAACCAAGAGTTATGGTTCCTTTGAGATATTTGAAAATCCTCTTCACAGCTGTTAGATGTGGCTCTCTGGGGTCTGCTTGAAATCTTGCACAAAGACATGTTGCATACATGATATCAGGTCTACTTACTGTGAGATAAAGAAGAGACCCTATCATTCCTCTATAGTTTGTCATATCTACAGAGGCTCCTGTGTCTTTGTCTAGCTTTGTTGCAGTAGCCATGGGAGTTGTAGCAGATGAACTATCAAGCATACCAAATTTATTGAGAAGATTTCTGGTATATTTTGCTTGATTGATAAAAATCCCATCATCTATTTGCTTGACCTGTAAGCCTAGAAAGTAACTAAGCTCTCCCATCATGCTCATTTGATATCTTGACTGCATAAGCTTGGCAAATTTCTTACAGAGTTTGTCATTAGTAGACCCAAAAATTATGTCATCCACATAGATTTGAACTAACAGCAAATCATCACCAGTATTAAAATAGAACAAGGTTTTGTCAATTGTACCTCTAGTGAACCCACTTTCTAAAAGAAATTGAGCCAGAGTTTCATACCATGCTCTTGGTGCCTGCTTTAGTCCATACAATGCCTTATCAAGCCTGTAGACATAATCTGGATGTTTGGGATCTACAAACCCAGGTGGTTGTTCAACAAACACTTCTTCTTCAAGTTTCCCATTTAGAAAAGCACTTTTCACATCCATCTGAAAGACTTTAAACTTCTTGTGTGCAGCATAGGCCAGAAAAATCCTTATTGCCTCCAATCTTGCAACTGGAGCAAAGGTTTCATCATAGTCAATTCCTTCCTGTTGAGAATAGCCTTTTGCCACAAGTCTAGCCTTATTCCTTGTAATTACTCCATCACTGTCTGTTTTGTTTCTGAAAACCCACTTTGTACCAACAATAGATCTATTCTTTGGTCTTGGTACAAGTGTCCAGACTTCATTCCTCTCAAATTCATTTAACTCCTCTTGCATTGCTGTTATCCAGTTAGCATCTTGAAGAGCTTCTTCCACTTTTTTGGGCTCAGTTTGAGATAAGAATGCATGAAACATACTGTTAGGCTCAAGACATGTCTGAATACCACTATTAACAAGCCTACACTATGTGACTATGTCACACTACATGACCTAGTGATTTCTATCACTGGGATAGAGTATAGGTCTCTAAATGTACTTGTCTTGTTCTCATGAACAATAGCTTTATCATGTATGCTCAGATTTATAATGAGCTTAGTAAAGTTTCTTGCATCTAGATTGTATATATAGGCCATTGAATAATTATCCTGGTAGAAGTTCAGAAGTGTTCATGCAGCAGGATAGAGTTGAATAAGGCTATGAAGAAATAAGTTGCAGGAATTTGTCTAAGGCATTATATAGCAAAGTCAAAAGAAAGCTATGTCGTGAAGTCACCAATATCCATGTCGTGAAGTACTATATCGCATAGTCCATTTTGTACTATGTCGAGAAGTCCTCAAGACACATGTCGTGAAGTGTTGAAGTCAGCAAAGTCAAAAGAGCCTAGATCGTGAAGTCCTCAGAAGCCTTATGTCGCATAGTCATCAAATGACCTATGTCGCATAGTCATCAAATGACCTATGTCGCATAGTCATCAAATGACCTATGTCGCATAGTCATCAAATGACCTATGTCGCATAGTCATCAAATGACCTATGTCGCATAGTCATCAAATGACCTATGTCGCAAAGTCTTCAAAGGCTATATCGCGTAGTCCTCACAAGGGAGATCGCGAAGTCAGGGATAAAGTGGAGTTCACGATATCAACACTTAGCCGTTTATAACAAGACAAATCAAGGTACAGAACCAAGAATCAAAGGAGACAAATACTGAAGCATTTGTTCTGGCAAGGTGGTCCAAAGAACAGATGGCAAATCTACAGCTAAACTTGGAGAGAAAGATAAGAGACAAGCAGCTACAGAAACGGGAAAGACTCCGAAAAGCAGGTGGTCCTTCCTGACACAGTGAACTTCTTATGGCAGGACAAGTTGGACTTTCAGAAGGGGTAGCTGTGTAATATTGTGTGTGCCTAGTTTGTATAGGTGAATATATATATCGTGCACACACAACTGTAAGAAGTAAGAGAGATACACATAGTTATTTGCTAAGCTCTTTTCTCTGTAAGCAAGCAAGTTCAAACTGTTCTTGTTTAGAAGCCAGAAATTCGATTGTGAATTTCCTGGAAAGCTGTAGTATTTAATTTGCTTATACAAAGTAGATTAAAGTGATTGTGTGTGTTATTTACTTTCTGCATATTACATATCATAATCACATACAGTTGTTTACTTAGGTTTCAAGAATCGAAAAATATATCAAACTATCCATTCACCCCCCCTCTGTCTAGTTTCTAGTAGTATTCATTTCTAACAAGTGGTATCAGAGCGTAGGCTGTTAACGTACAAACAGGAAAAGATCAAGAATGAGTTCACAGAAACTAAGCAGTATCAAGATTCCTCCCTTTAACAAGGAGCACTACAGTTTATGGAAGAAGAAGATGTTGCTTTTCATCAAAGCTTCTAACCCCATGTATTTAGATATTCTAAAGCATGGTCCCTTCATTCCAATGATCGAGATTGGTGAAACAACCAATGGCACTGAGATTGTACCAGCAAAACATGTGCCCAAAGATCCCTTAAAATACACTGATCCTGAAAAGGAAAAAGTAGCATTGGATGGACATCTTCAACTTATCGTTTGTGAATCTATGGACTTCAACATGTATGGCACTGTTGCTCATTGTACTAGTGCCAAGAAGATGTGGGATCTTATAGAAGTGCTCTGTGAAGGAACTACTGAAGTAAGAAAGAACAAGAAGCAGATTCTTGTTTCACAATATGAAGCCTTCATGGCTCAGCCAAAAGAGGGAATCACAGAAGTGTTTGAGAGATTCAACAAGCTGATAAACGAGCTCAAACTCTATGACAAACACTATGAAACAGAAGAGCTCAATATGAAGTTTCTACTAACTCTGCCAGATCACTTGGAACCAAGAATCTCTTCCCTTAAAGAAAGAGATCTGACAAAGATTGGTTTTGATGTGTTGTATGGTGTTTTAAAGACATATGAGTTAGAGCTGTTTCAAAAGAGATCTATTCAAGCAAAGCAAGGATTAGTGGCTAATACCTCCTGTGCACTTATTGCTGACAACCTAAGTCAAAGAATGGACTCTCTTAAAATCAGTCAGGTCAAGATTGAGGAACTGGAAGTTGAAGACACTGGTGATGAAACTCAGGTTGTGTATGATTTACCTGAAGAGGATGAGTTCTACAGTATAGATGAGCTGGACAAAATGGAAAACAAATCTTTTGCTTATATGGCTAGGAGGTATCCTAACATAAGGTTTAAAAGAAAGCAGCCATTTAGGTCCAAGTTCAATAATGGAAACACTGGTGGATCTAGTGGCTCAAACACCTTCAATAAAGGAAAAGGGATTGCTGGTGCTGCTAAAGGTGGATACAAGACAGGAAGTGTGGATAGGACCAAAATAAGGTGCTATAACTGCAATGAACTTGGGCATTTTGCCACTGAGTGCAAAAAGCCTAAACAAGTCAAGAAGGACAAAGCATACTTAGAGCTTGAAGCTAAGTATGAGGCTCTACTCAAGAAACAACAGGGCAAAGCTTTTATTGCTGAGGGAAAATGCTGGGATGACTCTGATGAAGAAGAAGAACAAGAATACTCAAACTATGCCCTGATGGCATTTTCTGATGAAGGTGATTCAAGTCAGGTACCTATTCTTACTTCTCTTGATATGACTCCCCTTCAATATAAGCAAACTGTTGAAGATATGAGCACTGAGATGTTTAATATTCATACTAGCATGTTAGTAGCTAATGAAGAAATTGACAGACTAACTGCTAAGAATGTTGAGCTTACAGAAAAGAATGAGCAACTTGAGTTAATGGTTGTGAACCTGGATGGTTTGAAAAAGGAGGTTGAGTATCTTAAAAACAAAGTGATTTGTGCTGAGCAGATAGAGAATGCCCTTAGAGAACAAATTGCTGAAACTGAACTGAAACTAAGAAGCTTCAAAAACTCCTCTGAACTTATTCAAACCTACCACAAGGAACACACTGAAGACTGCAAGGTTGGAGTTGGTTTTGACTATGATAATGACAAGGGAAGGAAGAAGGTCAAGGGCAAAGGAAAGGAAACTTTTACAAACAAAAATGCCCCAACCATACTGTCAAGTGTTGAACTGCCCATCTTCAGAAAGAGTGTTGTTGAGTTTGATGAGGAACTACTGATCATCAAGCAACAACTACTTGAAGAAGATGAGGCTGCTAAGAACACTTCTTCCTTTCCTGAACTTGTCAATCAGAAAGAGACCAAAGACAATCTTGTCAAGAGTCCTAAAGCAAAGAAAGAAGTTGTTAAGAAAAGGAAACAAAACAGAAACGGTAAAGTTGGTGTTAACAAAGGAAACAACTATGCTTATGTGCCAAATGCTCCCAGGAAACAATGTCAAAAATGCCTATCTGTAAATCATTTGACTCATAAGTGTAGTAAGCCTGAAATTGTTGAAGTTGACAACCTAAGTAACCTTTCTGCAAGCATAAATTCTAGTCATGATTCTTTCTGTGGTAAGCCAAACTGCATGACATGCTATGTGACTGTGATTGCTAACTGTTTATCTCTTAAACATAAACTTGACTCTGCACAATCTGGTGAATCACACACACACATACATTCTCATAGGACAGGGTCCCCAATCAGGGTTGAGAGGGTGAAAACTTCATGTGAGCCTAAGAGTGTAAACTCCAAAGCCACAGAAAAAGTGAAGTCTCCTACTATGAGAAATGCAATTTATGACAGAAGAATTATTAATCAAAATGTTTCTAAATCATCTGGACCCTACCAAGTGTGGGTACCAAAAACAACTTAGTCACTTTGTGAATGCAGGGCAACAGGAATAAAAGAGTCATATGGATCTTGGACAGTGGATGCTCAAGTCACATGACTGGTGATATGGCCCTGCTATCACATTTTGAGGAAAAGGCTGGCCCATCAGTAACCTTTGGAAATGACAACATTGGTTATACAATGGGATATGGCAGTGTTAAATCTGGAAATGTCATTATTGAAGATGTAGCATTTGTTGAAGGACTGAAGCATAATCTCTTGAGTATTGGACAGTTTACCAACAGAGGCTTCAAAGTGGAATTTGATGAAGACCTTTGTTCAATCTCAAAAAGGGAAAGTGGTGAAGTTGTTCTAACTGGTGTGAAGAAAGGAAGCTTGTTTGTAGCTAATCTCAAGGCTGCAGATAAGGGAGAAATTTGTTGTTTCTACACAAAAGCCACAAATGAGGAATTCTGGCTGTGGCACAAGAAACTGTCTCACTTGAATGTTCAGGCAATGAACTCTCTAACCAAGAGAGAACTCATCAGGGATTTGCCTGCCTTGGAGTTTGTGCAAGATGGAGCATGTGAAGCTTGTCAGAAAGGGAAGATTAAAAGATCAAGTCACAAGAACAAGTTGCTCAATACAAACTCAAAACCTCTGCAACTAATTCACATGGACTTATTTGGCCCTGTGAATGTAATGTCCCTCTCCAAAAAGAAATATGCTCTAGTGATGGTAGATGACTATTCAAGATATACTTGGGTGGAATTCCTATTCTCCAAGGATGAAGCACCCCAAGTCATAATAGAGCATATCAAGAGAGTTGATAAAGAAGCACAAAGCACTGGTTCCTCTGTAGTTGCTTTGAGAAGTGATAATGGGACTGAGTTCAGAAATTCAACATTGTATGAGTTTTGCAAAGATAAAGGAATTTCTCAACAATTCTCAGCTCCTAGAACACCTCAACAAAATGGAGTAGTTGAGAGAAAGAATAGAACTCTCATTGAAGCTGCAAGGACAATGCTGCTGGATGCAAAGCTACCCACTAGCTTTTGGGCTGATGCTGTTAACACAGCATGCTATGTGCAAAATAGAACATTAATCAATAAGAAGTCTGGCAAAACTCCTTACTCATTAATGACTGGAAAAAGAGCATCCTTCAAGCACCTGCATGTGTTTGGAAGCAAGTGCTTTGTGATGAAAGATACCTCTGAGCATGTTGGAAAATTTGATGCTAAGGCATTTGAAGGTATCTTCATTGGATACTCTCTGGAAAGGACAGCATACAGAGTGTTTGTACCTGAGCAACACAAAGTCATGGAAAGCATGGATGTTACCTTTGATGACAAGAAAACTCCAGGACTGAAAACAAGTGATCAAGACAGTGTGCTATTGAGATTTGAGAATCAAGGTTATCTTGAGGATTCTGAAAGTGAAGATGAACCCCCTGTTCAAACTGTTCTAGAAAATGAAATTCTTGAAGTTGACAATCTTCTTCAAACACCTGTGCAAGGATTCACAAACACAGGGGGAGAAGAAGAGAATGCAACTGTCAACCAAAATGAGATTGGAACAGATCAAGGAAATGAACAGGGGCACACAAGGAAATGGGACAGAGCCCACACTAGGGATCAAATCATTGGAGATCCTAGTGAGGGAGTTAGAACAAGAAGGGCAACATTAAATACATGTCTGTATAGCTGCTTTCTGTCACAAGAGGAACCTAAATTAATTGAAGAAGCTTTGAAGAATTCTGATTGGATTGTTGCCATGCAAGAAGAGTTGAATCAATTTGAGAAAAACAAAGTATGGGAACTAGTGCCACCTCCAAAAGGAAAGAATGTTATTGACACCAAATGGGTGTTCAGGAACAAGATGGATGAAGAAGGAGTGGTAGTAAGAAACAAAGCAAGGCTGGTTGCCAAAGGATATTGTCAGCAAGAAGGCATTGACTATGATGAGACATTTGCACCTGTAGCTAGACTGGAAGCCATAAGAATCTTCCTGGCTTTTGCAACTCACTCAGATTTTAAGGTGTATCAAATGGATGTGAAAAGTGCATTTCTTAATGGTGATCTTGCTGAAGAAGTCTATGTGTCTCAACCACCTGGCTTTGAAAGTGAAGACTTCCCAAACTTTGTGTATAGACTGCTCAAGGCGCTCTATGGACTCAAACAGGCACCAAGAGCCTGGTATGAAACTCTATCTCAATTCCTTCTTGAGCATCAATTTACCAGGGGTACAATTGACAAAACCCTATTCTTCAAGAAGCATGGAAATGATATCATTCTTGTTCAAATCTATGTGGATGATATCATCTTTGGCTCTTCAAATGAAAAACTCTGTGAAAGGTTCTCTAAGTTGATGCAAAGTAAATATGAGATGAGTATGATGGGAGAGTTAACCTACTTCCTAGGCCTGCAAGTACATCAAAGGGAGGATGGCATCTTTATAAACCAATCTAAGTATGTCAAGGATCTTTTAAAGAAATATGGTTTAGAAGAGTCATCCCCAGCTAAAACTCCTATGTCTACTGCAATCAAGCTGGATGAAGACAAGAAAGGCAAGAGAGTTGATATCAAGGTCTATAGAGGAATGGTTGGATCCCTACTCTATCTCACAGCTAGCAGGCCAGACATCATGTTTGCCACATGCCTTTGTGCAAGGTTCCAGTCTGATCCCAAGGAATCTCACATGATGGCCATCAAAAGAATTTTCAAATATCTGAAGGGGACTCCTAATCTTGGGCTATGGTATCCAAAGGGCACTGGGTTCAACCTGGTTGGTTACACAGATTCTGATTATGCTGGATGCAGAATTGACAGGAAGAGCACCTCTGGAAGCTGTCAATTCCTAGGTCAAAGGTTAGTGTCCTGGTTTAGTAAGAAACAACAGTCCACAGCAACATCCACAGCTGAGGCTGAATATATTGCTGCTGGAAGTTGCTGTGCTCAATTGCTTTGGATTAGAAATCAACTCATGGATTATGGGCTAGTGTTAGAACACATTCCTCTAATGTGTGATAATACTAGTGCAATATCCATAGTTGCCAATCCTGTTAATCATTCTACTACAAAGCACATTGAGATCAGGTACCATTTCATTAGGGAACATGCTGCAAATGGTACCATAGAAGTCTCTTATGTTCCAACTGAGAAACAACTAGCTGACATATTTACTAAACCTCTGAATGAAGCAGTCTTCAACAGACTTGTGAGTGAAATTGGAATGCTCAATCCTTCATTCAGTTGTTCTAAGTAAATATGCTGGTTAATAGTTGCAGCAGTAAATTTTCACTGTATTTAAATGATCTATTTGTTTGGAGTGAAAATTAGCTGAGATATGATTTATAAATATTTCAGTATTTTACTGCATATTTTTCAAAATCATATTTGTTAGTGGAGTTGTGAGCTTTTGAGACATCTCGGTATAGATGATTTTCAGAGTTCACGACATAGTTCAAATTAAACAGACTTATATCGCAAACTGTTGAGATTGTGAGACTTCGCGACATAGTTCATTTCATGAGTTTGCGACATAGTTAATTTTATGACTTCGCGACTTAGAATAACTATATCGACAAGTCTCCATAGTTGACAGAATTTTGATTTAAATTAATTTTATTTCAAAATTTGATAAAAGTCTGACAAATTGCTTAAAATTCCTAAAAGAGAGCTTTAGACAGGGTATTTCTACTATATCGCAAAGTCTCCCCGATCCTTTCATTTTGAAGACTTTGCGACATAGTTCATTGTTGAGACTATGCGATATATTTTGCAAGACTTTGCGGTACAGGCTATTATTGACTTCGCGACATACATATAGACTGTACATATTCATAACTCCATATCGCAGTGTCTCTATCATATAAATACCTTTTCTAACCGTTCACAACTTTTCATCTTGTCTATTGCTCTCAAACTCTCAAACCTAAGCACAAATTCTCTACTCTAATTTTCACTCTCTCTCTCTCGAAATGGCACCCAAATCTCAAACTGTATCATCCTCTATTCCTTTAACAATTCCCAAAGAAACCAATCTTCTCACCATTCCCTCTGAGGCTGAGGCTAACCCAAGGTACAAGTGTTTTGTACGGTTCTTGAACACTTCCTACCTACGCCAAGCCCTAACCCTGAACCCTACCTTGTATGTTGATGTGTTGGAAGGATTCTGGAGAACGGCGTTGGTATCAACAATGGCTAGGGAAGATGGAACCTCATTCCAGGAGGTTAGCTGTTCAATTGGAGGCAAACACTTTCAATTTGGTGAAAGGGAAATCAATGAAGCTTTGGGGTTCAAGGTGGAAGGTCATGACCAAGAAGCTACAGATGCTCAAATCATAGAATTCATGACCTTCATTCAGTATGCTGATGAGATAGATACTGGAAAGCTGAATAAGAAGTTTGTGAGAAGGGAGTGGTCATTTCTGCTTGACGCACTCCAGAAGGTGTTTCTCTGCAGGAAGACAGGATGGGACCATATCAGTCACATTGCTGTGAAGCTAGCCTACTCCTTGGCCAACAACCAGGAGATCAATGTGGGAGCCATAATTCTCAAAGAATTGACTCAGAGGCTAGGCAGGACCATTCGTGGTAGAGGTAATGACATCTTTTACCCTCGTTTCCTTCAAGTTATTTTAAATTTTCTTGATGCAAATGTCCATCTATTGGAGGGTATAGATAACACTAAAATGGCTTATTCCAAGTCCATGTCCAAAGTACTATTTGGTTCATTGGACACAAGGAATCAAGTGGATGTGATTCTAAGTGTGACCAAGCATATGCAGGACACATTTGAGTCTTATCCACTTGATAAGCCCATATATCATGAACTTTCCTGGACAGGGAAGGCTAAGACTGAAGGAGCTGCACAGTCTATCCCCAGCCTTCCTATCCCATCCAGCAATCCTACTGAAAACACCACTGTAGAGGATAGGCAACCAAGTGCATCAATCTCTCAAAAGGTTGGTGTTACTAAAAAGAAGTCAAAGAAGAGAGCCCTAGCAGTGATAAATGACTCTGTAGAGATAGGAAGTGAGGATCCTGAGTCACCCCTTACCAGACAAAGGAAGAAGTCAAAATCTAAACCTACCACTGAATCCTCCCAACAGGATTCAGATGTGGAAAAAGGGGTACACCTACTACTGTCAATGGCCTCCCAACAGGTTATTGGCATTGAAAAGAGTAGTCTCCCCACTACAACCTGTACTGAGTCTGCACAGGATCAAGAACTCACTCTTGACCCTAGGAGTGATAAGGCTGATGACACACAGAGTGGAGAGCACATCACTGTTGAAACTCCTCCTATTTCTCAGGGGGAGTTGCCAAAATCTAGTCTAAACCCCACTTCTCTCTCAGATTCTTCCATAAAAATTTCTTCTGAACAAGAAAGTCATTCCAATGACAATCTTGCCTTTGATAAATCACAATTCTCTCCTGTGATTGAGCCAATTTCAAGTGACATGGTGCATGACACTATGCTCACCACCCAGGAACCACATCTAGTTGGTCAGGGAATGCATGCTGGGGCATATCCTAATGACACCAACACAAACATGGAGGATTCACCAGTTTTCACTGGAGACTCTATGCCAAATTCTCCCATCCTTAGGGATGTGGAACTGTCTTCACAGACAACTAGGGCTAATGTTGTAACACATCCCATTTCAATGGGGACAACATTAGACCCTACAGCCATTCCAAGGCTGGAGGAGACTCAAACTCTTACATCTCATGAAGTGCCTAGCACTAGCTCTCACTTGGCTCAGGCCACTATGTCAGAATGGCTGAAGCCTGTGCACCATGACAGGCCTTCAGGATCATCATCTGTGCCTTCCAAAATGACAGAAGAAGCCATACAAGATCTCCATGTAACACAGATTGATGAGTTCTCCAAAATAGCTCAACATCTCCTCACCTCAAATCTTCCCAATGCTGATTATGAAGCTATCTTACTTTGCCACAAGGAGGATGTTGAAGCTCAGCAGGAGAAGATTGTGGATGCAGCTGAACCAGAGGGAAATGTGGATGCCTGGTTGGATGCTAAGAGGACTATCAAGCTCAAGGATGCCCTAGCTTTTCTAAGAGAAGAATTCCTAACTTCTCTGGGCTCCAATGCAAAGGATCTCTCTCCTGCTGCCATCTATGATGCTGTGAATGATGTGTACAAGAACCAGCTGAAGGCTCTGCACTATCTTGGGAAAGGGCTTCAATCAGAGATTTCTTCAATCCAGGAGGAGACAGACAGATCCCTCACTAAGCTCAGGAACTCTTATCTCTCTGATTTTCCCAAGGTGGATGGTATCCTCAAAGAAGTCCAGAAAACCTCCACAAATGTATCCATGATGGATGTGACTCTTGCCATGGTCACAGACAACATCAAGAAATTGGCTTCTTCACTGGAAACTCAAGCGAAAACCACCATCACCTCAAATGCTATGATAAATGTCATGTGGAAAAATCAGTATGGTGACAAGTTGGTGGATGAAGTCCCTCTGTCAGACATCTCCAAATATGACTTTGCCAGGGTCAAAGATCAATCCCTAAACTCATTTAGGTCTCAACAATTATTCTCTAAGGTGGATGGCTTAGAAAAAGAAGTGGCCTCTCTCAAGGATGAAAACAGAATGCTATCTACATCCTTAAGCCAACTCAATGACAAGCTGGATGACCAAGGCAACAACACCTCAAACATCTTACTGGTGCAGCAACAAATGATGACTTCAATGATGAGATCCATGAACCTGCCTATCCCTGGTGAAGCTCAAGACTTTTTGTCTGATCCCAAGCCTAAGGGGGAGAAAGTTAAGGAGGTCATTGTGAAAAAGAAAGGGGGAGTACCTGCCAAGCAGTCAAAACTTAAGGGCAAGCTCATTGAAGAGACAATAAAGCCAATCAATCTTCCCCCTGTAGAGGTCATCAATGCACAAGGCCAGAAAAGCACAGTCACCACTACCTACTATCCCTCCACAATGCCAAAAGATATCTCCACTTCTCAACCTGCTCAACCTACTTCCAATGCTCAACCTGCCAAAGCAACAACAATCACAGAGGCCAAGCTACAGGAAGTTGCCAATTCTCACATCTATCATGATGAGGCCTTCCTGGAGTTTCTGAAAGCCACCTACAGAGATGCACAAGAAGATGCAAGGACTTACAGAATGAAGCTCAAGGAAAACATTAAGTACTTCACAGTTGCAGTAAGGAAAATCAAGGATGTCCATCTAAGAGAGATAATCATGGTGTGCAAGGACAACTGCTTGTGGCACCTAGCTTTTCAAACTCTAGAGAAACTGAGATTCACTGAGCTGTCAACAATAATGGACTTAATAGAAAAAGGTGGGGCTAACAACAAGAGACTGTTTGATGACTTGAAGATGGATCAAGATCAAAGACTGCCTGAGGTTATCTCAAAGCCAAAGACAATAATCTTCCAAAGTCTATCTCAAGACAGCAGCATTGACCAGTTGGTGATCCCTTCAGATTTGACAAGAAAGAATAATGCAAAGATCAACCAGGTGCTGCAAATGCTAAGAGCCAAGAGGGGAGTCAGGACAGCTGAGGAACTAGAGATGATTCACACTCTACAATCTTTTCTGATTCATGGAGTCATTCCTGAATCTGTCAAAGAAAAGAACAAAAAGAAGGATGGAGATGATGATGATGATAAGGAGAAAACCTATGAAAGGAGATCTCAGTCAAGGAGAGATAAGGAAAGGAGCAAATATTCAAAGAAATCAAAGGATGCTGATGATAGCAAGAGGGATGACAAGGGGGCAAAGGAATCAGTTAAGAAAACAAGAAGTGGAATTCAGCAAGTCAAGGACATTGCTAGTAGTAATTTAACCACAACACAAGACTCTAAGTCTAGGGTGGGTACTGTTAGCAATGATCCTCCAAAATCATTATCCATGACTTCTGAACCTGAATTGCCACAGAAGAAAGATGAAGCCACTAAAGTAATTTCAAGAAAACACTTCCACAAAGTCACAGCTAGTGGAGTGTTACAGTGGATGAAGGGGAAAGGAATGAAGCTACTTCCAAGTGATGTGGCACTGAAGACTAATTCTCCTTGTTCCAGAAAGGTATCTCTTGTGAAGCATTTAAAGATCAAGAGTGTACCCAAAAGGATGAGGATAACAAAGAAGACTGGAAAACTCACAAATGTTATTGGCATCAATGTGCTTCCACTAGATGAGGACTATGATGAAGATGCCCTAGCATTTTTGAGGGCTCAAAGGATCTTTGAAGTCAAAGTGAAGTTGGATCATCTAGAGATCAAGTACACTGATGGAAGAGAAAGGATAATGAAGCAAGGAAGCTGGCAATATTTCTATAAGTATGAGCTTGAAAGGATAAATGCCTTACTGAATTTTGAAGAAAAAGATGAAAGGACATGGAAGATAGATATTGCCAGGTACTTGAAGATGCATGCTGATTATGAAGAAAACATGAGGAAAGAGAATGAAGAGAAAAACATACAGAGAGAGAAAGAAATGGCTGAGATGGAGGAGAGGGCTAAGGAGCTAAGGCAGAAAGGGATGTGCAGGGTCAAACAAAATCCTTACATTGTGGAGTACAAAAACTCACATGGAGGTCAAAGCAAAATAAGGATGGAGTTTCTTGATTCCTTTGTACCAACAATAGATCTATTCTTTGGTCTTGGTACAAGTGTCCAGACTTCATTCCTCTCAAATTCATTTAACTCCTCTTGCATTGCTGTTATCCAGTTAGCATCTTGAAGAGCTTCTTCCACTTTTTTGGGCTCAGTTTGAGATAAGAATGCATGAAACATACTGTTAGGCTCAAGACATGTCTGAATACCACTATTAACAAGCCTACACTATGTGACTATGTCACACTACATGACCTAGTGATTTCTATCACTGGGATAGAGTATAGGTCTCTAAATGTACTTGTCTTGTTCTCATGAACAATAGCTTTATCATGTATGCTCAGATTTATAATGAGCTTAGTAAAGTTTCTTGCATCTAGATTGTATATATAGGCCATTGAATAATTATCCTGGTAGAAGTTCAGAAGTGTTCATGCAGCAGGATAGAGTTGAATAAGGCTATGAAGAAATAAGTTGCAGGAATTTGTCTAAGGCATTATATAGCAAAGTCAAAAGAAAGCTATGTCGTGAAGTCACCAATATCCATGTCGTGAAGTACTATATCGCATAGTCCATTTTGTACTATGTCGAGAAGTCCTCAAGACACATGTCGTGAAGTGTTGAAGTCAGCAAAGTCAAAAGAGCCTAGATCGTGAAGTCCTCAGAAGCCTTATGTCGCATAGTCATCAAATGACCTATGTCGCATAGTCATCAAATGACCTATGTCGCATAGTCATCAAATGACCTATGTCGCATAGTCATCAAATGACCTATGTCGCATAGTCATCAAATGACCTATGTCGCATAGTCATCAAATGACCTATGTCGCAAAGTCTTCAAAGGCTATATCGCGTAGTCCTCACAAGGGAGATCGCGAAGTCAGGGATAAAGTGGAGTTCACGATATCAACACTTAGCCGTTTATAACAAGACAAATCAAGGTACAGAACCAAGAATCAAAGGAGACAAATACTGAAGCATTTGTTCTGGCAAGGTGGTCCAAAGAACAGATGGCAAATCTACAGCTAAACTTGGAGAGAAAGATAAGAGACAAGCAGCTACAGAAACGGGAAAGACTCCGAAAAGCAGGTGGTCCTTCCTGACACAGTGAACTTCTTATGGCAGGACAAGTTGGACTTTCAGAAGGGGTAGCTGTGTAATATTGTGTGTGCCTAGTTTGTATAGGTGAATATATATATCGTGCACACACAACTGTAAGAAGTAAGAGAGATACACATAGTTATTTGCTAAGCTCTTTTCTCTGTAAGCAAGCAAGTTCAAACTGTTCTTGTTTAGAAGCCAGAAATTCGATTGTGAATTTCCTGGAAAGCTGTAGTATTTAATTTGCTTATACAAAGTAGATTAAAATGATTGTGTGTGTTATTTACTTTCTGCATATTACATATCATAATCACATACAGTTGTTTACTTAGGTTTCAAGAATCGAAAAATATATCAAACTATCCATTCACCCCCCCTCTGTCTAGTTTCTAGTAGTATTCATTTCTAACACATACATTCATTATTTGTAGCACTTCTAGTTTGTACACTAGCTTCTGGATCTCCAATTATCAAGTCAGGTGTATGGGCTTGTGTCCACCTTCTTGCTGTTTGTAATTGGCTTCTATTAGCATTATTGGATCCTCCCCCTTGATCCATGCTCTCCTGATTTTCTTCTCGACCATTCGCATTCTCTGAGGCTCCCCCTGAATTGGACTGTTCAGTATTTGAACTTTCAGAGTTTGACTCAGAGTTTCTGTTGGATTCTTCATTTGACTCTCTTTCAGAATTTGAGTCATCACTTTGAAAAGTTTCTGAAGTTTCTTCACGCTCCCCCTCAACTGGTTCTCCATTTTGTTCTGTCAGAGAAAATTCTTCAGAGTTTACCAGTAGAGGATCAGAGTATGCTTCGTCAGAGTTTGTTGGATTTGCTTCATCAGAGTTTACATTTTCAGAGTATAGATCTTCATTTTTAAAGCGAAGTTGATCATGATATCCTTCATCTTCTATTCCAGTTATTTTCTTGTCATCAAATGACACATGTATAGATTCCATGATCACTTTTGTTCTTAGATTGTAGACTCTAAATGCTTTAGTTGATAGTGGGTATCCAACAAAAATTCCTTCATCAGCTTTTAAGTCAAACTTGGTCAACTGTTCAGGATGAGTTTTCAACACAAAGCACTTACATCCAAAAATATGAAAATACTTCAAATTTGGCTTCTTATTCTTCACCATCTCATATGGTGTTTTCCCATGCTTGTTGATCATTGTAGCATTTTGAGTAAAACAAGCAGTTTGAACAGCTTCTGCCCAGAAATAAGTTGGCAATTTTGCTTCATCAAGCATTGTTCTGGCAGCTTCGATTAGAGTTCTGTTCTTTCTTTCAACTACACCATTTTGCTGTGGAGTTCCAGGTGCAGAAAATTCTTGCTTCACTCCTCTTTCCTTGCAGAAAGCTTCCATTACAGAATTTCTGAATTCAGTACCATTATCACTCCTTAGAATTTTCACTTTGTACTGTGATCCTTTGTCCAATAGCTTCACATGATCCATTAGAATTGAGGCAGTTTCATCCTTCTTTGCTAAGAAATACACCCATGTGTACCTAGTGTACTCATCAACAATAACTAGAGCATATTTCTTTCTGCCTAATGACATTATATTTACTGGACCAAAAAGATCAACATGTAGAAGATGATAAGGTTCCACAACTGAAGATTCAGATTTACTCTTGAAAGATGAATTCCTTTTCTTGGCCTTTTGACAAGAATCACACAGACCATCTAAGCTGAGTATTGACTTAGGAAGTCCCCTTACAAGATCTTTTCGAATCAGCTCATTGATGTTGTTCAAGTTTAGATGAGAGAGCTTCTTATGCCATTTCTAACTCTCTTCATTTGACATTCTTGCAGATAGACACACAGTTTTTCCTTCAGAGTTTGTTACCAAACTTGCTTCATAGATGTTATTGTGCCTGTGTCCAACTAGAACAACTTTACCTGTAGATTTGCTGATTACTTCATAATGTTCATTATGAAAATCTACATGGTTTCCTCTGTCACAGATTTGACTCACAGAAAGCAGATTATGCTTGAGTCCTGAGACTAGAGCTACATTATTTATGATGACACTTTCAAGATTGATATTGCCATATCCCAGAGTACATCCTATGTTGCCATCTCCATAGGAAACTTTTGGGCCAGCTTTCTCCTCATAGTCTGATAGCAGGGCTTTATTTCCAGTCATATGTCCTGAGCATCCACTGTCCAAGATAAGAGTGCTCTCTTTTATGCCCTGTAATCACAAACAATCACTATGTGTTAGATTTAAGGATCCAGACTTGCTTGGATTCTTTTTCTTTCTTAACATTGTTAGCTTTTGCAGCGGAATCATTATCAACAGAGTTTAAACTAACATTGTCAGACTTTACACTTGCAGAGTTTGCTCTAACCCATTTCAAGTTGGGTTTTAGCTCATAATAGTTGTGATAAATAGCATGATAACTCTTGCAAATATAAATGGAGTGCCAAGTGCTCCCACAGTGTGTGCATAAAGTCTGTGGTCTAACCCTAACATAATCATTCTTTACTCCTGTTATGGAGGGTAAAGAGTTAATATCTTTGTTCTTCTTGCAAAACCTAGCAAGATGGTTAGTACTACCACAACTATGACATGTTTTTCTAGGAGCAGCAGAATTAGGCAGATAATCATTTCTTTTATTAATGCCTACTTTTCCATTCCTATTCTTCTTAAACATTTTCTGTTTGTTGACAGACTTTACTTCTTTAAGCTTATGTTTGAATTGTTTCTCTGTCATTAAACCAACATTAACTTGTTTATCACAGATTTTTACTGGTTCTTTAACAGCTTCTAACTCAATCTTTTCCTCTGTTATTGAACCAATATTAACCTGTTCCTCACAAGTCTCAATTGACTCCATAACAGCTTCTTTCACAACTACAGACTTTAGCTTACTGGATTCATGAACAAATTTCACAGGTTTAAGTTGTGGTTTCACTTTAACTTTATCTTTAAACCTAAGTTCATCATTTTCACAGTAACCTAAACCTACAGTATCTGTTTGAAAAACCTGATGTGTGTCTTTTCCAGAATTGGTCCAGGTTTTAATCACTTTCCTCTCTCTTTCCAACTCAGATTCTATTTGCCTATATCTTTTAAGCAATTCCTGTTCAACATAAACAGCATCATCTCTCTCCTTTTGAACTTGTTGCATGTTAACAAGTTTCTCTTCAAGAAATTTATTCCTTTCTTTAAGACCTAGATTCTCAGATTTTATTCTCTCATTCTCTAAAGTCTGATCCCTATAACTAACATGTATGCTTTTAAGATAAATTCTTAATTCAGATATATTATCAGTATCATAAGCATAAGTTGTTAGGGGTACCTTGTTTCCAGATGACTCAGCTTCATCTTTAACAGTTGCCATGAGAGCATAATTAACTCCCTCATCTGAGTCTGAAGTGTCTGCCCAGTCCTTGCCTTTAGTGATGAGTGCTTTCTCAGATTTTCCTTTCTTGCACTCTGGAGCATAATGACCCATTTCTTTACACTTGTAGCACTGGATCTTTGACTTGTCTTTCTTTCCAGACTTGATATCCTTTTCATCAGACTTTCTGAATCTTCTTTTATAAGAATTTGAATCTTCCCTTGAGAATCTTTTTCCTTTCTTGAAGTTCTTGAATCCCATCTTCTTGAAAGTCTTTACCATTAAAGCAGCCATTCTCATCATCTCTTCATCATCATCCTCAGAATCAGAAGCTTCATCATCAGTATTTGAGCCATCATCAGAGTTTGATGACTCACTTTCAGATTTAATGACTAAGGCCTTTCCTTTGGCTTTCTTTCTTGATGATTCCTTCTTGACAGGTTTTTCTTCAATTTTAAGAGCAACAGATTTTGTCTTCTTTCCAGATCTTTTGTTTCTTTGTTCTATTTCCAATTCATGAGTTTTGAGCAACCCATAGATTTCATCAAGATCTGTTTCTGCAAGATCATAATTGTCTCGAATTGTTGTTGCCTTCAAATCCCATCTTTCAGGTAGTGATAATAGAAACTTGAGATTTGACTCTTCAAGTTCATATTCTTTATCAACCAGGGACAAATCATTCAACAATTTACAAAATCTGTCATATGTATCTGTCAGACTTTCATCAGATCTAGAGTCAAAGTGTTCATACTCTTGTGTTAAAATAGTCTTCCTGTTCTTCTTTATAGCACTTGTTCCTTGACACCTGACTTCCAAAGCATCCCAAATTTCTTTGGTAGTTTTGCAGCCAATAACTCTGTTAGACATAACATTATCTAAGGCACTGTGTAGTAGATGTCTAACCTTTGCATCTTTTGCAATTGATGAGATGTCCTCAGGAGTTAAGTCTTTCTTCTCTTTTGGAACAGTCTTTTGTTCTTGACCAGAGATAACAGGAGACAGTTTAGTTGGCATATGAGGACCATCATAGATTCTATCAAGGTATTCTGGATCTGTGGCTTCCAGAAACATGGTCATCTTTACCTTCCATATTGGATATTCAACTGGTCTTAAAATTGGAACCCTGATAGTCTCATATCGACTCACCGAATTAGGTTGAACCTTCTGAGCATTAGAACCTGCATTAGAACCTTCCTGTGAGTTATCAGCCATGATTATACTTGTGTTTAGATCGATAAACTGTATATATTAAACATCCTTGTCTCTGATACCAATTGTTAGGCCGAATTACACAATATATAATCAATATAAATATGATAATAACAATTGAGAACACTGTTTATTAATCAACAACTAAATTATATAAATAACTCTTCTCTCAGTGATGTTAAAGAATCACAGAGAGCTGCTAGGTTACAAGAATAATGTATTCAGTATTCGCATCCCTTTTAGGGTTAACCTATCTGTGTTTATATAATACACATTTACATAATCAATCTCTAATTGATATCCTATAAATCAGCTATACAATATATATCAAATTAAGATTGCTTCTGTCTTCTGTTCCGTTTCCCTAACTGTCTCAATATATCTTGCTTCTTTCCATCTTCAAGATATATTGCTTCTAGAATCTTCATATTAGCACCGACAGTTAATGAACTCTTCACCCCGTCAGACTTTATCAAACTCTGACTGGCTCCTAGGAAGACATGTCATAGTTGTGGTAGTACTAACCATCTTGCAAGTTTCTGCACGAAAAACAAATATATTAATTCTTTACCCTCCAAGTCTGGGGGAAAGAATGATTATGTTAGGGTTAGACCACAGACTTTATGCACACACTGTGGGAGCACTTGGCATTCCATTTATACTTGTAAGAGTTATCATGCTATTTATCACAACTATTATGAGCTAAAACCCAACCTGAAATGGGTTAAGGCAAACTCTGTAAGTGTAAAGTCTGACACAGTTAGCTTAAACTCTGTTGAAAGTTATTCCGCTGCAAAAGCTAACAATGTTAAGAAAGCCAAAGGATCCAAGCAAGTCTGGATCCTTAAATCTAACTCTTTGTAATTGTTTGTGATTGCAGGGCATAAGGGAAAGTACCCTAGTCTTGGACAGTGGATGTTCAGGACACATGACTGGAAATAAAGCCCTGCTATCAGATTATGAGGAGAGAGCTGGCCCAAAAGTTTCCTATGGAGATGGCAACATAGGACGTACTATGGGATATGGCAATATTAATCTTGGAAGTGTCATCATCACAAATGTAGCTCTAGTCCCAGGACTCAAGCACGATCTGCTTTCTGTGAGTCAAATCTGTGACAGAGGATACCATGTAGATTTTCATACTGAACATTGTGAGGTTATCAGCAAATCTACTGGGAAAGTTGTTCTTGTTGGACACAGGCGCAATAACATTTATGAAGCAAGTTTGGTAACAAACTCTGAAGGAAAAGCTATGTGTCTATCTGCAAAGATATCAAATGAAGAGAGTTGGAAATGGCATAAGAAGCTCTCTCATCTAAACTTGAACAACATCAATGAGCTGATTCGAAAAGATCTTGTAAGGGGACTTCCAAAGTCAACACTCAGCTTAGATGGTCTATGTGATTCTTGTCAAAAGGCCAAGCAAAGGAAGTCATCTTTCAAGAGTAAATCTGAATCTTCAGTTGTGGAACCTTATCATCTTTTACATGTTGATCTCTTTGGTCCAGTGAATATAAGGTCAATGGGCAGAAAGAAATATGCTTTGGTAATTGTTGATGAATACACCAGATACACATGGGTGTATTTCTTAGCAAAGAAGGATGAAACTGCCTTAAATTTGATGGATCATGTGAAGCAATTGGACAAAGGATCACATCACAAAGTGAAAATAATCAGGAGTGATAATGGTACTGAATTCAGAAATTCTGAAATGGAAGCTTTCTACAAGGAAAGAGGAGTGAAGCAAGAATTTTCTGCACCTGGAACTCCACAGCAAAATGGTGTAGTTGAAAAAAAGAACATAACCTTAATCGAAGCTGCCAGAACAATGCTTGATGAAGCAAAATTACCAACTTATTTCTGGGCAGAAGCTGTTCAAACTGCTTGTTTTACTCAAAATGCTACACTGATCAACAAGCATGGGAAAACACCATATGAGATGGTGAAAAATAAGAAGCCAAATTTGAAATATTATATAGCAGCGAAGTAGGATACCAAGGATTCGGCGCACATCCCTCAGGCGAGTGGTAAGCGCAAGGCAGTCTCATGAGCAGTTTCTAGCAGTGATCCTGGAAGTAGTGTGAACCAGTCAGATCAAGCTGGAGCTTTTGGTATTCATCTTATGTATAGATATGAATGGTATGAGAGGGTGGTGAGTATTACAAGGCTAAGTTGGTAATGTACCATTACTTAGGAGTTGTATCAGTAACACATTCAAAAGACATTTGGGTATTGTAATAAAGATTATTTATTCCGCAATGGTTGTATTTGTGTCGTTTCTGAGACTCTAACATGTGTGTGTGTGAGAGAGATATAAACATTGTGGGGTCATGAGCAGATGAATTGTGTCTATTGTGAGTAAAGCAGGCAAGGCAAGAAGTAAGTGGATCGTGACTACTCTAAATCCCTGACCCCGGATTTGGGGATGTTACAGAAATGGTATCATAGCGTTAGGTTACAGTCCTCAGAAACGATAGGAGATCGAGTCTTACAATACCCTTAATAATAATAAGAACATCTAGAGCTCAAATTGAGTTCGTAGTCGAGTTAGAGGACATGACCCTGACTGTTTAAGATGAAGCCCGAGAGGGGACTTCTTCTGGGAAACCGTACTTAGGACTTCATGGTTAGTCACCTTGATTCGTATGAGTTATAGATTGATGGGATTCTGAGATACCAGACCCTGAGGCCTTTGAGTAGGCAATTGATGATGCGTTCCTTGAAATGGACGGAGATCCGATACAGGAAGATCCATAGGAGGATCTAGAGGAAGACCCCATGGTGGGTCAAGGAAAGAGTCTTGTAGAGAACGTGTTGATTGATAAAGATGTGGTATGTTACTTGAGGTCGTATAATAGGACCGGACGAACCTTCAGAGGTCAAATAAGTGCCGATACGAGAGTTTAGAATCGTTATGATTCAACGAGAGATATGACGAAGAAATGGGGTAGAGTCTCCAAAGCAGAAGAGGTAGAGGCAGAATAGCCAATACCGGTGGAATGATTCGATTTGAATGAGACCCGTTACTCGTAGTCTGTTGCAGTGCCTAGGGAGGCAGCATATGTAAGAACGAAGACGTTCAAACTTCATCTATGATTAAGGGTACTTAGTGACCTTAACTAGTAGAGGCATTACCTTATTTATGGGGTTTAACTCCCCACGATCAGCGATTCCACCAAAGAAGGTGTTTACTACGGTACTGAGGCATTTTATTACCTCGAGCAAGATTTTTGTATGTACGTACTACGCAAGGTGTCATTGTAACACGAGTGCGCCAAAACGAGATATATTTAAAGAATCAAGACGGACTAAGAAAGTCTGGGAAAGACTTAAATAAAAAGGCTGTTATGCCACAAGTGTTAAGCTTATGTAGCATCTGGGATTGATACAAGAAAGGAAATGTTTGGTATGAAAACGGTTATAATAGTAATTGGGTTTAAGCCTGTAGATTCTAACGATCTTCCGGAGTACCGCCCAGTTGACATATGGAATTCGTCGTTGCTATGGGCGACACTGGTATCGAAGTCCTCTTACGATAGAACGCTTGCTTGAGATGCTTGCGCCGAGTCGAATAGAACTCCCTGCGATTGCAAATGTTGATGGTTGAATTCTTAGCGACTATTATAAGTCGGCAATGACGTAAGTATCGAACACCTTAGGGTGCGTGGAAAAGGAATGCTTTGGAATTGAACGATTATCCATTAGAGGAGCCGACATAAAAGGCATCCGTAGAGACCTTGGTAGTACCCTCCTCATTTGCAAATTATGTGGGGTACTTCCCCAATCTATAATCTATCTTGACCTCTTTCCAAGAAAGAATTCTGATAAAGGGTATATTCCCTCTTCGAAGTTATTATATAACACTTGTGTTAAATCATATTTAATTTCAATTGTGATAGAGGCTGTCACGATGCCTACTTTCAGGTTTTCGAAGCCCTGTCGAATGATGTTATTCAAGCTTCCACTTTTCTTCAAATAATGAATAACCCTATGATGATACCTCACCACTTGCTTGTTAAGTACCAGTATCTTTTTGGTTATTCTTTTCTTTGGAAACCGCACCTTTGGAATCTGTTCAATTTTAATCCAAGGTGTTCCTTTGAAAAATATTGTCGAAAGGCGATAATCATTAAATTGATCTCGAATTGCTTTCATACTTTTCAACTTCCACTAAGACGAACAACCCTATACTTATAGGGGCTACAAGGACTATCTGTCTATGTGATAGAAGTCTGATGGGATGCCATCACTTGTGAGTTGTGAAATACAAGAAGACTAATTACCTTTAGTAATGTCTCAATCGAGGCACACAACGTTGAGTTCTTATGATCATGTTGATCTCTCGGTAAATTCTCTTACCTCCAATAAGGTTACCTTAAAACTCATAACCTTATGATCACCAGTGTGTGACGTTTTCCTTGATATGGGAGCTATCTTTTCAAGGCCCCATAATTTTTGTTATCCTCATTGAATTCCAAGGGGAGGCCAACCAGGTCAACTAAGTCAAGATTCGCTGATAGGAATTAGATTCGCAACGAAATCGCCTATGACAGGAACGAATCCCTAAGACGAATAGAATATTAGTGACATATCAATGAAATTGGTTTATTCTCCCAAGGATATTATGATAATGGAAAGGGGGTCAATCGATATATGTGAAAGGAATAGCGATGTGCCGTGAACTCCAATGACAACGGTGTTAGATAGATGCCCTATAGTGGAATTGAGATTTTGGAGGAGTTGTTTACGAATGGACACTACCTCTGGGTTAGCAAGATAAGTACTGGCGATGGAGTCAGAGGGAGCTGGTATTGTGACTTGGGAGAGGTGCAGCGTGTTGTTTTTAGAGAAATAATTTTCGGAAATATATGGAGACCCGGATGAAAATGAAAGTTAAAGAGTTAAAAAAAGAAACTATGACTGTGACCGAGTATGAGGCCAAGTTTTTCGGAATTATTGAGGTTTGTTCCGGAGTTTGTGAACACAGAATAAAAGAAAGCCAGTAGGTTTCAACCAGGGCTACCTCCGACCAGCAGCCCACTGTCAGGACCTTTAAATAGCAGATACCCTTCTATACTATTTAGACAGAGCTAATGTATCGTTGTATATCAAGAAGTTGCATGACAATTAAACCTTAAGGCCGAGCCGCTAAGGGAATAATTACAAGTAGAGATAGTCAATCGAGGGATTTTCCCATAAGACTGGTAAATCCAGGTTGTGAACTAGAAATATGAGGTCGACACTTTTGATAGACCTGATTCCTTTCAAGTTGGGAGAAGTTGATATTATAATAAGTATGGGTTGGTTGACACCCAATGGAGCCCAGACTGATTGTAAGGGAGAGGGAGTAATAAATAAAGGATGGAGACAGATTCTGAGATTCTTGAATATAGTTCAGACTAAGAAACTATTACGCCAGAGATACGAGGCTTAATTAGCTCTTATGGTTGACACCAAGAAAAAAGACACCAAGTATAAAGGAAACTACAGTGGTTTTGGGAGACTGTACAAGATCTTAATGCGCTACCAAATATCGATTGGGATGACATGAGAATGAATAACGAGTATTCAGGTTCTAGTGCCGCATCTCCTGTTAGCCTCAGTGGGAATGAAAGAGTTAGCGACTCAGTTACAAGAATTGCTGGGCAAGAATATGATAAGACCCAGTGTACCACCGTGGAGAGCCCGGTGTTGTTGTAAGAGAGAAAAATTTTAGCACAAGATTATGCATCGAACCTCGAGAGTTGAATGAGTTCGACATGGAGAATAGGTACCCTTGTAAATGATTGTTTGATCAGCGGAAGAACGCTGTGTATTTCCAAATTTATTTAAGAACTGGGTATCACTAGTTGGAAGATAAATCTGAGGATATACCCAAGACTGCGATTCGTACTAGGAATAGACACTTCGAGTTTTCAGCGAGGTTATTTTGGGTTGACTAATGCACCCACAAATTTTTATGGAATGTAATGAATTGGCTTTGAATTATCCGTGATAGTAGATAACATGAGATGGAGAAATGGCTAGAATTGACCTAGGATTATGACTGTGAGATACACTACCATCCGGGGAAGGCCAATGTGGTGGTCGATACCCTTAATTAAAATGAGACAGAGATGGATTCCGAATGATCGGGAATTAAAGGATGAGATTTTACACAAAACCCAAGTTAGTCCAACAAACTAGAAAGACAAAAGATTTCACCAACAAGCGGCTAGTGACAGCCAAGACAAACAGAGAAAGTATGCGGAGTAAGCCCGCGAGTATAGAGATAGTACTGCTATTGATAAGCTAAATGGCATGTTGATGAATGACAAACAAGTTTATGTTGGTGTATTTTCTGTACAAACAAGATAGAGAATATGAGGTTAGAGATTCGTGATGCCAAAAGATATCCTCGTGGAAGGAATTAATGAGATTTGGAAAGAAAGGGAAGTTGAGCCCGAGATTCATTGGGCCATCTGAGATTTTAAGACGCGTCAGGAAGGTGGCCTACGAGCCAGCCTTACCCCCCCAAACTTGTAGAATGGTCATAACGGGGTTCATGTGTCAATGCTACGTCAGTATACTATAGATGCCCGGCATATGTTAGAGTACGAGCAGGTAGATATACAACCTGGTCTGACTTACAAAGAACAACCTGTGGAAATCACGGATAGAAAAGAGCAAGTGCTAAGAGACAAGGTTGCCAAGCTAGTGAGAGGTTTGTGGAAAATCAAGAAGTGGAAGAATCCACTTGGGAGTTAGAAAGTCCAATGGGAGAGAAGTACCCCCCAGTTATTCCTAAGCTGATTCCGGGACGGAATCATTTTAAGGAGGGGAGACTGTAATAACCCGAATTTTTGGTAAAATTAAAACTTTTCTTATTATGATTAAGTGCATCAGTGAATAGTGAATTTGGTGGATGAATAGTGATTTTGAGGGTTAAGAAAATTCTTCATGCCACCTATGTACGAGACGTAGTGTGGATATTCCGAAGTCATATTAGTGATCTACGGAGTAAATAAGTGAATGCAAAGACGATCGGAATTCAGAAATTCCAAATTTTATTTTGGTGTAGTATTTGACCGGGCAGTGAATTATATATTATTATATTCAAGAAATGAGATATTAAATTTGAGGATTTGAGGATTTAATATTTTGGAATTTTATTATTTTATTAAAGTCGATTTAAGGATTCGATTGTTGGAGTGAATAGTTACTATTCAATGCGAGAATCGCGTAGAGTTTTATTCGCTCTTTTTAGGAAATATTTTCGAATCGTTGCAAGAGGAACAAAAACAAGGATGAATAGTAACATTGATGAATAGTACTCCAAGGTGAATAGTAAAATTTTATAGTCTCCGATTGATCCTATATTTCAGCGGAAGTTCAGGAATAATAAACGGTTACTAATCGCGTAGTCAGAAATCACAAACGAAAATGAGAATCGAAAATCCGTTCGAAGGAGCAACCTTGGACGTATTATAACTTAGGAAATAAAGAAGAATATATGTATTAAAAGAAAAAGAATGGGTGGAAGAATTGTGTGGAAGAAGCTTTGTAACTTAGCAAACTTGAGGGACTAGCTTGCAGTGACTAACTTGCAAATTTGGTAAACTAAACACATCACCTTTTTAACCACTCATCTACCCCACTTTTCTCACAAAAGTAGCAGCCTCTAACACCCATTTTCTTCAAGAAAAACCGTGGCCAAGGAAGAAGAAGAAGAGGAAGCAAAATTCCATGGATTCTTGGTCGTTTCTCGAGTTCTTATGCTTAAAAGAAAGATAGAATCAAACCCGTTCTTTTAAAGGTAACATCTCCAACACCCACCATCTCTAGCATGCTCATTTCTTAAGTTAAAGAAGATGATGAATAGTGTTTTTCAAGAAAAAATTGCTTATAATTGAAAGATGAAAGTGTTTATGCTTAGTATATGTTATGCTTAGTTGTTTTAATTATAAGGATGAATTGTGGGTTGAGTTTGGAGGATGGGTTATGAATTTGTTTTGAATATTCATGGAGGATTTGACTGAGATGAGGGAGTATAAAGTGGATGGTGAGTTTGGGATTGATTGGTATTGATTTGGTTGTGTTTTGAAAATGGAAAAAGTTAAGTTTTAAGCCATCGTAATGCCCGATTCTTGTTAACTCTAATAACTGCCTAGAATCCGAAAACCTAACTGCCTCTTTTGGTTCAGTGATGAACATGATTGTGTAGATCTTTGTTTCTAGTTTACATGAGCGCAAGAATCATGTCATTACGATTTACGGTTTATGAGATATGACCATTTTAGTGAAAGTGGTTCAAGGAATGAGATTGCAGAAAGGTACCAACTTTGTGGCTATGTTTGAGACCCTTAAGAGTTGTTTTAAAATATGAAAATTTGTATTGAAGTGCCAAGGTCAGTTACGAAAGTTTGTACGAAGGTTTTGAGTCCAAAAGATTATTTTTCGATTTTATAAAAATGTGTTAGCCGAGGTTGCGCAAGTGAAAACCACTAAGAACATGACTTAGAAACCAATGTTATAAATGGTTAAGTATAACTTGTATTCGAGGATCGATTTCGGACTAAACCTACGACTTAAGTAATTGTCGATTAACATGGACTTAGTATGAGCCTATAACAAGCTAGTAATGCCTTGGTTGTGTTTCGCTTACGTGTTTAAGCATTGAGTACAAGTGGATTATCCAGGGGATTAATCGTGCGTTTTCTTTGACTTTGTCTAGATTGTCCGACATCGTCGCGAACCCCTATCACTTCTCGAGCATCAGGCAAGTTTCTAAATCTATACTTTGAAGTATTGACTATATAATACTGCTTTTGCCATGTATAAAATTGGACAGTTTTGCGATATATCTTATTTCTTGTTGAAATGGATTTGACCTTTGGATTATATGAAATCTTTTGAGTTAAGTAGTTATGAACCGGTTTACCTGGTAGCTCTAAATATAAGAGCATATTCATTGTTTTTGACTCTAAATCGGGAGTCGGTATTTTGAGATATGTAGATAGCCATGGAAACCCGGAGGGATTCCATCGGCAGAATACTATGTATTTTGAGGATTGTTATTTGAGTATGATATCTGTTGTGGATTAAAAAACGTACTTGTATATTAATTGCTTGGATTAATGAGCTTTCGAGTTTTAATGGCTGCACTCGTGTTTTCCGGACTAAATTGGTCCTCACAAGATGCCTACGTATCTCAAATCGTTATTGAGAATCAAGCCAAAGACGTAGTTCTGATTGTAGGATCAGGGGCCTTATATAGGCGTCTGGAGCCTAGTATTTATGGTATGTTTAGGAGTCTTAGCGATTAAGTCTCCTTTTTGATATTGGATAAACATCATATTTCTTGCTGGAGAAGTCTTTTCCTTGTTGATAAAGGTTATGACTCATTAATTGCCTTTAATTGGGATTCTGGATCCTTCTTTGACCAGTTTGCCATAATTTGGACTCTTTTTATGAGCTGTATATTTTCCCTATTCATTAATTACGAAATTAATGAATAATTAGGGTGTCGGGCCTTAAATACCGGCCTTTTGTTTGACTAGTCAATTATATTTCTATAATTACTTTTCTGACCATATCATTTGCGCCCCAACTTCTGGGAAAATCTCCTTGGGGTTTTCGTAGAAGTTATAGCGTGTTTTTCCCAAAATTTTCCATTTTTAGGGTGTTAGGCCGAATACACAATATATAATCAAGTATGTATGAGAATAACAATCAAGAACACAGGTTTGTAAATCAACAAACTGAATTATATTAACAGTTTCTCTCTTAGTGATGTTAATGAATCACAAAGAGCTACTAAGTTACAAGAATAATATATTCAATGTTCGCGTCCCTTCTAGGGATAACCTATATGTGTTTATATAGTACACAGTTACTTACAATCCATCTCTAATTGATATTCCTATAAATCAGCTATACAATTATTATCAATTAAGGATTGCTTCAGTCTTCTGTCCAGTCTCCTTAGTTGTATCAATATATTCTGCTTCTTTCCATCTTCATAATATATTGCTTCTAGAATCTTTATCTTTGCACCGACAGCTAATTCAACTATCACCCTGTCAGACTATAACAAACTCTGATCGGCTTCTATATAAACTCTTCACCCAGTCAGACTTTATCAAACTCTGACTGGCTTCTATATAAACTCTGATATGTACCTGGGACTTAAACACTGATGAACAAACGTCAACAATTATATCTAACAATCTCCCCCAACTTGTTCATATTAAAATGTACAAGTTAAAAAGATAATTGATGATGTCAAAACATATAACAAATGCAGTGTTTAAAATATAACAGAGTTTAATTTTAAAACAGAGTTTAAATTTAACTTAGAACAGAAAACATAAAAACTTACAGTCAGACTTTACTTGACTTCTTCAATATCAGGTACTGTTCTGAGATAATCAATCAGCAGTCTTCTTTCAGCTTTCTCTAGCTCATCCACCATAATCTCTTTTAGCTCTTTAAGTTTTGAATCACTCTCCCCCATTTGATAGATAGCAGCTCTTAGAGAATATATGCTATTTCTTCTCATATCATTTCCTAGCCGAATAAAATAAGACTTGTCTGACTCCAAGTTAAATTCCAAAGTCTTTATTCCAAGTGCAGTTCTAAGTCTAGCACTGTTCCTCTTCATCTCCACTAACTTTCCAGTATGATCCCTATACTTTGGAATGTAGACACTCGATACTCCTCCTCCAAGCATAGCTTTAGATCTCAGCATCTTTTCTCTCAAAACTTGAGCAACATCATGAGTATGTCTGTTTTTGACTTTTAGAAGATAAAGTATATATTCCAGTTCTTCCCATGATTTGAGATTAACATCAGATTCTCCAACTTTATAAACTCTTCCATCACTCATGAAGTATAACAAAAACTGCTTCTTCAATACTTTGTGAAAAATCAACTGAACAGATTCTAACTTATCAAGGTTTTCTTGTGTAACCCCAATACCAGGTTCTGCCAGTGAAAAGTTATCTTGAGATCTGTTATTTGTTCTTCTCTCTCTGTGTGATCCCAGTCCAGATTTATCAAAAGCTTCTTTTCCCAATACAGTTCTGGTTTCTGAGAAATTCACAGCTTCAAGCTTTAATTCTTCAAGAATTTTAGGTTTGCTGAATCCTGAAAGTTGTGTAGATTTCTGTACAACTTGAGCAACGTTAGAGGTTGTCATAACTTTAGTAGAAACATCAACTTGAGCAGCGTCAGAGGTTGATTTAGCTAATCTTGTTTCAACTTGAGCAATGTCAGAGGTTGAATAAATCTTCTTAGGTAACTGTTCTTCTTCTACCAGTTTACCTTTTCCTTTGTCAGTATTTTTAATCACAGGCCTCCTTGAGTACTGTAAACTCTGATCAGAGTTTACATTCTCTTTGATAACAATTCCTTTTTCTTTCTTTCTAGGAGCCTTGATTTCCTTCTTCTTGTAGATTCCAGCTTCAAGATTCTTCCTGTGTTCCTCAGCAAGCATTTGCTCTTCAGCTTGGATATCTTCAATTGTAACATCTTTTCCATGTTCTGCCATAAATACCTTGGCAGCAATTTCCTCATCTTTAGTAGGCTTATCAGAGATTATCAAACTTTTGAATCTTGAACCACTGGCAGAGTTTGTATGTCCCTTTCCAGAGTTTGATCTTTTATCAGAGTTTGATCTTCTTGAAAGTAGTCTGCTATCAGCATTTGACCTTAAGCTCTTTCCATCTCCCTTGTTTCCACCATCATTACCATCATCCCTCCGTCTCAGAGTTTGAGTGTCTTTGCATTTGTCACTTGGTACACTCTCCCCCTTTTTGACATCATCAGAAAGTAGTACTGATGTCAACAACTCAATAGCATTAGAAATTGATGTCAGTTGGGCAGACATAGCAGTCTGATTGTCCTCAACTTTCCCAAGCCTCTTCTGAATGTCATCAGAGTCCTTAGCTTGCTTCTTAAACATGGAATTGTAATAAGTTCTATCATTCTTCAGAGTGAGATCTCGCAGACCAACTTCATTCCTCAAAGTAGTGACTTCCTTATGAGACTCATCAAATCTGTTGTGGAGAGATTTAATTTGAATCACAGTAGCCTTCAGACTTGTAAGAATATCAGGAGTTGAAATCGTCTTCACAGAATCACCAAGAAAATCAGCAGCCCTCTGTGCTGAAAAGATACAATCCGCAGTAGCCCATCTATTGTAGTACATATCTTGAAAATGCTCAGCTGTAGCTCGATTGACCTCTCTTAGCTCATCAGAGTTTGCTTGACTCTCAAATAACTCCTCTTGAGAATGATCAGAACTATCATTATCATTATCATTCTCTGCTGTATTTTCTGCAGGAATATTCTCAGCATCAGGTTCTGGAATCTCAGAGTTTGCAGTATGCAGGAACTCTGCTTCTTTTGTTACAATCTCAACAACAGATTGTTGTAGAGCTTCAAGAACAATAACATCCTCAGAGTTTACAACAAACTCTGCTTCAACAGGAACATTCTCTGTTGCATCCTTATCAGCAACATCAGGATTTGTAGCAACAGTTTCTGTAGCATTAGCATCCAAAGTCTGATCAACTTTCTCACCTTTCTCAAGATCAAAAGAAATTATTTCAGTGTGAGAAGCCATAGATTCTGCAAGTTCAACAGTATCTTGATCAGCTTCCAAACCCTCAGTGAAATGTTCAGAGTTTATAGAGAGATTTGCTTCAATTTCCATATAAAATCCTTGTGGCTCTGTAGCCTCTTCATCTGCAATCTCAACATGTGCTCTATCCTCTGTGGGCATAGGAGCTTCATTTGCAGCATTCTCAACTACATCATCAGACTTTGATGTAGGAGCTTCCTCATGAAGAACAGTCTCCATAAAAACTCTGTCCTCAGGAACAATTTCATCTTCGGGAATCTCAATTTCAAGATCTTCAACAGCATTTGAAGAGATATTCTCAGCACCAAACAGATGTGCTGCTACCAATCTTCTCTTTCTCTGATGAAGAGTTTCTTCATCAGTTTCAGTCTCTTCATCAACAATATCAGACTTTGCCCTATTGGCTCTTCTTTTCTTCATTCTTCTCTTCTGAGGCATATCATCAGCATTTGATGCCCCAGCTTTAGTGTTTATCCTGACAGACTTAACAGCCCTTACTTTAGATTTCTTTGACCTCTGTGGTTGAGACACAGAAGGTCCAGCTTCAGTGTTTGCCAGTTGTGGTTGTTGTTGTTGTTGTAAGTTGACCATGAATTGTTGCACAGACTCAGGCAACAGTAACACACCAACATCTCCTTTCTTGTTATCCTTGTTAGTGAGATCAGAAAATATGCGTTTATGCAATTTAAATGAGAGGATAACATCATCCTCTAAAATCTCAACATTAGGACATCAAAAGTTGAATATTAACTGACAAAATCTAGAGAAGTAAACAACATTCCTATTCTCTAGCATTTTCTCACCAATATTAGTTAAAACTAATCTAGCAACATCAAAGTGACTGCCATAGAGAAGAGAATACCCGATCTGCAGACTATCCGTGGGAATCGCATCCCAATTCGTGCACTTCTTTCCAAAAGCCCGAGTAATGCAATCGAAAAAGAAGCTCCACTCCTTGCGCAAAAATGGCCTTTTGAGTTGACCTATCTTTGTCAAAGGTCCAGAGTATCTGTTAGTCCTTGTGTATTGCAGAAGGGGGGGGGGGATGAATGCAATACTGATAAAATTCAATCTAAATTTCAACAACTAAAATCAAGATTAAACGTTATCAGCAATATATGCAATCACGAACAGTATTCAGTAAGAACAAGATTCACAAAATAAATGTTTTATTTATTTTGCAAAGTGTTGCTACAACCTCAAGAAAGAATTCTCGAGCTTCGGGTTTTCTTCAAAGACACTTGCTTGTCTTCGTTACAATTCTAGAATGAATTGATAGTAGGTATAAGACTAACCCTATCACTATCAGTCACGGGTTTGTGAAGCTGCTGTCACTGTCAAGTGGCAGCTTCTTACAGATTGTCTTACCCATGTGACTTTCCTAAATTGCTAACATGTCAGATATACATTACAAAGAAAGCAACCTAGATTCATTCCATTTCCAGCTAAACCAATTCAGCAGATAAAGACTTGACCTTGCTCTTGAATTGATTCGCTTTTGTTTTGCAGTGCTTGAAGCTTCTGTCGTAGTCTTGCAGACTTGGTGCAGCTTAGGGATACTGCATCACGCCTGTTTCTTGAACATTTAAACTGTCACGGGATTTGACTGAGAAAGATACCTAGCATAAGGATCTTTATTGAGACAGTTACTTTTGCCGCAAAGCTTGCTGTCACAGGAATGATCTTTTGGTGACAGTATGAGTTCCCCGCATAGAGTGCTGTCGAGGATCCCAAACTTGCTGTCGAGGGCAATAGTTGTTGTCGCGTAGTCTTCCGCCAATGTTGCTGTCAGAGTGAATATGCTGTCGTGACTTGCAACATTCTGTCTTCTTGTAATCTTACTGTCACAGCTTTAGGACAGTAACCTTTATTCATGTTGTCATCCAAAAAGCATTCTTTGAGGCTTGAACACATAAGTGAACTTCTTTCAAACAATACAACTAGAATAACATTACATACTGATTACAAGAACATACTTTGGCTATGACAGTATGTTCTACTTAATTTGAAAAATTAAGTACAATCAAAGTTAAGTTATTTCAATGCTATCACCCATAAATCCCAACAATCTCCCCCAATTTGTTTTTATGGAAAATAACAACAAATTTACAATATGTGCTGACAACTTAACTAACAAGATCAGAATTTAAGAATTTTCACTTAGCTTGAGATCTCCTCTTCTGTCTTGCTGCATCCTCTCTTTTGAGAGCTTCTGCCAAGCAGCTTTTTAGACTTTCTATAAGAGAAATTTCAGCAGCAGACACTGCATCATCCTCTACTTCATCAATGATCTTCTTTATGGAAGGGGATATGAGAGAACTAACATCCCTGAGATTCAGCCATTGCTCTATATCATATGGATAGGTTCTGAAATGAAGTTCTTCATTAATGAGCTTGAATCTACTTCCAGGATAAGCATTGAGAGACTTCCTTCTTTGCTTGTCCAGTTTTGAGTCTTCTCCTTTTCTCCCTTCCAATAACTTCTCTATCTCATCAGAACAAATCTGTTCCAAGGGATGAATTGAACCAGCTACCATATACTGTAAATCCTTCAGAGTGGATGTTTTAAGCTTATGCAAGCTGCAAACATAGATTTCTTCTTTTAGGAACTTGACTCTTAGGGGATTTTCCAGCATATATGGTTGATAATTTGGAGCTTCACTTTCTGCCTTGTTAGAGGCCTTGTGTTTTTCCAGTAATTCAGCTTCCTTCTTATCAAGTTCTGACTGAGTTTGAGAATATTCAGAAGATTCAGGTTGTTTGCTTGGCTTGGGTTCCCCTTCCTTAGTTGGTTGGGTTTGCCCTTCTTCTGTGGGTAAATCATCAAACTCATAGTACCAATGGTATAGTATAAGAGAGGCTGGGAGATCAGTAAGAATATCAGCATCATCAAAATCTTCAAAGTTATAGCCAAATTTCTGATAAAATTCAGCATCCCTATCTGCCTGATATTTTAGAACATGTTCCATGACAGCCTTTGAAACATCATCATAGCTCTCCAGCAACTCTACCATTCTTTCCAGGTAGAAGAAATCAATTCTTCTTTTATCTATGGTTGATGTGGCTACCAGATTGAAGTCCTTGTCAATCTTGGCTGACCTTGATTCTTCCCACCACAGAATGTACTCAGTGGCCTCTTGATTTGCATCCAGCTTAACCTCAACGCTCTTGATTTCTCTTGATTGCATTTGTTGAATCTTGAGACTGTTGGGAGGAATTGATTGAATTGGCTTTTTGAGATTCCTGCCAAATCCAGTGGCCTTTTCCTTTCCTGAGTACTTGTGCTTCCCTGTAGGTTTCTGTCTAGAAAACCATGCCTTAGCTTTAGCTTTCAGTCTTTTGGACTTGACAGTAGCCTTGGCTTCATCCTTGACAGAACCTTCCTTGACAGTACCCTTGTCGACAGCATCTTCCAAGACAGCATCTTCTATGACAGTATCCTTGTCGACAGTACCTTTGGTGACAGCATCTTTTTCAGCATTTATGCAGTCAATAGCACATCTAAGAATGCTTGCCTCCAAAGCTTCCAGTATTCTTGACTCCTCTTCATCTGTTGCACCAGCATCTTTCTTTTCCTGGCTAGGAGTTTCTTCATTGCCTTCATTCTGGGATTGAATACCAGTATTCCCAGAATTACTTCCACCAGCATTTCCAGCATTTCCAGAAGCTTCACCACCTCCATCCTCACCATCTTCATCATCATCATCATGGGGAGGAATGTTATAGAAGCAACTTCCACCTTGATCATTTCTTTTGGCATTGGCTCTAGTGATTAGCTCCTTCATTCTAGCTCCCAGTGCCTTGTCTCTCAACACCAGCATTTTGTAGATTTCTTGAACAGCATGAACTCTTCCTGGATTGGCATTTGAACTGAGTATTCCATCTAGTACCTTCAGAATTGACTTGGTTTCCATTCTGGATGGGCTACCCAAATTCATGAAGCTGTTCCTTCTTGTGCCATCCTTAGTTTTGGATCTGTAAAAAACACTTGGTGGATTTGAGTAGACTTCAGGTAGCTTCTGTGTGATCAGGTTCTGGATTTGCATATCCAATATTTCATTGAATGGTGTTTGAGTTGCCCTGATCATTCCCTTCAAAGCACACAACACCTTTGCTGGCAGACTCTGCAATAGCTGCATTGTGATGAAATAAGATATGCCAGAAGTGAGATAAATACTTACAGCCCATCTTTTCTCATCATTCACCATTACACTGACACTAGTAATTTGTTCCTTTAACAGTTTTGTGGTGTTGGTTGGACGGTTGCTAGGAGCATTCATTGCTTCTTCCACCAAACTGCTAAACTTACTGTCATGGTTGTGTAATGTGCTCTCCCTGTAATCCACCATCAAGACATTGGCTTCCTCTTGATCAAATTCAGTGCCATTTGTCCAAATAATTCCACCATGAATGGATTCAGGCAGTTTCCCTTTACCTTTCCCAAGTTTGTTTTGTTCCTCCATTTCTCTCCATTTCTTCTGTAAAGCAGTTTCTTGAGTTTCTGGAGTAGGTTCTCTAATCACCACAGGAGGCAAGATTGGATGTCTAGATGCAGGTCTTCTTTGCAATGCATCTTGAGTTTCCTTTGACATTAACACCCTTTCTCCATCCATTTCCACTTCAACAGGCTTTTCAGCTTTATCCTGTGGTTTTGCACTGCTTGGTTTGACTTGCTCCCCCTTAGACATTGCTTTCCTTTTAGCTCCCCCTCTGGTCTCCACAGCTACAGGCTCCCCCTGAGTTCCACCTGATTCTTGAATAGGCAATGATTCTGATCTTGCTACCTTCTCCCCCTTAGTTGAGTTGGTAGCTACCAGGTCAGTAAGGAACTGAATAGAGAGTTGAGTAGCAGCAAAACCATCAACCACCAGTTGAGAGAGAGAGTCCAGTTTGGAGTCCAAAGTAGCACACTGTCCTTCAAGAGATGCAATCCTGTTACCAAAAGTAGCAGAGGGGCCACCAGACCTTAACCTTCTTGGAGGGGAAGGAAAAGACAGGGGCCTGGAGGCTATGGGGGTTCTCACACTCTCAGGGTGTTTTTGAGTGATCTCATCACCCCTCACAGTTTGACTCTCAAGGCCTAGTGCCTGAATAGTGTGGGCTCCCTCAATATCTCTCTGGACATGCTCAAGTCCCTCTCCTTTTGCCAGCTCATTTGGCTGCCTCTCATTTTTATGCTCACCTCTCTTTTCTTTTATCTCTCTTTTCTTTTGCACACCCTCACTCAACCTAGATGCATGGGTATGAGCAGTACTAACATGCATGGAAGGAGAAGATTTAGAATGTACCTTTAGGAGTTTGGCAAGAGGTAGGTCATCATCAGAGGCATCCTCAACAAGTACAGCATCAAAATCAGGCTGGGAGGGCTGGACAGCATCTTGAGTAGGAATGGTACTGTCAGTTGGAGTCTGGACAGCAGGTTCTGGCATGACAGCATCTTTGGGAGGTGGAGTGACAGTAGGTTCTGTAGTGACAGTATCTTTCTCTCCATCTTTGACAGTAGCTGTGTCCAGGACAGTAGCATCCCCAGTGTCTTTGACAGCAACAGAGGCTGTGACAGCATCTTCCTGAAGGTAAGATGCTCCTTGGAGATCAGACAAAGTGTTGGCTGTTTCATTTTCTGACAAAATACCACTTTGCCCTAGCTCAGTGTTTGGAGGAGTGGTGTCCATCTCACTTTGAGAAATGGGTTCTTGTGGACCACTAGATGGGGGCTCATCCATGATTGGAGATGGATGATCAAAACCTGAAGGGTTGGGACTGTCCCCTTCTCTAGGTTGTGGAGAAGAAACAAAAGAATGTGTAGGGAAGGAAGAAGGTGAAAGTGTAGTAGAGAGTGGGGGCTGATTCACAGATGAAACATGTGAACCATCAATAGGAGTAGAGAAATCCTCACTGTGCCCTAACTCACTGTGTGTTTCTTCAAGTGGGGGTATCTCAGGTTGGGAACCATGAGTTTGTGCAGACTCTGTACAGGGTGCCTTGGGAGACAGGCCAATTTCAATAGATGTCCCTTGTTGAGAAGGCACATCTAGGGAGGAGTTTATTTCCCTGGTTTCCTCTACAGTCTTTTGGGAGACTGCAGGGTGGCTGACAGTGGTTTTGGTCCTCCTAGCTCTCTTCTTCTTAGGCTCAGGGGGAACCACTGTGGGTTCTGTTTGACTACCTTCCTTATTTGCTGCACTAGGTGCAGTGTCTCCCTCTTGACTAACAGAGCTACCACCAACATCAGCTTCTAAGGATCTTTTTCTGGATTCTTGCAAGGCTTCTCTTTGGGCTTTGGGAAGTCTAGAGGGCCTAGGCTGAGTGTATGGTGTTGAATGGGGGTTAACTGAATTTGGGTCTAATTCAGTTTCATTCTCAAGAGAAAAAGAATCATAACCAGAAGGTAATGGATAATCAAGGTTGGACACTTGATCAACCATGTGCTGAGTGAAACAAATTGGAATATGTGCATTGAGATTTTGTGATGATAATAGTGTGTGTGTGTGTTCTTTTTCAAAACTGAGCAAGCCTCTAAACGAGGAGCAGCATCATTAAAATCACAGAATGAATTAATGCACAACATAAGAAAGCGAGGGTAGTGTGATACCTTCTTACCTATGGCAGCTTTGAGTTGTGCCATGAGGAGAGCTCCAACATTCACCTTGTATCCATGGACAAGAGAATGTGTCAGTTTCTTGATGTAGGAGGGTATCCCATTCCAGCCTGTGGACTTGGTAGAGAACACCTTGACCATTGCATCAAATATCATGCTCCACTCCTTCCTTAGATACTTCCTGTCCATTTCACCAGACGGGTACCACTTGGTTGTTCCCTCTTCGAGAATAGGGCCTGCATACCCAATCTTCAAGAAGAGCTTCTTCAGAGTGTCATCATTAGCAAGTGGAGCAAAGTTTTGGCCTTCTTCCAGTGTAATTCCAAGAGCAGTATTGATGACCTCAGCTGTGAGAATGTATTGTTGCCCAGAGATTGTGAATTGAATACCAGGGTTCTCACCCTCAGTTTGAGCAACAGCAGTTTGCCAAAACGCCTCAAGTCTGTCTAAGTCGAGAATGGGGGTTGAGGTTATGGCATAACCGAGATAGGACTTGTTCAAGAAAAACACTAGTCCTTTGAAACCTTCACCAGCATCATTTGGGGAAAAGATGCCAGCAAAGTTTGTTTGAGAGAGAGTCTGTTTGGGGGCCATTGAGATTTCAAGAAAAGAAGAAAGTGAGAAAGTAGCTTTTTGCTTGAAGAAAAGTATTTTGCCTTGAGTTTTGTGAGAGTGATATGTCTGAGTAACTGGAGAATAAATATGGGTATCTCAAACGTTTGCTCAAAAAGTGGAGTTAAAGGACGTGTCTTAACCCACTCTCTTAACACGTGAGTTACTGCCCGTTATTCACTGTCAATCGTGGGGTGAATATCCAATTACAACGGTCCACTATTGTTGACAGTAACCTGTGCGCTAGAAACAATCTGTCAGTAATAAGTGGTGGTGACAGTAGGTTTTGCGCGACAGCAACTATTGCGCAAAAACATGCTGTCACCGTTAAGCATTTGAGTGACAGTATCCTTTAAAGGTCGTGACAGAAAGTCTTTCCCTGTTGTCAAGAAGGTTGCTGTCAAGAGACATGGGACAGTATCCTTCTTTGTGACAATAATTTAAATGGGAAATTGTTTCTGTCAGGAACTAATTAGAATGCGTTGCTCATATACTTAACCTAAAATTAACAGAATATGAATTTAGCAATGTAATCTTTCAAACACAGATATTAAGCAAGTTACACAGACAAGTCATAAACTCAGTAACCACATAAACAGGAACTTTTATTATTGTTAATAAAATCATTAATATTGAACATTGAGTACATCATTCTATGATTTTATCAACTAGTTCTAAGACTTCTTCCTTAATCTCTTCTTCAGAGCGACCTTCTTTTTCAAGAAGTGCCTGAAGCTCCTTCTCTTCTTCCATAGCCTTGGCCTCCTCTTCCTTAGCCTTGGCCTCCTTTTCCTCGTCTATCTCATCCATGGCGTCCAACAGCATTTCAAAGAGCTCATCGATCTCTTCATTGTCGGGTTCACTATCACACTTCTTTAGACCAACTTCGATTCCTACTTTGTTTTCCATTATTTACTTTAAAACTGAGAGCAGACTGGTGAAACCTAAGGTTAATTTATAGGCAAAACCGTCTAAGGATCAAAGTCTAATGGTCAACAGTTAGAGTACCCATACAACTACCACAAAAGTAATTAATGGTCGTGTCCTCCTTTAATCCTACAGATTAATGCAAAAGAGTGTGAAAGTCCAATGGAACAGATTTTTAACTCTCAAACTTAACGGATAACCACATTAAAGTCATACACGGTTTAAAAGTATGAGACTGGCACAAAATACTGACATGAAAAGTCAAATCAACACATGCTGTCACATAACAGACATAAACCAAGTAGACAGTAACTTCTCTTGACAGCAGGTTTGAAGTTGCTGTCATGAGCTTCAATAAGAATTGAAAATTTAGAAACCTTAGTAAATTAACATACCAGATTCAGCATTCCCAATTCACTTACCAACCTGTTGAAGGTTGCTTCATCCAATGGCTTAGTGAAGATGTCAGCAAGTTGCTTGTCAGTTGGGACATAAATCAGCTTCACAGTTCCTTGTTCAACATGCTCTCTGATAAAGTGATGTCTTATATCAATGTGCTTTGTCCTAGAGTGTTGAATTGGATTGTCTGAGATGGCTATGGCACTAGTGTTGTCACAGTAAATAGGAATTTCTCTTAACACTAGACCATAATCTAGAAGTTGACTTTTCATCCATAGAATTTGTGCACAGCAACTGCCTGCAGCAATGTACTCAGCTTCTGCAGTTGAGGTAGAAACTGAATGCTGCTTCTTGCTAAACCATGAGACCAATCTTCCACCAAGAAATTGACAGCTACCAGTAGTACTCTTTCTGTCAATCTTGCATCCAGCATAGTCTGAGTCTGAGTAACCAATTAGATCAAATCCAGTATTCTTAGGATACCAAAGGCCTAGGTTAGGAGTGCCTTTTAAGTATCTAAATATTCTCTTGATGGCTACCAAGTGTGACTCCTTTGGATCACTTTGAAACCTTGCACAGAGACATGTAGCAAACATGATGTCAGGTCTGCTAGCAGTTAGGTATAGGAGGGATCCTACCATGCCTCTATAGGTGCTTGAGTCAACTTTCTTTCCTTTAGGATCAAGATCCAGACTAGTTGCTGTGGACATTGGTGTCTTTGCAGGAGATGAATCTTCCAAGTTGAACTTTTTGAGAAGTTCCTTGATATACTTAGCTTGACTTATGAAGATTCCATCAGTTTGTTGAAGAATTTGTAACCCCAGAAAGAATGACAGTTCTCCCATCATGCTCATCTCATATTTGTTGCTCATGAGATGGGAAAACTTCTCACACAGCTTCTCATTTGTAGAACCAAAAATGATGTCATCCACATAGATTTGTACCAGAATGATGTCCTTGCCATGATGTTTGTAGAAAAGTGTCTTGTCCACCACTCCTCTGGTAAACTGGTTTTCCAGAAGAAAGGTGGAAAGTGTGTCATACCATGCCCTGGGTGCTTGCTTTAGTCCATACAAAGCTTTGAAGAGTTTGTACACAAAATTATGCATTTCAGCATCCTCAAACCCTGGTGGCTGTTCCACATACACTTCTTCTTCCAGCTCTCCATTTAGAAAGGCACTTTTGACATCCATCTGAAATAATTTGAAGTTGCAGTGTGCAGCATAAGCTAGAAAGATTCTTATAACTTCAAGTCTTGCAACAGGAGCAAATGTCTCATCATAATCTATTCCCTCCTGTTGACGGTAACCTTTAGCCACTAGCCTTGCTTTGTTCCTTGTCACCAATCCATTTTCATCAAGTTTGTTTCTGAAAACCCACTTGGTCTCAATAACTGACTTTCCCTTAGGTCTTGGAACCAATTTCCATACATTGTTTCTTTCAAACTGATTTAGCTCTTCTTGCATGGCTATCACCCAGTCAGAATCCAACAATGCTTCATCAATTGTCTTGGGTTCCATTTGTGACAGGAAGCATGAAAACATGCTGTCAGCAGAGACTTTGTTCCTTGTCCTCACTCCAGAATTAGGATCACCAATGATAAGGTCATTTGTGTGATCCTTGTTCCACCTGGTGATTCTGGGCAAGCTACTTGATTGAACAGGAACATTTGCTTCAGCTTGTTGAGATGAATGCTCATCAATTCCATTGTCTCCACCATGTTCTTCATTGTCTCCAGAGTCATCACTGTCATGAATGTTAGAGGATATGGTCTGTGACTGAGCTGGAGTTTGGTTGACAGTAGTGGCATTGACAGTATCTTTATCAACTTCAACAACTTGAGTGAAGCTAGGTTCTTCATCCACAATCTCCTCAGCTTCCAGGTATCCTTGATTCTCAAATCTGAATGTCTGCATCTTTCCTTCTTCATGCAGTCCTGGAAACTTGGTTTCATCAAATGTGACATTAACACTTTCTTCAATAATCCTGTGTTCCATAACATAAACTCTGTAGGCAGTCCTTTCTGTGCTGTAACCCATGAATAGTCCTTCAAAAGCCTTGGTGTCAAATTTTCCTTTCTTCTCATGATTGTCCTTCATCATAAAGCATTTGCTTCCAAACACATGAAAATATTTGACAGTAGGTTTCTTTCCAGTTAGCAGACAGTAAGGTGTGCTTGCATGAGTTTTGTTGATCATGGTTCTGTTCTGAGTATAACAGGCTGTGTTGATAGCTTCAGCCCAGAAATATGTTGGCAGCTTAGCATCATGCAACATAGTTCTAGCTGCTTCAATGAGAGTCCTGTTCTTTCTTTCTACAACTCCATTCTGCTGTGGAGTTCTTGCAGCAGAGAATTGTTGTACAATTCCTTCATCTTTGCAGAAATTTCCAAGTGTGGCATTTCTGAATTCTGTACCATTGTCACTCCTCAAGATTTGAACTTTTGAGTTTGGGGTTCTATCAAGAACTCTGACTTGATCAATAATCACTTGAGCAGCTTCATCTTTGGATTCAAGAAGTTTCACCCAAGTGTACCTTGAGTAATCATCCACCATTACTAAGGCATATCTCTTTCTGGCCATAGATGGTACATTGACTGGTCCAAAGAGATCCATGTGAATTAACTTGAGTGCTTCTGTGTTGGTGTTTACTTGCTTGGACTTGTGCACAGCTCTTCTCAGTTTGCCCATTTGACAATCTTCACACAATCCTTCTTGACAGAATTCCTGTTGGGGCAAACCTCTCACTAACTCTTTCTTCATTAGAATGTTCATTGTTTTGAAGTTGAGATGTGAGAGCTTCCTGTGCCAAAGCATACTGTCACCAACAGTAGCTTTGCTGTAAAAACAGTAAACTTTATCCTTCTTTGTTGAGCTTAGATCAGCAACAAACAGGCTTCCTTTTCTGACCCCTTTTAGAGAGAGGCTTCCATCTTTCTTGTGATAGATGTTGCACACCATCATGCCAAAGTCAACCTTAAATCCTCTGTCACTGAATTGGCTGACACTGAGTAGGTTGTGCTTCAATCCATCCACAAGAGCAATATCTTCAATGACAACATTTCCAATTTCCAGACAGCCATATCCCACTGTGTAACCCTTGCTGTTGTCTCCAAAGGTTATGATTGGGCCAGCTTTCTCTACATAATGTGATAGCAGGGCTTTATCACCTGTCATGTGTCTTGAGCAACCACTGTCAATAATCCACATGACCTGATTTTTCTTCTTACCCTGACTTGAAGGTGTTGATGCTACCTCATCAGTGCTAGCCATGAGAGCTAGGTTGACATATTCTTCCTCTTCTTCATCATCAGAATCATCCCAACACTTTCCTTCAGCCACATAGGCTCTACCTTGATTTTTCTTGGAGTATCCACCAGTTCCTTTCTCATATCTTTGAACCTGTTTGGGTCTTTTGCATTCAGTAGCAAAATGACCAGGTTCTCCACAGTTGTAACATTTGAACTTTGATCTATCCACAAATCCAGTTTTGTATCCTCCTTTGGTTGAACTTCCCACAGCAGCCTTTGATGAGCTTCCTTTGCTGAACTTGGATGCTTGGCCTTGAGGCTTGTATGACCTATCCTTCTTGAACCTAAAGTTCTTGAACTTTTTGGCCATGTAAGCCATAGTAGGGTTGTTCATGCTTTCCAGTTCCTCCATTGTGTAGAAGTCTTCATCTTCCACATCTTTGAGCTGTAGTACCACTTTCTCATCATCTTCAACCACCTCTTCTATCTTCAAGGTCTGTGTTGGGGTTGATGGTGTGATCTGTAGTACTTCACTTGGCTGTGTGATCCTTGACACATGTGCTACTAGGGCACTTGACATATTAGCCATCTTGTTCCTTGTTCCACTTTGTATGGCTCTCTTTTGAAAGAGTTCGAGTTCATAAGATTTCAGAATACCATAAAGTGTCTCAAAGGTTATATTGTTGAGATCTCTTCCTTCTCGTATGGCTGTTGTCTTGTGTTCAAGGTGATCAGGCAGTGTGAGCAGGAACTTGACATTTAATTCTTTTCTGTCATAGTACTTGCCATGTATCTGTAATTCAGTTAAGAGCTTACTGAACCTTTCAAACATGGAGGTTAAGTCTTCACCAGGCTTGGCCATGAATGCCTCATATTGAGATATTAGAATTTGCCTTTGGTTGCCCTTAACCTCTTCACTTCCTTCACAGAGTAAGGCTAACCTGATCCACATCTCCTTGGCTGATGTGCAGCTTATCACACTTCCACACATGGTTTTATCCAGCGTGAGAGAATCGAGCAAGATAAGTTGCAAATGATCATCTAGCACCATTTTCTCCTTTTCAGGTTCCAAGATTTCTGAGGGATCTTTGGGAACCCAATGTGCAGGAACAATCTCACCATTCACTGTTGTGGCTTCAATTTCCTTTCTTGGTATGAAAGGACCATTCTCGAGTATACCTGGGTATAGTGGATTTGCAGCTTTGATAAACAACAAGATTTTTCTTTTCCAAATGCTGTAGTTCTCTTTATCAAATGCTGGGATCTTGATACTGTTTGATTTCTGCATTTTCTTCGGGATCTCAGATATGTATGTTAATCTGAAAGCTCTGATACCAGTTGTTAGTCCTTGTGTATTGCAGAAGGGGGGGGGGATGAATGCAATACTGATAAAATTCAATCTAAATTTCAACAACTAAAATCAAGATTAAACGTTATCAGCAATATATGCAATCACGAACAGTATTCAGTAAGAACAAGATTCACAAAATAAATGTTTTATTTATTTTGCAAAGTGTTGCTACAACCTCAAGAAAGAATTCTCGAGCTTCGGGTTTTCTTCAAAGACACTTGCTTGTCTTCGTTACAATTCTAGAATGAATTGATAGTAGGTATAAGACTAACCTTATCACTATCAGTCACGGGTTTGTGAAACTGCTGTCACTGTCAAGTGGCAGCTTCTTACAGATTGTCTTACCCATGTGACTTTCCTAAATTGCTAACATGTCAGATATACATTACAAAGAAAGCAACCTAGATTCATTCCATTTCCAGCTAAACCAATTCAGCAGATAAAGACTTGACCTTGCTCTTGAATTGATTCGCTTTTGTTTTGCAGTGCTTGAAGCTTCTGTCGTAGTCTTGCAGACTTGGTGCAGCTTAGGGATACTGCATCACGCCTGTTTCTTGAACATTTAAACTGTCACGGGATTTGACTGAGAAAGATACCTAGCATAAGGATCTTTATTGAGACAGTTACTTTTGCCGCAAAGCTTGCTGTCACAGGAATGATCTTTTGGTGACAGTATGAGTTCCCCGCATAGAGTGCTGTCGAGGATCCCAAACTTGCTGTCGAGGGCAATAGTTGCTGTCGCGTAGTCTTCCGCCAATGTTGCTGTCAGAGTGAATATGCTGTCGTGACTTGCAACATTCTGTCTTCTTGTAATCTTACTGTCACAGCTTTAGGACAGTAACCTTTATTCATGTTGTCATCCAAAAAGCATTCTTTGAGGCTTGAACACATAAGTGAACTTCTTTCAAACAATACAACTAGAATAACATTACATACTGATTACAAGAACATACTTTGGCTATGACAGTATGTTCTACTTAATTTGAAAAATTAAGTACAATCAAAGTTAAGTTATTTCAATGCTATCACCCATAAATCCCAACAGTATCCTATCTCCCTCATCATTCTGACTAACTCAAAGTCTCCAACAGTTGTGAATGCATTGAAATCTTCAAGACCCAAAGCATCACGAACAGTAGTAGGAGTAACAGTAAATTCTTCTCCTTGAAACTCAAAAATGATAGATGGAGATCCAGACTCTCCTCCATCATCATAAGTACCTGTCTGCCAAAAAGTCCTTATTTGTGACGCAGACAGCTCCGACGGTGCGGTGAGAGCAGTACCGATATCAGAGTTTGACAAGAAACTCTGAATCAAATGAAACGCCTCCGGTGCGTTCTCATTTGCCAAATGAGCTGAGTAGTTATTAGGAACAAATTCTAACCCAGAAGCAGTAAACATTGTTGTAGCCATTAGAACAGTTTAGAAGAAAACAAACAGAGAATAGATTATAGTGTATGCAGTGAAAGTGTTTGAGACAATGTGTGTGAGTAAAAGCTTATGAAACGTTGAGGTGTGTAAAAGATTGAACCGTTTATGTGTAGTATATTTAAATAATAACTGTGAAGATTAAAACTCAAACGTTTTAATCATTACTACACACAGCAGGCTTCTTTGAAAAGTGTGTGAGTGGGACAGATGTCAAACATGCATATGCTGACAGCTGTATGTAACAACTTCCAATACACACGCGCAGTAAAAATAGCCATAATTACCGCATGTCACATTGTTCAAAATACTTAATCTCTCTCTCCTCTGTTTAATACAAATATGAACCGTTTGTTATCATACTCTTTCGAATTTCTAAACAAATGTCTAATCTCAAAATTATAAAATGTCTGAAACCAATAAAATTTATTTTAATCATCAGAGATTAAAATTAAATTACCTCGGCGTATTTCACACAATACATCAGTGTTTACCATTTGTCCTTCTTTGTCAATAAACTCTTTTCTCAAACTGTACAGGTGTGAAAATATGTGTGTGCAATAGCAGAGTTTACCGAATATTAATATTTAGACCATCTCAAAGTGCATAAAATCCATAAACTAAAGTAGTAAAAACTGGTTGCCTAAACTCTCATGTATAAAATAAAATCTGATTCTTATGTCTAAACTCTGTATACTGATATCCTTTCATTTGGATATATCTTTTATTTTTCACCCCCTTTATATATATATATTTTTTTGTTTTTTTTTTATTATTATTTTTTTTATTTTTCCAGTAATCAGTGGTTGGCACTAGTCACCAAAAATCAAAGATTTTAGCCCTTATTTCATACAATAAGTTCCTGGATCTTCCTAGGCACAACATGATCTCAAAGGAATTTGTGCTCTTTTTGGCATCTTTTGATTTGAGGGTGAATTATTTGCAATTAATAATCAGAGTTTAGACTTTTCATCAGTTAATACAATTAATTTATGAGAGAAAATGCAAACAGCTAATACAGACTCAGTGTATAGGATCAATAAACTAAGAGATGCTATAAATATAGAGACAGTATCATGCTGTGTTAACTTACTGCACATATTTGAGATCAGAATCTATATAACTCTTAAGGATTCATAATTACTTACTGAGAATTATGTTCCATACAAATTTCTTCATTGGTCATTATGTTTCAGACAAAATTACAATCAGAGTATAGCATTAGACTGTAACTATCAGAGTATGACCAACACTTTATGACTAACAGAGTTTAGCATCAGAGTTTAAGTTCAGAGTTTATGACACTGGTACTCATAACAGTCAATACATGCAGGGAATCATGAGCATAAAAATCAAACATGTATAGTTTTTGAGTCTAACCCGTATCTCTAGTCGAAACCAGAGATCATTCCAAGTTCATTTACCAATCTTGTAAAAGTAGCTTCACTCAAAGGTTTGGTGAAGATATCTGCAAGTTGTTGGTCTGTAGACACAAAATGAAGCTCAATGTTTCCTTCTTCCACATGTTCTCTGATAAAATGATATCTTATGCTGATGTGCTTTGTCATGGAGTGCTGTACTGGATTACCTGTCATAGCAATAGCACTTTGGTTATCACAGAAAATAGGTATTTTAAAGTACCTCAAACCATAATCCAGCAACTGATTCTTCATCCACAGAATCTGTGCACAACAGCTACCAGCAGCTATATACTCTGCTTCTGCAGTGGATGTGGAAATTGACTTTTGTTTCTTGCTATACCAAGAAACCAATCTGTCACCTAAAAATTGACAGCTTCCACTTGTACTTTTTCTGTCTATCTTACAGCCTGCAAAATCTGCATCAGAGTAACCAATTAGCTTAAACTCTGATTCTCTAGGATACCACAAACCCAAGGTTATGGTTCCTTTGAGATATTTGAAAATTCTTTTTACAGCTGTTAGATGAGGCTCTCTGGGATCTGCTTGAAATCTAGCACAAAGACATGTTGCATACATGATATCAGGTCTACTTGCAGTAAGATACAGTAAAGACCCTATCATTCCTCTGTAGTTTGTCATATCTACTGAGGCTCCTGTGTCTTTGTCTAGCTTTGTTGCTGTAGCCATGGGAGTTGTAGCAGATGAACTATCAAGCATACCAAATTTCTTGAGAAGATTTCTGGTATATTTTGCTTGATTGATAAAAATACCATCATCTGTTTGCTTGACCTGTAAGCCTAGAAAATAACTAAGCTCTCCCATCATGCTCATTTGATACCTGGATTGCATAAGCTTTGCAAACTTCTTACAAAGTTTGTCATTAGTAGATCCAAAGATAATATCATCTACATAAATTTGAACTAAAAGCAAATCATCACCAGAATTGAAATAAAACAAGGTTTTATCAATTGTACCTCTTGTGAACCCACTTTCTAAAAGAAATTGAGCAAGAGTTTCATACCATGCTCTTGGTGCTTGCTTTAGTCCATATAATGCCTTGTCAAGCTGATAAGTGGGTATTTTATTCACTTAGAACGTTTCCGTTTGGCTTAAAACGTATGTTTGTGCTCGAGTTGTGGTATTTTTGATCTCTTTTGAGGGTTTTGTGCAGGTATATTGATCACAGGTGTACTAGGAGCAATCGGAATGAAATTTGGAGTTATAATGAAGAAAAGGGAAAAAGTCAAGTTGCTGGCCAGAGGTTATGGCGCGGCAGCGCCGTAATAGTGCTTGAAATTGGCGCGGCAGCGCCGCAAGAAAAGCTGAACAGTGAAATTGGCGCGGTAGCGCCGTATTCCTATATAAACTTGGCGCGGCAGCGCCGGGACGTCTGGAGGGAAAAGTCCTGTTTTGACCTAATTTCTGATTTTTCGAGGGAAAGCTAAAAAATTCAATTCCATAAGAAGTGTTGCACCTAGAGGCATATAAAAGGAAGAAAAAAACCCTAGATAAGAGAGAGCGGAGAGACATATCATATATCTACGGAATTCAAGCACGAAGAAGCAAGGAAGAAGATCAATTCAATTTTATTCTTGTAATCTTTCTAGTTTGTGGATGCTTGGATTTGGTGTACTCTTTAAAACCCTTGATATTTATAATAGTTATAATTCGTTTTCATCTATCATGTTTTCAATAGAACCCATGGTGACGATTAGTTTGATTATGAACTAATTCGTTATCATGGGATTTTAACGTAGTTATTCATGAAGTCTATTAGTTGAATCTTCTCGATGCTTATAGTGTGATTGATGTGATATCCTATCATGGTTGTTTTAATTCGTTATAGGAGAGTAGCTAACTCCTGTAATTGTGTGTTAATTCTTATTGAAGCGAAAGTGGAATTAAGAGTTTAGAACTTGCCATGCTAGCATAGGTTTATGCGTGAGAATATCATTCGTAATTAGTGTCGTAACTCTAACCGTTTTATGACGACTATGTGATCAATTGAATGCTTGTACTTAAACCATTATGTTTTCAATCTTTATAGACATATAAGGACTAAGCATAATTGGGAGACTAAGTGATTTCTATCTTAATTGTGGATATTATTTAGGATGGTATTGGTACAACGAAAGTTGGCTTATATCAGTTTTGTGTGTTCGATCAGGTATTAACAAATCACATGAAAGGGCTAGAGAATTGAAGACTTTAGATGGATTGTTTAATGAAGTTGAAATCCCATGTTTCATTCATATAAGTAAATCAATATAATTCTCAGTTTCAGTAGTGATAATTAGTCATAATTCTTAGATAAATTTTAGTGATAATCAAAACCACTTTGTTAATTGTTTTAGCATCGAATAATAATCATACATTGGTGAGTGAATTAACTAGATAAACAACGAGTCCCTGTTGGAACGAACCTTATTTGCTATCTGTATTACTTGAGATCACGTGCACTTGCGTGTTGAGTTTGGTCGTAACAAGTTTTTGGCGCCGCTGCCGGGGACGCGGTTTTATTTGTTTAGTTTCAGTATTTACCATCAGTGGTCATTAAAGTTCGGTGACTAGGACGTTTCTCACCAAATTTTCTAGTTGGTGAATTTCAGGTACTTATTGAGAGTGTATGCGTACACGAGCTCGAGCACGTAGAGAAGAATTAGCTAGAAGAGAAGAACTAGCACGAAGGAAACTTGACTTTGAGAACATCAGTGTGGAAAACAATCTTGAATCAGAAGAAGATATGGCAGATGAAGCACAACCAGCGAAGGCTTTGAGTGAATTCTCTCAGCCAAAGGTGGAGGACATTCATACCAGCATTGTTCGTCCAGCTATTGGGGCGAATAACTTCGAGCTTAAGCCAAACATCATTCAGATGATTCAGAATACAGTTCAGTTTGGGGGTAGTCCTGCTGAAGATCCCAATGCTCATATTAGGGACTTCCTAGAGATCTGTGATACCTTCAAATTCAACGGAGTTACAGATGACGCAATCAGATTGAGGCTATTTCCCTTCTCTCTAAGGGATAAGGCCAAGAGTTGGTTACATTCTATGCCAGCAGGATCTATTAGAACTTGGGCAGACTGTGCTCAAAAGTTCTTGACGAAGTATTTTTCCATGGCGAAGACAGCAGCGTATAGGAATTCTATTTCTCAGTTTGCTCAGCAACCCCAGGAATCTTTGGGGGAATCTTGGGAAAGGTACAAGGAGATTTTGGCACGTTGTCCTCATCATGGGATGCCGGATTGGATGATAATCAGCAATTTCTATAATGGATTGGGAGCTCAGTCCAGGCCTATGTTAGATGCAGCATCTGGAGGTGCGCTATGGGCAAAAAGCTATGAGGATGCCTATAATCTTATCGAGATGATGGCGGCCAATGAGTTTCAGAATCCTACTCAACGCTTGCCACCTGCTAAAGTGGCTGGAGTTCTTGAATTGGATGCAGCTACTGCTATTGCTGCTCAACTTAAAGCGTTGACAATGAAGGTAGATTCCCTTTCTAATCATGGGACTAACCAGGTTGCTATGGTGTGTGAGTTGTGTGCAGGAGCTCATGACACAAATATGTGTGCTATCTCATCTGAATCAGCACAGTTTGTTAGTAATTTTCAAAGAGCTCAGCAACCAGTGCCTAATGCTTATCATCCCAACAATCGGAATCATCCTAATTTCAGTTGGAGCAACAATCAGGGGGGTGTTCAGCAACCACAGAATCAGCAGTTCAATGCAAGGCCATATAATCAGAACTATCAACAACCACCCTATGCTCCAAGGCAACCATTCAATCCACCTGGATTTCAACCATCTCAAGGGAATTCTTTGAATCAGTCTGAAAAGTCCGAATTGGAAGAGCTGCGATTGATGTACAAGAGTCAGGCGGTGTCATTGAAAACTTTAGAGAATCAGATTGGCCAACTAGCCAATGCATTGCTGAACCGTCAACCAGGAACACTTCCGAGTGACACAGAGGTGAATCCAGGCAAGAAAGATCACAAGGAACAGGTCCAGGCAGTAACCTTACGATCGGGGAAGAATCTACAAGGTCAGAACGAAGAAAATTCAGCCGAGGAAAAGAATGATAATCTTGACGTTGGGGTCGAATCCGTTCCTGATTTGGTACCTAATGCTATTCTCTCGAATCCTAAAACTGCTAGGACTGATAATTCTCAGAAGGAAGTAGAAGAAAAGGTGTTTCCACCTCCTCCATTCCCAAAACGAGTTCAAAGGCAAAAGTTTGACAAGCAGTTTGCTAAGTTCTTGGATGTCTTCAAGAAGCTTCAGATCAACATACCATTTGCAGAGGCTCTTGAGCAAATGCCGAGCTATGCGAAGTTTATGAAGGGCATTCTTTCAAAGAAATTGAAACTTGAGGAGCTAGAGACAGTTGCATTGACGGAAGAATGTAGTGCCATCTTGCAACAAAAGTTGCCACCTAAGTTGAAGGATCCTGGAAGTTTCACCATTCCATGTACTATTGGAAATCTCTCCTTCAGCAAATGTTTGTGTGATTTGGGTGCAAGCATTAATCTCATGCCCTTATCAGTTTTCATGCAACTTGGTCTTCCAGAACCAAGGCCAACTACTATGACGCTGCAACTTGCGGACCGTTCAGCTACTTATCCTCGAGGAATAGTTGAGGATGTTTTGGTGAAGGTCGACAAGCTTATCTTTCCAGCCGACTTTGTGATTCTTGACTTTGAGGAAGACCAGAAGATCCCTATCATCTTGGGACGACCATTCTTGGCTACAGGTCGGACTCTGATTGATGTCCAAAAGGGAGAACTCACTATGAGGGTGCACGATCAAAATGTCACCTTTAATGTTTTCAATGCAATGAAGCTTCCAACTGACGAGGAAGTGTGTTTTAAAATTGATATGGTGGACAAGGTGGTTAGCTCCGCAACTCAACACTTGATCAAATCTGATGTGTTGGAAAGAGTTCTTATTAATGACTTGGAGATTGAGAACGAAGAGGATGAAGAACAATTGCAATATCTTAATGCATCTCCATGGAAGAAGTTCGAGATTCCGTTTGAATCTTTGGGGTTGTCAGAGCTGAAGAAGTCTCATGTTAGACTTAAGCCATCGATCGAGGAAGCACCTAAATTGGAACTTAAGCCATTGCCTGAACATCTAAGGTATGCCTATCTTGGTGATTCTTCTACCTTACCTGTTATTATATCATCTAAGCTTTCAGGCATGGAAGAGGAAAAGCTATTGCGAATTTTGAGGGATTTCAAATCAGCCATTGGGTGGACTATAGCAGACATCAAGGGTATTAGTCCTTCCTACTGCATGCACAAAATTCCTTTGGAAGAGGGAGCTAAACCTACAGTTGATAATCAAAGGAGGCTGAATCCTGTTATGAAGGAAGTCGTGAAGAAGGAAATTCTTAAATGGCTTGATGCAGGCATTATCTATCCGATCTCTGATAGTTCTTGGGTGAGTCCGGTGCAATGTGTGCCTAAGAAGGGAGGCATGACAGTGGTGACTAATGCAAAGAACGAGCTCATTCCCACTCGAACAGTTACTGGTTGGAGGATTTGCATGGATTATCGAAAGTTGAACAAGGCCACTCGGAAAGATCATTTTCCACTTCCGTTCATTGATCAGATGCTCGACAGATTGGCTGGACATCAGTACTATTGCTTGCTTGATGGGTATTCTGGTTACAATCAGATTTGCATAGCGCCCGAGGATCAAGAGAAGACTACATTCACTTGTCCATTTGGTACATTTGCATTCAGACGTGTTTCTTTCGGGTTGTGTGGAGCACCAGCTACTTTTCAGCGATGCATGATGGCCATTTTTTCTGACATGATTGGAATTAATGTGGAAGTATTCATGGACGATTTCTCAGTCTTTGGGGATTCTTTTGATGAGTGCTTGGGAAACTTGAGTTTGGTTCTAAGGCGTTGTGTGGAGACAAATCTTGTGCTTAATTGGGAAAAGTGCCATTTCATGGTGCAAGAAGGTGTCATTCTGGGACACAAGGTTTCGTGTAAAGGCTTGGAAGTTGACAAGGCAAAGGTGGAGACTATTGAGAACCTTCCTGCCCCTGTTTCAGTCAAGGGTATCCGCAGCTTTCTTGGTCATGCGGGGTTCTACAGGCGTTTCATAAAGGATTTCTCAAAAATATCTAAGCCACTCTGCAATCTCTTGGAAAAAGATGTTCCGTTCAAGTTTGATGAGTCTTGTTTACATGCATTCGAGATCTTGAAGAAGAAATTGATTTCTGCTCCAGTTATTACAGCTCCTGATTGGAGCCAACCATTTGCTTTGATGTGCGATGCTAGTGATTTTGCACTTGGTGCCGTTCTAGGCCAAAGGAAAGAAAAGGTGTTTCATGTTATTTATTATGCAAGCAAAACTCTTAATGATGCTCAGATGAATTACACCACCACGGAGAAGGAACTACTTGCTATTGTCTACGGTTTTGAGAAGTTTCGTTCTTATCTGCTTGGTACTAAGGTGACAGTTTATACGGATCATGCTGCTATTCGCTATCTCTTGGCGAAGAAAGATGCTAAGCCAAGGTTGATTCATTGGGTTCTTCTGTTGCAAGAATTTGACGTGGAAATCAAGGATAGAAAGGGGACGGAGAATCAGGTAGCTGACCATCTCTCTAGATTGGAAGATCACGGGAAGTCACCTAAAGATCATACGGTTATTAATGAGTTTTTTCCGGATGAGCAACTATTCAGTGTGGAAGATGTTGAACCATGGTATGCCGACATTGTGAATTATCTAGTAAGTAACATCATACCACCTGAGCTCTCTTATGCTCAAAAGAAGAAATTCTTACATGATGTCAAGCAGTACATTTGGGATGAGCCGTTTTTGTTCAAGCAAGGAGCTGATCAGATTATTAGGCGTTGTGTTCCTTACAGTGAGACCGAGGCTATTCTTAGTGACTTTCATGCTACAGCTTATGGAGGACATTATGCGGGTGAAAAGACAGCCACACCTATTCTTCAAGCAGGTTTCTATTGGCCGACTCTATTCAAAGATGCTCATCAGTTTGTGTTGAGATGTGATCGATGTCAACGAGTTGGTAATATTTCTCGTAGGGACGAGATGCCTCTTAATGTCATGTTGGAGGTAGAAATCTTTGACGTGTGGGGAATCGACTTCATGGGACCGTTCATTCCGTCATGTGGTAATCAGTATATTCTGTTAGCTGTGGATTATGTGTCTAAGTGGGTGGAGGTAAAGGCACTTCCAACGAATGATGCTAAGGTGGTGCTTAATTTCCTTCACAAGAATATATTTACTCGGTTTGGCACTCCGCGAGTTATCATCAGTGATGAAGGTACGCACTTTTGCAATCGGAAGTTTACATCTCTTATGGCACGCTACAATATCAATCATCGAGTTGCTACAGCTTATCATCCTCAAACCAATGGGCAAGCTGAAGTGTCTAATCGGGAAATTAAACGGATTCTTGAGAAGGTGGTAAGTCCTTCTAGGAAGGATTGGGCTTTGAAGCTTGATGAAGCAGTGTGGGTTTATCGGACAGCCTATAAAACGCCTTTGGGAATGTCACCATTTCAGCTTGTGTATGGAAAAGCATGTCATCTTCCAGCTGAGTTAGAACACAAGGCTTATTGGGCGTTGAAGAAGCTGAATTTTGATCTTACAGCAGCAGGTGAAAAGCGTATGGTTCAGTTGAATGAAATGGACGAGTTTCGATTGCAAGCTTATGAGAACAACAAGCTATATAAAGAGAAAGTCAAAAGGTGGCATGATCGTCGGTTGGTTCTTAAGACATTTGTGCCCGGACAATTGGTGTTGTTGTTCAACTCTCGACTTCGGTTGTTTCCTGGAAAGTTGAAGTCGCGTTGGTCAGGTCCATTCTCAGTTAAAACAGTTTTTCAGCATGGAGCAGTGGAGATCTTTGACAAGTCACCGGACCAGTCGTTCAAGGTCAATGGTCAGCGGTTAAAGCCATATTTTGGAGAGAAGTTGAATCGCGAAGTTGAGACCGCGGTTCTAATTTGCACAACGTAAGGAAATGAAGCTATGTCAAGCTCAGGACGTAAAAAGAGCGCTTCGTGGGAGGCAACCCACGTGATTGCGTTTTCAATTAAAAAAAAAAAAAAAAAAAAAAAAAAATAGAAAATTTTTTTTTTAGCAGAAGTTCTGGCGCGGCAGCGCCGTGCTGTAGTGTATTCCTGGCGCGGCAGCGCCGTGGCGCCTGCTGAGAAGAAAAAAAAACAAAAAAGAAAAAAAGAAAAACTGAAAAAAATTGCAAAAACAGAAATATTGTTGTTGTATTAGTGGCCCATTACCTAAACCCACTACCCAAACTCACTAACCCTAAATTCTCCTTATAAAAACACATCTCCTATCCTTACCTATACAACCTATACATACACTACTTACAAATCTCACAAATTCTCAAACATTCTAAACACTTTCTTCATTCAATTCAATGGCATCCAAGAGGCAAAGGGTTGTAATTGGTGGTGGTAGTGAGGGCGCTAGTGGTAGTGGGGCTGGTGGAAGGCACCCTCGTTCTTCTTCTTCCTCTGATTCTGGTGGAGGTAATGGTGGCCCTCAATTTGTTTCCAATGAGGCTCGTGAGGCGTATAACGAGTTGTTGGGGCGCCCTGTTGCTCGTGAGAGGGGTCTTTTGCCTACGGCATCGGATGGGTACATGTTGGAGAATATTGCGGAGAGAGGTTGGGAGCTATTTTGTGAGGCTCCGGAGCCGGTTCCGATGACGGTGGTTCGCGAGTTTTATGCGAATGCTGGGGTTGACAGGAATGGGATTAGCCAAGTTCGTGGGTTTCGAGTGGACTATCGGCCGCGTGCTATTCGGCGTGTTCTTGGTCTTCCGACTCCTAGGAGGAATCAAGAGGATTGGTTGGGAAGGACCCGTGATGCTGTGGACCTTCAGGATATAATTGAGAGGTTATGTGTTCCAGGTACGCAGTGGACTGTGAGGCGTGGCACTACTGAGCCTACTTCGTTTTTGTCGACGGCTCTTAATCACTATGCGCGTACTTGGCATTTGTTCATTTGTGCTAACCTCATCCCGACTAGGCATTCTAATGAGGTAACAGTGGAGAGAGCTATATTGTTGTTTGCTATCTGCAGCAGAGAGTTGGTGGATGTGGGTAATTTGATCCACCAGGGGATTCTCCGGTTCATGCAAGGGAGTACCACTGCAGCGATACCTTATGGTTCGGTGATTGCTAGGTTGGCTAGGGATGGTGGTGCTATTTGGTCAGAAGCGGAGGTTGTGCAGCAGCCACAGACAGCCTTGGATCACCAGAGTATAATGAGGCTGAATGTGTGGGATGGCGGTGAGCCGGATTGGTGGGGCCTTGGTTATGTAGTTGAGGGTCAGCAACAACAGCAGCAGCAACAACAACAGCAGCAACAGCAGCAGGGGGGAGAGCCTCAGGATGGAGGTTCTCTTATCAGTCAGAGGCAGTATAGGAGATTGGCGAGGCGTATCGATGCGGTGCACGTTATGCAGGAAGGTTTTAGAGCAGATTTTGGTCAGTTTGCACAAGCATTGAGCACGGCTCTGCGTGCAAGTGGAGTGGACGTGACTTTTCCGTCTTTTGGAGCTGGCGCTGTCTATCCGCCACCGGACACTCCTAATGGGAGTGGTTCGGACGACGAGTAGGTATGCTTTGCACTCTTTTTATTCTTACCTTCAATGTGGGCATTGAAAATTTTAAGTTTGGGGGTGGGGATGAAAGGTGCATTTGTATATTAGTTGTATTGCATATTAGGAGCAATTAGCATTTGTGCATGTTAGTTAATTTCATGATAGTTTAGAGCATTTTGTTGCATGAGCATATAGGACATTCTGTTATTTTGTTATTTATGTGCATATAGTTGCATAAGCATGGCATGCATTTTCATGATCCCTTAGGACGAGCTATTTCTGTTTGGCAGGTAGATGTTGATTTGAGTGTGATAATCATGAATAGAGGGTTGATTTAGAGTTTCTATGAAATTGACATGCATGTTATGGGGACAAAAACAATTACACAACTCATTGTTGCTTTTGGGCTAGATTGGGGGTCATGCTTGTTTGGAGGTTTTGAGGTTTAATTACTTGGTTATATTAAGAATGTTCTTTATTCACTTGATAACGTAAGAGCACTAAAGTATAAGTTTGGGGGGAAACAGGATTTTCATGCTAGTTGTTTGTGTTTATGGCTAGGTGTCAAATGGCTAGTAGCCGGCTCATATTTATATGAGTAGTCTAGGGTTGGAATTGAGAATTCTCATTCCAGATTGTATAGAAAAAAATTTGAAAAAAAAAAAGAAAACAAAAAAAAGAAAAAAGAAAAGAAAAAAAAAAGAGTAATGTAAATAAGTTAAATGCAAAATTAACCACGAGTGAGCTCTTTAATACTCGAGTAATTAAGTCTGAGGGGACTTAGTCCTAGTGACCTAAGGCTTTTATAGTCTGGGATCCACTGACCTAACACTCGCTACAGGGGTATTATTGTATAAGCCTTTTGGGGTCTCACTCATTGCACGGTTAAATAAGCATATGTGTTGTGAATAGTAGTATGTGTCGTGGTAATAAAGCATGAATTCTTGGTTATCCTGAATGAGTATGGAGGTGTCTCGAAGTTATGATGTGTCTACCGTTCATTCTTTTTATAAACTTGTGATTGCCTTGACTAAGAATCGGTATGATTTTTGATCTAGTGTTAGGAGTATATCTGATGAGTATTGCACACACCACGTTCCTATGCATGTATTGTTAGTATACGGGAATTCAGTCGAGCTCTGTTTGGAAGTTGTTGCATGATTTGAGATGTTTGCCTAATGAATGGTTTTGGTCAGTCTAAAGGGGGTCCTTGCATTTTCATATAGTTGCATTCATGTAGTTAGTTGCATTTGTAGTTGCATTGTTAGATGGATTTTGGGGGTACATTCGCTATAGGCCCTCACGAGACCTTACTCGTCCACTAGGGCTGCCTAGGGGTTTAAAGGGCTTGTTGCATATGCTAAATGCAATCGTGATCACCTACGGAAGTGGTAGTTTGTTTATGCTCGAGGACGAGCAACGGTTTAAGTTTGGGGGTGTGATAAGTGGGTATTTTATTCACTTAGAACGTTTCCGTTTGGCTTAAAACGTATGTTTGTGCTCGAGTTGTGGTATTTTTGATCTCTTTTGAGGGTTTTGTGCAGGTATATTGATCACAGGTGTACTAGGAGCAATCGGAATGAAATTTGGAGTTATAATGAAGAAAAGGGAAAAAGTCAAGTTGCTGGCCAGAGGTTATGGCGCGGCAGCACCGTAATAGTGCTTGAAATTGGCGCGGCAGCGCCGCAAGAAAAGCTGAACAGTGAAATTGGCGCGGCAGCGCCGTGTTCCTATATAAACTTGGCGCGGCAGCGCCGGGACGTCTGGAGGGAAAAGTCCTGTTTTGACCTAATTTCTGATTTTTCGAGGGAAAGCTAAAAAAGTCAATTCCATAAGAAGTGTTGCACCTAGAGGCATATAAAAGGAAGAAAAAAACCCTAGATAAGAGAGAGCGGAGAGACATATCATATATCTACGGAATTCAAGCACGAAGAAGCAAGGAAGAAGATCAATTCAATTTTATTCTTGTAATCTTTCTAGTTTGTGGATGCTTGGATTTGGTGTACTCTTTAAAACCCTTGATATTTATAATAGTTATAATTCGTTTTCATCTATCATGTTTTCAATAGAACCCATGGTGACGATTAGTTTGATTATGAACTAATTCGTTATCATGGGATTTTAACGTAGTTATTCATGAAGTCTATTAGTTGAATCTTCTCGATGCTTATAGTGTGATTGATGTGATATCCTATCATGGTTGTTTTAATTCGTTATAGGAGAGTAGCTAACTCCTGTAATTGTGTGTTAATTCTTATTGAAGCGAAAGTGGAATTAAGAGTTTAGAACTTGCCATGCTAGCATAGGTTTATGCGTGAGAATATCATTCGTAATTAGTGTCGTAACTCTAACCGTTTTATGACGACTATGTGATCAATTGAATGTTTGTACTTAAACCATTATGTTTTCAATCTTTATAGACATATAAGGACTAAGCATAATTGGGAGACTAAGTGATTTCTATCTTAATTGTGGATATTATTTAGGATGGTATTGGTACAACGAAAGTTGGCTTATATCAGTTTTGTGTGTTCGATCAGGTATTAACAAATCACATGAAAGGGCTAGAGAATTGAAGACTTTAGATGGATTGTTTAATGAAGTTGAAATCCCATGTTTCATTCATATAAGTAAATCAATATAATTCTCAGTTTCAGTAGTGATAATTAGTCATAATTCTTAGATAAATTTTAGTGATAATCAAAACCACTTTGTTAATTGTTTTAGCATCGAATAATAATCATACATTGGTGAGTGAATTAACTAGATAAACAACGAGTCCCTGTTGGAACGAACCTTATTTGCTATCTGTATTACTTGAGATCACGTGCACTTGCGTGTTGAGTTTGGTCGTAACACAAGCCTGTAGACATAATCTGGATGCTTGGGATCTACAAATCCTGGTGGTTGTTCAACAAACAAATCTTCTTCAAGCTTCCCATTGAGAAAAGCACTTTTCACATCCATCTGAAAGACTTTAAACTTCTTGTGTGCAGCATAGGCCAGAAAAATTCTTATGGCCTCCAATCTTGCAACTGGAGCAAAGGTTTCATCATAGACAATTCCTTCCTGTTGTGAATAACCTTTAGCCACAAGTCTAGCCTTGTTTCTTGTAATCACGCCTTCACTGTCAGTCTTGTTTCTGAAAACCCACTTTGTACCTACAATTGATCTATTCTTTGGTCTAGGTACAAGTGTCCAGACTTCATTTCTTTCAAATTCATTTAACTCTTCTTGCATTGCTGTAATCCAATTAGCATCTTGAAGAGCTTCCTCCACTTTCTTTGGTTCTGTTTGAGACAAGAAAGCATGATACAGACACTCATTATTTGTTGCACTTCTAGTTCTCACACTAGCATCAGGATCTCCAATTATGAGATCAGGTGTGTGTGCCTGTGTCCACTTTCTTGCTGTTGGTAAGTGGTTTCTTGCATCATTATTGGATCCTCCCTCTTGATCCATGCTCTCCTGATTCATATGTTGACTTTCTGCAGTATCTGAGGCTCCCCCTGAATTGGATGGCTCAGAGTTTGAACTGTCAGAGTTTGAATCAGTTTCCTCAACTGACTCACTTGCTGTTTCTTGTTGAGCTTCTTCACGCTCCCCCTCAACTGGTTCTCTATTTTGTTCAATTTGAGAATTTCCAGTTTCTCCAGTATTTACCAGTAGAGGTTCAGAGTATGCTTCGTCAGAGTTTGTCAGACCAGTTTCATCAGAGTTTACATCATCAGAGAATAAATCTTCATTTTCAAAACGTAGTTGATCATATTCATTTTCATCTTCAAGTCCAGTTATTTTCTTGTCATCAAATGACACATGTATGGATTCCATGATCACTTTAGTTCTCAGATTGTAGACTCTGAATGCTTTTGTTGACAATGGATAGCCAACAAAGATTCCTTCATCAGCTTTTAACTCGAACCTGGTCAACTGTTCAGGATGAGTCTTCAACACAAAGCATTTGCATCCAAATATATGAAAATATTTCAAATTTGGCTTCTTATTTTTCACCATCTCATATGGTGTTTTCCCATGCTTGTTGATCAGTGTAGCATTTTGAGTAAAACAAGCAGTTTGAACAGCTTCTGCCCAGAAATAAGTTGGTAATTTTGCTTCTTTAAGCATAGTTCTGGCTGCTTCAATTAAAGTTCTGTTCTTTCTTTCAACTACACCATTTTGCTGTGGAGTTCCAGGTGCAGAAAATTCTTGTTTCACTCCTCTTTCCTTGCAGAAAGCTTCCATGATTGAGTTTCTGAATTCAGTTCCATTATCACTCCTTATAATTTTGACTTTGTGCTGTGATCCTTTGTCCAGTAGGTTTACATGATCCATCAGAGTTTGAGCAGTTTCATCCTTCTTTGATAAGAAATACACCCATGTATATCTAGTATATTCATCAACAATTACTAGAGCATATTTCTTTCTGCCCATAGACATCACATTCACTGGTCCAAAGAGATCAACATGTAGAAGATGATAAGGTTCCACTACTGAAGATTCAGATTTGCTCTTGAAAGATGACTTCCTTTCATTTGCCTTTTGACAAGAATCACATAGGCCATCTAGGCTGAGTATTGATTTTGGGAGTCCCCTTACAAGATCCTTTCTTATTAGCTCATTGATGTTGTTCAAATTGAGATGAGAGAGCTTCTTATGCCAATTCCAACTCTCTTCATTTGACATTCTTGCAGTCAGACACACTGTTTTTCCATCAGAGTTTGTTACCAAACTTGCTTCATAAATGTTGTTGCGCCTGTGTCCAACTAGAACAACTTTTCCAGTAGATTTACTGATAACTTCACAGTGTTCAGTATGAAAATCTACATGGTTTCCTCTGTCAGAGATTTGACTCACAGATAGCAGATTATGCTTGAGTCCTGAGACTAGAGCTACATTTGTGATGATGACACTTCCAAGATTAATATTGCCATATCCCAGAGTGTGTCCTATGTTGCCATCTCCATAGGAAACCTTTGGGCCAGCCTTTTCCTTAAAGTCTGATAGCAGGGCTTTATTTCCAGTCATATGTCCTGAGCATCCACTGTCCAAGATAAGTGTGCTCTCTTTTATACCCTGCAATCACAAACAAACACTAAGTGTTAGTTTTAAGGACCCAGACTTGCTTGGATCCTTTGTCTTTCTTAACAGCGTTAGTTTTTGCAGCGGAATTACTATCAACAGAGTTTAAACTAACATTGTCAGACTTTACACTTGCAGAGTTTGCTCTAACCCACTTCAGATTGGGTTTTAGCTCATAATAGTTGTGATAAATAGCATGATAACTCTTGCAAGTATAAATGGAATGCCAAGTGCTCCCACAGTGTGTGCATAAGGTCTGTGGTCTAACCCTAACATAATCATTCTTTACCCCTGATGTAGAAGGTAAAGAATTGATATTTTTATTCTTTGTGCAGTAATTAGCAAGATGATTAGAACTACCACAATTATAACATGTTTTTCTTGGAGCACCAGCAGTAGGCAAGTGATTATTTCTTTTATTTATGCCTATCTTTCCATTCCTATTCTTCTTGGACCCTTTTGGTTTCATGGCAGATTTTACCTCTTTGAGCTTATGATTGAACTGTTTTCCTGTCATCAAACCAACATTAACCTGTTTTTCACAAGTTTTTACTGGCTTTCTAACAGCTTCTCTTTCCATAAGTTTTTCTGTTATAATATTTTCCTGTCTTTCACAGGCTTCATCTGATTCCATATCAGCTTCTCTTATTACAACAGATTTTAACTTATTGGTTTCTGGAACAAATATCACAGGTTTAAGTTGTGGTTTTACCTTAACCTTGTCTTTAAACCTAAGTTCATCATTTTCACAATAACCTAAACCTACAGAATCAGTCTGAAACACTTGATGAGTGTCTCTTCCAGAATCTGTCCAAGTCTTGATTATTTTTCTTTCTTTTTCTAGATCAGATTCTAATTGCTTATATCTTTTGAGCAACTCATGTTCTACATAAACAGCATCATCTCTTTCTTTTTGAATCTGCTTCATATTTTCAAGTTCTCCTTCAAGAAACTTGTTTCTATCTTTAAGGCTAAGATTCTCAGATTTAATTCTCTCATTCTCTAAAGTCTGATCCCTATAACTAACATGTACGCTTTTCAGATATACTCTTAACTCAGATATATTATCAGTATCATAAGCATAAGTAGTTAGGGGTACCTTATTTTCAGATGATTCAGTCTCATCTCTGACAGTTGCCATTAGAGCATAATTTTCTCCATCATCAGAGTCTGAAGTATCTGCCCAGTCTTTGCCTTTAGAGATGAGTGCTTTCTCAGATTTGCCTTTCTTGCACTCTGGAGCATAGTGACCCATCTCCTTACACTTGTAGCACTGGATTTCAGATTTATCCTTCTTGCCAGACTTGGTCTCCCTTCCATCAGACTTTCTAAAACCTTTCCTTTCAGAATTTGAATCTTTCCTTGAGAATCTCTTCCCTTTCTTAAAGTTCTTGAATCCCATCTTCTTGAAGGTCTTCACCATCAGTGCTGCCATTTGCATCATCTGTTCTTCATCATCCTCAGAGTCAGAAGCTTTATCAGAGTTTGAGTCATCATTAGAGTTTGATGACTCACTTTCAGATTTAATGACTAAAGCCTTTCCCTTGGCTTTCTTCCTTGATGATTCCTTCTTGATGGGCTTCTCCTCAACTTTAAGAGCAACAGATTTTGTCTTTTTACTCAATCTTCTATTCCTTTGTTCTATCTCCAGTTCATGAGTTTTCAACAACCCATAGATTTCATCAAGATCTGTATCAGCAAGCTCATAATTATCTCTTATTGTGGTTGTCTTTAAATCCCACTTTTCAGGTAGAGATAACAGAAACTTGAGATTAGACTCTTCAAGCTCATATTCTTTATCAACCAGAGACAGATCATTCAATAGTTTGCAAAATCTGTCATAAGTCTCAGTCAAGGTTTCATTAGGTCTTGAATCAAAGTGCTCATACTCTTGTGTGAGTATTGTCTTTCTGTTCTTCTTAATAGCACCTGTTCCCTGGCATCTGACTTCTAAAGCATCCCATATCTCTTTGGCAGTTTTGCAGCCAATTACTCTGTTAGATATAACATTATCTAAAGCACTGTGGAGAAGATGTCTAACCTTTGCATCTTTTGCAATTGATGAGATGTCCTCAGGAGTCATATCTCTCTTTTCCTTTGGAACAGTCTTTTGTTCTTGACCATCAACAACAGGGGACAATTTAGTCGGCATATGAGGACCATCATAGATTCTGTCAAGGTGTTCTGGATCTGTAGCCTCCAGAAACATGGTCATCTTCACCTTCCAAATTGGATACTCTACTGCTCTAAGAATCGGAACCCTGATTGTTTCATATCGACTCACAGAATTAGGTTTAACCTGTTCAACCTTGGGAGAAGTTTGATTTTCTTCAGACATGATTAATACTGTGTTTGAATCGTAAAACTGTATATATTAAACAGCCTTGGCTCTTATACCAATTGTTAGGCCGAATACACAATATATAATCAAGTATGTATGAGAATAACAATCAAGAACACAGGTTTGTAAATCAACAAACTGAATTATATTAACAGTTTCTCTCTTAGTGATGTTAATGAATCACAAAGAGCTACTAAGTTACAAGAATAATATATTCAATGTTCGTGTCCCTTCTAGGGATAACCTATCTGTGTTTATATAGTACACAGTTACTTACAATCCATCTCTAATTGATATTCCTATAAATCAGCTATACAATTATTATCAATTAAGGATTGCTTCAGTCTTCTGTCCAGTCTCCTTAGCTGTATCAATATATTCTGCTTCTTTCCATCTTCAGAATATATTGCTTCTAGAATCTTTATCTTTGCACCGACAGCTAATTCAACTATCACCCTGTCAGACTATAACAAACTCTGACCGGCTTCTATATAAACTCTTCACCCAGTCAGACTTTATCAAACTCTGACTGGCTTCTATATAAACTCTGATATGTACCTGGGACTTAAACACTGATGAACAAACGTCAACAATTATATCTAACATAGGGCATTTTTTACCTCAAATTAGGTCATTTTTCGACCAAGAATCAGTACAAATTCGACCTGGAATTCGACCAGGAATCAGTACAAATTTGACCTGGAATTCGACCAGGAATCAGTACAAATTCGACCTGGAATTCGACCAGGAATCAAGTTAATTTCGACCAGGATTTCGACCAGGAATGGTCCCAGGTCGAAGGATTCGACCTCAGAATCTCGGTCATTTTCGACCAGGATCGTTCGACCTCGGGCATCCTTTTTTCGACCTTGATTCTGGTCCCAGGTCGATGGGCTCGACCTCATTTTTCCAGCCCTTTTCGACTAGAATTCTTCGACCTCGAGCATCCATTTTTCGACCTCGATTCTAGTTCCAGGTCTTTTGTTTCGACCTCATTTTTCCAGACATTTTCGACTAGGATCATTCAACATCGATTTTAGTATATCTTCGACCTCGATTGATTGTGAGGTCGAAGCTGTCGACTTCACTTCGTAAGCTTTTTTCGACCTCGACGTGTCGACTTCATTTCCATGTGTTTTCGACCAGGAATTTCCTAGGTCAAAATAGACTTTATTCTCTGAGTCATTTTCGACCTCGTTTCCTTATGCTCTTCGACCTTATTTTGGTGTGAGGTCGGGGAATATGAACTCAATTTATCGTATATTTTCGATCTCAGTCAATCGACTTCGATCTAGGGTCTTTTCGACCTCGTTTTTTCAATTTTTGACTTGCTTTTGGTGCGAAGTCGATGGACACGACCTCAATTTAGTGTGTCTTTTCGACTTGGGTCGTGCGACCTCGATTTAGGGTTTTTTCGACCTTAAATCTTTAATTTTTTGAGTTAATTTGGGAGTGAGATCGAGTGATACGACCTCAATTTTCCATATACTTTCGACTTCAAGCCTTCGATGTCGATCAAGGGTCTTTTCGACCTCAATTTTGTTTTTACCTTGGTTTTATTCCAAGATTTATTTTTGGATTTTGAATAGTCCAATTTTAATTTGGACTTAAATCTTTCCAGTCGTGGGCCTTATTTGATTTGGGCTTCGATTTTGCCTGAGATTTAATTTATTTGGGCTTTTGCCTTTGTAATCCAAAAATGGATTTTATGGGCCTTACTGGCTATAAACGGTTGCCCTTCCTTAACCGGTTGGGTTTCCAGTCACTTTGTCTATATAAGAGTGATTTTTCACTATTCTCTTCACTTCATACTTCTTTTCCTCCGAAAATTTCTCTCTAGTCTTCATAGTTTTTTCTCTCTTTTATTTCGTGGTAAGGCGATTCCCGACGAGTTTTTGTACGGTGGTGATCTCGTTTTTCTGGGATAAATCTTCATCTCTTGAAGATTCCTGGGTTTTCATCTTCATCATTTGAAGATTTCTGGGTTTTAATCTTCATCACTTGAAGATTTCTGGGTTTCCATCTTCATCATTTGAAGATTTCTGGGTTTTTTTGAAGTTTTTCTGGAGATTTCTTTGAAGATTTTGAAGATTTGAAGATGTCTGACAAAGCTGCTCAACGCCTTCAGAAAATGAACAAAGCTTCTAAGAGAGGTATCATCATTCGTTCTCCTCATATGTCACTTCAAGATATGATTTTAGAACGTAGTGATGAATATCCTTATGTGTCCCACTTAGATTCATTCGATTGTAGTAACAAATTTCACGAAATCGATTTAATTAGGGACTATAACAAGATGTATAGGATTAAGTCCCCCTATAGGTTAGTTCCAGCCGGCCCAGGGGACCGTTCTTGCCATTGGCGTCCTGATGCTTTATGCATTTATAAGGATGCCATTGTCGCGGGACTCAGGTTCCCTTTCCATGAGTTTATTCCCAGGCTTTTGGCTGATGTTGGGATTAACCCTTGCCAACTTCCTCCAAACGCCTGGAGAATCATTATATGTTTCATTGTTCTTTGTTTGAAGAACAATTTTCCTTTATCTGTAGCTTTGTTTAGGAAAATTTTCCAGTTTAAGAATAGTTCAGCCGTTACTTTGGGTTGGGTTTATATCAACCACCGTCCTTCCACTCCCCCCATATTTCACCCTAAATCCATTCCAGATAATAACCCAAAATGGAAAGAAGAGTTTATGTATTTGATTTGGGAAGGAGGGGATTGGGGCACCCTTTTCCGTAGCTCCTTTAGTAGGGTTTCAGATGGTAGCCCTAGTAATATCATCCTGAATGATGAGGAGGCCCATGCATATGCTGAGCTCACAAAGGATGATTATGCCACATTGGCTTGGGTGCTCCTGGACGAGTTCCAGCTTAAGTCCTTGGGACTTTCAAACGTTTCTGATAAGGGTAATTCTCACCTCATATTTTCCTTTGTTTATTTAAGATTATCTTATACCAACTGTTTCTTTCCTTGTGTTTTTCTTTACAGCTGCGGTCTTTATCAATAAGTCCAACGAGCCCGAAGATGGGGAGACAGCAAGGATGACGAGGGCACGTTTGGGAGGGAAGGACCCTCGTGCTTCCAGTGTTCCAGCTTTTATACGGCCCCATGTGGACCTTACTGAGGAGGTGGAGGGGCCTTCATCGGCCAAGAGTGCAGTTTGGCGCCCCAACTGGGGTCTTAGGAAGAAGGACACTGTGGTGGGAGTGTCCAAGCACGCTGTGGAGTGGTCTTATCACTCCCTGACTCCTTGTGATTACAAGGATTTTGTCTCCAACTCCACCATTGAGGGGGTGGAGCATGCTGGATCCCAAGCTATGGCTGCTGTAAGTATTTTTCTCCTTCTTTCCTTTGTAGTTTTTAACATGTTCCAAGTTTAAGTATTTTGACTTGTAACTTGCTTGTAGGTTAATGCCAACTACCAAGGGGCTCTCTTTCAAGCCAAGGCTTGGCGCTCATCTTCTGAGGCCAACCAAGGCAAGTTTGAGAAGTCCCAAGAGGAGGTGGGCTCGCTGAAGGCCACATTGGCTAGGAAGGAGAAGGAGTTGGCCGACTCCCAGGCTGAGCTGGTGTCTTTTGAGGAAAGGCAAGGATGACTTTATCGACGAGTACCTTGACTCCAAGGAGTACGAGGACTTGATTGATAAGCATGACGAGCTCCTCTTCCCAGTTCAGTATACTAAGGGATGGGATGGCGCTCTTGCTGCTGTGTTGGAGAAGATGCCTGGATATCTCACCATCTCTGATTTTCCAAGCCCTTACCTTCCTACTCCTTTGGAGTTGGCTTTGGCTGGAGAAGACGACATGGAGGAGGATGACAGGATCTTAGACCTGGATCATACTTCTCCACCTGGTACGACTACCGTGGATGATTATGTTGCCACTCACTCCGGAGAGGATGATGAGGAGGAGGACGTGGACAAGGCAGATTAGATGTAGTTTCTTTTGTAGTTCTTGTTTATGGCCTTTCTTGGCTTTTACCAGTATTGATGTACTTTTGGCCTACGGGCTTAACTTAACTCTTATTTAAGTTTTTATTTATATATTATGGCCATTCATGGCTTGTGTTGTTTTCTTACTTCTTGAATGTTTGTCAACACTCATAGTATATAAGCTTTAAAACATAAAATACTGAATTTATTCATAACTTGAAAATGGGATCAACCCTTACATAGTATCCAAGTTTAAGAACTTGGGTTGGTTTTATCAAACCTTATTCATAGTAGTGAGTCCTCCTAGGAAACACCTTAAACATAATAAATTTTCAAATTGGAGGCATGCCAAGTCCTTGGCACCTCATGCCCTTCAAGGGTTTCTAGCTTGTATGAGCCTCGACCAAATACGTTCTTGACGCGATATGGTCCTTCCCAATTTGGGGCCAACTTCCCTTTTTGTCCAACTCCGGATGCTTCAATCTTTCTGAGAACCAAGTCTCCTTGACGAAAGAACCTTTCTTTAACCCTAAGGTTGTAGTAGAAAGATGCCTTCTTTTGATGTTCAACTATCTTGGCGTTTGCCTCATCTCTAACTTCGTCAATTAGATCTAAAGCTAGCCTCAAGCCTTCTTCATTTTCTTCTGGTTCATAAGCCTCGACTCTTGGAGATGTGTGAGTAATCTCCACTGGAACCACTGCCTCTGCCCCATATGCCAACAGGAAGGGGGTAGCTCCAGTGGTGACTTTACAAGTAGTACGATATGCCCACAGTATGGGAAGCAATTCGTCCACCCAAGTGTTTCTGGAGCGTTCAACTCTTTTCTTCAGTCCATCTAGGATAATTCGATTTGCAACCTCAGCTTGCCCATTAGCTTGAGGATGGGCAACAGAAGTGAAGCGCAACTTGATATCATTCTCATCACAATACTTTTTGAACTCATCGTTGTTAAACTGAGTTCCATTGTCCGTGACCAGGACTCGTGGAATTCCATATCTGCATATCACATTTTCCCAGAAGAAGTGCATCACTTGCTTGGTGGTTATCTTGGCTAAGGGTTTAGCCTCAATCCACTTGGTGAAGTAGTCGATTGCTACTATCAAGAACTTTCTTTGAGCACTTGCCATTGGAAATGGCCCGAGTATATCCATTCCCCACATGGCAAAGGGGATAGGTGAGTTAATGCATGTCATCATCTCTGGTGGCTGTCTAACCACTGGTGCATGTTTCTGGCACCGTTCACATTTCTTCACATAGATTTTAGCATCAGCAAGTATGCTTGGCCAATAGAAACCTAGACGGGTGACTTTATGAGCAAGGGCTCTGCCCCCCAAGTGTTGCCCACAGATTCCTTCATGCACTTCCTTTAGGGCCAATTCTGCCTCTTGAGGTCTCAAACATTTTAGATATGGAATGATGAAAGACTTCTTGTATAGGAGTCCCTCAATCAGGGTATACCTTAGTGCTCTCACATACAGCTTTCGTGCTTCTGAGGTATCGTTGGGTAGCCACCCAGTTTCCAAATGAGCTTTGATGGGATCCATCCAACAGCTGCCAACATCAATGGGTGCTACCAACTTTCCGTTGATTCTTGGGGTCTTCAAGACTTGGAAGTATACACTCCCTGCATAGTTTTCAATTTCAGAAGAAGCAAACTTAGACAAGGCATCAGCCTTCACGTTCTCTTCCCTTGGAATGTGCTCCACATAGCATTCGTCAAATTGAGTCATGATGGCCTTGACAAGTTTCAAGTACTTGGCCATGACTTCATCTCTGGCCTCAAATTCCCCATTTACTTGGGAAACCACTAGCCTCGAGTCTCCACATACTTTCAAAGTTTTGACCCTCAAGGCTCCAGCCAACCCTAAGCCAGCTATCAGAGCTTCATACTCAGCCTCATTGTTTGTCATTGGGAAGTCAAGTTTTAGTGCATACTCAATGAGGAATCCATCTGGACTTTGTAGCACTAAACCAGCTCCGCTTGATTTTGTTTTTGATGCTCCATCAAAATAGAGCACCCAATATTCTTTGAAGTCCATTTCTTGATCTTTCTTGTCTTCCATTATTACTTCCTGCCCCCCGACTTCTTGGTTGTCAATGGCGCATTCAACCATGAAGTCAGCGAGTGCTTGAGCTTTTATGGCCGTTCGAGGCTTATACTTGATGTCGAATTCGCCCAATTCAATGGCCCATTTGATCAACCTTCCACTAACTTGAGGGCTGTGCAAGATGTTTCTCAGGGGTTGATCAGTCAAGACCTCTATCTTGTGAGCCTGGAAGTACGGGCGTAGCTTTCTTGAGGCCATTATCAAGGCTAAGGCAAAATTTTCAACCGTTGAGTAGTTTATTTCTGCCCCATGTAGAATCTTACTCACATAGTAGATGGGTTTCTGAACCTTCAATTCTTCTTTTACCAAAACGGCTCCTAGGGCTGTGTTAGAGACCGCCAAGTACAAATAAAGAATTTCCCTTGGCTTGGGCTTTGCCAATTGTGGTGCCTCAGCCATGTATTTCTTCAGGGCCTCAAAGGCCTCTTGGCTCTCAGTTGTCCATTCAAAGTTTTTCACATTCTTGAGTGCTTTGAAGAAAGATAAGCACTTTTCTCCTGACTTGGAGATAAATCTTCCCAATGCAGCCACTCTTCCCGTTAGTTTTTGGACATCCTTGACAGTCTTTGGTGGTTCCATGTCTAGAATTGCTTTGATTTTGTCAGGATTGGCCTCGATTCCTCTCTTAGAAACCATCAGGCCTAAAAACTTTCCCGAGCCTACACCAAAGGCACACTTAGCTGGATTCAACATCATCTTGTGGTGCCTTAGCACTTCAAATGCCTCTCGGAGGTGCTCAATGTGATCGGCCATATCGAGGCTCTTGACTAACATGTCATCTACGTAGACCTCCATGGTTTTTCCAATTAGGTGTCCAAAAATTTTGTTCACCAATCTTTGGTAGGTTGCCCCTGCATTCTTAAGTCCAAATGCCATGACTAGATAACAGAAAACACCAAAGTCAGTGATGAATGATACCTTGGAGATATCATCCTTGTGCATTTTGATTTGGTTGTATCCACTGAAGCCATCCATAAAGCTGAGCATCTCGTGTCCAGCTGTAGCATCTATCAATGCGTCAATCCTTGGTAAGGGAAAACAATCCTTAGGACATGCATCATTCAAATCAGTGAAGTCCACACACATCCTCCATTTTCCATTGGCCTTTTTGACCATTACGGGGTTAGCCAACCATTCTGGGAATTGGATCTCCTCAATGAACCCGGCCTCTAGAAGCTTTTCAACTTCTTGTTTAATGGCCTCTTGTCTTTCTGGAGCAAAATTTCTCTTCTTTTGTTTCACCGTCTTTCTTTCAGGATCTATATTCAACTTGTGAGTTATCAATTGGGGATCAATCCCTGGCATGTCAGCCGCTGTCCAAGCGAAAACGTCATTATTTTCTTGAAGAAAAGATATGAGTTTGCTTTTCAATGGCTCAGGTAGTAGTGCTCCAACATATGTCACCTTCTCTGGTTCACCCGGGACTAAGGGAATTGGGACCAAGTCCTCGGTTGGCTTCCCTCTTCGGTCCTCACTATCACTTATATTCATGTCTTCAATTGGGAGAACCTGCCCCCCGATTCCATCAGGCCTTAATGCGGCTACATAACAGCTTCTAGCCATCTTTTGGTCTCCCCGTTCTTCACCAATTCCATTCCTCGTGGGGAATTTGATTTTCAGATGGTAAGATGAGGCAACAACCTTAAACGCATGAAGACCCGTCCTTCCAAGGATCGCATTGTAGGTTGAGGTTGCCTTTATAACTATGAAGTTCAGCATCTGAGTGGATGTATTCATTCCTTGCCCCATGGTCATTGGGAGTTGGATAGTGCCTTCCACCTTTGATTCCACTCCATTAAACCCATATATGGGCATATTCGAGGGTGTCAACTGAGAATCAATGTAACCCATTTTGATAAAAGCATCGTGGAACAAGATGTCCACTGAGGCTCCATTGTCAACTAAAACTCTCTTTGTTTCGGAGTTGCCTATCACAGGTACTATGACAAGAGGATCATCGTGGGGGAACTTCACCCCTTCCAAGTCAGAATCATCAAAACCTATCGACACCTCTGTTCGGGCACGCTTTGGTGCTTCTCCAACCACAGTCATTACCTCTCGGGCATAAGCTTTTCTTGAGTTTAGGGAGGACCCAGCAGCAGTTGGTCTCCGAATATCATGTTGATTACTGGCCCTCGGGGCTTGGGATTCCGATCTTGATCGTTGTCCCTTCTGTCATAATCCTTCCTTTCATAGTTTCCCCTTTGGCTCCCTTGGCTTCCATCCTTAGTGAACTTACTGAGTTTTCCTCTTCGTATCAGAAACTCAATCTCATCTTTCAATTGCCTACAATAGTCGGTGTCATGACCAACTTCTTTGTGTAACCGACAAAACTGATTTTGGTTCCGTTTGGACAAATCAGCTCTCATTGGTTTTGGCCATTTGAGATCTTCCTCATTGGCTATCTCCATCAGAATTTGACTCCTGGGAGTGTTCAATCTTGCATACTCCGTGAACTTTGGCCCAAAATTGTTTTTCTTGGGTGGAGAGTCGGAGTCCTTTGATGTTCTGGGGAACTTTTCCTTGACGTCGTACTCCTGAGTTTCTTTTCTTTTCTTTGAGTTTCCACTACCGCCAGTAGTGGGTTCATACTTTCTCATGCTTTCTTCAGCCTTGATATACTTTCCCGCTCTATCTTGGAGCTGTAGCATGCTCTCGGGTGGATGTTTAGCTAACGACCGTTTGAAGTGGTCATCAGTGGTTCCTTGTTGCAGGGCTATCATAGCCACTCCGTCCTCTAAATCCGGGACTTTTAAAGCCTCTCGAGTGAATCGATTGATGTAGTCCCTTAGGGCCTCATTCTGCCCTTGCCGGATTGCCATGAGTGATGCAGAACTTTTCTCATACACCCTTCCACTGATGAACTGATTGATGAAAGCCTTGCTTAGTTCCTTGAATGACCCAATAGAGTTGGGAGGTAGACGGCTATACCAACATTGGGCCATGCCTGCCAAGGTTTGTGGAAATGCTCTACACTTGACCGCATCGTTGGTTGGCTGCAACAGCAGTGCATTGGAGAAAGTTCTTACATGATTTGCGGGAACTCCCGTTCCATCATAGGCTTTAATCGAAGGCATCTTGAATTTTCTGGATATAGCCGTTTTCATGATGTCTTGTGTGAATGGTGGTGTAGGATCATCAGGATCTCCTAGGGGCAACAGAACACTAGGATCACCCCTTAGGGCTTCGGCCCTCTTGGTCCTTCTTGCCGGTGGATCCAAGTTGATTATCGGGATCCCTTCAGTCGTTCGGCCCCGAGATTGGGCGGCCTCTTCTTCAGCAAGGAGTTTTTTTAGCCTTGCAGTCTCTGCTTCATGGGCTGCAAGTTTCTCCCTAGTAGTTTGGGGTTGTTCCCGATTGGTTTGGGAAGAACGTCTCCTTCTTGGGGCAACGTCCCTCTCATCTCCTGTTGAGTAATTCTCGTCCTCGGTATAGGGACCTGAAAAGTCTTGAATCAAAGGGGTTCGTCTTGTTTGGGGTCCCAGACCTTGAATATAAGGGGGCACATATGCCTCATGGTAGATTGGATTAGCTCCACTACCACCAGTTGGGGGTCGAGGGGGCATGCCATAGCTTGGCATCCCCAAGGTCTGATTCGCGTATTGAGGGAGATCAGTAGTATGGAGTTGAAGGCTCCTCGGGGCATTCATGAGCAGCGGGGAGGTCGTGATTGGTTGCTGGTGAACGGTCTCTTGTGGATTAGATCCATGAATGACCATCTGCAGGGGATTCGTCCCTTCAACCGAAATCGGGATTTCCGGTCCTTGAGTGTTAGTGGGGATATTCTCCCCTTCAATGCCAGTAGTTGGCGGTGGTTGATTTCCGTGAGTATCAGCCTCAGAGGTGACAGGGCGATCCTCAGGAGTTTGAGTATCTCGAGATGTTCTTCATGTGTTTGCCATGGTTGATGTTGTTTTCCCACAGACGGCGCCAAATGTTGTGGATTAAAAAACGTACTTGTATATTAATTGCTTGGATTAATGAGCTTTCGAGCTTTAATGGTTGCACTCGTGTTTCCGGACTAAATTGGTCCTCACAAGATGCCTACGTATCTCAAATCGTTATTGAGAATCAAGCCAAAGACGTAGTTCTGATTGTAGGATCAGGGGCCTTATATAGGCTTCTGGAGCCTAGTATTTATGGTATGTTTAGGAGTCTTAGCGATTAAGTCTCCTTTTTGATATTGGATAAACATCATATTTCTTGCTGAAGAAGTCTTTTCCTTGTTGATAAAGGTTATGACTCATTAATTGCCTTTAATTGGGATTCTGGATCCTTCTTTGACCAGTTTGCCATAATTTGGACTCTTTTTATGAGCTGTATATTTTCCCTATTCATTAATTACGAAATTAATGAATAATTAGGGTGTCGGGCCTTAAATACCGGCCTTTTGTTTGACTAGTCAATTATATTTCTATAATTACTTTTCTGACCATATCAATATCATTCGAGGAATGATATTTGCTTACTATATCTTTCAAGGAATGTTATTTAAGTATTATCTCAGTCGAGAAATACTATTTGAATACTATTCCCGTTATATATGCTAATGGAAGGCATAACCGTTTTCGAAAGTATATTGTGATACTTGCTTTATGATTTAATTATGGGCTTCCAAGCTAAATATGGGATATTAGTTAGAAGCCAGGTTTTTATAAATGCCCTAGGTAAAGGGCGTATGATTTTATTCTTTAGACCGGAAGTAGTTATATTTTCTGTATATGTTAAAGATTATTTTCCGATAAAGATATCGGGTAACTGTTATTCGATGATTATTTATTTAATGAATATTATTTTGAATATTCATTTAATCCTTATTTATTTAATGAATATTATTTTTCAATATTCATTTAATCCTTATTTATTTAATGAATATTATTTTTGAATATTCATTCAATCATTATGTATTTAACGAATATTATTTTTGAATATTGGTTTAAGGTTTACTTATTTAATAAATATTATTCGATTATTTATTAAATACTTTTAACACGTTTTAAAAATGAGAAATGTTATTTAAAGTTTATCCTCGACCTTCAATAATTACGAAGGATACTCTAAGCTGTATTATTAATTATTTTTAAATCAAAAAGAGGTTCTCAAACACTGTTTTTCCATTTAAATCTGTCTTTTAAGAGGATTTAAATGCTCGTTCAACTATCAAAAATATGGGAAACCTGATTTAAGTGACTGCTACTCATTTTAAACTCTCAACTCAAAACTGTCAGGGGACAGATATTTTCTCGGAGCAATTTAATTGCTGCAAGTCAAATGTTGTGTTACCACCTCAACGATCGAGGGGTAAATTGATGGAACAAGTCGATATCCATTAACAAGCATCGCCTGGGAAATATTGGAGAATCTTCCTTTCCAACCTAGATATAACTACTTAGTGGAGTCGTATCAACAAGTATTACACTTGGTGAAAGGAGGACGATCTTTACGTTTCAGAGTCATGGATTTCATCCGAACTAGGAGTGGTGTAAGTGGTCCAGTTGCGCCGACCCATCTATTTTATTGCCCCAAATGGGCCGGGAGATCCGGGAAGGCAGTAGACAATGTCAGGCTGTCGTGATTCTTCCATCTACATGTAGAGAACATATTTTTGTTGTACGACCTGCTATTGATCATAGTAAGGTTGGTACGACGGGCGCGGTAGCAACTCCGGTATTAGTTCATCATCCAATTATGGATAATTCTGCAATATGTATTGAAAGGGACCAAGGATGACATCCTTGGTACAGGTTTACCGATCATGTTGGCAGGGGGTTTTCTGCAACATGTATTGAAAGGGACTAAGGATGACATTCTTGGTACAGGTTTACCGATCATGTTGGCAGGGGATTTGAAAAATATTCAAAAATGAAGTTACAATAAATCCTTGCAACTTCATCTTTTATTTTATGAGTTATGACTCTGATAAAACCTTACTCAGATTATATATGCATAAGTGGATTTTGGGTTACGGAACATTATATGAAATTTTCCTCGTAACTTCATCTTTTATATCATATGACTCTGTGGATACCTTACATAACATGAGTTATGGTAAGGGAGTTGTTTATACTGAATCACCTTATAACTTCATCTTTTAAGTTATATGTTGATATTCTGCTTACATAGCAGATATTTTTCGGAAAGGTTATATTGGTTTACTTTGAAACCTCATCTTTTATATTATACTAGAACTTTGTTCATAATATAGTAAAAGTCAGAAATATTATGAAAATGATATTTGAAATACAATAATGGTACTGTTTTTGGAATACATTCCGATAAGGAAATAATTCCAGCATCGAGATATTTTGACAAATTATTGTCTTATACCCGCTTTATTCTGGGTTGAGTTAAAGGCAGGATTATGCAATACTTTTATTACCTTGCTGAGCTATCGTTCACTCTTGCTATTGTTTTATAAATATTATATAGCAGCGAAGTAGGATACCAAGGATTCGGCGCACATCCCTCAGACGAGTGGTAAGCGCAAGGCAGTCTCATGAGCAGTTTCTAGCAGTGATCCTGGAAGTAGTGTGAACCAGTCAGATCAAGCTGGAGCTTTTGGTATTCATCTTATGTATAGATATGAATGGTATGAGAGGGTGGTGAGTATTACAAGGCTAAGTTGGTAATGTACCATTACTTAGGAGTTGTATCAGTAACACATTCAAAAGACATTTGGGTATTGTAATAAAGATTATTTATTCCGCAATGGTTGTATTTGTGTCGTTTCTGAGACTCTAACTTGTGTGTGTGTGAGAGAGATATAAGCATTGTGGGGTCATGAGCAGATGAATTGTGTCTATTGTGAGTAAAGCAGGCAAGACAAGAAGTAAGTGGATCTTGACTACTCTAAATCCCTGACCCCGGATTTGGGGCTGTTACAAACATAGTCAATGTATATATTGCCACAGTGGCATGTCAACTTGCAGTATGAGTAACATTGATTAATAATCATAGAGCTGTTCACGAACAGAGCTGTTCGTGAACAAGCTCGAGCTCGGCTCGTTAAGGGCTCGACTCGGCTCGGCTCGTTAAGAACTCGAGCTCGAGCTCGAACACAAAAATTGTTCGTTAAGAAAACGAGCTCGAGCTGAGCTATTAGTGAGCTCGACTCGAGCTTGGCTCGAGCTCGACTCGAGCTCGTTCAGCTCGAGATTGGCTCGATAAAGCTCGAAAAAATTAAGATATATTCGACATATTTTTATATTATTTGTTAACATTTTAAATTAATTTTGCAATTTATAGTATGTGTATTTTAGGTTTATTGAGAATTGATTGGGAAATTGAGTTCGGTTTCGACAAAAAATGTTTTAGTTCGTTGGGCTAAGAAAAATTGGGCTTTATTATCTATAAAAATTGTAAGTTCTAATGAGCTCGGCTCGACTCGGCTCGGCTCGACTTGGCTCGTTTTTGTTCGATAAAAGCTCGTGTTCGGCTCGTTAGTTAACGAGCTCGAGCTCGAACACGAATTTTGTGCGATAAGAAAGCTCGGTTCGGCTCGTTAGAGAAAAAAGTAAAGCTTGGCTCGTTTACATCAAAGCTCTACTCGGCTCGGTTCGTGAACAGCCCTAACTAATCGGGATGAAACGAAGAAGATGACGGTTACTCAGAGACACTCGCACCCTGACCGTATCCAAAAAATCAGAAGACCAAAACATTCAACGTTTCGGCAATTAATTGTATAAATAATCTAAAATATTTAGTAAATAATAGATTAAGGTCTCTTGTCCATAAACGGCCTCGCCACTATCACATTTCTAAAGTTAGTGTAATGTGGGAAATTATTAGCAGAAACATTCCGACCAGACACCACGGTGACTCTCATTGTAGTATATATCAAGGAAAATGCGTATTCCCCTCTCTGGCTTACTAAGAGAGCCTCCTTTCTTTTTTAGTTAGCCAAAAAGAGAGCCTCCTTTAGTGATTCTTTCTTTTTGCTAAAGATTTAAATCTCCTGGCCTTTAGTGATTCAGATTGTTAATTATAATCTAGACAGGTCTTGGTTTCGATTTAAGCTGATCTAGTCTTCAATTTTGTTAAGTGGATCAGATTGCACTTGATGCGCAACCTGTCTAGATTGCATATAAATAATTTCTCTCGATGTATTAGTTAATGTAAAAAATTAGCAAAGTATAGTACATACCATAGATTCCCATTATATAATCATGGACATTCCAACAAATTACATGGAGTTAGACTTATCAATATATACAAGCTAGCTGCTAGCATTTACAAAACGAAAGAATATTCTACACATACAACTCACTTAAGCTTACACACTGTTCCAAGTTCCTCAATCACCAAAGCTCTAGCCCTGTTGATCGTCACAAGACACAAGTAAACATGCTCTTCAAGCTCCTCAACTTGTTTCTTAAACCCTACATCATTCTTCTTCAGCTCTTTCACTACTTGCAAAGCAAATGTATGTTCCCTTCTATCTAAAAAGAATTGAATCATTGTTTTATTATGTTCAATCTCGTCATGAAGCCTAGCCACGAGTCGACTCATCGTATCAAAGTCCCTATTCAAAATATATGTGCCCTTTGCAGCCACATCAAGCTGCTCACCAACTTTGCTTAGAACTCCACTTCTTAAATAATTGAAATTCATTATCTTCTTCTTTAATGGTTTTAATGGTAAGCTAAATATAGCTGGTCCCATGAGTAACGCGGTAAGCGTATGAGCAGCTAGTACCATAGCTGCAACGGCTACAACTCCACAAGCTGCAGTCACACAAACCCCGGAAGCCTTGTTGAAGGATTTTATAAGTTTAATTTTTCTTGCAACTTTTTTCCTCTTCAATTTAAGGTTTTGCAGAAACGAAGAGTACTTTTCGTGAATGGCCTTGAAGTCCTGTTTGCTAAGATTTGAGAACGGGTTATTGAAGATAATAAACGAACCTAGCTCGGATATAATTTTGCAAAATTTTTCAGGAGAAGAATGCTCATCAACGGAGTCAAGTATTTGTTGAATGAACATGTAATTGCCTTGGATTTGGTTGATGCTTCTGAGAAGATGTGTACAAATTTTGGAAGCCTCGGCACTTATATCGAAGTAGTTGAGAATTAAGTCTTTTAGGTCGGATTTTATAGAAAGGGTTGCAGATTCAACAACTGTTGAGATTGTTTCCTGGCCTGGTTCAAGTAGAATGTCACTGAATTTATGATAACAAAAAGATGCAGATTCTGGTTGTTTCACTAGTAATTGAGCTTTGTCAAAGAAATCGGCATATGATTTTGTTCTGATTGCACGACGATACTCTTCGTTTACATTTAGGGCTTGTTTAACATCTTTCTTCTCCTTCCCATCTGAAATATATATATAAATTAGCATATATTCAATCGATTTAACATATGAGAAGCCTAGAGTTGACATGAGTCACGACCTTACTTGAACATGATCTGTTCTAAAGGATCGTACCTCAGGCATACTTGATTTCTAAGAGGTAACATGATGTCTTTAAAATCAATAAAATTTATTTTCGAAATTCAAATAGAGTAAGAGGAAACGGGTTGGAAGCAGGCATGGATAGAAGGGGGTAAAGAAAAGAAAGAGATGATTGCGTGCAATAATTATCAAATAAAAATGGAAAAGTTTACCTAGCTAACACACACGAAACTATCAGATGTTGTAACGGAATATGCAAATTTCGGTATGCTCATATATATAGAGTATATATAGACTTTAATATAACAAATGTCAGTAATAAAATGATAATTAGAAAAAACTTTTTGGCTACAAATATTTCTATGTAATGCGTAAAAGAAACAGGAAAACAATCGCAACAAAATCCGGATCCAGTAAACTGATCCAAAGTTTAGTTTTATCTTTATCGCAAAAATAATTTATAAGAGGGCCATATTGTTAAGTACGTAGCGTGCATGAATACTTATTTATATTTTTAATTTTTATATAATCAATCATTTTTACGTAATAAAAGATTGTACAAAGTAAACATGATCGAAGCAGTGATCATACATTAGAACGATAAGAAAATTAGTGACAACTTATTAATTCAATATAAGAGATAAACTAAGGCCATGATATATATCCTAATAGTTTTTACTTGAAGAATCATTAAATCATTCTATATATGTATTTTATATTAGAGGAATGGTAGAGTTTTTAAAAAAAATTCCAAAATCGTTTCCAAATGTTTAGTTGACAAGATCTGATAGCATGTTTGTATGCATATATATATACAGATTCGAACTTGAAATAAATTAATTTCATGCAAGTACTGAATTTGAATATATATAGTCTTCTCCAAGTTGAGAAATGAAGATCTACCTCTCTTGATGCTCTTGGAAGTTCTAAATCTTGCCCACATTTTTAGCTCCATCTTCACCCTCAATCAGAAAAAGAAGCTGGTATATCTATAGGAGAACTAAGTTGATCAGTTGCTGATGATCAAGACTCTTATATATATATGGCTAGTTACGCGTAGCTCTCATGATGGAATAAATTAGCATGACAAAGATTCTATCATGTCCCTATCCCCCCCAAGTAATTAATGATCAATATCTAGCTATACATTAACAGAAAACCCTTAGTTGTAATGAGAGAAATGACCTCAAATACAGAGACAGATGCACACAGAAATCTTTATATATATACACACAAGGAGAACCTCAACAATATCAGTTGGAATAAAATAAGTATGTTTTAAAGCCACTAAAAAGGGTATATACTTGTGCTTCACGCTAACTGTTTGTAATAAAGGGATAATAGAGATTGGTTAGTAACTTGTCCAATATGTTTGCAAGGTTCAAGCCTATAATCTGAATTGGTATAGAGAAGATCCGGTAGCCCACCTTATATTTGGCTGCCCTTTTGGTATTGTTGTCGTCCGAAAGTTATTTCTACTTTCTGTAAATACTTGTTAAGTTACACTTTTTCTATACCTTGCGCTAAATTTACACCATAAAAAAAGGTGTTATAAACAAAGTCGTGGCGGGACTAATTACCATATGGTTTAGTTTGGTACATCATCTTTTATGTCACTTTAGTTTCCGGAGATTTACCTTGGATCAATTTCGCTCTATATTTCAATCGTTTTTTGCGTAGAATATTGTTAAAATATAATATATGATTCTGAAAGATATTTTTTTTCTAACACTTTAAAGTTTTAGTGCGATTGGTTACTTAACATGATATCAGAGCTCACGATGACGGCATAACTCAGATTCGACTTCATGCTAAAATACAATATACTAAGATTTTAGATCAATCGGTTACTTAATAAATATCACCCTGTATTTTAACCGTTTTTCTTGTAGAGTTTAGTTAATAACATTAGTTACTTTCATCCGTCATTGTAAAGGCTGGATGAAGAAAAACTAACCTAAACTGAAATTTGACTGAACTGAAAATTTTAATGAAGAAATTGTTTTAAATTCCAAACTCTAGTGAGAAAATAGTAGAGTTTTTATTTTGGCCCTTACTAGCATTCAAAAATTAGCAGAAAATTATTCTAGTATCCCGACACTTATTTCGAAATTCTACTTCCGTGGTTGTTGATCAAAGTACATTAACTATTAAGGGACCAATTTGCTCTATTCTGGTTTATATTAAGTTTCTTCAAGTCGTTGGTGTTGTGTTGGCAGTACCTTGAGTATAAGTTGATGACGATATTTATAATAAAATATTATAGAGGTTGTAAACGCTGGGAAGATTTTCCAAAAGCTAAGACTTACTTCTTGCAGACTGCGTATGGATTATAGAGCACACACAACCCATCTTAATAATTAATGTTGCAACTTCTTTCAGCTGCATTATATTAATTATAATTTTATATAAATTTGGGTTTCAAAATATTATATATAAGTTATTTTTATAAAATTCTATACACTTAAGAATGCCAGCAATCAAATTGTGCATTTTTTTCCACTTTTAAGTGAAATATTATAAGCTGGCTTCAAAAAAAAGGTGAAAAATAAGCTAAAATTAACCTTATGATAAGGTTTTTCACAATTATAATTGCATAACACTCTTAAAAACATGTAATAACAAACAAACTGCACTACAGTACAACAACAAAGTATATAATTCACTTTTAAGAGTTTAGTACAAGAATGTGTAAAATAGAATAACAAAAAAAGAAGTGGTAGATAGAACTCATGGATTACTTCACTAAAGAAACAACTTACTAACAAAGAGGAAAAACATAGTAGTTAGTCTAGAGATAATAATTGTTGTAATATAAGATTGGAACATTCCTTTCACACGTTTTAAAACAACCGGTTACTTGAAATTAAATATCTAACAAAAATTAAATAATTAATTTATCAACGAGATCTTGTGAATATGATAATTAAACAAGTTGATATGAATAAATGAAGAGCTTGCTACCTGAGGTTAACACAATATATAGTATAATAATTTAAGGGTATTTATGTAAATGCAGGGGTAAATATTTTATTTATGAATATACTCTTATATTTTATACGAGAATATAACCTAATCTCAGGTAATATCCTGAGTTTATCCTCGGGGCCAGTTTTCTCATAAATGAATTGTTAGAATATGTCTTGAATCAGTAATTGTTAGTAATTACCCGTTATGATATGAAAATATTCCTACAAGAAACGATCTAGAATTAATTTTTATCCTCCGTCAAGGATAAAACTTATCCCCAGGATAAGACTTATCCTCCAAGAAAGTGACAATACTTATCCGCCTATAGAGTGTTAAATAAACTCTTTAGGGCATAACGTATATGTATGTTGTAATCTGTATCCTCAAGATCAATAAAACTTTTCTCTTCTGCTTATATGTGTTCTTTCTTTACGTCTATTATAATCTTTCTTGCTTCCGTTATAACAAACTGGTATTAGAGTCTGGTTATATTTCTAGGGTTTGAGTTTCGGTGAGAAAGATGTAGTCTGGTGGTATTAACGTGAAGGTTGACAAATTTACTGGGAGGAATAGTTTCAGTCTATGGCAAATCAAGATGTGTGCCTTGTTAAAGCAACAGGGGCTCTAGGCGCCGTTGAAAAAGAAATCGACGGATCTGCAAAGCGCTGAAATGGCCAGTCTAGAAGAAAAGGCACACTCAACAATTTTATTGTGCCTTGCAGATGATATTATTACTGAAATCGCGGAGGATACCGCGTCTGGTTTGTGGTTGAAGCTTGAAGGTCTCTACATGACAAAGTCTTTAACAAATAAGTTGCATCTGAAGCAACGTCTGTTTAGTCTGCGAATGCAGGATGGTATGCCTCTTCGAGATCACTTAGATCAGTTAAACACAATTTTATTAGAATTGCATAATATTGATGTTAAAGTTGAAGATGAGGATGCTGCTTTAATTTTGTTAGTTTCTTTACCATTATCGTATGAGAATTTTGTGCAATCGTTTATTGTTGGTAAAGATACTATTTCTCTAGAGGAGGTTAGATCTGCTCTTCATTCTAGAGAGCTGCGCCATAAGGCGGCTGGTACATGTGCAGATAATCAGGCTGTTGGGTTAGTAGCCAGCGGGAGTAATGAACATGGAAAGCCGGGGAAGAATAAATTCAAGAAACCAGCTTCTAAGGGTCCGAAATCTATTGATGTCTGTAATTACTGTAAAGAGAAGGGACACTGGAAATCTGACTGTCCCAAGAAAAAGAAGCAACGAGATAAATTGACAGGTACTGCTGCTGTAGCTGATACCAATTCTGAAGAAGATATTGCCCTAGTTACTATTGAGCACACGCATCACTCTAATGTGTGGATCCTTGACTCTAGAGCGTCTTACCATGTATGTCTACGCAGGGAGTGATTTACAACCTACGAGCAAGTAGACGGTGGCAAAATTTCTATGACTAACAGTTTTGTTTGTGAGACGGTTGGAATAGGCTCGATTAAAATTCAGACACATGATGGTAAATTCTGCACATTGAATGATGTTAGGCATGTTCCACTTATGACGAAGAATCTGATATCTCTGAGTATGTTAGACAACAAGGGTTTCAGTTTTCAAGGTGAAGGTGGAGTTCTGCATGTCTGCAAGGGTTCTAATTTGATCTTGAAAGGTGTTAAACGTGGTACCGTGTATCTTCTTCAAGGTTCTACGTTATCAAGTTCTGTTACTATCGCGTCATCGGAGATTGATAAGGAAAACATGACCAGGTTGTGGCACATGAGGCTTAGTCATATGAGTGCAAGAGGGATGCAAATTATGTCAAAAGCCGATCTTCTTTGTGGTCATAAGGTCACAGGTCTTGAGTTTTATGAACATTGTGTTTTTGGAAAGTTACATCACAGCAAGTTTCCTAAAGCAACACACAGAACAAAAGGCACACTTGATTACATCCATTCTGATTGTTGGGGTCCTTCTCGGGTGGAGTCTTTAGGGGGTCACAGATATTTTGTGTCAATGATTGATGATTTCTCAAGAATGACTTGGTTGTTCATCACGAAGCATAAAAGTGAAGTCTTTAAGATTTTCAGGCAGTGGAAGACATTATTGGAGAATCAAACAGGGAAGAAGATTAAGAGGCTGCGAACTGATAATGGTCTGGAATTTCGCTCGTCTGAGTTTGATGAGTTCTGCAAGAATGAAGGGATTGCTAGGCATTACACAGTCAGGGATACACCACAGCAGAATGGTGTAGTAGAACGTATGAATCAGACACTTCTAGAGAGAGCTAGGTGCATGCTCTCTAATGCTGGACTAACTAGAAGATTCTGGGCAGAAGCAGTTACTACAACATGTTATCTGATAAATCATGGACCTCACACAAGTATTCATCTCAAAACTCCTATTGAGAAATGGTCTGGTAAGCCTGTTGATTACTTCGATTTAAGAGTTTTTGGTTGTACTGTTTATTATCATGTAAATGAGGGTAAATTGGAGCCACGGGCTAAAAAATGAGTATTTTTAGGCTATGGGGATGGGGTTAAAAGTTATAGAATCTGGTCTCCATCTGAAAACAGGGTTATACTAAGTAGAAATGTAGTTTTTGATGAAAATTCTATGTTTAACCCTACTGTGAAGTCTACTATTGTGTCAGAAAGTGGTAGTGTTGAAAAACAGGTGGAGCAGCAAGTCACTCAAGATGAGAGTGAACCACAACATGAAGTTCAACAACCACAGTCAGAATCAGAATCATCAGTTTCATCATTACCAGTAGTGAAACAACACCGTTTGGCTCTTGATCGATCAAGGAGAACTAATTATGGGGTGCCTCCAAAGAGATATGGTTTTGAAGATATGGTGGCCTATGCACTACAGGTTGTTGAAGAGGTGGATCCTAACTCTAATGAGCCATCCACCTACAAAGAAGCAGTTACATGTATTGAGTCAACCAAATGGTTTGCTGCAATGGGAGATGAAATGGAGTCACTTCATAAGAATCAGACTTGGGAATTAGTCACGCGGCCTCGAGACAGAAAAATCGTCACTTGTAAATGGGTCTACAAGAAGAAGGAAGGAGAAACATCTGTTGAGGGTATCAAGTATAAAGCTCGATTAGTAGCTAGAGGGTTCACTCAGAAAGAGGGAGTATACTACAATGAGATTTTTTCGCCAGTGGTCAGACATACTTCCATCAGGGTGCTACTAGCAATAGTTGCACATCAGAATCTGGAGCTTGAACAACTAGATGTGAATACAGCTTTTCAACATTGGCAAGCCGTGATGAGGGTTTTTCGGTACTTAAAAGGTACGTCTGATGTTTGTCTCATTTATGGAGGTGATACAGAGTGTTTGGTGATAGGGTTTTCAGACTCTGATTATGCTGGAGATGTTGACAGTAGAAGATCTATGACCGGTTATGCTTTCACTTTGGGTGGTTCAATTGTCAGTTGGAAAACTACTCTGCAACCTACGGTGACTTTGTCTACTACAGAAGCAGAGTACATGGCATTGACAGAAGAAGCAAAAGAAGGAATCTGGTTGAAAGGATTGGTCAGTGATTTGGGTCTACATCATGATTAGGCTACAGTGTATTGTGACAGTCTCAGTGCAATCTGTTTAGCTAAGAATCAAGTCCATCATGAGAGGACTAAACACTTAGATGTAAAATATCATTTTTTTAAGAAGTGAGAACAGAATCAAGGTAAGCAAAGTGGGTACTACTGATAACCCAACTAATATGCTCACCAAACCGGTTCCACATAGGAAGTTTCAACATTGTTTGGGCCTGCTAAATGTTCAGAGTTGTTGATTGCCCTTTTAGGGCAAAAATCTGAGACAGAAGAGTTTTTTCTGGTACATCTGTTATTATTATGGTGCATCTGGTACATCTGTTTTTTTGTGAGAGGATTCAAGTCAAGGTGAAGATTTGTTAGAATATGTCTTGAATGAGTAATTGTTAGTAATTGCCCGTTATGATATGGAAATAATTTCTACATCTATAATTAATCTTTATCCACGGTCAAGGATAAGACTTATCCTCCAATTAAGTGATAATACTTATCCGCCTAGAGAGTGTTATATAAACTCTTTATGGCATAACGTATCTGTTAATCTGTATTCTCAAGATCAATAAAACTTTTCTCTTCTACTTATATATGTTCTTTCTTTACGTTTATTATAATCTTTCTTGTTTCCGTTATAACATGAATAATGCATCTTGAGCAACCCATGCATGTTATGTAGATATACACTTAGGCTAGAGAAAAAACCAAAAAAATATGGAAGAGCTGTGAAGAAGACTTAATATATAAAATTACAAAAGGCTGGGGGTAGACGGGTAGTTGTTATAAAGCGGGAAGTTGTGACGTTTAAGAATATCTTGTACCAAGTTGCTTCCTCCAAGACTCAGTTATATAAAAAGTGTTTATATATAGGATATATATGATCTCATCTTTAAAACATATAAATGACAAAACTCATCAACTTGGTGAAAAGGTGTACAACTAGTTGCAGACTTGCTGGCATTAAACATTTTAAGTTGGTTCTGGAGAAAAAGATTTGTATTTTGTAACACTCAAATAAATTTAGAGTTCATAAATTATTGTATTTTGCTTGGGCCTTGAAGATAGGGAGCCTTCTTGGGTCAGAAAGCAATAAGAGCAACTCCAAGAGTTCATTGCCATACTCCTTATTAAAATTATTATTATATGGACTCTTAAGTCATTTAACATGTAAATGATTACTTGAACTCCAACAATCCTCCTCATTCCTATCTTTATCAATCGTAAAAGGGAGGGAACAACTGTAACAAAAAAAGAAATCGTGGATAAATTTTGGAGGGAAAATATATACTAATAAACAATTAGTTTAGGAGACAACCTAGGAAGCAGGGACACTTGGATCGTTGCCGAGTCCCCGTATCGAATACTCGGACACGCGTGTCCCCGTATTGGACACTCAGATTCTTCTATAATACTAATTTGATTTTTTTTTTAGAAATGGTAATCCAAATTTATGATAACAAGCTACTTTCACAAAATTAATTATTAATGTCTATCAATAATTCCAAAAGTATTGAATCTCATATTTTTTTCTGCATAAATTATAAGATTTTTCTTGCATTCTTGTGTTTTAGATTAATACATTATGCTTTTAATTCAATTTTCATGCAATTTTTGGTTTTGTTAATATATTTTAATATATTTAACATGAAATATATATGATTTCTTTTATTTATATAAGCCGTGTCCCCTCGCACCCGAATCCCCTTATTTTTATATTTGTCGAACTCCCGTATCCCCGCACTACGCATTCGCACTCCCGCACCCGTGTCCTTGCTTCTTAGGAGACAACCTATGCTCCTCAATGATGAGGAAAGATTTGGAGCTCTTAAGTTTTTAGGAAGGGATTAGGAGGCTGTTGGAGTTGGTTTTTGTATCTGTTTCATCATAATTTGACTTAGGAGGCTGGATGAAGTGCCTCTTGTAGTTGCTCTAAGCACACTATATTATATTGCTGTGTTGATACAGCCACTGCAGTAGTATATAAGCTCCACTGACAATATGACTTATAATAAGGTTAAAGATAGAGAATCCCATTAGGATCTTTTCCAGTTTAGGAATTATATACTACTCCCCAAACGCACACACAACAAAAAGAAATGTCAATCTTGTCTCATAATTGAGAAGTTGACTGTACATGCTATATTTTCACTTAGCCTGCACAGCTTGGAACCTTGGTTCTTTAGGGAGGAACTTCTGTTGTGCGTAAACAGACATGTAATCACCAAACACAAACTTTGGGTACTCCTGTTTGCTTTCCACAAGTTGTTGAGCAGGAGCGATAGTAGCTTTGTAAGATGGATTGTAAAAAGAGGCGATGGATCTTCTATTTCCAGTAGGTAATGCCAACACTCGGTGCCAAACACTCTTGTATTTCCCATTGCTCAACACCTCAATCTGGTCCCCAGTGTTAATGACGATAGAATTTTTTATGGGCTGAACATCTATCCATTGGCCGTCTTTGAGGATTTGAAGACCGTTCACTTGATCATCTTGGAAAAGTAAGATGACTCCTCCTGCATCTGTGTGAGCCCGAAGGCCGTTAACCATCTCAGGCTGCGGACAAGGAGGATAATGGCTTACTTTTGTGCCAAAAAATGCATTATTATCACCATCTTCTCCGCCATTAAAGGCCTGTCTAATGCATCCCTTTGGCAACCCCAAATTTTCGTCCATCACCTCCATGACCTTCACTGCCAGTTTCTTCAATTCACCTCGATATTCTGTCATGGTCTCTCTGTTTATTTTTTCATGTCAAATATTTTGTATGTTAGTATAAAGTTATTCCCAAAAAATCTACACTGCATGATTTATCCTGGTCACAAGGGCTTTTAAGAACAGATATCAATAAATATATATATATGGTACAAAGAGTATGTATGAGCTTTAATTTGATATTTACCTGAATTCTGGGGTTTCTGATGGCCATTCCGACTCGATAGCATCATCTGAAAGAAGAAAAACATCCTCCCAGTCCACATTCTCTATCTTGTTTTGGCTTTTGTTTTCAAACAACTCATTCAATAACTTAACTGGCGTTGAGGTTTTGAATTTTTCTTCTCTTTCCAGCTTATAGCATTCAGAGCTCACTTTCTTCACTCTCTCCAGGAGCTCCTCCGGTATTCCGTGGTTCACCAACTGTTACACAACATATATTTAGCAGTTAGCGCACACTGAAATATAGTAATGTAGTTGGTTCCGAATTCTAATTAGTAATGATAGTACGTGCTACTAACATAAGCATGATTTAGCCCTCCTAACCTATGAATGTGTTGCCAGAGTTTGTATTTTGATATTTTTACACATACCTGAAAGAAACCCCATTCTTCACAGCCATTATGCAGTTGTGCCATTACGTTCGCTCTCTCCTCTCCATCGAGCTTGGAGAAATCAATCACTGGGATAGCCATTGAGTCAACGATCGAGGTTGCTAGTTCAAGAACACTGAGAGGTTTGTAATTGGTAATGTTGCAAGAATAGGTTGAATCAACTTGAGTATTTATAGCCTCTTCATTCCCCCAACGGCCAACACAGACGGGATCGAATGTCAACTCTACATAACCACATCATTTAATTATTAAGTAGACTTTCCCTTGAGAGTAAGGTGTTGGACGGTGACACAATCCATTTTTAACGTAAGGATGAAGGTCAATGTTTTGTGAGAGATACTTAAAAGCTATAATATAAATGACAATATACATTTTAACCTGAAAATTGACAATGTACATTACTTTTCATATCTAACTCAACCTGATCTTCCTTGTTAATCTTTCACCTTCAGGTTTGCCGTTTGCTTTACTCTTTTTTACAAGACATTTTGTGGAGGTCACGCTCTGCTGACTACAATTACTTGATCATCTAAACTCCCTTAATTATATATTAATCCTTGATCTTTGACTTAGTAACACATGACAAGGGATGAGATGATTAAAATAAGACACTGACTTGTAGGCATGCATAGTTTGAGGTGTAAGGAATAGTACCGATTCAATAATTAAGCTTATTAAATACATTGGTGTTTTACTTGCTGCTCCTAATAATGAATGGAAACGGGTTAAATATTAAATACGTCATTTATTGTGCCCAAATGTATCAAATTAATCACTCATTGCAAAAATGTCTCAATTTAGTCACTAATTTAAGATTTCGTATCAAAGACATCACCTGAGAATGACTAAATTGATACAAAATTTCAACATTTTAATGACTAAGTTGATACAAAATTTTAAATTAGTGACTAAATTGAGTCATTTTTGCAATGAGTGATTAATTTGATACATTCGAACATGATGTATTTGATATTTAACCCGAATGGAAACATGTTTAAGTACATGATTTAGGGGTTGTAAGGTGAAACATTGTTTAGTTCCGACTCCAGATCGTCTTGGTTTCTCAACAGGTGCTACATGTCTACATTCATGTTTTTTTAATGATGTGCAGTTGACTAATAACTAATTTATTCTGCTGCAAGCAGATTTGATATGTTAAATAACTTAGAATTCTGATGCATCTAAAATCGGCCGCCTGTTGTGTAGAATAAGTGTTTGACCATGTAATGCATGACGGAAGTTTTTAAATCCAAGCGACAGAGGGCGAAGAACTTGTAGAAACCAACAATTAATAACATAAGTTTACGCTAGTTTTGAAACTTTCAAATCTTTAAGAATTTTGTTAATAGCTGAGTCAGGGCAATGGGTATTTGTCGAAACAACATCTCTACTCCCCGGAGCAGAGTACGTTACAAGGAACAAAGAGAAAAATTGGAACACTTATTAATATATTTCACATGATTTTGGTTTCATTTTTATCCGTCCATCTCTAAATTTATGTATAGAATCATTTTATAAATAAAACAAAAATATATGAAAATTTATTATATATCTTATACTGCAACAAGGACTTTGTGAAACATTTTATTCAACAACTTGAAATTACATAACTGCCCCTCCAAAGTCAAATGTTATAAAAATATAAGAAAATTTTCATCTTGATGGGAATCAAACCTAAGACACTTCAATACTAATTACTAAGAATTTCAAGTCACCAATTTAACCATTGAGCTACTTGGGCTTTTTTGTTGTTGTATAAAACCCATTAGTATGGTAATGTCTTTCACAAATATTATTTTACACTTTAAGATAATTTCATTTGTCTGATTATTAATAAAAGTGGTTATTGGTATAAAGTATATCCAATAGACACGTATCTCTTTAATTAAATTTAATTATGTTTCTTCCTTTGTATTCACAATTTTAAGACAAAGTACAAATGCATTTTTAGTCACATAATATCACTTTTTAGTCCGAGCATCCAATAATACAAAATAATACAAAATAGTAATCATTTTGTCTCAACTATGTTCATACATATCAGATAATATAAGTAATAATATAAGCACCTCTATAGTTGTTACCCTGAATAGAGATGAACGTAATCCGGATTCAGGTCGGATTTTTCGATATCCGATAGGGCCGGCCTTTTTTAAATCGAGACAAATTTCCTCTAAAATATTTATACTTGTAGATAGGGTCGGGTCAGGATGGGCCAAATCGGATTTTTACAAATTATTTTAGATATTGATAACTTTAACTTTAATTTAACTTTTTTTTATTTTTTCGGATTTAATTAAAAAATTTAAGCTTTTATCCGAGATTTAATTGAAAATTCTAACTTTTTGGATTGGACTTTTATCCTGATCAAGACTACGTCCAAATCGAGATTAAATTTGGGTTTATTCGGCTCGAATCGGATCGGGGTTTTGTGAAAAATATGCGTCCGTTTAAGCCTACGGGCTGGATCCAATTAAGGTGAACTTTTTTTTAATCAGATTTTTTCCGATTTTTTTAACCAGTTCGAACAGTTTTTTTCGAATACGAATTTGTGTGCATCTCAATCCCGCCACCTCATGCATTAAGGACAAGTATACTACTCCGGCCGCTTATAGAGAATTATGGAGACCGGAGAGTATTGGTACTTTCAAAATGGAGCCTTTATTTGACACCTTTAACTAATTCCTATCTGATTATTAATTAGCTTATAAAACTAATCATCAAATACATTCAACTAAGAACAAAATCTTCTTCGGACTAATACCAAACCGATCTTCCTTGCAAATCTTCTCAATCATGTCACATAGTTTCACCAACAAGTTCAAACTGATGGCAGGATCACCACAACAAACTGAAGAATACTTATCATCGCAAAATTAAACTGACGTGAACTAGAAAATATTGTCACAAAATGACATCAAGTTCTGTCGGTTAGAGCGATCTCGTGCCTTGCACGGGTACAAGTGCAGTCGCATCAGTAGTAGGAAACCATGGACGGTACACAAAGATAACCTAGATTTTTTACTACTCTAGGCTCAAGGTTCTGGTACCTTTTAAAGCTTATTAATAAATTTGTTCTTTTTGTTCTCTTTCTTTAGTTTCAACTCCTTTTGTCACACCATCGAATCTTACATAGAATTGTATGATATTTTTCAAGTTCTAAAATAATTATGATGCATTTGCTTAATACAATGTATCTATTCAATATTTTAGTTATGGCAATTAGTTGATTGATGTCAGTAATAGAAAATGAACTTTTGATAAGAGTCCAGAAACTACTTCTTCTGTACGGGGAAAAGAAGCCAAAGAAATGAGCTTAGGATCTCATCCATTGCAACGGATAACAGCATGCAAACATAACAGAGAAATCAGAAAAGTGCGCTCACAATATAACAGGTATTTGCATTTTTAGTGTGCATCCAAATCTCAAGCAACTAAATATAACTAGGGCATGCCCGTGCCTCGCACGGGCTATAAAGCTAGTTTACATCAGAAAAGCAACTAAAATTTATAAAGCAAATATTGTGAATCAGGGCATGTTCAATTTCTTGGATCAATCTGTTTGTTTTTGGTAAAACAGGGTTCATTTTCTGGATTCATATTCCCACCTTGTTGCACATTTTCTTTCCTGTCCACTCATTCGATTACTACCATAGTTGAGCTTTTGAAATTTTATGCACTTTCCAGCTTATAACACCGAGAACTATATCAAGGAGCTCTTAAGGTACTCTGTAGTTTTGAGGTTCGATTTTAGTCAATAAGTGCTTACAATTTTTCGTGTTCAAATTGACATATTAGAGTTCAAGATGAAACATAGATTATAGCAGTGTCTTCGTTTAAAATTTTTATAGTACATGTACACCTGCAATAAGTCTATAACCGTAGCTTGAGCACTTATATCTATACTCTTTGTTAATAAGCAAAACAATTTGAAAATGGCGCGCGGTACTAAAGTACCAAACTATCAAATTTGGTTATCACTTAACCCGGGTTCGATTCCTCGCAACTACATAATTATACAAATTTTATTTACTTTAAATTCTCTAGATTCATTCAGGGTTCGATTGCTTACAACTACGTAATTATACAAGATTTATTTATTTACTTTAAATTCAATAGTTTCATCGAGCGTTAGATTCTTTGCAGCTACGTAATCATACAAGATTTATTTATTTATTTTAATTTCTTTAGCTTTATGCACAGTTCCATTGTCTATAACTACATAATTAAATAGTTATTTATTTATTATATATTTTTATCATTCAATTCTCGAGAAATACATTTTTAAATAATATTTATTAATAATTTATTAATACTAATATTTTAATGTTGATTATGTTCGACCCGTGCTTGGCATGGGTTATAAGCTAGTATACCAAATTTATGAGTTAATACTTGAAGCCAATGTCATGAACAAAATGGTCAAGGGCAAAACAGTCGTACAGTACTTAGAGAGCTGTGGTCAAGGAACAAGGTGTTTCAGCAAGCTGCAATAAATAACTGGGAGTTCAGGGATATATATTATTGTATTGTGTAGTTGTAATTCACTTTGATCAATAATATATTTCTTTGCCGTGTTAGTAGAGGATCAGGACGTAGGACGTAGACCTATAGAAGATAGGTGTCGAACCTGGCTAAAATTGTTGTGTGTTCTTTACTTTCTGCACATTTTCTATACTGCATTGCATAACGTAGCTAGCTGTCATTTTATATTATCTGTTAATCCAATAAGCTGCTAGCCAGCAAAACAGACTGATTTTTGCTTTTTCATTCACATAACTTGATAATAATTAAAATCGATCATTGTTACTCATAATACCTATTCACCCCTACCCTTTAGATGTTGATTTTGAATTTTGAGCAGTGTAGGTAAGAATGCAGTTAATACTAACTACTAAATCTATTTCAGGAGGTTAAAAACAAGATAGTTTTTTTTTAATTACTGCAATGTGCAATGTGCAATGTGCAATGTGGTGTGGCTGGAAATTCAATTTTGACAAAAACTGTAGTTAACTCATTGTATGAGTTCTTCTATCTTCCTCACCCATTCGTTCCGGTTAAATATACATTCACATGCACTGGGATTGTATTCGTACACTACGATAGTACAATCACATTAGATTAACATTTCTGGTTGATTTTCAAATGCAAGTGACTACGGAGATTGACTAGCACATTACATCTTGTCAGATGAATTCTCGTTAAAACATTAGATGAAAAAATGAGAATAAGAGGAAAATAGTCTGCCCATGAATAATACTGTACATGTTTTATGCTCTGTACTTAAAGAAAGGTGCAACTGCAAGTCAATGGTCTCCAAGTAACGTTGTTACAGAACAGGGATCAAGCGATATCTAAATTTGGTCTTTTCTACAAGTACATATGAGCCATGATAGTTGAATTAAAAAATATAATATAATATATAAAATTAATAATATAATATATATTACATATATAATATAGATTATATATTATATATATTATATATCAATACTATTATATAATAGACGAAACATTAAAAGTTTGGTCGGTCGGTATGGTACGTTGTGATGTTACTTAATTGTCTTTTCTTAAATTCGTGTTTTACTTAATTAACCTTACTTATTTATAGAAATATATTATTAAATAACAATATTACCTATTTATAACCAATTACTTTTTTCACCTAAAATACATTATTTTTTATATTTTTTTTAACAAATTCCCCTACTTTTTCAAATATATCACGGGCAATTACCTTTTTTTTAACTAAAACATGTTAGTTTTTCTATTTTTCCTTACTAAAGCCCCTCATTTTCCAAAAATATCACGGAAAAACCTTTAATTATTTATTTTAAAACATAATATTATAATTATTTTTTAAAAGTTTACCTATTTTAACATGTCTACTTATTTTTCTTAACAAATGCAATTACTAAAAATATTAAAATATAAATAATCAAATACCTATTTATAACCAATTACCTTTTCAGCTAAAACACATTATAGATTTTTTCTAACAAAGTCCCTCATTTTCTAAATATATCACGGGAAATTGCTTTTTTTCAATTTTTCTCACTAAAATCCATTCTTTTTCTAAAAATATCAAGGACAAACCCTTTACTTATTTATTTTAAAACGTATTTAAATAATTTAAATTATTAAATTTTAAAACCTCATTTTCCAAAAATATCACGGGCATTTACCTTTTTAAACTAAATATATGTTACATTTTTTATTTTTTCATACTAAAATCTCCCATTTTCCAAAAATATAACGAGCAAACCCTTACTTATTTATTTTAAAATCTGTTTTAATGTTTTTAATTAATTAAAAGTGTTTAGCTATTTTAACATGCCTACTTATTCTTTTAACAAACACAATTAAAAAATAATAATAAAATAACAATTAACAATCTGTGCATAGCACTGGTTTTAAGCCCAGACATTAAAAGTTTTGGTCAGTCGGTCAGTCGGTCGTTCGGTATTTGGGCCGGACCTATCTATAATTTGGGTCGGTCCTATCTACAATCAATTTATTTATAATCAATTATTTTTTTCAGCTAAAACACATTACTTATTTTATATATTTTTCTAACTAAAACAACTTATCTTCTAAAAATAAAATAGGTAACATATATATAAAAGGGTAATATTATTACATATTTATAACTGAATACCTCTTTCAGCAAAAACACATTATCTGTTCTACATTTTCTAAATAAAACAACTCATCTTCTAAACATAACACATGAAAAATAAATATGTAATGGTAATATTGTTATATATAATTATTAATAAATAACCACTTACCCTTTTCAGCTAAACACATAACCTTTTTTATTTTATTTTTCTAACTTAAACAACTAATTTTCTAAAAGTAACAGGAGCAACATATATATAAAAAGATAATATAATTTTATATTTTTTCAGCTAAAACATATTACCTATTTTATTTATTTTTCTAACCAAAACAACTAATTTTCTAAAAATAAAATATGTAACTTATATATATAATGGTAATATTATTACCATATATATGTAATATATATATATAAAATGGTAATATATTCCATATTTATAACTAATTACCTTTTTCAGCAAAAACACATTATCTGTTCTAAATTTTCTAACTAAAACATCTCATCTTCTAAACATAACACATGAAAAATAAATATGTAATGGTAATATTGTTATATATAATTATTAATAAATAACCATTTAACATTTTCAGCTAAACACATAACCTTTTTTATTTTTTTCTAAATTAAACAAATAATTTTCTAAAAAACATATATATAAATGTAATATAATTTTATATAATTATTAATAAAAAATTAACTATCTTTTTAAGAACATTGTTTGTTTTATAATTTTAAGTAAAACAACTCATATTCGAATTAAAAATAACACGGGCAAAATATAGATATAATGACAATATTATTATATTAAACTTATAAAATCCGGGTTTACTATAAGTTTTTATAACATACAATTTAAATAAGATAATTAATAATAAAAAAAATTAATAGTATATGTTAGAAAAAATTCGGTACATTACAAAACACATATTTTGTTATTTGCACTTTAGTCAAATTTAAATTTTTTAAAAGCAAATAAATACAGACCGTTAGATCTATTATTTAAAAATATTTTATATTTTAATATCTAAAATACTACTAAAGATTACGTCAACAATTTATTAAATTAAATTATTTAAATTATTAATAAAATATTAAAGAAAACCGTGCATCGCATGGGATATAAGCTAGTATTAATTAATAATTCTATACTATATTATTAAAGCCGAAAGTTTTGGTTTTTGGTTTTCGGTTAGTTTTTGGTTTTCGGTACTTTTTCTAATTAATAAATTAATAATATAATCAAAATTCGGAAAAAATTTATTCTACATTAATATTTCACTATATTTTACTACATAAAAATCAAATAATATTGAAATCTAATCAAAAAAATGGAAATGTGGGATCTAATTTGTTTAAATTTAGGATACACTACTATAAATATACTTCTTTCTTTTTTATGATAACGAAAGCTACTACAAATCAAATCTTTTATGGAATTGTATTATTGTCAAGTTACCAAAATAGTAACTAGATGATTGGCTTTTATAATTAAAAAAAAAAAATTCTAACAAAATCTACTCATTTTCCAAAAATAACATTACAATTATCTTTAAATTAAAACATATTACCTTTTATATTTGTTATTACTAAAATCTATGTTTTCCAAAAATATGAGGTGCAATCCTTACTTATTTATTTTAAAACCTATTTTAATACTCTATTTAATAAATAATAAAATAATATAAAAATAGTAACTAACTGATTGCTTTTTATAATTAAAAAAAATCTAACAAAATCTACTACTTTTCCAAAAATATCATGACAATTATCTTTAAATTAAAACATAATATCTTTTATATTTGTTATCACTAAAATCTCTATTTTCCAAAAATATGAGGTGCAATCCTTAATTATTTATTTTAAAATCTATTTTAATACTCTATTTAATAAATAATAAAATAATATAAAAATATTAATTTCTAACAAATTCTATTTCTTTTTCAAAAATATCACGGACAGTTATCTTTAAATTAAAATATATTACCTTTTATATTTGTTATCACTAAAATCTCTCTTTTTCAAAAATATCAAGTGCAACCTTACTTATATATTTTAAAACTTATTTTAATACTTTTAATTATTTAAAACAACTTACCTATTTTAACAAGTGAACGTATTTTTTTAACAAATACAATTAATATAATTAAAACACATCTAAAAATATTATAGGTAGTTACTTTTTTTTAATTAAAACATGTTAGCTTTCCTATTTGTTCTTATTAAAAAAACTTACTTATTTTAACATGTCAACTTATTTTTTTAATAAGTACAAGTAATATAATTAAAACACTTCTAAAAATATCACGGGCAATTACTTTTTTTAATTAAAACATGTTAGATTTTCTATATCCTTATTATTAATATTATTTTATTATAAAATAATATTAATAATACCTCATTTATCTTCATCAGCTCCATCTGTATTTTTTTAATATTTTTTTACGTTACAATTAATATTTAAGTTTCTCATTTTATAATTTATCATAATAATTTTTATATGTTATAGGCTAGTATAATTAATATATGTAATATTATATTATTATATATAATTAATAATATAATTTATGTCAGATGTATTTATATCAGAATCTAATTTTGAGATATTATCTTCTAATGAAACAAATATTAAGACAGCGGATCACCTATAATATTTTGCTTTAAGTTGTTTGTTGTAATTGTACACGGAAAAAATTTAGCGGAAAAGCTCAAATTTGGTTGAAGCAACGCTCTGTAGTTTTTGTATACAAAGATGTTTAAAATAGGAATAAAGGGGGGAAATGTAGTTTTGAATTTAGAGTAGCTTTAAGCCTTTAAAGGGTTGCAATATGCTGTTTTTGATCCTACTCCAGATAGTCTATATACTATTTTGTTCTTTAGTTTGCATCTTTTACAGAGTTATTACTTTATCTTTTTTCTTTTGTGATGAAACTTGAGGAAGCTATGTTTGATTGGGTTTACATAAAGTAAATTCTTCATAGGAATGCCTTACAGACACTTAAATCAATAAAAAAACGTACATCCCCCTCTTAATATTTTGAAAAATTAAAAATTGAAATGCTTCAAGAAGGTAATAATGTTAATAGAAAAAGAGAGACCATGGAGTGATTAGGAACCAATGTTATTACCAGCAGTTAACTTTTGCTATTTCTTCTTCTTCTTAGGTTTGTCCTGATCCCTGATCAACTGGATTGCAAACACCAGTAGAGATATTATTAGAGCTGACCCACCAGCAATCATGGGAACACAACACTTCTTAGGCTTCCTAGGCGGATCAGTTTGTGTTGATTGGTCGCGGAACTTTTTCTCTGTTGTCGTAGATGGTTCATCGTTAAATGCCTTTTCTTGAGCACATTTTAGTGCCTTGTGTTTCTGCATACTAGGTTTTTCACTAGTTTTCTCCATTTCTTTTCCCATTTTTCCGCTGTCTAGACGGGGAAGCACGTCAGGAGTGATCACACAATCTTGAACGTCAGCAATCTTTTCAGGAAATGTATGAATTGCTGTCACAATAGTATCTTCTAAACTTTTTTCTACTTCATTATTGTCATCTTGTTCAACTTCATCCTCAATCTTTTCTTTCATATGATGAACCTCTTCGTCATGCTCAGGGACTAATGCCAACTCTCCAGAGGCTAGATCAATTTTTCGAACATTTCCATCATCATCATCATCAACTTGCAGTGATCTGTATTTTCCAGTGTCAGACTCTTCTACTTTCACTTCTTTAATTCTGATCCCTTTAACTCCTTTCACCATCTTTGGCATTGCAACAGTCAACTTAAAATTTTCTTTATTAAACCTTGCCTTAATTTGATCAATAATCACACCATCAGGGATCATAAAGGCCTTGGTAAATCCCATCATCTTAATCTCTTTCTTGTACACCTTCCATCCCACCATCACCATATCTTGAACTGGCTTTTCGCCACTAATGACAATGCTTCTTGCATAGTCATTTACATCAATCTTTACCAGCTCTCTGGTATATCCTGCAAGAATTCATACCTTTGTTTAATAATTCAAAATTCGGAAGTAATTACAAAAAACACACCTACTAACAAATAAAAAATTCGAATAAGATACATGCATGGATCAAACAAAATATGATTACCTTTCAGAACTGAAGTGAGGATAAACATGATGTCTGTTTCTCCAGAAATGAAAATAGGGGTGGTTGACACAAACTCATCCAAGCATTTAGCGAGCTTGAGTCCCAATTCAACATCCATTTTCGCAATCTTTCTCTGATCTGGATTTTATTAGTAGAGCAAAAACTAAAAACTATTCTTGGCTGAAGCTTGTTCTACATTTGTTATATTATTGGGACAAGTTAACATGTTCCTTTTTTTGTGTAACTAAACATCAAGGAAAGAATCTATGTCGACTGTTGTACATTTTTGTATATTGGGATGGTCAAGGCCATGTCATGTGATCATCTTTATCTAAATTGGTCAATCCACTCACTTTTTGCCTAAACTCACAGCTCAATAGTTGTAACAATCAAGCCCTTGTCATTTTTGCCTTTGAACTATTGTAAGGCCTTAAAAAGTAATGGGCTCATTTACTAACAAGAATTACACCATAGGAGTCTTTTAAATCCAGTAAAGTTTTGAAGATGCGATTGGGCCAGGCCTGATTATCAACAAACCAAACAATAATTCATTACTGGTCCACATCAACTCTATGAAAAACTATCAGGCCAGGCCAGGCCAGATTTATAAAATAAATCATAGCACATCTGATGTCAATCAGCCCAAAAAAGTTTGGTCCGGTCCGCTTAAATTTCAGGTCTTCAACAAGCCCTATATTTTCAACCAAAGGCCGACATGATTCCGCCCAATAATATTATTGACAAATAAATTAAAATTTATACGAGGAGTTGAAATGTAGCTTTCCCTAGTACTCATATGTCCCATTCATTTCTATACAATTTTCATTTTAGGATGTCCCTCTCATTTTTATACATTCCAAAAATAGTAACTTTTAATAATATAAAACACTATTACACCCACTACTTTCTCCACTATCTCTATTCTATAAGGGTCCTGGTCCCTGAAAATCGATTTTCAGGGACCATTTAACGAACAATCAGTTTCTGCACCGTTCGATCAACCATCCAACGGTTAAGATTAAAAAAACAATTAACCCGTTCCTCTATAATTTTTTGCGGAGCGCAGAGGCTCCTCTATAAATTTCCGCGGAGCCAACAGTAACTCCGCGAAAGAAAATCACGGACCCTGGCTTGATACATATAGAACAACCAAACTGAAAATTTTTCTCACAAGAATTTGATCAAACAGTTCATGGGCTTTCAAAAACACATGCATATGCAAAAGTATATACGCCCCCACATTCATTCTATGAGAATTTCGGATGATTCTCGTTGAATCAAATACTCTATTATACAATTTTTTGAGCAATTTTTTGAGTTTCCCACTAGTACTATCGGTCCTATTAAAAGGATCGATCTCGTTTTTTTCGTCAGTCAAACCAAAGCAAGAAGTAGGTAAAGTTTGTCTTGAACTTTCTTAATTACTTCTTCTCCGGAATTGCAGTTGCGAATTTATATACATAAACTCATTTTCAGTCATAAAAAGAAACAAATAAGCTGCCCATGAGCTGTTTGATAAAAATTCTATGAACTGCCAACAAGATTTTAGCCATTCCGCGGAAAATAACCACGGAGCTTATTGAGGATATTTGATCATTTGGCTGTTCCGCGGAAATTTATAGAGGAGCCTCTACGCTCCGCGAAAAATTATAGAGGAGCGGGTTAATTATTTTTTTTAATCTTAACCGTTGGATGGTTGATCGAACGGTGCAGAAACTGATTGTTTGTTAAATGGTCCCTGACAATCGATTGTCAGGGACCAGGATCCATTCTATAATAATATAAAACACTATTACACCCACTATTTTTCTCCACTATCTCAAATCTATTATTAAATATTGATAGGTCCCACCACTTTACCCATTTTTCATCTAATTTTACTCATTTTTTATATCTTTTTTTGGTCTTTGTGCCCAGCCCCAATGTATATAACTCACTCGGACAGAGGAAGTAATGATTTGCCAACCTTACCAGTAGGGCTGGCAATTTCGGGTTCCGGGTCGGGTTCGGGTCGGGTTGACAGATTCAGGTCACAAAATTGACCTGACCCGAACCCGGCCCGAAATTTTAATGGGTCAGAATACTCAACCCGAACCCAACCCGAAAATTTATGAGTAACCCGAACCCAACCTGAAATAATAATTATTTATTTAATAAATATAAATTATATATTATAAATAATAAATAAATTATATTTTGATCATATAAATTAATTTTAATATTATTGAATTAGAATATATATTAATTTAAATAACAAATAATACAAAAAAAATATAAAATATAGGTATTTTCAGAATATATTTCATTTTATATTATATAAATATTATTTCGGGTAAGTTTCGGGTAACCCGAAATTAACCCGAAAATGACCCGAATTTTTTGGGTCTGTTTTGGGTCAACCCGAAATCAACCCGAACCCGAAAAACTCCAACCCAAATTCGTACTCTTCTGGTCGAATTCGTGTCGTGTTTTCGGGTCGGGTCTGATTTTGCCACCCCTACTTACCAGTTACCACATCTAGCTTGCTTGCTGCTTGTTATATGTACCTCAATATAAAAATTATATGGCTTATATTTGCTTACGTTGAGTGTACTTTGTAACGAATCTATCAACTTGGCTTTTCTTTTACTTTTTGCTGCTCTGTTCTTAATTTTTTTACCGGTAGTGTACTTTTTTCTGAAATGATACGAGATTGGAATCTGAGAAGTAGGGGAGAGTACGGGGCGGTTCGGTTCAATTTAGGAGTAAAATCGAAATCGAAATCACGGTTCTTCGGTTTTTAAAATTGAAAACCGCAATCGCAACCATTGGTTCGGTTTCGGTTTCAAAAGTCTTAGTTCGGTTATAATCGGTTCGGTTTCGGTTATAAAACTATTTCACCTTAAATTGACAAAACGAAGACGATTATTGGCATTAAAAAATATTATTAAATTCAAAAATATATAAAATTACAATTACCAAGTTTAGAGTGATATGTTAGCAGTGTTGGTTGTTCTCTAATAGATGTTTGTATTAGTATTAATTTTAAGTTCGAAGTCTTGCGAACTCAGTAGGTTTCTTAAGTAGCTAAGTAGGTTTCTTAAGTAGCTAGTGGTATTTTTTTGCATCCAAGTCTTGTGTTATTTTTTGTCTTTTTTTAGGAAATGTGTTTATTAATAGATATATTGCCTATCACCTTTTCACTAAGTAGTTGAATTAGCAAACTCACAAATGCAGTGATACATCTCCTCAGAATTTACAAGACCATACCAAAAATGCGTACTAGTTATAATTAATTTTTGTATCCTAGACGGTACATGTCACAATACTAATAAAAGAAAAGTTGTAACATATATTTTCACTGCCAATAGTTAGAAAATCTATGTACACGTTTATCAATTTTAAAACTTTTATAAATTACATATTTATTATAAATTATATATTTGTATTATTAATATTGAAAATCAATAATTATATATAATAAATTTATTTATTTTAATAATCGGTTCGGTTCGGGAGTTTTTGGTTCGGTTTGGACCTGAAACCGAAACCGGAATCTCGGAAACGGTTCAGTTTTTAATTTTCGATTTCGATTCGGTTTTGACTCGGTTTCAGTTTTTTATGATTGGATTTTTATCAGTTTCGATTCGGTTTCGGTTTTAATTCAGTTTTTTGCTCACCCCTGCTAAGAAGAGCAGGCTATTTATAGTGACTCACTTCCAGCCACGAGAAGACTTTTGGAATTTAATGCAATAAATGTGTATTGTATTTATTAAATTTCCCACCTCCTCTTTCCCGGTAGGGCTGTAAACTGATCGGATGTCTGGTATGTAGGCTAATATTCTGAAAATATGATACACTTCTCAGATTCATTTTATAAACGATCCAAATTTGGCAGAAAAATTGAACCCGGATAAAATATGATCCCAAATATGAGCACTTATATACCCGCTCAAATTAAGTCTTATATTATTCTTAATAAAATGATCTTATCTGAATATGATTCAAGATCCGTATTCGATTCATATCTGAATATATATTATATTTTTAGTTCATTACATTTCTAATTAAATGGCATATTATCATAGATCATTATATACTTGATATATCATTTATTTAAGTTTTTAATTCATGATTTTTATGTTTTTTATAATATCATATTTATTTTAGAATAAATGATTATTTATATAGTTAAAATAAAAATGATATACAATATTAGTGGATCATATTTAACTCGTATTTGATGGAACACAAACTACCTGGTTGGAAATAAAATAATATTGTACTGACTCATATTCGGTTCAAATCTGAACCTCAATATCCGGAATCGGTTTAGATCCGAATACAATATTCCGGACCCAGATCTGGACACAATAAAAATAAAATGATCCAATACTTGATCAAATAGGTGTCCAATTATATTCGGATCATTTTACACCCCTACTTTCCGATGGCTAATTCTTAATATAAATAGTCCTAGTATTAATCCAAATCAAGAAGAGATTAATATAGAGTAGACTGCATACGATGTTACTAAATTACTGAAATTTGGTTTTCAATCTCATCTATTATCTGTTATATATATAATACAACAACATAGGAGTTTGGTTAAGCAATTTAATTCGTGGACACTTTTGTCCTCCTAACTTTTGTTCATTGACAAGTTTACCCTCATGTACCACATTATTATGTATTAATAGTTTTCTAATTTAATATACCTGTATTAATTGCTATAATATTTATGTATATTAATTGTGTCTAACTCATTAATACATAACATTAATTTTATATTTAGGAATACTTTATTATTTAATAATTTTATTTAATTATAGTTAATTTATCGTACTTTCAACAAAAAATATTATTTGAAGATAACATAATATTAAAATAAAATTAACCAATATATAACTAAGTAATCTTGTTACAAAATCTATTATATATATAATACACTAACAAGAGCTTTTGATAAACAATTTAATTCAAATTGCCCATTTTATCCTCCATTTCATTTTGTCATTTTAGGGTTATTTTGGACTTTTAATATCACTACATTAATTACATATTATTAGTTGTATACATATATACATACATACATACAAATATACATACATACATACATACATGTGCATATATTTATATGAGTATGTGATACTATTTCATTTAGCAATTTTAATACATTTGGTTTCATATTTATTTAGACATACGTACATACATATATACATACATTTACGTACACGTATCATAATACATGAACTTACTCGCTAACATATAATATATCAAATTATACTATTATTTAGATTTACTGTAAATATTTGTCAATTAAAAATTTTAAATATTCATTTAAGTAAAATTTATATATTATGCATGCATGTGCATTGCAATTATTTATACCTCTAATAAATCAAACTATAGATAATCTCTGACATTTTTAAGTATTATATTTATATGGCACAAATATGTTCAAATCAACACAAAGATAACAAAAAAAAAACCTTTCGTTAGATAAGTATAATACAGACTTGCATTGTCATTAATTGTCGTATAATTCATAAATTACTATTCTAGTACACAAACGTGCAAAAAAATTCCCAAAAAATTAGTAATTTACTCATATTTAAAGAACTTAACACTTAAATACACCATACACTTTAATTAAAAAAAAGTAACTTTGGGATTTAGGACATGTCGTGTTTTGCACGGGCTAAAAAGCTTCAAAAATACTTCACACTTTATAACATTTTTTTTAAAGGCATCACACTTTATAACTAATAAATATAACTTGTTTTTTAGAGAAATATTTGAAGTTCATAATTTACGTAAGCTCTGAATTAAATTAAAATTTGAGTTAATTCTCATCAACAAACATCGAACTTTTATATATATTACATCGAATTTTTATGGATATCACTTTAATAAATTAGAGATAATTAATATCACCACAAATTACCGAAGATATAACTTATTTATCACACTTTTAACATGTAAATACGCCATACATGTAGTATGATAGTAATAGAAAAGTTTATATTAATTATATAAATTGTATAATCGGGAGATTTAATTTGTGAAAAATGGAGGGGGGTTCCAAAAAATGTTGTGAACAAGTAACCACTCTTTCACGTGCACTTCTTCCTTTTATTTTAACTACAATATATAGGCAATGCCAACATAGCCTCCACCCCCTCAATTGTAACTGCCCATTTAATGTCATATTTAACACAATAAATACATTAATACTCTATTAATACATATTAATCACACAATTATCATATATTTTGTAACGCTCATCAACATATTTATTCTATATTATTTTGTATTTGTAAAGACATCAACTAACATCTCCCACTTGATGTCTTTACGGAATACTGACTCCCACTTTTCTTAAAGTGTACAATATGAGTATCAGCATAAGTCCAACCAATATCATGACTCCCATTTTTTACTTTGAGTATCAACCAACGAATATTATCACTTCTTGAGATAAATATCACATTCTCATTTTCACCATTTATATCACATTCATATTTCAAATTTCCCAACTTATACTTCACCAAAAATAAAATAGGCGTCTCAAAGTTTAATTCTTATTACCAATATCACCTTCGATACTTATATCGCAATAAACAATAACTCCAGACACGTAAGTCTACTTCATCAATTTGTTACACAACGTACTCTTTAAATACATGATCATGATCCTCTTTATAGTCTCTCACCAGGCTCAAGCAAAGTTGTCTTTAAATACATGATCATGATCCTCTTTATAGTCTCTCACCAGGCTCAAGCAAAGTTGCTTCAAAATCCACTTTCAAAACTAACTAAAAATGTCAAGTCAAGTCAATCGATTACACAACATAAAATACATCAAACTTCTGACTACTTGCACATAATACATTCAGTGGTTATTTTTCTGCATTAATCATTTCCCATTACCAATAGGGTTGGCGCCGGACTGCAATTCTGCAACCTAAAACGATTAAGCAATTTTACTTCAAAAAAAATTAAGTTAGAATACCTCTCAGAATTCAAACTCAACATTCTAGTATTCTTATCCTTTAATTCGAATTTCCTTAACAAATATTAATTTCACCCATGTATTTAATCTCAAATTTTCTACTAAGTTTCAACTTAGTTTCACGACATATCATTAAGACATACAATATTTCCTTAAACCCTTGAACTTTTTCAAATAGGAAAATCTCAAAAAAAAAAAAAAAAAAAAAAAAAAAACAGACCCAGTAGTCTTATATTTTCTTTCCAAAATTCACTTACAATCTGTGAATTTTCTATATTCAGGAAGAACACAAAACTCCCATATTTGTTTCTGTACTACAAACTCAATTGCATTTTTATGACCTCTATTTGTGAGCCAGTTTCTTGCAATTTGATAAGTGGATTTTATATCTACTTGGAACGCTTCAAATCGGCTTAAATTGGTTGTTTGTACTCAAGTACTTGTTGCTTTTAATGTGTTTTGAGTTAGTAAGTGCAGAGTCGTATTGTTGATGGAGTATTTGAGCTATCTTGATTATGTGGTGGTTATTGAGCATTATTGTGGAAGCCGAGAAGTTGCGGGACTTGAGAGCGAGAAGAAAACTCAAGAAAATGAGTTTTCAAGAATTTTGACAGAAGCCAAGCGCCCCCGCCCCTGAAAGTTACTATTTGAGCGCACCCGCGCTTCATTCAAGCGCCCCCGCGCTTGCCAAATGCTGAAGAAGCCTTTTTCTGTTCTGATATGGAAACCAGCAGAGACCAGTCAAGCCTGAGACCTATATAAACACTTGGTGGACGATTTCAGAGAGATATATCTTGATACATACATACATATACATCCACCGGCAAGGAGAACGAGGAGACGGCTGATTACGAAGTTCTAGTTTTCAACTTATCTTTGTATTTTTCTAATTAGGCGATACTTTGGATTCTCGTTTGTTTCTTCATAAACCCTAGTACTTTTATTCAGTATTCCAGACATATTTATTATCATGTTTTCATCAGAACCCACGATGATGAACGGTTCGATTATGAACTAATCATTGTCGTGGGATTCTAACGGATTTATTTATGGATTTTAGTAGTTAATTGTTTTAAAGGTGTGTGTGTGATTGTTATTCCCAAATGACCTAACAGAATTGTAGAAGGGGGGGTTGAATACAATTCTTGATATTTTCTTGAAACTAAAACACTTTATAAAATAAAACTGAACTGAATAAATAAAAACACAAGATATAAATAATTCAGTTGGATTGTTTGATGATCCAACTGAAGTGTTTTTATTGCGGAAATAATCTGTGATACAAAAGTACACAGCTGCTCAGTTACAAGGTTGTAGAGAAGAATTGCTCTCAAAATAGCTAATACAATCTATTTGTGTTTCTTCTCTCACTCTTTTTAAAGTAACTGCTACACTTGGTTATATATCCCAAGTTTACAATTCTACGTTTGGTTAAACTAAAGAATAATAGTAGTAACCATCAGTAGCTTGCTTTTCATTCCTTTTGTCCAATGGTCCTTGGAGATCTTAGCTTTTGTCTTCATGCTCATTATAATCATTCCCAAGAGCCTTATTGGAAATTGGAATGTTTCCTTATTTCCAGTATCCACTTTGATGGCTTCCAATGCACAGTACACTTCCATATCTCCTTTTAGATCTGTTCAGTAAACTGTCACTATCACTTTGTCAACTGTTCAAAAAGCAACATTGATTCGTTGATAGCAAGGAGATGTGTTTCGTTGATAGCTTCATTCTTCATTTCGTTGATGGTGTTTCCCTCGTTTCGTTGATGGGTAAACTCCATACCGTTGACAGAGTAATCTTCATACCGTTGACATGTCTTCACTTAGGCAGAATTACAAGGCATTACATATTTACAATTAACCAACCTATTTTGCCTATCTAGTACATAGTCAACATGACTTAGAAAACCTATCTAAAACATATAATAGAATGCCTATCATACTGTGAAGTATTGTACAATGCAATTGCTACAACACTCATTTCGTTGATGAGCTTCCTGTCAACGAAACAATGCTAAGCATGCTATTTCGTTGACAGCTACAAAATTGACTTTACACAAATTCTACTAAGTGTTTTATGCTTATCATCAAGAACAACATATTCCTAACAATCTCCCCCAATTTATGACTGATAGAATAACAGCCATAAATCAAGAGACTTGATGATAACAAAAACACTCAGATACATCATAAATTACAAAAGCAGAAAATGTATTAAGCTTCAAAACTTTATAGACAAAATATAAGACTTACAAGACTAATGCCCACAAGTGCTCCTCTAGTCTGAGCAAATGTTTCATCTGTGACTTCTTTGTGGCATAGTCTTCTTCCCTCTCTTGGAGTTGTTTTCCTCAATCTGGACCTGTAGCCTTCTGTAGAAGATTTTCTCCTCTTCATCTTGATCACCAAGCTTGGATTGCATCAGCTTTAGAGTTTGATTAGATGCCTTCTCCAGCTGGTCTTCCATTCTGAAGAATCTTCTGCAATTGTCCTTGTCCTTAAACTCCATCATCCAATAAGGTTGAAGATGGATTTTCTTTCCTGTTGAGGGAACTCTAAGTATCCTTGGAAGAGCCTCAGGCTTGTTCCAGCTAGCCTTTAACTGACAGATTTTGGAGACCACCTCAGACTTGGCTGTTTTGGTGAAACCGAAGTCCTTTTTCAAGCATCTAAACACTGAGAGTAGTGTTTGATAGTCTTCTCCTAAAATTCTGTAGAGAGGCCACACTTGTTCTCTACCACCCTTGAATGTGAACACTAGTCTTTCAGGCAACTTTTGAGAAGCTGCAATTCCCCTTACTTCCACCAGGTTGTCTAAGTCAAGATGTAGACTGGATTCTTCCCTAATGTCAGCAATGTACATGCAGTCCTCTGGGTTTGAAGGGGGTTTTTGAGATTGTGGCTTTCTCACAAAAGCAGGCTTTGCTTTGACAGGCCTCTTCTTTGTCTTCATTGGTTGATCCTTTTCTAACAGGAACTTTGGAAAGTATGCCTCATCAAAATCAATTGGTTCCTCTTTTGGCATGATTGGTTGATCATGAAAATTGACAGGATGTGCAGGATCACAGGCCAACTTTCTCTCAAAAACTGGATTAGCAATTGTTGGAGGTGCAATAGGTAAAGAAGATTCTGATGCAGTACCCTGAGAATCAGCACTCTCAAAGTCTATGTTTCTCCTAGCTCTCTCTTTGGGTTGCCTTGTGCTCTTCTTTGAACTCCTTTCCTCTCTAGTGCTTTCCTCTTGCTTCCTTTCTTCTTCATCTAGAGCTTGAGCTACTGCAAGAGCTTGCATAGCTGCTCTTTCTGATTCCTCAGCCTTGGCTTCAGCAAAGTTTGGATGACCAGCCCAAACACAGATTTGTTGTCCATTCCTGTAGACAATTGCCCTTTGCTTCCTTATCTCATAATTATTACTTTCCTTGCTTTTTGTGATGAGTAAACCAAGAAGCTTGTGCTCATCTGGATAAGGTGCAGGATAGAAAGTCCTTGCTATGTTTTTGCCCTTTGGTTTAGCAGGGGACTTGGGAGATAGGCTTCTTTGAATTGTAGCTTGTTCCGCATCCCTAATGCATGAAGTTTGTCCTTTTTCCTTCCTTGGTCCTTGAGTGACTCCATGTAGAAGGGGCTCTTGTTGATAGAAAGAATTTGTCTGTGGCTCCCATTCCGTTGATGCTATTGCCATGGCATTCGTTGATGGCTGTTCCGTTGATGGATTTGAGTCCTTATCTTCAGTAATCTTCTTGAACTTTGCTTCTATGTTGGACCAATGTTCTTTGATTTGTTCTGCAAGTCTCATCCTCATAGAAGCTTCTTGTATAAGGTCAATACCATCCTTTTGCTTCTGGCCAAGCTCCCCCATTGCTAATGGCTCCTTTGGTAGGGAAATGGCTGGAACCATAACCTTGGTAATTTGAATGTCTAGCTCCTTAGATTTCTCCCCCTTTTTGTTATCATCAAAAGAGATGGCTGGGAGTCCTTGAGCTGCCACTAGCTGGGCCAATAGTTGTGTTTGTTTCTCCTGTTCCTTTTGCATCTGGGATAGAGTGGCTTCCACCTTGTCCACTCTAGAAGAGAGAGTCTTCAAGGAGGACTCCACTTCAGGTTCTTTAGTGAAAAACCTGTTCATCCTGGACATAGTGAGAGGATGAAGCTTTTCATCTAGCCTCCTATCATTAGCAGCCCTAAGGTTGCTGATTGAATCCTTGATCTCTGTAGCCTCAATCCTTGTCTGCAACATTTGTAGCCTTTGAATTTCCAGAGAATCCATTATGGCTTTGTAGAATTTCTTGTCTCTTGGTCCTGCAGACTCATGAGCTAGATATGCTTCTTTGTACTGCCTTGTGATAGCAGCATCCAAATTGCTTCTACCATGCATATCTTGAGAAAGCCAGTTAGGTGTAGGAGGCACCACAGAAGTCCCAGTCTGTGCAGTAGTGTCCACCTGTAGATTATCACCATAGCTGTCCTCATCATCAGAGAAATCAAAGTCTCCACTTGCTTCAGCTCCTGGAGGTAGATTGGTCAAGGCATCCTTTGCTCTTTGCATTGATGCAGTTGTGTGAATTAGTTGTAGTGACCTCTCTGCCTCCACATTGCCCTGTTGAGCCAAAATTTGATAGGCTGACACAGGATGAGTAAAGGTCTCAGGATCCAGGGAAATACTATCCAGAGTTTGCTGATAAACCTCTTGGAAAGTAAGTTCCCTTTCTCCCTCACTGACCTCCATTAACTCATTAGCAATGGCTGCTTCCATCCTTATTTCTCCTGTAGTCCCTTCTCTCTCTCCACTCTGTTCTTGCATCATGGGCTCCCCATGGCTCACACCTCTCACACCCTCACCTTCACCTTCTAAGGTGGAACTCTCAATCTCTCCTTTTGCCTGGCTGGAAGAAATAGCCAGCCTCTCACTCACATTCTCTCCTTTTGCCTGGCTGCAAGCCAGCCTCTCAGTTTCACTCCCTCTCAGTCCTAGAAGTGTCTCAACTACCACTAGATCATCTGCACTAGTTGTGGGAACAACTTGATTTTCAATTAAAGGTGCAGAGTGAACTATCAACGGAATGGTAGTTTGAACTGTCAACGGTATGGATACCGTTGATGGAGAAACACTTGTCAACGAAATAGACTGTTTCGTTGATGAAGTCAAGAAAGCACTTTGAGAATGAGAAATTACAGTAGAGTCTGTGGTGATTGATTTTAAAGAATGGTCCACAGATCCCCTTGCAACTTCAGGAAAAATTGGTTGATGGCCCAACAAATCACTTAACAAGTGATGGCCACCAGCTTCAGAGTGGGGCTTCTCCAAGATTAGAGTTGGAGAATCAGGAATAGATGTATGGATCATGTCCACATCTAAAGATTGAGTTGGTGAATTTGATGGAGATAATTCAAGATTGATGTTTAGAGAATGGGACTGTAACCCCAGAGTAATGATAGGGGTTACATCAAACTGAATTTGAGAAACTGGAAGTGTTGCTTCCAGTGTGTGTGCACCCTGTGTACCCTTGGACTTTTGTTTCACTCTCCTTTGGTATTGGGAAAATGTAGACTTTGGGCTAGAAGTGTCCCTTACCCTTTTGGACTGTGCTCTAGGAGGAGAGCTTGTTTCAATAATCACATCCTTTTGGGAGGATGCAATTAGACTTGTGCTTAAATCCATGTTACTCATTGTGCCTTGTTGGGAAGACACAATGGGGCTTGGCTGGTACACACTAACCTGTCCTTCCTTATCCTTGGGGTTTCTTTGATGTTCACCCCTTCCCTCACCTCTCACAACTCCAGACTCACTTCCCTTAGGTTGTGTGGTAGTTTTTACAACAGGTGCCTTTTGAGAAGCACCTGAGGTTGGCTTGGAGGATTTCTTTGATTTTGGTTTTGTTGCTAGGGTAGGAGCCTGTTGGGTCACAGCTACAGACTCCATAGCAACATTGGAAGGTAAAACAGTAGAGGTGTTAGCTACACTAACAGGGATAGTAGTAGTTACCTCAATGATTGGCAGATACACCACTGGAACATCACCATTGTGGTTCAGCCTGAGTATGTCTGTCAATACTCTCTTTTCTTGCACAAAGCACTCGAACCTGGCATTAGGGTTAGAGATAACTAATGGTGCTGGACTAACATGGTTAGCCAACATCATCAGAAACCTAGCATAATAGATATTTTTCTTCCTATTTGCTTTGTCACCCAACTTAGCACCAATTTCATACATAAGTTGGGTGCTAAAGTTGTGATATCTATCATTTAGAAGCATGGTTAGGAGAATTAACATAGAGTTAGTTAATGCATCAAAATTACTAATCTTTCCAGAAAAGACCTTAATGAATGCATCAGCTAAATAATTGTATTCTCTAACCAAACCTCTCCTAATTATTCTACCCAGATTATCAGTAGGCAAAGAGTAGTTTATAGAATTTAACATGGTAGTTATTTCAGTGTTAGTAGGCAAAGCATCACAGTTATTATCAGGAATATGTAAACATGCTTGCAAAACATCAGAATTAACTATGTACTCATTACCTTGAAGAGTGAATTTTAGTGTGCAGTGTGTTCCACTATACTCACATGAGGTCCAAATTTCCTCGATTATCTCATTGTAGAGTGGTGTAGAGTGAAACATTGCGTAGCTCAACTTGCAATTCTTCATGAAATCCATCATTTTGAAGAACAGACTGTTCGGGTTTTCCTTGACAACAAAAGGGATGGAGTTGTTCTTCTCATAGATGAACCCTCCAGCAGACATAAGCTTGACTATAGGTGCCATTGTTGATTAAAGGAAAGCTTCGAACTGAATAGCTTGTTAGAGAGAAGAAGAGAGAAAAAGCCTTTGGAATTTTTGAGAACAGGTAAAAAGAAATAATAAAAATAAAATTTCTTAAATACTCCCCCAAAAATTCTCAGAAAATGAATCCAATAATAAATGTAAATTACTGGATTGGCTTAAAAATATAACCGTTACTCTTAAAGTATTACCATGATTTATACTTACAGGGGTGTATGCATAGATCGTGGTAAAAGACGTGTCAAATTTCAACGGTTCAGATAAAAAGCGCTAAATCAACGAATCAGGATTGGGCGGTTAAAGTCCCGTCTTATTTCGTTGATAAAGCTGCGTTTCGTTGATATAAAAGAGCTATCAACGAAACACCCAGAAAACTGCTAAGACTGTCAACGAAATGGTGCATTCCGTTGGCATAGTAATTTTGACTTAGACAAAATTTTACCTTTTCCTGAGAAAATTCATTCACAGAAAAACATAGCAAATTTCTGGCTGCATCTTAACTTGCAAATATCTCAAAAATAATTAAGAGAAATTTAGCATACCTAGCTCACTTACTAATCTTGAGAATGTTGATTCATCAAGTGGCTTGGTAAAGATGTCTGCAAGTTGTTGTTCACTTGGAACAAAATGTAACTCCACAGTACCATTCATAACATGTTCTCTAATGAAATGGTACTTGATGTCAATGTGCTTGGTCCTTGAATGCTGCACTGGATTCTCAGTAATGGCAATGGCACTAGTGTTGTCACAGAAGATAGGAATTTTCTCAACTCTTAATCCATAATCAAGTAGTTGGTTTTTCATCCATAAAATCTGTGCACAACAACTTCCAGCTGCAATATACTCAGCCTCAGCTGTGGAGGTAGAAACTGAGTTTTGTTTCTTGCTGAACCATGACACAAGCTTGTTTCCTAGGAATTGACAGGTTCCAGTTGTACTTTTCCTGTCAATTTTACATCCTGCAAAATCTACATCTGAATAACCAATTAGTTCAAAACCAGATTCTCTAGGATACCAAATGCCAAGGTTTGGTGTTCCTTTGAGATATCTGAAAATTCTTTTAATAGCAACTAAATGGGATTCTCTAGGATCAGCCTGAAATCTAGCACATAGACATGTAGCAAACATAATATCAGGTCTACTAGCTGTTAAATATAAAAGTGAGCCTACCATGCCTCTGTAACTTGAAATGTCCACAGATTTTTCCTTAGTATTCAATTCAAGTTTGGTGGCAGTAGGCATGGGAGTTTTGGCAGGAGAGCATTCCATTAGGTTAAACTTCTTTAATAAATCATGAATGTATTTTGTTTGACTAATGAAAATGCCTTCATTAACTTGCTTTACTTGTAGACCAAGAAAGTAAGTTAATTCTCCCATCATGCTCATTTCATACTTACTTTGCATAAGCTTGGCAAACTTTTGACAAAGTTTCACATCTGTAGACCCAAAGATTATATCATCTACATAAATTTGAACAAGTAAAGTAGAGCCATTTACAACCCTGTGAAAAAGAGTTTTATCTACAATACCTCTAGTGAAATGATTCTCAAGGAGGAACTGTGAGAGAGTGTCATACCAGGCTCTAGGTGCTTGTTTCAAACCATAGAGTGCTTTGAGAAGGAAGTACACATAGTTTGGAAAATCATCATCTTCAAAACCAGGAGGTTGACTTACATACACCTCCTCTTCCAATTCCCCATTCAGAAAAGCACTCTTCACATCCATTTGATAGACCTTGAAATTGGCATGGGCTGCATAGGCTAGGAAAATCCTTATTGCTTCTAGTCTTGCAACAGGAGCAAAGGTTTCATCAAAATCAATTCCTTCTTCCTGTGAATAGCCTTTTGCAACCAATCTAGCTTTGTTCCTTGTGACTATGCCATTTTCATCCATCTTGTTTCTGAACACCCACTTTGTACCTATAACACTCCTGTCATTAGGCCTGGGCACCAGCTTCCAAACATTGTTTCTCTCAAATTGGTTTAGCTCTTCTTGCATGGCTAATACCCAATCTGGATCTAGAAGTGCATCCTCAACTTTCTTTGGCTCATCTTGAGACAGAAAGCTACTATATAGACATTCTTCTTGAGTTGCTCTTCTAGTTTGGACTTTTGAAGAGACATCACCTATAATAAGTTCAAAGGGATGATCTTTAGTCCATTTCCTTGAGGGAGGTAGATTTGCTCTTGAAGACGTAGCTTCATGATCATGATTGCCTTGATTGGATATTTGTCCTTGAGAAACTCCCCCTGAGTTTGTTGTCCCTAATTGATCACTTCTAGAAGCATTCCTATGACTATCAACGGTAAGACCGTTTTGGCTGTCAACGAAACACTCATTCTGACTGTCAACGAATCCACCACCATGACTGTCAACGAAATGACCATTTGGTCGGCTAGCTGCTATCCTTTTTAACCTTAATGCAGCAATTTCATCTTCACTGCTGCTTTCATCTGTGCTAGATACAACAACTTTAGGCTGTTTCTCAGTAGCCTTATCATGATTCACTTGTTCTCCTTCCTCATTCTCAAAAGAGAGACTTTCATGGAAACCTTCATCACAGAGACCTTGTATTTTGAGATCATCAAAAACAACATGTACAGATTCCATAACAATGTTGATTCTGAGATTAAAGACTCTGTAAGCTTTCCCTGCTGCATATCCCACAAATATTGCTTCATCTGCCTTTGCTTCAAATTTCCCCAAATGCTCAGCTTGATTTCTCAGAACAAAGCACTTGCATCCAAAGACATGAAGAAAATCTAATAGTGGCTTCTTTCTTTTGAGTAACTGATAAGGGGTCATTCCTTTGGCCTGATTAATCAAAGAAATATTTTGAGTAAAGCAAGCTGTGTTAACTGCCTCAGCCCAAAAATATGTAGGTAACTTTGATTCATCTAGCATTGTCCTTGCAGCTTCAATAAGTGTTCTATTTTTCCTTTCAACTACACCATTTTGCTGTGGTGTTCTTGCTGCTGAAAACTCATGCAAAATACCATTTTCTTCACAGAACACCTTCAGGCTTGAATTCTTGAATTCTGTCCCATTGTCACTCCTAATCCTTCTTACTTTGAAATCAGGATGATTGCTTACCATCTTGATGTGATTGATAATGATTTCACTTGCCTCATCCTTAGAGTGCAAAAAGAAAGTCCATGTAAATCTAGAAAAATCATCAACAATCACAAGACAGTATTTCTTCTTTGAGATGGACATAACATTTACAGGGCCAAATAGGTCCATATGAAGCAATTCAAGCTGCTGGACAATTGATGACACTGTCTTACTTTTGAATGATGCCTTCTTCTGTTTTCCCTTTTGACAGGCATCACACAAACCATCCTTGGAGAACTCCACCTGTGGAATTCCTCTAGCAAGATCTTTCCTGACCAAATCATTCATAACTTTGAAATTCAGATGGGATAACTTCTTGTGCCATAACCAACTTTCATCCTTGCTTGCCTTGCTGAAAAGACAAGTGATGGTGTCTGAACTTGTGCTACTAAAGTCAGCAATGTACACATTCCCTCTTCTGAATCCAGTCATTACCACATTGTTGTTTC